>CM066051.1:50694646-51944646 GCA_033557465.1 Ichthyophis bannanicus | reverse complement strand
GGTGATTTTTTTGACATTCCCTCTGTATGTTGACAAGAGCATTCAGAATGTGTGTAGATGTTCCTGGAAGCATAGTTTGGGTGGTGTTGTGGCACGCATGTGTGCTTTATAAAATATGCACATGTTTACACTGGCTCCCCTATTGAGGGGAGCTCTGCTGCCAACTTTATAAAGGTGCATTGGCATCAATAATGCATTTATAATATAGGGGTGCTTTTGGATGTCGTTATAGGCGCCCTGTTACGAAATTACCTCCAATAAGAACAGTTTCCCCAAAACTCATTTACCTGGATAAAAGGGCTGTTTGAAAACTGCCTGCCCTCCCAGCTGGTTAAAATATACATTGAGGTAAAACCTCTCGCTCTTCCTAAGAAACCCCCTTTAGAAAAGCATAGGATTCTCAATAAGTAGGGTCGCCAGCTGGCTCCAGATGCGCCCGACAGGCTTGATCCAGTCTTGGGTTTACTCATTTGCATGCAGGAACACATAGTTCTCATTTCTCCATTGCACGCCATAAGAAAAGCAAGACTACAAATCCCTGCATGCAATGGGGTAAACACAGGATTGGGACAAGCCTGTCGGGCGCATCTGGAGCCAGTTGGCAACCCTATCAATAAGGTGAGCAAATGAGGCAGTAAATATTCAAGAAACCTGCTCAAAGTCCCAAAATGCTGTGCAATGGAGGCAGGGACGACCCAACCACTAGGCAGATTCTGATAGCCTAGGAGGGTACAAGGCTTAATGTTTGCCTAGGACATCAATACTTTGAACCAACTCGGGCCAGCCATGAATGGAGGTGTGGGGGAGCACAAATTAGCCCCATGTTAAAGGATGCATGTGGTATGCATAGGGTTGCCAACTGGCTCCAGATCCGCCCGACACACTTGATCCAGTCCTAGGTTTACCCCACTGCATGCAGGGACATGTAGTTCTGATTTTTCCATTGCATGCCATAAGAAAAGCAAGACTACATGTCCCTGCATGCAATGGGGTAAACCCAGGACTGGATTGAGCCTGTCGGGCGCATCTGGAGCCAGTTGGCAACCCTAGGTATGCACCTCGCCCCCTTCTGTACAAAGCAGAAGCCAAACAGCCTCAGTCAGTCGTGAATAGATTGTTAGCTCTATTGAGCAGGGACTACCTCTTACTTGTATGTGGACTGCACTATGAATGCCTTGTAACGCTATACGAGTGCTAAGTAGTAATAATAGTAGTAGAGGTTCCTTGAGCTTGTGAGGTTGTCAGGGCCTATTATTTTGCTTTGACTGCAGCTGCTCACTGCTGCCATCCTAGGTGGCCGCATAGTCTTCCTAACACTTAAACCCACTCTGTTTGCAGCTCAATCTGCTTAGGTGCAGTTGGGGGGATTTTAGATGATTACCTTGAATGGTTTTGCATTATGACTGTAATTCCTCAGAGCTCAAGGAGCCTCTGGCCAAGTATTCTAACCCCTACCCCCATGTCCACACGTGCACTCTATTTAGTGTTAATGCAAGTTTCCTGGTCCATGACTCTTGACAAAGTCCATGAAATCTCCACACCCACAGCTTCTGGACAGCATTGTAGCTCAGTGATTCACAAAAAAAACTGCACACTCTAATATCTCTGTTGTATTCCTGCCTCCTTTCCCTTTAGCTCCTCTGCCCCACATTAGCATCCAAGTGGGACCGTAAGCACAACACATCTCAGTGCTCAACTGAAGATAGCATACTCTTGGGGCATGGTAGCATGTGATGTGAAGCACATTCAGTGCTAGATTCATTGAACAAATTAATATGAATAAGCACAATTTTTGTCTCCCTGCTGAAACAGCCCTCACAAGGTTATCAGATGTCATAATGGAAGTCTTTTAATGAACTAGCCCCTACATGAAAGAGCCGGATGGAGACTACCATCTAATTTCATCCAGATCTCCAAACAGGTATTGGGACAGCATACTCTTTCCAGTCACTACCAACCGTTTGCTGGATTGGAAGCAGGGACAGCCTGAGGGGGATGCGGGACCATATGCAGAAGATTGATTGTGGGGCCTCATCTGCACAAGTCAGTAAGGGCTGAAAAGTGGAGCTTAAAAACCGGGCCATGTGCAAAAAACACAGTTGCTCAATGGTAGAGCCGGCCTTGATTGGAACCCAGAGCCCAAGATTAAGTATTGCTCAAACAGAATGGTGAGGTCTCAGCTTCATTCCATCAGCCTCTTGTACCTCTGTCTCACCAGCAGTTGTCTCACATTTAAGCAGCATCATCATATGGGCATAACCCAACCCAATGGGTTGCAGGAGCTAGCTTTGGTTTGCCACATCTGCAGAAGTTGGATCACTGCTATTCTTAGAAGAACTGGAATGACAATTGTCAGATGCAATGGGGGCAAAGAAGAAATTAGACCTTACCTGCTAATTGTCTTTCCTTGAGTTCTCTCTGGGCCAGTCCAGGACATTTGGGTGGTCAATCCGCTCCAGCAGCTGAGGACTGAATACTGAAAGTTTTCCTGACAGCTTACCCAGCTCCCCCTGGTGTCAGAGAATCAGTCTTACCGTAGCAAAGCAGTGAAAATGCATCCTAAGACTATAACCAAATAAAATAACAAAACCGTAACTACCGGACAAACACGCCCAGAGAACCAAACCGCCTTCCTGAAAAAAGGAAAAAAACAGTTTATGCTAGAGCAATCGATTTCATAGAGTTCCCCCCTGCGGATAATATGACTGCTCATGTTTGTTGGTATTTATTGATTGAATAATTTGGTATTCTTTTTTTTTTAAGAACCTGCATGTTCTAATAAAGGGTCCCTCAGAATCCCCTTCCAGTATGCTGACAACAACCGCAACACTCCCGCCGAGGACGCTGTTCTTACCAAGTCTCGCAGACATCCAGGGTGGGTCCTGGACTGGCCCAGAGAGAACTCAAGGAAAGACAATTAGCAGGTAAGGTCTAATTTCTTCTTCCTATTCGTCTCTGTGGGCCAGTCCAGGACATTTGGGAAGTACCAAAGCAGTACCTAAATCCGGGAGGGTCCTGCGAGTCCGGCCACCAGCGTCGAGGCCCCCACTCTAGCATCATCCCTTGCCTGAACATCCAATCGGTAATGCTTCGCAAACGTATGCAGCGAAGACCACGTCGCTGCTCGACAAATATCAACCGGAGGAACCAAGGCATATTCCGCCCAAGATGCTGCTTGGCCCCTAGTGGAATGAGCCCCGAGCCCCACCGGAACCGGCTTGCCCTTTGACTCATATGCTTCACCCAGCGAGCGATAGAAGCCTTAGTGGCTGCCTTACCCTTAGCCGACCCTCCAAAGAGAACAAATAACCGATCTGACTGACGAAACGACTCGGTTGCGCTGAGATAGCGACGCAACACGCGACCGACATCTAGCCGGCTAAGCGAATGATCCAACTTACTGTCTCCAAGCTTACCAAAGGTGGGAAGGGAAATGACCTGATTCACATGAAAAGAGGAGACCACCTTAGGTAGGAAAGACGGCACCGGCCGCAAAACCACATTTTCCGCCGAGAAGTGAAGGTACGGTTCCCTGCATGAAAGAGCCTGCAGATCCGAAATTCGTCTAGCCGAACACAATGCCACCAAGAAGGCTGTTTTCCAAGACAATTCTCTAAGGTGCTCCGCCGAACGAGCTACAAACGGAGGCTCCGACAACGCTTCTAACACCAAGTTCAAATCCCAAGGAGGAACAACTGGTCGCACTGGAGGCCTAATGTTTCTTGCAGCGCACAGGAAGCGTAGAACATCTGGATGTGAGGACAGCGAACTGCCCCGTACCCTTCCTCTGTAGCAAGTGAGAGCCGCCAGCTGAACCTTCAGCGTACTGAAAGCCAGCCCCTTCTGCAGTCCTCCTTGAAGGAAATCGAGGATGTCCGGCAGAGACGCCCCCATGGCTTTACTCGACGCTCGCTACACCATGCTTCAAAAATTCTCCACACTCTAATGTATGCCAATGAAGTAGAACGCCTCCTGGACTGCAACAGAGTGGTTATCACCGATCCCGAGTAGCCCTTGCGGCGCAACCGTTCCCTTTCAATAGCCAAGCCGTAAGACAGAATCGATCCACCTGAGGCATGCACACCGGCCCTTGTCTCAACAGATTGAACCAAACCGGCAGCCTCCACGGAGGAGCCACGAGAAGCCTCATCAGGTCGGCGTACCACGGCCGCCTGGGCCAATCTGGAGCCACTAGAATTACTGTGCCTCTGTGACGCGCCACTCTCTGGATGATCCTCCCTAATAGCGGCCACGGAGGAAACACGTACAGAAGCTGATCTGTCGGCCACGGCTGAACCAGACCGTCGAGACCTTCCGACATGTGTTCCCGGCGCCTGCTGTAAAAGCGCGCTGCTTTGGCATTGAGCTGGGTAGCCATGAGGTCCATGACTGGTTGCCCCCAACGCAGTGAAATCTCGTGAAATACCGCCCCGTCGAGTTCCCACTCCCCGGGGTCCAGGCGATGACGACTGAGAAAATCTGCTTGAATGTTGTCCTTTCCTGCCACATGCGCCGCCGAAATCGCCAAGAGATGAACTTCTGCCCAATGAAACAACTGCTGACTTTCCTGTAGCAAGAGCACACTGCCCGTGCCGCCCTGCCTGTTTATGTACGACACAGTCACTTGATTGTCGGAAAAAACTCGAACCGCTTTCCTTTCGAGCACTCCTACAAACTCCAGCAGCGCCAAGCGAACCGCCCGAAGCTCCAAGCGATTGATCGACCAACCGCTCTCTTCCGCCGACCACGTCCCCTGTGTTACCTGCGCCAAACAATGAGCTCCCCACCCGGAGAGACTCGCATCTGTCGTGAGCAATACCCAATCCGGCAGATCCAGCGGAACCCCCGCCTGCAGATGAGCCGGAACCAACCACCACTGCAGACTGACACGCACCTCTTCCGGACAGACTAACTTCCGGGAGAGAGGGTGAACTTGCGGAGACCAACGGGACAACAATACCCTTTGCAGGGGCCGCATATGCGCTCTGGCCCACGACACCAGATCTAAGGCTGCCGCTATCGATCCCAACAACTGTAGATATTTCCAGGCCGTCGGAGCCCTGATGCGCAGGAACGCTGACACCTGTGCCAGAATCTTTTTCATTCTGACCGGCGGAAGAAAAACTGAACCCACCTCCGTGTCGAAGAAAGCACCAAGATAGGTTAACTGCATGGACGGGACCAAATGACTCTTCGCGCGGTTGATGACCCAGCCTAATTGCTCTAGAAATTCCACTACCCGAGCAGTGGCTGCGAGAGACTCCGTCCGAGACGATGTCTGAATCAACCAGTCGTCCAGGTAGGGATGAACCTGAATCCCTTCCTTTCGGAGGGCAGCCGCCGCCACCACCATAATCTTGGTAAAAGTTCGTGGCGCTGTAGCGAGACCGAAGGGTAATGCTCGGAATTGAAAATGTCCCATGGGAACCGCGAAACGCAGGAACTTCTGATGCTCGCTTCTGATGGGGATGTGCAAGTACGCCTCCGTCAGATCTGTGGAAGACAGAACTTCGCCCTGTCTCACCGACCGGATAACGGATCTTAAGGTTTCCATCCGGAAATGGGGCACTCGCAAACAGCGATTCACGTGTTTGAGATCCAGAATAGGTCGAAAAGAACCTTCCTTTTTGGGAACTACAAAATAAATCGAGTATCGACCTAAGCCGTACTGGTCTGCAGGCACGGGCACCACTGCCTGAAGATGCAACAAACGGGACAGGGTCTCGTTGACTGCATCCCGTTTCGCCTGTGGACCGCACGGAGAGAGGACAAAAGCTTCCGGTACAGGATGCGCGAATTCCAACGCATAGCCGTCTCTGATGATCTCCAGGACCCATTGGTCCGTAGTGATGCTGGCCCAGGTGGAGAAAAACTTCTGCAAATGACCTCCTACTGGAACTTCCACCTGGACCGGCCGCATTTCATTGTGGCTTCTTAGTGGAGTTCTGTTGGGCGGTAAAATAACCCCTATTGAACCCTTTGGCTCCTCGAAAGGACTGCCCTCTAGCCACAAAACGGCCCCGCTGATAAGGGGTGAAATGAGCCCCCCGGAACCTGCGAAAGTCCCTACCTTGACCTCTTTGCATGGAACCCAGCTTTACCGTTCTCGGACGATCCTCCGGCAGACGACCTCCTTTGAAGTCCCCCAAATCCTTAACTATGTTCTCTAACGCCTCCCCGAAGAGTAATTTTCCCTTATACGGAAGCTTACTGAGACGCGCCTTGGAAGAAGCATCTGCTGCCCAATTCCTAAGCCAGAGGAAACGTCTAGCGGCAATCACGGAAGCTATCGACTTCGCCGATATGCGCACTAAATCATAAAAGGCATCTGCTAGATAAGCCACCGCTGACTCTAGCTTAGCTACATCCGCTGAAGCATTCTCCACCTTATCCGGGATCTGCTCCCCCTGCAGCCAACGGATAGAGGCACGGGACACATAAGCCCCACAAACGGAAGCTTTCAGAGCTAAGGCACTGGAATCAAAAGCTTGCTTCAGCAGCGCCTCCAACCTACGATCCTGCACGTCTTTAAGTGCTGTGCCCCCTTCCATGGGAATAGTGGTCTTCTTAGTGACTGCTGAAACCAACGCATCCACCTTAGGCATACGCAATAAGTCCCGCTCATCCTGAGGAACAGGGTATAGCCGGGCAATCGTGCGACCGCCACGTAAGGAAGCCTCAGGGCACTCCCATTCCGACTCTATCATCTGTTTAATAACCCTATGCACTGGGAAACACTTTTGCTCTGACCGAAACCCCTGTAACAAGGGATCCTCAAGGGGTTCCTGTTGCACTAACGGAAGCACAATATTAAGAGCCGCCAGGGATTGAGAAATCAGAGCTCCCAGCTCTTCCTTACGGAAAACCCGAAACACATTGGGATCCTCGCCCGGACCCAATTCACCTTCTTCCAACTCTCCTGGCCAGGCATCAAGGCCTGACTCCGAGAGAAGCTCACCTTCCTCCAATCCTGGAGAAAAAGAACCATGTGCCACCGTAGCATCTAAGCCACTGTCCAAAACCTTATCAGCCGAAGAGGCGCCTGCCCCTGAGTCTGACACCGCAGGGCCAACATTCTGGGATCCTAAGATACAGTCAGCTACAGGACTGTGAGACAACTGCGCCCGTTTTAAAAGATAGGCCTTGTGCAGCGACAAAATAAAATCCGGAGAGAAGAAATCCCCCAGCGCTTCCTGCAATGAAGGCTGTTGCTTTGGTTCCTCAAGCGCTATAGCTTTATGCGATTTAGATTTTTTTCTTCTGAGGCTTTGCTGGCACTGCGGGAGAAACAGCAGGCTCATTTAAAATGGCCGCCGTTCCCGCTCTTTCGAAGGAGCTGTGAGACTGGGATAATATGTCTTCAGCAACCTTGTCTGCCATCGCCTAAGCGATTGAGGAAGGAACCAAGCCTAACACGTTCTGCAAAGGGAAAATGAAACGGAACAAAAGGAACTGCGGAGAACGAGAGACCCAGCCACTCTCGCTGAAAGAACCCAAACAGGAACCTCATTGCCAAAGCGAAACACACAGAATCACCTCACAAATCAAACCCCGCGACGGTGAACTCCTAGAGAAAAAGAACAATTCTCTTCAGCAACCGGAACTCCGTGAAAGAGGCTTACCTTCACAGGCCGACTGAAGCAAACTCCCCCACTGCTTTGCCGCTGCTAGCGGTAAGCCGGTGAAGGGCTCAACCCGGAGGAATGAAGAGGATCCTGGGGCTCCCAGGCCTGCTATCACCCCGCCGGTCACCAAATGCGCAGAGGGGCAGGCTCTACCCCTACGAGCCGGTAAGAGACACTGGCAGGGCAATCGGAGCTCCACAGATTTACTCCGTCGCTCCCGTCTGCAAGGTATTTAGTAATTGAAGTATCTTAAACTGCCCTGCTAGGACAGAACTTCAGCAAGAGGAGCACTCTACTCCCGACTGTCAGGAAAAACTGTCCTGTTTCCTGTTTTCAGTACTGCTCCTCTATATTATAGTCCCTTAGTATTATTATTAAGAGTATTATAAAAGGGTTTCTAAAAGCTCAGACAAAGAAATAAAAAATCACTATTCATCTCTCTGGGGAGCTGGGATATGCGATGTCCTATTCAGCTGCTGAGGACTGAAAGACTGATTCTCTGACACCAGGGGGAGCTGGGTAAGCTGTCAGGAAAACTTTCAGTATTCAGTCCTCAGCTGCTGGAGCGGATTGACCACCCAAATGTCCTGGACTGGCCCAGAGAGACGAATAGGAAATATAGATTAACCCGCATGGAAAGCAGATCTCAGTTGGGTGATAACCCAACTTTGTAGCTATCTGCAAGGCCTCAGCTGAGTTTGTACTGCCCATGGCACTTCCCTCTGGTTCCTGTAAGCAGGGCTGATGAGTGCATGTGTTATTTATAGAGGTTCTTCTCTGTAGGATTCTGGAGCATGGCTGGCCTGCAGCCTTCAGTACTTTACAAGCATTGGGAGCTCGGTGGGGGAGGGAGGAGCTGAAGATGTATATTTTTAATTTTGCATGCAACTTGGAGCTGGTGCAGTTTGGAGAACTTGATACTTGTGAAGTCTGTAAATCTGTTTACAGCAGAGAGACTCCCCAAGGCTGGCATTGGGGCCAGGAGCTGGGCAGAGAGGAAGAATAGGGAAAGAGGGAGAAAGAGGCACACAGGGAAAAAGAAAACAGTAAAGGAGGGAATAGGGGAAGGCAGGGGCAAAGAGAAGAAAGGAATGTGACTGCAAACAGAAAGTACGCAGAAAACTCGTGGAGAAGTGGAAATGCTGACTGAGGTGGAAACGGCTTCCTCTTAGACTTAAATGTACAGACCACATTCTGTGTATACATGAAAAGAAGGCCCATGAGTAGCTAAGCCCAAGAAAAGAGGCAGGTAAGGCTGTCTTCACCCTTCCCCCAGAAGGAGGTTGACTTTGCTGTCTTGAGGACTATGGATTCCCCATCCGTGCCAGGACAGTCCTGAGTAGAGAGCCATGGAACACGGCACTGGGGGTGACACAGCAATGGACGTCTCTCCTCTGCCCTTGGTGACATACTGTTGCCATCAGAAGAATTGCTGCGAGCGAGTAGTCATCAATGTGTCTGGCTTGCGGTTTGAGACTCAGGTCAGGACACTTGGCCGTTTCCCGAGCACCCTCCTCGGAGACCCCCGGAAACGAATCCATTTCTTTGACCCTTTGAGGAATGAGTATTTTTTTGACAGGAACCGGCCTTGCTTCGATGCCATCCTCTACTACTACCAGTCAGGGGGTCGCCTCCGCCGGCCATCCAATGTCCCATTGGACATCTTCTTGGAGGAGTTAAAGTTCTATCAGTTGGGAGACGAAGTGCTAACCAAGTTCAGGGAAGATGAAGGCTTTATTAAGGAGGAAGAGAGACCATTGCCCAGGAATGAGTTTATGAAGGAGGTATGGCTGCTGTTTGAGCACCCAGATAGCTCTTCTGCCGCCCGGATCATTGCCATCATTTCAGTCATGGTCATTCTCATCTCCATTGTCATCTTCTGCCTGGAAACACTACCAGAGTTCAGGGATGAACGGGACATCTCCTTACCAGTAAGTCCCCTCTTTCTTTCTCCTCCTAGCATTGCCTGAATCTTGATTTTGTATGAGGGTGGGGAGGGTGGAATGGTTCTTTTCTAAATCATTTCTTAGACTTCCAAAGCATTTCAGAGGGACTTTAAAACATTACATTTTCTCCTCATCTCTCAAAATCGTGTTTGAAAGTTAAGGCACCTTAGTTGCAGGTTTGGCACCGTGAGCTTCAGGATTTAGCAGTTCTGTGAAATCAGAGATTAGGGACAGTATGCTGTTTCCCTATCTTGTGCACTTTCTATGCCAACATAGTATGTCAACTTCCCCATCTGCTTTAGCTGTATTGTGTGACAATACACAGGGTGGGGTTATTTATTTATTTAGACAGTTTTGTATACCGCCTTATCCTTCAATCAAAGCAGTCACAACACAATTGGGGGAAACATTTAACGTGTGGGGATATGAGACACATACACTAATACTTACAGGGAACATGGGCAATGGAGGGTTAAGTGGCTTGCCCAAGACCACAAGGAGCATCTGTGGGACTAGAAACCCCAGTCCTTCTGGCCCAAGGTTGCTGTCCTCTAGTGGGATTTGAACCCCTGACCTTCCGGCCTGAAGTACCTTGCCCCAACCACTAGGCTACTCCTCCCTCTGGGGTTCAGTTCCATATCAATGAAAGATGTTTTTCTCTAGACTGGAGATCCGTGCTCCCTTCTGTGGCATTAACGAACCGCGGTCTGGTTCCCGTGGCTGGGAAACATGACTGCTGTGAAACTTTTGTAACAGGGGGTATTTTCAGAAGCATTAAATTCAGGGGAGTGCCAATGGATGGCTGGATCTCTGAGGATGCCCACATGGAAGGAATTCTCTCTTACCTCAGTCTTTTGTACCCTGAGTCCTTTACTGGTTCACAGTAAAGTGGCTGAGGAGATTAGATGAACCAGCTACATTTTTTTTCTGAGAAAAAGTAATGAGCTCAGCATATGGCCTGGAGCCAACACTGAGGCTGAGTAGAGGACAAAATGTTGACTTTTATGATCACATTGGCAGTTTTCAAAAATGTGCTTAAATGAAGCAAGTAGCTAAGTTTTCAGCTGAAAATTCACCCTAAACTTTCCTAAAATGTAGGTGCTTAAATTTAGGCCTGCAGTTCATTTGCCTCATGGTGAACATCAGGGCTAGGCACTTTACTCCCTCCCTCCCCAATTTCACCTCCATAGACAGTCACTTTTTATGCTCCTAAATTTAGGTGCTGAGCCCTATTCAGTTTTCAAAGGGGGCTATTTAGTTGCGTAACTTCGTAAGTTAACCTTTTAAACTAGGGATTCCCAACGTTTTTTTCTGTACGGACCCCTTTATGACATGCAAAACATTTGGGTAGCCTCATTTCATCTCCTGCACTCTTCATCCCACCCACCCCCTTCTCCGCCGCTTGGCCCATTAGTCTCTCTCTCACCCAACCTGTCCCTGTCACTCTCTCTCTCTTTCCCTAGTCTGGTCTCTTTCTTTCCCTCCTTCCCCACCCTCGCTTCTCCAGTTCCACCAATAATTCTTTCGGTCCTCCCCAGGGTGGGGGCAATGGTATTAGATACCTTAGGCTAGGCAAACGTGAAGCTTTGCGCCATTCTCCTATTATCTTTCATGCCCTTAGGCCTTCTCTAAGATTTTCATAATTAAATTCATGACTATACCGTCATCCGTCCCAGAACAATCCTGTAAAAATGCATTTACTTTTTATTTCCTTATAAAAATCCATAGATGGACTTTGTTTTGTATGTTCGTATGCAAATGGGGGCAATTTCCAAAAGCTGTTTTCTCTAGTAACTGGGCAATTTGAGACCTGCCCATCTTCCCTGCAGGTACAAGCAAGCAATGGCGATTCTTTGAGTTGCCTGGCTGACGAGATCTATTGTTTTGCTTAGACTTCAACTGCTCTTTGCCACCTCCAGACGCTGCCACCCTAGGTGACTGCCTAGTTTACCTAATGGTTGTGCCAGCCCTGCTCCCCCTCCCCCCCCCCCTCTTCCCCTGGCAAACCTGCTTCTGTTGCGCTGTCCTTCCTCAGCCCTGAAAACTGTTGTTCTTCCCACTGCTTATTAGGGGCTACCAAACAGGGCAATTGCCTTGGGGCCCCATGCCACAGGGGGCTCTCAGTCTTCCTCAAACCAAAGGAGACTTAGCCTGCGGGTGGACTTTGGGGCCCTCTCACCAATTTCTGCCCTGAGCCTCTACATGTCTAACACCAGCTCTGGGCCTATGCTGCCACCGCTGTTAATCCTATTCCACCACTCTGCTTCTTTGGCTGTGTAAATCTCTCTGCCCACCCCCCTTTACACACATATATACATACGCTCCTACTACTGCAGTCCCCACCACACCTAATGCTTCTAGCTGAGTTGCCTCTATGGATTCTACTCCTTCGTGTTGCGCAATCATTGCTCTTTCTACCTTTACTGCTCCTGCTGCTTTGGGGCCCTAAGCCCTACAGGCTCTTGGTGCTATTGTTCGTATCTCCAGTGGTCCCGTTGCTGCTGCTGCTCCTGCTGGTTCTGGTCTGCAAGTTAAAGCCTCTGACAGAGATTGTATTTGTTTCTGTTTCCTCTGTCCTGCACACTACCTGTATGCAAATATATCATTTGCATATTTATTCGGGATTTATTTATTTATTTTTATTTATTTATTTAGAATTTTTTATATACCGCACTATTTTACTTCAGCGCGGTTTCCAGATAACTCAAATGTCCAGTGTGGGGTTACATTGGACTTACAGTAAAACAAGGAAATCAGAACCTGGGGAACAAGTAGAACTATGTACATCACTTACAAGTAGAACTATGTACATCACTGGATGTCCTGACAACCCTACCAGCTGGGGGATCCCCTGCCAGCATCGACCGATTGCTGGCTACTTCTGACCTGAAGCAGGGTTTTCTACCAAATCTGAAACAAAGCCCGAAACGCGAGCCGCGTCGTCCTTTGAGAGTCTTGGCATTTTGGCGATTTCAGCTAAGTGGACTTTTGGTTCATTTTTAAAGTTCAAAATTTACTTATTAAAATGGAGTGGTCTCGGCGGTGTCTCTGACATACTCATTCTAGACACTTAGCAGACCTTTCTCCGACAAAAACGTTTTTCTGGTAATTAGGGGGATTTCCTTTCTTTAGAGTTGGATATTTTTTTGTTTTGGTGTTTCCTACTTGTCCATATGTAGCATTGGCCTTTTCCAGTGGATACCTACCAAGGGCCTTTAAAGACACATTTTAATGGAATAACTGATTCCATTCCAGTGAACTAGCAACGAGAGTCTTGGTCTTAAAAGTGTTCTGGGCCCTTTGTTGCTTTAATCCAGTTCCAATGGCATAGGCTCCCCCATCCCACAATACCAAAACATATGTCTTCTTTAACAAGTAGTTAAGGCAGTACACCCCAGAATTGTGCAGAAGGAATCTTCTTTAGAAGAAAGCAGGCCCCTTACTTCTTTTTAGCCACAGTCCAGTACTATGTACCACAGCAGTTTCCTCCTTGTCCATCTGTGGTGCTATCCAACCAACAGGAGTTCCTTTCTTGATGCCTATCTTTGGGTTACCAGATTCTAGTATGTTTGCTGTCTCACATGGTCCTAGATGGTCTGCACATAGACTCCAGTTCTCTGTTGGGCAGTGACAGCAAACCTGCAGCTGTTGTCTTCTTCCTGCCACAACACCCCCATGCTGCAGACCCTGAAGTACTGCACAAATGTGGTCAAAGATGTGATCTGTACCCGGGGTGTTCCTTTTAGGAGGCCTGTAAATGAAACATGGTAATGGACCATAGCACTGAACCAAAAAAAAAAGCATCCGTCTTAGTTCTAAGCTCAGGGTCCAGGGCAGAAAAATAGGAGGGGATCCCAAAACCCCTCCAGCAGGCTGTAACTCCTTTAACTTCAGGCACGTTTGGGACCTCATGTGGCTGGGAGATGTAGGCCAATTGCCATTGTTGCACATCCTTTAGTTTCCACTCTGTTATCTTGGCATCATCTTGATTCATCCATGGCCTTCCATGAGCACCTTTCCCTTCTCATCCGCCGGTCTTTCTTTGCCCTGCGCCAAATCTGAGCCATTTGCCCCTTTCTGCCCATCCCTGCTCTCATAACTCTGGCCATTTCTCTTGTAATAACACAGCCTGACTACTGTAACAGCACTCTGGCTGGTCTTCCACAATAACAACTCGCTTGTCTTCAACTCATCCAGAACACTGCTGCCCGTCTAATCACCTGCACTTCCTGCTATGACCACACTCGTCTCTTTACACTGGCTACCCATTCAGTTCCGCATCCACTATAAGATACTCATTATGTTTCACACTGGTTCCCCCCAGTATCTTGCTGTTCTCATCCATCTCCATAGCTCATGCCGCACTCTCCCCCCCCCCCCCCCGTTCGTTCTGTGTTAACAATTATGTAACCCCACTCTCCCACGCACCCCAACAAATACAATCCAGTGTATATAGTTAATTTATTTGTACATAGTTATTATATACACTCCATGTTTTGTTGTAACTTTGAGTTGTTTGTAAACCACTTTGACCTGGTGAAAAGCAGTATTCTCCCCTCTCCCTCCTGGGTTACTGCTATTTCTCTCCTGTTCTTCTTATTGCCTGTTTCTCTCCTGTCCTATAATACTTTGGCGTTCCTCTCTTGTTTCTGGCGGCCTTTTTGTTTATTATAAACTGCTTTATTGCTTATGTAACAAGTGGTATATCAAAAATACCAAAAACGATAAAGATCCCTAATGCTAGCCCTGGCAAACTCTGCCGCTTACATGTTCCTCATTCCTCACGATTTGGGTTTTTTTTCAGTAGCCATGATATTCTACAAACCTCCACCAATGACACATTGCCTGCTTCTGAAGGCAGCTCATGCCTAACACTGAAGGCAAACTGTAGAGAGGCAGCTTGCTTCCTTGGTCCGGACTTCCAACTGAATTTGCTCCGACAAATTCATGCTATTCGCCCCTTCTTGTCCATTCAGGCCATCACCACTCTTCTTCTCTCTTTGATCATCACCAGATTAGACTTCTGCAATACTATTTTTGCCAGACTCCCCCAATATCAAAAACGCCGTCTCCAATTAATTCAAAATACAGCTGCTCGCATGATCCTCCACGCATCTCCCCGCGACCATGTCACCCCTCTGCTGCACCACCTTCATTGGTTGCCAATTGACTTCCGGATATCCTTTAAGGTCCTCACCTTAACCCATAGAGCCATTTATCTCTCTACACCTGCCTACCTTTCGGATTTACTGACTTACCATACACCCTCATGCAGTCTTCGGTCTATTCATATTAACCGCCTTCACCTTCCAGCACCTTCCAAAGCCCATCTGCAATCTACCAGGAAATCAGCATTCTACTATTTAGGACCCTCTCTCTGGAACTCCCTTCCCACCAACCTCCGTACAGAAGAATCATATCCCAAATTCCGTTCTCTCCTTAAGACTCATCTATTCTCCCTAGCTTTCCCCCCCCTGAATTTCATTTCTCTGTCTCCTATCTTTTGGTCTACCTGCTTGTTCTGTCTTTACTTTCTTCTCTTTCTATCATTTATTGTAATTTCTTTTTTCTCTTTCTATAATTATTAATTTTATTTTGTAAACCGCCCCGATGTTATGGGGGGCGGTATATTAAGTGTGAAATAAACAATAAACAATAAACATTTCAGTTGGCGTACTACCGTAGCCTCTCTCGCCAAAGCAATATCCTTCACAGCGAGGTGACTACATGGTCATTGTCAGGGCAGGTTGAGACCACCCTGGATCTGTCCTCTGTCCCTGCCACATTGCATCTATGGACTCATAGTTCCGCTTCTCTAAGAAACGTAGGTTCAGCAACAGGACAAGACTGCAAAGGCGTAGTTGGGGGCGGCATGGGGGAGCAGTGTCCTGCCAAATGTTGCAGGCACTAATGGTGAGCTGGTCCCCCTGCCCCTACTGCCAGTATGACGCCTTTACTCTTTGCACCCGCAAAGTAAGAAGGCAAACTATTCAGATGGCAAGACTGGGATGGGCTCAGTGTCTCTCCGATGGCAAATGACACTTTCTGGTCACCATCATCCCCTATTAGTCACTGCCTGCCCTCAGCTGGAGGTGTGGCCTTCATTTCCAGAGCGCTATTGTATATGCATGTTCTGATGGCGGGGCACTGTGCAGGTAGGATATGACACACAGTTATAGAAAATGATCTACTGCAGAGTGGATGATCCTTGCTCATATTCCTAGCGGTAGAAAAGCTGGGACATGGTAATTAAACAAACCAAAGGAAGGTCAAGAAATAAGCTGCAAAGAGCTGATACCTCCACTGGGCTAAGACGTGTCTAAAAATAACAGGCTTTTGGAACTCTTAGTCCCCTTTCTCTAGAAGTTTCAGCTAAAGTCAGCCCAGGTCAGTCGCCTCTTCTCCCAGTGTATCGTGGGGCCTAGGGTCTTGTTTACTGTCTTGGCCTTGCAGAATGCAGTGTGAGTTCAGACCCTATTCTGTGAAGGGTGGTGAGAGTCTCGGGACCTTGTGGGTCCATGATATACATGAATGAACACGTAGCACACTGCACACCGCACCATGACCTGTTTATCCAACCCCATGATGATGGCAGACAAGGTCCTCAGGGTGGAATAGAAGCGAACAGGGCAAGAGCTCTGTGTGTTACACGGCTTTTGTGTATGGACAGGAACACACTGGTATCCCTCCTGTCCTGTTCATAAACACACAGATACACACTAACATAACGTGGACTGTACACACAATTACATACATGCCCTCTTGCAACATTGTAGCTGAATATCCTCATGTTCCCGTTATACTCTCTTATAGGTGCATGCATACTCTCTCTTTTCCCGTCTTTCTCCACCCTATGTGCCGCATGCATTTCTATCCTTTTCTCATTTTCAGATCCATGCTTTGCCTTTCTGGACCCAGTGGTCATTCTGCCTTGGATCACTTCATCTTAGCCTTGAATGAGGCCTTTTTAATATTCAATGCTGTGGGAGACAGTGCTAATAGGCTGAGAAGGTCTCTTAATGTGACAGAATTCTGTCAAATTAGATATTATATGAACATTTAAAATAGCAAAAATCTGTATGTCCCTGCAGTGCATTGCCGGGTGCAACCTTCTTTCGAAACTGCAACTTGTTGCTGTATGTCACTCATTTTTCCCCTTTGACCCATGGCCTCATTTTCTATTGACTAAATTTCCTCCTATTCTCCTAGCTGGTAATCTTCCATTACTGCAAGCGAACCTAGCCCAGAGCTAAGGCCCTTCGGTTTGGAAACATGCTGTGGTTTTTCTTCTGAAGATCTTGCAGTCATGGCCGATTTCCTACTGTTCATCTAAGATTCTGGAAACGAACAGTTCACAGTCAAGTCACTCAGTTTCTTGACAGAACTTTGGTTGTCCATCCTAAGCAGGCT
The DNA here is from genome assembly GCA_033557465.1 of Ichthyophis bannanicus. Taxonomy (NCBI): domain Eukaryota; kingdom Metazoa; phylum Chordata; class Amphibia; order Gymnophiona; family Ichthyophiidae; genus Ichthyophis; species Ichthyophis bannanicus. Next base: position 51,927,665 of record CM066051.1, on the reverse strand, counting down.
GGCTTCTGGCCGGGCCTGCCACAGCACTGCTTCGCTTCTCACAGTCCTGCTCAATGAAATCTGGACCTCATTAGATCAGGGTAAACTGGTGATTCTTGTCTCGCTCGCCCTTTCCTCTGCCTTTGACCTGATAGATCACTCCCTCCAGTTTCTTTGCCTCTGGCAAAATGGTTTGTGTGGTTCTGTCGAGTCTGTTCTGAAATGATTCTTCTCTTATCTCGATTGTCACTTATGTTGGATTTCCTCTGGTCACTCCTTTTCCTTCACACACTCCGTTCACAGCGCCGTTCCACAGGGCTCTTCTGGCTCCCATTTTGTTCAATATCTTTCTCGCCCCTCTCCCTCTGGTTATTCAGCTTTTTGGTTGCAGCCCATATCTCCTCACTGATGATGTTCACATCCCATTTTCTGTTGACCTGCTTCTTCATGATACATCTCTACACTCCTACCTCTGGGCCGTTGCGGCCTGGTTAAAGGATCATCACCTCTCCTTGAATATTTCCAAATGTGAATCCGTCTGTATTTCTTGCGCTAGCTCCTTCCCACTCTCTCCCTCCCCTACTCTTTCCAGGACCTCCCTTGCTTTCTCCAGTTCCATTCATCACCTCCCCCAAACACCCCCCTCCTCCCCCGGCTTTATTTTTGATTCCAACCTCTCCTTTAAGCATCAGGTTGACACTATCATAATGTCTTTGTTCTTCCTCTCATTTGCTTAGTTAAACCCCATTTTCCTGCAGTTTCGCTCAAACCTTTGATGGTCAATCTTGTCATTTCTAGACTTGAATATTACAGTTCTCTCTACCATGGTCTCCAGCTCATTCATTTAACTGCTGTGAAACCTTTGGCTGGAGTTTGCTGCTTTCATCATGTCACCCTCCTGATGGTTTCTTTCCACTGGCTTCCTATTTCTGCACCCCTTAAATTCAAAATGCTGACCATGGTTCGTCATGCTTTCTATTGTGATCAACCACCATTTCTTGCATTTGATTACCCCCTACAGCCCCCGCCCTCCCCAAACACATACATACCCCTTGTGCTCCTCCAGGCTATTCTTCTTTCTCCCTCCCTCTGTCTCCTTAGTCCACCTTTATTTACATTCTCTTATATACTGTGCTATTTTGCATCAATGTGGTTTACATTGAACAAACTGAAATTACATTGAACAGGGCATTATAACTTGGAGATAACTATTTTACAGGGAACATGGGCTATGGAGGGTTAAGTGGCTTGCCCAAGACCACAAGGAGCACCTGTGGGACTAGAAACCCCAGTCCTTCCAGCCCAAGGTTGCTGTCCTCTAGTGGGATTTGAACCCCCGACCTTCTGGCCTGAAGTACCTTGCCCCCAACCACTAGGCCACTCCTCCTTCTTCTGCTTGGGCCTTTTTTTCTGGAAATCAGTGCCCCTCTATCTCCATCAAGAATCTACCTTCCCTGAATTTAGGACAGCCTTGAAAGCTTGGCTATTTCTGTTCTTTTTTTACTCAGGGAGCAGAGATGTGACACTGTCCTTCTCCCTCTGCTGTAACTTTTCTTTTCCCTTTTCCTTGTATTTATTGTACACTGCCCTGCTGACCTTCTGCATCCAAAGTGTGGTTTAGTAAATGTTCCCAATACATAAACAAATAAAAATCCTCTGGCGCTACCCCACCCTCGCTGCTCTTGAATAAATTCAGCTAGGATTTGTTTTCCACAGAATTAGGTACCCAGTTCGAGGAATTTTCCACATAACCCCCTACAGCTGGTGCAACCTGAGAATCTGTGACATCTATCAGTTCTCAAATGTTACAGGGCTAGGCCAGAGTGCCCTAGAAAAGTGTCTAGTTTGCTATGTGATGGGAGTCTAAATATTATAATAGCAGGGGCGCTGCAGGGCAGGATTGAGGTGCACTGTTAGAGCTGTGAGTGGGGAGGGTCTTGGTACTGCAATAGCAGGAAGGGCCGCAGGGCAGGATTCAGGTGCATTGGTAAAGGTGTGAATGGGGAGGGTCTCGGTATTGGAACAGCAGTAAGGTCTGCAAGGCAGGATTGAGGTGCTTTGGTAGAGCTGTGAGTGGGGAGGGTCTCAGTACTAGAACAGAAGGGGGTGTTGCAGGGTAGGTTACATTGAAAACTCATCCTAATGATCATTTTCTCTTTTACAGATACCGCCCCATCACCACAAAGGCAACATCACACATGCTGTTGTCCAGAACAATCCCTTTAATGATCCCTTCTTTATTGTGGAGACTATTTGTATTTGCTGGTTCTCTTTTGAGCTGCTGGTTCGCTTTGCCGCCTGCCCCAGCAAGCCAGCCTTTTTCAAGGACATAATGAACATGATAGACTTTGTGGCCATCATCCCTTACTTTGTGGCCCTGGGTACTGAACTGGCACGCCACAAGGGGGTTGGCCAGCCAGCCATGTCACTGGCCATCCTCAGGGTTATCCGTTTAGTGAGGGTCTTCCGTATCTTTAAGCTCTCTCGACACTCCAAGGGGCTACAGATCCTTGGCCAGACACTGAAGGCCAGCATGAGGGAACTGGGTTTACTCATCTTCTTCCTCTTTATTGGGGTTATCCTCTTCTCCAGCTCTGTCTATTTTGCTGAGGCCGACCATGAAGACACGAATTTCACAAGTATCCCCGAGGCTTTCTGGTGGGCTGTGGTTACCATGACCACAGTAGGCTATGGGGATATGTCTCCTGTGACGGTGGCTGGCAAACTGGTGGGCTCACTGTGTGCCATTGCTGGCGTCCTGACCATCTCCCTGCCCGTGCCTGTCATTGTATCCAACTTCAGCTACTTCTATCGCCGTGAAACCGAATGCTCAGACACAGGGGAATATGACCACATCAGTAGCTGCCCTAATATGCTCTCTTGCACCTCCAATTCAACAGAGAAGGAACCATTAGAGGCTGGCCACAACATGAAGCTTCTGTGCACGAACTCCAACTCGGACCTCCTAGATGGAGTCTGTTTGATAGACAGAGGACAGCTGGAGCCTTTGAGTCCCGCACAATCTACCCACCTGATCACTCAGGTGTGACTCAGAAGCTTTGGTTTATTTCTCCCTCCACCTTCTCGTTTAAGTGTCTTATTAATAACCAGGGGTTTGTGTACATCATTTCACATGGAATGGGGAGAAAACCTAATCCAATAAACTCAAGGTGGATTCCCATGCCACGGTATGCTCAGGAGAACAAAGATCTTATTTATTATAAACAGTGCAGAGTTGAGGGGTTAGTGATTTATTTTCCAATATTTGCAGGCTCTAGGTTGAATCTCTCATTTTCTCTGTTCCTCTCTCCCTCGTAAGTCACAACATTAAGCATGAACCCCATTCAACAAGAATGTGAGGGGTCTTCACTGTCAGTGAGTCATATGTCCAGATTGCGAAAGATTCCCAAAGGAGGCTGGAAGTATCCCATTGGCCCTTCCACTTGGCTAGTCCTGCGCCAAGTCAACTGGAGAGACACCTGAAGAAGATTCTGTCTTTGTCAGGCAGAGGGCATCCCCTCTCAAGGATTGATGTTACATATGCTGGGGCTCAGGGCAGAATCTAGGGAGGGGGCCCCCAAGCCTGCTTCAGCTGGAATTAGGGGCGCCCTGTGACATGGTGGCCTGGGGCTTTTGCTCTTGTTGCCACCCCCTAATGCCAGCCCTGTCCCTCTCCTTCTCTACATGGCTGGGAGAGCAGCTGGCAGCGGAGCCCTATGAAAGTGCAGACATGCATTCTTTACGTATGCCAGAGGGCAGGACAGCTTCACCTGAAGCAGAGAACTAGACTGAGTGCTGGAGAATCAACATGGATTGTTGAGGGCTTAGTGGAGAGGAGACAGAGTGCCCTCTCTAGGAAGAGGTTAGGAAATATTACTAGAAGAACCTGTCGGTGACTCCAGCTGCTCACTGTAGGGCTAGGCTTCAGTCAGTCATACCAGTCAGGAAACCATCAAGTATGTAAAGTGCCAATGGGATGGGAACCTTGGAGACAGCGCATAATGAGAGTTATATGGAGATTAAGGGGAGGGGGTGGGGGTTGGATTTAGCTTCCACCTTTTTCAGCATTAGTTCAAGGTGAGTTACATTTAGGTACAGAAAGATTTTTCCCTGTCCCTGGAGAGCTTACTGAAGTGCCTTTGGTTTTTGCACTTAATGCGTGTTTAGTGATAAAACTACCATGTGCTAAGTGAAAAGTATCCACGGTAACCGTCAGGGGCATGGCCATCGTGTTCCTGACTTGTAGATACAGCGGTATAGAAATGTTGCTAAATAAACATCCATTAAGTGAACCCACACTAATTGCAGCATTGAGAGTGTGTGATATGTCCCCCCCCCCCCCTCTTGCTAACTGTAATGTGCTCTGCATGCCCACTCTGGTGCTTGATATGCAGTTAGCATGCAATTTAGTGCAAGGTAACGCTCATGCCCTTGTGCTGATAGTTACTGCTGGTCTAAGCATGCGATTACTTACCATGCACCAAATCGCACGCTAACTGTTGAGTGCACTTGTGTAAAAGGGTCCCTACATTTGTACCTGAGGCAATGGAGGATTAAGTTGCCCAAGATCACAAGGTGTGGCAGGGGTACTCAGCCCACTGCTGTAATCATTAGGCTACTCCATCTCTCTATTACCAACTACAACGAGGGGAGTCTCTCTGCTTTATTTCCCTTTATGGCACTCTCTTTTTCAGACTGGGGGACTGTCTGACTTTGTTGGTACCAGGTGTCTTGGAGTAGCAAGGGACTCTGCCCAAAGATGGCTGTTGGATTCTTGCAGAGTCTCTTTTTATTATCACCACATCGCAGCTGTTTGAAGAGAAACACTCTTTTCACAAGGCCTCATCAGTGTCATGTAATGAATTCTTCCCAATGCACTTATCATCTCAGGGAACCCCGACCACCTTGCTCTGAACGGGTATTCGCCTTCACTTATTGTCCCTTTCACAGTCTCTGCTGGGGGAGGTTTCTCTCCAGTTACTCCAGAAGGACAGCATGGCATATAGGCCTCAAACGCTTTGTCCTTCCTTGGGGGGAGTGGGCCAAATGGCAAACACTCACAGCTAATTCCAGAGCCTTTAGCTAACCTTTGCCTCTCTGCAAAGAGAAACCTTGAGTACAGAGCTGTAGACTGGCACAAACAGTGAGGATATGATACCTCTCAGCCCTCTCACTAATCTTTGACTGAGTCTCGGTGCGTGAAGTAACAAAATAATATGAAAATGAGCCCGAGTATGCACAGTATCAACAACTAATAACTTCCCTCAACATCTGTGGGAATTCTAATATCTTGTTTCACATCTCTCAGCATTTATTTATTTTTTTCATTTAAACCTTGATTACCTGCCACTGCACAAGTACATAGTAAAAAATCTTTTAGTGCTATTAAGTCAGTGCTGACCCAACTGCTTCTGGGTAATGTATCACCAGAAGTAGATTGCCAGGCTGTTTCTTCCAAGGCAATGGAGGGTAAGTGACTTGCAGAAGGTCACAAGGAGTGTCAGTGTGATTCAAACCCTTTGATGTTCTGGATATTAGGCAGTTGCTCTAACCGCTAGGCTACTCCTCCACTGTGATGTATAATAGACATAATATAATATACAAAAACGTCAGTCAATATAACAACCTTGCTCTCTGAGGAAGAAAATCATTCTGCCAACCACATTGCTTACCTCCAAAGATTTCAATAGCGTCACTCTTAAAATCTCTTCCACGCGTCATTCATCCCGAGAGACTTCAGTGGTGTCACCCTCAAATATCTCTTCCCTATGTCCTTCACTTGCAGAGACTTCAATGGAGTCACCCTCTCAAATAATTCTTCCCCATGTCATTCATCCCATAGACTTAAATAGCTTGACCTTCTTAAATATCTGCTCCCAAGGTCCTTTATAATGTATTAATTTAATCAAAATTCATTTCATTATTGATATATTGCTTTTTAGAATAACATAAAACAGTGGATAATAAAATCAAATTACAGTAATTACAATACCATATTTATTATCCGTTAGTCCCCAAAGGCCCTTAACAAAATACCAAGCATCCAATATAAAATTCAAATATACACAGACCGTAAATAACAACTAATACATACAACTCTAACAAGATTAAAATAAAATCCTTAAAAAGAGAAAAAAATCATAACAGAATACAGCAAACTCTATTATTCAGAAACTATTTCCCAATGCCATCTTGAACGACTATGCCTTTTTATATTTTCTAAATGTCACATAATCTGAAAGTCCAGGTATGTATTTCTGCAGGAATTTCCATCTAGTAGGACCAGTTGCGTGAGAGAGCTTTCTTGGAAGTCTCAGCCCATTTAACCTCCTTCACAGATCCACCAGTGTTGCTGTGCTCATGTAACTCCTCTTCTCAAGTCACTTCACTGTTTGCCTGTCTGTTTCTGCATCCAGTTCAGGCTTCTGCTACTGACCTACAAGTGCATTCATTCCCCATCTCTTCCCCTGCTTTCCCCTCTTGTCTCACTCTACGCTCTATTCCTCTGGCTCTTCCCCTTTATCTGTGCCCTTCTCTGCCATGGCCAACTCCATTCATTCCACCTTGCTGCTCCATGTACCTAGAACAAGCCACCTGAGGCAGTATATCAGGCTCCTCTTTTTTTTTTTTAGTGACATCAAGTCAGTGTTGGCTCATAGTGACCCAGCTGCCTCTGGGTTTTCTTGGCAATGTATCACTGGAAGTAGATTGCCAGCCTTTTCTTCTGAGGCAATGGAGGGTAAGGGGACTTGCCCAAGGTCACAAGGGGTGCCAGTGGGAATCGAACCCTTGATCTTCTGGAAACTAGGTAGTTGCTCTAACCACTAGGCTGCTCCTCCACTCCACATGCTAGCCCTATTCAAATCCAGGCAAAACCCCCCACCTCTTTGAAGCCGCTTTTGGATCCTGATGCCCCTCACTCTTTTGTGCACTACCTTCGTGTATCTCACCATACTCTAGTCCCCAGTTTTGTGATGCTGTAGGTCCTGATTAAATTGTAAGCTCTGATGAGCAGGGACTGTCTCTTACATCTATATGTACAGTGCCGCATAGGGCTTGTAGTAGTGTGCAGTAGATGGCCTTCATGTTCTGGCAGGATATAAGAAACTATCTGTCTTTCAGATATCGAGTTCCCTCTTTCTTTAGGTCAAATTTTTAAAGCTAATGAGGAACTCAACAAACCTTTGGATCTTCGCCTTTTCAATTTCGCTTCCTCACATCATTTATATCCGCAGACGTCAGTGGTATCATCTCTGTTCATCTCAGAAGCAGCACCCCATCTCCTCTCCCTGTCCTAGACTTCAGCGATGCTCTCTCTGAAGCAGAGCAGTTTTTTCCAGAGACTTCAGTGGTACCTGCCTTTTACATACCTTATGGCGATTGAAAATCACAAAACATCTCACTTAATCATAAGTTGTCAGGGTGGCAGATCTGTTGTTGGTACAACCTTTTCATTTTACATTTCAGTGTCCTTAATTTCCGACTTGAAAAGAGGCCAAGGCAGAGGGATGAGAGAAGACGTTCTGCAGTGTAACCGTAGACCCCAAGCACTGTAGGTTGCCAGAAATTATCAACCCCCTTGCCTAGCGTTGACATGGTATTGTCCCGCCCATGTTTAGAAGTAAGCTGGACTGACTGAATGGGGAGTCAGTGGTCAATTGACATGACACTCCTTTCCTCCAAGTGCCTGGAACCTATGTGCTTAGCAGTCACCTCCAGGCCGCCATCTGAAAGAAAGAAGATTTTATGCTGGGACAGTCAGATATCCATCAGTTGCTGAGCTCCTGTCACTTCACCTGGCTGGTGTTTGTTAGTTCAGGTGAAAATCATTGAGGAGATAGGGGCAACTGTTGACTGGAAGGCATTTGATTTCTGAGAACCCTCTAGGAAAGGACCTCCTCACCCCCTTCCATTCTGGGCATGGGTTTAGGGCAAGTAATCGCTGGCCAAGAAGTTATTTCCAAGTTGAGTACCATATGGACTTTGAAATTTGTGACTTTTTATATTTCTTAACTTTTTCAAACTCTTCAAAGGAAAATCCTCAAAGAAAACCAAAACATTATGTCTACAATAACGTTTAAAAAATGTGGAGGCTGAGGTGAAGCCCACACAAGCTTTTTGGAATCCAGAATGTTTACAGTGACTTTCTGTGCTCCCCTTCCCCCCTTTTTCATGGCGGGAAGAAAGCTTCTGGATGTAGGAATCTTGAGTGAGACCACAAGGAGAAAAAACCCAAAGAGAAATTCAGGAGACTGCACATTTTATCTCTGGGCAATAAAAGTCTGCCAGGGTTGTTTATTTATGGCAAAAGGTCTCATCATTTTCTTGGGTGTCATTTTTCAGTTTCACCAGCATTTTCATTAGCCTTGGCTGATATGAGTGAGCCTTGTTGCTGTATCTCTTGAGGTTTGAGTAACCCTCTTGTAGTCGATAAGAGTGGTCTTGTCTGTGTTGCAAAATTGGAGGAAAGCAAGCAAGCTATTTCTTAGGTGTACAGTGTGTCCAATGGGTCTTATTGACCAATTAAATCCTCACAAATGGCTGAGTTGTCAAGTTACCCGGTTCCAGGAGTGAGACTTTTTGCCAGTTCTGGCTTTAAATTTGCATTGCAATGCAGTATAGTAGTTTAGTCCCTGATTTTACTCATTGGAATCAGTGCTGCAGGTAGGGTTGCCAACTGGCTCCAGATGCGCCCGACAGGTTTGATCCAGTCCTGGGTTTACCTCATTGCATGCAGGGATATGTAGTTCTGATTTCTCCATTGCACTCCATAAGAAAAGGAAAACTACAAGTAACTGCATGCAATGGGGTAAACCCAGGACTGGAGCAAGCCTGTCGGGCGCATCTGGAGCCAGTTGGCAACCCTAGCTGCAGGTCCCGTAATGCAGGGTGAGATTGTCGGAAATGTAGGACTGGCTAAAAATCTCACTCCTGGAACTGGGTAACTTGGCAATTCTGAAACTAGTTAGCAGTTTCCTCCTTCCAAATGCACCTACCAATAATACCATGTCATAGGGAACAATTTGATTCAATCCTGGCTTTATGCTGACTGTGTGCATATTAGAACTCCTAATTCTGATGTACATAAAGAGAGCAGAAACTGCAAGTCTATGTCTGTAGTGGAGGGAAAAAGTAACAGGGCTCCACAGGCCTGTGTGGAAACAAAAACAGAGCCACTTGGCTCCTTGTCAGGAGGAAGAGGCTGATCCACTCTTGGTTTTACCCTCTGGTAGCAGGCATGGATTTGTAGCTGTCATTGATAACAAGGGAAAGAGAATGGATTTAGCTCACAGCAAATTATTTCCCTGTCCTTGAAGAGTTTACAATCTAAGTTTGTACCTGAGGCAATGGAGAGTTAAGTGACTTGCTGAAGGTTAGAAGGAGCAGCGGTGGGATTCAAAATAGGCTTCTGCTGTGCTTTGCAGGCTATTCTGTTAGATTACTCCTCCACAGGACTACAAGTCCCAGCACACCCTAAGATTTGACAACTGCACAATTCAAAAAAGCAAAAAAGGTCAACTATAATCCACAGATTTGTACCTAGCTATCCCAAAGCTCTATCTCAAAGACAGTCATACTTATGGAAGAGGGGATAAAGGATAGATCATCGTACTTTCTTGTCAGACTTATGTGCTGAGAAATGATTAAAGCTAGGATCAGCACAGGGGTTGTGCAACCTTAATGAACTTTTGGTCATCATTCTAGGGCCTCTACCACTGTGATTTTGGATAATTAAACTTGATCAATTGGTATGTATGTGTAGGGTTGCCAACTGGCTCCAGATGGGCCTGACAGGCTAGATCCAGTCCTGGCTTTACTCCATGGCATGCAGGGACACGTAATTCTGATTTCTCCATTGCACTCCATAAGAAAAGCAAGACTACAAGTCCCTGCATGCAATGAGGTAAACACAGGGCTGGATCAAGCCTGTCGGGCGCATTTGAAGCCAATTGGCAACCCTATGTATGTGTGTGTACACATATATACATAATGAGCACAATTTCCAAAAAGCCACCCACCCAAGTGAATGGGTTGTCTGCAGACTGTCCACGCTCCCAGGCGCTGCTGGCTCTTTGAGTTCGTGTGGATGTCAGGAGCTATTTTTTGACTTTGCAGCTGCTCTTCACCGCTCCTCCAGAAGCTGCAGCTCTTGGAGGCCACGTAGTCTGCCTAATGGCTAAGACACCCTTGGTTGAGGAGTTTTAGCCAACAGATTTTAATACATTCCTTCTAAAACTGCACAGGATAGTTTATAACGGACATGCAAAACATTTCAAATGCACCGGTCTTGTCACTGCCCTGGAAGTTTGGGTTTTAATCATGGCCGCACTAACCTGCAGAGTTGCCAAGTTAACCCGTTCCAGGAGTGAGATTTTTTTGCCAGTTCTGGCTTTGAATTTGTATTGCAGTGCAGTGTGGTATTTGTAGTTCCTGATTTTCCCCATTGGAATCAGTGCTGCAGGTCCCATAAGGCATCAGATGAGATGGTCATAAATCCAAGATTGGCTTAAGATCTCACTCCTGGAATGGGGCAACTTGGCAATTCTAAACCTGATATTGTTGTAACCCTGCTGTTCATGGTTGCTGCCATCCCTTGATGCAGATTTACCCCACTGCTTTCTTAGGCACCTCATACAATCATACAGCAGCTGTTCAGAGTTCAAACAGCTGCTTTGGACTTTCTTAGACGTACAGAACACTGCTATTCTGCTCATCATCTCAAATTGTTGGTTTCTGTCTCATGGATCACCCATAACAAAGGAGAGGTCAGCTAGGGTTGCCAACTGGCTCCAGATGCGCCCGACAGGCTTGCTCCAGTCCTGGGTTTACCCCATTGCATGCACTTGTAGTTTTCCTTGTCTTACGGAGTGCAATGGAGAAATCAGAACTACATATCCCAGCATGTGATGAGGTAAACCTAGGACGGGATCGAACCTGTCGGGTGCATCTGGAGCCTGTTGGCAACTCTAAGGTCAGCACAAACATTGCTATCTCAACTAGGCCTGAATGTAGTGACGTGATTCTCTGCAAGGCTGGTTTTAAGATGGTGGCAGCTGCCTCAGGTTCCAGCACAACATGGGCCTCGTCTTAGTGACCAAAAGAGCATAAGATACGCCGTACTGGGTCAGACCAAGGTCCATCAAGTCCAGTATCCTGTTTCCAATAGTGGCTAATCCAGGTAACAAGTACCTAGTAGGCTCCCAAAAAGGCACACAGGCTCCACAATGCTCATCCCAGGGCAAGCAGTGGATTTCCCGGGTCCTCTTTATGGACCTTTCCTCCAGGATCTTGTCCAAATCTTTTTTAAACCCAGCTATACTAATAGCTTTCACTACATCCTGCTATAACAAATTCTTTATTTTCTGCCCTGGGCCCCAGAATGTCTAATGCCAATCCTGGATCTCCTTTGTTGCAATGGGTCCATGGGATGCATATTGACTCATTGAAATGAGGAGGAGATGAACCCTTGAGGCAGGCACCAGCTGATGCTAAAATGCCAACTGCTGGGTGAGATCTCTTTTCCCATATGACACAGAACCGCTAGAGATGAACTCATATGCAGACCTGTGAGGTATCGCTAATACTTTACAATAATCAAGGTTAAATTTATTCTCATTTCTAAGCCTTCTGGGATCTGTAGTCCTTCAGTTGGTATTGACGAGAGATGGAGCCCACTGCCTCTTCCACCTCTAAGATGGTGGTGGTCCAGCTGTGGAGATCTCAGTATCTCACTTGATCTGGTCTTGGTTTGGCATTCTTAGATTTGGGAACTCTCATGTTCTTAGGAAAAATTCAGAACGACGACTTGCAGTATTCAATGGGGGAAAGCCGGGACAGGATCAGCATGTTTGGTTGAGCCAGGGTGATTTGAAACTGTTGCCACTTTTGGCATTTCTCTTGTACCTCTTGCATGGGTATGTTAATCCATTCTGCTGAGAAAGCGGAGTTAAATTTAAGATCTAAGCATGCTCTAGATTCCAAGGGAGTAGAGCTCTTTCTCATGCCTTGCATACAGGCAGCAGTGAGTGAGGGGAGCCACCATCCCAGACCAGGCAGTGGACTATATCTCCTGCCTCAGAAAGGCGGAGTGGGGGAATGAGGGGTCTTATAGGGAAGGCTTGTGTTACAGACAGCATGTGCAAAGATACCCCATCCCATGCATCCTCTGTCCCCCCTACAGTTACACGCAGAGCGGCACCTGATCCACTTGAGAGTCCCTGCCGAGCTCTGCGATAATCTGTTCTGCTTTCCCTTGAAATGCTGGTGTATGATATCTCCAAATCCAGGCAGACGGACAGGAGCAAGTGTTTCTGAGGCAACATGCAAGACAAGCCAGCCAGCATCTGATTCCACGATCTGCGTCAGTGCTTTCCAGGTATAATTCGCCCCTCACCTCGCCTGCCGTGATCCTGCCACTCCATATTTCCTCCTCTCTAGCTTGCAGTCATTTTCCTATCCCCCCTGAGAAAGAAGGTTTGAACCTTCAAAAGCTAGTCTAAAAATGTATTAAGTTGGTCCAATAAAAGGGGATCACCTTATTTTCTTTCTTTTTATTTATCAATCCTTGAAAAAGATAATTTTATAAAGCTTTTTCCATGCCTACAGCCTGTTTTACACACAGAAATAGCCATTTATAGAACTGTGCACCTACATATGCATGTCTATGTACGGGCGCCAGAAAAATCACGTGTAGGCATTTGCCGTGATCTCCCCCTGTATAATGCAACACCCTCTCCTGCTGTGATCCCCCTATATAATGCACCCCTCTCTCTCCTGCCATAATGCCCTGTCCCCCCTGTATAATGCACCCCTCTCTCTCCTGCCATAATGCCCTGTCCCCCCCTGTATAATGCACCCCTCTCTCTCCTGCCATAATGCCCTGTCCCCCCCTGTATAATGCATCCCTCTCTCTCCTGCCATAATGCCCTGTCCCCCCCTGTATAATGCACCCCTCTCTCTCCTGCCATAATGCCCTGTCCCCCCCTGTATAATGCACCCCTCTCTCTCCTGCCATAATGCCCTGTCCCCCCCTGTATAATGCACCCCTCTCTCTCCTGCCATAATGCCCTGTCCACCCCTGTATAATGCATCCCTCTTTCTCCTGCCCTTATCCCTATCCCCATCCCCCCTGTATATGAGGGGGGCTGCTGATAAGTCTCTGGCCTTGTAACGAAACAGAAAGCTATGGGCACACTTCGATTCCGGAGGTCCGAATAATGTCTCTGCAGTTCTGTTTTAATAAATGTTTTAATAAAACGAAACTGCAGAGAGATCATTCAGACCTCCGGAACCAAAGTGTGCCAGTCGCTTTCTGTTTCGTTACAAGGCCAGAGACTTATCAGCCCCCCCTTGTATTGTGCCATTCCCCCTCCTGTCGTGATCCCCACCCTCCTATATAATGTCCATCTCCTTCACTTGCTACGATCCTCCTGCCCCTTCTGTATGCACCCCTCAGTCATCTGCACTGATCCCCCTATTCAACACTGTCCCCCCAGTAACCACAATGCTGGGAGACTGCTCCATGCACCTGTTTCCCTTTCAACAGCCCGCGAATGTTACTTTGTCTAGGAAAGGAGAGATCCTCCAGCGACAGTCCTGCCCCTTCCAGAGGGCTCTATTATGGCTTGACTGGGAACTGTGATTGATATGGTTAATAACATGAGAAGCAGACAGGTTTACAGTGATATGCTGATGAGAGACCAGTCCGTGAGGCTGTAGCAGGAAGCGTCACACACTCTAGTGGATGGAGAGCTTGGATTGCATTCGCTGGCAAGGCCGTACCAATAGGGTTGGCAGCTTTTTGAACAAGAAAAACCTGTCACCTGTGGCTTGCTCTGCCCATGCCCACCCCCCACCTCACAAAAAATATCTACAGAGGGCAACAGTGTAAGCTAACATTTTGAAAGAGGAAAACCAGATACCTTCGCTCCATGCCCCTCCTTTGCCACACCCCTTCCCTGCCACACCTCCTCCACGTTCACTGTGTTAATATTGAAGTCAGCTATGCCACCCAACCGACTGGAAAAAAATCTGTGTATATGCCAATACTGAAGAAAGGTGATCTGACTGGCTGTGGAAATTATTGCACAATCGCTCTGATCCTATATGACAGCAAAATCCGGCTCAAGATCATTCAGTAGGGACTATAACCATACCTGAAACGAGAACTGCCCAAAGTGCAAACAGGATTCAGAAAAGGGCGAGGAACGAGAGACATTATTGCAGATGCAAGATGGATCCTTCAAAAGACAAAAGAAAATAAAAAGGATATCTACATGTGTTGTATTGACTACAGCAACATTTTGACTGTGTAAACCATGACAAATCCTGGGCCACATTAACAATCATGGGTATACCAGAACACCTGATAGTCCTCTTGTGCAATCCTTACATTGATCAAGAAGCAACAGTTTTAATGAAACAAGGAGCAACAGAATGGTTTAAAATCAGCAAAGGCGTATGGCAAGGCTACATACTTTCCCCCTACCTAATTTATATGCAGAATAAATCATCAGAGAAGCAGGACTGTATGAAGACAACCGAGGTGTGAAGATTGGTGGAGGACTCATCAACAAGCTTCGCTATGCTGATGAAACCACAATACTGGCTGAAAGTGAAGACAATCTGAAACATTTGCTTCTCAAGATCAAGGAACATAGTCTTAAATTGGGCCTGCATCTTAACCTAAAGAAGACAAAGATCCTGACAACTGGCTAAATCAATAAGTTCATCATTGATGGAAAAGAAACTGAAATAGTTGACAACTTTAAGCTATTTGAATCAACAATCAATAAAGAAATGACAAACAGTCAAGAAATCTGGCTATGAAGGACCTAGATAAGATTCTCAAGAGCAGAGATGTCTCTCTCCATACAAAGATTCAACTTGTCTAAGCCATAGGTTTTTCAATAACATCATATGGATGTGAAAGCTGGACAGTGAAAAAGACAGACAAGAAGAAAATTGATGCCTTTGAATCATGGTGCTGGCGGCGAATACTGGGTATACCATGGACTGCCCGAAGAACAAACCAGTCAGTACTAGAGGAGATCAGATCTAAGCTTTCTTTAGAAGTCAGATGATAAGATTTTGACTTTCATAGTCTGGACACATCATGAGAGAGATTGTTAGACAAAGACATCATGCTTGGCAAGATAGAAAATCAATGCAAAAGAGGAAGTCCAGCAATGAGATGGATCGATAAAATAATAGCAGCTACGGGTACCACTCTATGACTGAAGACCGAACACAGTTTAGGACAACTATCCAGAGGGTCGCCATGATTTAACACCAACTCGACAGCACTTAATAACAGCACCACCACTAAATATATACCAAATATACTTTTGAATTTTTCCTAATAATTTCTAAAACACATACAACAGCAGAAACACACTGGCATGCTTTGACAGAGAAAGCCCAATGTGTGTAGTATTCAAATTCTGTGAATGAGGTACTTCAGGTATTTCCCTGTCTCACTTCCTACTGTAAATATTTTCCATTATATTACGAACCAACAGGCCTGATTAAAAGCATAGATAGGTTGTGAATACATGTTATGTTCTCTGTACTCTAGAAGGAAGGTCTCTTTGGCACAATGTAAGTACTGTGATGAACGTTAGCAGTAAATTTGAAAGAATGATATACTCCACATATCCTGGCTTAGGAGCGAGGTTCGTTGTTGTCATGGTATGTTTATGTTTATTCAGCTTGATATTCTGCCCCTTGCAAGCACTGGGGTAGTTTACAATAAAATAAAATTAGCATAGAAAAAATGACTAAGGCTAGACTCTCATTGATCCTTCTGACCAAGATTCTGGTACCAGGAAAAGTGCATCCTCGTCAGATACTTTGCAGATGAGGATTCCATTGGCTCAACATGAAGTTTAATGAGACAAGAAAGTACAATATTGAAGCCCCATAGGCTTTGTGGATTTTGAATGCAAGGTTTTATACAATATGAAGGCGTTCACTAATTTGGAGATAACTGGGCACTGAGAAATGAGAGCTCAGTCTATCAGGGCATGATAAGGCAGGTACACTTTGTCAGAGGATGTCTGAAGACCTAACTGACAAGAAGTGGTATAAGTACTTGAATATAGTATTTGGTGAATGCTGAGAGGGGTCCTGTCCTTGTGTAGAACAGCTTCTCCCATTTGAAGGTATAGGATCTACTCATGGTACATGCAAAAATAATCCACTTGGAGACATCATCCCCTGAATGAAAACAGAACATACTAGACTGCTGAAGATCCCTACACATGGCACATTCTTTCTAGCAAAAAAGGTGCTATACTCATATGCAGGACTCTATCATTAATACATGAGGACCATGGGTCAATTTTAGTAGGCAATGAAAAAGGTGCCGGTACTGATTATTTCTGCGGATCTCAAGATGGCAAAACAGTGCGACAAGGCAGTGGCAAAAGCCAGGAGGATGTTGGGCTGCATACAAAGAGGGATTACCAGCAGAAAGGAAGAGGTACTAATGCCACTGTATAAGTCACTGGTGAGGCCTCACTTGGAATACTGTGTTCAGTTTTGGAGACCGTATCTTGCAAAGGATATAAAAACACTGGAAACTGTTCAGAGGAAGGCGACCAAAATGATTTGGAGCCTGCGTCAGAAGCCTTATGAGAAGAGACTTGAAGACCTAACTAGGTACACTCTGGAGGAGAGCAGGGATAGGAGAGATATGATTCAGACCTTTAAATACTTAAAGAGTATTAATGAACAAACAAACCTCTTCCAACGACGGGGAAGCTGTAAAACTAGAGGGCATGACATGAAGCTGCAAGGGGGTAAATTGAAAGGCAATCATTGAGAAGGCCGCCCAACAACAAATCCAACATCATATTGACACTGAAGCACCACTAGATCCATCTCAACATGGCTTCAGGGAAGCACATGGAGTCGACACAGTCCTTACAACCCTATTCAACGTTCTGGTAACAGGAATAAATAACATACAACAGGGTTTCGTCCTCATCTTCCTGGACATCTCCGCCGCTTTCGACTCTGTGAGTCATAACATACTCCTACAACGCTTGAAAGATAAGGGGATTCAAAGCACAGCACTCGAGTGGTGTAAATCCTACTTATCTAACAGGTGGCAACAAGTAAAAACAGGCCATGAATCCTCAGAACCATTCCTGCAATCACAGGGAGTACCCCAAGGATCGTCCCTATCGGCACTAATGTTTAATATCTACATGCAGCCGATATGTGACTTGATCAGATCCTTTAATGTACAATGTCTCGCTTACGCAGACGACATCCTCCTATATATGCCATTCACAATTGAACACCCAGTATTCTCCCCAATAATCAACTGTTTTGAAGCTGTAGCCGAATGGTTGCTATCTCAAAACCTTCGGATTAACCACAACAAAACTGACGTTCTTTTTATCACAAGGAACCGTAAGTTTATACCTCCTCCATCACTTCTCGTCAACAACATAGAGTTGAAATCAAAAGCCACCATCCGTTACCTCGGCATTACATTGGATCAGCACTTGGATATGACAACGCATGTCAAGAACATCACAAAAACTATATATTATAAGATTAAATCGCTACGTCACCTCCACTCCCTACTTGATCCCACAGACTTCCGAACAACCTTCCAGGCATTAGTCCTCCCACACCTGGATTTTGCCAACATCATCCTTCATGGCCTCCCTCAATCAACTTTGAATCCGCTCCGCCTAGCCATGAATACAGCCGCCAGAGTCCTTTCAGGCTCATCAAGATCTGACCATATAACACCCATCATGAAAGAACTGCACTGGTTGCCATTACATGCCAGAATCCAGTATAAGTCTTTAGTCCTTACTTTCAAGGCACTAAATAACTTCCCCCCTACGCCAATCAGCAAGCTCATCCACGTCACCCTGGAAAACAGAAAAAGGAGAACCACATCAATGAACACCTTAATAGTCCCGAAAATAATAACGAAGTGCACTAAGGCCACTTCCAACAGGGCCTTCTCCTTATTTGCACCTCTGAACTGGAATGCGCTACCTCCCGAAATCCGTGCTATCAAAAACCTAATCCTATTCAGAAAGGCATTGAAATACCACTTGTTTACAAAACACTACCCAGAAGTCAACCTAGACATTAACAAAACTAGCTCCTCAATACAACCTGAAAAGGGCTAGTTGGTCAACCTTCTCTCTAGTCCTATTAGTGAACCACATCGCAACATCCAAATGAGTTTCATATTACTGTATATAACATTAAGTTAATCTGTACATAGTTCCCCCGGTTGTCCTATTGTTGAAATTCCCTGTTCAATGTAAAACTCAATGTTACTTGTATGCATTGTAGTATGTTCTTGTTCAATGTACACCGCACTGATTGTAATAGCGCGGTATAAAAGAATTGTTAAATAAATAAATAAATAAATAAATGTCAGGAAATACTTTTTCACTGAAAGGGTGGTGGATGCTTGGAATGTCCTCCCGATGGAAGTGGTGGGGGCAAACACAGTGGCGGAATTCAATATGGCATGGGACAGACACACCGTATCTCAATCATACATACAGAACACAGTCTGAACCTCAGGGCCGGTCTGTCCACTAGGCAAGCTAAATGGCCACCTAGGGCAAGTGGCCCGGTGGGCAGCAGCAGCAGCAGCACACATGATTAGCCACGCCGCCCCCCCCAGCTACTGCCAATTCCATCTCAGGAGGGGGAGGCAGGCAGAGGCAGTATTTCAAAACGCTGTGGCCACCACTTTCGGAAATACTGCCGCTGCCACTGCCCTCCTCCCCCTCCTGGGATGGAATTGGCAGTAGCTGGGGAGGGGGGGGGGGGACAGCGAGGCTGGGGTTTCTGCCTTGGGCGGTAGAAACCCTTGGGCCGGCCCTACTGACCCTTACCTAGTATGGAATAAAGGACTACAAATTAGCAACAGAAACACGCAGATAGAAACTGTAGTGGAAACCCCTAGAACCTAGTCTGTGAACCCTGGAAGAATGAAGACAATTAATTTCCTCCTATAATGAGCAAAATAGGAAACCATAAGAAATGCACATACCCCAAAACTGCTATATTTCAGTCAGTAAAGTCTAAAAATAAAGCGGGTTTTTTTGTACCTTTGGGTTCCTTGTCACTTTTCCATTTGTTAATCTTCTTCTATGTCCTTTTCCTAGATCTCTTTTCTGTTCCTTCTCTCTCCTTATCTTCTTCCCTTCCTCCTCTACATCTAACTTGGACAATGATTTTTCTCTTTTAGCTTTTGTCTCCATTTCATTTTTTCTGCCTTTCTATATATCTATAGCTGGATTTTTACTCCTACTCTCACTCTCATCTTTCAGGTTTTTCATCAGCATTTTTAACTCCTTCCCTACCCACCAGCTTTCTATCTCTTATTCTCACTTCCCATTGCTCCTTTCCTTTCATCATTCTCATTTCCACCTTCTATATTCACCCTCCCCTCTCCAGCCCTCATCTCTCAACCTTTTTCTGCCTCTCATCTCTGTCATTCATCTTTTCCCCTGCTTCCAGAGCCTCTTTTGTTTCTTACCCCCTACCCAGTCTCCCATTCCCCTCCTCAATTGTCACTCTCCCTCACCCTCTTCAAAGACCTCTCCCTTGAACTACTCCTGGAAAGCTACATCACATCACATATACAATTTTCTATCTCACCCCTCCCAAGGTTCTTCATCGCGGGACCCGCTGTCCTCCTAACCCTCTGTTCAAAGTCAGTTTCCACTGTTCTTCCACCCAAGCCCCAAGTCCCTACTTAACTTGAGTCTTTGCTCTCCCTATCCCTACATTCCCAGCATCAACCCACCTGCTTTTCACCTCCCCTGTTTCCTACACTCGCATCCTGCACACTTTTCCATCTATGGGCCCCCTTTGCCAGCATCCGTCCTCCCTACCTCTGCTGCCCCCAAGCTTTTGCTCTTAGGGCTGCCACTCGCTCACTGCCTGAGGATGGACAGACAAGCTCTCTGCTGCTGCTCTTCGGAAACCAGACTGGCATCCACTTCCTCCTGCTATTGCGCTCCTTGGCCGCAATACAACAATAATGAATATTAAAAAAAAAAAAAAACAAGAAGTTGAATAGTGTACACTTGTCGCGTGACACAATGGCGGGTTCCCCCCACTCACATAATCAGGCATGAGAGAGATGTGCCAAGGAGATGTCAGGAGTGGGGGTGTGTTCTTATGTTATCTGGGTGTCAAGGAGTGTGTGTGTGTCATGGAAGTTGCTCATCCCTACCCTTCAGCACCCTCCCTTCATCCAGCTGTACATTCTACCCCCCTCCCCTGTCAGTAGACATCAGTAAAAGCAGGTCAGATGTGAGTGTATGTATGACGAGACGTGGGTGAAGGTGTGTCAGGGTATGTTAGGTGTGTGTGTCTTGGTGAGGGTGAGCTGGGAGTCATGGATGAGGCTGCATCGGGTGTGTGTGCCTCTCAGAGGGGATGTGGGTGGTTGATTCTGTGTCAAAGACGTGTGTATGCCTATGTGCTGGGACGGGCAGGGGCAGCATGTATGTTTTGTTCCCTTGCTCTGTATACACTACCTGTCCCTCCCACCCTCTTGCAATCTCCTCCTTTTCTTGACACTGACCCTTGCAGTCACTCTCCTCCTTCCTTCCCTGGTACTTCTTGCGTTCTCTTCCTTCCCCTCACTAACTTTAGCTCTCTGTGTTGCAGTTTCTATTACTGTAGCTGTGACTGACGCTCCGCCTCCTTCAGAATCGATGGGCAGGGCCTGGCCTCCTTGTGGCCCTTCTGTGCTTCTCACGTAGGCTCAGGCTAAATCTCTCTCTCTATCTCTCTCCGGGGGCTTTCTCCTCCGACTTTCTCTCTCGCTGGGGAAGTTTGGCCCTGCCGCAGCTGCGGGTCGCCCATGGCTTCTTCCACGGCTCTCTCTCGTTCTGTCTGTCCACGGGGACCCCATGTCCCACAGATAGAAGAGAGGAACGCTGCCATGAGCGGGCAAAGATCTCTTATGTCTGCCCGGCGGAAATGTGATCTCCTGCAGACAGACAGAAGAAAGGTTTGCGCGATCGTGGCAGTGCCCTCTTCTAATTGCGGGTGGCGGCGCTCCTCTCCTCTGCCTGCGGGAGATGGGGTCGCTGCAGGCAGAGAGGTGCATTGAGGCCGCATAGTAGGAGGACTCCATAGCGGCCCGTAGCCATGCTGAGGGATTGTGGATGGGAGAGGGGGCTAAGCATTCTGAAGTTGGACTCAGGTACAAAACCACAGCACACATACATCCGCACATAAAACGTTTTTTAAGCACTACCACTGCCTCTAAATTCTTACAGCACCACTTTGGGGGAGATCCTGATTTCTGTTTCAAGCTCACCTGGCTGACTCGGCTGCCGCTGCCCCAACGCTTAATTACGCCAAACTCACTGCTGGAAGGTCCCTCATGCTGGAAGCTCCCTCCGCTCCCTCCCTGTGTTCTCATTGGCTGACTGGCTGAGGAGCAGCTCCTCATGGGTTGGAAGGAAAGAAGACCTGCTGTCACATCATGCTCCCACTGAAGTCCCACCATCCCAGTCTGGTCATCACCACATTCCTTAACCTTTTACATAGGGAGGCTGTACTACGGGCTGCTCGCAAGGAATGGGCATTAGCACACAATGGAAATATGCGGAAATATTTCTTTACGGAAAGAGTGCTAGATGCGTAGGATAGTCTCCCAGTGGAGGTGGTAGAGATAAGAACAGTATCTGAATTCAAAAAAGCATGGGACACACATAGAGAATCTCTAAAGGAAAAAAGGGGACTGTTGTAGTGGTTGATATGGAAGGGCAGCTAGATAGGCCATGTGGTCTTTTTCTGCTATCATGTTTCTAAGTAAGATTTTAGTTTTCCAGGACTATTCTGCTGCGGTCGCTCAGAAGTGCAAGGGGTTGTCCCCACTTTGCTCTTGGCTGTTCTCACTCGGATGCTGGAAACCCTGTGCCTTGGCTGGTGTGCCTGTCGTGGTATGCAAGACTTGCTGATTGTCTGCTAAAGGTACATGGGAACTTGACATTTGGGTTTGTGCCCTTTTCCACTTCTCCTTTCTGGTGGAGTTGGTTGCTTCAGGTGGGGCATCAGGCTTACTGCACCTTATGCGGCGTGGATGGCCTGAACGGGTTGGAGACTCTCTACCTTTCTTTTTGAGGACTCGGCTTAGAGAAACATTGATCTGGGGAGACCCCTCTATTTATTTAATACTCTGTTTATATTTCACCATTGGTGATTTTATTGAGGGGTTTGGCCATGTTTCATCTGACAATGGCCCCTGCTGCATTGCGATGATTACGTTTTGCTTTGCTGTAGGTTTCTACTGTAGGCCTTTTAGGTACTTTGCATATTGCTCCGGTGCTCTTGGTTGGGGATTATGTGGAGAGTTAACTGGGGTCCTTGTAGCTAGATGTGTGATTGAGGGGGTAAGGGGATACTTGGGGCTGTGGTTGGTATAGGGATGGATCGAGTGAGTATGGTTTGGGATGTAGGCATGAGTGTGTATGAGGCGGATATGCATGGGTGAGGACTTTGTGCAGGGAACTTGGATGCGTGGGTGACTGAGAGAACTGGGAAGCTGGGGAATAATACTGGGACACTTATTCATGGTGGAGGGAGGGGGTTGGGAAACCTCTGGAGTGACCTAGATGCCAAAGTTAAGGCACTGGGGCATATGGGGTGAGTCGCACAACTGCAGGTACCTCCAGACCTGGGTGTGTGGGCAGCCTTAGGTTAGGGAGGCTGTCCCAGTGAAGGCATATTGCCTCAGGAGCTGGGATCCTCTCTAGATTCGCTGGGATGAGTCCTTGGTGTAAGAAGGATGTGCGGGTGATCACCTGGAATGTCTGCGGGATTGGGAGCCCAATAAAGAAGCATAAGCTTATTTGGGCTCTGTGTGATCAGAGGGTTGATATTACCCTCCTACAGGAGACCTATGTGACAGAGATGGAACATCTTAAGCTTCAATGCTGGTGGTAGGTGAGTACTATGGGACTTCCTCCAGGGAGAAGAAGGCGGGGGTCTTGATTAAGATGGCTGCACTTTCATCGGGAAACAGTCCGGAGGGACCTGGGAGAGCGATATGTTTTTTGTGTTGCAGATAAGATCTTCGAGAGCCCGGGTTTACTGGGGAGTGTATATGGCCTCAACACGTTTTCACAGGGGTTTTTCGATGGCCCGGTACAGGGCCTGAACTCAGTGGGGGATCATAAGGTTATCTTGGGGGGTGACTATAATTGTGTGATGGATGCCATCCTTAATCGTTCCTCAAAGCAGTGGAGTCACCTGCTGGGTATTTGTGAGAGTTGTGACCTCCTTGATGTTTGGATGGTATTGCACCCCACAGAACAGCACTACACTCATTTGTCCCATGTGCACGGTACATGGTCCTGCCTTGATTACTTTCTGATCTTGGGGGAGTCATGGGAGATGTTTTGGGGGTTCATATCGAGAATATCCACATTTCTGATCAGGCCCTGGTGAGATTAGACTTGGAGTCACAAGGGAGCTCGGGTCAGCCAAGATATTGGTGATTTCCGTTGCCCCTTTTATGGAGAGACTGGTTTTCAATCCTTTCTGTGCAGCCAGTGGGATCTTTTTGCAGAGACTAACAGCTTGTAGATAACCTAGCACTCTTTTGGGAAACTGCTAAGGTGTATCTGTGAGGAATGATTATTGGGTACTCAGGTAGGTGATGGCAACTCTTGGGTGGCAGCTCAGGGACTTGGGTCAGAGACTAGGAGTAGTGCATTAGGGTTGTTGCAGCAGTTCTTGGCTGAAGCCCAGTCTGAGTACCTTGCCCTACAGTCAGAGCTCAATAACCTGCTTCACTTGCAAGCTAAACAATCTCTGTTATATTATAGATGTGACTTCTGTCACCATGGGAACAAACCAGGATGCTTGCTGTCCTCACTTATCAGAAATGGAAAGGGATCGCAATACGTGGAGGTCCTTTGGAATGCGGCAGGAGAATTGAGCTCTGAACAGAAACATGTTGAAATGGCCTTTCGGAGTATCAGCATCAGTACTCGGAGGAGGTCGAGGATGTTGCTTCCACTCACAGATACCTGCAGAACTGTGGACTCCCGAGGCTGTCGGAGAAACAGTTTGCAATTCTGAGCAGGCCTATTACCACTGTAGAGGTGGAGAGTGTGATCAAGAGCTTGCACACGGCTAAGGCCCCGGGACCTTATGGATTTAGTAGCAGATTTTTTAAGTTGTTGCAAGATAGGGTTAGTGCCCCCTTGGCAGTCATGTATTAACAGCTTCTTGAACGAGAATCCTATCCTTACGGCTGCAATGAGGCCTTGATAACTGTTATCCCAAAGCCTGGGAAGGATCTTCTGACCCCAAGCTCCTACTGCTCGATCTCATTGATCAATTTAGATCAGAAGATCCTTTCAAAAATTCTGACTGATCGGTTGACCACCACTATGCCTTTTCTGATTCATCCTTCCAAAATGGGCTTTGTCAAGGGGTGTCAGGCTGTTGTTAATGTCCATCCGATTTTGGCGACCATGCAATATTGCTGAGCTAGGGAGATCCCCTCAATGCTTATTAATTTTGATGCGGAGAAAGCGTTTGCTCGTGTTAATTAGGGGCACATGTTTTCGGTTCTGGAGCATTTTGGTTTTCAGGGGCCATTTGTTGAAGCGATACAGCTGCTTTATGCCTCGTCGGGCGCTTGTCTTTTGATCAATGGCTCCAGGACAGAAAGTTTCCCCCTCCAACGAGGCATGTGACAGGATTGCCCCCTCTCCCCTTTGTTATTTTTACTGACACTGGAACTGTTACTACATGTTATTCAGAAGCAGGCTGATATCTAGGATGTCTCTATGGGCTCTTATACTTTTAACATTTCTGCATTCGCGGATGATTTGTTGGTACACCTAACAGAATCACAGAGATCCTTGCCAAAAAGGTTTTCACCAGTGCAAGGGATATTACCTAACTTATCTTGAACCCTTTGTTCAAGATCTGATGTTTGAAGCCATGCAATTCTTTGTTCACCGATGCAGATTATGTGACTCTACTGGTGCACTCAAAACAATCAAAAGTTGCTCTATTGACAAACTTTGAGATGTTCTGAGCATGCTTGACTAGGCCGACCCACCTTACACATTGGACTCATCCTCACTTAATGCCGAAAGTAGTCTCACCTTTTCATCTGAATCAGTCAGTTTACCTTCCTGTGTTTTTCCCTAGACCGCATTCATCTAGGGCAGAGGCAACCCTCCACATTCTTGATTGTAAACGTGCTTTTGCATTTTATCTTCAGAGGACTTGAGAACACCGAAAGGCTTCTCAATTATTCATCTTCGTTGACCCTAGTCATCTGGGGTTGCCAATATCCAAGCGTACACTCTCCAAATGGATAGCAGATTGCATCACATTTGCTTATGATGTGGCAGGATTATTTATTTATTTTACTTATTTATGTATTTATTTTATTTATATTCTCTTATATACCACGCTATTCTGCATCAGTGCGGTTTACATTGAACAAACTGAAATTACATTGAACAGGACATTATAACTTGGAGATAACTATTTTACAGGGAACATGGGCTATGGAGGGTTAAGTGGCTTGACTAGGGTGAAATAGTCTGCTCTCTTATCATTAGGGAGGAAAGGAGCTATTGACTCTAAATCCCTAGTTACCTCCTTGAGAAACATACCCATGTAGAGTATGTAGGAACCAGGACCATACCAAGCCCTGTGCGAGCGGTGCAGTCGCACAGGGCGCAAAGACTTAAGGGGCGCATTTCAGCTCTCTGCCGTTGCCTGCCGCCACCTCTTAAGTCTTCTCGCTGGCACACTAAGCAGGTCTGGTCGGGTCCAGACCTGCTTAGTGTGCCAGCGAGTTGCACATCGGGTGCACGCCTCTTCTCTCCCACCCCCATAAAGTGGCTAGATGGAGGTGTGGGAGGGGGGGTGCACGCCCGATGTGCAACTCGCACAGAGCACTTTTCACCGTCGGTATGGCCCTGGTAGGAACTAAGCCTAGTCGATAGCATGGAAGCCTGGAAACATTGACGGCCAAAAGCATCAAAGGTTCTCGATTCCCTACCCAGAGGGTTAAAGGAATGTGTCTTAGAGCTTTTGATCCGATGCATCGCCGATTCTATTACCAATGAATGGTACGGCAATTGTGTCTTTTGGAAACTGGGACATTCCGATACCCGGTACATGGTATCGAGCCGTCGAGTATGCGCGGTGTTTCCCACATACAGAGCATGAGATCATGGAGAAAGCGGTGAATGGGAAGTGTAACCTCTTCCTTAGGAGCTGTTGGATACTGGAGAATCTCCAATTCTTCAGCTCTAGGCTCTTTCTCCAATGTTACTGTTATGGAAAGGCCCCTTGCGACATCGTATATAAAGTCTTAAATAGTTGTGTCCTCTGGCGGGGACATGCAGCGTTGCAAAGAAGGAGACAGGTCCTCTGGTAGACTCTGTAGGCCTCAAGTATCAACCGATTCATTATCTGATTAATCCAATTCCGAAGACTCGAAGTATCGACAGGGGTGTTGGGGGGGGGGGGGTGGTGTTCCTGCTCCGCCAGAACCCTGTACCGATTGAAGTCTGTATTGTGGAATCTGTTTGGCCAGAACCTCGGTACCGGAAAGGGACGAGGGCAGGGATGGGCGGTAGCATAGCGAGCGGCATATAACACAATGTAGTTTGCATTGGTACCAAAGATGGTGCTGGCATTTGCAGAACCGACTGTAAAGATTTTACTGGAACTGAGGCTGCCAGTAAGGCCGCTAAGCTTCACTCAATGGCCAGGATACGTTGATCCATGGAGCTTGCCAATGCTTGGGTATCAGTACCAGAATTGAGGGCCACATTCCCTGAGCATGGCACCAGGAGCTCCCCAGAGGTGGAGGCCTCTGAAGCATCCTGGGACCCCTTGATGGCTTTGGAGAAAAGATCCTCCCACCAGGGTTGTTTGGCTGATCTATCCCCCTCCGGGGCAATGCTCAAGGCATCTCGATGCTTAGAAGGAGATCTACCCTTGGGGAGACGGCCAGTCTTCGTTGAAAACTTTGCTTCAATACTTGAGATCCATGGGAGGAAGACGATGCACTCAACGCTAGAGAGACGTCGATGCTAGAGAGACGGCGTCGGAGGCAAAGAGGGTGCCTAGCTTTGCAGCTCGATTCTGCAGGCCTTTCTTCATCATCTTCCTGCATAAGGGACATTCTGATGGTTGGTGGTCAGGAAGTAGGCATTTTAGACACCAGTCATGGGTGTCACTAGCCGAGATAGTACTGCCACACTTAGAACATTTCTTAAAACCACTAGTTGGTTTTTCCATAGTGTCAGTAGTCAAAATGGAAGGCCTAGGCCTAAAATGGCATCAATGCACCTGAGGAAAGTTCACTTTTTTTTTTGTTAGAAAAGAATAAGAAAGAAAGAAGAAAACCGACAGTGAGTCGATACCAGCGTCGACGGGAAGGCAGACGCAAACCACAAAAAATAAGAGAAAACAATGCAAAGAATTTTCTGCAGTGATAGGATTTGCTTCCTGCCGGCTCTGCAGAAAACGAAGAACTGAGGATGGAGAGTTGGAAAGGCAGGAAGGCAGCTACGCAGGCGCAGTGGAATGCTCTCAAAAGCTTTCCTATTGGACGCTGGGGAGCGTTCCCGCACGGGCTCCATCGGTATCAACATCTCTCATATGTGAAGACTAAATTCCTGCTTGTTCCTGGAGATAGCCCCTGAGTTTATGGCAGCAGCAGAATGCACTCCACCAAATTATGCAATATGATTGCTTGTGGGGAAGGCAGAGGATTCTGAAATTCTTGGCCATGTGGGAGGATTATATCAACACCTTATCACCCAGGGTGCATAGTATGATCTTGAATAATCTTTAAGGCCTGTTGATGGGACTTGGGGCTGAGGGGTCTGGGCAGATGCTGTGAGTAAAGGTTTTTGAGGGAGACGGAATAGAATAGGGTCTGCCTGGTTAGGTGGGGAAGCATTGATTCTTCCTTTATTCTTGCAACTTACATGGTTTATTTATTTAACAGGTTTTCATACTGCTTTATCGTTTAGTAAAAGCAGTTTACTTTGTAACTTAAACTTGGTAATGTACATTAAACAGGGACATTGATAACTTAGATTCTTCTGTGGCAATGGAGGGTTAAGTGACTTGCCCAAGGCCACAATGAGTACTAGTGGGAACTGAACTCTTGGTTGTTGGCTTCCAAGCTAGTGCTCTAACTGTTAGGCTACTTCTCAGCATGGCTAGTGTTTATCCCAGTGGGTGCATCAGAAACCCCGCACCACTGGCGGTGCCTGAATTTAGTGTGGTTGTTATGTTACTGTTTCTCTTCCTGTTGGTAGGGTTGGTGGAGGGAGGGGATAAAATAAAATAAATCAGAAAACTGTTGTGCATTCTGTGTGGTGCTATCATATTTTGTCTTATCTCAAGTTTGGTTGTAGCATTTTTTGCACTTCTACATGATTCTTTCTCAAATAAAAATCATTGGAACTAAAAGCCCATGCCCCAGATGGGAGGGGGCGTGGAGGGAGGTAACATCCCTTAGCTATTGACTGACTATACAAACAGCAGCTGCATGGTGTGCGGGCACTTTCTACACACTGACGTACACGGCTTTTAAAGGGCAGACTGGTGAGCATGTATGTCAAAGCGCTTGGTTATGCTTACAGGTGTTTGTACTAGTGACTAATGGAACCTAGTGTAGCGTCCAAACCTTTGGAAATCCCAGGCAACTGCTTTAAAAATTGTGTTCCCCTGTGTGCCTTTGCAGCATGAGCAAAGGGTCAGACTAAGTAAGTTTCCTGACCGCAGATGAAAGGTAAAAAGCTGGCTGAGGCACTAGGGGGCAGTAAGTCACCAAAAAAGATAAGAAGCCAGGCTCTCTGCTCCTCTGAGGGTCTGAAATACTCACTTCAGTTTGGAAAGGGTTTTGTACAGGTATATAGGAACCTAAACTAAAGGGCTTTCGAGGACAGAAGCTCTGTCAGCGTGCAGGGAAGAGGGGGCTTCAGTACTGGACGAACAGGAGGAGCCGCAGAGCTCTAAGCCCCGGTTCTATCACTTTATCTCCTTCTGTGTCAGTTCTAGTTCCTGGCTCTGTGACCGTAGAGCAGTGGTTCTCAACCTGTGGGTCGCGACCCCAACGGGGGTCGCCACAGGATTTAGCGGGGCTCGCCTCACTCCGCCATTAAAAAAAAAAAAGCGCACAAGTTGCTGCCGAGTCCACTTCTTGGCAGCGGCAAACTCACCGCTTCCCTTCTATTGC
The DNA here is from genome assembly GCA_033557465.1 of Ichthyophis bannanicus. Taxonomy (NCBI): domain Eukaryota; kingdom Metazoa; phylum Chordata; class Amphibia; order Gymnophiona; family Ichthyophiidae; genus Ichthyophis; species Ichthyophis bannanicus. The sequence continues at coordinate 51,898,429 of CM066051.1, read as the reverse complement.
AGCCGCGGCTCCCTGCCTCTTAGGGAACCGCGGCTATGCCTGTAAAACCGTTGCGGAGCCTTCCTGTCTCTCGACGGGCTCTGTGCAGCATTGTCCCACCTCCAAAGGAAGTGGTAAACAACTTCCTTTGGAGACGGGACAATGCTGCACGGAGCCCGTTTAGAGACAGAAAGGCTCCGCAATGGTTTTACAGGCATAGCCGCGGTTCCCTAAGAGACAGGGAGCTGCGGCTGCAGAAAAAGGAGGCAGACATGGGGAGAGGGGAGCAGGGAACCTGCAACGGGGCTGACATGGACAGAGGGGGGCTGACATGGAGGGAGGGGCTGATATGGATGGATGGAGGGAGGGGGCTGACATGGATGGAGGGGGCTGATATGGATGGAGGGGGCTGACATGGAGGGAGGGGCTGACATGGATGGATGGAGGGAGGGGGCTGACATGGATGGAGGGGGGCTGATATGGATGGAGGGGGCTGACATGGATGGAGGGAGGGAGGGGGCTGACATGGACAGAGGGGGCTGACATGGAGGGAGGGAGGGAGGGGGGCTGACATGGAGAGAGGGAGTGGGGCTGGCATGGACAAAGGGAAGAGACAGGGGGACATACTGGACAGACGGGGGATAAATGTTGGACAGAGGGGAGAGACAGTGCAGGTTAGGATTATAATGGGCAGATGGGGGGGCTAGGACTGGTAATGGGTTGATTAGGGAAGGCTAGGACTGGGAATGGACTGATCAAGGGGGGGGGTTGGGACTGGTAACGTGCTGATAGGGGGCTAGGACTGGTAATGGACTGATGGGGGGCTATCATTGGAAATGAGCTGATCGGGGAGGTTAGGACTGGAAATGGGCTGATTAGAGGAGGCTAGGACTGGTAATGGGCTGATGGGGGGGGGTAAGACTGGTAATGGGCTGATTAGGGGAGGCTAGCACTGGTAATGGGGTTGAGGAGGGACTAGCACTGGAAATGAGCTGATTAGGGGAGGCTAGGACTGGTATTGGGCTGATTAGGGGAGGCTAGCACTGGTATGGGGTTGAGGGGGGACTAGCACTGGAAGCAAGCTGATTGGGGGGCTTCGACTGGGAATGGGCTGATTGTGGGGAGGGGAGAATAGAGCTGCTGGCCCTGGAAGAAAACTGGGGGCTAAGGCTACAAATGGGCTGATATGAGGGGATGGGAGAATGGAACTGGAAGGGAGTGGATCTGAGAGGGGCTGCCATGGTATTTGTACTAGAAGGGAATGGACAGTGGGGAAGGAGGGGGACTGGAAGGGAATGGACACCAGTGGCAGTCATGGAAATGCAAGTTGACATTGGAAGGTACTGGGAGTGAGGACTGGAAAGGGGCTGATACTGGGAAGGGTTACTGGGACTGGAAATAGACTGATGGAAAGAAGTGAAGAAAATGAAAGAAGAGATAAGAAATGGCAGATGGACCATAGACCACAGAAAGAGAGCTAAGAGAAGACAGGAAAGCAGAAGCCTCAGATCGGGACCAGCATGATCAGAGAATAAATTGGTCAGACAACAAAGGTAGAAAAAATAATTGTATTTCATATTAGTGATTTGACTACAAAATCATCATAATTTTGAAATCAAATAGTTACTTGTTATTTTGATAAATTATTGTGGTTTAAATAAGTAAATTTTATAAATAAAAACATATTGCAAAGGCCTATAATATATTAATAATTCAACAAATGATTACAGCGACAATGTGTTAATGGTAAAGGAAGAGAGACGCATTTGATTTTATCATTGGGGGTCACCACAAGTTGCCCAATGGTAAAAGGGGTCATGGTACAAAAAAGGTTGAGAACCACTACCGTAGAGTAAGTGACTTTATCTTCCTGTGCCTCAGCTCTAGTCCCTGGCTCTGTCACTGTCTCTGTGTGTGTATTACTGTGGGGCAATCATTTTATCTCGCTGTGCTGCCGTCAGCTGTATCACTAACTCCATGTGTGTGGTGTTGTTGTTGTTGTTGAGTGCTGTCAAGTTGCTGTCAACTCATGGCGACCCTCTGGATAGTTGTCCTAAACTGTGTTCAGTCTTCAGTCAGGCGGCTCATAGCTGATAGATTGGTACCCATAGCTGCTGGTATTGTACAGTATCAATCCATCTCATTGCTGCATTTCCTCTTTTATGCTGATCTTCAACCTTGCCAAGCATGATGGCTTCCTTTGATGTTCTCTCTCTTCACATGGTATGTCCAAAGTATGAAAGTCGAAGTCTTGTCATCTGAGCTTCTAAGGAAAGCTTAGGGTTGATCTCCTCTAGTACTGACTGGTTTCTTCTTCGGGCAGTCGGTGGTATACACAGTATTCATTACCAGCACCATAATTCAAAGGCATCGATTTTCTTTCTGTCTATCTTTTTCACCCTCCAAATTTCACATCTCTATGACATTATTGAAAATACCATGGCTTGAACAAGTTGAATCTTTGTATGGAGAGAGACATCTCTGCTCTTGAGAATCTTGTCTAGGTCCTTCATAGTCATTCTGCCAAGAGCAATGCATTGTCGGATTCCTTGATTGCCTGTCGTTTTTTTTTTATTACTGATGCAAGCAGGTTAAAGTTGACCACTACTTCAATTTCTTCCCCATCAATGATGAACTTATTGTCAAGATCTTTATCTTCTTTACATTAAGATGCTGGCCCATTTTAGATCGTCTTCAATTTCAGCCAGTAATGTGGTATCATCAGCATAGCGAAGGTTGTAGATGAGTCTTCCACCAATCTTCACACCTCTGTTGTCTTCATACAGTCCTGCTTCTCTGATGATTTGTTCTGCATATAAATTAAACAGGTAGGAGGAAGTATGCAGCCTTGTCATACACTTTAGCTGATTTTAAACCATTCTGTTATCTCCCTATGCTTTAGCTCTAATACCCGGCTCTATCACTGACTCTCTATGTGTGACCCTGCGGTTAGTCATTTTATCTTCCTGTTTCTTAGCTCTAATCCCCAGCTCTATCATTGACTCTGTGTGTGACTCTGGGGAAGTCACTTTTTCTTCCTGTGCTGCCTTTAGCTCTGATCCCCAGCTTTCTCACTGACTTTGTGTTACACTGGGAAAAGTCACTTTACCTTCCTTTGTCTCAGCTCTAATCTCCAGTTCTATCACTGACTCTTTTTATGACCCGGTTCTTATTCTTGCTCTCTTTCTTTCTTTCTTCCTATCTCATATTCTGTCTCATTTTCAATAACGTCATATGGAAGCAAAAGTTGGACAGTGAAAAAAATAGGAAGAAAATCGATGCCTTTGAATTATGGTGTTGACAACGAATACTGTGTATAACATGGACTGCCCGAAGAACAAACCAGTCAGTACTAGAGGAGATCAAACCTAAGCTTTCTTTAGAATCTCAGATGACAAGACTTTGACTTTCAAACTTTGGACACATCATGCGAAGAGAGACATCATTAGAGAAAGTCATCATACTTGGCAAGGTAGAAAGTCAACACAAAAGAGAAAGGCCAGCAATGAGATGGACTGATACAATAACAGCAGTTATGGGTGTCACTCTATCAGCAATGAGCTGCCTGACTGAAAACTGAACACAGTTTAGGACAACTATCCAGAGGATCGCCATGAGTTGACACCGACTCGACAGCACTTAACAACAACAACATTCTGTCTCATCCTCCCTACCCTCACTGCCTCTCAGTATATGGTGGCTATGCCTGGCTTTTTTGCTTTTACTTAACCCCTCTTTCCCAGTTCCTAGGAAATGGGCAAAGGAAGAGGGACTGTTATCTATTGCCATCAATTGTTCCACAGAGGACAGACACAGACACCTTCTCCCCTGACCCACAGTAGAACAATCAGCACTTGCTCACTAGCTGGAGGTTTCCTATCTCCTCCTTCCTGAAAGGAATCAAGGTCTGCTGTATGGGATGGGACTCTGAGGACCAGCCCTCAGTGGGGCCACTGGCCGACATGGTCTCACCAACATCTCGCACAGGGACATTATTGATTTAGTTATATAAATTTATATTCTGCCAATCTCATATCATTCTTGGTGTATTCTCCTTCTCATTCCCTTAGGTATGCATCCTTGCATCTCTCTGGCCCTGGCCACTGTCTTATCTCACAGCTTCACTACTTTCAGATCATGAGACGATGGGCCCATCTCCTGGTCATGCAAAAGACAGTCTAGTGGGCAGAGCTGCCTTCAGGGTTAGGGCACGGTTATATGACTTGGTGCCCAGCCAGGGTCCTCCTCTAATGACATTTCACCCACTCTTTCCGACAGCCCCAATCTAATTCTCTGGTTACCCAATCAAAGAAATTGTTCTCTCACTGATAAAAACATATTGTCTTGGATCTTGCAACCCACTGGATTCAGGATGCTTCACCATCCTTTCCTTCAGCCGAGTTTCCAGTATTTTGTTGCCAACTGGCCTGTAGTTTTCTACCTCCTCTTTTTTACCGTGTTTTTGGGGAGGCAACATATCCACTTCCTTGAATCTTACAAGACCGCTCCTATTGCTAGGGATGGACCAACTGGAACCTCTCTGAGCTTCCTTAATATCCCAAGATGTATCCCATCTGGCCCCAGGGCTTTCTCCCCCTTTTGGTTTTGCTCGTTCTCTCCAAAGCTTTCCTCTGGACATGGAAACTGATGAACAGAAATATGTATTTAATGTTTCAGCTTGGGGAGAGAGGAGAGCTGCCAGCACTGTTTGCCTAGGGTCCTCCAAAGAGTTAATGCAGCTCTATTTATTCTACAATAGGATCTCCCTGGGGTTCAGTCCCTGCCTTCCTTATACAGCATGGCCAATAGAGCCTGAATGTGTTTATGCAGGTATCTGTGTGTGTTTTGGGAGAAATAATTAGCCTCCTGCTGATGCCCAGAGATGAGGGGCACTGAAAGGTGCCAAGTATTTCATCATCCTAAGAATTTCAATTTTAAATCCCCACCTGTCCAAATCCAAGTTCAGAGCAAGTTACATTCAGGTACAGAAGGGATCTCCCTGCCCCAGAGAGCTTACAATCTCTGTTTGTATCAGAGACAGCAATGGGTGAACTGACTTGCCCAGTGGTCACAGTCCCCGGGGGAGGGGGCAGGGGGGCACTCAGCCTGTGCAGGCTCTGGGGCAGGTGCAATGGAAGAAGAAAGGATCTGCCCATGTTTACTGTGTAAGGGGAGTGCTGCTCTGAATTCTGGCTTGTTTATATATGTGTGTGCATGTGCGTGTCACGGGGAGGGTTGAGGCTTTCCCTCTGCATTCCACAGGCAGAAAAATATGTTAAGTTGTTAACGATCATAAAAAAAAACTATCTGATGTGAGAGGTAAACACATACACGTTGGCCTGGGAGTCAGAAATCAAGTGCTAAAGAGGTTTCTTGGCCCAGGAGCTTGTAGACCACCAGGACAAGGCCAGAAAAGCTTCTCGCCCTACGTGGCTCATCTCAGTCTCTGGCAGGTGCTTTCTCATTTCACTGTGCTGTCTTCTGATTTAACTCTTTGCCTACATTCCTGCACCCCTTCTGCAGACACCCCAGTCCACTGATGCAAGCTCTGGGGGTGCTTCAACATCCCTGGTATGGAGCAAACAACTTCACTATGTCCAGGGAGAGATAGTTTATATAGAGATTAGACTCCCCCACTGTCTCCTATGCCCCAGTCTCCAAAGCAGAATGTTTGCCTAGTCAGCTGAACACCCCCTTAAAATCTCAATTCCATCAAAGGGGTATATTGCCAGCTCCTGTCTAGCCAGGTGAAAATTAAGTTAATATAGATACAAGTCTCTTCAAATCTGTCCAGATTCTTCTCCCCCCCGCTCCCCCCCGCGAAGGTGACTGCAGGCTCCATTTTCTGGGCCTGGCTCTGCCGCCTCTTTAGGGAGGTACAAGGAGTCTTTCTCCCGAGCTGTTTTCTGCTTCTCTTTCATAACCATAATCCCCAGTCTTCCCGCTCCGACATGTCCATTCCAGCCCCTCCACACAGCCTGCGGGTAGGAGAAGAGCTGGGAAGAGGTTTAACCCTTTGAGCTGAGTATGCGTTGACCTGAAGAAGAGGGCAGAGCTCTTGAGAGCGTCTTTCACAAATCTATTGAATGAGTCCATTAATCCATCCATTTTGCATGAAAGCATTCACCTACAACTTGAGGTAGGGTTAGCAGATTTCTGGAGAGCAAATCTGGGGCACCTAGGCAGGGCTGAACTGGACTGGGTGGGGAAGGGGTCCTCCTTCCTCGGGCTTCATTTCCTCTTACATTTTGAAATGCCTATTTAGGGAGCATTCAGTAATTTCAAAAGTTTAAAAAAGACATTAGCAGCCCTTCTTCAGTTATAAGCATATATACACATATATATATTTAAACTTTACTTTAGACATAAATATTCAATATATTTCTAAAACTCCTGTTTTTCAGAAAAGAAGTTTCTCCTACTAGAATTGAGAATACTGCATTAGAGGGTCGGCAAGAGAAGCAATGTCCTTTGCCTCTGTTCTCACTTAAATCAGGGACAGGAAGTGGTTATAGTCCATGGACTCGGGGACACTACCTTAAAATCGGGGGCAGTCCCCAGAAATCGGGGATATTTGGTAACCTTAAGTTGAAGAGACTTTTCAGAACGATTGTGGGTGCTAAACTCAGCAGAGATTAACCTGCTCTGGACATGGTGGTGGAGTTTGTTCAAAACTGGGGCTAATCAAGTATCCACGGAACTGGTACCCCTTAATCCAATGCAATTAAATGAGCTAATGGGGCAACCATGTGACTGCATTCAAACCATATGCAGGAGGGGAAATTCCATCTTCTCCATGAGTGGGGAGAAAATAGCCCACCCACCTTATTCTAAACAGGAATCTTTATCTTTATTTGTGAAACTTGATATACCGCCCTTTCCAGAGGCGTCAGGGCGGTGTACAGTGCAGTAATACAAATTGGCCACGGAAAATAAAGAGGAGAAAGGAACACCATTAATAGACAGGAAAGTAAAAGAGAAGGAGAGGAAAAACAAATAAAGTAGGACAGGAAAGAAACACAGGGCAGGAGAGACAGAGATGCAGAGGGAGGGGAGGGAGTCATTAGGTGACTTGGGCAAGGGGGTCACTAATGCCGACGGGGGAAGGTCTGAGCCACCAGCAGGGACAGGAAGATCATAGGCCTGACAGAAGAGGTGAGTTTTAAGGAATGACTTAAATTGAGGGAAAGAGGGTTCGGTGCGAAGGAAGTGCGGGAGAGAGTTCCAGAGAGCAGGACTAAGGAAGAAAAAGGCGGAGTGGCGAGTGAGCTCGAGACGAGCCTGAGAAGGGGAAGGGAGAAAAAGCCAGTTGCCGTGAGCACAGCGGAGGAGACGGGGGACTGGTTGGAGGTAAATGATATCAGCTAAATATTGAGGAGTGCTGATATACAGAACCTTATGGGTTATGGTCAGGAGTTTGTAGATGAATCTGACAGAGATAGGAAGCCAGTGAAGGGAGAGGAGAGAGGGAGTAACATGGGCGTTAGCAGGGGAGTGAGTGATAAGGCGAGCGGCAGTATTTTGAACTAACTGAAGACGGCGGAGTTGGGAACGGGGAAGGCCGGCAAGAACGGAGTTGCAGTAGTCCAGACGGGTAATCACGAGGGACAGAACGAGAGTGGTGATAGCAGTGGTGGAAAGAAATGGGCGAATGGATCTAATTCTGTGGAGATGGAAGAAAGAGGCACGCACCACTGAGGAGATGTGTTGGTGGAAAGAGAGGGAGGAGTCAAGGGTGACACCTAGATATTGGAGAGTGGAAACAAGGGGAATGGGGCGAGCGGACATAGTGGGAGACAGGGTGGGAGAAGGGGCACCAAAAGAGAACCAGATAGCGGAAGATTTGGACGGGTTAACATGGAGGAAGTTGTGGTCGAACCAGGAGGTGACGAGGGCAAGTCAATTGTTGAGGGAGGAGGGATCAGGAGCAGTGGAGGAGGTGTGATACATCAGGAGGATATCATTGGCATAGATGTAGGAAGAAATACCCGATTATTGAATAAGTAAGACGAGGGGAGTGAGGAAGACATTGAAAAGTAGAGGAGCAAAAATAGAGCCCTGGGGAACCCCGCACTGCAAAGGGAGTGAGGGTGAGGCATTAGAACCCATGTGGACAGCGAAAGTACGAGAAGAGAGAAAGGACCGAAACCACTCTAGAACTGTACCACTGTACTGGCACATCCCAGGCCATACTCCAGCCGCAGTGTCTTCTGCTCCCACCACCCATAATCCAACTTTTTGTAGGTCGCCGTCGATACGGAAATAATGAACGCTAGACTCTGTCCCCAGGACACTTCCGAGGGGACCTCAGGTGCTTTACACATAAAGACAATTCTATACTCATCTTCCTGTTCATGCTGATTTGTAATATAAAGATTAGAGCATTGACTTTTATTTGCAAAGCTTGTGATTTTACAGACCTGACAATAAAAATTTCTATTTTACTTTAGTGGCAAGACACTTTATTTAAAAGAGGGTTCTGTGCCTTTTACGTATGTTGGGGTGAACCCCGTAACCACAATAGTTAGGGAAGAAAGAACAAAAGCCCCAACAAGGCCCCCTCTATGTTTTGGTTCAGGCCACCCTCCATTAATCCATCATTGGTCCTAATGCTATAGGGGCTTTGGCATTCTGAGAGCCCCCCAGCCCTGACCTGCTGCAGTGGCTCTGAGGGATGAATAACCATCACATCATCTTGTGACATCATTGCCTATTTCACCCACCTGCCACCCTTTAAGTGCACAAAATTGGGTGAGAGAGGGAAAGTGCACTCTAGCACTGAGCCAGTATGAGATCCTCACCTGCTCCAGCCTGTCAAAGGGTGATTAGGAAGTAGGGTGTATTCATGGCATAGTTCTAATACTGATGAGCAGACTTGTGACACAAAAGTCAAGAGCTGCTAATGATGGCTATTACATAACCTTACTCTTACCAGCTCACTTTCCTGAAACATGTGTTATAGAGCAGGTTAAGCAAAATGGGGCACTTAGACTGTTCCTCACTTCTGATCTAGCTTTCCTATTAATTTTGTTTTGTTTTATAAGGTGATAAAGAAGAAGAACAAAGTTAGGGTCTTTCCATCTGACCCATAGCCTGTTCCCTTGTTGGGTCCCATGGACTAGTCTGACTAGGGCTGCAAAGGGGCTGGCATGTGGTGGGTTAAAGCAACTGGAGATTATGATTGGAGAAGGCTCCCTGTGGCTCTGATCCCTCCCAGCCCTAGAGATCCTGTCTTGTGCTTGGCACATTTATTTAACATTTCTTATATACCACCTTTCATGATATCAAGGTGGTTTACATTGAACAAACTGAAATTACATTGAACAGGGCATTATAACTTGGAGATAACTATTTTACAGGGAACATGGGCAATGGAGGGTTAAGTGGCTTGCTCAAGACCACAAGGAGCATCTGTGAGACTAGAAACCCCAGTCCTTCCAGCCCAAGGTTGCTGTCCTCTAGTGAGACTTGAACCGCTGACCTTCTGGCCTGAAGTACCTTGCCCACCACTGTGTAACATGGAGAAGTTGGTGCAAGGTGATGCCCCTGGAACAGCTATATTTATGTTTATTAAGACCTTATATACCGCCTTTCTAATAAAGACAAGGCAGTTCACAAAGCTACAGCTGTGGTTTACGATGAGTTTGGGTCTCCTGGAGCTGCAGCAGAGACTGATGGGAGGGGTGAGAGATCCTTCTCGTATACCACATTTCCATTTGGATCAGCCACCAGCCTTCTCATTGGAGTTGATATAGACGGTGATTGAGAGACTAGTAAGGCTCTTTGTGTGGCTCAACCTCTCAGCAAATTCAGTTTATTTCTGGAACTGTTTTGCCTCATGATGTTCATGCTTTGCAAAGCGAGATGAGACTTGACATAGCAGAGGTTAAGACTGAAAAGGTAATACGAAATGAAGCCATTCTACTTAAGGACACTATAATATTGCATTGAAAATTGGAAAACTGAAAGAACTTGGCGAGAAATAATTTATGATTCTACTTTTTGTGGAGTGGAGGAGTAGCCTAAAGGTTAGAGCACTGGCTTAGGAACCAAGAGACCACTGTTTAATTCCTACTAGCACGTTTTGGGCAAGTTACTTAAACCTCCATTGCCTCAAAAGAATCCAAGTTATCAATGTCCCCGTTTAATATACAGTATCCGGCCCTACCCACATAGCTGGTCACACATTAGATCTAATTCTTTCTCCCAATACATTGGTACCTGTAATTTCCCCCCCTACGACGGTCGGTGTCCCCTGGTCGGACCATCTTTGTATCCTTTTTTCTATTACTACCCCTCTCTTAGCTTCTACTGATCCTACCCCGTCCTCGACTTCAGTTTCTTCTCGGCGTCGTATCACTGCTGATACCCTTAGGGCCTTTCCTCCTGCTTCTTCTTTCTTCCCATCTGACTTTGCTGCACTTTCCTCTGACGAACAGGTTTCCCTTTGGAATTCTCTTCTTTCAGACACTTTGGATGACCTGGCCCCGCCCCAGCCAGTCCCTCGCCAGCCTGGACCTTCTCGCTCCCCTTGGTATACTCCTGCTCTACGTCTTCAGAGAGCCCAGCTCCGCCATGTCCAACGTCAGTGGACCCATCATCCCTCTCCGGAACTGCGCCTTCACTTTAAACAACTTTTCTCTGCATATCGCCTAGCAATTCATTCTGCTAAAATGAACTTCCATGCAACTGAGATCTCTTCCGCTGCAAGCTCCTCTAAACAACTTTTTTCCATTTTACGTAGACTTTCCTCTGTTAGTCCTAACCAACATAACACCACTACAGTCCCTAATCCTCAATCTCTTGCTACCTTTTTTTCTGAGAAAATTTCTCATCTGCGTGCCTCTTTTTCCCATCCTTCCCCCCCACCACCCCTGTCCCTAACCTGTCCTGTCGTGTCATCCTCTCCTCCTAATCTTGCCTTAGCTCATTCCTGGTCTTCTTTCCACTCTGTTACCTCTGCAGAAGTTCTACAAGCTCTAACCAAATCTAACAAGACCACCTGTAAATTAGACCCAATCCCCTCTCATTGGCTGTCAGAACCCTCCCTACAGCTCATACCTATCATTACTAATATTATTAACACTAGCCTTTCTACTGGTTATTTTCTCTCACCCTGGAAATCAGCTATCGTCCGTCCCATCCTTAAACAACCTTCTCTTGATCCTTCTATCCTTTCTCACTGGCGGCCTGTCTCAAATCTTCCTTTCTTAGCTAAACTTCTAGAACGTCTTGTCTTTGATCAGCTAAATTCTCACACCGAAGCTACTAATGCTCTACACCCTCGCCAAGCTGGTTTTCGTCACGGACACAGCACGGAAACGGTTCTTCTGGCACTTCTCAATGACTTGCATGTTGCTCACGATCGTGGTGATGTTTCCCTCTTAGTTTCTCTTGATCTTTCTGCGGCTTTTGACTTAATCGATCACCATACTCTACTCTCTCGCCTATCGGATGTGGGTCTGCAGGGCACAGTCTGGCAATGGTTCTGTTCTTTTCTCACAGCCCGCTCTTTTTCAGTTCACTCTGGTGATCAGTCCTCCACACTGTTCCCTCTCTCCTGTGGTGTACCGCAAGGTTCTGTCCTTTCTCCACTTCTATTTAATATCTTTCTGGCTCCCTTATCACTGGTAATCCAACAATTCCCCGTTTCATTTTACATGTACGCCGATGATATTATTCTACTTTTTCATACTTCTCCCTTAACCTTAGACATTACTCATTTGAATCTCTGTCTTTCTCGGATCTCTTCTTGGCTATCTCACAACTTCCTACATCTGAACCCATCCAAATCCACTGCCATGTGGGTTTCCCTAACCGGCTCCTGTCCTTCTTTGGCTCCTATGATTGACTCTGTTTCCCTTCCTCTTGTCTCATCTTTTCGTTACTTGGGTGTCATTCTAGATTCTACGCTTTCCTTTCATCAGCACCTTTCCTCACTCATACGTCGTTCCTTTGTTACCCTAAGACAGATTAGAGCTGTCCGTTCCCTTCTCCCCTTCTCTTCCTGGTTACTCTCGTCCTGGCCCTAGTAATAAGTCGTCTGGACTATTGTAATGTTTTCCTTGCTAACCTTCCTAAATATCAACTTTCTCGTCTTCAGCGCATTCAAAATGCTGCCGCCCGTCTCATCACATTTGCACACCGTTTTGACCATATCACACCTATTCTTCTCCGTTTACACTGGTTGCCACTTTCCTCTCGCTTTCATTATAAGTTTCTTATTCTGATTCACCGCGCTCTTTATACTAATACTCCTTTATACCTTGCAGATCGGATTTCCTTTCATACTCCCTACCGTCAGCTTCGTTCTCTACATGCTAACCGTCTGTCTCTTCCTTCCCCGTCACAAGCACACCTTGAGCAGACCCGTCACGCAGCTTTCTTCTTTCTAGGTCCAATGTTGTGGAATGCACTACCCACATCCCTCCGTTTAGAACCCTCCTACCCTCATTTTAAGTCATTACTCAAAACCCATCTGTTTCAGCAAGCTTTTCATCTCCCCCCTGATGGTCCTTCCTAACACCCCCTCAGTTTCTTGTGTCTAGTACTGTTTGCTTGTATATTAGTTTTGTTGTGTAACTTGTCTACCCATAGTCTGTCTTGTCTTCCTTGTTTTGGGCCTTTTATTATCGTTTGTATTCTTTTTAGACAACCTTTGTTTTAAATATTTAAGTTAATCTATGTTATATTTTACTGGCCCTTTGTCTTTGTCTGGTTTTGTTTAACTTTGTCCTACATTTATATTGGCTTTTATTCTTTTCTTTCCTATCTTATTTTTTGGCGTTCCTTTCCTTGTCTTGCACTGCCAACCTTTTATTGTACACCGCTTTATGTTCTCCACGAAAAGCGGTTTATCAAGTTTTTAATAAAGATAAAGATAAAGATACCAAGTTTAAGCTACAATATAAACCACTTGGACTAAATGATAAAGCAGTATAAGAACCAATAAAATAAATACATAAATTATTTTCTGATAAAGGATGATTGCCAAGGAGATATTTTTGAAATATCTTTTAGAGATCCTTAAAATCCTGAAGGAATCTTTACCTCCTATAGTGTGTGCTTTTTATCTGCCTTTGCCAAAGAAGGAACCTCTCTAGAGAGTCTACTGAATTATCTTAGATATCATCAAAGACTTTGGCCTTGACACTTTTCTCAGGTCTAGAAAATTCAGGTGTCTTCATTCATAAGGACTGTGGCATTGGTTTTGAATGGGCCTTAAGATTATTCTTTCAACATAGGGGGGATTTGTTTTTAATTATAAAATTAGAATATTTCCTGATGTAGTTAGAGTGAGACTACACTCCCTTCTGAGGTAAAGAATTGTAAGGGTCCCCTGAGTGGATCCCTGTGGCAGGAGTGCTTCTGCTTCCAGGGCCAGGGCTGTAGATTTATATATTTTATTATTTATATATTTTAGGTTTTTCTATACCGTGCTCTTTAAAATCAGCTTGGTTTTCAATTAGAACAAATTTGTACAGTGCAGGCGGCGTCCGCACTGCACTTACATGGAACAGGGTTTACAACTTGGCTAACTGGGGGAACTATGTACAGGCTACTTAGTAGCAGGCCACTCAGTTAAATAACTATATACAGGCGAGGCAGTCGGGTCAGCGATGGAGGGTGGCGACATGACTGCTTGGTGGCTATTTACAAGCTTGTGTGCTATAAACGAGGTTGTGTACTATATACAATTGCATATCAGGTGTCTGGCAGCGTTACTGGGCGGGGCTGTGACTGCGTGTTGTTGTTGGGTCTGGGTTGCTGTATTGGTGGTTGCATAAGGCTGGATGTTGTGAAAGTAGTACTGGAGAAACAGGTGGTGTTTCAGAGCCTTTCTGAATTGGGCGAGGTCAGTTATGGAACGGATGTTGGGTGGGAGGGCATTCCAGCATGTGGGTGCGTAGTACACGAAGGCCCTGTTTCTTGTTGCTTGCGAGCACTTTGTGATCTTGCTGGGGATGTTCAGTGTGTTGGCAGCGGCTGACCTTCTGACTCTGTTTGAGGGAGTGGGGAGGGTGAGGTCCATGATGGAGGTGGAGGTGATGCCATGGATGGCCTTGAAAGTCATCAGTAATATTTTGAAAGCAAGTCTGCAGTGGACCGTCAGTCAATGTAGCTGTTTCAGGACTGGAGTTATATGGTCACTCCTGGCAGCTCCGTGTAATATTCTGGCGGCTGCATTCATTGTGAGCTGCAGTGGGTTCAGTGTGCTTTTTGGGAGACCTTGTAGGATTGAGTTAGCGTAGTCAAAGTGGGGGATTACTAATACTTGGTAGATTGTCCGGAAATCCTACGGCTCCAGCAGGGGTCTAAGATGCCGGACCATCCTTATTTTGTGGTATATTGCTTTGACAGTATTATTTACGTGGGCTTTCATGTCCAACTGTTGGTCTAGGATGACCCCTAGGTAGCGGAATTGTGGGTTTGCTTTGAAGCTCCGCACCTCTCACCTTTAGAGATGCGGGGGACGGGGGGGGGGGGTGAATGCTTGGCTCCTGGTGATAAATAATTATTCACTTATTCACCACGGCATTTAACCTCCCCCCATAAGCCCTGCCCTTTTGTTTGCTTTTCTTTCTTGCTCTTCTTCTGACCCACCCTTGCTGTCATGTTTTTCGTCTTATTTGTCTTGTAATTTTCTTCTCCTCTTTACTGTTTTTAATTTGTTGGCGTTCTTTTCCTACTTCTGCAGCCATGTAATTTTAATTGTAAACCGCCCAGATGCCTAATTTGGTGTGGGTGGTATATCAAATTTTAATAAAACATAAACATAAATAGAGCCTCAGTTTTCTTGAGGTTTATTCTGAGGTTTTGTGTGTGGAGCCAGTCGGTTACAGCGTCAAAGCAGGTGGTTGGGGTGAAAAGTCCGGATGGTCGATTGAAAATGGCATGCAGAGTAGCACGTCGTACGTGTATATGAGGCAGGAGATATTGAAGGAGCAGGTGAGTGCACAGATGGGCTGCATATATACGTTGAAGAACAGTTCTGAGAATGAGGAGCCCTGCAGTACGCCCTGTTCTTGCCGGAACAGATTGGAGGTCTTGAGGCCAGTACGTACGTGCTGCCATCTGTCTGTGAGGTATGATCTGCACCAGCTTAAGGCTGTGTCCTGGATCCCTTTCTCTGCGAGACGCCTTAGAAGCAGTTCATGGTCCATGGAGTCGAAAGCCGCGGCAATGTCCAGGAAAATTAAGGCGAATCCCTGTCTTATGTTGTCCAATTCTGTGATTAGTGTGCTGAAGAGGCTAGTCAGGAGCGTCTCGACTCCATGCAGTTTATTTTTATTTATTTATTTATTTATTTATTTATTTAACAGTCTTTTCTATACCGCCCCTTCCAGAGATCAGGGGCGGTTTACATTGAACATTAAACTGAACAATTGTATACTTCTGTATACATTTACAAGGAACATTATGCTTTAACTATATACAGGTGTACTTACAGGGAACATATTTTGAACATTAACTATAACAGAGCTTTTCAAACTATTTACAAGTTATATACATGGAGCGTAGCACAGTTCTCTGAATCCATGTTGGCTTGGGTCAAGGGGAGCAGTGGTCTCAATATGGTGTTGGATTTGACGTTGGACGAGTTTTTTGATTATTTTGGCCATTAGAGGGATGTTTGAAATTGGTCTGTAAGAATCCACCTTCTGGGGGTCAAGTTTGGTGTTTTTTAGAAGTGGTCTAATGGAAGTTTGTTTCAAGCTTCATGGGAAAGTGCCCGTAGAGAAGGATAGGTCTATAAGTTTGGCCAGAAAGGGGCTGAACTCTGCGTAGCGTTTTTATCCAGAACGCTGGGCAAGGATCATTTGGGGCTGTGGTGGTGTTGATAGCAGTAATGGTGTCCTCAATGTCTCTCACTGATGGTGTTGAGAAGGTGGCTAGAGGTGTTGGGTGGCGTAATCCGTGCATTGGGTGTGGATGGTACAGTCTTATCAGTCTGGATTGTTTTTGACTGAAGTTAGTCCGCAAACTCTTGCGGCTGTGACATGCTCAGTTGGGTGGGAGAAGGTTAGTTTGTAAGGGATCTCACCAAGTTAAATAAGTCCTGCGGTTTGTTCAGGGAGCGCTGTAGGAGTTCAGTGTGGTACTGCTTCATTCTCTCTGAGATTGCCAGACGGTGTTTTTCCAGATGGGCGGTGTAAGTTTCCTGGTCAGCGGTTGAGCGTGATCGTCGTTATCGTCTTTCAAGTTTCCTTATATGGAGAAAGTGAGGTTCGTAGCTCAGGGGAGTACCATGGTGCAGCCTTCCTTTTCCTTGGTGATGTGTCTGCCACTGGTTGGTGGGAGATGGAGCTGAGGCTTTCGTTCCAGGTGGAGAGCATTTCCTCGAGGTCAGGGTCTGTGAAGTCGAATAGAGGCCGGGTTTTTCTGAGTATCTGTTCCTTGTCAAAGGGACAGAAGTGTGCTTTTAATGTTGTGCCTTCATCGGCTGTAGAACGGCTGCTGGTGTGACCCGGATGTATGGGCATTTGGAAACTCAGCAAGCTGTGGTCAGACCATGGCACTGGTATGATGGACAGGGCAAGCGTATGGTTTGGACCTGTGGCCGTCCGCGGGGCAAAAATTAGGTCCGTTTGTTACCCTTTGAGTGAGTGGGCGCATTGACTACTTGATCATAGCCCAGCTCATCAAGAGCATCGAGGAAGGCACTGGAGTGGGCCTCTGGGAGGGCAGGAAGATTGAAGTCTCCCATGATCCATTTTGGTGTGTGCAGGTTTGTAAAGTTGCAGGCCAGGTCTATTATAGTTGAGAGGTCATCTGGAGAGGTAGACGGAGACCTGTAGATTAGGTTGATGGAGTTGTGCTTGTTAGTTATGGAGATGGTGTCGAGGTGTGTGGTGCTGCTGGCGGAGGTCTGCTGAAATTAGAGCTCCGTTCTTGTAAGGACGAATGCACCTCCACCCCTCCAGTCAGCTCTGTGGCAGGTGTGTATCAAGAAGTTGGGTGGGATAAGTTGGTTCATGATGCCCGTGTCGGCATTGGTCAGCCATGTCTCAGTGACCAGTAAGATGTCTAGGTTGTGTGCCATTGTCTCAGGGCAGTCTACAAGACAGCTAGCCAGCAGGCAGTTTGTAGGTAGGTCCCTATTATTAACACAGACTGGTTTGATTCACTGATTCCACACAATGTGAAGTAAATAAGCCTCACTTTATTGGGAGCCAAGAGGGTGAAATGGTCATGTGTTGTTGTTGTTAAGTGCCGTCGAGTCGGTGTTGACTCATGGCAACCCTCTGCATAGTTCTAAAGTGTGTCCAGTCTTCAGTCAGGCGGCTCAGTGTTGGCAGAGTGGCACCCATAGCTGCTGTTATTGTATCAATCCATCTCACTGGTGGCCCTCCTCTTTTGCATTGATAACTGGACATAAATCAAACTGGTTGCCATTTCTTCAAGTGAGGTAGATAGAAATTCTTCAGTTCACACAAAGGTGTGTCTTACTTTACCAATTTCACTCTGCAATAGGCAGTTCATTGGTACTCCTTCTCTCTCACACTACACATTCACAAGACCTGAACCTCCTCACAGCTGCCATGCTAAAGGGCCCTTGCTGAGCTAGCATTTCCTGCAGCTTCCCCTCCCCTTCCAAAAGTGGCACGAAAATATCCTGGGGACACTGTGATTCTTAGAATCAGGCCCTTGTTCCTCTCCTTAGTCATGGCTAGATTAACCATTGGGCAAGACTAGGTGGTTGCCTAGAGCTGCAGATTGTTTTGAAGGGAGGCAGCAATGAGCATCACTCCTCCCAGAGCAATCCTGTAATAATGCCTAATCGGCACAGGCGTAAATTCCACCCAAGCAGCTTTTGCAATGCGGGGGGGGGGGGGGGAGGGGGGGGGTTCAGGCAGAAAGGGGCCCACACAGCGGCGGCAACAAACTTACTTTACCATGTTTGCTGCACTGCTCTGATTTTTGTAAGTCTGTTGTGGGCCTGGCAGCTGTTCTTTGCTGGGCTGAAGTCTTGTGATAACAGCCACACCCTTAATACAGCTGAGCACCTCTGGCTTAAATCATAAGAACATAAGATATGCCATACTGGGTCAGACCAAGGTCCATCAAGCCCAGTATCCTGTTTCCAACAGTGGCCAATCTAGGTCATACGTAGCTAGCAGTTTCCCCAAAAGACACAGGTTCCGCAATGCTTGTACTGGGTCAAGCATTGATATCCTGGGTCCCTTCTTAATAATGGTTTATGGACCTTTCCTCCAGGAACTTGTCCAAACCTTTTTTAAACCCAGCTACACTAACAGCCTTTACTACATCCTCCGATAACAAATTCCAGAGTATGATTACACGTTGAGTGAAAAAATATTTTCTTTTATTAGTCTTAAATAGTTTACCCTGTAGCTTCATTGCATGTCCCCTAGTCTTTCTATATTCTGATAAGGTAAACAATCGATCTACGTTTACCCGTTCCACTCCGTTCATTAATTTATAGACTTCTATCATATCTCCCCTCAGCCGTCTCTTTTCCAGGTTAAAGAGTCCTAACCTTTTTAGCTTTTCTTCATAGGAGTATCCTTCCATCCCCTTTAACATTTTGGAAAATTACTTACCCTTGCTGACTATCTACATTTCAAATTCATGCTAACCTCTTTCCAGTTGGCCATAGCATTCACCAAGCAAGAGTACTATGTCCATGTGACTAACTCTCTTGCCTCTGACCCTCGCTGTCTCTTTGCTACGCTCAACTCTCTCCTCAAGGTCCCTCCTCCCCCATCCCTCCTTCACTGTCTGCCCAGATCTTGGCTGACTACTTCCATGACAAAGTCCATGGATCAACTCCACCGCATGTTCCCACTCTTCAATCCCATATCCTTTCCTCACCTTCAGTCACCCTTTCTTCCTTTTCTGAAATCAATGAGGAAGAAACTGCAAATCTTCTTTCCTCCTCCAAACTGCCCACTTGCTCTTCTGATCGCATCTCCACCTGTCTGCTAAGCTCTAGCTCTTCTGTCATCATCTCTTTCATCTATCATAACCTTAACCTATCGTTTTCACTGAAACTGTTCCTATGGCCTTCAAACATGCTGCGTTACACCTCTCCTCAAAAAGCCTTCACTAGATCCTACTTGTCCTACCAGTTATTGATCTCAGGCCCGTACCTAGCCCTATGCAAGCGGTGCAGCCGCACAGGGTGTAAAGGCTTAAGGGGCGCATTTTAGCTGTCTTCTGTTGCCTGCCGCCGCCATTTTTTCTTCTCTCAGCGGTGGCAGGCAATGGCAGGACAGCTAAAATGTGCCCCTTAAGCCTTCGTGCCGGCTTGCTAAGCAGACAGATCTGCTTAGCATGCCGGCAACTTGCACATCGAGCGCACCTCTTCTCCCCTGCCATGGGGGTGGGGGGTGCACGCCCGATGTGCAAGTCGCACAAGGTGTGATCTTCCCTCGGTACGGCCCTGATTGACCTATCTCTCTAACAAGAGATTCATCACCACTGTCTTGACTTTCTTTCCTCTCAAGACCTTCTAGACCCACTACAATCTGGCTTTCATTCTCTACATTCTACAGAAACGGCTCTTGCCAAAGTCGCCAGTGGCTTGTTCCTCACCAAATCCAAAGACCTCTACTCAATTCTCATCCTTCTTGATCTTTCTGCTACCTTTGACACTGTTAATCACCATCTTCTTCATAATACCCCATTCTTGCTTGGATTTAGGGGCTTTGTTCTGTCCTGGTTTTCTTCTTAGCTCTTCCATTGCATTTTTAATGTCTTTTCTGGTCATTCCTCCTCTACCGCCATCCCCCTCTCAGTTGGTATACCTCAGGGCTCTGTCTTGGTATCTCTCCTTTTCTCTCTACACTCGGTCCCTTGGTGACTTATTTCAAGTCATCAGCATAAAGATGGTACTGAAAACCATGGGAGGAAATAAGTCCACCAAGGGACCGAGTGTAGAGAGAAAAGGAGAGATCCCAAGACAGAGCCTACCTTTCTGTGCCTGACATCTCTTCAGGAATCCAGGCCCGGATCTCTGCCTGCTTATCTGGCATTGCTACCTGGATGTCTCACTGCTCTCTGAAACTGAACATGGCCAAACTGAGCTCCTCATCTTTCCTCCTAAACCCACCTCCTCCTTCCTCCCCTCTCTATTTCTGTGGGTAACACTACACTCCTCCCTGTTTCCTCAGCTTGCAACCTTGGGGTCATATTTGACTCTACTCTCTCTTTCTCTGCACATGCCCAACAGACAGCTAAAACTTGTCACTTCTTTCTCTATAACACTGACAAAATTCATACGTTCCTTTCTACACATACTACTAAGATACTCATCCACTCTTTAGTCACTTCCCGTCTAGAGTGACTATTTATTTATTTATTTATTTAGACAGTTTTGTATACCGCCTTATCCTTCAATCAAAGCGGTCACAACACAATTGGAGGATACATTTAACACGCAGGGATATGAGACACATACACTAATACTTACAGGGAACATGGGCAATGGAGGGTTAAGTGACTTGCCCAAGACCACAAGGAGCATCCTTGTTGATCTCCCTCTGATTCATCTCTTTCCCCTTCAGTCTGTTCAAAATTCAGCTGCATGGCTAATCTTCTGCCAGCTTTGATATGCTCATATAACCCATTTTCTCAAGTCGCTTCACTGGCTCCCTATTTGTTTCTGTATCCAGTTCAGACCTCCTGCTGACCTATAAATGCCCTCATTTTACTGCTCCTCACTACCTTTCCTCTCTTGTCTCTCCCTACACCTCTCCTTGGGAACTCTTCTCTTCTGGAAGATCCTTTCTATCTGTGCCCTTCTCTTCTACTGCCAACTCCAGACTTCAATCCTTCCATCTTGCTGCTCCTTATGCCTGGAACAAACTAACTGCAGGGTGGGAGGAGATAAAGGCAGTGGACTAAACTGAAAGAGGACATAACACTCATATATGTAAGGAAGTACATAAAAGCAAGAGGAAAAGGAAACCGATATGGTTCTCCAAAGAAGTGGCTGCAAAAATAAAAGCAAAAATGGCAGCGTTCACAATTTTCAGAGGAACACAGAAAAGACTATCAGATAAAGCTGAAAGTCGCAAAGACAGAAAGCAGGATGACAAAAGTACACACAGAAGTAAAAATGGCACAGATGTGAAGAGAGGTGTCAAAACCTTTTTCAGGTATATTGGGGAAAGGACCAAGGCAAGAGGTGGAATTGCAAACTCAAAAATGCTGAAGACTGATTTGTGGAAAGTGATAAGGGAAAAGTGACTTTATGAAACAAATTCTTCTGTTCCGTGTTCACAAAAGAAAATCCAGAAGGGCCACACATGACTGACAAAGGTAACAGGGGGACCAGAGTAGATGTAACACCATTCACGGAAGAAGATGTTTGGGAACAGCTTGCAAAACCGAAAGTGGCAAGGCCATGGGACCGGATCAGATACATCCCAGGATACTGAAGGAGTTCACGGAGGTTTTTGGCAGGACCTTTAAAAGATGTGTTTAATATATCCATGGAGATTGGGGAGGTCCCGAAGGATTAGAGGTCTGATTACTACTACTGATCATTTGTATAGCATTATAAGGCGTATGCAGTGATGTACAGATACATGTAAAAGATGGTCCTAGTGTTGTTGCATTTGTCACAGAAATGTGTTCCTCCTCTTACAACACTCTCCCATTCTGCTGCCGCCCAGATGGGTGGTTTGTCTTAGTCTGGCACCTTAGCTGAGACCTGTCTATCTTGGGAGATCCTGCCAGTAGTTAAGCTACTGATGGCTTAGCTCTCAGCATCACTGATGTACACAAGCCCTCACAGCATGACAAGCTGCACATCAAGTGAGGGCTGGTCAGTACTAGAGGAGACCAAACGTAAGCTTTCTTTAGAAGCTCAGATGACAAAACTTCGGCTTTCATACTTTGGACACATCATGCGAAGAGAGAGATCATTAGAGAAAAGCATCATGCTTGGCAAGGTTGAAGGTTAGGCCAGCAATGAGATTGATCCATACAATATTTATTTATTTGTTTTTCTGGGGGTTTTTTTTTCATACTGCTTTATCTGGGAATCAAAGCAGTTTACATAAAACAAAATGTTGAACTGAGTTACATGGAACAATAGGTAAAGTAAACAGAGTAAAGAATAACAGCAGCTATGGATGCCACTCATCAATGAGCTGCCTGGCTGAAGACCGAGTACAGTAATAGTTTAGGACTGCTATCCAGAGGGTTGCCATGAGTCAACACCGACTCGATGGCACTTAACAACACAACAGGGGAAGTGATTTTCTCTATTTGTTTTTTCCTCTTCTGCTCTCTTTATTGCATTTGCGGTAGTTTGCCTCTGTACTTACAGAATTATTACCAATCAACTGGTTCACCATTCACTATATTAAAGGGAAGGAATAAAAGTGCGTTCATAGTTTTATAGCAACAAAACCCACAAAAAGTTCAAACAACTATAATTGTCATGAGAAAGAATAAGTGGATGGTGAACCAGATAATGGTAAACAATATTCCAGTCTATATTTTCAAAGTAAGAATTATTTCTGAGGGTTCTCCATATGCAGTTTCTGAAGTACTATGATCCACAGTGATCTCAATGAATTTGCTCGCTCCTTTCCTCCTGTGCCTTTGGATAGCATATGTGAATATGTGTCACTTCACTTGTTTGGTATAACACGCGTGATCCAGCATGATCCTTTGCAAGGACCCAGCCCAGAGCCCTTCTCATCCCCGCAGAACGGCCTGTGACGTAGACATCCCGCACTCTAGTGTACTACAACTCCCAGCAGGCCACACGCAGCACAAGCGTACGCCGCATCCCGCTGCCCAATGGCAAGAGCGCCCGGGACAGCCCGCGTGGTTTGAATGCGGCAGCCGGAAGTGGAAGCATCTGATTCTGATGGATTGGAAGTAGAAGTTAGTAACTAGTAGTGCGAGATGAATAATGGCGAATTCTAGTTAGTAGGAGGAAGAGGCAGAGACACACTAGCATTGTGGGTAAGGGCCGCAGTCAGCGGAGAGGCGCAAAGAGGTAGGTGACGTTTGGAATCCTATATTGGGGAGAAGATCTAAGATCTCTTTCGCCAACCTCTATCTCTTATACTCACCCCCTCAACCTCTATCCCTTCCACACTTCATATCTTCATACCTTCATACCTCCAATCTTATCCACCCGCACTCTTTCTACTAATCCCATCCTCCATCTCTTTGTCCCACCCCATACTGGTCCCATCTTCCATCACTCTCCGACTCCACCTTTTATATTCGCCCCTCCAACCTCTATCCACCCCGACTCCTTTCCTTCTACTTATCCCACTCTCGATCTGTATCGCACGCCCATTTCTTCTACTCATCCCACCCTCTATCCAACCCTCAGTTCCTTATCGTTCCTCCAGTCCAGTCCCTTTACCTGTGGGTAGTCAATCCCTATTGGCAATTTGGAGACCGAGCATGTCATGAACTTCATGACATCACCCCAGTTAGGCAGCTGGCACCAGCCCCCAGTAGCTCAGTCTCCAAGCAGCTGGAGAGGTGTAAATCCCACATCAGGACTCGCTGTAGAACAACTTGGATAGCCTATTTTTTTGACAGCTTATTTTTTTTGCTAGTTTTCAATTTGTTGAATGATAGTCTGTTTTGAAAAACAAAACATTTAATTAAAGCTGTTCAGCACAAGACAGAAGAAGCCCCTGTCAGGGCAATCCTGGACAGTGCAGGAAACCTCACCCTTAGGGGAGAGCACAAAGACCGCGAGAACTCCAGAGCCCTGTGGGGGCTAAGGAGCTGTCGTCGGCAACGGGGTTTTCTCCTGTCAGCAGGGCCATCTGACGCTGAAGCTAAGAGGGCTGAGCGTTGGATTGGCGGCTCTGCACACAACAGCCAGCAGTTTTAAAGGGAGCCCTTCCTCTGTTACCTCGGAGGGTGCCAGACAGAGTGGATTAGCGTGGTCCATGGAGATTGACAGTTCAGTGTTAACCGCATGGTGAATAGGGTCCTTGTTGGTAAGCATGGGAATAGGCGCCATTTGTGTAGTTCATTTTTTTCCTTTTTCAGCCTGCGGACGAGGCTCTCCGGGCGTGTTTCAGACATTGGGGATCTTCTCTCACATTTTATTTTATGTCTTTATTCTTTGTTTTTATGGTTAATGCCCTAACAGATCCATTTAAAAAAAAAAAAAAAAAAGCTCATAACAGCTCCAAGCCCACATACCTGGCCAGTGGGTCACGCAAGGGGCCAGTCTCCGCCGCTGGGTTGTGCCCCAGCTGTGAGACAGAGCTTCTCGAAGAATGGCCTGAAGAAGCCCAGGGGGAATGTAGGAGGTGGCGCAGTGCTTTTTCAATACTCCAGGGGTGTGATGTGCCAGCGCTGGTTACGGCAGCTTTGGCTAAGGGAGACTGAGGTGAGGAAGCGCCTCTACTCGTGAAGTCCCTCAAGGGTAAAGATAAGAAGCCGACAAAGATATCTGGGTCCAAGGGCAGTTCAGAGGAGGTTCTTCCCTGGAATTTGACCTCCTGATGCATAAAGCCTTCTGTATGAGGAAGTGCTCGGGGGATGAGCAGGGGAGGGCTCAAGAAAGAACCCACAAGTGGGGGCTTCCTGGGGATTCCTTGAAGGAGAGTATAGAGGGGGAGTCGGGACCTAGTAGGAGAAAGATGGAGGGCGACCTTGGGAAGACTTGGGGTCGTTCCCTGCAGAGGACAATTTGGAGAATGCGGACAATCCCGAAACGGAGCAGGAGGCCAAGTCTGATCTGGCGATAGAAGCGGAGTAAGAAGGAGAGTATCTAACCTCACTCGCATTATCCGGGTATTCCACAGGGAGGAATTGGCAGCCTTGATTGCTCATTCCTCAAAGACACTTAATGTAAAGACGCAGATGCCCTTAGATGAAGAGCCCTTGGAGGACCCTCTTTTTCAAGCGATAAGTATGACAAAGAAGATTTTTCCCATGCAGAGTGGTTTGGAAGATGATTCAGGATGAACGGGACATCCAGAGGCTGCTCTGAGGGAAACGTGGACAATGTCCCTGTTGTACCCTTTTCCAGACCGTAACATGGAAATCTTGAGGGCCCCCAAGGTGGATACGGTGGTCTCAGCGGTCACAAGAAGACTACCATTCTGGTTGAAGGCGGCTTGGCTCTCAAGGATGTGCAGGATAGGAAGATGGAAACACTCAAGCAGGCTTTTGATATCAGTGCCCTATCCTTGCAGGCCTCAGTTTGTGGTTCCTTTGTGGCACGGGCTTATTTGCACTGGGCGCAGGGAATATTGGAGGTTGCAGGGGATGCCCAAGCACAAACGCAGAAGGCAGCTAAGCTAGAATCCAGAGCCGCTTACCTGGCAGTGCATTTTATGATCTAATCAGATGTTTATCCAAAGGTATGGCCTCGGTGGTGGCCGCAAGGCAAAATTGCGCCGCGGATGTCTCCTCCAAGATCCGGCTTAGTAAGCTCCCTTTTCGAGGCAAGCTTCTATTTGGGGAGGATCTGTAAAAATTGGTAAAGGATGGCAGGCTCACCGAAGACAAGCAGAGACCCTTATGAACCTCGGCTCCAGTGAGGGACCAGCTTCAGGATTTCAGATTTTTCCGAGCGGTCCGGTTTGCACTGTGCCAAAGGGATCATTTCCTCTCTAGAGGGCAGACTTTACAAGGATTTTGAGGATTGGGAAGGAGATTTGCGGCTTTCTTCTTCTCCTTTGCCCCCAGAAATCAAAATAAAATAAGGATGGGCCAGATGGATGTGATCCCCATAGGGGGTTGGCTACGGGACATCTACGCAGCCTGGATCTGAATCGTGTCCGATCAGTGGGTACTGGATGACATTAGAGGGAGATTCACTCTAGAATTTGCCCGACCTGTCCAAGAGGCGTTTGTCAGGTCTCCCTGCAGCACCTCCAGGAAGAGGCAGGCAGTACACCTGACCCTGCTCCGATTACTAGCTCTGCGGGCAATAATGGAGGTGCCTGCAGACCGGTGCAGAAGTGGTCGATACTCCATTTAAATTGTGGTGACAAAAAAAGAAGGATCTTTCTGCCCAATGTTGGATCTCAAGCAGGTAAACCGCTGCCTGCGGATACCGCATTTTCATATGAAAACTCTCTTCGGTTGGTGATAGTAACAATGTGAGAAAGAGAGTACCTAACCTCGCTTGATCTCACAGAGGTATACCTGCATATTCCCATCCAGCCCGACCAACAAAAGTTTTTAAAGTTTGCAGTGCCAATGGGTCACTTCCAATTTTGGGCACTGCTGTTCGGCCTAGTGACAACTCCTCGTACCTTCACCAAGGTCATGGTAGTGGCAGTGGCAGTGGCAGTGGCAGCGGCAGCATTATGCAGAAAAGGCATGTTAGTGCATCCGTACCTGGACGACTGGCTCATTCGGACAAAATACAGAGAGGAAAGCATGCAAGCCACGGCACAAGTTCTAGAATGTCTCCAGGACCTTGGCTGGTTGATGAACTATTTATTTACATTCTCTTATATACCGCTCTATTCTGCATCAGTGCGGTTTACATTGAACAAACTGAAATTACATTGAACAGGACATTATAACTTGGAAACTATGCTAACTATGCTAAGAGTCATCTACAGCCGTCCCAAGACTTAGAGTATCTAGGAACCAGATTCCAAACAGAGATGGGCCGGGTGTTCTTGCACCTTAAGCGGGTGCACAAGTTTCAAGCGCGGATTCAGCAGTTTCTTCAGATGAGAATCATGGCACTATCTGCAATTGTTAGGATCCATGGCAGCGATGATCAAGCTGGTGCCCTGGGTGCGATCTCGTATGAAGCCATTTCAACGAGCATTGTTGCACAGATGGCTCTCTTGGCTTCTTCTGCTCTCAAAGCAGCTGCCCTGTCCAATGGGGGTTCGGAAAGCCCTCCATTGATGGCTGCAGCCTGACAGGCTGTTAACGGGCATGTTCCTGGCGACGCCCCATTGGTTCTCACTGACAACGGATGCCAGTTTGTCGGGATGTGGCGTATTGCAAAGCATGAATAGCTCTAGGCAGTTGATTGACATGGCCCTCTCCTCTGGAGACCAGCTGCCTAGAGTTGAGGGCAGTGTTTTTGGCTCTGTTGGAATTTTCAAACCTGTCTGGAGGGAAAGGCTGTGAGAGTATTCTCAAACAATGCCATGGTGGTGGCCTTCATAAACTGGCAGTGCGGCACAAGCAACATCCAATTGGAGATCGAAGTAGGTCTGTTGATGGAATGGGCGAAAAGCCATCTCATGGCAATATCGGCCGTGCATGTGGCCGGTACGGAGAATGTGGCAGACAATTATCTCAGCAGGGTGCGAGTGGATACTCAATGGGATAGTCTTTGCCCATTTGGTGAGATGTTTGGGTCTACTGATCATGGATCTAATGGCGACCTTCAAGTCGGCAAAAGCAGCCTGTTTTTACAGCAGACGGCAGGAACACATGTTGGAGGGGCTCATCGCACTGGTACAGCCATGGCCCGCAGGTGGGTTGCTGTATGTAGTCCCCCCTTGGGTGCTCATAGGTCAGGTGGTACAGTGAATCAAAGCACACCAGGGACACGTACTCCTGAATGCCCTGGACTGGATAATAGTCTACCACCCGTGGAGGTTGCCAGCTCGAGCCAACCTGCTCTCGCAAGGACCTATCCTGATGCCTCAAGTGGATCGATTTTTGCTTACGGCATGGCTCTTGAAAGGGCTCAGTTGAGGCAGCGGGGCTATTCAGCCTCAGTGTAGCAACATTGTTAAAGGCCCGCAGGCATTCAACTTCTCTAGCGTATGTTAGAGTATGGAGAATTTTTGAGGGCTGGTGTGAGCAGCACAATTGTAGACCACTGGTGGTAGGCACGGAGGTTCTCGCTGCCTTGCAGGCGGAGATTTGACAAAGACTTGCGAATACAGGTGGGAGCTCTCTCTTGTTATCTGGGTAGGCTCAGAGGGATGTCGTCTGTTTTCTGAGGATGGTAAAGCAGCTGCAGTCACCACTGTTCTCCATGATCCCACCTTGGGACCTCAATTTGATGTTATTTGCTCTGACTGCAGCACCCTTTGAGCCCCTCAGTGGTTCTTCGCTGAAGGATCTTGCACTAAAGGCAGTGTTCTTGGGGGTTATTTGTTCAGTGAGGAGGATATCGGAGCTTCAGGTGCTGATGTGTCTGTCTCCCTTTCTGAGACTCTCCAAGGAGAAGGTGGTGTTTAGGTTGGTGCTGTCTTTTCTGCCCAAGGTGCTCTTGGCATTTCATCTCAATCAATAAGTAACTCTCCTGGTGTTTTGGGGGATAGGAGGTTCGAGGATGGCTCCCACACTGAGTAAGTCAGATGTTTGTCGCATCCTGCAACATATTTGAAGGAGACAGTCTTTTCGAAACTCTGATCGTCTATTTGTGCTATTTGGAGGACCATGCAAGAGAGGCAGCTTCCAAAGTCTCAAGCTTGTGGTGGATTCGAGAGGCCGGCCCACCTCCTGCAGTGCAAGTCTGTGCCTCCAGGATCGAGGGCTCATTCCACTAGGGCACAAGCAGCCTCCTGGGTGGAGTTCAGCTTGGTGCTGCTTGTGGAAATTTGTAAGGCAGCAACTTGATCTCCCTTGAATTCCTTTGTGAAGCATTACCATCTGGATGTGTAGGCGGCAGGGGATGTTTGTTATGGCTCGGTGGTGCTTCAGGCTGGGCTCGTGGGTCCCTCCCAAGATTAGTGCTGCCATGGTACATCCCACAGATAACGGGACTGGACTAGAGGAATAATAAGGAAGGGTAAATTAGGGCTTACCTGCTAATTGATGTTCCTTGAATTCCTCAGTCCAGCCCCGAACCCTGCCATGTTCGGATCTGTGACTATTTTTGTTGTGTGGCTTGCCCAAACTTGAAGTTCATCTTAAGTTCTTGTCTTCCAGGGGGAACATCTCCGCTG
This sequence comes from Ichthyophis bannanicus, assembly GCA_033557465.1. Classification (NCBI taxonomy): domain Eukaryota; kingdom Metazoa; phylum Chordata; class Amphibia; order Gymnophiona; family Ichthyophiidae; genus Ichthyophis; species Ichthyophis bannanicus. Next base: position 51,869,600 of record CM066051.1, on the reverse strand, counting down.
TCGGAGTGAAGGACTCCTTTAAAAAAACAAAAAAAGAGAGCACAGGAATATTATAGAGGAGATTAAGGAAAGGAGAGCTGTGTTTTTATGGTCCTCGTTGCCAAGGGGGCAATTTCTTTCATTGACAAGGGTTAATTCTATCCGTAGAACTTTAGGTTAACTGCATTAAGCAGATACCAAGCTTCTTATTTGTTGCTCCTGTGAGTCGGCTTAGGCAATAGGATACTGGAAGCTAGTGGGTGGTGCCAGCTGCCTAACTGGGGTGATGTCATGAAGTTCATGATATGCTCGGTCTCCAAGCTGCTAGTGGGGATTGACTACCCACAGGTAATGGGACGGGATGGGACTGGACTGGAGGAACTCGGGGAACATCAATTAGCAGGTAAGCCCTAATTTACCCTTACCCTTCAACCTCTATCCGTCTCTACCCCTCATACTCGTCCCTCCCAGCCCAGTCTCTCATTCCTCTTCCCAGCTTGTATTCGCTGCCTAATCCTTACAACAACTGTCCAGCTTTGTTATAAGAACATAAGATAAGCCAAGGTCCATTAAGTCCAGCATCTTGTCTTATGACATTGGTCAATTATAGGCCGAAAACAGACATACCTGGCAGAAAACCGATCACGGCTCTTTTCCAGGGATGAACAGAGGCTCTCCCAAGTTTATCTGGCTAAAAATGTTTATGGACTTCTGCAACAGAATTTGGAAAACCCCTTTGTTAATCACCTTGACTATAATTAGCATCCTGCTGAGGCTCAAAAATGGGATGGGGATATTGAAGGGTGTTGAATATTTTGGCATCCTAAAGATTTGAATTTTAAATGTAACTACTGACAGCTTAACAGATTCCAAGCCTTTATCATGCACTGCTTGAAAAATGTTCTTTTTCTTATCTTTTCCAAGTAACATCCCCCAATTTTTATCCCCAGCCTTCTAGGCCTGTTTTCCTTCTCCCTGCCCAGTGCCTGTGAATGCTTGCATTTCCGTTCCAGAGTTTCTCTAGCTGCCTTTTTGTTTAGATGTTTTTTATGGCTTTTAAAGCCTCCTTTTTCTGGATAAGCTCTTTCATGGTGTTCCTATTCTAATTCCCCAGCAACATAGAGGGGGCGTAACTGTAACCTTCCCATGGCATCTGCAGCTGCCCCCGAGGAGGGCTGTGTGTTGGTGGTGGTGCGTGTGCGACCCCTTAGTCAGCAGGAGCAGGAAGGCAACCAGCACCGGGTTGTGCAGGTGGTGGATCCCAGTGTGCTGGTCTTGGACCCCGATGAGCCCGAGTCCACCAGGATGTTTGCGGGGTTCAGGGTCCACGAAGCTCCCAAGCGCAAGACAAGAGAACAGAAGTTTGTGTTTGATCGTGTGTTTGGAGAGGAAGCTGGACAGCAGGATGTTTTCCAGCATATGACCAAGGACATCCTGCATGGAGTGCTGAATGGCTATAACTGCTCTGGTGAGTTTGTTGAGGTCACACTTCAATTTCCAGCTCTTGCCTCAATTTATAGGGGCCCTTGGGGGAAAGTCTCAGACACTCATTATAAAGCTCTTTCATTCACTGGGGCTTCTCCCTCCCTAGAAGTGAATGACAGAGCTTTGATGCTGTATGTCTGAGGCTATCATTCTCTTTAAGAGGAAGAGCCTAAGATAGACATTATAAAGTTCTTTGTTTATAATTCAGGTTTGGTTTTAATGTCTGTGTTGAAATGATTAAGAAGGGAAAATATGAAACCCATTAACTTAAATAACATTCAAAGCAAACATTTCATTCAAAGTAAATAAAGCCATAGAACATGGTGTCTTAATTAATACCGTGTGTGTCCCCGGCATCTCTCCGGTCTTACAAACCCCTTACAGATGTGATGGGATCTCAGCTCTGTGGGATTAGACTTTGGTTTTTTCCTAAACTGAGCAGTGAACAGAAGCAAATGAAGATGTGCTCAGCCCCAAGCAGTTCCCTCGTCTGTGGGATCTGTTCTAGATAGTAAATGCCCTCGCCCTAGCAGGATGGTACTGATGTTATATATTTCCCACTGGAGCCTTATCTTTGCGGATGGGGGAGAGGGTCTCAATGTTGGCTCATGGAAATACAGTATTCCTACTATGTTACTTCAGATGTGTGACACCCTAGGCTAGGTTTATTCTTGCATAGGACATTTCTTCATCCTGCTGGTGTAGCAGATATGGGGATGGATCTCCGTTGGTCAGATTCCCATTCATATGGGGTGGGGGAGCTTTCTGCCGATCTCATAGCCTATATTAGTGCTTCTGTGACTTCCAGCTGACTGAGAATGCCTTTCTCTTCAGTGTTCGCCTATGGTGCGACAGGTGCTGGGAAGACCCATACGATGTTGGGAGACGAGGGGAATCCAGGTATTATGTACTTGACTATGATGGAGCTGTACCGCAGGATGGCGGAAATGAAGGAAGACAAACGGTGTGAAGTGCTTATCTCCTACCTTGAGGTAACGTTTGACCATCTGCAGCTGCTCACAGCTCCCTGACACCAGTATTAGCTACTTAACTCTCTCCTGTCTGCCGCCATCATGCCATGTGTCCTGGCCTCTCGCTGCTCCCCTTACTCATAAGATGTATAGTGCTACAAGGCACTGCATACACCTTGTAGCGCTATACAAATGATTAGTAGAAGTAGCAGTAAAATGTTGTTTGCCACATCATCCTGTTTCCCTCTTCCAGGTATACAATGAGCAAATCCAGGACTTGCTGGAGCCCCAGGGGCCCCTTGCAATTCGAGAGGACCCTCAGAAGGGGGTTGTCGTCCTGGGTCTCTCCTTTCACAAGGTATGTGTGGGCCTGTGGTTCCCAGTGCAGTGTCATTGAGGCTATGGTGTTAGCCTGCACTGGATAAGGATATACCTTAAAGCTCGGTTCCACTGTAGAAAGATTCCAGAGTGCACTGGATAAGGATATACCTTAAAGCTCGGTTCCACTGTAGAAAGATTCCAGAGTGCACTGGATAAGGATATACCTTAAAGCTCGGTTCCACTGTAGAAAGATTCCAGAGTGCACTGGATAAGGATATACCTTAAAGCTCGGTTGCACTGTAGAAAGATTCCAGAGTGCACTGGATAAGGATATACCTTAAAGCTCGGTTGCACTGTAGAAAGATTCCAGAGTGCACTGGGATGAGGATATATCTTAAAGCTCGGTTCCACTGTAGAAAGATTCCAGAGTGCACTGGATAAGGATATACCTTAAAGCTCGGTTGCACTGTAGAAAGATTCCAGAGTGCACTGGATAAGGATATACCTTAAAGCTCGGTTGCACTGTAGAAAGATTCCAGAGTGCACTGGATAAGGATATACCTTAAAGCTCGGTTTGCACTGTAGAAAGATTCCAGAGTGCACTGGATAAGGATATACCTTAAAGCTCGGTTGCACTGTAGAAAGATTCCAGAGTGCACTGGATAAGGATATACCTTAAAGCTCGGTTGCACTGTAGAAAGATTCCAGAGTGCACTGGATAAGGATATACCTTAAAGCTCGGTTGCACTGTAGAAAGATTCCAGAGTGCACTGGATAAGGATATACCTTAAAGCTTGGTTGCACTGTAGAAAGATTCCAGAGTGCACTGGATAAGGATATACCTTAAAGCTCGGTTGCACTGTAGAAAGATTCCAGAGTGCACTGGATAAGGATATACCTTAAAGCTCGGTTGCACTGTAGAAAGATTCCAGAGTGCACTGGATAAGGATATACCTTAAAGCTCGGTTGCACTGTAGAAAGATTCCAGAGTGCACTGGGATGAGGCTGGGTGTAAAATTCAGAAGTGATGAGCCTGCAGGGGCTGACACTGTCATAGGCTGAGGTGATGGGCAGCGGTTTGCACAACTAGGTAGAAATCTGAAAGGATCCTAGGGGTGGTGGTGGTGGTGTCAGAAGGGATTGTAGCTAAATGGGAACACTGGAGAAGTGAGAGGCGCACATACAAACGGATTGAGCACATAACATTGCTTTGACGAAGAAGTTGGCTGTGTGGCCTGTGTTTGCTTTTATCACCTACAGCCAGATTCAGCTGAGCACCTGCTGCAGATGCTGGCAAGGGGGAACAGGAACCGCACTCAGCACCCCACTGATGCCAATGCCGCCTCTTCGCGATCCCATGCTGTCTTCCAGGTATGGGATTCAGTCCTAGGAAGGCAGAGCAATTCTCAGGGAAGTTTCCGGTGGGAGGAAGAATGGAGAGAGAAAACACAGCGGGGACGTCTTCCTTCATGCCGAGATGAGACTTGCAAACAGCAGCTTGCTTTCTAATGAGGCGTCCTTTTAGATCAGGTTGTGATTTTAGCGAGAAGCGCTAGTTAACCCAACTTTGTAATTTCCCTGTGGGAGTTCCAAGTGTCCAGCTCATGCGGCTCTTTGTTTCCCACCGTGGCAGATTCATGTAAAGCAGTGGGACCGTGTGTCGGGCATCAGTCGGGACTTCCGCGTGGCCAAGATGAGCCTGATTGACTTGGCAGGATCGGAGCGAGCTTCCTCCACTAATGCCCAAGGTGAACGGCTGAGGGAAGGTGCAAACATCAATCGTTCTCTGCTGGCCCTCATTAATGTGATCAATGCACTAGCAGACGCCAAGGTAATGCTATGTTTGCCCTGGTGATGATGCCGGGGATCCTCATGCTCCTCTCTGATTTGGGGAAAACACAATCTCTCTCTGTTAAAGAAACTTTTCTAGTGTGATAATGTGTACCTGTACCTAAAGAGCCTATTCCATATCGTCCTGCTAGACCAGTCCAGACAAGTGGGTTGTGTTCCCCTACCAGCAGATTGGTGGAGACAAAGGACCAATGAAAAGCCCAGGTTTCAATGACATCACACGTGGGCCTCTATTTGCCTCAGCCACCAGAGATCTTTTCAGTATTTCTTTGTCTCCAGCAGATGGTGGATGGATTTTCTTTTCTCTGAAGAAAATCTGAAAATTGAGAGGAAAAGATTGATTAAACACTCATGAATGACCACCTTGAGAGTGACTCTCGAATGCGATGCAGGAGGCTCCACTAGACTGCGTTTTTTTCGGTAGCCATAGGCGGAGAGAAAATTAATTCAGTTCCATGTGCTTATGATAAGATCCTGTTGAGCAGCCAGAAATTGGAAGGATCTGAAAGAGTGTATCAGCCTCATAAACCTCAACGCCCCCTCCCTCCTCCTCTGTCCCCCCTGCTCTCTCCCAAAGATTGCAGAAGGCTCTCAAAGGGATCTGCCTGCCTGCCAGCTTAAATGCAGTGCTGCAAAATCAGTGAAACAGTCTCTGGGGGAGTAAAGCTCAGCCTGGCACGGATTCTCTGCCTGGGGCTCTCAGGGGGTGAGTATCAAGGCTTGACCTCGTCATTGGCCTTTGTGGAGGTACCCCACTGCTACAATTAATCATTTATATAGCACTGCAAGGTGTATGCAGAGCTGTGCAGACACAAATAAAAGACGGCCCCTGTTCATCAGAGCTTAAAATCTAATCAAGATAGACAGTGCAATAGATGAGAACAAGGGTACAGTAGGGAAGAGTAAGGAGACAGCAGGAGAACAAAGGATTAAGATCCAAAAATGGCCTGAAAGAGGAGGTGAGCCTTTAACATGGATTTGTAAAGGGGGAGAGATGAAACCTGATGTAAAGATGCAGATAGTTTGTTCCAGGCATAAAGAGCAGCAAGGCGAAAGGATCGAAGTCTGGAGTTGGCTGTTAAAGAGAAGGGCACAGAGAGAAGCAAGCCAGAGAAAGAACAGAGTTTGAGGAGGGGTGTAGGGAGAGAGAAGAGAGGAAAGGTAGTGAGGAGCAATAGAATAAATGCACTGATAGGCCAGAAGAAGGTTTGTTTTGGATGCAGGAACGGAAGGGAAGCCAATGAAGTGATTTGAGAAGAGGGGTTATATGAGTATATTGAAACTAGCAGAAGATTAACTGTGCAGCAGAGTTTTGAACAGATTGAAGGGGAGAAAGCTGACTCAAAGGGAGACCAGCAAGGAGGAGGTTACAATAGTCGAGGCGAGAAGTGCTAAAGAGTGGATAAGTGTTTTAGTAGTGTGTTCAGAAACGAAGGGGCAAATTTTGTTAATGTTGTAGAGAAAGCAAGAACCTGTTGTTTCTATCTGTTGGATATGTGTGGAGGTGGAGAAGGAGAGGGAGGAGTCGAAGAGGACTCCAAGGTTGCGGGCTGAGGAAACAAGAAGCAGAATAGTGTTATCAACAGAGATGGAAAAGGGGGAAAAATAAGTTCGGTTTTGGCCGTGTTCAATTTCAAATGGTGGTGAGACATCCAGGCAGTGATGTCAGATAGGCAAGCAGATATACGGGCTTGGAGTGTAAGAAAAGTATCAGGTGTAGATAGATCTGAGAATCATCAGCATAAAAATGTTATTGAAAGCCATGGAAGGAGGTGAGAGCACCAAGGGACTGGGTATAGAGAGAGAAAAGGAGAGGGCTTGAACAGACCCTTGGGTACACCAACTGAGTGAGAGATAGCAGTAGAAGAGGAGCCTCCAGAACAGACACCGAAGGAGTGATGGGGGTGATAGGAAGAGAACCAAGGCAGTACAGAGTCCCTAAAACCTTGATACATTGTCCTTACTTGGAGAAGGTGAAGGTCAACAGTGTCAAAAGCAGCAGAAAAGTCAAGAAGAATGAGGACTGAGTAAAGGCCTTTGGATTTAGCCAGGAACAAGTTGCTGGTGACTTTATCAGGGGCCGTTTCAGTAGAGTGTAAGGGATGAAAGCCAGATTGAAATGGATCAATGAGGGCTTGAGAGGAGAGAAAATCAAGGTAACGGCGGAGAAAACGGAGTTACTTACCTGTAACTGGAGTTCTCCGGGGACAGCAGGATAAGTCAGCCACAATTGGTGACGTCATCAGATGGCGCCGATATGGAAGTAGTCTCCTATAGCTCAGAAGGGCTTTTGCCCTTCTGAGCATGGGCCAACTGGCCCCACCCCCCTGCCCGCCCCTAGCTAGCCAGTACATCACTAGCTGAGCCTTTTTGCCGCTAGGAGGCGGGCATTCGGACGGAGGCCGACCCCTTCCGAGGGGAGGTGGGTGGGGTATGTGTGGCTGACTTATCCTGCTGTCCCCGGAGAACTCCAGTTACAGGTAAGTAACTCCGTTTTCTCCTAGGACAAGCAGGATGAGTCAGCCACAATTGGTGCCTCCCGCTGAGGTGGATGGGGGAAGGCCGAGACAATTCGTAGGGCTAGCATGCGCCCTTGTGTTACCGCATGCTGAAACCAGATCTTGCAGGTACGAACCTGTAGGCCTGTAGTGATGTTGTGAGGGGTGCAGTTACCAGGCACCGTACACTGGTCTGCGGCTAGGATGCACACATGTGCGGAGGGTGTAGTTGTAAGGCACACCTGCGCAGTAACAAAGGGTTTTGTTTTTTTTTTTGTTTTGTTTTTTTGCAAACAACACAGAGGCTTGTTACCGGGGATGTTATAAGGTCATAAGCGTGGCAAGGACCACGAAATCGCTGCTTGGCCCAACACAAGCCTTGGGGAACTACAGCATTGATGAACCCATGCTTTGGGGAGACATGGCCAAGGTTAGTAAATGTTGGACGCAGAAATACAGGGCTGGATGGGCCTCACTCTGACCCAGTAAGGCATGTCTTATCGTCCATGGTCACAGTGGGGTGACTAAGAGTGGAATGAAGTTGATCCCTAAGTCCGCAGAGTCAATATTCTGGGCGGCTGGTCCAAATTGTTGGGGCCGCATGGATGACAAGGCATAAAGAGAAGGACATGGCTTCTGTTTATGAGTCTGCGGTATTGTTTGGAGTTAATGTCCCTGACTACAACAACTAGCGGTGCAGAGAGAAGTTTCCCGGTTTGAGAACTCAGGGACCTGGTTTGTTTGGGCCAGCATGGAAGGCTGGCAGACAATATGGCATCTCCTCGTGCCTGGACACCAAGAATTCCCGGCTAGCAGACAATATGGTATCTCCTTATGCCTGGACGCCAAGAATTCCCGACCCTATACTACTCGATATGGTCGCTGCATGAGGTGCACGAATTACCGGTGGTATTCCTGCATGGTGTGTATCGGTGCCCTGCCCGGGTGATGTGATAGTCTCTGTTGCAAGGTCCTAGTGGCCTTGCAGGCATGGGGATGCAGGCAGAGTCCCCAGGGGCGTATGCTGCTGGGACTGACAGCCAGGCGCGTACACTGTTCAGGGTAGGTCCTGGGCATATAGTGGCGCAGGGCCGTGTGGAAGCTTCCCTGGAGATGTAACTCAGATCATTGCGTCACCACCGGCAGTGAGCTTCCAAGAGCGTGGGCCTCGAGGCGGCTCCCACTCAGCGTTCCATCTCAGCCATTCAGTTGAGGTGCATAGGTGGGTAAAAGACCGCAGGGTGCTGGTACGGGTACCAGACAGTGCGCGTGAGGTGCCCTAGGGGTTGAGTGAGCTCCCACATGATTCCGAGTGGAAGAGAGGGCCGGAGCAACCGTAATTACCCGATATGACTCTAAGCCCAATTTTAAACCTGTGACCTGCAGGTCGAATGCGCCTGCCATCTACCATGCGCCACCTGGTCCTCTGCTCACACCCTTGCTGCACTTTACAGCCTGGAGAAGGAGTCCCAATGGGACAGCTGTTCAGGCTCATGCCCTCTGACCTTTCTTGGGCAGGCTACTGGAGACTGCATTTTTTTTTTTTGAGTCATAGGGCTGCTCTTCAGCTGGACCTGTGCCCCTGTGGTCTTTGCTTCTGTCCTGGACTAGTCTGAAATGGAGCTGTATGCGGGAGCAGGAAGCGGCGCAAAGTGCCAAGGTGCCAGCGTCCGGCGGTTGCAGGCTGAGAGGAGGCAAGTGCCGGCGTTTGAAGGCAGCATTGTGAGAAGGAAAAACCCCCACAGTCTTCATTTGTCACGGTCGGCAATGTGACCGGAGAAGGCTGACACATGTTCCTTGTAGGCTGACACATGTTCCTTGTAGGCTATTAGTAGTGCTGGGAAGGGGGTCAACCAGTAAACTGAAGAGCCCAGACCTTGATACCACTACCAAACCACAGAGTGACCCTGGCCACTGTTTTAGGGAACATGTGCTTGGATGTTGGGGTGGTGCCTGAGCTGGAGACTGGATGGGCACGGAAGCACCACATGTGTCAGCATCAGGGGAGTCTGAACCCTGCTTTACCTGCTACTAGGTCGTTGCTCTAACCACTGGGTTAGAGTTTATGGAGTCCTTAGGAGGAGCCCCAGAGCAGCTACCCGTGCGGTGTATCCTATGGATGTAGTTGGATGCCGATGTCGTTTCCTACTTGTCCATTGTCATCCTGGTCACCTTTGTAACCAAGGCATCTGCCTTAGGAGTCCAAGAGAACTCCTTCTTCCCTTTGGGAATCGGGCGCAGGTCCTGGCTGCGGAGGGCTGATGGGAATGCCCTCCGAAGGTCTGCGTATGAATGTATGCTGAAAACAGATTCCCTGGCCGTTTGTTCAGGCACTAACCAGGTTCTTGTGCCCTTCCGTGGAAAAGGCATGCTGGTGACCCCGGAAGTAGAATTCCGGACTATTTTGTTGGGCTCCGAGGGGCTAAGGACTATGTCCATGACCCAGTGGAAATATATAGACCTGGTCTGCAGGAGCCACAGCTGGGACTCGAACCTGTGACCTTCTGCCCCTGAACACACTGCTGTGTGTACTTTACCAAACTGTTGTCACAGTAGATCTCCAGACCATTATACTGAGGCACTGGAGGGTTAAGTGACTTTGTCCAAGGTCGGTTCTCGGTTGCTTCCCTGGAAACCGGAGATTAGAGCCGGTACCATCTCTGTCAGCCAGTGCTGGAGGCTCTGTACGGCGTCAGCTCCGGTGGCGTTGCGGGATGCACTGGACAGACTTGCTGATGGCTGGTGTGTCCCGTAATTGGGAAATTGCACGCGCCGCAAGCCGCGACTCCCTGCAAGCAGTGTGGCAGCATGGAGGAGCCAAGCTCAATGCCTCCTCAATCAGCACGGAGCCCATTTGGCTTTGGTGCAAAAAGCAAGTCTAAGCGCGCCCTCGTTTTACGCAAGTTAAATGCGATGGGAGTTTAAACCCCAATGTAACAGACCTTGATAACCCAAAATCGTTGAGACAATGGAGGGTCAAGGCAAAGGAGGGTCAAGTGACCTGGCCAAGGCCAGGAATAAAACCCTGGTCGCTAGGGTCCCAAGTCTGTGCTCCAACCACTAGGCTACTTCTCCAGGGCGCAATGCCGATGTTTGTCTGGGGTACCGGTTGCCGGTCCGGGTTGATAGAATGCACCCGAGATTAGTTCCCCCCGCCGGAAGAAAGGAGACCGCCAGTCCCGAAGGCGGTGGCTGTGCGCTCTCTCAACTCTGCTGCCGGTGCCGCGGGGCATGTAGAAATTCCGGGAGGGCTGTTGGAGCCAGGCGCAAGAGAAGATGGCTGCCTCCCACCGATTCGCCCATCCATAGGCGAGTTTGTCCTGTCAATGCCTCTGCGCCGAATGGACCGACGGCGCTGGGAGAGTCGCCCCTGAATGACTCCTCCTGACCATCCACACAGCTGTTGTACGCGATCGGTGCCGAGGCAGGGCCGCAGGCACGAACAGTGCTGAGGCGGCACACCAGCTGACACGATTGGGCGTGTCGGCGCTGACGGCGGAGGCATCATTCCTTGCTGACGCTAGAGTTGGCGCCAACCAATGGCGCCGGAGGGGAGGAGCCGGGACCGCGATGTACCACTGACGCCGGACGAGGCGTCGGCGAAGACGGCGCCGACGCTCTGGACACCGGCGCAGAGAAACCAAGTGTCCTCTGTGAGTGGTTCCTCCCCCTTCGATGATTGGGTCGGCGCCAACCAATGGCGCCAAGGGGGAGGAGCCTGGCCCGTGATGTCATTGGAGAAGATGGCCGCCGCCATGAGAGCCTTGTGGCTGGCCGGATCGGGGTGCAGCAAGGCAGGATCGGAGGAGAGCTGAGCGTAGGGAGCAGGGATGCCCACCGGAGTTCTTGAGCGATGCCCGTCGCTCCCTTCCCAGCCGAAGCGATGCAGCAGAGCACCGCAGGGGTCCCAGAGCAGGGCTGTCCATCGGGGGCGTGCAGATGGGGATGGAGGCCTCAGAGGCACATCCCGGCTGCAGGTTGAGTAGCGGAGGCAGCGACTCCTCTGCCTGAACCAGTGCCCCACACTCGTCTTCTACTGAAGGATCGGAGCTCAGCTGCAGATCGCGGGAGAAGGAGGCCCTCAAGAGGGCTAGCCGGGGATGGAGGCCAATAGGCACATCCTGGGCTGCTGCGCTGCCATGTATATTGGTTCCCAAGCCATTACTCTAACCCTTAGGTTGCTCCTCTACTCCTGGTAGCAGCATGAGATTCTCTGTCTGAAGAGAGCTCTGCAGAGAAGGAAAAGAAAGATAAGGTAATTTTTTTTAAAATACAATACATACGGTGTAGAAGAGAAAAATTCTCCGGATGATTTTAAAGTTTGATGTCTGTTGGAGAGTAGCAAAATCCTTCTTGCTGGCAAGGCGGAAGAACTGAAAACTGGCTAGCTAGGGGCGGGCAGGGAGGTGGGGCCAGTTGGCCCATGCTCAGAAGGGCAAAAGCCCTTCTGAGCTATAGGAGAGTACTTCCATCTCGGCGCCGTCGGATGACGTCACCAATTGTGGCTGACTCATCCTGCTTGTCCTAGGAGAACTGCACATTCAAGAATTTTGGAAATGAATGTGAGATGGGTCGATTTTAATAAAAGAATGTGTAGAGTCAAGTGAAGGTTTCTTGAGAAGAGGTCTAACCAGAGCATGCTTGAAGGCTGCAGGGAAAGTTGCAGTAGAGAATGATAGGTTGAGAATGTGTGAGACAGAGGAGATGTAGTTAAGGAGATGGGTGAGATAATATCAAAGGAAAGGTAGTAAGTTTAGAGGAGGAAAGATGAGAGGTTTCCACGTCGGAGATCTTAAAGGAAGAAAGGGTAACGGAGATTGAGGGAAAAAGTTGGTATTGAAGAGGGGAAAGAGGAGATGAAGCTGATCTTGAGGGAAGTTGGAGTGTAATCTTGTGGACTTTGTTGTGGAAATAATCAGCAAGGGTTTTGGTAGAAAGATAAGGGGGGGGGGGGTTTGGAAGCGGAGGGGCTTGAGGAGAGAATTGAGAGTAGAGAAGAGATGACACGGGTCAGAGGCAAGAGAGTTAGTGGAAATAGTAGTTTTGCTTGGCGAGTGCTATGGCAGATTGGAAGGAAGTAAGCATGAATTTGAAGTGAAGAAGGTCAGAAAGGGAGCGGGACTTGAACCAAATGCGCTCGGCTAAACAGGCACAGGAGTGAAGGTAGCGGGTACTGAAGAAAGCCAGGGCTGAGGTATAGTGCAGCTCACAGGACATAGGATAAGGGGGAGCAAGAGATTCCAGAGCAGAGGAGAGGGCAGTATTATAGGAAACTATAGCCTCATCAACAGTTAGAAGATAAAGTGGAGGAGAGAGGTAATGAGACAGTAGTGGAGAGAAAGCGTAGTTACTCACCTGTAACAGGTGTTCTCCAGGAGCAGCAGGAATCAGTCCTCACATATGGGTGACGTCGGCGCCGACGGAGCCCTCGCGGAGCAATTTTCCCCAGCTTTCAAAGAAAGCCTTTGGGAATTGCAGCGCGCATGCGCGGTCGCCTTCCCGCCCAAGGGTGCCATCTTAGCCAGTCAGATGACATAGCTAAAAAAGACAGCATAAAAATTTGCAAAAAAACTAAAGCAGATGATTGCAACTCCAAGGGGAGGAGGGAGGGTTGTGAGGACTGATTCCTGCTGCTCCTGGAGAACACCTGTTACAGGTGAGTAACTACGCTTTCTCCAGGACCAAGCAGGAAGTCAGTCCTCACATATGGGACTCCCAAGCTTAAGGCTACCGGAGACCCTAAGCACAAAAATGAGCTCCCTCTAGCTCAGCAGCACAGAAGGAAGGAATCTTCGCTGAATTATTACCCACCGGTAGCCCACATCCGGGATGGAGGGTAGGAGTTGCTCAAACCTCAAAGAGATTACGGAGGACTGCCTGTCCGAAAGCACTGTCCCTGCGGGACTCCCTCTCGAGACAGTAATGGACCGCTAAAGTCTGGCTCGAAGACCAAGTAGCGGCCTGGCAGATGTCTGCCAGCGGAACAGAGCGGAGGTAAGCCACTGACGTAGCCTTTGCCCGAACGCAATGAGCCGTGACTCGACCTTCCAAGGAGAGTCCGGCTGCCCCATAAGCCCAAGTGATACAGTCCGCAACCCAGATGGACAGAGTACGCTTGGAGACCGGGAGCCCCAATTTATTGGGGTCAAAAGACACAAAAAGCTGAGCAGCTTTACGGTGCTCCCGTGTACGGTCAAGGTAGAAGTTCAACGCCCTTCTACAGTCCAGGGTATGGAGGACCGTTTCAGCTCGGCTGGAGTGTGGTCTGGGAAAGAAGGTCGGAAGTACCACCTCCTGATTGATGTGAAAAGGGGAGACCACTTTTGGAAGAAATTTTGGGTGAGTCCGTAGGACTACCCTATTTTTGTAGAACCGAGTGTAAGGGGGATCAGACACGAGGGCCTGCAATTCACTTACGCGTCTAGTGGAAGTGAGGGCTATCAAGAACAATGTTTTCCAAGAAAGAAAACGGAGAGAACAGGTAGCCATAGGTTCAAAAGGCGGACAGGTGATCCGCTGTAAAACCACATTCAGATCCCAGTCAGGCGCTGGCGGGCGCAGAGGTGGTTTAAGCAGAAGGAGACCTCGGAGAAACCTCGCTACAAGAGGGTCGCTGGAAAGAGGTCTGCCGTCCACCGGCACATGATGTGCTGAAAGAGCACTGAGGTGAACTTTGACGGAGTTGGACTTAAGTCCCAGATTAGAGAGGTATAGCAAGTACTGCAGGATCACCGACACCGGGCAGGAGAAGGGATCCTGAGACTGTTGGGTACACCAAACGGAAAAGCGACGCCATTTAAGGGCGTAGCATTTGCGGGTAGAAGGTCGCCGAGAAGCTAGGACGACCTCCTCCACCTCTGCCGGCAGGAGAAGGGGAGCAAGGACTACCCTCTCAGCAGTCAGGCCATTAGATTGAGAGATCTGAGGTTGGGGTGCAGCAGAGACCCCTGATCCTGAGTGAGGAGATCCGGTTGTAACCCCAGAGGGAATGGATCCTCTACCGCTAATTGCAGCAGGAGTGGAAACCACGGCTGTCTGGGCCAGCGAGGGGCCACCAGGATCATGAAGGCTTTGTCTCGGAGGACCTTGAAAAGAGTCCGAGAGACTAGCGGGATGGGAGGAAAAGCATACAGAAGGCTCTCCGACCATGAGAGTAGAAAAGCGTCTGCCGCAACTCGAAGGGGATGTGGCTGACGAGAGCAGAAGCGAGGAAGTTGCCGGTTGAGAGGGCTGGCAAAGAGATCCATCGTGGGGAGGCCCCACTTTAGAAAGAGCTTCTGAACTACCAAGGGATCCAGGCGCCACTCGTGCGGCTGGAGGATCCTGCTGAGTTTGTCCGCCAGGCAATTTTCTTGGCCGGGGAGATAAACGGCCTTGAGAAGAACGCCGTGATTGACGGCCCAAGAGCAGAGCTTCTGTGCTTCCCGACAGAGAAGGAAGGAGCCCGTGCCCCCCTGCTTGTTCACGTAGAACATGGCAACTTGATTGTCCGTCTGGACAAGGACGGACTGGTGAGAGGTCAGGTGGGAGAAGGCCTTGAGAGCCAGGCGGATCGCTCTGAGCTCCAGGAAGTTGATCTGCTGAGCAGACTCCCACGTGGTCCAGAGGCCCTGAGTACGTGCCCCTCGGCAATGTGCTCCCCAGCCCAGGAGGGATGCATCTGTTGTCAGCACCTGGGCCGGCTGAGGTGACTGAAAAGGCATGCCGAGTACCAGGTTCGGCCGGTGAAGCCACCACTGGAGAGACGAGGCCAGTGGCTCGGAGACGCGCACTAGGTCTGCTAGGCCGCCTGTGGCTTGTTGCCACTGCTTGCGAAGACACCATTGAGCAGGCCGCATATTCAGGCGGGCATTGGGGGTCACATGGACGGTGGAAGCCATATGGCCGAGTAGTCTCAGGAAGCGCCTGGCGGAGACCAGGGGCTGGCTGCGAAAACGGTCGGCTAGGTCCATGAGCCGTTGAGCCCTGTCGAGCGGTAGGAACGCTCGTGCCTGAGGAGTGTGCAGCCTTGCGCCGATGAACTCGAGATCCTGTGAGGGGAGCAAAGTGGACTTTGCGAAGTTTATAACAAAGCCCAAGTATTGCAGAAGAGTCACCGTGCGGCGTGTGGCGTTGGTGACCTCCGGAGCGGACGCTGCTCTGATGAGCCAGTCGTCGAGGTACGGAAAGACAGAGGCCGTGAAGCCGGAGATGGGCCGCCACCACCGCGAGACATTTTGTGAAGACTCGCGGTGCGGAGGACAGGCCAAAGGGCAGTACTCTGTACTGGTAATGATTTCCTGCCACCACAAACCTTAGGTATTGGCGGTGGCTTGGGTGGATGAGGATGTGCGTGTAGGCATCCTTTAGATCCAAGGAGCATAGCCAATCTCCCTGCTGGAGGTAGGGCAGAAGGATTCCAAGGGTAAGCATTTTGAACTTTTCCCGCACGAGGAACCTGTTGAGGTTGCGCAAGTCCAGGATGGGTCGGAGGCCTCCCGTCCTTTTTGGTACTAGAAAATACCTGGAATAAAAGCCTTGACCTCTCAGGTGGTGGGGCACCGGTTCCACCGCCTGCTCCTGTAGAAGACCTGCTAACTTCTGAAGGAGTAAGTCCCTGTGCAGAGGGAGTCGTGGAGGTTCTCCCGGAAAATAGGAGGGAGGGACCTGGTGGAAGTGGAGAAGATAGCCTTCTCTTACGACTTGAAGCACCCAGGCATCTGAAGTGATGCTGGACCACCTGTGGGCGAAGTGAACCAGCCGGCCTCCGGTGCTGGGAGGAGCCAGCGGAGGGGGAGAGGCTATGCTTAAGGAGTCAAAAACCCCCACCCTGCTGAGCAGGGGCTGGTGGTGCAGGCTTGGGGGCTTGCTGCCTACGGGACCCGTTACCCCGTCCCTTGGCCTGCTGGCCCTGTTGGGGAGCTGCAGGGGCCTGATATTGGGGGTAATGTTTGTAGGCAGCCGCCTTTCTCGGGTAAAAGGACTTCTTTCCCGAGCCCTTCTTTTTCTGGGAAGGGGCGGAGGTCTTCCTAGAAAGCCTAGTCCTGGTGAGAGTCTCCGTCTCGATTTGTGCAGCCTTTTCAGCCATGGGCTTGCCAAAGAGGTTTTCGCCTCGGCAGGGGACATCGACCAACTTGTCCTGCACCCAGGGCTCAAGGTCAGACGACTGAAGCCAAGCCTGTCGGCGGGCACCGATGCCGGCTGCGGCCACTCGAGCCGATGCTTCAAAGCCATCATAGGCTGCTCGGGATATGAATTTTGAGCATTCCCGAATGCCAGAGGACAAGGCCAGGAACCTCCGCAAGGGTTCCTCGGACAAACCAGCGGAGAATCCGGCTAGCTCTTTAGCCAGGTCCCGGAGATACATACCCATGTATAGCTGGTAGGTCTGGACACGACACGCAAGCATACAGCCCTGGAAACACTTCTTACCAAGGCCATCCAGGTTACGGGCCTCCCTGCCAGGAGGCACCGAGGAGTGCATCTTCTGGCTCTTAAGACGATGCATGGCCGATTCCACTACCATGGAATGGTGTGGTAGCTGTGCTTTTTGGAAGCCAGGGCTCTTGCGGACTCGATAGATAGAATCGACCCGCTTGCTCAGGACCGGCGAGGAGGCCGGACTCTCCCACATACGGAAGAGTAGTCGTTCCAGCATGGGAGGAACCGGTACAGTAAAGTGTTCCCTGGCGGGAGAGTCATACTGGAGGGCGTCGAGCTCTTCGGCTCGAGGCTCCTCCTCGGGATCCGCAGGGAAGGCCAAAGCCTTGGCCATATCCCTGACGAAGTCCGAGAACCGGGCATCCTCCGGGGGGGACTGCTTCCGAGGTTCGGACTCAGGTGAGTCCGAGGGGACACACCGAGTCCGAAAAGAATCAGGTGACTCTTCCTCTTCAGACTCCCAGACCGACTCCGACGAGGAATCGGTGGGGTCGGCCCGGGCAGGGCGCGGCGCCTGCCGCCCCGACGCCGAGGGAGTCGGCGTCGGCGACCTCGGTCCCGAACGGGAGGCCGAGGGTGACCTCGACCGAGGATCGACTCGAGTTTGCATGGACTCGAGGATCGGCTCGGTCTCCGGGGTCGACTTAGACGTCGACGTCCCGGCGGTCGGGGCAGCGGCGCCAGCGAGGCCAGCGAGCAGTGCCCGCTGCTGGTCCATGAAGGCAGACAGTCTGCTCTCCAAGGCCGTCAACCTGAGTCCGAGCTCAGGTGACCCAGCAGCCCCCGACTCGGGCCCCGACGGCGGCGGTCTCGGAGGCGAGTCCAGGAGGACCACAGGACTTACCCGAGCAGGCAGCTCCGACTCCAGGCGAGGTCGCTTCGAGAGGTGCTCCTTCTCCAAGGACCCGGGACGGCTATCGGGGCTATGCGACCTGGCCCTCGCGGAGCCAGGAGCGTCCACCGACGCCGCCCTCGCGGGTTTCACCTTCCGTCGATGGTCCCCGGAGGGAGAACCCCTGTCGGAGGAACTCCGGCGACGGTCCGAGCTGGAACCTCTGGACGCGGAGGCCTCCGACGAGGTCCGGGTACGGCTGGGGTCAGCGAAGATCCTATCCCGCTGATGCCGCCGACTTCTCAACGCTTTGGAGGACATTTTGCCGCAGGCCCCACAGATCATTTCTTCATGATCCGGGCCCAGGCAGCAGAGGCAATTGTCGTGTGTGTCAGTTAGTGACATATTTCGGTCACACTGACCACACCGCTTGAAACCACTGGCAGCCATCGGGGGAAAAAGGGCCCCTGCGAGGTCAAAGGACCGGGCTGCCAGGGAAAAACCGAAAACGAAACTGACTAAGTCAGAAAAACCGAAAAAGAAGAAGAGGACTCGTGACCGGCGTCGCGAGTCCGGGCGGGAAAAAGACCGGCGTCGAACCGAAGGAAAAAAAGAGAAAATTATGAGTAAAATCAACTTTTTCGCGGGGACACGACGGGTACGTCTGTAGGGCTCCGCGGAAAAAAGAAGACTGGCTAAGATGGCACCCTTGGGCGGGAAGGCGACCGCGCATGCGTGCTGCAATTCCCAAAGGCTTTCTTTGAAAGCTGGGGAAAATTGCTCCGCGAGGGCTCCGTCGGCGCCGACGTCACCCATATGTGAGGACTGACTTCCTGCTTGGTCCTGGAGAACTAATGAATCGATAGCATAAAGATTCCTAAAAAGTAGGAGGAGACTAGGTGAGATTGAGGTGGGGAATGATGAAGCTAACCAGGTGATGGTCAGATAAGAGAAGATCTGAGATACGGAAATTAGAGGGTAAACAATTAGAGAAGAAAACAAGGTCAAAGCAATGGCCATGCTGATGAGTGGGAGCAGAAGAGCAAAGCTGAAGGTTAAATGAGGAGTTAAGGGAAAGGAGTTTGGAAGCATAGGGTCAGAAAGGTTATCAACATGAATGTTAAAGTCACCAAGAATAAGGGGAAGAAGAATCGAGAAATAAGGAAAGCCTGAGTCGGTCAGAGAGAAAGGTAGAGATGGACTAGTCAGGTGGTCTATAGATAGCAGCTATACGGAGAGATAAGGGATTAAAAAGGCGGATGGAGTGGACTTCGAAGGAGGAAAAGGAGTGAGACTGAGGTGGAGGAAGGGGTTGAAATTGGCAGGAAGGAGAAAGCAGAAACTCCACATCACCACTGCGGCTTGTGGCACGAGGAGTGTGCGAGAATTGGTAGCCGCCGTGAGAAAGGGCAGTAACCAAAGCAGTGTCATTGGGTTGGAGCTGGGTTTCAGTAGAAGATGAAGAGAGTTTTTGAAATGAAGAGATCATAGGTAAAGGAGTTAGCTATGGAATGAGCATTCCATAAGACACAAGAAAGGGGGATGGAGGAGTGAGAAGGGAGAAGACTATGGAGCAGTTGAGTGAGGAGCAGGAGTGAGAAAGGTCTTGGTGAGCCAGGGTTAGGATTAACGTTGCAAGATGTCTGTGACTTGGATTCAGATGGCTCAGTACTAGGCTCTGACGTGGATGAAGAAGTACTCTCTCTGCCAGCCTGACGTCTCAAACCCTGCTCCAGTGGATTCAGTCTCTTCTGCCAAATGCAGATATCCCTCTTTTGGAGTCTGCTATGGCCTTCCTTTCTAATGCCATTTATGGTATGTTTAGTGGCCAGGGATCGAGCCCTGACAATGGTGTCACCGACCTGGAAAACCTTTCTTTGCTTCTGAGCTTTGGGCTTGTTCTCAGTCCTTTCATGGAGCACATGGCCCAGGGACTCTGTCCTGTCTAGAGGAGGACCCTCCCGGGCTGCGCAGTGAAGGTTTGGGGTCCAATTCCCTGGTTCCTCCGGTTGGAGGCAGTCTTCGCTTTTTCTTTCAGGAATGGTCCTGGGTTACCAAAGATAGCTGAGTGCTA
Organism: Ichthyophis bannanicus; assembly: GCA_033557465.1. Classification (NCBI taxonomy): domain Eukaryota; kingdom Metazoa; phylum Chordata; class Amphibia; order Gymnophiona; family Ichthyophiidae; genus Ichthyophis; species Ichthyophis bannanicus. The sequence goes on along the minus strand of CM066051.1, from coordinate 51,850,169 downwards.
GACACCATTTAGTTCGGCTGTGCCCTGGAATGCAGAGATTCCAGATGCCTTTGTCATTTCCCTCTGTGTGGACCACCTTGGACAAGTTGCTGCTCCTAAAGGCAGTGATGCCCGGACAAGCGGAACAAGGGCAGATAAGCCATCTATTTTGTGGTGCCAAAAAAAGGACAATTCCTTTCAGCCCATTCTGGACCTCAAAGGTGTTAACAAGCACTTGCGCATCCTGTGCTTCTGGATGGAAACATTGCACTCCGTGATTCAAGAAGTGCTCCAAGAAGAGTTCTTGGATTCTCTGGACCTGGCCGAGGCATATTTTCATATCCCAATCCAGGCAGATCAACAAATGTATCTTCATTTTGCTGTGCTTGGCTCTTGCTGTCAGTTCACTGCCTTCCCTTTCGGGCTATCCATCACCCCAAAGATGTTCTCTAAGGTCGTGGTGGTGGCTGTGGTGCTGCGGGATCTGTGTCCATATCTGCATGACCAGCTCATCTGGGCCTGTTCCCTTTCAGAAGGGTCTCTGGCGCCGTCCTGAATGGCGTCCTTTTTGGAAGGCCTTGCCTCGGTGATCAATTGGGGAAAGAGCCAGCTGTTGTCTTCCCAGTCCCTGCAGTTCCTGGGAGTACGCTTTTACACTCGAGTGGGCAGAGGTTTCCTGCCAGAGGAAAAAGTTAAGTGTGTTTGGATTGCCTGACGCTGTTCTGTGCACAGCAGGCTCCCAGAGTCTGGGATTTATCTTCAGCTCCTCGAATTGATGGCAGCAGCCACAGAGATGGTTCCGTGGACGCATGTTCACATGCGGCTTCTCCAGCGGTCCTTGTTGACTTGATGGTCCCCGAGTTCTCAGGTGTTCCAGCACAGGCTCTGCTCCCAGTGATGGAAAAGGCCAGCCTGTGGTGGTGGCAGCAGCTTGTCATCTGAGCAACGGCGTGCTGCTGGATGATTTTTCCTGAATCCTTCTGATCACGGATTTTATTTATTTATTTAATTCTCTTTTATACCGTGCTCTTTAAAAATCAGTGCGGTTTACAGGTAACAGATTTGTGCAGTGCAGGCAGGTTACACTGGACTTACAATAAACAGGGGATTATATACAGGGTTAACAGGGTAACTGTGTACAAGGTAACTTGCTGTCATATGTTATGAGGACAGCTCAACACTATTTACACATTGGCTCAGCTATATACATGGTGACAGGCAGGGGAGTATACCTCTACCCGTCGAGGGGATCGGGGTCTAGCGGGCTGGGCTGCAGACTCGTGGAGTGGTTGCATCGGGGGTGTCAACCTGGGTCCAGAGTGTGACTGACTGCAGGTTATCCTCAGGTTCGGTATAGTGCTGGAGGAATAGATAGTGCTTCAATGCCTTCCTAAACTGAGCGAGGTCATTGATAGCCCGGATGGCAGGACGTTCTAGCATGTGGGTGCATATAGGGCGAAAACTGTTTCTAGTTGCCTGCGAGCATTTTGTGATCGCCCTCGGGAGTTTCAGGGTATTGACGGCGGCTGATCTCCTTACTCTGTTGAGGGGGTGGTCTGAATGAGATCTGTGAGGGAGGTGGAGGAGCACTTGTTGATGGCTTTGTAGGGTCATCATTAGAGTCTTAAAGGAGATCCTGCAGTGGACCGGGAGCCAATGCAGGTGCTTCATAATTGGGGTTATATGTTCCCTCCTGGAGGCTCCGTGCAGGATTCTGGCAACTGCATTCATTGCCAGTTGCAGAGGATTCAGCGTGTTTTTCGGGAGACTGTGTAGTATGGCGTTCGCGTAGTCGAAATGTGGAATTACTAGCGCTTGGTAGACTGTCCGAAAATCTTCTGGCTCTAGCAGCTGTCGCGGGTGGCGAAGCGTCCGAATTTTGTTATAGATCGCCTTGACCATATTGCTTATTTGAGCCTTCATATTGAGCTGTTGATCCAGCGATACCCCTAGGTACCGAACCGTGGGCTTGCTGAGGAGCTCTGCATCTCGCACCTTCAGTGAGGTGGGCGGAGTTAATGTTGGGGTCCTGGTGATAAAGAAGATCTCTGTTTTTTTTAAAGTTTATTCTGAGCTGCTGCGTGTGTAGCCAATCCGTGACAGCATCGAAACAGGTGGATATTGGTGAGAGGTCTGGATGCCAATCTCTCGGGCTGGGGAGCCCATTTCCAAGGCCATATGGCCCAGGGTCGTTGGAAATGTAGGGAAGTGGTGTGATCCATCAACGTGCTCGAGACAAAGCCCATCAGGTTGGCTCTTCTGCATTTTTGGCCTCTGGTCGAGGGCTGAGCTGTTTGAGTGTTTTCGGACAACGCCACGACAGTGACTTATTTCAATCTGTAAGGTGGCACAAGGAGAGCTGGGGTAACTCTGGAGATGGCTCTTCTATTTGCCTGGATGGAGAAGAACCTCTTAGCCTTCTTGGCTTTGCACATTTATGTGGAAGCGGACTTCCTCAGCCGTCATTCTCTGGATCCAGGCGAGTGGGAGTTAAGTCAGGAGGCGTTTCATTTGATTCTGTGCCGCTGGGGTGGCCCAAAATGGACCTGATGGTGACCCACTCCAATGCCAAAGTTTTCCGCTTCTTCATTCGCCACATGGAGACTATATCTGAGGGTGTCGATGTCTTGGCCAAGTCTGCACCTGCTGATGTGTTTCCTCTGTAGCCCTTGGAGGGGCAGGATTGTTCTGGTAGTACCAGACTGAACAAAGAGAGCATGGTTCAGAGATCTGTTGCGGCTCCTTCTCTTCAGTTGCTTCTGTCTCGGTGCCTATTGCAGCAGGGACCGATCATCCTGGAAGACCTGGTTCCCTTCTTGCATATGGCTTAGCTCTTGAAGAAACGGCTAGTGCTTAAGGGCTACTGTCCAGCTTTGGTTTTGACTTTGCTCAGAGCCCAGAGGAGGTCTACCAAGCTCGCATACATGTGGGTCTGGTGCCTCTTTGAGCTACAGTGCGGTACTCAGCAGTTGGTTCCTCAGGTGGCCAAGGTGCCATCTCTGTAGGCCTCCCTTAGCTCCCTGAAAGTTCAGGTGGCAGCTTTGGCCTGTTTCCAAGGTCCGGTTGTACCTGGATGTCTTGTACTTTCTCCAGGGGGTTCGGCATTCGTGTCTTCCCAGCTGGTCTGTGGTCCCTTCCTGGGATCTGTGTCTGGTGCTCAGGGCCCTGATGGCAGCAGCCTTTGAGCTGCTGAAGCGTGCTACTTTGAAGGATTTGATGCTCAAGACAGTCGTCTTGGTCATGATTTGTTCCTCAAGGCGGATTTCCAAGCTGTAGGCTCTGTCTTTCCGAGATCCTTATCTGTTTTTTTTAAAGGAGGCTGTTTCCATTTGGCCTGTGCTTTTCTTCTTGCCTAAGGTGATTTATCCCTTTCATGTGAACCAGGTGGTCTGCCTGCCCTCCTCCTCTAAGGAGCTGTGCTGGGGGAAGGATAAGGATCTTTGCCTTGTGGATGTCCGGAGGGTGCTTCTCCGGTACTTGATTGGACTTATGAAAGGAATGTGTAACCTCCATCTTTTTGAGCTGTTTTCTGGCCTGTACAAGGGTGACGTGGTGACTAAGTCGACTTTGGGACACTGAGGCAATGACCTCCTTAATCCAGTGCATCTGTTGCAGAACCAACTTGTTCTGGAGGGTTTGCGTGCGCATTCTATCTAAGCGCAAGCGTCCTCATGCATGGAGCTGAGCTCAGTAGCCCCTGCAGACATTTGTTGGCATAGCTTTCTACCTTTGTCAAGCATTACTTTAGACAATGCCTTTGGTGCAGGGTTTTGTGAGCTGCTGTGTCTTTTTTTCCCGCCCAATGGAGTCGTCGTTTTGGTACAACCCACTTTTCTGGACTGGTCTAACAGGACGATATCGAAGGTGACATTTTACTTAATAGATTGGTCTAGCAGGACGCAAGGAAAGGACAGTCTAGGGCCTGCCCCTGGAACTATATTTGCTCTGTTCTGCTGCAGTGCCCTTGGGCCACTATGATTTTTCTACTTGGCTCTGCAGGTTCATCTTCTACTGACAGCCTTCTGTTTATGCTTTCTTGTACATAGCTCTCTACTGTTTGATTACTCATTGTTGCTGATGTTGAGGTTGTGTGGGGTCTGCCATGTTCTCCCATATGCTTGGGGACAGATACTGAAGAGACCTCTGGTGGCTGAGGCGAATAGAGGCATGGAAAAATGTCATCGAAACCTGGGCTTTTTATTGGTTCTTTGTCTCCACCAATTTGCTGGCAGGGGAACACAACCCACTTGTCTGGACTGGTCTAGCAGGACTTAAGGAAAGGACATTATCTGATTTACAGTAAGTAAAATGTCACTTTAAACTATGACAGAATTGCAGGGTTCTGATTACATTCACTTGTGTCCTGGGTCATGTTAAGGCCTCGTGGGGGTCTCCTTTTTCAGAATCGGAAGTCTCATGTGCCATACCGTGATAGCAAGCTAACGCGACTGCTGAAAGACTCCATTGGGGGAAACTGTCGCACTGTGATGATTGCAGCCATCAGTCCATCCTCCCGCAGCTACGACGATACCTACAACACATTGCGCTATGCCAACCGTGCCAAACAAATCAAACTGTCTGTAAGTGCCTGTGGCCACGGAGGGGAATTAAAGATGAGGAGGCATCGTCTCCATGGAGTTTTCTGAAGGGGCTGGGGGTGGGCCTGGGTAATTCTCTATAGTAAGGAGATATCTGTGTGTACATGCCATGAAACTGTTGGGAAATGAGGGGGTAGAGGCATGTATTATCTGTTCTCTGATTGTGTGATCTGTGTGGACAGTTTCACAACATGGAACGGACTATTTATGCTTGAGATCTGCTAATGCCATAGTGTTCTTCCAGTCTAGACTACCGGTCTTCTCCCCATTCCAGCAGATGGAGACTGAGAATTCCAGGCTTTGGTCACCCTACATACGAGCCTAGACTCCTCCCCACCAAGTTAGTATCCTCGGTCTCTAGCAGATGGGGAGTAGCTCTGTGTAGCCTGATCTACAGTGGTAAGAGACTGCTTAGTTAAAAAAAAAAAAAAAGAATAGCAGCTAAGACTTAAAGTTAGGTGACTTAGGAATTTGGGGTCTGCCTGCCCCAGAGCCACATAGGAGGAAGCATGTGGTGATTTTCCCGGGCCTATTCAGTCGGGGGGGGAGGGAGGGTTGCCTTAATCCTCTGCCGGATGCAGTTTTCAGTGGCTGTATGGAGGAGATCAGAGGACTGGAGCGCTTTAAAATTGCCTGATCCTTGCTTGGGCTTCTACGTTCATGAGGCAGCAACTCCGGGGGTAGGGGCATTTCCGGTCTAATGCTGAGGTGCGTTTTCTGCTCAGGGAAGTTATGTTTGCCAGCAAGTAAACCCCTTCAGTGGAGGATGGATCTTTGTGGTGATGGCGTTCCTTTTGGGCTGGCTCTTCCAGGTGTGGTCTCATCGGGTGCACGTGTTGCCTTTCCCAACATTTTTATCTTGCTGCCGGGTGTATGCCTTTCTCCAAAGCCATTTGCGATGGTTGCGCCCTACTTTGGTGCCGTCCCTCCATGGTTGGGCTCTGCAGACCATGCGAGGAGGCAGACGAGAAGCTTCGGGATTCTCTTGGAGGGGCTCAGAGCCGTGCGTCTCCCACTGAGATGGGTCCACCAGATTTAGAGCCATCTGTGACAGCACTTCCCACGGCCATTTTGGGTGCAAAGGGTCAGTCCCCTCCCGGGGCATTGGGGATACAAGAGGTGAAACCTAGTAGTGTGGAGCCCGATCAGGACACTGATTTCATCCTGTTGATGCACCAGGCCTATTTGCTTGAGGGGCCGTGGTGCTTGAGGGGCCGTGGTGCTTGGTGGGAAACATCGGGGGATAAATCCTAGGGTGCCTCCAGTTCCGTGGGTCCCTGAATCGCTGATGATCAGCATAGGACTGATTGGGATTCTCTGGTAGCCCAGACAGGAGCCCGGACCGGGTCTCTGTCCATTCAGGGGAGTCTGAGGATCCCTTAGAGGACCTCATTGTGCACTCTCTTGGGGCCCTCAATATTCTTAGTGAATCAAAGGATCCGTCTCCGCCTTTGGAGGATTCATTGCTATAAGGTTTCCAGTCCTCTGAGCTGCCCTTTCCCATTCATAGGGCCATCAAGCAAATGATTGCGGCTGAGTGGGAAGTACTTGAGGCCCGGTTGCATGGGGGACTGGCTATGGCTCGCCTTTATCCGGTTCAGGCGAAGGAAAAGGAACTTCTTCATTTTCCTAAGGTCGATGTGCTTGTGACGTGGTCACCAAGAGGACCACCATTCTGACAGAAGGCAGAGCATCTCTTAAAGATCTGTAAGACAAGCAGCTTGAAACTATTTTGAAGCAGGCCTTTGAGATCAGCACCCTGGTGTTGCAGGTGGCAGTCTGCGGGGGCCTATGTGGCTCGAGTGTACTTGTGTTGGGTGCAAGCAGTCTTGGAGGCCTCTGGCTCCTCGCCTGTGGTGGAGTTGGCTCACCTGGAGTTGGGTGCGGCCTACGTGGCTGATTGATTCACATTACAATTTTGGTATGAGCATCGGCCAAGTCCATGACCTCGCTGGTGGCCGCCCATCGGTTGCTATGGCTTTGAAACTGGTTGGCAGATGGATCCTCTAAAGTGAGGCTGAATAGGCTTCTCTTTAGGGGACAGCTACTCTTCGGAGAGGATCTCGACAAACTGGTGAAGGACTTGGACGAGGCTAAGCTGGCACAACTGCCGGAGAATAGGTCAAAGCTTGCCAGAGCTTCGGGTAACCAGAAGGGTCAGATTCAGGATTTCTCCTGCAACAGAGCAACTATGTTTGCTCCCTGTTCAATAGGCAGATTTCAGTCTCGAGGTCAGCCCATTCGCGGGGGGCACAGCGCAGGTCCCAGAGCCTTTTCGGGCGCCTCCACAACCACTAAGAAATTACAGTGAAGGGCAGCGGGCTCAGACAGAGTTGGTGCCAGTAGATGCACGGCTGCACCAGTTCTACTCCGCCCGGGTCCAGCTAACATCCGACCAGTGGGTGCTGGAGATGATTTGAGAGGGTTACGCATTAGAGTTCACCTGGCCGATCAGAGAAGCATTCTCTCCTCACCCTGCAGGGCTTCAGACAATTGGGTGGCCGTCGAGTTGACCCTCCATTGGCTCATGCAGTACCCATGCTGGTGCCCATTGACCAATTAGGGTCAGGTCGATACTCAGTCTATTTTGTGGTGCCCAAGAAGGAAGACTCCTTTTTACTGATTCTGGATCTCAAACATGTCAATCGCGCTCTTCGCATACCACATTTTTGCATGGAAGACATTGTGTTTTAGTGATCTCCACCATCCGCTAGGGCGAATCCTCACTGCCCTGGATCTAGTGGAGGCCTACCTACCTGTTTTTTGATTCGGACAGAACATCAGCGATTCCTCTGGTTTGTGGACCTGTTGGGGCACTTCCAGTTTCAAGCCCTATTCTTCAGGCTGGCAATGGCACCATTCTCCTTCACAAAGATTATGGTGGCGGTAGTGGTGCATGCTCTTTGGTAGGAGGGAGTGCTGGTGCACCCCTGTTTGGGCAATTGGCTGGTCCAAGCCAAATCATGATGGGAGAGCCAAGTCACAACAGATCACATGCTGGAATTATTGCAGACGCTCGGTTGGGTCGCCAATGTGGCCAAAAGCCACCTGGTCCTATCGCAAACCTTGACGTATCTGGACGCTCACTTAAATTGTGGCTGTGGGCGGTCTTCCTGCCTGAGGAGTGAGTCCACAAACTGTAGGGACAGATTTGATGGTTCCTGGCGTGGTCCTACTTACAAGTGTTGGGGTTCATGGCAGCGAATTTGGATCTCGTGCCATGGGTGTCTGCTCCAGAGCTTGTTACTGTCGCATTGGTCATTGCAGCATCATCCCCTCTCCTGTAGACTGGAGTGCCCTCGGGAGGTGAGGCTCAGTCTGGAGTGGTGGCTACAAGTGGACAATCTATGAAGGGGCATGCTGTTGGAGCCCCCTGTATAGTCTGTAATCACGACAGATACCAGCCTTATGGGGTTGGGAGCACATTGTCAGGGGCAGATCACCCAAGGAACAGCGGAGCAACAGGTATGGCCCATCAACTGCCTGGAAAGGTGGGCAGTCTTCATGGCTCTACAACAATTCCAGCACTTGCTGGAATACAAGGCGGTGCGAGTCTTTTCAGAGAACGCAACCACAGTGGCCGCCTACATCAATCATCAGGGGGGTACTGGCAGCCCTACCCTAGCTGAGGAGTATGCCCCACTACTTCAGTGTGCGGAGGCTCATCTTCAGGCACTGTCCGCAGCTCACATTATGGGCAAGGACATCGTTGAGGTGGATTTCCACAGCTGGCAGAGTAGACCCGGGGGAGTGGGCATTGGCGGACTTTGTCTTTCACAGTCTTCCACAGCAGTGGGGGCAGCTCCTAAAGGATTTCATGATGCCAGTGCCAAGACATTGTGCTGCTTTAGTCGCAGGCGGGAACTGATGTCGGAGGGGCTCGACGCTCTGACGCAGCCGTGGCCGTCAGATGGTCTCCTGTACGTCTTTCCACCATGGCCCCTAATTGGTCGAGTGATCCAAAGAGTAGGCACATAAGGGATGGTTGTCCTGGTAGCACCAGATTGGCCCAGGAGGCCGTGGTATGCGGATCTCGTCCGGCTTTCCGTGGATGTGCATGGAGGTTATTGGCATGGAAGGACCTTTTGTCTCGGTCCTCTCCGCATGCCTCAGATTGCTCGGTTCTCGCTTATGGCATGGCTCTTGAAAGGGCGTGGTTGAGACGACACGGTTACTTGCCAGCCATGATTTCTACCCTCCTGCGAGCACGAAAATGGTCAGCTTCATTGGCCCACGTCAAGAGTGTGGTGTTTTGTTGGCACACTAGTTTGCTGAGAGATGAGCAAAGGCCTTGCGGGCCTCCCTTCTGGATGTTTTGGCTTTCCTACAGGCAGGCGCAGACAAGGCTGTGGCTGAAAATTCCATTCTGGTGCAAGTGGTGGCATTGGCGTGTTTTAAAAGTAAGGGTGAGCACTGGCGTCGCATCATGATGCGGTCTGATTTTTTTTTTTTTGGGCTATGCGGTACATCCGCCCACCTGAGCATAATCTGGTTCCGAGTTGGGACCTTAACTTGGGTCTTTCGACTTTGACTGCAGCACCATTTGAGCCGTTGGGTGCTGCCACCTTGAAGGATCTGACTTTGAAAGTGGTGTTTCTAGTGGCCATTTGCTCGGCCGGGAGAATTTTAGAACGCCAGGCCCTGTCTTGTCAGAAGACTTCCCTTGTTATCTTCAAGGAACGGGTGTTCTTGCGTCCAGTTCCATCATTCCTTCCGAAGGTCCTCTCTGCCTTTCACTTGAATTAGTCCGTTATGCTGCCTGGTTTCCCGGAGGGGGCAGATAAAAAGCTCCATCGTTTGGATATGTGCTGTGTGCTGCAGTGCTACCTGAAGCGTTTCCAACTGTTCTGGAGGTCGGAGCATTTACGGGGACCTCCAAAGAGGACAAACAAAAGAGGTGGTGTTGTAGAAAGCCACCATTGCTCAGTGGCTCGAAGAGGCTATTGCTTCTGTTTATCTCTTGCAGCATCATGTTCTGCTGGTGGGGCTTTTTCTCATTCTACCAGGGCACAAGCGGCATTCTGGGTGGAGTTCAGGCTAGTGCCTCTGGCAGATATTTGTAGGTTGGCGACTCTGGGATCGCTCCATACCTTTGTATGGACGGTGATTGACTTCTGTTTCTGCGGCTGCTGCCAGGGGAGGGGGTTGTTCCTTCATCCCAGGAGCAGTCGTTTTCTTTGGGGACAAAATAAATTGTGGTCCTCCTCTGTACTATAGTTAGTGGTTCTGTAAGCGGAAAGTGTGTTAGTTTCTGCTTTGTTATTCATATACTGGCTTGGTGGGAGGAGTCCGGGCTCCTATGAAGGGTACATGACCAAGCCTGGAATTCTCAGTCTCCATCTGCTGAAATGGGGAGAAGACCGGTAGTCTGGACTGGACTGGAGGGACTAAAGAAAGGAAAATTAGCAGGTAAGGCCTAATTTCACCACCTGTGGGTACCATGGTCTATGTAGTCTGTAACTAGACCATGATGAGGAGTAGCCTAAGGGTTAGAGCACTGGCTTAGAAACCAAGAGAACGGGGTTCAATTCTCACTAGCACTCCTTGTGGGCTTGGGCAAGTCACTTAACCCTCCATTGCCTCAGAAGAATCCAAGTTATCAATATCCCTGTATAATTTAAACTTGGTAATATACATTAAAATGTAAACCACTTTGATTGAAATGATAAAGCAGTATTAACCCCCCCCCCAAAAAAAAAACCCTGTTAAATACATAAATAGGCCACTGCGCTTAAATGTTGAATGGTCAGATCTTTAAAAGAAAAACAAAGAGCAGAGGAATAAAAATAATATATTGAATATTGTTTCATATATAAAGGTAATAAACATTTGAAGACGCTTTTCTTTAAAATTATAACTACATGGCCAAAATATTAACCTATTGGTGCACACATCTTTGCATTATCAAAGTCTATATAGAGGATCAAATGCCCACCATGTTTCAGCATCAAGTTTTCCTCAGAGAACTTAACTTGAATACAGCTGATGCGCACACTAAACCCCATATAAACACATGAGAGAAAAAAACCCCACAAAACGAAAAAACACTAGGGACTGTTCTGGTCCACGGAATGGCAGAGGGCTCATTGATCATTCCCACCAACTCCAAAATAAATAATGAAAAAGATGCAGGAGGGACCATCAGAGCAGATAGTGGTCTGTTAAACATGCCACAAATCATAATCTCACCATATCAGTCATCTGTCTCAACCTCTCACCCAAAGAATCCATATAGCAATTGTCCACAATTTATACAAATTTTGAAGTTTTAATGAATTAAATAAAGATATATTTTTTGCTTTTTAATTAAAAAACCTCTTTTCAAAAATGGCTTTATAACTCTGTTCCCCACGACTCGCTTCCGGGTAGGCAGTTGCTAATCGCAGCATATAACAAAGTTTCAAACCAGCACTCTCAAATAACCCAGTACTTAGCTTGTCTGCTTGATGTTTGGTGCCAACACTGTTCCTACTGGTTACATCAATAGCTCCACACAGTTAGCTCTAGTCCCATTTGCCTCCTCAACCCAACTTTCACTTAGCCCCAAGCCTTTGTCTCCTCCTTCAAGGGCTGTTGAACCACTGCATTTACTTCAATACCTTCCACATCAGTGCCATGGCAACAACCTTGGTGGTAAAAGCAAACGCCGGCGTTTTGAAAACGTCACGGCATGCAAACTGATGTGATGACATCATAACTGCTCAACTTTATTGGCAATACACTAATTTTTAGTAAAAGAATGAATGCCAAAAAGCACCATCAAATGATTAGTATTCAATTCTAATTCAGCCCACATAGTTTTACTGATTGAAGTTCATATATCCAAAACTGCTCAAACAATATGATGATTTTGCTCTCTGATCCCACCTTGGACAGAGGCTGGAACAAAATCAATGACAGTCCACCTACATTGTTCAAATGTATGATTGAAAGTCTTGCAATGAGGCACTATAGGTGCTGTGAGAGTAGCAGTTTTCAATCTACTGTAATGCTCACTCAGATGGATTTTAACAGGACAAATTGTCTTCCCCACATACACCTCTGGACATGGGCACACTATAAAATATATCACAAAAGAAGTAGAACATGCGGCGACACGCTGATACTTCTAGCACTTCTTAGTGAGAGGATGAATCTAGTGGTCCACTGCTATAGTAAGTGTAAATAAATATTGCAACGCTGACATGGTGCATGAGTAGGTATCTCATGTGTTGTGATCTTCAAGATATCTGTATGGACCACTCTCTCGGATATTAGAAAACTGACAAAAGACAACACAAGATACTTTACTAAAAGTCTGATAAAGGGACAACATATGCCAATGAGTACAAATTATATTTGCCACTTGTTGAGCTAGATTAGAATGTTTCAATACAAATGCCGGTCTTTGGGACGAATCTCGATTACAGTCCTAAAGAAGCAGCTGTCTGTTGGCATACAAAGCATGCAGAAAAGCCAGATGAAGAGTTGTTTGAGGGTATCCACGCTGAGACAGCCTCTCCCACAACAGGGCAGCCTGAGCTTTTGTATTCCACTGCTGTAGAACATACATGGCGAATCTCAAAAACTGTCCAATGGGAAGGGATCAACGTAACTTAACCAGATAATGGCTTGAATATAATCACAAACTATTGCGCTCCACTGCCTTCCGGAAAAATGTAGTCTGTAACTGACAATTCATTTTAATCACTAATACATCTGAAAATTGGATGTTAGATTGATAAGTCCAAGTGAAATGCAAATGATCATCCAAGAGTTAAGCCATGTAACAAACACCAACAGCTTTTCAATAGTAGATGTCCACAGGCAAAAAATATCATCCATAAATCACAGCCACAATTTTACATGCTGGATCTAGGTGGAACCTTAGAGATGCTGTTCCTCAAAATTTGCAGCATATAAATTAGCAAGACTGGGAGACATTGTAAGTAAAAAGAATCATCAAAACAAAAATAATTCTCCCTCAAACCCAATCCCGCCAATGCTAACACAAATATAGTTGGCATATGCACTGGAGGCGAACGATCTTGTAACTTTTGAAGAATACCTCAGATGGCAGCTAGAGATATATTGGTATATAAAGCTTTGTTATATGCTACGATTAGTGACCGCCTATCCAGAAGTGAGTTGTGGGGACACAAACAGTTATACAATCATTTTTGAAGTGTTGTTTTTTAAGATATATTTAGCAAATTAGCCAGATTTAAAAAAAACGTTAAATTTCCAAACACCTTTATTTAAAACTATAACAAATATAGCATAATAGTGAGATGCAAACTTATGACACAAATCAACAACCTGCTGGGGCACACATCTTTGTAATTATCAAAGTCCATACGGAGGATCAATTGCCCAACATAAACCTATACACCAGGCAGTAGGTCCTTGTCCAGTCAATCTTCCCGTGGACTACAGCACGTATCACCACTCACCCATACAGTCATGTTGGAAAAGGCTTTTCAGCATCAAATGTCCAAAAAGACCCCAGCATTAAATCACAGATCATCTTTAGTTTTCATGATCAGCTCTTTGATCCAGCTGTGCAGTAGAGGACACATTCACACCGTCTCCATAAAAAAGGTGAGGGAGAGACCATCAGATAGAGCAGAGAGATCAATTGAACATGCCACAAATCTTAAGCTCTCCATATCAGTCACCAGTCTAAAGCTCTCACCCAAAGAGTCCATACAACAATTGTGGACAATTCATTAAATCTTAAAAAAAAAATTAAAAGAAAATAATATATATATATATATCTTAAAAAAACAACACTTCAAAAATGATTGTATAACTGTTTGTGCCCCCACAACTCACTTCTGCCTGGTGTATAGGTTTATGTTGGGCAATTGATCCTCCGTATGGACTTTGATAATTACAAAGATGTGTGCCCCAGCAGGTTGTTGATTTGTGTCATAAGTTTGCATCTCATTATTATGCTATATTTGTTATAGTTTTAAATAAAGGTGTTTGGAAATTTTAACGTTTTTTTTTTTTAAAATCTGGCTAATTTGTGTTCATGTTATTTGTGTTACCTTTCTATTCCTCTACTCTTTGTTTTCTTTTGCACTGTTTGGTGCAGTGGGTCTCGCCTCTCTTCCGTATTGATCAGACAGTCACACATCCCCCTCCAGGCCCTTTTCTTCTCTGAAACCGCTATGAGGCGAGTTAAGGCTGTGTTAGGTTTCCTTCTCTTGGTGACATGAGATGGCATTTCATCTATAATACAGAAATGCAGCTGTCTGTTTTTAACCTTTTCTTCCCCTGCCCTTCCTGCTAGGTGAAGAGTAATGTGGTCAGTGTGGAGTGCCATATGAGTAAATATGCAGCCGTATGCGAGGAACTGAAAGCAGAGGTGAGAGTCCCCCTGCTCTCTCTGGGAGACAGTCGGCGAGAAGCCTGTTATTAGGCTGGATCTGGGGGAGCTCCTTGAGGCCACATTTTCCCTGCATGTTCACGTTCTGAATATTTGCATGGTGAGCTTTAGGTGTGGGGATGGAGGATCATTGACACCTTTAATGAAATGCAAGTGCTTATCCACATAAGTGGTCAAGCCCAAACCTCTGCCTTGTTGAGTAAAAGACATAAGCTTTGACTCCTTCGAGGGCAGTTCCTCCAATAGTGGGGTTCTGACGCTGTCCCATGCCAGTCTGTTTTGTACCTGGCAGGCTTGCCAGTCCTCTTGCCCCTTTGTGTCAGAGCACTTAGTAGATCCATGGATCATTTTTGTCTGTAACATGTGTGTTCTTTCCTTCCTCTGTCCTGTAGGTAATGGAACTGCGAGAGAGACTGAAGGTATATGAAAGCAACCAAGGTCCCGCAAATCTAGAGAAGGAACCTCGAGCACAGAACTGTTCCGGGTAACCATTCTGATGGCTTATAGTGCTGCCATCTCCCTTGAGTCTCGAGATGGAAGTGTAGCTCTCAGTGATTACCTGATCAGAGAAAGAGAGCAGTACGATATGTCCAGGCTTTCTGCAGTACCTGTGAAAGTGAAGCCATCCTAAGAACATCTGTGTAATGGAAATAGCCCCCTACTGTCCATCAGAAAAGTAGGCTGGAGGGGGCAAGTTCATAATCTGTATAAGTAGCATGGGAGTACCATGATCAAAGAGGGAGTGGAATTTCTCTGCTTGACAGACCTTAGCATGGTGCAGATTGGAGAGGTGTGTTTTTGTCTTGGGGGGGGGGGTGCATGAGAGACTTTACCTTTCTCTTCCTCTCTCCCCCTTCCATGCAGGCTGAAGGAACCCCTGCAAGAGGCACTTCCTGGGTGCAAGAGTGATAGGATGGAACCACTGAGATCACTGGCTGAAGAAGAGCAGGTGTCTTCACTTTTTCTATTAAACAAGCTTTAATGCTCCTGAACTTGCTTATTGCTTCTGCCCTTCCCCTGCCTATCTCAGTCTTTAATCAGTTTGCCTTATCATACCTTCAGTCCAGTCCCTACTTGTGGGTTGTCACCCCTAACCAGCAGCTTGGAGACTGATCATGAATATTTTAATGACATCACCTCGTATAACCCGCTGGCACCATCTACAGCTCGGTATTTCAGTCTCCAAGCAGCTGGAGAAGGGTGATTCCCACCAACTGGACTCGCTGCAAGAACAAACAAGGCATATTTTGGACAGGTGGCCTCCTCAGAAGGGTTTCTTTAAATTCTGTCAGCTGGGAAGCACTCTGCTGATACTTTGTTTTAAAAACTTTTAAACAAAAAAAAAAAGAGGTCTGGAGGCAGCGAGCTAAACTCGGAAAAGCTCGAGATACTGGTAAGGGCAGGGGGGCTGTCTGATAGACATTGGGTTGACGACAGCAGCTCCCGATCCCTTTAGTGGGTGAGGAACAGCTGAATGCTGCTGCCATGAAGCCAGTGAACGCCCACGGACGCTGAGTGAAGGGCTGAGTACGGGAGCTGGAGCACCAATGCCGGTTTTTTGGAGGCTTCAGCACTTGAGGGCAGTAGTTTCTGGGCCGCATGTTGCCTTCGGGGCGGGAAAAGACTGCTGGTAAGGCCGGGACCACCTGTGACTGTTCAGGCCACCCGCGCAGGAAATGATGCCATCTTGAGCCCATACATTGTGCCCGCAAGCGAGGGAGAGCCCAGACGTGAAGGGTTCTTGGCACTCGCATTTTATTTTTAGAAGCCTTCAGGCTGATTGGAAAAAGTAAAAAAAAAAGATAAGAACAAACAACAAGATAACGGCAGAAGAGAAGCAGGCACAGAACCAGGGAATTAAGGGCCCTCTGCAGACCCGTGGACTGTTTGAGGCTGGAGGGCCTGGGGTGGTCATGCCCTCTAAGGCCACTTGCCTAGCCTGCAGGTTGTGAAAGAGTGCCATTTCGTCCGTGGGGCTTTGTAAGAACTGTGAGACAGTCTCATTCTGCAGAGAAGGATTTGCAGGACAGGTCACAGAAGAGTGACAGAGAGAAGGGCGCAAATCATTGTCTCAGGTGCCATGGGAGCAATGTCTCCCTCCCCCCTGTGGGTATGGCAGGGCCCATGGAAGTGGATCCACCCACCGTGCTTGTACTTGGAGGCACAGGTAGAAGGGTGGTAAGTCTACCCCCAATCGTCAGCTTCCAGGGAGGCCATGATGGTAGGAATGCTGGGGGTTTTTTTTCCCCCAGAGTTCATCCTACTCATGCATTAAGCTTTTTACATGAAGAAGCAGGGAGGATCAAGCTCTATGGTAGCCCACGAGAGAACTCTGAAACGCGCGGACGGCCCTAGCAGGCGAATGGAGGAGGAGGCCGGTCCTAGTTGTAGACTGTTTGAAGAGGACGGTTGGGAGGAGGTGGAGTTCTTCAGGTCAGAGGAGGATGAAGACCATGTGGCAGAGGAGACCACGGTGAAGTTGAAAGAGTTGGAAGCAGGAGAGATTTCTCAAGAAGAGGAGGTGTGGATTGTGAGGGTCTTTTGCTGGGAAGCATAGCATGGCACTATCTGCAGGTGCTAG
The DNA here is from genome assembly GCA_033557465.1 of Ichthyophis bannanicus. NCBI lineage: Eukaryota > Metazoa > Chordata > Amphibia > Gymnophiona > Ichthyophiidae > Ichthyophis > Ichthyophis bannanicus. Next base: position 51,833,638 of record CM066051.1, on the reverse strand, counting down.
GGTCAATGGCAGTGGTGATCGATTTGGTTCTCTGGGCTTGAGCACACAAGACCGTTGCAGAGGGCACACTTGCGCAGATGGTCCACTCAGTGCCACTTACTAATGCAGCCCCTACCCTGCCCCAAGGGGGTCAGGGTGGCCCTATGATGGTGGCTCAGAAAAGACAAGTTGTTGGCAGGAATGCCTCTTGAGCCAGTGCAGTGGGTTATGCTGACAACTGACGCCAGCCTGAGTGGCTGGGGAGCTCACTGTGACATACAGTGCAGGGTTGATGGTATTTATTTATTTATTTATTTATTTCAACTTCTTATATACCGCACTCTTTGACATCAGCGCGGTTTACAAATAACAGAAAGGAACCAGAACAACAGGCTGTTTGGTATTACATATAACAGGAGTATCAACTTGGATAACATGGGAGAACTATTTACATGGAGTATATAATCTATTAGCTAGATAGCATGCTCGAACTATTTACATAAAATTAGCAGTGATGCTTGGAACAAGAGGGATATTGTGGATTATACTAGGGTGAGGCTGTTATGTTACGGTTCATGTAGGGTAGTATTTGATGAAAAGGTGCAGTTTAAGGGCCTTTCTGAACTGGGTTAGGTCGGTTATGGCGCGGAGATCAGGTGGGAGAGCATTCCAGTATTTTGGTGCGCTAAACATGAAAGCTCTGTTTGATGTTGATAGGCTGCACGTTGTTATAGCCTTTGGGGTTGTTAGTGAGTTTAATGCTGCATGTCTCCTATTTCTATTTGATGGGACGGATTGGATGAGTTTGGTAAGTGATGTGGACGATAAACCATTTAAGGCCTTAAATGTGAGGATGAGGGTTTTGAATGTAAGTCTTCCGTGTATAGGGAGCCAATGGAGCTCTTTGAGGATAGGTGTGATGTGTTCACTTCTGGCCGCTCCTAGAAGAACCCTGGCAGCGGTGTTCATTGCGAGTTGCAAGGAGCTTATGGTGGATTGTGGGAGTCCTTGTAGAATGGAATTGGCGAAGTCGAAGTGCGGCAGTATCAGTGCTTGGTAGATGGTAGGCAACAGAGAGATGTTGGCCCATCAGTCAGCTGGAGATGAACAGTCTCCTTGGCTCTGCAGAAGTTTCAGACCTTCCTGCAAGGCACGGCGGTGCGTGTGTTTTCGGACAATGCAACTACGGTAGTATACATCAATTGCCAGGGTGGCACAGGCAGTGTGCAGCTAGAGGCCAAGGTGTAGTCACTGTTGGAGTGAGTGGAGGACAATCTACTGGCCCTCTCCGCGACTCACGAGGCAAGAAGGGACAACGTAACATCCAATTTTCTCAGTCAGCATCGCCTCGACCCCTATGAGTGGATGCTTAATGCAGAAGTCTTTGCTCTGCTGGTTCAGCATTGGGGAGTGCCAATCAGGGACCTGATGGTGATCTTCGAGTCTGCAAAGACGACACATTTTTACAGAAGGAGAAGTGAGCGCATGTCAGAGGGTCTGGATGCGTTAGTCCAGGGGCTACTGTATGTGTTCCTGCTCTGGGCGCTTATTGTTTGGGTGGTGTAAAGGATCGAAGTGCACCAAGGGCAGGTCATCCTGGTTGCGCTTGATTGGCTGCGATGGCCAGGGTATGCGGATCTGGTCCGGCTGGCGATGGATCGTCTGTGGCAGCTCCTGGTCCAGACCGATCGCCTTATGCAAGGACTGGCAGTAATGCCTCAGGTGGATCGAATCTCGCTTTTACAGCATGGCTCTTGAGAGGGCTAGGTTGAGGAAATGAGGTTTCTTGGCAGGAGTTATTTCAACTCTTTTTTTTTTTGAAGGCCCAAAAGCGCTCCACTTCCTTGTCATATGTGAAGGTGTGGAGGATCTTTGAGGATTGGTGTGCGGACCCCACCTGTTGACCTTTGTCTGCTTGCATCCCGGACATCTTGGCCTTTTTACAAGCTTGATTAGAAAAAGGTCTAGCTTGCAGTTAACTTCAGGTGCAGGTGGCGGCTTTGACCTGTTACTGGGGTAGAGTCCAGGGAGCGACCCTGGCATCTCACCTGGATGTATTGTGATTTTTATGTGCGGTAAAGCAGGTGCGGCAGCCGGTGAGATCGTTGGTCTCTCCTTGGGATTTGAATCTAGTGTTTTCGGCTCTGAAGGAGGAGCCCTTTGAGCCACATCGAGCATGCACAATAAAAGATCTGATGCTAAAGACAGTCTTTTTCGTAGCCATCTGTTCGGCCAGGGAGATTTCCGAATTGCAGGCGCTGTCATGCCGGGAGCCCTTTCTCTTCACTCCAAGGAGAAGGTGGTACTGTAGCCAGTGCCCTCCTTTCTGCTTAAGGTTGTTTCTTTCATTTGAATCAATCGGTCACCTGCAGGTGTTCTCTAGTGAGAGGACAGATGAATAGGATCTTCAACTGCAACTTTTGAATGTGCACCGCTTACTGAAGAGAGATTTGAAATGGACGGAGGCTTTTCAACGGTCAGACAGGTTGTTTGTCCTCTTTGGCAGGCCGCGTAAAGGCGAGGTGGTTTCCAGGCCTCCATATCCAGGTGGATTAAGGAAGCGATTTCTTCAGTGTACTTGTTGAAGAGGAAGAGATTACCTGCAGTGTTTCGGGCGCATGCGACCCGGGCGCAATCGTCGTCTTGGGCGGAAGCCAGTCTAGTTCTCCTAGTGGAGATATGTAGGGCAGCCATGTGGTTGTCATTGCATACCTTTGTGCACCATTACCGTCTCAATGTGCAAGCTGCGGGGGACGCGAGATTTGGGGCAGTGATGCTGCAGGCCAGGCTCATGGGTCCCTCCTGAGTTTAGTACTGCTATGGTACACCCAACAAGTCGGGACTGGACTGGAGGTATGATAAGGAAGGGTTAATTAGGACTTATTGGCTTTCCTTGAGTATGTCCAGTCCAGTCCCGGACCCTCCCAAGGTGGGTGTTAGCAATCCTGACCTGTAGAGAGAATTTATGTGGAGTTGCTTCAGGATGGTAGAGTTGCTCATGATACAACGAAAGTTGGGCCTCCCTTGGGGGAGAGGGGTTCTGGTTTCCAGTTAATAGAGTGACCAGGGAGATGGACCGAGGGAGAGCTCTAGATTTGGTGTATTTCGATTTCAGTAAATCCTTCGGCACCATTCTGCACAGGCGACTTTTATAAACAAACTGAGCACCCTAGGGATGGACCCTAAAGTTACTGCTTGGTTTAGAAATTGGTTGCGTGGGAAGTGACAAAGGGTATGGGTAAATGCTGCTCACTCCGAGGAGGAGGTTGTTACCAGTGGTGTGCCCCAGGGATCTGTGCTTGGTCCAATTCTTTTTAACATTTTTAGTTCGTGATATTGTGGAAGGGCTGTCGGGTAAGGTTTGCCTCTTTGTGGATGATAACAAAATCTGCAATAAAGTAGACACCCAGAAAGGTGTAGATAACATGAGGAGGTATCTAGCTAAGCTTGAAGAATGGTCTAGAACTTGGCAGCTGAGATTTAATGTTGAAAAATGCAAGGTTATGCATTTGTGCTGCAGCAATCCAAGGGAGCAATATAGTATAGGGGGTGAAGTACTTCTGTCCATAAAAGAAGAGCGAGGCCTAGGTGTGATTGTGTCTGATGATCTTAAAGTAGACAAATAGGTAGAAAAGGTAATGGCGAAAGCTATAAAGATGCTTGGATTCTTAGGGAGAGAAATGGCCAGCAGATGAAAGGAGGTGATAGTGCCTCTATATACGTTTTTGGTGCTACCTCATTTTTGGAGTATTGTGTGCAATTCTGGAGACACCACTTTCAAAAGGATATAAACAGGTTGGAGTCGGTGCAGAGGATGGCTACTAAAATGGTTAGTGGTCTTCATTATAAAGCATATGAGGACAGACTTAAGGAGCTTAATATGTATACTTTAGAGGAAAGGCAGGATAGAGGTGACATGATTAAGATGTTTAAATACCACCATGGCATAAATGCATAGGAGGCGAGCCTCTTTCAATTGAAAGCAAGCTCTGCTACAAGGGGACCTAGGATGAGGGTGAAAGGGGATAGACTCAGGAGTAATATATGCGGAAATTATTTATTTATGGAAAGAGTGGTAGATGCATGGAATAGTCTCCCAGTGGAGGTAGTAGAGATGAGGACAATATCTGAATTCAAAAAAGCATGGGACAAACACAGAGGATCTCTTAAGGAAAAAAGGGGACCATTGTAGTGGTTGATATAGAAGGGCAGACTAGATAGGCCATGTGGTCTTTTTCTGCCATCATGATTCTATGTTTCTACTTGCTACTTATCAGGAGAAGTCCAATAGGCAGCACAATTCTAGGTGTCACGGTGCATAAGTTGGTGAAGACAGTTCATGTGGTTGGTTGGTTTTACTGAGCAGGGTCTCTTGGTCTTTGTGGAGTTACTCTGTCTGCCTTTAAGGTGGGAGAGATGGCAATGATTGGGGCTGGTCCTTAGTTGTAGCTTCTGTGAGTCTGCTTTGTCAATAGTATACTGAGCTGGTAGGTGATGCCAGTGGTTTATATGAGGTGATGTCATTAAAATATTTGTGATCAGTTTCCAAGCTGCTGGTTGGGGATGACAACCCACAAGTTGGGACTGGATTGGAGGTACTCAAGGAAAGCCAATTAGAAGATAAGTTCTAATTAACCCACACTTCCTCTCTTTTCTAATGCAGGAATCCCTCCTTTCTGCAATCCGCTGTTTCCTAAAGGGCAGGAACTCATTGCTGCTTGGACAGAAAGAACTCAAGGACCTTAACCCTGTACTGAGAAGATTGGATTGTGTTCAGACTGAGAAGTGAGCCTCAGGGTGGTAATGTCCTAATAATGAGAATGCGGGAGGGATTCGGGGTAGGGAAGTCTCTCTTCTCTCTAAGAAATTCTTCAGAAATGTTTGCAATTCATCCCCAGGCTGCTCTGTGTTCTGTTGAGGGTGGTCTGCAGCCAGCACCATGTCCTAGAGCTGTCCGGCTTGTGCACCCCTGAGATGACTATGGAGCTAGAAGAAGTGGAGCAGCTTCTCTGGAGTGAAGGAAGCATAACGAGAGAGGAGGAGCTGGGGGCAGAAGACACAGGGGTTTTGCCAATAAAGCTCAACAGAATCATCCCAAATCCGGAAATACTGCCACTTCCCAGGAAAGGTAGGATTGCTTTCCTCCCTGCTGCTGCTGCTGCTGATGATGATGGGAACACCTGTGGGTGGTCTTTATTCTCCGTGGACAAGCAGGAAGTAAGTTCTCATGTATTTGTGACACTTCTGATGGAGCCCGCATGGGAACGTTCCCCAGCTTCTAGCAGAAGCTTTTGGGAGGCTGCACCGTGCCTGCACGTCTGCCTTCCCACCTTCCGCTGCGGTGCCATCTTCTCCAGTCTGTTTTCTGCAGAGCCCCACAGACTTTGATTCAGTCTCCTGCTGGTAAATGCTGTTTATCCCCTTCAGGGGGGCCTTCCTGAACAAGTATCCTATCAGTGTTCATGTTAGTACCTGCCGTAAGTCTGTCATTTGCGGTTCCTTCTTCGATTCCAACACTTTTTTGTAAATTTTCCTTTTTTTTTCCAATTGTTCTCCCTGTGGCCTGACCATGCCTGTGGTTACTATTGAGCCGTTTGATATTGCCATGGCAGTTTTCCTGAACATGTCCCAGAAACTAGCCAGCGGGTTCAAGAAGTGCACCAAGTGTGCCAGGATCATCTCTGTAACAGACATGCACAACTGGTGCCTTCAGTGCCTGGGTCCCTATCACCAGCTCTCTCCTTGCAATTTGTGCTTGCTGATGACAGGAAGAGGCCTGAGGGGTTATGAGAAACAGAGAGAAATCCCTCTTTGGCCAGAGATCTGATTCAGTATCTTTGGCACTGCTGTCGGTCTCGATGGCTTCCCAGAAATCTACCGAGGGTGCGTCGACATCACAAAGTTCTCTGGCTCAGTCGGAGCTGAGCATCTGCAGTGCCCCGGAGCATCAGCCATTGGCCGGTCTCCGCCTGGAGTCGAGAAAGGACACAACATTGTTGACAGCGAAGGAGAGTCATCCGAGCAGGTCTGAGTGCATCGGCATCGGAATCCTTTCAAGTGGGTCATCCAGAGTGGTGGATGTGCAAGTGACCCATCAAGGTGCCCTGGAAGGAAGACACATCAACCTCCAGTGTTTCGGAGGGGCACTGACCAGCTCCCAATAGTCAAGACCATACCGATACCCCTGCACAAATGCTGGAAACTTTGGTTGAAGTTGCTCAGGCCCTGATGACTTCAGAATCGGCAGCCGTGGAAGAATGCCTCCTTCAGGCACTCGAAGTCCGCATCACATCGCTGCTGGAAAAACAGCTGGCTGGTGCCTCGGTGTCCACAGCATTGTCACTAAGCATTGTACAGCTGATCCTCACGATGCACGCTCTGCCTGCAGAGGCATTGAAAAGATCTAAAGCCGGTTCCAGGTAGGGCCATTTCCTTCTCAAATGTCTCAGATTCCAGTGCTCCGGTGAAACCTCTGAAGCCCTTGATGTATCACTGATCCCGTAGAAACTCTTGCTCTTCTCAGGGCAGGAGGGAGCTCTGAGCAGCGTCTTGGAGGTACTTTGACTTCCTTTCGGAGTCTGAATCTGATGGCTGGGTGACCAATGTGGAATTTGAGAACTTTTCAGCAGGCAGGTCTCCTGAGCTTCAGTCAGACTCCTCCCCTCCCCTCCACATAAAATGCAAAAGTCTCCTCCAGAGGAAATGTCCTTCCAGGACTTCATGAGGGATATGACAAAGGCCATCCAATTTTCACTGGAGATGGAGGATGATCCCAAGGGGGAGGAGTTGGAGATCTTTCAATATTCCTTGGCACCTAAGGAAGCAGTGACAGTGCCACTGCACCCCATACTAAAGTGGCTACAGATGAGGATGTGGGAGAACCCCTTATGGTGCCACCCGTCAGTAGGAGGTTGGACTCGATGTAGAGTCCAAAAAACTCCAGGATTTGAGAATCCTCAGCTCTCGCACTACTCCTTAGTGGTAGAATCTGCCCTTAAGAGGATCAAACGCACCAAGACTCATTCTTAGACACCACCAGGCAGGGAGGCTTGTATGTTGGACTCCTTCAGAAGGAGGTGCTTCCAAAGTTCCATGCTCGCGACTTGAGTACACTCTTACCAGCTCTACCTGAGGACATCATGCGTGATCTCGCTGACTTGTACTTGTTCCTTCCCCCGGAGAAATTGGAGCACTATCGTGCCTTAGTGAGCCATGGCAAGGACTGCTCGATGTTCCTGGTCTGGGTGACCTATGATACCTTTGAGACAATGTCTAGAATGGCAGCAGTAGGCATAAGAGACCACAGGCTCACTTGGTTTCAGTCTTTTGACCTGGAACAGTCGGTGCAAAATAAGCTGGCGGACGTGCCCTGCTGAGGAGAACCTCTTTGGAAAGCACGTGTAGAAGAAGGTGGGCATCATAGAGAAGCAACACTTCACCCTTGCCAGGCTTTCGAGATGCATGTCTGAACCAGTTACCTTCCACAGGAAGTATCAAACTGGAGGCCAGAAGAAGACTTACTACCTGCATAGGCACAAGTACTTCCCTGGTCCTCAAACCTTCCATCAAAAAAACTGCAGGCTCCTTGCCTGCAGCATCGAGAAGCCTCAAAAAGCTCAGCTTACCCCACAACCAAAGCTGGGAGCGGGGCTTTGACTGGTTCCTCTGGAGAATTGCCAATCTGCCAGTGTCCACAGAGGGGAGTCCTCTGGCATTACAAATAGTCCAAAGTGGCTACATATTGCATTTCGCCGAACTGCCACCTCCTTGCCCCCCCTCCCCTCGAGGACGTATCCCCTCAACTCTCTGCATCTAAACCTCTTTCAGGAGGAAGTCTCCACCCTTCTGTCCAATCTTGCCATCGAGCCCATGCCTCAGGAACAGATGGAATGGGGATTTTACTCCAGGTACTTTGTGGTTCCCAAAAATATGGCGGGGGGGATTGACCTATCCTGGACCTCAGAAACCTCAGCAGCTTCATGGTGTGAGAAAACTCAAGATGGCCTCTCTAGATACTCTGCTCCCTTATCTTCAGAAAGATGATTGGCTATGCTCTCTGGATCTAAAGGATGCATAATACCCACATACTGATCCATCCTGCTCACAGGAGGCATCTCCGATTCATCCTGGCTGACGAGCACATTTGGTCTAGCTTTGGTATCCTGAGTCTTTAGAAAGTGCCTTGCAGTGGTAGCGGTGTATCTCAGAACACTAGAGGTCTTCGTCTTCCCTTACCTGGATGACTGACTCCTGGAAAGCACCACTCCAGACAGAATCCAGCAATCAACATGGTTGACCATTCAGGTGCTAGAGATGCTGCGGTTTGTGGTCAATTATCCAAAGTTCCATCTTTAGCCGCCCAACAGCTGGAGTTCACAGGGGCTCTCCTCAATACAACTCAAGTGAAGGCCTTCCTTCCACTAGGCTGCCTAGATTAATGGCCTTGGTCTGAGACACCCAGCAAAGTTGTCAGATGGCTTGTGGAATGTTGACAATGCTTTGCCACATGGCCTCTACAGTACATGTCACACCCATGGCTCATCTTTCAATGAGACAGGCTCAATGAACACTGAGGACATAGTGGAACCAGACCACCAGCCAGCTTCTGGATCGGTTGACTCTCACTTGCCCTCTCGTCTAGTCCCTGCTCTGGTGGTTGGATCATCAGAACCTGCTCAAGGGTTTCCCCTTTCAGAAGGCGTTACCTCAGAAAACGTTGACAACGGATGCCTCCAAACTAGGTTGGGGAGCATATCTGGAATGCCTTCACACTCAAAGCGTCTGGTCTGAACAGGAGAGCTTGCCTAAGATCAATTTCTTGGAATTGAGAGCCATAGCGAATACCTTCAGTGCTTTCCGAGAATGACTAGTCAACCAGATTGTTGATCTGAATCAGGACAATGTAGTTGCAATGTGTAAACATAAACAAGCAGGGGAGCACAGTTTTGTATCTCCTGTGCTGGGAAACAGTCCAGTTATGGAGATTCGACATGACCTATGGGATGAAGCTCAGGGCCACTTATCTGTCAGGGGAGCAGAATCCCCTGGTGGACCAGCTGAGTTGCATCTTCCAGCTGCATGAATGGACACTGGACAGGGGCGTGGCAGCCCACATCTTCCAGAAGTGGGGTACTCTCTCAATAGAACCTGTTCACCAAAATGCCCAAGTGGATTAGTTCTGCTCCAGAGTTGCCTCACACAGTAGGCTGGCGCTAGATGCTTTCCTCCTTCACTGGGGGGAGGGCCTGTTATATGCGTAACCGTCCATACTTCTCATAGCAAAGGCCCTGCTGAAGTTCAGATAGAGAGGGGTACGATGATGCTCATCATGCCATATTGGTCCAGACAGCCATAGTTTCCCCTTCTGCTTCAGCTCTCCCAGTGGGATCTATGGTTGGGATCTGCCCCCAGACCTTATATCACAGGACAACGGGAGGACGCTACAACCCAACAACTGGTCCTTGGCCCTGACTGCGTGGAGGTTGAGGCTAGTCCTCTCGAAGCTTAACCTGCCTGACAGAGTTACAGATATTCTGTTGGCCATTAGGAAGGTCTCAATGAGAAGGTCTTATGCATTCAAATGGAAGAGATTTGTGATCTGGTGCACTGAACAGGCACTGGATTCTTTTACTTGCTCCACTGACAGACTGCTTGAGTACCTCCTACACCTCTCTGAGTTGGGTCTCAAGTCTAACTCTGTCAGGGTTCACCTCAGCATAATTGGGGCATACCATCACGGAACAGAAGGAAGGTCCATCTTGGTTTAGCCGCTAATGGCTCGCTTCATGCAGGGTTTGCTTCTCTCAAAGTCTCCCTTCAAGCCCTCAGCGGTAGCTCGGGACTTTCTGATGAGTTCATGTTGGCTCCCTTTGAGCCTCTCTTTTCCTGCTCTATGAAGTTCTTGACTTTGGAGGTCTTGTTTCTGGTGACGGTTCCGTCAGCACGCTGGGTAAGTAAACTCCAGGCTGTTGTGGTTTATCTGCCGTATACCAGGTTCCATCATAATATAGTGGTCCTGCGCACTCCTCCTCTATTTCTTTCGAAGATGGTATCCGCTTTCCATCTTAATCAGTCAGTCAGTCATTCTGCCGACTTTCTTTCCTGGGCCTCACACCCACAGATGGGAAGCGACACTGCACATTCTGGACTGTAAATGAGTTTTGGCCTTCTAACTGGAGCAGACGAAGGCCCACTGAAAGGCCATCCAGTTGTTTGTCACTTTTGACCTCAGCAAGCTAGGGGCTGCCATTTCCAAATGCACGTTTTCAATTTGGCTAGCAGACTGCATCTCTTTCACTTATGCGCAGACAGGCCTGAGCCTTGCTGGTCATGTCACTGCTCACATCGTCAGAGCCATGGCTGTGTTGGTGGCCAACTGGACCTCTGTCTCCATGGAGGAAATCTGCAGGGCTGCAATGTGGTCTTCTGTTCACACATTCACATCTCACTACTGCTTGGATGGGGATTCCCAACGTGACAGCAACTTCGAACAATTGGTACTCCAGCATCATTTTGGGGATTAGAATCCAACTCCATCCTCCCAAGGCCTTACTGTCCGTCCAGCCTACCAAAAAAAAGAAAAAAATGGTGAAGAAGCTGAATCAGATGAGTTCCCTTTTATAAACTACTACTTTTTTACATACTGTAGTTGATTTGCCAGTTTTCAGTTCAATTTTGCCCCTGTTGGACTTCCCTGTCTCCTCTGATTTTGGTGGCCTGTAGTTTGGGAGTCCCGTATGTGAGGACTGACTTTCTGTTTGTCCACGGAGAAAAGGTAGTTACTCACCGGTAGCAGGTTTTCTCCATGGACAGCAAAAATAAGTCCATACAACCCTCCCACCTCCCCCAGGAGTTGTATTCTGCTGCAGCTTTGTTATCAGACTGGAGAAAATGGTGGCAGGCAGGAAGGCAGACATGCAGGCTCTGTGCAGCCTCCCAAAAGCCTCCAATAGAAGCTGGGGAGTGTTCCCATGCAGGGCTCCATCAGAGACGTCACCCATCTGTGAGAACTTATTCCTGCTGTCCACGGAGAACACCTGCTACAGGTGAGTAACTACCTTTTTCCCTGCAGCATATGAAAGAGGCTAGAACTTGGCTAGTGCTGATCCTTATCACCTGCATTACAGAGCTGGACTACAAGAGAGATAGGAATGTTAAGTAATTGACTACAGTGAAGACGGAACCTTACATGTGATTCTCTTCATGGAAGGTCCTGGTCTGTAGAAAGCAGTATGAGGATAAAGGCTTGAGCTGTTGGGGCATTAAATTTGATTCTAGGTATATCCATCTTTATTCACTGCCATCTTTTATCGTTTTTTTTCCTCCCCCTTCAGTAGTGCTGAGTGTGTCACCTACCCCATGCAATGCAACACAGCAAAAAACACAAAAACGATGCCGGAGGGAAGTGTTGGTGGATCACAGTCTATCTCCAAACACGCCCCTGACTCCCCTAAAGAAACGACTGCGTTCAGAAAGCAGAACCCCATCTAGAGTGGGAGGTACAGCCATTGCGAAGGTGCAAGCAAAACGGCAGAAGAAGGTCCAGCCCGGTAGGGGCATACATGGTAAACGCACCCCTATTTTGATATCCGAGAAGGCCCCTGGTAGTGGTGGCAGTTTCTCGTTCACAAGAGCCACCCGGTCTCTGAAGAGGGTCTCTCCTTCCACCCCGAAGCTGGAGAACAGAGAAACCCCAAAATTCTGCTCCTCCACAGTCACTAAGAATCGGATGCCCTTGGCCACATCTGCTCTCCAGAACGCTGCTGGTGTGAAAAAGGTGCCTGCTGCTGCCCTAGCTGTGCAGGACATGAATGCCACCTTTGACCTTTCAGAGGATGGCAAAGACAGGAAAGGGGCCTTTGATGTCTCGCCGATTCTCTGCTGGGAAAATGTGAAACGCAACTTGAAGCAGGCAGACGGTGCTTTTTCTCCTAGGTAGGTAATAAGTGTGGCCATATCTGTGCTACCTGTGTGCTTTGTAACAAAGAAGCCTTTCCGGCATTAATGTATTTTCCCATACTGTGGCGTAATTTGGAAGCGGTGTTTCCTGAACCATTTCCTTTGAGGTGTCTTTGAGTTTCTGTTGACTTGGCACGCCATGCCTGCCTTATCTGTTCTTTACTCCTGCTGTTTGTCATACTGTATATGACAGTGAAACGATATCCTTGGGATTTGTTCTATTTCCACCCCTCCCCCCCACCCCAATACAGAGCTGAAATTGCTGTGTTCACCGCACATGGTCCTCCAGGTCTACTCTGTACAAGCGCTGTCCAGCCCCTCTCCTCCATCGCCAGATGCTCTACTCAGAAGCGACGGCGTTTTGCTAGGTAAGATGTGATATAGAAACAGAGGGGTGTGCGGAGGGAGGCTGAGCTGCTGCTGCTCCCACTTGGCAAATCGTCATAGTTAAATCTGAGTTTCTGGGGCCTCGCTTTCTCTCACTGCCCCTCTGTTGGTCCTTCTTTTCTCACACCACCTTTCTTTGGCCCCACAGCACACTGGTGGCTCCCCACAGCAGAATTGCCAGACTGCAGAAAAGCACCTTGAAGAGGCCTCGGCACTAATCAGCTATTTTGTAGGTAAAGAGGAGGGCAGTGTGTCTGGAAGCCCAATGTAGCCCCTCGCGGATCCTTCCCAAATGACTGCTGCTGGGGGGAGAATCAGAAAACCTGTCGAATAGCACTGCTGGAGCAGACGACCTGACCTTGATATAACATACAGATGGTGTTCTTTCCTCTCTTCCAGCACGCTTCTCCTGCAGTCTTGAATGGGAAAACTCAAGAGAGCATTCCCATGGTCATCTTGTCCTCGGAGCCTACCCACTGCTCATTGTGTAATACTTGTAAATATATGTTCCTGTTTTGTACATACATCTGCTGTGTGGCCATAGAGTGTACCACTGGACATGTTCTGTACTACTCATGTCATCCGTGCATGTGATTTATCATGTCTTTACATACTGTGTATGTAGATGCATGCTATGTGTATTAAACAGATTTGCTCTTGTGCCAGCAGTCAGCTGGCAACCCCAGGTGCTTAAGGTGATGATGCTATGTCCACATGTCAGACTGGGTCCCCCTCCCCCATGCCTTTCACTGTTCTCATGTCATGCTTCAGCTCCATGGTATTGGATGAAGGCAATCTGGAGGTGCAGTTGTGGTCAATATTATCGGCACCCTTGCAGTTCAACCCCTCAGTATCCAAGATTTGTTAAGTGCTGTCAAGTCTGTGTTGACTCATGGAGACCCTCTGGATAGTTGTCCTAAACTGTGTTCAGTCTTCAGTCAGGCGGCTCATTGTTAATAGTGACACCCATAGCTGCTGCTGTTGTATCAATCCATCTCATTGCCGGCCTTCCTCTTGCGTTAACCTTCTACCTTGTCAAGCATGATGTCTTTCTCTAATGATCTCTCTCGGCACATGCTGTGTCCAAAGTATGAAAGTTGAAGTCTTGTCTTCTGAGCTTTTAAAGAAAGCTTAGGTTTTAGCTCCTAAAGAAAAGTGGCCAGTGAAATAGCTTAGGACTAAATATGCACACATTTGACACCCAAAAGAATCAAATAAACCAAGACCAATTTAAAAAGGAAATAGTATAAAAACTGGGACATTGCCAGGACATGATCATTGGCATCCTTATACACAATTCAAATCAGTTTGAACAGAAGAACCACATTCCCATTGCAGAAAAATTAGATGCACCTGTGGCTCTAATGTTTAAAATAGCCACATTCACTCCCTGTTCCATTTTCACAATGGTGAAACAAGAGAGCTGCCTGAGATCATCAGAAAAGCCATTATCATGAAACTTCAAAGGGGTACAAGGCCATCTCCATAGACCCTGGGATTCCTCTGTCTACAGTTCACAATGTTATTAAGAAGTTTTCTGCTCATGGAACTGTCAAGAATCTCACAGGACGTGGGAAGAGGAAAATTAATCCAAGAGGTCTTTGAAGGTTAGTGTGAACTGTTGGAAAAACACCACATCCAACATTCAAAGAACTTAAGCCCGACCTGGAGCAATCTGGAGTAGCGGTTTCAAAGGACTTCATGGGTGAAGGCCAAGGAAGACTCTACTGCTCAAAGATAGACATAAAAAGGCACGCCTGATCTTTGCTCAAACTCACTTTGAGAAACCACAATCCTTCTGGGAAAATATTCTGTGGAAATATGAAAACAAACTTGAATTCTTTGCCAGTGCAGACCAGCAATACATTTACAGGCAAAGAAATGAAGCTTATAAGGAAAAACAAAAGCATCCTTCCTACAGTTAAATATGGTGGAGGTTCCATAATGTTTTGCTGCCTCAGGAAGTGGGGGCCTGAACGCATTAAAGGAATCATGAAGTCAGAGGACTACTGAGGTATTTTGGAGTGAAATGTGCTACCTAGTGACAGAAAGCTAGGTCTGGGTCGAAGGTCATGGGTTCTCAAGCGGGACAGTGACCCAAAATATATGTACAAAAAAATGATTAAAAAGGAAAAAATAGAAACATGACGGCAGATAAAGACCACATGATATGAAAGGGCAGACTAGATAGACCAATCTCAATGGTCCCCCTTTTCCCTCTAGAGATTCTCTGGGTTTGTCCCGGGCTTTTTTGAATTCAGATACTGTCCTTGTCTCTACCACCTCCACTGGAAGACTATTCCACGCATCTACCACTCTTTCTGTAAAGAAATATTTCTGCATATTACTCAGAGTCCATCCCCTTTTCACCGTCATCCTATGTCACCTCAAAGCAGAGCTTGCTTTCAATCGAAAGAGACTTTATTCCTGTACTTTTATGCCACAGAGCTAAAAATGGACTGTTTTACACTGGCCAGCAATGAGTCCTGTTCTCAATCCAATTGAGAACATTTGGAAAGATCTGAAATCTGCCATTGGTAAAAGGAATCCTGGAAACATTCATGAACTGGAACAAATCACAGTTGAAGAGGTGGGAGAAACTACCAGTAGACAGATGTATGAAACTTATAGATCGCTGTAAGAAACGTTTGGAGGCTATCACCACTGCCAAGGGTTGTGCAACCAAATATTAGTGAAGTGTGTCATTAATCCTATCCTTTCATATTTTTTTCTCAGAAATTACTACATCTAAGTTACATAGATATCTTTTTTGTTTTGGTATATCTTTGAACATACTATTATAATATTATGATGACATATAGTTGGAATATTTCCAATTATTTCTCGAGATACTGGACACAATATACCTAAAATGTAAGGGTGTCAGTGATGTTGACCACAACTGTAGATCTGAGATTTCATTACTTCAACCTCTTGCAAATCCAAACTCAAACCTAGTTGCATTCAGATACACAAGTCATTTTCTTATGATAAGAACATAACTGTCATACCGGATCAGACCAAAGCTCCACTAAGCCCTGTATGCTGTTTGCAACAGTGGACAATCTAGGTCCCAAGTACTTGGCTAGATTTGATGCTCCTTAGCCCGGGGGTAAAGGGTGCCTTTTCCCAGGTCGTCTTTATGATTGCTTTGTTGGAAAACCTGGGGAAAGCCAGTGCCGATCAACCAGAGTGGGTTAAGCTGTAGCTTAGGCCCTGGAGGTTAAGTGACTTGCCCAAGATCACAAGGGGTGTTTGGAAGAAGTGGGATTTGAACTCTGGTTTTCAGCTTGCTGGTCTAACTTCTCTGCTGTTTCTTGTGCCCTCCCCTGATTAAAGGGGGCTCAGTGGAAAGAATGGCTGTGATCTCTGATTTATCTGGACTTGCTTTGGATTATAATGGCATGCAGTGGATGGCAGGGACCCATCTATACCTTTTTTTTTCTCCTCTATGTGGGAGGACATTAATTGTAGGCACATGTACTGCAATGCATTAAAAAAATAAATGTTTTTAAGGAAGAAATGCCTTTCTTTATTCTTTTGATTTTGGACAGGTTTCTTAGGTCCTGGGCACCACACAACAATGACACCTCATGGTCAGGCTTGGGGTGCAGGCATACTGGACCTGGTCAGTGGCATCTTGCTCAAGGACTATCGCTCTCAGAACGTGGCAAGATTGAGAGGAAACACCTCACTGGTTGCACTTGAAGGCTTATGGGCAGTGTCTAGTTAAGTTTAATGGTTTTGATATAGTGTGATTACATCCAGGTGGTTTATATTAAAAACATTATACAGGGTACAATTGACCTGAAAAGCCAAATGAGCAACAGTAAAACTATAACACCTTCAAACTAACCCCTGCCCCCCCCTCCTCCCTCACCAAAACATGTACAGTGCCTCTATAGCATGGGCCAGAGCTGCTGTAAGTGGAGCAGAGTGGTACAACAGCCTGCGCAGGTGCAGCAGGAGGGAGAGTCAAGCTCACACTCTGGAATGTAGGTCATAGTGAAAATATGTGCTGAATGCGTGCAGGGTGGGGGGCAGAGGGTTGAGAGACAGCCCTGGGAAGGGGTGGGACGGTAGACTGCAGTCCTCCTGCAAAGGAGAGGGGGAGACCTGGTGAGATGTAGGGGAGAAATGCATTTGTGCAGCCTTGCCACGGACAATCCAATTCCCTGCACCTTTGCAGTTGACTGTCTTTAAGTCTCAGGTATTTTCACCCCTTGCATTCTGCTGGAGTTTTCATCAGAAACTGAAAATACCTTAAACTCCAGCAAAATGCAAATTAAAAGGGCTGAAACTACCAGAGACGGCAGCGCGGGGCCTGGGAATAATAAGAAGGGGCTCATGTCGAACAGAGGAGAGGAGTGACGTGAACGGCAGTGAAGAGGGAGGAGGGCAGGATGTGAGGAAGCTTGGAAAGGCAGGGATGAGAAGGGTGCAGTACGTTTCCTCTGAACTGCTGCTCCTTTTCTTTGGGATACTTTCGCTTTTGGACAGCTGCCAGCCCAGATCTTACAAACCATAAAAGTGCGGTGAGGGCAGGGCCTGAGTTATGATGAACACATTGTCAGCAGCCTATTAATGGCCTCTCCTGCTCACCCTGTAATTAATGTACTGGAGGGTGGAGAAGGGGAGAACCTGCTGAGGAAAGGTTTGATTGCTTGAGGCTGGACATGTTTACATCCTTCCGCTGACACCTCCATGTGGATGCGACAGGAATCTGTGGATAGCAATATTCCACATCATACTGCTAAGAAACAAGAGAGAGCTGCTGGCATCTACAGCACTCCATGCAGGCAGCCACAGATCCTTTCACCCATGTATCTCTATCCTATTACTTGCTGTGCCCCCTAGAGTTTAATGCAGATGTTTCTCCCCCTTACTGTATATGAGGGAGGGGGTATATACTATTTACTAGTTTGTGATGGCTTTTGTGCTCTGTTGCTAAACCTACCCAGCTTGGGCCACTAAGTTGCATAAAGAATGCATGTGCTACATTGTGAGTTCTCTGTTCAGTGTCGTTGCATTGCGTGCTGCGTGTTACGCATGCTGAGTTGTGTCTGTAGTACTTCACAGTAAATACTCGCAGCCGGAATGTTGGCTCTTGCTGACTCCCAGCCCTTGCATGGAGTAGCCGAGGAGTTGTGCTGGGGTAATGACCCGTCTTCCACAAACTCTGTGGACGTTGTGTGCTTCATGCTGGAGTGATGATGCCTTTCCTCATTTGGCGTGTCTGACTTCTTTCTTTCCTGTTTTCTCTTTGGGTGTTTGCTCTTTGTTGCTGAAAAGAAGAAAAGACTTAGAACTATTTTTGCTAGAGGGAGGATTATCCATTCTGCTGCTATTTTACCTGTCTCTTCCTACCCACTCACCTCTTTCTGCTCTTTGATGCCTCGCCCATTTCCCCCCTTTCCTCCCAGCTGGTGCTGAGAAGCAGGAACTCCCGATCCTGCCTCGGTCATGAATAACTGCAGGTACTGGTTAAATGACTTGTTCCTCTGCCGGAGGAGCTTGCCGAGGGTGCCAGTGCTGGCTTTGGTTTCTGCTCCTCTGCAAGGCCAGAGCTGCAGGAGGAACACATAGCTGTGGCAAGAGGGGTTGACAGTGAGGGGAAAGTCCTGCACAACATCTAGGACCCGGGAGTAAGATGGGCCTCAGGTGAGCGCTGCTTTGCTAGGCCGCAAATGTCAGCAGGAGTAGTGACTAGGTCCCTGAGGAGACCCAGCTGGGAAGCAGTGAGGAGGGTCCGTTCCCACGTCTGACCTCTCGCGGGCTGCTGGCGGTGCAAAGCGATGCAGGGCAGGAATTGGTAGCAGGTTCAGCTGTCACTAATCCTGTATAATATCACACCCCTCATTTCACTAATCCCATAATCTTATCCTTTTAAAAGAGAACTCAAAACGTTTTACTTTTCCGTTGACTAGAAATCCAAAGTTTGTTTGCATCTTATGATACAGTGGAGCTCGAGGCTGTTATGGGGCAGGGATTGGGCTTGGCGTTCAGGAATGCCGCAGTTTTCTGTAGAAATGTAGAGAACCGCCAGCATGAGGATCAGACATGAGGACCATGGAACAACATCACAGCTGTTTACCTTGAAAACTTTCTCCCCCCCTCCCACCCCAATGGATAAAAAGCAAGGTTGAGGAGAGGACACCTATGTGGGGCTCTCTGCAGGTGCATTGATTATCATGTTTATATGCCACCTATTTAACGTCTTCTGTACATGGGGTGCAATACCCAAGTATCTAAATGTAGCTCGCCTTGAACTACCATTGGAAAGGCATGAGAGAAATACTAATAAATAAATACGATAAAATAAATTCAGATGACAGCAGCTTAGTAATTAAGTAGCATAAGTCGTACAAACTAAAAGGTTTTGAGGCAATGTAGTTGTAAAATGTACATTTTACAAGCTGAAAATTAATTCATATTCACTCCAAAGCAAAATGAGAGGCAATTGCTATCAAAGGATTCAAAATAAAGGGGGGGCCGGAACTTCCGGTCAAGATGGCGACCTCAGTGGATGCACAGAATGGAGCTCCCTCCCTTCACACACAACCAGGGCCGATTAAAACGCGAACGACTGAGGTAGAGCTGAGTCTGTAAAAACGCCAATTAACCGAAAACCTACCAAGACTATAAAAGAGCTGTATGCAGCAAAAAATACAGATAGTGGGAAAATATACAAAAAATGTCTCGCAACTGCCTTCTTCCTCATCGGCAGGTAGCGCAACAGAGGAGGCCCCAATGGGAGATAACACAATGCTCATTACAGTATTACAGGAAATTCGAGCCTCCAAAGCAAAGATCGTGGACAAAGTACTAACAAAATAGAGGAAACGTTTGTGTCCATCGGAGAATGAATGGAGCAAGCGGAAGATAGAATTGGGCAAGTGAAGGACTCCCAGCAGATTAACACGGGAGAAATCAGCACGCTTAAGACACAACTGTTTTGTCTTCAAGACAAACTAGAAGACTGAAAATAGAGACAGGAGATCCAACTTACAAATCTTCGGGGTCCCGGAAGGGCCAGAAGTCCAAGATCCTGTAAATTTCATACAATGTTTGCTGAGGGACTGTTTCCTGGGCTTTCCAGCCTCTTTGGAATATGAAATCAAGAGGGCCTATAAGGAGCCTCAACCAAAACCAGACATGACCACACACCCAGGAGCCTTTATCGTAAAGCTATTACGATTCCAGGAACGGGAATTTGTGATTAGGGCTGCCAGAAAGTCGAGGACAATTAAGTACAACAATTGGACAGTGAGGATCTTTCGAGATCTTGACCCTGACACCGATCACCACAGTTAGTAAAACGTCGGGACCTTTTCTTTGCTAAAGGCTTCAAATGGCCAGTTTGGTATATCACCAAACTGACTGTTATGGACAACGGTACTCGGTCTTTTTTTACATTGGTGGAAGCAGCACACCATTTCTTAGCCGTGCTCCCCCCATCTCCACGCACTCAGAGCTCTGGTCTGGGAACCCCCAGGAACAACAAAGAAACAGCTCTTCAGGATCCTCCGGAGCAGGAATCGGGGAGCCCTGGACTACAAACAGAGCAGCCAGAGTCCTTAACAATGCAGCACACAGAACTGGATGGGGAAGCGACAACACAAGAGCACCTAGACCCAGCCAGAGATTAAGTGCAGGGGACTTTATTGTGGTGGGACATTATGCATAGGTTTGCTAACCGGAATAGAAATGAGACAATAGACAGACTCTGTCATTCTGTCCTTTTTGTTCCATCTAATATACTCTTGTCTGTTGAGACAAAAGAGGGATGAATGAGATGGCGATGCCCTATAAGAGTGCAGAATACTTTGGAGGGGAATTGTTGAATGGGGGGGGGGGGGGGTGAGGGGAGAGAGATGAAAAATATCAGATGTGTTCCAAAAGTTATTCCGGGTGGGAGGAAGTAGAATATGATAATTGGGTGGAGAACAAGGGGAGGCAAGGAGAGATTGTTAAAGATATGTTTAGTTTCAAACTCAAATTTGTTGATAAGGTTAACTGTGTCCAGTGGTGCCTGTGGAATGAGCATAACTGCTTGGTGGTATGTGTCCTGGGGGGATACTGGGAGGTTCCTCAAAAAATAGAAAAGAGATAAATGGAGGGGGTTACAACTGGATTCCTTAACATTAGGGGGATACATCAACCATGCAAAAGGTGCAAGGTGCTTGATTTACTATGTCGTTCCAAAATAGACATAGTGCTTCTACAAGAATCCCATCTAATGGAGAGTGAGCACAAAAAACTTCAAATCAGGGGATATGAACAAATGTTATGTTCAGCATATAACTAAAAAAACGGGGGGGGGGGGGAGAAGGGCAATATTGATGCATAGGAGGGTCCCTTTTGCAAAATAGGCAACAGGAGGGGATGCCCAAGGAAGAATGGTATGGGTTACAAGGAGAATTGAGCAGCATGAAATAGCCCTGCTGAACCTCTATGTCCCCAAGGGCATCTTTTTTTCAACAGAGTCTGCAGGAATTTGCTAAAGTAGCTCATGGGGACTGGGTGATTGCTGGGGATCTCAACTATGTACTGGGGTCGGAGGACCGATCAAACTACGCACCACACATGCGTAAACGGGAGGGGAGAGAACTTAGAATATATCAAGCGGTGGGGGTTGGTGGGTCTTTGGAGGGTGAAGTACAGCGCGGCTAAAGAATATACATGTTATGCCCCAGAACAGATACATGCGCTAGGTTAGATTATATCTTGACCTCCAAAAATACGGATGGTAAATTTGACAAGGTTAAAATTCACCCAACTGAAATAGCTGACCATGGATTGGTAGAGTGCTCCTGCGCAATCAGCATGAAGGAGGAGCAGAATCAGTGAAAGAACACCACTACTGAACTTGCCGTTAAGCACCCGGCGTGTCAAAAAAAAAAATGCCGTGCATGCGCACTAAAGGAAATCCGATGATGTCAGGAAATCCCCAGTGCTGCGGCAAAGAACTGTAGCCAGCTAAAGACTAGAAAAACAGCTGTTTCCTTCATGCTGTTGGTTTGTACTGTTTGCATCTTTTTGTTTTTCTTGTTTTTTCCGGTGTTTATGATTTAATAATGAGAGCTTCCATGTCTATTTTTTCTAGGATTAGCAACATATTCTGCAGAGATCCCTGACGAAGCCGTCCAGGCGAAACACCTGGTGTCGGGGCTTTCGGTTACTGCCACGAATGTTGCTCAGATTTAGCTGTGCTGAGTCATGTTATGCTATGTTTGCCATGCTAAGCCAGCATTTATATTAAGTTAAACCATCACTTATATTAAGCTAAGTTTTTTTGCTTTTTGATACATAACATAGTTTTGCTGAGCGTATTGCTGGGGGCTGGGGAGAGGCCAAAGGAGAGCACCCCTGTATTGGTAGTGGTTGTCCCCGATGCGGAAGCGCAGGAATTTTCTGTGTGCTGGATGTATGGGGATGTGGGCGTAAGCATCCTGTAGATCTAGAGAGGCTAGCCAATCGTTCTGCTGAATGAGGGGGAGGATGGACCCTAGGGAGTACATCCTGAAGCGTTCCTTGTGGATGAACTTATTGAGAGGGCGAGGATCGGGTGTAGTCTCCCTGACTTCTTTTGGACCATGAAGTACCTTGAGTAGAAACCATTCCCTGTATCTTTTTGGGGAATGAGCTCTATTGACTCAGAGTCCAGGAGGGCCCTGATCTATTGGGGCAGGATATCATGGAGGTGGGTTGGTGTATGGCAGTGAGGAATGGACTTTTAGTGGGGAGTAAAAGTGAAACGGATAAGGTAGCTTTGTCCAGTGATGCGCAGGACACACTTGTCCATGGAGATTTTCCCCTACGCCTCCTTGAAGAAGGTCACGCGTTGTCCTACTGGCAGGCGTGAAGGTATTGCATCATCAAAAGGATGGTGTGCTTTTCCCCAAGGATGAGGCTTGTTTCTGCTGCCTGCGTTCCTTGTGGTTTCTGGTTGTATGGCTGGTAGATTGAGTGGTAGGAGTGGTAGTTTGAGTGTTTCACCTGCCACCTCTGGTGGAGCTGGTATTTCCTTGTTGGTTGTTGGAGCTTTTGGTAGTAAGACCCTTGCAACTGCCTGGAGCTGGAGCCCCTATCGAGGCCATTGGAGGCTAAGGTCTGGAGTGTGTCGAAGTGTTCCTTCATACGGCTGATAGTCTCTTTCACCACTGCTCCAAAGAGGTTGTCCCCAGTGCAAGGAGCATCCACCAGACGCTTGTGTGTGTGTGTCTTCTCTGAAGCCAGAAGCGCGCACCCAGGCAGTGCGCCTCACCGCGATAGCTATAGCTGCCCCTCTGAAAGCAGCATCAAAGGTGGAGAGGATGAGGTGCTTACTGCATTCGCTCAGGTCCCCCAGGAGAGGAGAGAAAACAGCCTTGGATTCGGTGGGTAGGCCATCTGTGGCTTTCTTTAGACTGTCCAGGATGGTGTCGAGGTATAGTACCTGTTGGAATTGGTGTGCCGCAATTTTTGCACTCAGCATGGAGGCCTGGAATACCTTTTTTCTGTGGTCATCCAGGATCTTATGGTCCTTGCCCCAAGGTGCGCTGGCATGCGTGCGGGAGCTCTTTGTCTGCTTAAGGGCAGATTCTACCACAATGGAATGGTGCGATAGTTGAGGCTTTTTGAATCCTGGCATTGGTTGTATTTGGTATCTAGTCGACGTGATGTGGCTGGGATGGATGCAGGCATCTACCAGTTGCAGTTGAGAGTGTCCAGCAGGAGGCAGTGAATCGGGATGGAGACCATGGATCTGGGGGTGTCCACGTACTTTAGTAGCCCCAGGACCTCATTCCTGGAGTCTGGTGAGTCTGCAGGGTTAAGAGCCAAGCGCAAGGATAGCTTCTGGAGGAATTTAGGGTAGGTCAAGTCCTCCAGTGGTGAGGGTGGAAGAGGGGGACCTGGAGAGGGCTCCGAGGGAATCTGTCTGCTACTGTTTGCGGGGGAAGGGCTACACGAAGATATTCGCTCTGCCGCCTCTTCAGCTTCGCTCCCTGAGGAGAGAGGCTCTGGCGAGAATCCGAGGGGGAGCTCCGAGGCGTTGGAGTCCGTGAGCTTGGTGTTTGCTGGTTGAGGTTAGGGTGACTGGGAACTCTGAGCAGGAAAATTCAGAGAGAAAGACTTCCACAGGCTCATCATGGCTGCTGGGAGGCATTCTGGGTCAAAGGAAGCATGAGCCGGTGGTGGGGGTGTGAGATCCTCTGTCATCCCCTGGACTCCTTCCTCTGGCTCTTCCATGGTGGCGAATGTGCTGCAGGAGAGAGGGAGCTGCTGTAGGTGCTCCTTTCCCGGAGTCTGCGTCTTCTGTCATCCTCCCAGCTGCTGCTTCTGTGGGAGGAGGGGCTGCTGTCTGGGTGGCTGTGAGAGCGGCATCTGTATCGGCGCCGAGGAGAGGGAGTTCTCTTGGCCCGGATGTGGCTCATTTCCTGGCAGGTGCCGCAATGGCCGAAGTTGGCCAATTGCGTGGTCTTTGGGTAGAGCCTTAGCAGGGGACCGGTGATCGGCGCCATGATGGAGCAGTGGATCTGCATCTCTGCAGGAGGCTGTTTTACTCTGGACCAGAGGGGCAGCGGGAGCACGAACATGAGATTTTTCAGCCGGACAGAGGATGGAGGCCTCCAAGGGCACATCCCAGGTTGCGGTGGCGGCAGAAGAAGAATCTTTGGTGGTGGCCATCTTAGGAGCCATGTGGTCAGCAGACCCAGGAGTTGCTGGCTGCTTCTTTCTCTTCCTGCTGGTGCTGGGTGCCGATGCTGCAGGGGGATTGTCACCGGGGGGTGAGTTCTTGCCTGCTAAGTAGTCTGATAAGGCATAGTTGTGAGAGCGACGGGCCCAGGGGAACATCTGGGCACAATGCGGGCCGTCCTCCATGTGATGATCTTTCCCCAGGCACCGTAGGCAGTGATCATGTGCATCGGTGGAGTTCATCTTTTTTGAACAGCATGGGCATTTCTTAAAGCCAGGCTTGATTGTCTTCTCCGGTCTATCCTTGCTTTTTTTAGAGATCTTTTCTTTGTCCATTGTAGTTGTTTGAGGGAGAGCAGAAATTCTGTCCGAATGGCAGGGTGGAAGAAGAAAGACTGAGCCAGGTAGGGGCGGGCCCGGAGGTGGGGGCATCCAGCTTGTGCTCAGAAAGGCTCACCTTTCTGAGCTCTGGGAGAGCACTTCCATATCCATGGCGCCATCGGATGACATCACCAAGTGTGTCTGACTCATCCTGCTTGTCCTAGGAGAAATTTATATACTAAGGAACAAGTATTGAGACGGATGTGACAATGTCCCAAGAATGAACCATGAGGTACACTTATTGATCGTGGGATGTTGGAGGTGGAGGACCCACAAGAACATACATTAAAAGTGTGATGGGAGAGATGAGAAGAACAGCAGAGTCCCAAAAAGTGTTTGAGGTGCTTACTATACCACTCTTATAACTAAAAGCCATCAAAGTAACATTACAGAGAAGAAGAAAACCAGGGGGAGTGGCAAAAAGAAAGACGAGAGGGACTATAATTCATCAAGGGGCAGTGGAGGGGAGAAGATAGCCCCTTTTTTCCCTTTGTGCCTGTTTTCTATCAGGGTCTTGAGAAAAAGAGAATAGAAGCAGCTATGTTTTAAGACCCTTTATAAACTTTGGAAGGGAAGGTTCCTGGGGAACAGGGGCAGAGGGGAAGAGGTGGAATTCCATAGGTATGGACCAGGGTAAGAAAATACAGAGTTCCTAAAAAATTCTAAATGAAGAGTAGAGGGAGGACAAAGAGCAAAGGATGTGTGATGGGGTATAGGGGGTAATTAGAGAGGCAAGATGGGGGAGGGGTAGGCTGAGGGTGCATAATTAAGCACAATGGATTAGATCCAAAATCTTAAATTTTAGCTGGGTGATGACTGGGGGGGCCATTGAGGTGAGATAAGCAGAGGAATGGTGTGATCCAAACAAGCCCCAAAGATGAGCTTGACCTGCCATAGATTGATTAAGTTGAAGAGACTTGATAGAGTATGAAGGAAGACTGTTGTGGGGTGTATTGCAGTAGTTGAGATGGTAAATGACTAAGGAAATTTGCTAATAGCTTGAGTTGGGATGGAATGAGAATAGAACAAATGTAGTGGATTCCACGTAAAGCAGCAAATGAAGAACTAATGACTGTTAACCTGTTCTTTGACAAGGTGCAGTCTAAATTGATGCCAAAGGTTTTAATGGACTGTCAATAGGGGGGGGGGGGAGGAAGCAGTAAGAAATGTAGTAGGGAGAGGATGGGGGAGGCCTGGAGAATGGAAACAAATAGATTCATACTTGGTAACATTCAGCAATAAGGTTTTTGATCTTTAAACCATTGGGCTACAGAGTTAAGGCAAGTCTGGAGAGGACAAATAATCATAGATGGGAGAGCAAGTGATAAAGAGAATCTGAATAGTAGCAGCATATAGATAAGGGCAAGAGGTCAGGGAATGGCTCATAAAAGGCAGAGGGATCAAGAAAACTGAAAAGGGTAGAGGTGAGGAGGGATTCTTAAGGGATACCAGAACATAGGGGGAACCTCGCAGAGAATCTAGAACTTAGAGGACAGAGAATCAAGTAGTAGCTGGTGATCAGCCATGTCAAGAAGGGTGAGGATTTAATAAAGGTTCTTGGCTTTGGCCAGAAAGTGGTCACTGGAGACTTTGACAAGGGCTGTTTTTTTTAGAAGGTGGAGCACGGAAGCCAGATCATATCATTTAATTTAAAAACAGCGGAGGTGAACAACATGTTTTGAACAGTTTGGATGCAAAAGGGAGGGGGGACATAGGACACAAGCAGGGCAGGCAGGGTATGGTCACAGCATGTTTAAAGGCAGTAGTAACTATTGCAGTAGAAAGTGACAGATTGAAGCTATCGCAGATGGAAAGGATGACAGCTAGGGAATTGAACAGAAGAATAGATACTGAATTTGGGGGAGAGAAGATGTATTCAACCGTAATCATGCTAAGAGGTTTTAAAATTAATCCTGATGCTAACTGACAGCCAATGGAGGCTATTGCAGGGCTGGAGTTAGTTAGTCATGTGATGTGAGATTTCTTTTGTAGCTGGGCTGATGTCCACAGTCACCAGGATTTCCAAAGGGAACCCCACACCCATGCTGCTTTGAAAATAAGCTTGCAATGCCCAGGGTACAAGGTTTGCTTCAGACTTGAAGGTTAGTTTCAGAATTGCCTAGTAAATGTCTAGTCAGAATATCACGACACTCTCACCCAGATCCAGCAGCTATTCCGATGCTTGGTGACCTGGGGGGGGGGGGGGGCCCGCCTTGAAAGTGCTTGGTACCTTCACACAGGAACCTCGGGCAGTTACTGTAACAAGTAAAATGTGTGCGTGAGAAAAGTAGATGTAATTAGTGCTGTGTGTGGAGCAGATGAAACAAGTTTGCAATGTAAGTGCTGCTTATAAATACCTTTTTCTGGTCCAGGTAAGACCAGTCTCCCTCCCTGCACCTCTTAAGCTGCGTGGAATGCAACAGGCACTCTGGATTCAGTGTTTGGACATGTCACAAGGAAATTACCAGCTGTCAGCCTGATATTAATCTCCCTGCATGCTCAGAGCTGTGCGAGGGTTAAAGTATCCCCTCAGCATTTAAATATACCCACTCACAGACATGCTTGCCTTTCTCAGGAGAAGGGTGAGGGGACTGGATATTACCAGTGATGGGCTGCAATTTCTTTTTAGTAGTTCTTTGTAGTACAAAAGGGCTATCAGGATAACGTTTGCCCCTTTACGGATGATTCCAAAATCTGCAATAGGTTAGAAACCCAGGAAGGTGTAGATCACATGAAGAGGGATGTAGAAAGGTTGAAGAATAGTTGATTATTTGCCAGCTGAGATTTAATGCTAAAAATGTAGGGTCATGCATTTGGGCTGCAAAACTCCAAGGAAGCAGGTACAGTATAAGGAGTGACGTACTCTGTCCACGAAAGAAGAGTCGGTGGTGATTGTTTCTGATGATCTTTAAGGTGGCTAAACAAGTAGAAAAGGCAACGGTGGAAGCCAGAAGATGCATAAGGAAAAGAATGGCCAGAAGGAAGAAAAAGGTTATAGTTCCTTTATATAAATCACTGGCAAGACCTCATTTGGAGTATTGTGTGCAATTTTGGAGACCACAACTTCAAAAGGATATAAACAGTATGGAGTGGGTGGCTACCAAAATGGGCAGTGGTCTTCATTATAAGGAACAGACTTAAAGATCTCAAGATCTGGAAGAAAAGTGAGAAAGGGGAAATGAATTAGACATTTAAATTCCTCCATGGCATACAGGCACACGAGGAGAGTCTTTCAATTGAAAGAGAACTCTGCAGTGAGGGGTCATAGAATAAAGGTTAAAGTGCATAGACGAGTAATTTGTGGAAATATTTCTTTATGGAAAGGAGGGTAGAAGCATGAAATAGTCTCTCAATGGAGGTGGTAGAGAGGAGGAATGTATCTAAATTCAAGAAAGCATAGTACAAATACAGAGGATCTCTGGGGGGTAAAAAAAAAAACAGGGGGGACTGTAAAGCTTAGTAGTTTGTATAAAAGGGCAGACTGGATAGGCCGTATGCAGGGCTGGCTCAAAGGTTTTTGCTGCCCTAGGCAGAAGCTCCAGCTGTGCTGCCCCCTGTGCACCATGCTGCCCTCCCTTCGCACCACTCATTCCAGCAGAGGCAAGTGCCTGCCGCTCACAGAGGTCTGCCGCTCTAGGTGGCCACCTAGTGGATGGGCCGGCCCTGACCGTATGGTCTTTATCTGCCATCATTTTTCTCTGTTTGTATGTTACCTGGCTGATCTCTTTGTTTTAGATTTGGCACTCTCACCTTTCTACTACACTAGAAAATCTGATGCTTTTTGCCAGGTCTTTAATTCTTAAGGACCTTAGCGAGATGGGCTAGCAAGAGCAGCCTGCTACTTAAACACCAGTAGAACTAGTACACAGCTTCCGTTAGTTTCCATCTATCCCTTCCAACTTTGGCCTTTTGTGACAAATAGTCTTGGACCACCTTTTAAAAGGATTCCTCCAAGGATAATGAGGCCAACGATCTTCCAAACTGGATAGCCTGACTACCCTTAGTGAATCAGATCAAGTACTTGGTATTCACAAACTAAAGATTATTCAACCCCTTCACAACATCCTTGACCACTCAGATTTCAGAACTATAGCACAGGTTCTGCTCACCCCACACATAGACTACTGTAACTCCATCCTTCAAGGCCTGCCAAAGAAAACTCTAAAGATCCTCCAAATGGCTCAAAACGTCGCAGCCAGAGTTATCATGAAGAAGAAAATTGCTGAACACATCACACCAATATTAATTGATCTACACTGGCTGCCCATAACTGCCCGTATAAAATACAAACTACTAGTAACTACTTTCAAACTCATACGTGACATAGCACCATCATACCTCAACACCTTCATCAACATTCTACCCCCATCCAGAAATAGAAGAAGTTGTAACGCAAACACCTTATACATACCAAACAGCATCAGATCAGCCAAAGCATACACAACTAATCAAGCTTTCACTTCCACAGCACCTACTTTGTGGAACCAACTGCCTGCGGACCTGAGGTCAACTACTGACTTGAAAGACTTTAGAAAAAAGCTAAAAACACACCTCTTTCAAGAACTATTCAACCTGACCTAAACAATAAATAGAGACAAAAGAACCATTCCTCAGTTTATAATGTCAATCACTAACCTATGAACTATCACAAGCCCAAGCATAAGGCTCTTCTCACATAAAAGTGTACATATGTATAAATGTTTATTCTTATGTTGAAATTACTCTGTAAATTCCAATGATTCTCACATGAAAATCAAATGTAAATTTAATTTCATCACAGTTGTAACCTTACCGAAATCTAAATGTAAATGTACCAATTCCTACCATATTTAGCTATGTTTGATGTGTAATGTTATCCGCTTCTGATCGCAGGAAGTAGCGGTATACAAATGCAAATAAATAAATAAATAATAACATCAGCTCTTGCCTCTCTTCCACACTCTTCCTTATTAACTTTTTCATTTTCCCTATTGTGACTGCAGTTTTCAGTTCCTTGTCTTGCTGCAGTTGAAGAGTTGAGTTTGTAGCAGAGTCTTGTTTGGATTCCTGCTGCTAGTGTAGGGTTGAGTTTGAGGGCTTGGATGCTTCAGCTGTATTGGATTTTGTTGGCTTATGAGTTCTACCATCATGTTGAAGTTCAGGTTCTACTTCTTGATCTCTTTCCCCTCTACTATTTTTTTAATACATTTCTTGAACACATCACTAAGGCAGCCAGGCTGGAAGTTCTGTCTCCTTGTACCAAGGCATAAGTTGATAAGATGAAGAGCAAGAGGTTATATCCGATGCTGTACTGCTCCTCTGTAGTAGGTACTAGATTTTTTTCCCAAGTTTTCAGCATTTTAGACTAAAGCATTCTCATGCTTTGTGAGAGTGGCGTTCTTTGACCCATTTGTGCTTATTTTGTCTAGAGTTGCACTCTGAACATTGGGGTCTCCAACCTCTTCTGTTGACACCCCCCCCCCCCCCCTTTTTCAGGTTTCAAAATAACCACACTAAATATGCATGATATAAATTCACATATAATGGAATGTTAGTATATGAAAATTTGTTTGCAAAGTATACCCTGCTGGCTTTGGAAAGTCCTGCTGTACCCCATTGTTGATCAATACTTTGGTTCTTGGATCTGGCAGTTGCCTCTGTGGTTTTTCTTGCTATCCATTTCACTTTTTGGCTGTTTCTGCTTCCCTTTGCCTTTCAATATGATCTAGCTTTGACTGAGTGAAGAATCACCACTATGGTGAAATCCTCTCTGGGCCTCTCTTATGGCTCAGGAGCTCATGCAAAAGCTGATCAAAGGTTGGAAGGAAGAATAATCTGACAGGTCCTCTATCCAAAGCTGTCACTGAATGTCTCATATTAAGAGCAATCACAACTCTACTACAACAGAGGCCGTAAAAGAGCAGTATGCGCTTTCATTCAGTGGTTCTCAAGTTCCTGCAGCCTTTTCATAAAGAGCTTCTCCTTATTGTCTCCAGGGCTACTAGGCAGGGGAGTAAAATCTTCTACTTGTCCCCTGTGCAATAAGAGACAGGCTACTTTCCTTAAACTGATCTAAAGTCATTCTCACTCACAGGCATGGACACATGCTTGAAAGCTGTTTGTGAATAATGGCTTATGCCTTAGATAGTGGACACAGGACAGGTATCATTGCAGCGTGTTTAAGTCTCCACTGCTGGCCTTTATGTAGAGGTTCGTGTGGGATATTAATAATCGGGCATATTTGTTTTGCTTTTCACATGGATTGCTTCAGATAGTAAGGGCTTGGGACCTCTAGCTGTTTTCTTGGGTCCTAGCAAAGGAGGACTCAGTGACATCTGACACTGTGAAGACAATGTATCACTGAACATTTTATTCAAAAGAAATTAAACCTGTCTAGATGTGTTCTTCTGGAGCTTTCTTAGGGAAGTTTCTCCAAATGAGTTAGTTTTGCGCATACCATGACCGTTGTGAACCTCACTTCTAAGCCAGGGAATGTGGAGTATGATCTCAGCCTCAAATTTACTGCTAATGCTCAGCGTAATACTTGCATTGTGCCAAAGAGAGCTTCCTTCTGGAGTTTGTATGATGTAACAGGTATGGGTAGTTTGTCCAGATGTGCTTGAAAATTCTTCTTTATCAAGCCTGTGGCTTCCAATACGATGGAAAGTATTTCTGTATCTTTCTGCTGCATTTTCTTAGTCTCTGGTACTTCAGGATCTTCTGCCTCTATTATCAATGACGTTCTGCTGTTTTTCTCTTTTACCACTATGTCGGGTTTCCTCTCATCCAATTTCTTATCCGTCTGAAGGGAATGGCCCAAGTGATCAGTATCTATTCATTTTCTATAATTCTCTTAGGTTTATTATCCCAGTGCTTTTCAGGGACAGATATTTTAGTGTTTATAGAGTTTCCAATGGATGAGACATGCTACTTTGTTGTAACTTTCTGTATAGAAATTTTCTGCTGTCAGAACTTCACAGCCTTCTATGAGGTGAGTTGCTATTTTCAGGTCTTTCTTACAGAATTGACATATGTCTTTTTTTTGCCAGCTTTTTCAATGCTCGCTGTAAACCATCTCATCTGTAATCCGCTGTCCTGAGCTGCAACTATCAACTCTCTTACCCTCTGCTCCCAATCCTATCTCATCTCAGGATAAGGTTATCCATATCGCATGCAGAAACTCCATAGTGTTTCTGAAATAAAAGGGTGGAATTCTTTTTCAGTAGCCTGGAAAAAATCTCACACTGATGGCGTTTTCCAGGAGATACTGGAGAGGAAGCTCTTATTGCTCCAGTTCTCCAGGCTACTGCTGCTGTTCTCACATTCCCTCAGTGCCTTCCCTGGACTTGGATCTAAATCATAAAGTCTTTAGAGCTTTGCCCTGCAACAACTTGGTTCTCATTCCTGGGTTGGAGGCACCTGATTTTCAGGATACCTCTAAATGACCTTTAAACTATTTATAAGCCGCCTTGTCACTAAAGAAATAAGTAAGCAAGCATAGTCCAGAATTGCATGTCCTTGGTTTCCAGTGTATGGAAACTCTCACTCCGCTACCTGGAAAGCCAACCGAGGAAGAGAGCTTCCAGGATAGGCTTGTAAACAGCTGCTGTCAGAGGCTGTGTCTGCAGTAAGTACAGGGCCATCCCGTCCACTTGGTGGCTGCCTAGGGCGGAAGACCTCTGTGAGCAGCATGGCACAGTGCCTGTGGCAGGCCATGTGCTTTTGCACACATGGCCTGCCGCTCCTGCCCCAAGAGGCACATGGCCTGCCGCTGCTGCTGAGCCATCCCCCTGACACACCGATGGAATCGATGGCAGCAGAGGGTGGCAGCAAAGCTGGGGCTTCTGCCTGGAGAAGCAGAAACCTTTGGGCAGACGCTGAGTAAGTATTATATTAATTATAATGTTTGGTGGCCGGGTGATCAAGCTGCCTTAGTCTGACACTGTCTCATACTATGGCCTCCCAACCGTTGAGGTCTATCTTGAGGATCTGAAGGTTATGCTTGAGGCTTCCTTTCTACACACACCACAGAGCAGCCTTAAGCACAACCTGTTATATGTCAGGGTGTAATCTAAAAGACAAACTTTAAGTTAGTGTTTATTGCCCAGCCCTACCTCCCACCTACCCCAGGCACAATCTCTAATTTATATGCTCTTATACCAGGGAGGGGGAAAGCAGGTAAACTTTGCATGTTCAGGTTTAACTGATTATCTTCATTAGCAAGTTATTAGGCCTTATGAATAGACTAATCCAAGATTCTTGCAGCTCATGAGGTAAAAATTAAACATCCCTTAACCTCTTTAGGTATACTTATAGTGGTTCAAGAATCCTTATTCCCTAGCAACGTTAAGTAACTGAAGAACTTTAGCTAAACAAATTATAACTAAGATGCAGACAGCAGTTCAGCAGCAGGATGGGGGCTATCCAGTCTTTTGCACAGAGTGTCAAATGTATGATTGTCTTCCAGTTGTTGAGAAGTCATGTGTGCACTAGGTGCAAAGAGCTCCGTGCTCTCAGGGAATGTGTATAATCTTTGAAGGTTGGTGTACCAGACATGGAGAAGCCAAGGCATACAAAACATAAGATATGCCATACTGGGTCAGACCAAGGTCCATCAAGCCCAGTATCCTGTTTCCAACAGTGGCCAATCTAGGTCATATGTACCTAGCAGTTTCCCCAAAAGAAACAGGTTCCACAATGCTTGTATTGGGTCAAGCATTGATATCCTGGGTACCTTTTTAATAATGGTTTATGGACCTTTCCTCCAGGAACTTGTCCAAACCTTTTTTAAACCCAGCTATGCTAACAGTCTTTACTACATCCTCCGGTAATAAATTCCAGAGTTTGATTACACGATGAGTGAAAAAATATTTTCTCTTGTCTTAAATAGTTTACCCTGTAGCTTCATTGCATGTCCCCTAAGCAGACAGAAAAATATACAGAAGAGACCTTCAAGGACATGGTAGAGAATTCTCACCTCCAGTCTAGCAGCCATGGAGGAGAGAGGTCACCTGAAAGGAGAGCATCACCTTGGTGTGGCAGGAAGTGATCCTGTAACTAGGACCTATCTTGCAGGTGATGAAATACTCTCTCGCACTGAGGCTGTAACTCCAAGGGCATGTGCCCATGAGGGAAGGGTTAAGGACAGCTGTTATAGTTGGTGATTCAGTTATTAGGCATGTAGATAGCTAAGTAACTAACAGACATGAGGATTGCCTGGTAACTTGCCCGCCTGGTGCAAAGATGGCAGACCTCATGCATGGCCTAGATAAGGTTCTAGCCGGTGGGGGGGGGGGGGGTGAGGGGAGGGGGAGCCTGCTTCCTTATTCATGTTGGTACCCATGACATAGGAAAGTATGGGAGGGGAGGTTCTAGAAGCCAAATTTTGACTTTCAGGTAGAAATCGAAGTCCAGAACTTCCAGAGTAGCATTCTCAGAAATATTTCTGTTGCACTTACAGGACCTAAAAGGCAGGCAGGCAGGCAGAGCTCTGGAGTTTCACTATGTGGATGAGATGTTGGTGCAGGGAAGAGGATTTTAGATTTGTTAGGAACTGGGCAACATTCAGGAGAAAGGGGGAGGGGACGGATGGGCTCCACCTTAACCAGGGTGGAACCAGGCTGCTGGTATTTAACCTTTAAGAAAGAAGAAAGAGCATCACTTAAATTAGATTATGGGGGAAAGCTGACAGTTGCCCAAGAGTGCATGGTTTGGAATGATGTATTTTTTTGGAAGGATACTAGCAAAACAAGGAAGCTATTGCATCTCAGTAGAGAGGTCCCAATAAAGGTAAACATAACCCATGTATCTTTAAGTAAAGAGCAGACAGAGTTGAAAGATTAAAAATCACGCCTGTCACCTGATAGCCAGACTTGATATGAACAAAAAAATAAACTTTGAAATGCCTGTAAGCAAATGCTGGAAGTCTAAAATATAAGATAGGAGTTTCAGAATATATAGCATTAAATTAAAGGTTAGATATAAAGCTTAATAAATGATTAATAGTAATATAATTGGCATCTCAGAGACCTGGTGGAAGGAGGATAACCAATAGATCACTGTGATACCTGGATTTGCACAATATTGCAATGATAGGGTGACCTGATGCAAGGTGATGTATGTGTATATATATAATAAAATAGGTGAAGGGGTGGTGCTATATGTTAAATATGGCAATGAGTCAAAAAGGATAAAAATTATGCAGGAAACTAAATACACCGCAGAGTCTCTATGGATAGAAATCCCATGTAAAAGGGGAAGGGAATGGCAGTGGGGGTATTTTACCGCCCTGGCTAGAATGGATGGATGATGAAAAGTGAACAGAAACTAGGGAAGCTAATACATATTACAACAAGGAATAAGGGTTGATTTCAGTTATGCCAGTATCGACTGGGTCAATGTCATATGAGGGCATGCTGGGGAGATAGAACTTGGCAATAGTAATCATAACAAGATCACAATTGATTTAATAAATAAAAGGAGGACAGCAAGAAAATCCCCTGTGCTATCATTTAACTTCCAAAAGAGAAACTAGGATAAAATGAGGGAAATCGTTGAAAAAAAGGAGCAAATGCAAAGCTTGAGTTTACATTAGGCCTGGGTGTTTAAAAATACTATTAGGGAAGCTCAGACCAGATGTATTCCACACTTCAGAAAAAGTGGAAGGAAGGCTAAATGACTGCCAGCATGGTTTAAAAGTGAGGTCAAAGAGGCTGCTAAATCCTAAAAATATAATACCACTAACTATTACAGCAACACTGCATTAATATGGTACTACACTAGTCAACAACACCCCCCAAGCCATCACCTGATGTTTCTCCCATGGCCCCCTCCTCTGTGTCTTTC
Source organism: Ichthyophis bannanicus (assembly GCA_033557465.1). Lineage (NCBI taxonomy): Eukaryota > Metazoa > Chordata > Amphibia > Gymnophiona > Ichthyophiidae > Ichthyophis > Ichthyophis bannanicus. Next base: position 51,798,430 of record CM066051.1, on the reverse strand, counting down.
ACCTTTGATCTTGCAGCTTCTGTGAAATGACTTTGCTGCTTTCTCACTGCGATCGGCTTTGCAAAAATTTGTGCCACGCGGTGAAGACTTGAAATCATGAGATTAGCACAAACTTCCTCACTGCAGAGCTGATCACTGTGAGAAAGCAGCAAAGTCATTATGGTGCTACCACGAGATCAAAAATGAGACAATGTGAAGTTAAGCTGTCCACCACTCAAAGGCAGGTCAGAAACCTCCGGCAGGCTGGATGCGGCTCATGGGCCACCAGTTAGGCACCCCTATCTTGAAGAACTTAAGAAGTCATGGGATATGAAGGCACCGTGCTCTTGTGAATTGAGAACTGATTAAAAGATATAAAACAGAGAGTATGGCTAAGATTTGGTCAATTTTCTCAATGGATAAAGGTGGATAGTACGGTACCCTAGGGATTGCTGCTTTTCAACATATTTATAAATAACCTGGAAATGGGAACACTGACTGGGGTGACCAAATATGCAGATGGCATAAACGTTTCCAAAGCTGTTAAATCCCAAGAGGATTGTGAAAAATTGCAAGTGAATGTTGAGACATTGGGAGACAGGGCATGCAAATGCCAGATGAAATTTAATATGACAAGTGCAAAGTTATGCACTTAGGGACAAACAATGCAAATTACAGTTAAATGATGTAAAGCTGTACATTTGGAATCACCATCCAGGAAACGTATCTAGGCGTCGTCATGGATTATTTATTTAAAGCATTTGTTATACCACTAATTGTGGCCTCATAGGGTATCTAAGCAGTGTACAAAACCAGTGATAACACAGCATAAACAAATAAAGAGACAAAATGCAAACAGTAAGAAGCAAGAGGAGTGGGGGAGGTGAATAGGACAACGATAATTCTTCCGTCACTGCCCAATGTGCAGTGGTGGGCAGGAAAGCAAATAGAATGTCAGGAAAGGAAGGGAGAGTAAAACCAAGAATATTATAATGCCTCTGTATCGCTTCATGGTGTGATTGCACCTTGAATATTGTGTTCAGTTCTGGTCACCATATCTAAAAAAGGATAATACAGAATGTAAAAAGTTACAGAGAACAGCAACCAAAATGATAAAGGGGTTGGAAGGAAATATCTTTGAGAAAAGGCTTAAAAGGTTAGGGTGTTGTGTGCTTCAACTTAGAAAACATATTGTTGAGAGGAGTTATGATAGAGGTCTTTAAAAGAATGTGTGTAGTGGAAAGGGTAAATGTAGATCGATTGTTTACTCCTTCAAAAAATTGAAAGATTAAGGCAGTGGTTCTCAACCCAGTCCTCGTGGAACACCTAGGCCCATCAAGTGTTCAGGAGGCCCACAATGAATATACATGAGATAAATCTGCATGTACTGCCTTCATGGTATGCAAATCTATCTCATGCATATTCATTGTTGGAATCCTGAAAACCCAATGGACCTAGGTGTGCCCTGAGGACAGGGTTGAGAACCACTGGACTAGAGGACATGCAATGAAGCTACAAATATAGCACATCTAAGACTAATAGGAGAAAATATATTTTTTTTATTCATTGTGTAACCAAACTTTGGAATTTGTTGCTGGAGGAAGTAATGAAAGCTGTTAATCAATAAACCAAAGTGGCCTGGGGAAATCCATTGTTTACCTTGCATTAAGCAACATGGAATCCATTTTTCTAATGTTTGGGAACTTGATTTGTGACCTGGATTGACCATTGTTGGAAACAAAAGAAGAGCAGGACCTGGGGGTGATTGTTTCTGATGATTTTAGGATAGCCAAACATAGAAAAGGCAATGGCGAAAGTCAAAAGAATGCCTGGGTGCATAGGGAGAAGAATGACCAGAAGATAGAAGGAAATGATAATGTCTGTGTGTGGGTCTTTAGTGAGACCTCATCTTGAGAATTGTGTGTGGTCCTGAAGACCATGCCTTCAGGATATAAATGGGATGGAATCAGTACAGAGGATGGCTACCAAAATGGTCACTGGTCTTCATCAAAAGGCATATGGAGACAGACCTAAAGATCTCAATATGTATACTTTGTAAGAAAGGTGGGAGAAAGGAGATATATTAAAGGCACTTAAATCCCTCCATGGCATAAGTGCATAGGAGGAGAGCCTCTTTCAAACGAAAGAAAACTTTGCAACAAGTGGGCATAGGATGAATGTCAACGGATATAGATTTGGGAGTAATCTGAGGAAATATTTCTTTATGGAAGCAGTGGTAGATGCATAGAATAGGCCCTTAATAGGATAAGAGCGTGAAGCTGAACCAATTTTCCTTCCTCCTATAGCTACCAAAAAGACTGCAGTCTAATGGAGCCCTCCCACATTGTGCTCAAGTGAGAGTTGCCCGCAGGTGGTTGTTCACAAGCAAAATCAATCTTTTTCCTCTCAATCAGATCCTTATTTGGTCAGATTCTATCAGAGCTGAAAATATCCAACCACCATCTGCTAGAGACGGAAAAATACTTCTTTGCCCCTAGTAGCTCAGGCTAATAGAGGCATGGTAGTGATGTCCTTGAAACCTAAACATTTCATTGACTCTGTCTCCACACATCTGCTGGTAGGGGAACACAACCCACTTGTCTGGACTGGTCTAGCAGGACCATATGGAATGTCCCTTTATAATCCTTCACTATAACCTCTCTCAATTATAACCCAACCCTCATTTTCTACAAAAAAAAAAGTATACTTTCTCCTAGGCTCTACCCTTCAACTAATGCCATCGGCTTCAGTCAATTGGAATTTATCAATATTTAAATTGACCATAGAAACCTTCAATAACCTCTTCCGGATGGCTAGAGGGGAATTTTCATCAGCTTGGGGAAAACCATGAGAAGGTAGGAGGCTTGATGGGAGGCTTCATATGAAGCAAATTTGGCATAAATCATACGACATGGTTTCCTTTCTAGAATGAGTGCAAGTGTCCTCTGCTAGAGTAGCTTAGTGGTTAGAGCAACAGCCTAGTACCCACGAGATCAGGGTTCAATTTCTACTGGCAAGCCTTGTGAGCTTGGGCAAGTCACTTTACACTACATTACCTCTGAAGAAAAGGCCTGGCAATCTACTTTTGGTTATACCTTGCCAAGAAAATCCAGGGGCTGCTGGGTCACCAGTAGTCAGCATTGACTTGACTTCACTTAAAAAAAAAGAAAGTTTCAAAACTGATTGGTTCCTTATGGATAAATCTCCAAGAACAGGAAATCACGTCTGTCTTGGCCAACAGCAAACCATGAGAATCTCTGTTCTCCAATATCTTTTGAGTTTTATTAAGGTTTTACCACTAAAGGTATGAAAGGATAGGCATACAGAAAAGTCCCTCCCTGTCCCAATATAGGGAAAAGGAATCTGGTGCTAGTCTGCTTTTTGATCTAGAAAAGAATGTTTGTATCACCTTGTTCTGATTCATTGCAAACAGGTCTATCTTGGGCAGAGCCGGCCCAAGGGTTTCAGCTGCCCCAGGCAGGAGCCCCAGCTGGGCCTCCCCCATGCTGAGCCATGCCACCCTCCCCTGCTGCTGTCACAGCTGCCGATTTGATATTCTAGGAGACTGGCAGTGGCAGTTGTGCCCATCGCAGGCCATATGCTTCGGCACGCATGGCTTGCTGCTTCTGACCCCCCTCCGACAGGGAGTTGCATTGGAGGTGGGGGTCAGAAGCAGCAGGCCATGTGTACAGAAGCACATGGCCTGCCATGGGCACCAAAGCGGTGGCACAAAACCACTGTGCTGCCCATCAAGGTCTGTCACCCTAGACAGCCACCTAGCCCACCTAGTGAATGGACAGACCAAGTCCAGGCGTGGTAATGGGAAAGACAGACCTTTATTTCTCGTATACCAGGGACTACCCGATACAGGCTGTGTTTCGTTACCATCGTCAGGGGTTTTAAACTGGCATACTAAAATCATAAATACATAAATATCAATAAAACCTTATCATAATTCATAAGTATAAATCAATCAATAAATAAATAATTAATTAAAAACAATAAAAACTTGAACAATGATAAATGATCACACATAAGAAACAAATTAATACCAATCATAAATATACACACTACAAATAAAAACATTTATACAAAAACATTGTGTATACCAAAAATGTACTGTAAAATAATCATGAACATATGTTAAAAACAACAAAAAAAGGTGCGACTCAAAATAAATAATTGAATCTGTACCTCAATGAGAGTCTTATCTGACATATCCTTGTTGTATTCGATACCGAGTATTAGCCCTAAAACGGGTCTGTAATCACTGAAAAGGACAATAACAATATAAAGCCTATATAAAATATAATAAAACCAAGAGGGGACCATGTTGTTGTACATTACTTAAAAAACTGTTGATTATTATATACTGTGGCCATGGAGCAGGAGCGAAATGTTAAAACACAATGAATCTGCTAAAACCAAAAGAAGAGGAATCTTGAATAAACCACACCATACCAGACTAATAATACTTTGAATCAAAAATATTATTAAGGTATTAATCAAACAAACAACTCAAATAAACTTTGTAGCTTACATCTTTGCTTATTAATGAAGCACGAACCGCTGTATGTCAAAAGTTTTATACAAATGATTCTAAGAACGCCCGCACATGCGCTTTAAAGGAGAGGAGCTGTTAAACGCGGGAAAAACAAACGTCGGATAAAACTTTATGAAAAAAACGTCATTATACTGTAATGTTATATATAAATTGTAGCATGTGTAAATAAGTATAGGTAAATTGTATATGGATGGCATAAAACGTAAAAATGCTTGCTAAAAGAAAAATATTACACAGCACAGCAAAGCACAAAAAAAAGAACAAATTAAACGTTGCAAAACCAAAGATATAGATCTAAAAAACTGCTTCTTCCAGAGGAGTAAAAACATAATAAACAAAAATGGAGAAAAAGTTTATCGAGGAAGGGATAACCATGTGAGGTACTGTTAGACAAAGCGTTGTACATTGCCGCTGGTCATAATGGATAGCATACGTGCCGGCTTAAAAAACAGTCATGATGAAAACCCATGGGAAACTGTATGGACACATAAAAATATGTAAAAACGAATAAATAAATCATGAAAAGTTGGCATTATACTATATTGTTGTGTATGAAAGTCTGTATAATTGAGTGTAAAAATGCTTGCTAAAAGAATATCATTTCACAGCACAGTGAAACACAAAAAAGGACAAATTAAACTAGCAAAACCAAGGCTATATATAGATCTAAAGGACAGCTTCCTTCAGATCCGTAAAAGCATATTCAACAAAATAAAGAAAACGTATTGTCAAAGAAGAGTTACCATATGAGGTACTGTTAGACAAGGTGTTGTACACAGCCGTTGATCGTAATGAATCGGCAATACATAAAAACAGTCATGATAAAAACCCATAGGAAACTATGTAAAACCATACAGATACATAAAAACTAATAAATAAGAAATAAAAGAATGGATAAAAACCATGTACAACAAAACAAAAGGCTCAAAACTAGGTAAAACAAATTAGAAATACCACACAATAGTGTAGTGCATGCATAGAATACTAACTTAAGCATTAAGGATGTAATAATCAAATATAGAAGATATAATGAGCAAATATAACACTCAGTAGCTTGGGGATGGGTCCCAAGATGGTAAACTGGATTAGAAATTGGTTGACTGACAGACGACAGTAGGTGATTGTACATGGAGCTCACTCGGATGAGAGGAAGGTGATTAGTGGGGTGCCCCAGGGTTCGGTCCTGGGCCCGGCACTGTTCAATGTATTTGTGAGTGATATTGCTGAAGGACTGAATGGAAAAGTCTGTCTTTTTGCAGACGACACAAAAATTTGCAACAGAGTGGACTCCCCCGAGGGAGTGGCTAACATGAGGAAAGATCTACAAAAGCTGGAAGACTGGTCTAATGCTTGGCAACTACGATTTAATGCAAAAAAGTGCAGTGTCATGCACTTGGGTAGCAGAAATCCAAGGGAAATGTACGCGATAGGGGGTGAGAGGTTGGTATGCACGGTTCAGGAGAAAGACCTTGGTGTGATTATCTCTGATGATCTCAAGGTGGCAAAACAGTGCGACAAGGCGGTGGCAAAAGCCAGGAGGATGTTGGGCTGCATACAAAGAGGGATTACCAGTAGAAAGGAAGAGGTACTTATGCCACTGTATAAGTCACTGGTGAGGCCTCACTTGGAATACTGTGTTCAGTTTTGGAGACCGTATCTTGCAAAAGATGTAAAAAGACTGGAAACTGTTCAGAGGAAAATGACCAAAATGATTTGGAGCCTGCATCAGAAGCCTTATGAGAAGAGACTTGAAGACCTAAATATGTATACTTTGGAGGAGAGGAGGGACAGGGGAGATATGATTCAGATCTTTAAATACTTAAAGAGAAATGATGAACAAACAAACCTCTTCCAAAGACGGGGAAGCTGTAAAACTGGAGGGCATAACATGAAGCTGCAAGGTGGTAAATTGAAGGGCAATGTCAGGAAATATTTTTTCACTGATAGGGTGGTGGATGCTTGGAATGCCCTCCCGATGGAAGTGGTGGGGGCAAACACGGTGACGGAATTCAAAAAGGCATGGGACAAACACAGTGGATCCCTTTACAGCAATAGGATAAAAACAAAATAAACGGTACCATCTAACTTCTGAACCATATAACGTCTCAACAAATATATAATGTCTCAACAAATAGGGGTGTCCTACCTGGAGTGGTGGGTGTACCCCTAAACAAAGACATGGGGAGGGGTGGCCTGCACAGAGCGACAGGTGCACCTACACTTGCCATCTTGCTGGGCAGACTAGATGGACCATGCTGGTCTTTATCTGCCATGATTTACTATGTTACTATGACTAAAAAAACATAAAAGTGCCTAAAAATAAAAACATAAAACCATAGGAAGAACTGCATAAATAACGGATGATATCCATAAAACCAATAAGAGAATAAAAGGAGATAAACGTATGGACTAAAGGAAAACTGAAAGATCACTCTCATTATTAAGACCATTAGGAGCGAGAGAGTTAAGTAAAAAAATATATCTTTGTTCTAACCTCATGATTGTTTTGTTAATGTAACCACCGCGCCAATTAATCTTAACCTTCTTGATAATAAAGAATTTCAAATCCATAATTTTATGATTTTCAGCTATCCAATGGGAAACCAGAGGTTTTTCAGTTAGATTTCTCTTAATGCAACTTTTATGCTCTACAATACGTGCGTGAATACTGCGTGTGGTTTTCTCCACATATAATTTGTTACAGGGACATATTATCACATAAATGACATAAAATCTTTCCCACACATTCACATTACTCACCTAGATTAAACTTACTCTTTGAACGCAACTGCTTGTCGCTATTGTGAATAACTGTAATTTAATGTTAATGTAAATATATCCCTTTACTGTTGACATATTATGTTTTGAAACATTAACTAATTCATACCCAGTTCTAACGTTCCTACCTCTCCTGTTATCTCATTGTATTTTGAGTTACATTTAATAGTTGAATGTTCATTGTTCTAAATCTGTTCTATGTAAAATAATAGTACTCTATTATTAAAGTTTATGTTACCTGTAAACTGCCCCTGATCTCTGGAAGTGGCGGTATAGAAAAGATGTATAAATAAATAAATAAATAAATAAATAAATAAATAAATGTGACGTCTCACAATTGGAAAAATCATCAATATAAAATTTCCGTTTTGTCTCAGGGTGTAAAAATACGTTCCTTACTGGTAAAATGTTCAAACAGACAGAGCATCTTCCACACTGAAACTGTCCTTTATATCTAGATAAAAGCTTCCTTTCTGTCAGTGCAGATGGCGCTAGCAAATTCTGCAAATTGACGTTGCGTATGTGCAACAGTCAATTGTATATTCTGAAATGCTGGAAGAACCTGTATCAATCGCCAAAGTTTATTTTAGTTTATTTGAGTTGTTTGTTTGATTAATACCTTAATAATATTTTTGATTCAAAGTATTATTAGTCTGGTATGGTGTGGTTTATTCAAGATTCCTCTTCTTTTGGTTTTAGCAGATTCCTTGTGTTTTAACATTTCGCTCCTGCTCCATGGCCACAGTATATAATAATCAACAGTTTTTTAAGTAATGTACAACAACATAGTCCCCTCTTGTTTTTATTATATTTTATATAGGCTTTATATTGTTATTGTCCTTTTCAGTGATTACAGACCCGTTTTATGGCTAATACTCGGTATCGAGTACAACAAGGATACATCAGAGATAAGACTCTCATTGAGGTACAGATTCAATTATTTATTTTGAGTCGCACCTTTTTTTGTTGTTTTTAACATATGTTCATGATTATTTTACAGTACATTTTTGGTATACACAATGTTTTTGTATAAATGTTTTTATTTGTAGTGTGTATATTTATGATTGGTATTAATTTGTTTCTTATGTGTGATCATTTATCATTGTTCAAGTTTTTATTTATTTATACTTATGAATTATGATAAGGTTTTATTGATATTTATGATTTTAGTATGCCAGTTTAAAACCCCTGACGAAGGTAACGAAACATGGCCTGTGTCGGGTAGTCCCTGGTATACGAAAAATAAAGGTCTGTCTTTCCCATTACCACGCCTGAATTTGGCATCTACGTGGTACCATTGCTTCTCGTGGTGTTGCTCCACCTAGTGAATGGGCCACCCCTGATTATGTGTGTTGCCCACCGAGAAATAATGATGTTTACTAAAACAAACTTGAGGATTACTTTTGAGCGGTCTAAATGGTGCTGCCAAAATATTTTCCTTGTCTGCCACGGATGAAATGCTCCAGCTGCACAGCCTGACCGTTTTCTAACATAGTAGGAGCAACCTTATTCCTCCTTGCTTGTTTAGATAGAACATGGCCACCAGACTGTTTCGCTACTCATGGACAGGTCACCAGATTTCTGAAAACCTAGCATATTTCCCGTATATGCAGATGGTTTATGTAAGGTTGTTTTTCCTAGATGGGCTGAGAAGCCCTGCAGATGTCATCTATTCTAATGGTAGAAGACAGGGGAGAGACATATTTGTAATGAAAATTGACACCCAGTATCATCTGATCTGCAGTTCCTCACCACCTTTGGGATTTAATAATTCTGTGCTAGCTGAAAATCTGATTATGGCACATGCGGCTCCTTTTTCTGGACTATTTATAAATACGCAGTCACTGTGCCAGTCCTTGCGGCACACACCTTTTTGCCTTCCTCCATTGAGAAAAGTGATTATTTGGCCTGCTCTGTTTTCTATTTTTTTTTTATTTAACAGTTCCCAATCCCCATTAAGATACTGCCTATATTCCAGGACATTCTCCTCTCCACTGAGGTTTCTCACAAAGGATTTTTGTCACATGCCTTCAGAAAACATCAAGCAGTTTGTACTTACCAATATGTTTATGAATACATTTTTTTAAAAATTTGGAAAGGCATTTTTATGGCAACATTCAAGCACGAGATCCACCAAGATAGTAGGTCTTTCAATATGGCCAATATTTGGTTGTTTCTATAGCCCTCCTGTGGCACTGGGACTTTAGTGCTCGTTGGGTGTGTTCCAGAGGGGGAGGTGAGTAATTGTACTTTGTTTACTGAGGCCTTTCTTTAGGCAAAGCCCACATCTACGGGGTGTTAGAATAGGTCTAATAATATAAATCCAAACCCTACTATATGATTTAAATGGACTATTGAACTCTTTATGGTCACCATCCTCAGCAAGGACCAGGGTGATGGCAGAGCCCCTCTAAGTTCTTATTGAGATGGTATGCAGCTTTTGGATATGGTATTTTATTTATTTATTTAACAGTTTTTCTATAACGTCCTATCATAGGATTCAGAGAGGTTTACATATAACATGAACCAACAATCAAATAAAAGTTACATTGAACAAGGGTGTTTAAACTTGGTAGATCATATGGGGTTACAGATAATTCACTTGTACTAGTGTTGTGGGTGACACATTACAGCAGATAAGGGAGTATGTTCTTTGGAGGGTGGAACCAGTTGGGTGAAAGAGAGGTAGGTTGGATTGGGGAGAGGAATGGGGGCAGACAGGTGGGAGGATATGAGTCTGTTTACTGAGGTACTTCAGTATGTATCTATTGTTCATGGGGTGTTCCCATAGTATTCAGTCAACAGGAAGGTCTTTATTGATTTTCTGAAGTCTGATATGTCCTTGATGGCTCTTATTGAGTTAGGTAGGTCATTCCATAAGGAGGGAGCATATAAGGAGAATGCTCTCTTACGTGTCATTTGCTTGGCTTTCCACTTGTGTTTGGGGATGTTCAGAGTGTTGTTACTTGAGGTTCTTCTCGTTCTGTCCTCCAGTGTCTTTTTTTTTTTTTTTATTAGCGGTTGAAGAAGTGGGGGTGCCAGGTTGTGGATTATTTTGAAGATCATCAATAAGGCCAGGTATTTGGAATATGTGGCTATTGGAAGCCAGTGTAGTTGTTGTAGCATTGGGGTTATGTGGCAGTATCATGCTGTTCCGGTTATTATGCACGCAGTAGTGTTTTGTACAAGTTGGCGTGGAAGTGTTGTTTTCTTCGGGAGACCTTGATAGATTATATTACAGTAATCTAGTGCAGAGGTTATAATGGTCTGGCAAACTGATCTGAAGTCACTGTCACTGAGGAGAGGCTTGAGTCTGTGTTTGGTTCTTAGCTTTTGGTATGCTGTCTGGTTGTTCTCTTGATGCGGATATGGAAGTTGTGGGTGAAAGAACTGTTAAAGAAGAACTGTTAAAGAACTGTTAAAGAAGAACTGTTAAAGAAGAACTGTTAAATAAATAAGTTGAGTTGTCTGTCAAACGTCACTCCAAGGTATCTGACTTCATTCTTGACTCTTAGAGTGTAGTCTAAGATGTTTATGGATTCAGGTAGAGAGAATAGTACGTTCCTGGTGATGTGTAGAGCTTCTGATTTTTTGAAGTTTATAGTGAGGTTTTTGTTCCTTAAGCCATCCAGTCATTGCTTCGAGGCATGAGGTGATCTGTGTGTAATCAGGTTGTGCAATTTTTCCTGGGGTAAAGACCATTATGCCATCTGCGTATATCTTATATTGGATTTTGGGTTGTTTTCTGATGTTACGGAGTGGCTGTAGAGTGGTATGATTGTTGATAAATCCCATCCACTCTAGCTTTAAATAGAATCCATGTGGTATATCTTACTCTCCCAGTCTACATACAAATATCACAGTGACAACCAGAGCCTAGCCTAAGCCAAAAGACAATATACAGTACCAGAGGTAATGTGTCCCTTACACAAGAAACCGGAGGAATTTTTTGTGAGGTAGGTGTATCTCTATATGCGTATATACTTCTTTCAGAGCCATAGAATAAAGTCAGATTTTTTTCACTTAGAAAAGATAAGATACAGAGTTGATGCCTTTGGGTCTAATCCCCTGTATTCTTTGGAACCAGGAAGTACTTAGAGTAGAATCCTTGTCCTCTGGCCTGAGGTGGAACAGGTTTGGCAGCTTTGGCCTACCAGAAGGCGGATATATCCAAATTCCGTAATTCCAAATGTTGAAAGTTAACAATTTGTGAGTCTAGTCCTCCAATGTTATTTAAAGGACCCAATTGTCGGCTTACAGTGGGGCAGGGGTTTGTGTAAAATGTCAGCCTCTTTCCAGAATAGTGATACCTAGCAAGTCAGATTTTCAGGATAAGAACAATGAATATGCATGAGAGAAATTTGCATGCATTAGCATCCAGTGTATGCCATTTGCTTTCATGCATATTCATTGTGGTAATCCTGAAAACCTGACTGGTTAAGTGTTTTCAGAAGACTGGGTTGAGAACCCCTGCTCCAGAACAAGAAATGGAGTTCTGCCCATGCACTCTAAATCCAGTCAAGAACCTAGTTCTAGCTTTTATTGAAATGGAGCTTAGAGCTTTTGCTCTCATAATGATGAGGGCTGAAGCCCTGTTACTATTGGGGGGGGGGGGGGGCAGAGGGCATTGAGCCCTGAAACCATCTCAGGCAGAAAAACTGCCTTCTGGGTTCCTTACTCTACCAGAAGAGTGGACAATGCTATTGCCAATCACCCCAAGTGAAGAATTTGAGTTTCTATGCTTAGTTCCAACACCAAAATGTAACACACCCTTTTTGTGAGAGCATGGTCTGCTGTGTAGAAGCAACCAATGAGAAAGCACTGTTCTTATCACTCACTCATTGGTTCCACTCTGTCTGTGTCATTAGATACAATGGGGTCTATTCGTCCCCCCTTCCTGTCCCCGACTAAGCCTTCCCGTACGAACAGGGAGTTTGTATGGGGAAGCTAGATGGGGGCAGGAAGGGGGCAGGGTCGAGGTGGCTTTAGGGAGGGCAGTGGGGGGTTTGCGGCCCTGGATGTACAAGGCCAATTCTGATGTCAGCCCTGTACGTCTGGGGCCAGCAGACTTATTCCTAGCTGGGGAATAAGTTCCCCTAGACTTCGGGAAATGGCAGGCCGGGGTGGCGGCAAAGGTAGGAGGGGGATGCAGGAGATTCCCTGCAGTCCAACTCTGGCCATAGGTGGCCAGTTCGGGGGTCGGGCTGCAGGGAATGAACGACGTGGTCGGCAACTGGGGATCACGCCTCCATTCAGGAGCCTGGACTGAGGTAGCGGGTCCCAGCCTGCACGTACAGGCCTAGATGGGATTCTAATCAGAATCTAGTCTACCTCTGTGCATCAGACTAGGTCTCCACGCTACCAGCCGATATTTCCCTCCACCAGCCATGGTGTGGTGAAGTTTTCATTCTCTGCACCTGTGGCTACACCGAAAAAAAAAAAGGCTGCTCACCTCTGCTTTAGCACATCCTTTCTGTGAAGGCTGGATGCAGAACAGGACAAAGCCGGACACATCAGTGCTAATGTTTTAAAGTCAAGGAGGCTGTGAAATGTCTTCATCTCCAATACATAGAATAGAATGAGGTGAGGTCTGCTGGCTGCCACTTTTGATTTATGTTATTACACTCTAACAAAATCTGTCAGGTGATAGTTCATATAGAAAATGTTTGATTATACATACACAAATGATAAATCCTACAATAACAGTAAAAATAAAAAAAAGTTCCCGAGGCTCCAATCCACTCGATGGAAGGGGTGCCAATAAAGAAAACAATTTAAAAAAATTAAACTTATACACAGATAACCAGCCTTTCTTGATCAATGTTTATTGATCAAGAAGAAAGCCAGAAAACAAGATCTCATCTAACTGCTACTCCAGCTTTCGGGGATGCAGAGAAGGCTAAAAGAAAGCATGCTTTTTAATACCTAGCCAAATGTGCTAAAGAAAATGTAAGGGAACATTCAGTAACATTTAATTTCTTATCTGCCTATTGATAAACTGTATGAGATTGCTCCTTGCATAGGCAGTTGAAAGAGGTGGATCCCCCAAGGGCTATGGCTCTACCAATATGTTGCCCAACACAGCATCAGGAATAGAGAGCTTAGGGGCAGGGATGGAGATAGGGTTGTTTTTTTTTGGCCCCTCCAACTAAAATGATGTTCTTCTGCCCCGACTCCTTGTAACCTATCTAGGAAGAATATTCAAAGGTTTTGGCCTAAGAGCGAATGACCTCTACTACAAAAAAATCTGCAATATCCAGTCTCTCTCCAGTTCTAAGATAACACCGACCAATGGTGTAGCGCTAGACACATTCTCCTCTTGTTGATTTTCTTCCAAAAGAGCAGTTGAATGCTGACCGTCAGGGAAAATTGAACTATCTGCACTGTCACCTTCTTAATCCTTCCTTATCACATCCAAGCCTCCAGCAGCTACAGCAGTTCCATGTGCTTCTTTGCTACCTTGGGCACAAAGTTAGTAGCATCAAGATGCAACTGTAATCTTATCTTGCTAGTCATGATTGCTCTTGACAATATCCTACAGCAGATAAATGCAGTGGGATACTGTACATCATGATCGCCACCCAGAAATTTGTAACATGTCTTATGATGGTTGGTACTCAGTAATGTTAGGCAGTTCTGACGCTATGGTTGCCTAGCTGCATTTAGGTCAAGCCTTCCTCAGAATGCAAGGTGAGTTACATTCAGGTACAGTAGGTATTTCACTCCCTCAGAGGGATTATAGTCTGTTTATACCCAAGGTAAAGGGGAGTTAAGTGACTTTCCTAGTGGGATCCAAAGGGTTTCCCCTCATTCTAAGTCCTCTATTCTATAAGGTTACTCCTCCACCCCTTCTCTGCTAACATTAAAAAAAAGGAATGAGATGGAGGAAGTGATGTCATCCAACCTAATGACGGCCTGAGCCCTGTGCTCCAGCAGAGTACCCCTGTTTGGTGATTTTTTACATCCCTAGCAGTTCTCGGCTATCCCCGACGATCTCTGAGGGCAGAGGAGGTGATTTGGAGTGCATTAGAGATGGCAGTATGGTGACGCAGTGAAAAACAGGAGACCTGAAGAAGTTTGCTTTTTCTGGTGTAAGGAAGGAACACCATGTGGAGGAGGGCAAGATAGCAAGCGGAGTGCCGAGAGAGTCTGATTTGAAGGAAGAGGAGGAGAGTAGAGAAACTGGTCACTGGGGCGGCAACAATGGCACACATTTCTAAAGAACAGCTGTGGAGTTGGTTTCAGGGGGTAAAAGAGGAAGTGAGTGGCATGATGGAGGAGCTAAGAGTGTGGCTGAGCATGAGGAGCTGCACGTGGCCATGGATGCTAACGATATCAGATTTGAACCTTAGGAGGAAATATAGGAAATCCTTCTACTATAGACTGACGATCTGGAAAACAGATCCAGGAGAAATGACATCAGGATTAAGGGGGTGCTATCTGTCTTGAATTGCTAAAAAGTCTGAGTAGAGTTGGCAAAGGTTATTAAGCTAGATAGAGCTCACCTTGTGTTTGGAGCTGCAAAGAGCAATTTACTGTAAGACATGATTTGTGTGCACGATCTTGAGTTAAAGGAGAAGACTGCAGGAAAAATTAGATCTTTGTCCCACTTTGAATGGCAGGGCAATCAGTTACCCATTTTTGCAGATCTGGTGGCAACAACTCTACAATGGTGGAGAGCTGGGGGAGCTCAATGTCCTGGCAGACCATCTCAGCAGAGTCCTTCAGCCATGCAAGTGGATCCTCAACAGGGATATAGTGAACAGCCTCTTTCGGATGTGGGGTATGCCATGCATCAATCTCTTTGTGTCCTCTTGCAACGCTCAAGGACCACAGTTTTGCTCCAGGATTCCATGCACCCGTCAGATAGCCTTTGATGTCTTCTTTCTGGACTGGAGCATGGCCCTGCTGTACACACATCCCTCAATACCGCTTGTAGCCAAGCCCTTATTTCAGGCTCCAAGCCAAAGGGAGCTCCATAATACTCATTGTGCCCCACTGGCCCAGGCAGCCGTGGTTTCCCCTTCTGTTCCGGCTCTCACAGCAGCTGCCTCTGGCTGGTCTGCATCCCAGACCTCATGTTGCAGGATGATGGGGACCTTGCTTCATCCCAACGTCTGTGCCCTGGCTTTGATGTCAAGAGGGTAGTCCTCGCGGAGCTTCACTTCCCCATAGACGTGGAAAACGTTTTCCTCATTTCTTAGAAAGACTCCACACACTGTTCCTACACTTTCAAATGGCATAGATTTTCTATCTGGTGCGCTGACAAGGCGTTGGATCCCTTCTCGTACTGTGGAGGCATTGCTGACGTATCTCTTCTACCTTTCAACTTGGGTCTCAAGTCAAACTCTGTCCGGGTTCATTTAAGCACGGTGGTGGCATACCATTGCAGCTCGGATGGTAAACCCATCTCTGTGCACCCTCTTGTAGGCGTTTTATGAGAAGTCTACTGCTCTTATGCCCACTGGTCAAGCCGCTGCCAGTAGCGTAGGACCTCAATGTGGTGCTGGGGCAGCTCCTTTCTGCCCACTTCGAACTGATGGATTCTTGTCCACTCAAGTTCTTCATCTGGAAGGTAGTATTTTGGTGGTGGTCACCTCTGCCCACCAAGTCAGTGAACTACAGTCTCTGGTGGTGCATCCACCCTGCACCAGATTTCACCAGAACAGAGTCGTCCTATGGACTCATACCTGGTTCCTTCCTAAGGTGGTGTCATCTTTCCACCTTAACCAGATGGTGATGTTGCCCACCTTTTTCCTCCAGACCTCACACCAACAGGGCTGAGGCCACACTGCACATGTTGAATTGGAAGAGTGCCTTGGCTTTCCACCTGGAGAGGACGAAAGCCCATCACTGTTCTACCCAGCTCTTTATCTCTTTTGACCCCAATAGGCTAGGGGTGGCCATTTCCAAATGTACCTTGTCAGTTTGGGTTGTAGACTGCATCTCTTTTGCATATGCTCAGGCTGGTCTGAGCCTGGAATGCCAGGCCACAGCTCATAACGTCTGAGCTATGGCTGCTTCTGTGGCAAATTTGCGCTCTGTCTCCACAGTGGCGATCTGTAGGGCTTCTATGTGGTCTTCGGTCCACACCTTCACAGACCACTACTTTCTGGATGGAACTTCCCGGCATGACAGCACCTTTGGCCAAGCCATATTGGACATCTGTTTGGGACTTCGATTCAACTCCTTCCCGCTGGCCCTACTGTCCGTCCAGGCTACTGTCGAGTCTTCCTGATGTTGATGTCTGCACTGAACACTGGAACCCTAACAGAGCTTACTCGTGCTGTTTCTCTCAGTTCTCTCTTTGGTTGCCCCATTAGGCTTGTTTTTTAATGTTTTTGGAAGCCTGTAGCTGGGGAGTCCCATATGTGAGGACTTCATTCCTACTTGTTCCTGGAGAACATCTGCTACAAGTGAGTAACTGTGCTATATCAGTGCCCCCTTTGGTGCTTGCGCCTGTGCAGCTGCACTGCTCGCATAGCCCTTGGTAGGGCCCTGAAACCACACCTTCAAAAGGATATAAACAGGATGGAGTCTGTGCAGAGGGAGGCTACCAAAATGGTCAGTGGGCTTCATCATAAGGGATATGGGGACAGACTTAAAGATCTTAATATTTATACTTTGCAAGAAAGGCAGGAGAGCGGAGATATGGCATAAATGTACAGGAGGAGAGCCTCTTTCAATTGAAAGAAAGCTCTGCAATGAAGGAGCATATGATGACAGGGCCGGTTCAACTATTAGGCAAACTTTGTTGCTGCTCAAACCTGTAGCTTCTAGGGGGGTGGCAAAGAGCAGGACATTCAAAGTTAAACAATAGCTGGGGAGGGAGGGGGAAGGCCATAAGGCTTATGGTTTGTCTAGGGTGCCAACACATTGAACCAACTCTTGGGCTGGGCCCTGGATGCTGACTGCAGACCAATGAGTTTTCCTTTTATCCCTTCAGCCCTTGTGTTTAAAACGCTGACATTGTGCCTAGCCTTCTGTGTGCATCTCTGCATCAATGCTGCACAGCTAATTGCTTCATTACCATCCATTTACATGGAATTAAATGCACTGTATGCTGCTGTCAGCTTTATGCACAGATAGCTCATGTTATTGCATGTGCGCTAAATCCAAGCTAACCTGTGTGCAAAGCCTAGTACACCTTTCTCCAACTGGTACCTGAACAAGGAATAGCTTAAAAGAGGGGGGGGGGGGGGAGATATGAAAGAGGTCTATTACGTAATGACTGGAGTAGAATGAATAATGTACATCTGTTATTTACCCCAAGAAGCAGAAAGACTAGAGAACATGCAATAAAGCACATTTAAGACTAATTGGAGACAATATTTTTTCATTCAGTGCCTAATGAAACTCTACAATATGTTGCTGGAGGATGTAATAAAAGCTGTAATCAAACCATGGACTTTGTTAACGGAGGATGTAGTAGAAAGCTCTTAGTGTAGTTGGGTTTAAAAAAAGGTTTGGACAAGTTCGTGGAGGAAAAGTCCATAGACCATTATTAAAGTGGACTGGGGACATGCATGCTTCCCCTGGGATAAGCAGCATGGAAACTGTATACCTTTTGGGCACCTGAGAGGTAGCTGGGACCTGGATTGGTCACTGTTGAAAACAGGATACTGGGTTTGATGGACCTTTAGTCTGACCTAGTATGGGACATCTTATGTTCTAGCTTTGGGGGATAGCACTTGTTACCTGCTGGTTCCTCTGCTACAGTCAGAACCATGTGTCCCCATTTGTGGATTTGCTATATTTATACAGGGGGAAGCCCCCTGTACAGTCTGCCAAGAAGCAAACAGGACACGCCTCCCATTCATTCTGCAACAAATCCTGCCCTGCTGGGACAGAAGAGCGGGAAAAAGAATCGCCCAGTGAAAAAGCTTCAAACTGGCTCTGGCTCTACTCATGTTTATATCCCCCCCCCCCCCCCGAATTAATTATTCCCAGGCTCTTAATAACCGGTCTGAAATTAACGAGAGAGGTGTGGCCCGTGGGACACGTCATCAGGAAATGTGCGGGCGTTCTATAGCTGCACTTCTTTAAGGAATTCTACCTGGCGTGCTGGGGCTTAGGAGCGAGAAAGGGGAAGGGTCGGGGGGATCGGGATCTCGCATTTAGCCCCGCTCCCGTCCCTTTCCGAGACAGCGCTAGTGCTGCTGCTGCTATTCCTCCTCTCCGCCCGACGAGAATGAGCCTTCTCTTCCTGCTCCGGAGACAGCTTCTGTGCCCCAACCTTGGATCGAAGGTGTCCTGAGATATATCCGTAAGCCCCTCGGAGGACAGGCGAGCCAGCTCCCACCTGGATCTAAGCGAGAGCGGAGGCGGAATTGCACGTGCAGCGACAGCGGGTGGGAGTGTGCTGTTGTGGCGTTTTTAATTTGCTTTGGACCTTCTCAAGAAAGCACATGTTGCCCTTGAAGACTGGAAGAACAGCAACCTATGTCGGGACGGTAGGTGCCCCCCTCTTCTACTATCCCCGATCGAGACTGTGGAGTCGTTCGGGCTGCTTTACTCTCGTTTCACCTTTCCCCACCTGGTGGACGTAGCAAACCATGAAAGCCGAGCTTGACTTATAAATAAAGCATGGCTCGAGTTTGCTGCCGAAGCTGGGGGGTGAAAGGGGGAAGATGCATTAGCGTAATTGAAATGGTTTCACCTTGTAATCTTAGCACGGACACTTCTTAAAGGCAATCATGAAAACGGCTTTGCAACAAAGTCCTTCCTCCCCTTTTCCTGCTGGGGAGTTGGAGGCGCTCGGTACCTGTTCGGAGAAGGGGGGCTGGGACGGAGGGAGCAGTGACTGATCTCTCGTATCTCCAAAAGGAGACAAAAACAGCCCAAAGAAGGGAGAGGGGGGGGGGGGGACTGGAGAGAGGAAAAGCCTGACAGTAGGGCATTAAAAAAGAAAAGCAGGGATGGAAGTTCTGAAAGCTGAAGTGTCTTAAGATCCCTCCTCCCAAGGTGTTGATAACCCACTTGTCAAACTGAGTACAAATCTCTGACTTACATTACTGAAAACCAGAGGGCTTTCCTTTCTTCTCTCTCTCGGCTCCCTCCTCCTCGTCTCCTTTCACTGGCCTGCCAGACTTTTGCCTGCTTTAAGACACTGTTCAGGCTTACAATCGTCCACTGATGGATTGTTCTCTGAGCTTTGGTGGCTTGATGTAAAAAGCCAGGAAAATAAAAGAAGTCTGATGGATAATAACCATCTAGTGAAAAGGCAGCGAGAGCAGATACCTTCAGAAATAAAGTGAGGGTAACTCTAGAGGCCTTTTATCTGTGGGTTACATTACATTAAAGTCCTAACGCTGAACCCGATCTCTCTCGCAAACAATATTCCTGCCCTCATCCTTTCTCACAAAAAAGTCAACATCAAAGGAGGGGAAAGTATGCATTTTTCTTCTCGCTCCTAACATCGTTTTTGTTTTACTGCTGGCTTATCCGCCCCCCTTGGCTTATCCACCCCCCTTGCATTTTGTTTGAATGACTGCAGGAAATCTGATCTGTCTCCTGTTTAAAGAGTTATTAAGTTTTTATGTGAAAGTTGAAACACCCTCTATTTTCCTTCTTTGATGATAGCAGAATAGAGAGAAATAGAAGGGTGCAAACTTCCCCCATCCCAAAAGAGTCTCTCTTTATCCAGACCGTGCTGGCGATTGGAGGTACCTGCTCAGATCCCCGTCTCGGTGTTGGGGGCCTTAAAACATTCTTTGAAAATTTAAACCAAGGAAATCCCTCTACGAATTTCCAAACCAAGGAGGAAGGGAATGCTTTGGATCCATGCCTGAGCTGAGATGTTTGTGCCTGGGAACCTAGTGACTAGAGGGAGACAGGTCTCCTGTTGACAGGAGAAGAGCCAGAACTCAGGTAAGGGCATCGCCGCCCTCTTCCCATGAAGATCACACACTCCGGTGCTTGGTTCAGGGCATACTGTCCCAGATTTGTTTATGAAAAGGTGCAACAGAGAATAAGAAAATGAAATGTTTACTGGGAGGCATGTGCGCAGAGTGCATATTGCTCTTCTGTCTTCACTAAGGTAGTCTGAATGCTTCTGAGGCATAGGGACTTTATATGTCTGGACGAGGGTTCGTCTGCCTCCCACTTCTGACTGTAGAAGGGGAAGTTGCGGCAGATGTATTTTACAAATGTAAATGATGGGTATCCTTTGCTGTTCTTGGACCCGGTGGGTGAGAGGGATCTGATGATCCCCGGCAGATCTCTCGGTGGTTGCTTTCCTTGCAGTTGGGTTGGGAGTGGTAGTGACTTGAAAGGGGGGCTTTGCTGAGTGGGTCTGCCCCATCGGGTCGGCAACATTCCTAACATGTCAGGGTTTTTGCAGGGGGACTGCTTCTTGTAAATAGGTAAGAGGCATGAGGAGGCTCATGTGTGTGATCTCAGGAGGCGACAGAGGTCATACACATGGCCCTGAACCGACATGTTACTGAAGTCTGGAGCACTGTAATCGCCTAGCTGCCTTACTGGGCCATTTCCAGAACCTGCTGGACTCTCGGAACCCTTCAAGCTTGCTGTGAAGGCTTGTTTGGGATGGGGCAGCACAGTGAAGGACTCTGTCATCCCTTCTGCTCTTAAGAAGCACTTTGCTTTGGATCCTAGCACTACCATTCATGGAATTTACCTGCAATTTCATAGACTGCTTCTTTCTCAGGTAGTCAAAGTTGTGTGTCCCACTCTAGGGCAGCCGCTTTCTGGGGTATCGAATTTGGATGAAATACAATACAAGGCTCAAACAACCTGTCGGTTATTACTACATTTTACACCATATAGTGAAATGAATTCATTTTTCTGGCACATCTAACAAATCTCTTGATGGCAACCGAGAACCTGTACTAAAAGTTAGGGAAATTCCCGTCTTCTGTCATACATGATTTTTTATTATCCGTTGTGCATCTCCCTATCTGTCTTATCACTGATCCTCTGTGGTGACCTTGGAGGGAGTCGCTTTGTCATCCTTTTTCGCAGCTCTGCCCCCGCCCCGGTTGTCTTCAGCTGCTGCCATTTCATGCACAGATCACTGTGGTGTAAGTCAGAGGGGTTGATGTGTAGCTAAGGTTCTGGTAAGTGCTTTTTGTTTATGGCAGCATGAACTAAGTGCTGACAATAGCCATGTTCTAAACACCACAGGCCCCTCTCACCTCAGGCTTGTTGAGTATAGCTAAGCCGTGGGAGTTGGAGGGCATGTAGAGGGGAGAGATGAGTTCAGGAAACACTGACCCATTCTCTGCAGCACGCATATAGACACACAACCTGCAGCTGCAGTTCTGCAGAACGCAACATCTGGCCCGCAGCTGGAGCTGGGGAATGTCTGCAGGCTGTGGAGAGGCGCTGCAAGTTGCAGTGGGATAAAGTGTTCTTCTGGGGGAGGGGAGAACCAGGGGTTCTGGGACTGTTTTACAGCTTAACCTCAGAGGAATGGAGCCTCCAGCTCCCCTCCCCTCTGGCATCTGGAGAAAGTGAATTCATGTCATCAGATTCCTGCACACTTCCTCCAGATCTGGACGGCTTGCTGCACACACTGCTCGCCATCCCTTCCTCTGCCTTCTACTGACGTTTCCTTTCATTTCTGTTCCCTTTTGTTTAAAACTTTCTTTCTCTCTTCATTTCTCGATCTCTCACTTTTTCAATTTTTAAAATTGTTCTCTTGAACTGCATGTCTTTTTTTATTCTTATTCCCTTACTGTGTTATCTTGATTATCTGTTGGTCTCCTCTTTCATTCCTTTTCTGTCTGTTCCTCCTTTCCATTGCTCTCTCCATCTCTCGTTTTTGCCAATAACTCTGTCCCTTTTATGAGGCCCTTTGTGATCCTGCTATGTAGTTTTGCAGCTCTTCCTGTGTCCAAGATCACAGTGGCATGGGCTCTGCACTATACGTTAGAGCTAGGATCTGGGGGTCTTGGCAATGTTTTCTTTCCAGGCTGTCACTCTCCTCCTGTAGTGGAGGGCTGTTCTCTGAGCAGGCTGGGACATGTCTGATGTTAAGCTCTAAATACCTGGCTGAAGCTCAGGGGCCCCTCTAGCCTTCAGCTGTGGCAGGATCCTGAACAAGCCCTGAGATGACTGGAAGTGATTGGGCTAAGTGCAGGGAGGGATGCTGCTGGAAGTAGGAGTACCGCTTGCTGCCTGGCTCTTATGGACTTAGCTGATTTGCCTCAGACCCATATGCACTCACCTGAACCATGGCCACAGTTGTTAAGTTTGCAAACTTGGGGAGAGAATTTGGCTTGAGTAGGAAGCTGTAAGCAGCTGAATTCGGATCTCAGAACTTGTTTACAGCCTTCAGAACATAACTCCCAGCTCTGCTCCTTACTAAATGTGTGATCCTGGAATGGTCACTTTATTTTTCTGCGTCCTGCTTCTGTCACTTCCTATCCTTATGCTTCAGTTCTAAGCCTCATGGTTGTAGCTCTTCAGCAGGTCCTTGGACCTAGCATTCCTAGTGATGTTTAGCTGCTGCACGAGTTGTAGCAGATTTGCCTTTGCCTTTGATCAAGGCTGTAAATTAAGAACATCCTGAGCTCACCAGGACCACTGTGAGCTTTACCTGAGAATTCAGGAAAGGACAAGCTGCTGCTTCACAAATTTATCATAATCGCTGAAAGGAGGACAGTAAGGAAAACTACAGCTGAAGCATTTCAGTTTAACAAGGTAGACTGATAAACTGAGGAAATTCAGAAACTTAAGGTTAACAAACCAGGAACAGGTGCAGAGTCAAAAGTTGGTATGAGGAGGTTGACATTATGTCAAAACACCACTTTGGAAGCCCAGATAACCTTCTAATGATCCCAACCCAAAAAATCAAGAGCAAGCAAGCAAGCAATTCATTTGCAATCAAGTTTTCTCCCTATCCATCCCCACATAATGGAAGTCATTACCACCAACACTAAGAGGATGCTTAGACGTGTCTGAATTCAGAAAAAAATTAGCATACCTCTTTTGGAATGAATACATCATAAGCCCAGATTCAAGAACCCAACCACATTAAAATGCACCATAAGTATACAATACACAAATACTCCTGTATATGAACATGCTAAACATACCACCACTATTTACGAAAACCATCTCTACCACCTCACAGAGAGCCTTCTCACTTTACGCGCCACGCTTATGGAACTCTATTCCTGATAAACTAAGGGCCACAATGGACACATTAACCTTCAGAAAAGCCCTAAAGACATACAAATTCAAAGATTGCTTCTCGGACAACATAACTTAACCACCCACCTGTCAACTACTCTATCCCCCCCCCCCTCACACCACACCCTCTCTTGTCCACCAGATGACATTAATGATACCCTAGACTTACAGACCTAAGAGAATGTTGATTATTACCTCCAAGATGATTTCCCTGTTCAATGTATAATGTTCTGTTGCAGTGTAAATGGCTTTGACCATAGGATAAAGCGGTATAGAAAAACTGTTAAAAAAGGTACATAAATTAACCAATCTAACCATTAGAACCCAAACTGCAAATAGTTTGAATGTTAAACTATTACTTTGCTGTTGTTACCATTCCAGTTCTGTGTAAGACAGCGTGCTGATCAAAGCCCTGTTACATGTTTGTTATTTGTAAACTGCTGTGGATTGTAGAAAGGCAGTATATAAACTAAATAAATAAAATTTAAAAAGGCTAAAGGAAGATCACATGACCATCAGTAAGAGGCAGTTAAAGTCAAAAGAGCATCTTTCAAAAAACAAAAAGCAGACTGTAGTGAGGAAAAGAGGGAAAAGCATAAGCACTGCCCAGTAAAATGTAAACCACGACCAGTAATAAAGCAATGAAATAGCACACTGCACCTTATAAAGTGGAAAAAGGGACCTTACACTGGGTTCAGACTTTTGAGAACATTGTATATAATAGCAGTTGGATCAGGAGTGTATTATGCCTATTATATGGGGGCCCTTTGCTATAGTAGTCAGCAATTCCACAATGGGAGGCAGCCAGCGCTCCGCATAAGCATCTCATTGTGTAATTGCTGACAACTATAGTGGGTGCTCCAGTGTAATAAGCATGGGCATAACACCCTTCTGACGCAGCTGGTATTATGCAAAACACCGGCCACGTCAAGGGTGCTGCCCGATGGATGAAATGATCAGCACAAACTGGGGTGTCGGTATGTTTAGTGAAAATGCTCATGGGTATAAAATATCATTAACAGAAAAGTGTATATGAAATGAGAAAGATACACTACAGTATATGCTAGGGGTTTTTTTGGTACCCATGAGTAGTTGTCGCTCCTTGAAGGAGTGTCTGGGTTGGATTTTCTCAAAGATCTGGACACCGTGTAAGGTCCCTTTATCCGCGTTATAAGGTTGTTGTTGTTGTTAAGTGCCGTCGAGTCGGAGTCGACTCATGGCGACCCTCTGGATAGCTATCCTAAATTGTTTTCGGTCTTTAGTCAGGTGGCTCATTGTTGACAGACTGGTACCTGTAGCTGCTGTTATTGTATCGATCCATCTCATTGCTGGCCTTCCTCTTTTGCGTTGACCTTCTATCTTGCCAAGCATGATGTCTTTCTCTAATGATTTATTTATTTATTTATTTATTTATTTATTTGGCATAAATTTATACACCGCTCCTTCCAGCGATCAGAAGCGGTCCTTAGGTGGACAAGACAAGGGAATATGTACAGCATAAATTTAGGAATACAGTATGATTACGGTAGGGGGGACTAACAACCACCAGATCACAGTTATACAATTGATTATTCAATAAATTACAGATTGAGCAACCAGAGAGGTTATAATTGTACATAGAGATCGCAAAAATACAAGCAATTAGCAGAGCAATATATACATATAAACAATTTTATTTTTTTGTTGTTCTTTTTTAAGAATCTTCAAGGATGTGATGCATCAATGAGAAATAGGTTCCTATTAACCTTATGCTTAAGAGGTAGGAAGGCAGCATGGGAAGATATAGTTGAGATTGGCTAGGTGATGCCGTAATACGATTGGAACAGGTGTGTTTTAAGCTCTTTTCTGAAGGTGTGTAAGTCTTTGGTCTGGCGTAACTCGTGTGGCAGCCGGTTCCAGAGCATAGGTGCTGAGTACGTGAATGCCCGGTTGCTCGTCCGTTCTTTGACTGATCTTATGCTGCTGGGTACGCAGAGTGTGTTTAGGTTTGCAGTCCGTTGGCATCTGTTGGAGGGCTGGGTGGTGATTAGGATATCGAGAAATGAGGGAGATATCTTATGGATAATTTTGAATGTCACTATCAGCATTTTGTAAATTATTCTTGCGGGTATGGGGAGCCAGTGGAGCTCTATAAGAACTGGAGTGATGTGATCTGTCAGGCTCTTATTCATAATAATCCTGGCTGATACATTCTGCGCCATCTGTAGGATGCTTATTGTTTTTTTCGGTAGCCCTTGTAAAATAGCATTACAGTAGTCAAAGTGGGGAATGATGAGCGCCTGTGCTACTGTTCTAAAGTCTGAGTGGTCAATGATGCAGCGTAAGGGTTGTAGGACTTTCAGCTTGTGAAATATTGCTCTATTTGTTATCCGGAGGTGTTTGTCCATTTTTAGGTTAGCATCAATTAGTACTCCTAGATATTTGATCTCATTTTTTGAGTGGTAAGTGTTACTGTTCAGGGTGATAGATGCAGGAGGTTTGAAGTCTTGTTTTCCTGATATGAACATCACGTCAGTTTTTTTGTGATTTATAGACATATTGTTGCATTGAAGCCAGTTTTGCAGCTCATGTAGGCATT
The DNA here is from genome assembly GCA_033557465.1 of Ichthyophis bannanicus. Lineage (NCBI taxonomy): Eukaryota > Metazoa > Chordata > Amphibia > Gymnophiona > Ichthyophiidae > Ichthyophis > Ichthyophis bannanicus. The sequence goes on along the minus strand of CM066051.1, from coordinate 51,772,373 downwards.
CTTCTAATTGGTTGAACTTAGGATTGTTTATGTCAAGTTGTGTGTACATCATAATGTCATCTGCATATAGATGGTAGCTGATATTATGCTTTTGGAAAATTGTACATACTGGCTGGATGTAGACGTTGAATAGCAGGGAGATAGCTGATCCCTGAGGTATCCCTTGGGTTTGGGGGAATGGCTTAGCTTGCTCGTTATTGAAGCGTACCTGTTGCATTCTATTTGTTAGGTATGATTCAAACCACTTTATCGGTGTGCCCGTTATACCTATAGTCTCAAGTCTGCACAAGAGTATTTGATGATGTACTGTGTCAAACGCTGCTGATATATCTATGAATATCAGTATGAACATCTTGTTTTTGTTTTCCAGTCCCTTGATTAGGTTGTCTAGAAGAGCTATGAGTAGGGTTTCGACACCGTGGTGGGGTCGAAAACCGTATTGATGATCGTCAAGAATTTTGTTTTCATCAAGGTGGTCTTGAAGTTGCTGCTGAGTTACTTTCTTGATAATCTTTGCAAGAAAGGATATACTTGATATCGGCCGGTAGGAGGTAGGATCATCTTTGTTGAGAGATTTATTTTTCAAAATAGGCCTAATTAGAGATCTTTTCAGTTGGGCGGGCATGATACCTTGCTGCAGGGATTGATTGACTATGTGTGCTATTAGATGAGAAATTTCATTTTTAGTAGATTTGATCCATTCTGCTGGACAAGGATCCAGGAGAGATGTCGTTGTATGAAGGTTTGAGATGGTAGTTAAGATTAGTTTTTTGTCAATTGTATGGAAAGTAGACCATCCTTCTTTCAGGTTAAAGCTTCGCATGATGTGTCCAAAGTATAAGGTGCAGTGTGCTATTTCAGTAATTTATGATTGGTTGTGATATTAATTTCACTGATCCCCATGGTCATTGTGTGTTAAGTAAAACGTAAAACCCCAATAAGACAGGCCAAAAGAAGCTTACCATTGAGGCAAACACTAATACTAAAAACCTTTTCAAGTACATTCAAAATTAAATGCCTGGGAGGGAAGAAGCTGGACCGCTAGATAACTAAGGGGTAAAAGGAGTGCTCAGGGAAGATAAGATAATAATTAAAAATAAATTCTTTGCGTCAGTCTTTACTGAGGAGGATGTTTTGATCATGCCCATACCAGAAACATTCTTAGATGGGGCTGATTTAGAGCAACTAAAGCTAATTACTGTAAATTTAGAAGAAGAAGTAACAGGGGTGATTGTACCTGATTATCTTAAGGTGGCCAAAAGGGTAGATGAGATGATGGCAAAAGCCAGATAGATGTTTGGATGCATAAGAGGAACGATCAGCAAGAAAAAGAAGATGATAGTGCCTTTGTATAAGTCTCTAGTAAGACCTCATTTGTACAATGGTGGAGACTGCACCTTTAAAAGAATATAAATGGAATCGGTCCAGAGGGCAGCTATTAAATTGGTCAGTGGTCTTTGTCATAAAGCACATGGGGAGAGATCTAAATATGGATACTTTGGAAGAAAGGTAGGAGAGCAAAGACATAATAGAGACGTTTTAAATACCTTTGAGGTATATATGCACAGGAGGTGGGTATTTTTCAATTAAAAGGAAGCTCTGGGGGATAATAAGAGGAAGGTGAAAGGGGATAGACTCGGGAGTAATCTAGGGAAAGGGGGTGACTGATGGAGAAGGACAAGTTCAGGACGTCACTCCCAGCAAAAGCAAAATGACATTGGAAACAGCTACACTTTTAAACCACAAAAGCTCGAAGCCTAGCCAACAAAGTTCCTGATCTGGAAGCCCTAATGGTGAAAATGGACTTGGACATTGTGGCCATTACAGAAACATGCTTTAACGAATCACATGAATGGGATATAGCCATAGCGGGCTATAATCTATTTAGAAGAGATAGAGAGGGTAGAAAAGGAGAAGGAGTAGCCCTATATGTCAAAAGCAGTATTAAAGCTGCTGAAATGCAGGGGATGTGGGGAAAAGAAGAAGTGCTGTAGATTGTGTTGGAAAGAAGAGATGGCACTGTCATCCATACTGGTGTAGTCTATGAGCCAACTCAAACCGAAGAAATGTATAGCGAATTGATTGCTGATATTGCAAAGATAGCCACGAAGGGGGAAGTGATCATATTGGGTTACTTTAATCTACCCGATGTGGATTGGAGTATTCCTTCTGCAAATCTGGAAAGAAGTAAAAAAAAATTGTGGATGCTTTCCAAGATCTTAGACAACTGGTGATGGAACAGACCATGGAAAGCTGGATTTAGTACTCGCCAACTGAGAAAGCGTGTCGAATATCCGGGTGGGTGCCTATGCGAGCAGCAGCGATCATCATACGGTGTGGTATAAGATAAAAGCCAAGGCAGAGTCCAATCACAGCAAGCTCAAAGTCATAGGCTTCAAAAACACTGAATTCAGTAAAATGGCCAAGTGCCTGAAGGAGGAGTTGGCAAGGTGGGAGGGGATAAGGGAAGTGGAATTGCAGTGGACTAAGCTAAAGGAGGCAATGAAAGGGGGAACAGATATATATGTAAGGAAAGTAAATAAAAACAAGAGGAAAAGGAAACCTATGTGGTTTGCCAAAGAAGTGGCTGCACAAATAAAGGCAAGAAACACAGCTTTCACAAAATTCAGAAGTTCACCAACAGAGGAACATAGAAAAGAATACAGGATCAAATTAAAAGAGACAAAAAGAGAAGTAAGGCTAGCAAAATCCAAGGCAGAAGAAAAGATGGCTAAAGATGTGAAGTGTGGTGACAGCTTTTTTTTTAAGTATATTTGGGAGAGGAGGAAAATAAGAGGTGGAATTGCAGGACTCAAAGTGCTAAGAACGGATTTGTGGAAAGTGACATTGAGAAAGCGAAAATGCTAGACAAATACTTCTATTCTGTTTTTAGAAAATCCTGGAGAAGGTCCACCTATGATTGACAAGTGTACAAATGGGAATGGTGTAGATACCACACCATTCACAGAAGATGACATGTTAGAACAGCTTGCAAAACTGAAAGTGCACAAGGCCATGGGACCAGATGGGTTACATCCCAGGATACTGAGAGAGCTCAGAGAGGTTCTTGCAGGGCCGTAAAAGGGTGTTTTTAATACATCTTTGGAGACAGGAGAAGTTCCACAGGACTGGAGAATGGCTGATGTGGTACCTCTTCACAAAAGTGGTAATAGGGAAGAAGTGACAAACTACAGGCCAGTAAGCCTTACCTCGGTGGCGGGAAGAGTAATGGAGGTGCTCCTGAAAGAGTGAATAGTGGACTTTCTCAAAACCAACAGGTTGCATGATCTGAGGGAACATGGTTTTACCAAAGGACGATCTTGCCAAAGAAATCTGATTGAGTTCTTTGACTGGGTGACCAAAGAACTAGATCAAGGGCATGCAATGGATGTGATCTACCTAGATTTCAGCAAAGCCTTTGATATTGTTCCTCATAGGCGGCTTATCAATAAACTAAACAGCTTAGGGATGGGCCCTGAGGTGGTGAACTGGATCAGAAAATGGTTGACCAACAGACGACAGAAGGTGATGGAAACGGAACTCACTCAGATGAAAGGAAGGTGATTAGCGGTGTGCCCCAGGGTTCAGTCCTGGGACCAGTACTGTTCAATGTATTTGTGAGTGATATTGCTGAAGGACTGAATCTTTTTTCAGATGACATGAAAATTTACATCAGAATGGACTCCCCAGAGGGAGTGGATAACATGAGGAAAGAACTACAAAAGCTGGAAGAATGGTCTAATGCTTGGCAGTTGAAATTTAATCTGAAGAAGTGCAGTGTCATGCACTTGGCAAGCAGAAACCCAAGGGAATTATATGAGATAGAGGGGCGAGAGGTTGGTGTGCACGGACCAGGAGAAGGACCTTGGAGTGATGGTTCCTGAGGATCTCAAGGTGGCAAAACAATGTGACAAGGCGGTGGCAAAAGCCAGAAGGATGCTGGATTGCATTCAGAGAGGAATTACCAGCAGAAAAGAAGTACTAATGCCACTGTACAAGTTGCTGGTGAGGCCTCACTTGGAATATTGTGTTCAGTTTTGGAGACTATATCACGCAAAGGATATAAAAAGAAGAAGGCAACCAAAATGATTTGGAGCCTATGTCAGAAGACGTATGAGAAGAGACTTGAGACCTAAATATGTACACTCTGGAGGAGAGGAGGGAGAGAGGAGATATGATTCAGACCTTTAAGTATTTTTGGAAAGAGTCTTTGGAAGAGGTTTGTTTGTTCGTTTGCTAATACTCTTTATTTAATTAACGAACAAACAAACAAACCTCTTCCAAAGACGGGGAAGCTGTAAAACTAGAGGGCATAACGTGAAGCTGCAAGGGGGGTAAACTGAAAGGCAACATCAGGAAATACTTTTTTCACTGAAAGGGTGGTGGATGCTTGGAATGCCCTCCCGATAGAAGTGGTGGGGACAAATGCAGTGACGGAATTCAAAGTGGCATGGGAGAAACACAGTGTATCCCTTTATAACAGGATAAAATCAAAATAAACATAACTCTTTATCTCAATAAATAGGGGTGACCTACATGGAGCAGTGGGTACACCCCTAAACAAAGGCATGGGGAGGGATGACCTGCACGGAGCGGCAGGGGCACCTACTCTTACCTCCTTGCTGGGCAGACTAGCTGGACTATGTTGTTGTTGTTGTTGTTGTTAAGTGCCGTCGAGTCTGAGTCGACTCATGGCAACCCTCTGGATAGCTATCCTAAATTGTGTTCGGTCTTCAGTCAGGCGGCTCATTGTTGACAGACTGGTACCCGTAGCTGCTGTTACTGTATCGATCCATCTCATTGCTGGCCTTCCTCTTTTGCATTGACCTTCTATCTTGCCAAGCATGATGTCTTTCTCTAATGATCTCTTTCTTCGCATGATGTGTCCAAAGTATGACAGTCGAAGTCTTGTCATCTGAGCTGCTAAAGAAAGCTTAGGTTTGATCTCCTCTAGTACCGACTGGTTTGTTCTTCGGGCAGTCCATGGTATACAAAGTATTTGCCGCCAGCACCATAATTAAAAGGCATCAATTTTCTTCCTGTCTATCTTTTTCCCTGTCCAGCTTTCACATCCATATGATGTTACTGAAAATACCATGGCTTGAACAAGTCGAATCTTTGTATGGAGAAAGACATCTCAGCTCTTGAGAATCTTATCTAGGTCTTTCATAGCCATTCTGCCAAGAGCAATGCGTTGTCTGATTTCTTGACTGCTTGTTGCTTCTTTATTGATAGTTGATCCAAGTAGGTTAAAGTTGTTCACGATTTCAATTTCTTCTCCTTCATGATCTTTGTCTTCTTTACATTAAGGTGCAGGCCCATTTTGAGAGTATGTTCTTTGATTGTGAGAAGCAAATGTTTCAGATCATCTTCACTTTCAGCCAGTAATGTGGTATCATCAGCATAGCAAAGGTTGTTGATGAGTCTTCCACCAATCTTCACACCTCTGTCTTCATATAATCCTGTTTCTCTGATGATTTGCTCTGCATATAAATTAAACAGGTAGGGGGAAAGTATGCAGCCTTGTCTTACACCTTTGCTTATTTTAAACCATTCTGTTTCTCCTTGTTCTTTCTGAACTGTTGCTTCTTGATCAATGTACAGATTGTGCAAGAATACGATCAGGTGTTCTGGTATACCCATGCTTCTTAATGTGGCCCAGAGTTTCTCATGGTTTACACAGTCAAAAGCTTTGCTATAGTCGATTAAAGCACAAATAGATATCCTTTTGGTATTCTTTAGTCTTTTCAAGTATCCATCACATCCGCAATGATGTCTCTCGTTCCTCGCCCTTTCCTGAACCCTGCTGGGCACTTCAGGTAGTTTTTGTTCCAGGTATGGTTGTAGTCTCTTTTGAATAATCTTCAGTAGAATCTTGCTGGCATGTGGGATCAGAGTGATTGTGCGATAATTTCCACAGTCAGTTGGATCACCTTTCTTTAGTATTGGTATAAACACAGATCTTTTCCAGTCAGTTGGCCATGATGTTGTCTTCCATATTTCTTGGCAGAGCCTTGTAAGTATGGTAACAGCTACATCAGATTGCTGTAATACTTCTATGGGAATGCTATCAGTGCCAGGTGCTTTGTTCTTTGATAAGGCTTTCAATGCTGCTTCAACTTCTTCTTTCATCACCAATGGTTCCCAATCATAAGGTACAGGTTGAAACGGCTGTTGGTCCACTTGATCTTTATCATATAAAAACTCTGTATATTCCTTCCATCTTTTCTTGATCTTCTCAGCATCATTCAACATAGAACCTTGAGCATCTTGTAACATTCCAATTCGAGGCTGGAACGTTTTCTTTAACTCTAGTAGCTTTAGGAAAGCCGATCTTTTTCTTCCTCTAATAGTTTCTGCTTCTATTTCGTTGCATGCGTCATTGTAGTACTTTTCCTTGTCCTGTCTTGCTGCACATTGGAAATATCTGTTGAGTTCTGTGATTGTCTTTCTTTCTCCTCTGGCTTTAGCTTCTCTGCGTTTCTGGGCAATTTTCAGAGTTTCTTCCGTCATCCATTTTGGCTGTTTTTTCTTTTTCACCTTTTGTAGAGACTTCTCGCTTTCTTCCAACACAACCTTCTTGATGTCATTCCATAACTCTTCTGGAGCTCTGTCATTTGTATCTAAAGCAGGAAATCGATTTTGCAGGCAGTCTTTAAGTTCCAGTGATATATTCTCAAGGTCATATTTTGCTGCATTCATGAGTGGTTTGCTCTTTTTCAACTTTAGCTTGAGTTTGCATACTAGTAGTAGATGATCTGTACCACAGTCAGCTCCAGGTTTTGTCTTTGATGTTATAGAGCTTTTCCATCGTTAACTTCTACAGATGTAGTCAATTTGATTTTTATACAATCCATTGGGTGAAGTCCATGTGTACAGTCGCCACTTGTGTTGCTGGAAGAAGGTGTTTGAGATGAATAGATTGTTGGTCTTGCAGAATTCTATCAGTCTTTCTCCAGCTTCATTTCTGTTGCCAAGTCCATATTTTCCAACTACTTTGTCGTCTCTTTTGTTGCCAACGTTTGCGTTCCAGTCACCCATGACTATCAGGATATCCTGTTTGCATGTTCTGTCAATTTCAGCTTGTACTTGTTCATAGAACTCTTCAATTTCATTCTCTTCTGCAGCTGTTGTTGGAGCATATACTTGAATTATAGTTGTGTTGATAGGCATTCCTCGTAGACGAATAGAGATTAAGCGTTCGCTGACTGCATTGTATTTCATTACAGTTCTTGCAAGTTTCTTCTTTATTATAAATGCAACACCATTTCTTCTTTGCCTTTCATTTCCAGCATAGTAGATCATGTGATCAATCTGATGCAAAGTGCCTGATGCCAGCCCATTTCAGTTCGCTGACACCCAACAGATCAAGTTGTACACGTTCCATTTCATTCTTGACCACCTCCAACTTCCCTTGGTTCATGCTTCGTACGTTCCATGTTCCAATATGTAAGACATCTTTACAGCTTCTGACTCTCATTTCATGTGCAGCTACATCAGCAGTCAGACGTCCCGAGGGCTTTGATCCAACCACATCATAAATGCTGGCTTTACTCTGAAAAGTCTTCAGCTCTTCCCCAGTAGCTAGTTGAGTGCCTTCCGACCTGGGGGGTCTCATCTTCGAGCACTACAGCACAGTTTGTTTTGTTGTAACTATCCATTGGGTTTTCATGGCAAGATACAGAAGTAGATTGCCAGGCCTTTCTTCTGTGCAGTTTAAGTTTGATGATTTTGTCGTTGTCACAGAAATGTGATCCTCCGCCGTCAACACTATCCCATTCTGCTGCTGCCCAGATGGGTGGTTTGTCTTGGTCTGGCACCTCAGCTGAGACCTGTCTATCTTGGGAGACCCTGCCAGTAGTTAAACTACCGATAGTTTAGCTCTCAGCATCACTGATGCACACAAGCCCTCACAGCACGACAAGCTGCAAACCAAGTGAGGGAGCTGGACCATACTGGTCTTTATCTGTTGTCATATACTATGTTACTATGTTATGTTACTATATATATTTCTTTATGGTAACAGTGGTGGATGCACAAAAGAGTCTTCCAGTGGAGAGAGCTTTATCAGTCATCATTTTTATATGTTCCTAGAGCAACTTGAGAAACTTAAGCTTAACAAATCATCAGATAGGTTAGCAATTTCATGTCCTTTTAGAATTCTGGGGTGAATAGCAACCTATCATTTAAAACATACATAGTGAGGACTGGCCAATATAATGCCAATTTTCAAAAAGAATGCCAGGGATTATCTGGTAAACTATAAATCATTGGGCCTGATGTTGGTTCTAGGCAAAATGGTAGAAACTATTCTAAACACCTGCCCCCACAAATTACTGACCATATAGATAGAAAGAAGTTGGTATGTATTTAGCAAAGGCAAAGCTTGCCTCATCTATTTATTAGATTTTTTTGGAAGGTGTTACCTCATAAACACCTTTTATCTATATTTGTTATGTTTATTAAAAATTTGATATACCGCTTGTACGAAACAGCTGGTTGCAATAGTCGCTTTGGATTTTCAGGAGGCTTTGACAAAGTCCCTCTTGAGAGACTCCTCAGGAACTTAAAAACCATTATATAGCTAGTGTTTTATCACGGTTTAAAAGAGAGAAAACAGGTCAGTTTTCCAAATGAAAAAAAGGTCAATAGGGAAGAGTTCCAAGGATCTGTTTTGAGACCTGTGCTGTTTAACATATTTGTAGATGATCTCTAACAAGGAGCAATAAGCAAAGATCAACTTTGCAGATGACATATGAGTATTCAAACTGAAGAAGGGTCTTAGGAGGCTGAGAGACTGGGCATCTAAATGGCTGATGGCATTTAATGTGAACAAGTTCAAAGGGATGCACATTTGGAACAATAATCTGCTGGGTTTTAAATTGTGAATTACCACCCAAGATAAAGATCTTGAAGCCAATGTGGACAATGCATTGAGACTTTCAGCCCAGTGTGCTGCAGCTGCCTAAATAGCAAATTGAATGTTGAAGGATTATTCTAAAAGGGATGGATAGGTCCCTGATATGACTGCACTTTGATATTGTGTGCAGTTCTGGTTCCCCCCCCCCCCCATCTCAAAAAGGATAGAGCAGAATTAGACAAGGTTCAGAGAAGGGCAACAAAAATGATAAAGGGGGTTGATCACTTCCCTTATGAGGGAAGGCTAAACCTGTTAGGACTCTTCAGCTTAGAGCAAAGACTGAGAGGAGATAAATAGAAGTTTATAAAATCATGAGCTGAATTTTTTTTTCTTTTGTGGATCCTATCTTCTCTTCCCTTCTGAAAGATGTTTGACAACAGATATAGTGTAGTTACTTACCTGTAGCAGGTTTTCTCCGTGGACAGCAGGAAGAAGCCCTCATGGAAGGGCGATATCCCCAATGGAGTCCCGCATGGGAACGCTCCCCTGTTTCCATTAGAAGCTTTTGAGAGGCTCCACCATGCATACACACCTGCCTTCCCGCCTGCCGTGGTGCCATCATATCTCCAGAACAATAATATACCTAGTAGCCAAAAAACAAGTCCTTGAGGAGGTGGGAGGGTTGCAAGGACTGCTGTTCATGGAGAACATCTGCTACAGGTGATTAACTACACTTTCTTCCTGGACAAGTGAGAAGTAAGTCCTCACATATGGGACTTCCAAGCTACAGGCTACCAAAAACTGAGGAGGCAAAAGCCTAACAGGGACAACAAAACTCGAGAACCTGAAGAAACAGAGGGTAGTCCCGCCCCCCCCCCCCCCCCCAGGGACTCGACTGATTCAGTGTCCTTAGTGCACATTGACACTGAGAGGACTCTTTTTGGTAGCCTGGATGGACAGATGGGCCAGTGGGAAGGAGTTGAACCTAAGTTCCAAAGAGATGCCAGAGTACAGCTTAGCCGAAGTTGCTGTCGTGTCGGGAATCCCATAATGAACTGTCAATGTGTGGACAGCCCTACAGATCTCTTCCATAGAGACTGAGCACAAGTTGGCCACTGACGCAGCCATGGCTTGGGCATTGTGAGCTGTGACGTGGCCATCAAGGAAAAGACCTGCCTGGGCATAAGCAAAAAAGATGCAGTCTGCCAGCCAAATGGACAGCGTGACTTTGGAGATGGCAGCACCCAGCTTACTGGGGTCAGAAGAGACGCTGAGTGGAACACTGGTGCGCCTTCGTCCGCTTGAGATAGAAGGCCAGGGGTGTGCTTGCAGTCCAGCAGGTGCAGCGCAGCCTACCCATGATTGGCATGAGGCCTGGGAAAGAAAGTGGTCAGAACGATGGATTGAAGTGGAAAGTGGAGATCACCTTAGGCAAAAAAACGTGGGTACGTTCACAAAACCACCCTACTATGATGAAACCTGGTATATGATGGGTGAGCCACCAAGGCCTTGGAGCTCACTGACATGGTAAGCTGAAGTAACCACCACCAGGAACAATACCTTCTAGGTCAGGAATTTCAGAGGGCAGGAAGCGAGTGGCTCAAAGGGAGCTGACAGGAGCTGAGCCAAAACCACAATAAGGTCCCAAACCATCAGCGGGTGCTTGATCATAGGCTTAGAGAGCAGTAGGCCCCACATGAAGCGAGCCACCAGGGGCTGAGATGAGATGGGCTTCCCCTCTGAGTCACGGTGGTAGGCCTCAAATCGCGCTCAGATGGACTCTGATCGAATTAGACCTGACACCGGAGTTCATGAGGTGAAGGAAATACTCCAGCAATCTGTCCACAATGCAGGAGAAGGGATCCAGAGCCCTATCAATGCACCAGGCGGAGAATCTTCACCACTTAAACAAGTAGGAGCTGCGCCTAGAATCCCTGTTTGAGGCCAGGAGGACGTCCGTCACATCTTCAAGTACATTAAGTTCTGAGAGAACTATCTGCTGTACATCCAAGCCGTGAGGGCCAGGGACTGGATGTGGGGGTGCAGCCCAGCCGGAGAGGCTCCCGCCGAGAGTTGAAGCAGCAGGGTAAACTATAGCTGTCTGGGCCAATATTGGGCGATTAAGAATAGTAGTACCTCTGTCAGCCTGAAGCTTCAGCAACGTCTTGGGCATGAGTAGGATTGGAGCGTATGCATAAAGCAGATCTTCCTCCCACCAGTGGAAGAGGAAGGCATCCGAAGCCAGGCGACCGTGTGTAGCCATCCTGGAGAAGAACTGCTCCACCTGGGTGTTTGTGCAGAGAGATCCACCACTGGAGTACCCCACTCCCAAAATATCTGCTCCACTACACTCTTGTTGAGGGTCCAGTCGTGTGGTTGGAGGACCCGACTTAGGTGATCTGCCAGGATGCTGAGCTCTCCAGGCAGATAAGTCACCTGCAGCTCCATCCTGTGGGCAGCAGTGAACTTCCACAAGTGAACCACTTCTCATCACAGGAGATACAATCTCGTGCCTCCCTGCTTGTTGATATAGAATATTGCCCACTTGATTGGCTCTCTGTCTGTCTGTCTGTCTGAATCAGGACAACCTGGTTGGTTGGGCATGGAAAATGGCACGAAGCTAGAGGAAGTTGATCTGGTGGAGGCTCTCCTGCTCAGACCACAGGCCTTGAGTGTGCAGGCCATCCATGGTCAGCGTCTTCTGGGGCGTTGATGTCTGGAAAGGAAGACCCCTGAGTAAGTTCTGTAGCTCCAGCCACCAATGAAGGGACTGCACTAGAGGTGCAGGGACTGCTCAACATCCACTAAGGTTGCCGCATATAGAGATGATCTTTATAATCTAAAACACTCCACTCTAACTTGCATATAGAGATGAGCCAGCGGAATAATGTGGCCATGTGGCTGAGCATCTTCAGCATCCTCCGTGCCATTGTGTGGCGCCATCTCTGGATGCCACCCACCACCTCTGTTAGCCACTGCATGTGGTCCACCAGGAGAGAGGCCCGAGCTTGAGTGGTATCGACAAGAGCCTCGATGAACTCCAGCTGTTGAGAGGGCTGGAGGTGAGACTTAGAGTAGTTGACTACGAACCCCAGCTGCTCGAGCACCTGAATGGTGAGGTGAGCCAATTGCTGGATGCTGTCTGGGGTGAAGCTCTTTATGAGCCGGTCAGCCAAGTAAGGGACGACAAAGCCCCCCAGAGTTTGGAGATAAAGTGGCCACCACTTGGGAACTGATGCGAGTATGAATGGAAGCACTCTGTACTGGCAGTTCTGACCCCCAGAACAAACCAGAGGTATTTCCTGTGAACAGGGAGGATCGGGATGTGCGTATTATGCATCCTTCAGATCCAAGGAGCATAGCCAATTGCCCTTAAGAAGGTGAGGGAGCAGCATCCCCAGCAAGACCATCTTAAACTTTTCTCGCACTAAAACGTGGTTGAGGTTCCTGAGTTCCTGAATGGGTTGGAACCCCCCTGTCTTTTTGGGGACCAAGAACTACCTGGAGTAGAATCTCTGCCCGACCTGATCCAGAGGCACCAGCTCGATGGCAAGCTCGGCCAGAAGAGTGGAGACCTCCTCCTGTAGCAAGCTGCAATGCAGCTGGTCTAGGGGGTACTCCCCGGGAAAGAAAGGAGGCAGCAGCTGAATAAAATGCAGCAGGTATCCACTGCTGACTATCTGCAGGACCCAAGTGTCCGAGGTGACCTGTGTGCAAAGTAGACAAGCCACCCCCCCCCCCCCCAACACTTAGGTGGGTAGCCCTTGCACCAGCAGACTGGCTATGCTCCTGCAGAACCAGTCAAAACCCTGCCCCTGGCTTTGGCTGAGGGACCTGCTGACGAGGGTCTGCGCCTTAGGCTGTGCACTCTGAGGGCTCCGGTAGTACCAGTGCTTGCGCTGGTAAAAAGGCTTCTTGTTCTAGTACTTCATTTGCGAAAGGTCAGCATGAGAGCCTGGATAGGGTCACGTGCTCTCTCTCGATCTTGCTCACTCTTTCCTCCACGGATGTCCTGAAGAGGTTTTCTCCTTGGAAAGGCACGTCCGCCAGGTATCCTGGAGCCATGTGAAATGGTGTGTTTCTATGCCCACAGCCACAACCCAGCTGGTAGACTCCAAGGTGTCGTAGGTGGCTCAGACCATGTATTTATGAGGTCCTTATCATGGCTCACCAGGGCACGGAAGGAACAAAGATGCTCCGAGGGAATGAAGGAGCCAAACTTGGCCAGGTCTACCATGATGTCCTTAAGGAACATGCTCATGTAAAGCTGGTAGGAGAAGATCCAGGCTACCAGCATGGAGCCCTGGAAACATCTCTTACCAAAGGAATTGAGGATCTTGTCTTCCCTGCCCAGGGGCACCGAAAATTAGGTCTTAGTGCTCTTAATCTGCTTCATAGCCAATTCCACCACGATGGAATTGTGGGGCAGCTGCGATTTCTTGAAGCCAGGGGGTCTTCTGGACCCAGTATATACAGTCCAGCCGCAGGCTTTTGGCTGGCACTGTGAGAGGAGTCTCACATCCTCTGCAGAATGCGGTGCATGGGCACCATAACTGCCTCCTTGGGAGCCGAAGGGTATTGGAGGATCTCCAACTCCTCCACCCTTGGCTCAACCGTGATTATGCCATCACCGTAAAAACTGAAGTTAAATACCTAGGCATAATACTTGATCAGCATCTCACCTTCCATGAACATATATGTAAAACAACTCATTCAATTTACTCTAAGATCAGAACAGTGAGAAACCTTCGCCCTTTATTAAATCCAGACTCCTTCCGTACCGTTTGCCAAGCTCTTACTACCCCTACCCTTGACTACTGCAACCTCATATACCATGGCCTCTCAAAACATAGCATCCATCCCCTCCAATTAGCTCAGAACACAATAGCACATCTAATCTCCAAGACACCCAGAAGATCTCACATTACCCCCATACTTAAACAACTCCACTGGCTCCCTGTCCTATCTAGAATAAAATTTAAAACCCTCACTCTAATTCACAAAGTTATCCATTATGAATCTGCCCCTTGCCTTCGCTCATTCCTAACCAAGCCTTCCAGCTCCAGATCTCGCAGGCCTAACTCTGCAAATCTACTACAAATCCCAGCCCAAAAACTAAAAAGCTCACAAGCTACCTGCAATCGTATTTTCTCCCTCTACGCCCCCACAGAACGGAACGCCCTCTCTCCTGACCTTCAAAATTGTTCTGATCATGCAGAATTCTGCAAAAAAATTTAAAACACTCCTTTTTCAGAATTACTATAATACCACCTCACAAAGCAACAGCCAACTAAATGCCACCTAGATTTAGCTAACCCACTACCCTCCATTAAATATCCCCCTCTTTCCTGTATCCTTCCCCCACCCCCTTCTTCCCCTTCCAAATGTATATAGTTGCCTTTTCTGGCATTATAACCAACAGTTACCTTTGTGTTCTCTAAGTTCTTGTTCTTTGTAAAATAGATGTACCCACGCTGTTATTTTCGAGTTCCATGTACACTGTCTTGAATTGTAGAAAGACGGTATATTAAAATCATCAAATTAATAAATAAAATAAATGTCCCTAATGAAGTCCTGGAAAGACGTCCTCCAGGGGCAACATCCGACGCGCATACAGAGGAGAGGGGTCCGATGGCAGGTCCTGAGACCCAGGCTCTGACACCACCAATTCCTCCCTCAGTCTCCCATTCCTTGGGGTCCAACTCCGAGAGGAAATCAAAATAGCATCGAGCTTCCTCTCGACGACACCTCCAGTCCAGCAGGAAAGCCAGGCATTGGTGGGACCAATGGTGCACTGAGCGGAGGTGCTGGTGCACCAGGGAATTGGAGTTTGAGACACTGGAGAGTGAAATGGATGTCTGAACAGGTGTTGATTCAGACTGCCTTGGCAGAGAGAGCATGGGTCTCCAGGACAGGCTGGACGGAGTACGGTAATGATGCCGATTGGCATCAGAGTGGGGGGGGGGGGGGAAGGCTACTGACCACATGGCCATCACCGCTACCATGTGGGCCTTGAGGGCTCAAAGGTGTTCTTCCAGCACTGCCATCCCCAAAAGCATCAGGGCCAGAATAACAACCTCAACCACCAACTCCGACACCCTTTGATAGGATCTGCACAATGGTGATCTCATTGGGAGACAGCTGGCAGCCTTTCAGGGCTCTGGGGGTCAACTCCTCCTGCCAGGGCAGCTTAGCGGGTTGCTCCCAACCATTGCTCTCAACATCATGCAGAGAGGGGCTGTGGTGCCGATGCACATGGCTCTTAGCCCAGTGCCCTCTTTGATGTTGATGAAGTCAATGACGGATCCTTCCTGAACTCTGACCGAAGGTCAATAGAGTCTCCTCTCTGTGGCACCGTGATACCGCCACCTCTGCAAAGCTCTGCGAGGCTGTCAACATTGGGTCTGAGGATGCTGAATCCAACAGCCCAAAGAGGGACTCCCTCTGTTTCTCCTGGCCCTTGAGGTCTTCCTCATCTGCAGGCAAAGATTGCACGGTGGGCTGATGGTCGGGCTCAAGGCACTGCAGGCACCAATTGTGCCTGTTGGTTGCCAAAATAGTGCATGTACACTTAGTACACTTTTTAAAGCTGCTGGCTGGCTTGGACATGCTGGGAAACACAGCCACGGTAAGGTCAAACGCCTCAATTTCACCAGCAGTGGGAAAAATCTGTAAAGAGAAACCAAGAAAGAAAAAAATGAAAAAGAGGGGCATCTACCTAGGAGTTGACACAACCAAAGGCAGGTGGTAACTAGGCAAAAAGACAAAAACAGCCCATGATGGAGTCAGAAACAAATCCAACCTTTTTTCGCCAATGGCTGGAACACATCAGCAGAAAAAGAAGACTGGCGATAAGATGGCACCACGCGGGGCTCCGTCAGGGACGTTGCCCATATATAAGGACTGACTTCCTGCTTGTCCATGGAGAATGGATGTCATTTTGGACATACTCTATTCTAGTTTTCAAAGGGCTATATTCCCAAGCAATGGATAACAGCCTTTATCTGATCATGTTTAAAAGATCCAAATCTGACCCTATTGTATTATGTAATTTATTGTCTTATTTCCATTTTGCCCTTGGTTGCAATAATTGCAGAAAAAGCAGTCTTGCATCACCTAAATACAGTTTTAAAATGTTAACTAATTCCATCCTAAATGGTTGGTGTTTTGATGATGGCACAGTACTGTAACTTGACTTAGCTCATTGCACGATGAGATCTTATAACATCTTGTTAATGGTATAGAGATCTTTTGCTGCACCTAGATCTTTTGTCTGCTTTCGATTTAGTAGATCATGGTTTGCGTTTTACTAGGTTAGAAGAACATAGTATTGTAGGAACTGCTTTAAACTACTTCAAGTTTTATGTTTCTTCACACTCTTTTACAATATATGTGAATAATTTTGACTTCTACTGAGTTTTGCATGCTTTCCGGGGTACCACCAGATTCTGGCCTTTCTCCCATTTTGTTTAAATGTATTTATTGTGCCACTTGCCACTCTAATTCAGAATGCTGGATTTAGTGTTCACTTATATGCCAGTGATATCTAGATTCTAGTTTATCATGATATACTCGGGATCCCTCCTTTCAGTCTTCATTAAACAGAATTGCTGAATGGCTTTCTTTTAATGGACTCTCTCTTAGTGCCAAAAAATCTACAGCTATCTGGTTCTCAAATAATTAGACACATTTTAAATACGTTCCTTAAATGGCTGGCCATGGTTTCCTAATAAAAGAGGCGATCACATCCTTAGGGATTATAATAAGGATCTTACCTTTTTCTCCTTATATTTCTTCTTTCATAAAGAAATATTTGTTTACCTTAAGAATGATACATCCAGTCAAACTTTTATTGAATTCCAATTTTCTACAAATATTATTATATTCCCTAATTCTTTCTCATTTGGACTATTGCAACTCTCTACTAACTGGCATCCGTCCGTATTCAATGAAATATATTCAGTTGATGCAGAACACTGCTGTAAAGTTAATCTATTATGCAAAAATATCAGACCATGTTACACCTCTCCTACTGTAGGTAGAATACAGTTCAAAATAGTGATGCTTGCCCATCATGCTTTTATGGAAGTTACCCTCTCTACTGTTCTTCACTGATGATTCCATATTCCTCTTGATGTACATTAAGATCATCTCAAGGTCATCTTTTGATTATTCTATCTTTTTGTAAAGTAAGATATGACTGTATACAAGTATCGATGTTTGCGCATTGGGCTCTTATCCTGTGCAATTCCCTCCCATGGAAGAGTTGTATGCTGAGGAAAAATTCAAGATATTACTAAAAAATTGGTCTTTCTGTGACACCTCTGGAAACTTTAGTTCTGGGTCAAATTTCTCCTCAGTATGTTACGTCTTCTGTATGTCTGAATTAAATTCGTCCTTACTTTGAAATGGTTGTTCAATTCATTATTGCTGCCCTGTTTAATATGTCCTGTGTATCTTATTACTTTATTTTAATTCTTTTATTGTATTTATGTTATATTCCTGGTATAATATTTATCTTAATTTAAAGATAAATAAACTGAAGAAAATCATCTGGACTGAATGGTATACATCCAAGGGTATTGAAAGAATTGAAATATGAGATTGCAGACCTACTATTAGTAATCTGTGAACTATCATTAAAATCAACTGAAGAGTGGAAAATAGTCAGTTTAACACAAAAATTTAAAAAGGGTTCCAGGGGTGAACCGGGAAACTACAGATCGGCGAGCCTGACATCAGTACCAGAAACAATGGAAGAAACCATCATAAAGAACAAAATTACTGAACATGTAGATAGTCATGGCTTAATGGGAGACAGCCAACATGGATTTAGACAAGGAAGATCTTGTCTTACTAATCTGTTATGTTTTTTTTGAAAGTGTGAATAATCAGGTGGACAAAGGTGAGTCAGTTGATATAGTGTATCTGGACTTTCAGAAAGTCTTTGACAAGGTCCCTCATCAGAGACTTTTGACAAAACTAAAAAAGTGATGGGATAGGAGGCAGTGTACTATTATGGATCAGGAACTGGTTAAAAGATAGAAAGCAGAGGGTTGGGCTAAATAGCCAATTTTCCCAATGGAAAAAGGTGAATAGTGGAGTACCCCAGTGATCTGTACTGGGTCCGCTGCTTTTTGACATATTCATAAATGACCTGGAAAAGGGAATAATGAGTGAGGTTATCAAATTTGCAGATGACACAAAACTATTCAAAGTTATTAAAACCCATGAGGATTGTGGAAAATTGCAAGAGGATCTTGAAAAATTGGAAGACTGGGCATCCAAATGGCAGATGAAATTTAATGTGGACAAGTGCAAAGTTATGCACCAAGGAAAGAACAACCCAAACTATGGTTACACGATGCAAGGTTCTACATTAGGAACCACCACCCAGGAAAAAAAATTTAGGCGTCATCGTTGATAATATCTTAAAACTCTCCGCCCAGTGTGCAGTGGCGCCCAGTGTGCAGTGGCGGCCAAGAGAGCAAATAGAATGCTAGGTATCATATGGAAAGGAATGGAAAATAAAACAAAGTATATTATAATGCCTCTGTATCGTTCCATGGTGCGACCGCACCTTGAATATTGTGTGCAATTCTGGTTGCTGTATCTTAAAAAGGATATAGTGTTATTAGAAAAGGTACAGAGAAGAGCCACCAAAATGGTAAAGGCGATGGAAGGATACCCCTATGAAGAGAGGCTGAAAAGGTTAGGGCTCTTCAACCTGGAAGAGACGGCTGAGGGGAGATATGATAGAGGTCTATAATTTAATGAGTGGAGTGGAATGGATAAACGTAGATCGATTGTTTACCTTATCAGAATATAGAAAGACTAGGGGACATGCAATGAAGCTACAGGGTAAACTATTTAAGATTAACGTGTAATCAAACTCTGGAATTTGTTACCGGAGGATGTAGTAAAAGCTATTGGTGTAGCTGGGTTTAAAAAAGGTTTGGACAAGTTCCTGGAGGAAAGGTCCATAAACCATTATTAAAAGGGACCCGGGATATCACTGCTTGATCCAATACAAGCACTGTGGAACCTGTGTCTTTTGGGGAAACTGCTAGGTACGTATGACCTAAATTGGCCACTGTTGGAAACAGTATACTGGGCTTGATGGACCTTGGTCTGACCCAGTATGGCATATCTTATGTTCTTAATCAGTTTCTGTAACCTGTTTCCTAGTGTTTTCCTTCTGCTCCAAATGTGAATATTTGTAGCCTTGGAGGTGGAGTGAGGCTGCAGTCACAGAGTGAGCTTGTTAATTGGTATCTGCTGAGGACTTGCTGTGATCACATGCCACAGATGGAGAGTTACAGGCAGACTTGCCATGAACATCTCTAACTTTCTTCAGATTATCTATTTTCTGGGCAGATATTGCTGTTTAAACTTATGTGTTTTAAACTTTCCCTACTTAACTGTGCTCACTTTTATCAATCTAAGTAAATCAGAGTGCTGCTGTTACACTGATCATCATCAGAAAACCCTAAGTGGGTGAAGGGTAGGGAAGAATGAGAGGGACTAAAACTAGTAATGTCTGAAATACTGTAGTGTGGGAACATGATATTGTTCTAACAGCATGCAGTCATTCCCAGAGGGTCTAAAGAATTGGGGGGAGGGGGGAGGTGGTTTAGAAATACCAAAGAAACAGACCTCGGACCACATGGCATTGACAAGGTTAAAGGGGACTCTCCAGTGAAACTAAACACATAATCTCTGCCCCTGGGGCAGGTGCAGAAAGAGCCTTCACTTGGAGACACTGGGTAAAAGGAGCACCTTTTGAATGAGAAACACTGCAGCTTTATTGAGCCGAAAAGAAGCTTTGAGCCTGATCCTGGGGAACTAGAGCACAGGTAATGATAGCTGCGTTCAAAGCCTTATTACCCTGAGACTGTTTGCCGGAAAAACACCAGCCACCATCTTGCAGATCCTTGTGGCATTTAACTGACGGTGAAAAGAAACGCTGCACACTGGTGAGAACACCTCTTGGGAACCTTTTGGAAATACCTTCTTGATAGATAAAGAAGGAGAACATTAGTGAATCTAAACTTAATATCTATCTACATATTTCCTCCCATTGCTGAATTTTCAAGGCATGAAGCATTCATGGCTTGAAGGGCCGAGACTTCATTCTGTAAGTCTCGACTCTATTCAAAGTGTTTGAACATTTGCATTCTGAATAGAGTCTTGGGAATCCATTCCTGTAGTGGCATTGAGAAACTGAAATTGATGATTAAAGCTCCAGGATGACTGGTCACTTTGAAATGCTTTCCAGGGTCCTGGTCTGGAACTTGAGCAGATACTTCACTGCAGAGGGAGAAAAGGATGGTGGTTCCTAGCCCTGGGCTTCTCCAGAAGACCCTCTGGAGATCTCCACTGTCATCTGCAAAAGAGAGGCTCTTTCAGCTTCACTAAGTGAGGGGGATCCTGGGGCACTGCCTGTCCACATGGCATCCCAGCAGTGATGGGATCTTGTGCCTCTCTCACAAGAGAACCCTTAAAGTGGTCTCCCCATTGGAAGGGGAGGATACAGCCAAAGCCCATAGTCCATCCAAAGATGCCAGTAGTTCACTGGGCAAGTAACTGAAGTTTATGACCTTGCTGGTTAGATTTTAATGTTGCTCATGCCATCATAACACTGGGAAGGCAATCCGTGACAGAAAGTAGGTTGCTTCCAAAGAGCATAGCTATGATTAACAGAACTCATTTGCCATCTTGCTCCACCTTCCAAAAGTGTTCTGGTCTGACTACATTAAACTGTGCACATCTTTATAGAAAAAAAAAAAAGAAACACCTGGAACCAAATAAAAAGAGAGAAAGAAAATGATGAATGGAGTCAACGGAGAACAAAAAAAGTAGACCAGCCAATCCTATTTTGTCCATTCTAGCATTGCATTTATTTTCTGAAGCCCACTGCAAAAGGGTGAAGCTGCCCATCGCATTGCAGAAACGTCAGCATCTCTTTCGTTATTTCTGTTTCTCCAAGAGATCTGCGTTTTCTCAGGAGGCTTTGCTGAAAGGTCCTTGACAATTTTCTGGTACTAGAAATTCAGAATCAGAAGACTGTCTAGAAAACTGAGAAGCTGTTGAACTCCAGAAAAGGACTCATCGAGACGACAAGTTAAAGATGCTAAGTGGAAAAATCAGAGGCGCCCAGACTTAGAGATACTGACATAACCAGGGAAGAAAGCACATCCACAAAATGTCAGCATTTACACAGAGCAATGTGAAGCCCCCCTCCTCCCAGCAAAACTATGGAGAAATTCTACAGAGAAAATCTCCTGCAGACCTATGGAAAAATGATCTAACCAATAGTCTCTATAGGGAGACAACCTCTGAATGACCTAAGAAGAAAACTTCTGGTAAAAATCCCTAATTTTGGCCGATTCTCTCCTCTCTGTTGATGTAGTGACAAAAGGCCAATCAGGTTTATGGATAACCTCTGTCAGACTTATTTCTGGACAAAAGTGACTGATGTATACAGAAATCTCTAGCTAATTTAGAAGGAAAATCCCCAGCCCGTATATGGAAGACACCAATGGATCTGATGAAACCGAGAATTTTCTGAGAACAGTACTTCCACTTTGGATGCCCGAAAGGTCCACAGAGAAAACTATTTCCCCAGTGGTTCTCTGAGATATTTGCATTTTCCAGTAGACTGATATATAAAAGGTGTAGGCTGTTATGTTTGTGTAGGCCTTTGCTTACAAAGGAACAAACCTAGTTTTTAGCCTAACTTTTATGGTTTTATGGCATGTTTTTATCATGTGTGTTTTGGATGTTTGTATATTTAATATGAATGTACTAGTGTGCGAGTCTTCAGCTGTCCTAAATGAACTTGCTTGTGACCGATCTCTGCAGCTAAGCAGTGTCGGGCCTGGCTGGTACTAAGATTGGTGACCACCTTGGAAAACCAGGGGCTATAAACTTGCTGCACAAGAAAGCTTTGGCAATCTACTTCTGGTCTCACCTTGCTAAGAAAACCAAGGGGCTGGGCTGCCAGGACTCATCAGCACACATTGCATCATACTAGTGTGATATGGGACAATATTTTGTATAGATTTTCAGGACATTTCATCCATTCCTGGTATTATCTGTGTCTGTATGGACTTGTAGTCTTGTGTTTCTTATGGAAGTCGATCGCAATTTCAGAACTACAAGTCCATACAGGCCATGGGGTAAAACTAGAACCAGATCAGCCTGTCCTGAAAATCTGGTAACTCTCCCGCCCTGCCTCCGAGGAATAGCAAATAAAATGGAGACTATCATAATGTTTCTGTCTCACTCCATGGTGGGGCTGCACCTTGAATATCATGTGCACTTCTGGCTGCCATATCTCTAAAAGGGATATAGCAGAACGAGACAAGGTTCAGAAAAGAGCGATTAAAATGATCAAGGGGACGAAGCACTGCCCTTAGGAAGAGATGCTAAACAGGTTTGGGCTCTTCAGCTTGGAAAAGAAACAGCTGACAAGAGATATGATAGAGGTTTATAAAATCTCAAGTGGAATGGAACAGGTTATTAGAAAACTGTTATTTACTCCTACAAATAGGACACTCCAGTAAAATAAATGGTAGTGGATTTAAAGCAAAAAGTATTTTCTCAGTCATCACACAATTAAGGTGTGGAATTTGTTGCCAGAGGACATGGTCAAAATTAATAGCACAGCTAGAGTGGAGAAGTGGCCTAGTGGTTAGGACATGGTACCTTAGGCCGGAGGGCTGTGGGTTCAAGTCCCACCTGGGGCAGCAATTTCAGGCAAGAGGGACTGGGCTTTCTAGCTCTATAGGCACTCCTTGTGGCCTTGGGCAAGCACTTAACCCCCTGTTTCCTCAGGTACACATAGATTATGAGCCCTTTGGGGACAAGGGAATGTATCCAGTACCTGTTTGTAGTGATTACATAATGTCTGAAGGATAAGGCAGTATAGAAAACTGGTTAAATAAATTTAAAAAAAAAGGTTTTGGAAAAGTGTCTGGACAGCAGATCCATTAGCAGTTACCTGATAAGCTAGCACAGGGATCACAGCCTACTGCATGGGATGTGATCTTCCAAGTACTGGCCATCGTTGAAGACAGAATGTTGTGCTCCCCGGACTCTGGGTCCAATTCCACCTGTACATTTTACCTTAAGGAATGGAGGAATGCATCCTAGTCAGCCACAGCGGGAACATTTTAAAACCACCTGCACAAAAACTGAGCCGGCCAATGACAGAAACATCCTCGGAGGGTGCCAGGAGAGCAGCCCCTCCTCTACTCCCATAAGAAGACCAATCCGATGCCCTTATCAGCCACAGCAGGACCTTAACTTCCTCACCTCCTGGGTGCACCCACACCTAAGGACCATGCCAAAGGGCCCTTTGGTGTGGCCCTTAGGCAGGAGACCAGTGAAACACCAAAAACTACACTGACTCAACACAGTTAAATCCAGCCACACCAAGCAACTTGTCAGCACATTCATCATGCTCCAATTCTACGCTCTCCTCTACTACCTCCTTGCCCTACTGATCCTCACCTCCACCGCAAACTCCCTCCTACTCCCCTTCCCATACCCCCCTCGCTCCTTCCCCCTCTACCATAACCTACACCCTCTCCCCCCTATCAGTATGACATTTAACTCCCTCCTCCCCCCTGCATACACAACACCTCATCCTAATCCCAATAAATAAGACCCCACTCCCGCACAGAAACAAACCACCCAACCCAAGATCCCTCAACTGCACATTCATCAATACCTGTTCCACAAAGAACAAAATCTCTGCCATAAGAGACCTCCTCTTCACCCAAAATCTGGACATCCTATGCATTACTATGCATCACCTTTTCCTTAAATACTTCCCAGAGAACGAAGAAGCACAATCACATTCGAACACAAATAACCACTTGCCAAACACGTAAACCTTCTGACTCATCAGCACATCAATCTTGTTCAACAGATTTACATGAAACTTCTCATACCCTGATTCTTTGATGTAAATAGTTGTCTTGTACATAGTTAATCCTGTTATCCTGTTATCCAAGTTGATTTTCCTGTTAACTGTAAAACCCAGATATTTGTATGTTGTCTGAGGCCCTTTGTTCCATGTAAACCGCGCTGATAACGAATAGTGCGGTATATAAAAAATGTTAATAAATAAATAAATAAATAAATTACTGAATCCTGGCTCACCAAAACAAAATCAAATCAGACTCCTCAACTACTGCCCTCTTCCACTCCCCACATACCCACAGAAAAAGAGGCGGTATCCTCATCCTCATTAAAACAACTCTGAACTTCAACATACTAGCTGCAGAAAGCACTGCAATCCTAGACATACTCACCATTTCAAACACAGAACTCATCTGCCTAGCCTACCGCTCTCCATCTGACCCAACCAATGATCTCTCCGACCACTCCGCATCACTTTCAAAAACAATACAAAACATAAGGACCTCATTCTACTAGACCTCAACCTCCAATCAGCCCCAACAAAACAAGCCATGCCATGGCAGCAATGGACTTTTAATAAATCGTTAACTCTCCTATTCATAACAAAGGCAACACCCTCAACCTCATCTTCACAAACAACAATCTCATCCACATCACCCAGATCCTCCCAGTACCTTGCTCTGACCACAGCCTAATAACCTTCCATCTCCCCATCACTACTTCCCAAAAACAAACCTCATCTCCCAGTTGGCACAAGAATTGCTTCAAGAAATTCAACAAAGAATCCTTCCTCGCACACATCTCTCCAATCCTCCTCACAGAAATTCTGGACACCACTTTGACCTCCTGGAACCAAACCATCAGTGAATCTGCCTCAAACTCAACCCACCTACAGACCTCTGTCCACAAACTGACCCCTTGGTACACCCCAGACCTCTGAAAACTCAAATCACAACTACGCAGACAAGAATGTAAATGGAGAAAAACTCGCCTACCCACAGACCTATCCTGCTACATTACTCTCCTGAGGGAATACAACCATGCCATAAACCGCTCCAAGCAAACCAAACTAATCCAAAGATCACTCAACTGCCCAAGAGAGCTATTCTCTCTACTAAAAGAACTTATAAAAATCACCGTGCGATGATACATCCAACAACTCCATCAGCCCACAACAACTGGTTGACTACTACTCCGCTCGCCAACCTCTACTCACAGCCCAAGCAAGTCTACCACTACAACTTACCCCACCAGCGCACTCATGGACCAATTTTGAACACATCTATACTGAAAACATAGAAAGCATCATCTCATCCCTTAACATTACAGCATCCCCTCTGAAACCCTGCCTGGTCAACTAGATCAAAGCCACCAAATTTGAACTTTCCCTTTTCCTCGCAAAACTTGCTCGAAGCGTCTTACTGCATGGCGATATACCAACGTGTCTAAAAACTTCCTTAATCCACCCTCTATAAAAAAAAAAATCCTAGACCCCTCTGACCCCTCCTTCTACAGACCCATAGCAAGCCTACCATTCAAAGCCAAAGTCATTGAGAAGACCATCCAAAACCAACTGCAAGAATATCTTGACACCCATGCCCTGCTTGATCCACAACAACAAGGATTCTGACTGCCCCACTGAGTGGAAACCCTCCTAACTTTCCTCATGGACAACCTCATAAAAGGAATTCAGAACACTCACCAAGTTTTCATATTCGTATTCCTTGATATCTCACCAGCCTTTGACACCATCAATCATAAAATCCTCCTCCAACGCCTACAGTTAATAGGAATACAAGATGCCGTATTAAGATGGTTCCAAGTCTACCTACTCAACAGTCTCCAACAGTTAAGGATTGGGTCACTATCATCAACTCCATACACTCACACCCAAGGTGTTGCCTAAGGATCCACCCTCTCAGCACTTCTATTCAAAATCTATATGCAATCACTCCGCAATGTTATCCAATCACACAACATCAACTATCACATCTACACAGATGACATCATGCTATATGTACCATTCAACCTGAACAAGCCATCATACAAAGAGATACTACAATGCTTGACAGACGTCTCACAATGATTGATCACAAACCACCTATTTATAAACCTCAAGAAAACTGAATCCTTAATCATCACCAAAAACAAATTCCTCCCTCATCAGTCACTCTCAACCACACAGAAATCCAAGTCAAACCTGAAGTAAAATACCTGGGCATTACCCTTGACCATCACCTCGCCCTTGAGTCACAAATAACAAATACAGCAAGAGCAATTTACTACAAAACCCGAACACTCCAGCACCTCCGCCCTCTCCTTGTTTCACCAGACTTCCGCTCGGCCCTACAGGCTCTCATCACACCTCACGTTGACGATTCCAACTCAATATACCATGGACTACCAAAATCAACGCTCATTCCTCTGCAAACAGCCTTCCACATGACAGCTCGGATAATCCAAGGCCCTTCCAGTCACGAGCACATATCCCCCATCCTCAAACACCTTCACTGGCTCCCACTGCCAAGCAGAATCCAATACAAAATACTCCTTTTGTTAAGTTGTTAAGTGCCATCGAGTCAGTGCCAACTCCTGGCGACCCTCTGGACAGTTGACTAAACTTTGTTCAGTCTTCAGCCAAGTGGCTCATTGTTGATAGAGTGGTGTCCATAGCTGCTGTTATTGTATCGATCCATCTCATTGCTGGCCTTCCTCTTTTACAGTGACCTTCTACCTTGCCAAGTATTATGTCTTTCTCCAATGATCTCTCTCTTCGCATGATATGTCCAAAGTATGAAAGCCAAAGTCTTGTCATATGTGCTTCTAAGGAAAGCAAATACTCCTAATGATATACAAAACCCTCAACAACCAATCACCCCTACCTTCAAACCCTTATTACCCCATCAAAGACAAACAGATCATGAAGATCCTCCACAAGGTACATTCTAGCCAGACCCCCAATCAATAACAAAAAGCACCCAGCAAGCATGCGCCAGATCTTTTGAGTTCTATGCGCCCACATCCTAAAACTCCCTCTCTGACTTGACACACCAAGGACCTCAGCATCTCCTACAAACCCCACCTGTTAACCCTCCACTTCAGACTCGCCCCCCACACTATGAAGAACACACTGTATATAGTTAAAGGCAACAAGCTCATGCCTAAACTCATTGTAAAAATTATCCGTTCTTTAATCCTTATTGTATAAAGTTATTGTTCCATATAAACATTGTTTAACCTGTTCTATGTACACTACTTTGACCTTCACAAAAAGTGGTATAAAAGTTCAATCCAATAAATAAATGAAACAAAAAAATCTCTCTTGCCAGAGCTGATACATGAGGCTTCAGCTTTGCTCCCTTCCTCCTCTCCCACAATTACCTTTTAGGCCCCTGAAGATTTGGATACTTAAGCTTAGCAACCAGTACAAGAGGAGAACCTCTTTTGATTGAAAGCACACTCTGTAATGAGGAGACACAGGATGAGGGTGAAAGGAGATAGACTCTGGAGTAATATGCAGAAGTATTTCTTTACGGAAAGAGTGGTAGATGGGTGGAATAGTCTCCCAGTGGAGGTAGTAGAAACAAGGACAGTATATGAATTTAAAAAAAAAAGCATGGGACAAACACAGAAGATCTCTTAAGGAAAAAAGGGGACTATTGTAGTTGATATGGAAGGGCAGACTAGATCATTTTCTGCTGTCATGTTTCTATGATCATTCTAACACCACTGCTCCTAAATGATCCTGTAAAGTTGCATAATTGGATGGTATACTTGAAATATTAACCTTTGTCCTAGAGCGATCTACCTGGATAAATGGGCTGCTTGTAAATTTCCCATCCTTTAGGTGAGTGAGAATATGCACAGATGATTCCTGTGGCTTTCCTTTGACTGCAGCTGTCATCCTAAGTGACTGCTTGATTTGCTTAATGGTTAAGCCAGTCCTTTTCCTTTCATGAAAGGCAAGGGGCAGAAGTCCTTAGGCTGCACTACAGAGAACTGTCTGACTGGCCACAGAATATAAGGGCACATAAGGACTGCAAGGCCCATCCCACCTCCTGCTTTCCTTCCACTGAGGACTCTCTGTACTTAGCCCAAGTTTTATAAATACAGGATGTTATATTTGGAAGTAGATTATGTATTTGCATTGTAATTCTGTACCCTAAGGCTGAATGTTGATGTATGCGTCTCCCCCCCACTCCCCCCAATATTTTTGGCTGACAGCACTATTTAAACAAAATGGCTTCCTCAGGGATTGAGTGGAATTGTAACAGGGTGGGAGAGTGAAGGGATCCTTAGGATTAATTTACCATGAGGTCATTAGTGGACTCCAGCTGTACCGATTGTTCCTTGTCATGCCTGTATTTATGCTAGTAAAAGGTTCTTTTTCCTCTCCTTGTAACCCCCACACTGAGGAAACCAAAACGATGTTGACTTTAGACTAGATGTGCCAAAAGGTAAGGGTAAAATACACTTGGCACGTACTGTATAATATGGTATATGAAGCGATACGTGAAGTCTCTCAGAACAATTATATGGTGCAGGTAATGCAGTCGTGTCTCACTGCTAGAGATCCCCAGGGTGCTGTTATGCAGCAATATTAGTGCAGTTGTGTTTCAGTACTGGAGATTCTTGGGCGCAGGGATACAGTGCACGGAATGCAGTTGTCTCCGTGCTGGAGTTCCTGCTGTAATAATTGTCCAGGTTTCTGTAAATCTGTCAGTTTCCTGTCTCCGGCCCTTGGGCTACCCTTACTTTCACCATCTCCAGGAGCAGTGCCCAAATCGCAGGCCTCAGGTTTTGGAAACAGTTGCTAAGGTGAACCGTTTTTCTTTCTTTTTATTCTGAAAAGGAAAGGTTTAAATATCTACCGTATAGAAACAAGGCAACGAACAGGGGTCTAGGAAATACATGAGACATAAGGTATGGAATCTGATAAAGTCGGCAGCTTTGCCACTTCCAGGGGGCCAGTGGTGGCCCTTCTTTTTGCTGGCCTTCATCTTTCCTACGATCATCTGTACATAGTTACCTGAGTTTTCCTGAAGGAATCTTAGAGATGAAAGGACCAGGGCATCTGCTAATACTGGAAGGCAGGAGCAGGAGAGGTGAGTGCTGGGAGAGAAAGTCAGGGGTATGTAAGCAGGAAACAGCCTGAACTGTGCTCTGCTTCACCTCACTGGAGATCTCGCAGATTCAGTAATGCTGTACAGATGTTGTCCATAGACTCTGCTGTTGGGAATTACCCCAGGGCTTTGTTTGCATGGTTCCAATGAGAGGAATCATTTGCCTGCAATTATCTCCATGTAGATCTAGTTGTCTGCCATCGGGCACCTTTGTACTCTCTTTTCCCAGGAATATGACATTATTTTGGCTTTGTGTCCTTACTGAGAGAATGTGGAAACTGATGGAGACTTGACAGTACTCGTTCTTGCCAGTCGACAATTCTTTTTTTGGTTGTCTGCTGGCCCTTCTTTACTTCCTGTTATTCTACTAAGTCAGAGAGGTCAAAAACAGACACTTGTGATGCCCTGCATTTCCCTTAGACTAAGGAAGAGATGCAAACAAAGCCATCGTTTCACTGAGCCATACCTCAAGCATGGAATAGAAAGGCTGGAAGGGACTTTGAGGTCCACCAGTAATGGGAAAATGCTTTTCTTCAGGCTGTTAATGGGCGATGACTAGACCACATGGAAAATGGTAACCTCTGTTACTATTAATCAAATTATAGTCTGGTCATCAATTTTTATTTCTCGCCCTAGAGACAAAACACTATTTTTTAACTACTGGTGAAGTTCTTTCAATGGCCAATCAGAGTCCAGGTGCCAGTGTATGCCACCTTCTGTGGGAGCCTCGGGGCAAAGTGGTTTCCAACAGCTTATTTGACTAATTAGGAAGTCTTCCCTCTTAAAGACTGCCCAGATAAGATCTGTGAGAAAGCATTACTCACTGCTCGAAAGAACATCACTTTCTTTGTTTTTTTTTAATAAGAATGGATGAGAAAGGAAAGATCTTTTCTTTGCTCTTCCAGAAAATGCATACCCGAAGGGAGATGTTAACATTCTTAAATACCCGTGTAGAGAGAGTCGATTTTCAAGGTTTTTATGATGGGATGGGGTGCTTTTTTGTTGTTGTTTGTTTTTTAAAGAAGTTTCAGAGAAAACAAGGTTACTTACCTGTAACGGGAGTTCTCCGTAGACAGCAGGATTGCGTCAGCCACACTTGGTGACGTCCTCCGGGCGGAGCCATGCATACGGAAGTGCTCTCTAGAGCTCAGAAAGGAGGGCCTTTCTGAGCCCACCTAGGTAGCCCATCCTACCGGTCCGCCCCCTAGTCCGGCCAGTTTTCGTTCTTCCGCCTTGCCAGCAAGATGGAACCTGCTCTCTCTCTCCATTTTTTTTTTTTAATTTCTTGTTTTGCGTTTTTACAACTATGCCCAAGCATCTTTTAAAGAAATGCCCCTATTGTGGCAACAAGAACAAGACTTCACATGGATGCACTTACTGTGGGGCAATGAAGAAAGGATACCAAGTGATGTGCCCAGCCTCCGGCTCTGGCCATCCACTGCCTGATCCTCTGCCGGCCCCGGATGTGCCTGTACGGGCCTCCATCCCTAGCCGAGCCTCCGTTGCTGCAGAGAGTGCCCTTTCCCGGCGGGACGTGCTGCATGGAGCCTCCGTCCCCAGCCCGGTGCACCCGACTGACCTGCTTGCTGCTCCGGGACCCAACACTGTCATCCGTGGAGGCGCGGAGGTAAGCCCTGCCCCTACTGCTGCAGTCTCTCCTGTTTTCATCCTCCTGGACTCCTCTCAGCTCGCCCTGCAGTCAGCTTCCAGGATCGGGTCCCCCACAGCACTCGTCCATGCTTCCCAAGATGGCGACGTGCTGCGGTCCTCCCAGCCTCTGCTGCAGTCCTCCAACTCCACCCACCTTGGGGGCGGGACCTCTATGCCCGCGAATTCTACCGGCATCGGAGGGAAGCCTGCACGCAGCTGCGCTTTGCACGGCAGCGCCTCGCACAGCAGCGCCCTGCACAACAGCGCGCCCAACGAAGCCAGCGCACTGTTGCGCAACACCAGTGCATGTTGCGCAACACCAGCACACTGTTGCGCAACTCAGTAGCCGCAGCAGCAGCAGCAGTTCCAAGAGCAGAACGCACAGTAAACGGACCAGAGTCAACGGGCGCAGCAGCAGCAGAAGCAGCAACTCTAGCCACAGGGACCTCTCTCCCAAACGACGTAGGCACTCCGAGCGCCACCGCCACCGCTCCCAGCGCCACCGGCGGGAGGATCCTCGAAAGGGCAACCATAGCCGGAGCCCTTCAAACCGCAGCAGGGCTAGCAGATCCAGCCATAGTAATTCCTCAGCTATCATCAGCTTATTGACACAACTCGTGAAGCAGTCTGTCTCAACAATACCCTCTGCTTCAACAATACCCGCGACACGCTTGTCATCCCCGCATAGCGCGGATTCTCAGTCACAGCTGAAAAGGCCTTTTTTTGGCCTCAGCTTATGGTTCACATCTAGTAACATAGTAAGTGACAGCTGATAAAGACCAGCACAGTACCTCCTAGTCTGCCCAGTAAAGTGTCGGAGTTGTAGAGTTGTATGTGCCACTCCAGGCAGGTTACCCCTCTCCATTTAGCTCTTATTTGTTTTGTTTTGATTCCATCCTCTTGCTGTGTAGTGATCCTTTTTATCTGTCCCATGCCTTTTTGAATTCAGTTGCCATTTTTGCTCCCACCATCTGTTTCAGGAGGGCATTCCAGGCATCCACCACCCTTTCCGTGAAAAAATATTTCTTGATGTTGCTTTTAAATTTACCTCCTTGCAGCTTCATTTCACGTCCTCTAACTGTACAGTTTCCTTGCCTTTGAAGAAGGTTTGTTTGTTTAGTAATACTCTTTAAATATTTAAATGTCTGTATCATATCCCCTTTGTTTCTCTTCTCTTCTAGGGTATACATATTTAGGTCTTCAAGTCTTTTCTCATCTTCCTTCTGGCGCAGGCCCCAAATCATCTTGGTTGTCTTACTCTGAACCATTTCAAGTTGTTTTATATTCTTTGTAAGGTACTGTCTCCAAAACAGAACACAATACTCTGAGGCCTCACCATGTACCTGTACAGGGGCACTAATACCTCCTCCTTTACATTGGATCTTAGCCAAAAAGTCAAGATATACCCCGATTACTAGTTAAACCAGTAAGAAGCAGGTACAGTTACTAGTTTTCTTACTTTATGTCCAGTGCAAAACGGAATAATCCCATTTCTGTATCTTTCTGAATATTTTCTTGTCTCTGATTGAATCTCTTATTTGAGGATATTCTTTCTTTCCCTATGTTGTACAGAATAGTCAGCGTTCTTGTGTTGTTTTTTTTTAAATTTACTTTACATATCAGGTTTACTAGCATTCAGCTTTTTATCTTTTGTTAGGGGAATGAGAGTTCTCACTTTCTGGAGAAATATGCACCCGATTTTGACTCTGGACCCAAGAATTGCCCCCTCCTGTAGTGTAGAGAAGAAAAGCACATGGTGCTGCTCGAGAAGGGGAAGAGAAAAGGGAGAGAGCGAATACTGGAGAGGGTAGGAATGGGAAGGGAAGATTTTGTTTTGAAAGCTGCAGGAGGAGGTGGGAAGGTTGTAATAAAGGTCTTAGGTTTTAAGAGAGACGGCTATGTCAACTCTTTCCTCTGCTCTGGTCTTCATTCAGTCATCTTTTATGTTTTTATTAGTATGAGTCAGCCCCAGACTCTCCAATTTTGCTCGTTGAGGGGTGAGGGCAGACAAAAATGGGAAGGGAAAAGAGAAACAGCTGTGCAAAGCATTATAATCATGGCCATCAATGTCTAGTTTATCAGTCAAAACTGAGCTTACATCAAATAATTCACTCTGGGTTTCATTAGTGTTGGAAATAAAGAGTAGATGATAACCTGCTGCAAACATATTGGTACAGTACTTGTGTAAGGTGTGTAATGAAATATCCTATAAGGAAGCAAACTATTGCCATTGTTATTCTACTTAATATGTTGAAATAAGGGTCAACCAACCGGCTGTTGGATTAACTCCAATTTTCTAGCACCTATGGAGAAAGGTGAAAAGTGGAGTACCCCAGGGATTTGTGCTGGGCCTGCTGCTTTTTAACATATGCATAAATGACCTGGAATAGGGAATGAGTGAGGTGATCAAATCTGCAGATGACAAAATTATTCAGAGTTGGTAAAACAAAAGGATTGTGAATTTTGCAAGAGCACCTTGATAAATTGGAAGGCTGGGCATCCAAATAGCAGATGAAATTTAAACGTGGACAAGTGCAAAGTTATGAACTTAAGGTTGAACAACCAAAACTTCGGCTACATAATGCAAGGTTCCACCTTAGGAACCACCTTATAGGAAAAGGATTTAGGCATCTATGTGGATAATACACACTGAAACCTACTGCTCAGTGTGCAGCAGCGGCCAAGAAAGCAAATAGAATGCTAGGAATCATAAGGAAAGGAATGGAGAATAAATAATGCCTCTGTATTGTTCCATGGTGCAACTGCACCTTGAATATTGTGTGCAATTCTGGTCACCGAATCTTAAAAAGGATATAGCGTTATTAGAAGAGGTACAGAGAAGAGCCACCAAAATAGTAAAAGAGATGGAAGGATACCCCTATGAGGAAAGGCTTAAAAGGTTAGGGCACTTCAACTTGGAAAAGAGGGCTTAGGAGAGATATGATAGAGGTCTATAAATTAATGAATGGAGTTGAATGGGTAAATGTAGAGTGGTGGGTTATTCCTTTAAAAAATAGAAAGACTAAGACATGCACTGAAGCTACAATGTAGCCCATTAAGACTAATAAGAGAAAATTATTTTTTTTACTCAACGTATAATCAAACTCTGGAATTCGTTACCGGAGGATGTAGCAAAAAGCTGTTAGCGTAGCTGGGTTTAAAAAAGACTTGGACAAGTTCCTGGAAGGAAAGTTCATAAACCATTATTAAAGAGGACCAGGGAAATCCACTGCTTACCCCGGGATAAGCATTGTGGTATCTGTGCACCTTTTTGGAAACCTGACAGGTACTTGTGACCTGGATTGGCCACTGCTGGAAACAGGATACTGGGCTTGATGGACCTTGGTCTGACCCAGTATGACGACATGTCTTATGTTCGCTAGAAAATAGTCCAGAAGAAAAATAGGAATTACACTTACCTGGTAATTGTGGTTCCTTGAGTGACTCCAGTTTAGTCCTCAACCTCTGGGTAGTGAACCTCCTGGGTAGTGAACCTCCTCCTGCAGCTTGGAGACTGGGCATGTCAAAAACTCATGACATCACTGGATACAGCCTGCTGGTCTCTCCCATCAGCCCCCAGTGAACTATTGACAAAGCAGACTCAAAGGAACAAAAAATCAGTAACTTTTTTTTTTTAACGTAACATTATATTCAAAGGCACGCAGAACATATAACCTATCTACCTACTACTCCCCTTCCAGAAGGAAAGGGACTGCTTCCTGCATGCTCTCCTTTCCGTCGAATGCCTAGCCCTAAACAGAGCAATATATATAACAATATCATAATATAATAATATAACAATATAGCACAAAACAAATGGAAGCATCAAAACGACTGAACACCAGTGAAGGCCTACATCCACTTTTAACCTTGCACTTCCCCCAACAGAAAGACCACTGCTAAGACCCTATCCCCGGGCAGGAATGAGGACTAAACTGGAGTCACTCAAGGAACCACAATTACCAGGTAAGTGTAAATAGTAATTACACTTACCTGGTAATTGTAGTTCCTTGAGAGACGA
Organism: Ichthyophis bannanicus; assembly: GCA_033557465.1. Lineage (NCBI taxonomy): Eukaryota > Metazoa > Chordata > Amphibia > Gymnophiona > Ichthyophiidae > Ichthyophis > Ichthyophis bannanicus. Next base: position 51,737,788 of record CM066051.1, on the reverse strand, counting down.
CAGCTTAGTCCTCGACGAATGGGTAGTGCACCTCCTCCTGCAGCATGAAGACTGGACCAATCAGATTTCAACTTCCCTGGATCCATCACCCCAGCAACTCTGGAACTCCAGTGAACTACTGTCAAAGCAAACTCAAACACGTAGCTAACCTTTGAGAAGATCCGAATACAGAATATGCATTTTTTTTTTTTTTTTTAAGTTTTTTTAAATTTATTTATTTTTTTTTTTTTTTAAATATGGTAGCCAAAAGCCACCTGTCCTAGGGACGGAAAGTCCCGCCCCTGCCACTGCCGAAACAGAGAATGAACACGAAAGAAAACAAGAAACAGCGGAGAAAAATAAGAAAAAAGAGAACGCACTCACCTGGGAATTTGCACCTCTGAGCCCAAGGCGTGCCGCGCTAAAAGAAATGAAGTAGGGAGAGGCAGGAGGACTAAGCTGTCGTCTCTCAAGGAACTACAATTACCAGGTAAGTGTAATTACTATTTCCTTATCGTTCCTCCAGCTTAGTCCTCGACGAATGGGATGTATCAAAGCAGCCTAACGGGTGGGATTCTGCCAACCGGCACGCCGAACCGCGGAACCAAAACCGGCATCGCTCGCCGCCAAGACATCAAGGCGATAATGTTTACTGAAAGTGTGCAAAGACGACCAGGTGGCCGCCTTACAAATATCCACCGGCGAAACCAAACTGAATTCCACCCAGGACGCTGCCTGCGCTCTCGTGGAATGAGCACGTAACCCAGCCGTCGGAGCCCGACCGTGCAAAAGATAAGCCGAACCAATCGCTTCCTTAATCCAACAAGCAATAGAAGCCTTCGCCGCCGCTTCCCCTTTGCGAGCCCCGCCAAACAGTACAAACAAATGGTCCGATTTACGAAAAACACTGGTAACTTTTAAATAGCGTCGCAAAACCCTCTTGAGGACCAACCGACTGAGTCCGCGATCAGAAGCATGCCCTTCGGAATCCGAGAAAACCGGAAGGGAAACAACCTGGTTCAGGTGAAAAGGAGAAGACACCTTGGGCAAGAAGGAAGGCACAGGCCGTAGGACCACTTTGTGAGCCGAGAAAACCAGAAAGGGCTCCCTGCAAGAAAGAGCCTGAAGCTCGGAAATACGGCGGGCCGAACAAATCGCGACCAGAAATACTGTTTTAAGAGTCAGATCCTTCACAGAACTACTAGAAAGCGGCTCAAAAGGTGCCGCACTGAGAGCGCGCAGCACCAAATTAAGATTCCAAGAGGGTACCGATATTCGACGGGCTGGACGCAACCGAGAAACCGCCCGCAAAAAACGAACGACATCAGGATGAGTACCTAAGGACACTCTCTGAACTTTGCCGCGATAACATGACAGAGCCGCCAATTGGACACGTAAAGAACTGGCGGCCAGACCTTTAGTAAAACCGTCCTGCAAAAAAAAATCCAGTATCACCGGAAGAGAGGCCGTAGCCGCTCGGATCTGTTTCCTAGAGCACCAGTCCTCAAAAATACGCCATACCCGAACATAGGCCAGTGAAGTAGAACGTTTGCGTGCTTCTAACAAGGTGGCCACCACCGATCGGGAGTAACCGCGTTTCCTTAGCCGAGCCCTTTCAATAGCCAGGCCGTAAGAGAGAATCTCTCCACTTGCGGCATGCGGAGGGGACCCTGACATAACAGATCCGGAAACAAGGGAAGTTTCCAGGGAGGACCGTCCACCAACCGCATCAGATCGGCATACCAAGGACGACGAGGCCAATCCGGCGCTATCAATATCACCCGACCCCGGTGAGCCTCGATACGCTGGATAACACGCCCCAGCAGGGGCCACGGAGGAAACACGTAGAGAAGACCCGTGGAGGGCCACGTCTGCAAAAGAACATCCAGACCTTCGGACATCGGCTCTCTCCGTCGACTGTAGAACCGAGCTGCTTTCGCCGAGTGGAAGGTGGCCATGAGGTCCATGACTGGTTCGCCCCATCGCTGGACCAGCTGAGCGAAGACCCTGGGATGGAGTTCCCACTCGCCGGGATCTACCTGAACTCTGCTGAGGAAGTCTGCCGTCACATTGTCCTTCCCAGCGATGTTTGCCACGGAGATGGCTGGCCGCCGAGGCTCCACCCACTCGAACAACGTCCGAGCCTCCGCCTCCAGACCGACGCTTCCGGTTCCGCCCTGCCGGTTGATGTAGGCCACGGTCGCTGCATTGTCGGAGAGAACCCGAACCGTACGAGACGATATCCGGGTCTCGAAGTGTTGCAATGCCAATAGAACAGCCCGCAACTCCAAGCGGTTGATCGACCAGGCACTCTCCTCCGGAGACCAGAGCCCCTGAACGAACCGGCCCTCGCAGCGAGCGCCCCAGCCCGTCAGACAGGCATCCGTTAAGAGCGGAACCCAGTGAGGCTGCTCCAAGGGCATCCCCACTCGAAGGGTGAATGGACTCAACCACCAACTGAGATCCCTCCGAACCGCCATCGGGCAAGGTAGACGTTTGCTCAGGAGATCGGACTGGTCGGACCAGCGACGGAGCAAGGCCCGCTGGAGCGAGCGCATGTGAAAGCGCGCCCAAGGCACCACCTCCATGGAAGACGCCATCGTCCCCAGCAACTGTAGATAGAGCCATGCCGACGGAGCTGGAGATCTGCGGAACCTCCGCACCAGAGACTGAAGAGACAAAATCCTGCGTTCGGGAAGAGACACCAACCCCCGGGAAGTGTCGAACTGTACCCCCAAATATTCCAGAAGCTGCGTCGGGATCACCTGGCTCTTGCGTGGGTTGACCACCCATCCAAGAGACTGCAAGAGCGCGACAACTTTCGTCGTCGCTGCCAAGCTTTCTGCGCGAGATTACCCGCGAATCAACCAGTCGTCGAGGTACGGATGAACCAGCACCCCGTGTTTGCGAAGGGCCGCGGCAACCACCACCATGATCTTGGTGAAGACGCGTGGCGCGGTCGCCAGACCGAATGGCAAGGCTTGAAACTGGAATACCTGCCCAGGCCATATTCCGCTGGCGGTACGGGGATGACCGCCCCCAGCTGGAGAAGCCGATCGAGCGTTTGGCGGACCTGAAGGTTCTTTCAAACCCCCCGGCAGGGAGACGCCACAAAGGAATCGAGCACGGGACGGGCCAAGTCGAGAACATACCCGTCCCGCAGGATGTCGAGAACCCACTGATCGGAAGCAATTTGGGTCCAAGCGGAGAGAAAACGTCGAAGACGCCCTCCGATCACCGGCAGCTCCACCTGGACCCGCTGCCCTTCATTGGGGCTTTCGAGGGACCTGGGAACCAGCCGCCGAGAACCCTCGGCTGGCTCCCCGAAAGCCGCGAAAGCCCGACGCCCGGGAGCTATATCTACCCCGCTGGAAGCCACCATAACGGGGCGACCGGAATCTACGAAAATCTCGAAACTGCCCCCGGGCGACCGGCAGCGACCTACCTCGCTTGGGCCTATCCTTCGGCAGGCGACCGCCTTTGGAGTCTCCCAGATCTTTGACCAACTTATCCAAATCCTCTCCAAAGAGCAGATTACCTTTAAAAGGCAATTTGCCCAGCCGCGACTTGGAAGATCCATTGGCCGCCCAATTTTTTTTAACCAAAGGGCTCTACGTGACGCCACCACGGATGCCATGCTGTTGGAGAGAGCTCTGATGAGATCATACTGTACATCCGCCAGATACGCCGTGCCGGATTCCAAACGGTGAAGCTCCGTCAGCATAGCAGTATCCAGGGAGGGAGTATGCTGAAACCGCTGGACCCAGCGTAAACAGGCGCGGGCCACCCAGGCTCCACAAACGGAAGCCTGTAAAGCCAGTGCGTCCGCCTCAAAGGCCTGCTTTAACAGCCCGTCCATTTTGCGGTCCTGTGGCTCCCGTAAAGCCGCACTGCCTTCCACTGGAATGGTGGTCTTCTTAGTCACCGCTGACACGGCTGCGTCAACCTTGGGAGACCGAAAACGCTCCCGATCCGTTTCCGATAAAGGATAAAGACGACGCATGATCTTGATGCTTTTGAGACCAGACTCAGGAGGGTCCCACTCGTCCTGAATCATCTGGTCAATAACCTTGTGAATGGGGAAAACCACCTTAGACTGTCTTACTGCCCGAATAATGGGATCTGCCCCGTCCGCCTCCTCCACCGTAACAGTAGGAGTCAGTCCCAGCGTCTGAAGCGCCTCCGAAACAAGAGCTGGAAGCTCTTCACGTCGGAACACCCGAATAATCTTCGCGTGATCCTCCGGCTCCAGCAGCTCGCCTTCCTCCAGGTCGTCAGCATCCACCTCCGGGTCAAACTCGGTATCATCCCCTTCAGGCCAATCCGTCTCCGCCAAACTAGGGTCGTGCATCCGCGGACGCTTAGGAGCCCTGTCCTCCGTCAACGGAGGCTCTGCCGCAGAGGCCTGGGTGGACAACCCCTGCGGTGGAAGAGGCGCCGCTCCCATGACCTGGCGTCGACGGCAGAACGCCTGGTGCAGGAGCAACACAAAATCAGGCGAAAAATCCTCCAAGGGCAATGCCCCTCCGAGGCCAGACTGCGCCACAGACTTCGCAACACTGTTAGAAGAAAGCCCCGAGGGCCCCTCCAGCGGCGTAGCTAAGTCCCCCGAGGCGGCACCAGACGGCGCCGCCGCAGGCAAAGAACTTTCCAGACGCTGCTCCATGCTGCGAGAAAGTGATGCACAGCGTGGGCACACTCCGGTCTCTGCGTCGGTACCCCGCCGAGACCCACAAATGAGACAAAGGGCCCCTGCTGACATGAATACCCTAGCGCCAGGATAAGCCAGGCGGCAGCGGGCAACAAAGAAATGGCAGGGAGAAGTCCGCTCACTGACCCAGAAGAACCATGCGGGAACTGGGCAGAAGCGCACAAATGAAAGCCTGTGCAGGGAAGGTGAAACGGTTCCCCTTCGCCTGGGCACCAAATCAGCCTATGTTTGTTTTTGTTTTGTTCCCTTTTATTTAGGCATTGGGTTATTATGCTTTTGCATGGTGTTCGGTTTTGTTTTGTTTTTTTTTGTTTGTTTTTTGTTTTTTTTTTGATTGTTATGTGCCCCCCAGAACACCCGAGGGCTTCCCAACAGAAAAAGACCACCAAATCAAACAAGGAACAAATGTCCCACCAGAGAGAGGAAATTAGCCGCTGAAGCACCCCCCCCCCCCTCCGGAGCCGCGGGAACGCCGAAGGAGAAGGAAAGAATAAAAAGAAATAAACTAAAGAAACTACAAGATGGAAACTAACAGAAATGAAAATAAACAAGAAATAAACAAGAAATCCACCGCGAGGCACCCCGAAGAACTAACCACGAGGCAGGAAAGATGGCCGCGGCAGGCAGAAAAAGTTTTGGCGCGCTTCTGAATGTGCACCCGCCAAGGTAAACAGGCCGAAGAAAAGATCACCGCCGCGGAAACGAACCCCGCTAAAAGTGGATATCCTGGGAGCCCCCCGCACCAAGCTCCGATGCGAGACTCCCGAACAGCTGAAGAAATTACAGGACTTGGCTCAGAAGCCGTCCCGATTTCTCAGAGCCGTTAACACTTACCGGCACGAACTCCGCAGCCCCCTCCAACCTCCGGAGAGGAGCTGCAGTACAGCCACCGCTGGAGCTCTGCCCCGAAGGTTCCTGGGGCAGAGATCCACTTCCCCCCAAATGTACAGGGTAAAATAAGATCGCGGCAAGGGCTGAGCAGGAGAGGGACCTCCCTCAGGCTCCCCCCCCCTGCACGGAGTGCCGTGATAACACAGAAATTTAAAGGAGAAGCAGTCTAATCTAAAATAAATGAAAATAAGCCCTAATAGGACTGAAATAAAATCAAAAGGTTAGCTAAAGATAAAAATAACTAACTGATCCACTAGTGAGCCCAGCTAGGCTCACTAACGTCCTCCTGCTGCATGAAGACTGGACACACTGGAGTTCCAGAGTTGCTGGGGTGATGGATCCAGGGAAGTTGAAATCTGATTGGTCCAGTCTTCATGCTGCAGGAGGAGGTGCACTACCCATTCGTCGAGGACTAAGCTGGAGGAACGATAAGGAATTCCTATTTCCTTATCGTTCCTCCAGTTTAGTCCTCAACCTCTGGGGTGTATCAGAGCAGTAATCATTGGGAGGGACCTTTCCAGCCGGATCTCAACACCGCCTCCCTGAAAACGGCATCCTTAGCCGCCAGAACATCTAGGCGGTAGTGCTTACTGTAAGTATGGAGAGACAACCAAGATGCCTCCCTACAGATGTCCACTGGCAGAACCAAACTGTGCTCCGTCCAAGAAGACGCTTGCACTCTGGTAGAGTGAGCTCGTAAGCTCCCTGGGACTGTACGGTCCCGTAGAAGATAAGCCGACGCACTCACCGCTCCAATCCATCCAGAAATGGACTCCTTCGCTGTCGCTTCCCTTTGCAGGGCCCTCAAACACCCCGACGAGAGACGATCTGCCTTGCAAAAGTTTCTGAAACCTTTAAACACTGCCGCAGCGCTCTCTCTTGACGTCCAAACAGTGCAAGCTATGGTTCAATACGCTCCCCTTTGCCGCACCTAGCACTGGAAGAGAGACCATTTTAGTTAGGTGAACATAGAAACAACCTTTGGCAACAACGACGGAACAGGCTGCCAGGCCACCTTCTGTCTGGAGACAGATAAAAAACGATTCCTGACAGGTCAATGCCTGCAACTCCGAAAATCGCCTTGCCGAACAGATGACCATCAAACGTACCGTCTTCAAGGCAAAACCCTTAACCTACGCCTGTTGCAAGGGCCCCAATGGCACGCTAGCTAACGCTCCTAAAACCAACTTGAACTTCCCCGGTGGAATTAATAGCCTACTAGAGGGCTACAGTCTGGTAACTGCCTGAGAAAGCGTACCACATCGACCTGTGCATGAGAGCCACTCCCTGTCCTTTGCCCCTATAGCAAGACAGAGCTGCTAACTGAACTCTCCAGGACCTGCCTTTACCAAACCCGTCCTGCAGAAAACTTAATACCAAGGGAACTGACACTGTTGTCACGCGAGCGTGCCTCCGTGAGCACCTGTCCTCAAAGATGCGCCATATACGCACATATGCAAGGGACATAGACTTTTTTTTTTGCGGCAAGATGGCAAAGACGGCTGCCGAGCAACTCTTTTTCCTTAAGCTTGCCCTTTCAATGGCCACCCTGTAAGCAAAAACTGATGCACCTGAGGCATTCGAAGGGAACTCCGTAGCAACAGAATCTCCAATGTCGGAAACCTCCATGGATTCCCGTCGAGCAACCGTATGAGGCAGGCATACCACAGGCGCCTCGGCCAGACTGAGGCCCCCAACCACACGTTTCCCCGAAGCACTTCGATACGCAGAACCACTCAACCTATGAGTGCCCCCGTTGGAAAGACATAGAGAAGACCGGATGACGGCCGCCATTGAAACAGTGTGCCGATGCCTTCTGACCTCCTTTCGCGTCGTCTGCTGAAGAAGCGACGCATTTACGCAGAGTGAAACGCCGCCATGAGGTCCATTACTGGCTGTCCCCATATGAGACCGATCTGTGCGAACATTTCCGGATGCCACTCCCGTTCTCCGGCAACTACTCGGACCCAGCTGAGGAAATCCGCAGTCACAATGTCCTTACTCGCAACATGCGCCACCAAAAACGCTGACAGCCAAAGCTCTATCCACACAAACAGACCATCTTCCGCAGCTTCTATGGCCACACTTCCGGTTCTGCCCTGCCGATTGATGTAGGCCACTGCCATGGAGTTGTCGGACAGTACTCGCACCGCTCGACCTGTCACCATAGCTTTGAACGCCTGCAATACCTGGCGTATCGCTCGCATTTCCAGTCGGTTGATTGACCACTGGGTCTCCTGTGTACTCCAAAAGCCTTGCACGAAATGATCTCCGAACATAACGGAGTTTAACAAAGTTTTTGGCCAAGCTCCCTGAGGAAAGGTCCATAACCTTTTATTAGAGAGAAGCTGGAAAATTATAAATTTTTTTAAATTTTTTTTATACCGACTTTCACCAATTCAAGATGTTCTACAAGGCACACAACCCAACAGAGCATCACATCTGTTGTACATGCAATGGAACCCTTAAAATATGAGCATACATGAATCCACCGCTTGCCCCTATACAAGCATTGAGTAGCCTATTCGTCTTTTTGGAAACCAGCCAGGTCCTTAAGACCAGGATTGGCTACCCTAAGAAACAGGATACTGGACCTGAAAGAGCTTGGTCTGACCCAGTATGGCATTTCTCGTATCCTTATGAATGGAACCTCCCCAAGGTCTCTGCCTTGGAAGTAACAGGCTGTGCCTGGCCCTATGGCCCTGTGGCTAGCTCACTTGGAGCAGTGCGGCCTAGTGGTTGAGGCAAGTTGCCAGAGGACCAAGGGTTTGAATTCCAATCGAGGCCACCAACCCTGGGCCATAAAAACTGGGGTTTCTGGTCCCACAGGTGGGCCTTCTGGCCTTCGTTAAGCGACTTAACCCTCTGCCTCAGGTACCAAAACATAAATTGTGAGCCCTTCAGGGACAGGGGAAATATAAATACCGTAATCGACTGTATGCCACACTGACCTGTAGGCAATCAGTATACTCAAATAAATAACTGACTGGGAATATGTGACCATAGCAAACACTGGCAGTGGAGAGACATCAGAGCTGATGCTGGTTTCTGGTCTTCCTTTCTCGCTCTCCCAGTCCTTCTGCCAGCATTGAGAAAAGGCTGAGAATAGATTGTCCAGTGGGCCGGGGACCTTGCGTCCTGGACTTCAGAGAGAAAGAGGGGCTAGGATCTGGGAACAAAGCCCAAAGAGAAAGGGAAACTGGTGACTGACACTGTAGCTCCTCCGGACAGCTCACTCCACAGCAGATCCTACGACTGCATCTCCAACCCCATGTAACACCATGAGGACTTCACGCACTTTATTACAATCAACATCCCCCCCATTACTGGAGAAATTACCTTAGCCTGATAATACAGTCCGAGCAAAGAAATGCAGTCTCACTCTGCAAAGAGTGCACCCAGAAATCATGCATAAGCAATTGTGAGCACATACAAAATGCACATCTACATATATGGGTGACCCAGCACCTGTCACCAAAACACAGTGCAGTGAGCACGCTTGAACATAGGCTGAATACATGGAGCATACACAGAGTATTGACTTCTGCTATGAAACCTTCCAGTGCCCTGGAGCGCTAAGCCCCAGACTGTGCTACCTAGACGTCCTTCTCTTTACCCTCAGCCTTTAACAAGATGGCACAGACGGGTCAGTGCCCCTGCTAAGTGCTTAAAGCCATGCTCTGACAGCACAGGCTCTAGAAATAGATGAGAATTTCCTGGGAAGGGCATGCTGAGTGGAGCTATGAAACACACAGGCAACCACCCCCCCCCCCCCCCCCCGGCCTTCCTGCAGTCAGAGAAATAGCAGTGGGATATAGGGATACACCGACAACCTTGCAAGTGGAGGTCTTAGAGGTTGCTGCCTGTGTGAACCTGATGAGGAATACGATTTCGTATTTTACAAACCCCCCCCCCCCCAGGGATGGGGGCACTGAATACTATATGTGATTCATGAGCAGTGCTGCCATCCGGTGGCCTTTAGGGCACCAGAGCCCGACGACAAACGATACAGAAGTTAAGAGCTTTAAATCTTGGTCATATAATCTTGATTTGCAGAACATTACAGTTGCTTGTTTAGTCACTAACCCCTGAGAGCCCATGAGGTGGCCCTGTGGTTATTTCTTCCCTGACTTGCAGAGATCAATCTGATGATGGCTGCATACACACGGTCACAGAAAGGCACTATTGAGTGTACCAGCTGCCCTCTGGTGGCCATAGACCATAGCACAGGCACTTCTTGGTTGACAGTTTAACTGTTATTATTATTATATTTTTTTTTATATCCTAAGGTTTCCTATACCTGTCCCTGTGAAACCACAGGCGTTTAGGCAACTTTCACTATAGAATACACAAAAGCACACTTCCAGCCTGTCCCTCCTTCCAACTACAAGTTAGGGCTCTGCTCTTGAAGAACCTAAAAGCTGGCAATTTGCCTAATATCCCGGGACTTAACAGATGCTCCTCAGAGACATGATTAGGAGGGAAAGAACGTGTGGCATCAGAGATCAATGCCAAAACTGCTGTCCTATAAAACTAAGAATAAACTTAAAAATAAAGAGGACTGACAACAGCCCCCTTAAGGCTGAGGAACTCCCCCCCCCCCCGAGCCTCAAAAAACCTACAAACAAAAGAAAGAAACACTAGGCCCAAAAATCTAGCTATTCTGCCCGTCGTCTTCCTCACACCGGCAGCTTGCTGCAACTCCCACCACGTTTGTTTATGTTTATTTAAAACTTTATATACCGCCCGTCACAGGGTATCAGAGCGGTTTACAATCATAAAATCATAAAAGGCACGTGGTCCAAATACCTAGAGAGAAAATAGCCACCCCTTTGCCAACGAATTTTGGCACCAAGAACAACAGCCGCTGCAAAAAGGAAGCCTCAGCAGACCAACAGAGCCCGAAGGCCTTACCTGCAGGGCCGAAAGCCACGCAGCCTGCTCCTACCGCCTTGAATTTATCCGATCCTCAAGCCGCGCTGATGCGCCTGGCAGCCGCAGCGAGGACCGCTCAGCCGGTTCCACAGAGTAAAATTAAAATCCTGCAGCAACGGAGAGGCTCCATCTCACACAGCTTCAGTGTGGCTGTAGGGTCCCGGAGCTCTCTCCCGTACCGTCAAGGGGGAGAGATCCGCACCGGCGAATGCCTGCAGCAAGTGAAAATAACTGACAAGGAGGGAAGGCGAGAGCTGCTACTAATTTAAAGAGCCAGGCTCAAATTTAAAATTACTGTAAATAAGGAAATTTGCTCCTAACAACTAAAGGGAACTAATCCCTGATTGCCAATTAACCAAAGGTAACTGAATTAAAAGTAAAATTAAAGGTAAAAATCAAAAGTAAAATCAGAATAGAATTTGTCACACTAAATGCTCCTTATCTGTTCCCCCAAGTCAGCCCAGAAGCTAGGCTCGCTACATCCTCCTGCTGCATGGAGACTGGACACACTGGGGGCTGATGGGAGAGACCAGCAGGCTATATCCAGTGATGTCATTGTTCTATTGTTCTATGTAAAATGTATACAAACTGTGTACAAGACTGTTAACCTGTTATATGTAAACCGCCCTTGATCTCTGGAAGGGGCGGTATAAAAGAAATAGTTAAATAAATAAATAAAATAAATAAATGTCATGAGATTTTGACATGCCCAGTCTCCAAGCTGCAGGAGGAGGTTCACTACCCAGAGGTTGAGGACTAAACTGGAGGAACGATAAGGAACATCAACTGTAGTTCCCCCATCCCACGGAGCTACACAGAAGTAACTTTAAACAAAAGCCGAATTAGGTCTTTCAGCCCAGTATACATAAGGGAGGTAAGAAGATGTAATAAAACAGGGCCCTCCCTTTTGCTACCCTGGGCAAAGGAACATACTAAGAGGATATTCTTATGAGGAACCATAACACTGGATGGGGGTAGAAAATGGATAAAATATTTAATACAAATAAGAAGAATGAGAGAAGCGTAGCAACTAGGCACTAGTGTATAAGGTAATGAATATAGAAAGAGTGAACAATTTGATTTAAAAAATACAACATGGAAGTAAGGGGTTGTGGGAGAGGGCTCTAAGCCAGAAAAGAGATTTAGGGGTTGCTCTAATTTACCTAAGGTGTGACCCTGAGACTCATTGTACCTAAGAGTGGTAACATCTCACTTTCTCCATCATGGGGACCAGAGATGCCCATCTTTCAGGTTACAAGGGGCCAGAGGTGCTTTTCCCTGAGGTCACTGGGGGCCAGAGGTGCTTTTCCCTGAGGTCACTGGGACTGGTAGTGCTTTTGTTCCTCAGACAAGAGCTGCTGGTAGGCAGTCGAGTGTTGCAATTGTGGCTCCCCAGGTTGGGGGTCTCAGAAATGCCCTTGGCATTAGCCTATCTTTATCCCAGGATGTTCAATACATCACCTCCTGAAGAGCATGCCGAGTCTGGTATGATTTTGGGATACTCCTGTCAGCCTGCAGCAGGTTCTTGTTTGGTCTGTCTGTAGTGGCCGATAGAAGACAGCTGCTTTCCCACAGAGTCATCTGAGAAATCCTTTGTATTAAATATATCTGTGCATGTGTGTGTCTGTGTGTGCGCAAACAAGGTCATGGTGGTAGCATGCACTGGCCTCTCATTACCAGCCTGAACATATCTAAAAAGTTGTTTTTTGGAAACTTTAGGAGCACACCACATGCCCATGTGCATCTGATTGTGACTGGAATGTCTGGAAGGGGGGGGGGGGGGTGCTGCAACTCTTTCCAGTTCTGAGGATAGGTGCATTTGATACTAGGATTCCCCAACAATTAAACCCAGGGAACACAGGAGAAAGGTCTCCTTTTGTCTTCCCCCCATTCCTAGGACAGGCACCATGTAAGTGTATGCTGTGTGCCACTGCAGTCTGGGACATTTAGTTCAAATTTTACTTGAAAAAAAACGCCTCAAATTCCCTGTACTGCATAGCTTTTTAAAAAATAAAACTCTGTCAGTCACTAACTGTATATGATTCGGCTAGCAATTACATAGCTTACAAGCATGCGTGGGTAATATTTCCTACACACACCCTGAGGAATAAGGATACCTGGGTAGACCACGTGTGTGTCATTCATATCTTAGTATGCGTGTGCCTTCTGTATCTATGGTGTGTGTAGCTGTCTGCATGCTCCATCTCTTTTTCTACACTTTGCTGTGTGTGCACGAAAGCTTATCTAAGCTGTGATTATCTGCCTTAAAATAAAGATGTTTAAAGCAGTTCTAATTACACTATACCAATACAGAAAAGGACTCTTCAAGCCTTGCATGGAGGATTTTTTTTTTCAAAACCAAAGAAACTAAGACTGAGCAAGGGATACCAGGTCCAGTGCAAGGAAATTAGATGCCTTCAGCAAACCTTCAGATTTTTGCCCTCTCCTCCTCAATTAACTTTAACCCCCCCCCCCAATTGTTTGATAATCAAATTCAAGAAACATTACCACCCCAACACCACTCCCCCCAAATCAATCCTGTAAAACATGCATGATTGGATATCATATTTTTAAATTATAAACTTTGATTGGTGTAGGTGTAGTTGCTTACCTGTAACCAGGGTTCTCCGTAGATAGCAGGGGTATAGAGCCTGTGATTATGTGGGATAGAGAAATTAAGGAAGTGTTAAAATTTGATTGCGAGACCCAGCAGAGGAGGAGAGAGCTATGGCAACCTGATGGAGGATGTTGTTGTTGTTGTTAAGTGCCGTCGAGTCGGAGTCGACTCATGGTGACCCTCTGGATAGCTATCCTAAATTGTGTTCAGTCTTCAGTCAGGCGGCTTATTGTTGACAGACTGGTACCTGTAGCTGCTGTTATTGTATCGACCCATCTCATTGCTGGCCTTCCTCTTTTGCGTTGACCTTCTATCTTGCCAAGCATGATGTCTTTCTTTAATGATCTCTCTCTCCGCATGATGTGTCCAAAGTATGAAAGTCAAAGTCTTGTCATCTGAGCTTCTAAAGAAAGCTTAGGTTTGATCTCCTCTAGTACAGACTGGTTTGTTCTTCGGGCAGTCCATGGTATACACAGTATTCGCCGCCAGCACCATAATTCAAAGGCATCAATTTTCTTCCTGTCTATCTTTTTCACTGTCCAGCTTTCACATCCATATGATGTTATTGAAAATACCATGGCTTGAACAAGTCGAATCTTTGTATGGAGAGAGACATCTCTGCTCTTGAGAATCTTATCTAGGTCTTTCATAGCCATTCTGCCAAGAGCAATGCATCGTCTGATTTCTTAACTGCTTGTTGCTTCTTTATTGATAGTTGATCGAAGTAGGTTAAAGTTATTCACGATTTCAACATCTTCTCCTTCGACGATGAACTTGTTGATTATGCCAGTTGTCATGATCTTTGTCTTCTTTACATTAAGGTGCAGGCCCATTTTGAGACTATGTTCTTTGATTGTGAGAAGCAAATGTTTCAGATCATCTTCACTTTCCGCCAGTAATGTGGTATCATCAGCATAGCGAAGGTTGTTGATGAGTCTTCCACCAATCTTCACACCTCTGTTGTCTTCATATAATCCTGCTTCTCTGATGATTTGTTCTGCATATAAATTAAACAGGTAGGGGGAAAGTATGCAGCCTTGTCTTACACCTTTGCTTATTTTAAACCATTCTGTTTCTCCTTGTTCTGTTCGAACTGTTGCTTCTTGATCAATGTACAGATTGTGCAAGAGAACGATCAGGTGTTCTGGTATACCCATGCTTCTTAATGTGGCCCAGAGTTTCTCATGGTTTACACAGTCAAAAGCTTTGCTATAGTCGATAAAGCACAAATAGATATCCTTTTGGTATTCTTTAGTCTTTTCAAGGATCCATCTCACATCCGCAATGATGTCTCTCGTTCCTCGCCCTTTTCTGAACCCTGCTGGGCACTTCAGGTAGTTCTTGTTCCAGGTATGATTGTAGTCTCTTTTGAATAATCTTCAGTAGAATCTTGCTGGCATGTGGGATCAGAGCGATTGTGCGATAATTTCCACAGTCAGTTGGATCACCTTTCTTTAGTATTGGTATAAACACAGATCTTTTCCAGACAGTTGGCCATGATGCTGTCTTCCATATTTCTTGGCAGAGTCTTGTAAGTATGGTAACACCTGCATCAGATTGCTGTAATACCTCTATGGGAATGCAATCAATGCCTGGTGCTTTGTTCTTTGATAAGGCTTTCAATGCTGCTTCAACTTCTTCTTTCATCACCAATGGTTCCAGATCATAAGGTACAGGTTGAAACGGCTGTTGGTCCACTTGATCTTTATCATATAAAAACTGTATATTCCTTCCATCTTTTCTTGATCTTCTCAGCATCATTCAACATAGAACCTTGAGCATCTTGTAACATTCCAATTCGAGGCTGGAACTTTTTCTTTAACTCTCGTAGCTTTAGGAAAGCTGATCTTGTTCTTCCTCTAATAGTTTCTGCTTCTATTTCCTTGCATGCGTCATTGTAGTACTTTTCCTTGTCCTGTCTTGCTGCACGTTGGAAATCTCTGAGTTCTGTGATTGTCTTTCTTTCTCCTCTAGCTTTAGCTTCTCTGCATTTCTGGGCAATTTTCAGAGTTTCTTCCGTCATCCATTTTGGCTGTTTTTTCTTTTCTACCTTTTGTAGAGACTTCTCGCTTTCTTCCAACACAACCTTCTTGATGTCATTCCATAACTCTTCTGGAACTCTATCATTTGTATCTAAAGCAGCAAATTGATTTTGCAGGCAGTCTTTAAATTCCAGTGGTATATTTAAAGACTAATGGAGGATAGAAAAGAAAAAAAATTGAGGAGCAGGATCTCTGCGTGGGAAAGTACATGAATGCTTAGAGGTCCAAAAGACGTCTCTGAACTAGGGGGGGGGGGGGGGAGAGAGCCCTGCACACAGGCAACATATAAGGAATGTGCCTGCATCCCCCTGCTTGTCTGTGGAGAAAGAATCTATAGAAGCTTTCATTTGTCAGACATGTGCCATACTTTCCTGGCTGTATTATCATATGAGGCCTCTTTAATTACTATACAACGCATAGAATGTAACTCCTTGTGGAGGTGTTAGGGTGGTATGTGAAGGCCTGAATCCTGCTGTCAAGAGAGAACACCTTCCAAGGGTAGGTAACTTTTGGTTTTCCACAGAGGACAAGCAGGATGTGAAGGTCTCACAGGTGGGACTCCCCTAGCTACAGGTTGTCTTCAACAAAAAAGGGAAAACAGAAACACTGCAAATGGCAAGACACCAAGACTGGATTTTATGGCAACAAGCCTTCCCTAGCTTTATGTTCTTTTTATGAAGGCAGACTGGAAAATAAAGAAAATAGGTTCTAGGGTGGATTGGATTCTAAACCTCAAAGATATTCCGGAGAATACACTGATCCCTTTCCAAGCAATAGCGAGATGTAAATGCATGGACAGAAGGCCATGCTGTAGCTCTGCAAATCTCCATGGAGGCTGTTCTCGAGTGGGTTGCAGATGCAGCCATGGCCCAACATTGAATCTTGACATGACCCTTTAAGCTCAGACTTGCTTGGGCATAAGCAAAGGAGATGCAGTCTACTAGCCAACTAGATAATTAAAAGAAATAAATTAAAAAAAGATGGGTAGACTTTCTAAGGGTTTTAATCCATTCCAATTAGAAGTCTAAGGCTCACTTGCAATCCAAAGTCTATAAGACACATTTACTATGGTAGGTATGTAACCAAGGAAAAAAATGTCGGTAGGATGTTTAGGGCGATACATCAAATGATGTGATTAAACAAACAAAAGGTAGAATTTTGGCACCGCCCTATTGCAGAAAACTTAGGTATAGGATGGATCATTCACTAAAGCTTAAAAGTGGCTCTAATGGAGCTTTCATCAACTGCGTTAGAACTGCACTGAGACCCCCAGACATGGTGGGTGGCTTGATGGAAGGTTTCAACAGAAGCAAGCCACACTAAAAGCAAACAACTGAAGGCTCTAGAGAAATGGGTTTCCCTTCAACAGAGTGATGAGACACGCTAATTATACTAAGGCGAACCCTAATAGAGTTGGTCTTTAAACCTGCCTCAGACACTCAAGCAGTTTTTGTGTGGGACAAGAAAAGGGCTAGGGCCCTACTTTCACACTGCATAGCAAACCTCTTTCTCTTAAAGTCACAAGATAGCCTAGTTCAGTCTCTCCTAGAAACCAGAAGGATTTGCGATACTTTATCAGGCAGGTCCAGGGCGTGCATAGGTACCTTCTCAACATCCAGGCTATTAATGAAAAAGGCCTGATGCAAGGATGCTCCACTGACTAGGGGAGAGACATGTGAGGCCCTTGCCCTGGAGCAGAACCAAGCTACATTAATATTTTGAGAAGATGCTCTACTCATGCAAAATATTTGCTACTTCTGAGGCAGTGGACCACTTGTATGGTTGAAGAATTTAGCTTAGCCTGTCTGCCAGGATATTTCCTGTCAGATAAATAGCTCCGAGAGACCCGAGAAAGATGGCTGACTTTCACATTCTAGCAGTTTTCTGACACAGGAGTAAAGAACATGTTCTCTATGCTTGTCGATGTAGTACATGTCGTCTTGCCTGTCTGTCTGGACTACAAAACGTTTGTTGGCTAACCAGTCTCTGAAAGCTTTTAGGGTGTTCCATACTTCCCATAACTCCAGGAAACCTTTCTAAGAAACCCTAAATGTGATGCCCCTCTACATGGGCTCCCCAGCCCAGTTTGGATATGTCTGCGGTAGGACAATTTGCACAGGAAGAATCTGAGAAGGAATACCTTTGGAAAGATATAATTGGCCCATCTACCAGACCAGAAAGTCCTTGAGAGTATAAATGATTAATAATAGTAGGTCTGGTGACAGACATCTTAAGTTCTGAGTGGCTGGGCCATTGCGCTTATCTCCTTTTGAGATGTGCCATGGGAGTTAGATGTACCATTGAAGGCATATGCTCCATTCTGTCTTGACTCATTTTTCTTTATTTATTACTCACCAAGTTTGTAAATGTCCTAGGAGGAGTACACTTTCATAAAACATTCTAAAAATATTACATTCTATAAAACAGGCACTACAAAAGAAAATGCCTTCTTAAGTGTATGGATAATAGATAACCCCTAATAGCAGATAAGGATCAAAGGGATGCACATCATGAAATTTACTAGCAGTGGTTAGTGAATTGCTGTGCATTTCTTAGGGGAGAGAATATAGTTTCCTCCCTAAGTCCTGCTGAGTACCTTATTGTGGTGATCACTTGTACAAAATCTATACTAAATCTCAGCAAGGCAACATTACAATTGAAGTATGGTAGGAAAGACAAAGAAAAATATATACTAGCTGCATGTTGCCCAGGATAATAAGGTGCCCACCCACAGCCTACGCACTAGGGCTAACGAGGATGGTAGCGATATCTGCATCTGCTTTGTCTGCACTAACATCCCTGCCACGGATAATGGCCATGGTGAGCGTGTTCATGGACCTACTGTGGCAGGAGACAAACTACAGAAATTAATGAAGACGTTAAAAGGATTAACTACGGTTAAGTGGACTTCTGCAGATAAAGAGGAGTACTGCTACTTTTATGCTACAAGCCCTATATTTAAATCAAGAGGGGTATACAAAGGGAATCCACTGAAAACTGGAAGAAAGAGGAATATTGCCACAAGAAACTGCAAAAAGCAATGGATGCAAATTTAAGATCTTTAATTTCACAGATCAAAGTAAAAAAGTAAGTGAATGATAACATCTTGAATCTGTTAAGGGTTTCCCTGGAAGAAGAAATACAAAGAGGAGGAGGAGACCTAGACAAGAATACTAGAAGAAAGGTATACACAGAAAAAAGAGCAGTTGAGGAAGAGATGGAGCTTAGATATCTGGAACTGTCAGAGTGAGATGAACAAAGGACAGGTCAACAAATTGAAGAGGAAGAAGAAAGGGAAGAGAAAGACCCAGAGGTGGAGTAATTAAAGACTGAACTGCTAGTCCATGTGGAAAAAGATGACTATGCTGGGTTCTAGGCAAGGGAAAGATTACCCAAGTTAAATTTAATATGTTCAAAGTATGATCATTAAGATGAACAAGGACATATTCTGTACAAAAGGGACCATTTATTAAGCTGAATGCAATATTGTGCAGCTAAAATTATTACTGCAACAATACTACCAAATAAAATGCAGGGCCAGAAAAATAAGAGAACAGTTCCTTCTTGGAAAAAGTGCATCGAAGGAAAAATAAAATCACTGTATGCGGAAGTATCCCTGATAGACGGGTATCAAAAAGGATTAAGATCATCAAAAATAGTGAGGAAGCTCCAAGACATCAAACTGAAACATTAACTGAAGAAAACTTGAAATGTATGCATCTGACAATAAACTGAAAGTAGCAGCAGAAGCGCAAAGACTATGAAGATAAATGAAGAAAACAGAGAAGAAAGATATCAAAATAAAACTATTTAGAAAGAACCCAAAACAGTTCTACAGGGAATTGGGAAAGAGAATTAATATGGTAAAAACACCACCAAGCAAAGCTGGAGACAACTATATGAGGGCCCCATAGAACACAGTAAAGAAGGAGAATGGTTACCCTGCATACAGGAACATTTAGAAAAAGCAAACATCAAACTTATGGAATGGCCTGCAGTAACCACAAAAGAGCTGCAAAGCAGGTCAAAACAAACTGAGAGAGTCCCAGCCAAGATGGAGTGACCAACGTTTGGTTCAATTAACATCACTCCACCAAGTCCGGGCAAACTGCAAAAAACAATTGATCAAACAGCTGGACTTAACACCACAATGGCTTATAACAGGAACTCGAGTAGCATTCCCCAAAATTACAAACCCATAACTTCTTTACCTACAATCTATAAGCTGTTCACGACAATAGATGCAGACAAAATATATGATCATATCTTTTGTCTGCATCTATTGTCGTGAACAGCTTATAGATTGTAGGTAAAGAACATCATGGCAATAGAGCAAAAGGGTAGTAAGAGGGGAACATATGGAACCAAAGACCAGTTAATGTTGAATAAGGCCATAATGGCCAGTGCTAAGAAAAGCAGAAATCTCAGTATAGCATGGATTGATAACACAGGTACACTACCAAAAAACTGCCTCCAGTTTTGCAACTGATTCCTATAGATTTTGGGGTGCTGAATCCAGGAAAAATAGCCAAAATGTTCCATCACGTCACGTTTTCTTGCAAAATTAGATTTCTTACCCATATAAGGAATGTTCACATAATTTCTTTTTAGCCGACTGCAGTTTATTTCTTGGCCCAAAATAGAGGTTGTAATGGTTAACTAACTAGAAACACTCCCTCATGATATTTTAGAGTGTTTTGTATTCATTTTATACATTAACAGGACAATTGGGAGGTGGGGGGCTAAATCCAGTACTCGCGCTGGTGCATGTTCTTTCCTGTTCGCCTCGCCTCGTTCGCTCTCGCTCGCTCAAACACGGTGGTTGCGACATGAACGTTCCTGTCAAATTTCAGTTTCTTGCAAGTTCATTATTACCTTTTGTTTGCTCAGTCGTAATCCAGCTTTATTCCGAAGTGGTTCACTACAGTTGTAGTTTGCAGTGCTGTGTATTTGTGATGGCTCACAGAGCCAGAGGTTGCGTCAACTCTCCGGACAGTTTTTGTTTTATTTGTGGGGAATATACCGTGAAAAAGCGGCAGAGGAACATTTCTGCATTTATTAAAAAAGTATATTTCGCCTATTTCGGTTTGAAGTTAGGCGATCAAGACAAACCGTGGGCTCCTCACAAAGTGTGCAAGACATGTGAGGAAGATCTACGCTTATGGATGAAAGGTAAAAAACAAGCATTTCGTTTCGGAATACCTGTGATGTGGCGTGAACAAAGAGACCACAGCAGTGACTGCTATTTTTGCTCTTGCATTGTGAAGGGATACAATTTAAAAAATAAGAACGTAATAAGTTACCCCAACCTTCCCTCAGCAATTAGGCCTATGCCTCATAGCAACGAAGTACCTGTGCCTGAACCACCAAAATCTTTGGATCATATTTGTGTGGACGGTTCTGATCATGATGAGACTCATCAGATGGCTTTTCCCGATGAGTCCAGTACTTCCGAGTTTGAAACTGAACCAGATCCGAAACCTGAACTTTTCTCTCAAGCTGAATTGAATGATTTAGTCCGGGATTTGCTACTATCACAGTGTGTTTTGTTGACATTACTCTATTCTTATGTGCTGCCTTGTTACAATTTTCTTTATTCTTATTTGAATAACTACTAAACAATTAGTATAAAGAATTCATCCAAGAAACTTTTATCTCGATCGCACTCAATCTGAAACGTTCACCTCAAATTGCTAACCCAATGTAGCAAAAAATCTGTACGTGATGGAGCAAATTGGTTACCAGATTTGGATTCAGCGCACCAAAAAACATAAAAATCAATCGAAACATTAGAGGCAGTTTAAAAAAATTTTTTTTTAGTGTACCTGTGTAATAAGAAAGCTTTTGACAGCGTCCCAAACTCTTGGATAATGCCTTGAAATGTATGAGATAAATCCCGGTTTGATAGAGTACATTAAGTTCACCGTGACAATGTGGCAAGCCACACTCTTTTTGAAGTATGAAGTATTCCTAACATCAAAATCCAGTGAGGAATATTTCAGGGAGATTCCCTGTCACGACTTCTGTCTTGTATGGTGCTTTAATCCAATGAGTACTCTCATCAGCTCTTTATGATAGGATTTAGCCTGAATCTTAAAGAAGGGAACAACCCAGAGATAACCTATGATTTCCTATCTATAGACAACCTGAAGCTCTACAGTTCTAAGGACCAATAATTAGCAGAGCAACTCTGTGTGGTGACAAACCTTTCTGATGACATCAGGATGACTTTAGGTCTTGACAAACATGCTAAGGCAACTTTTTTTTTTTTTTTTAGAGGAAAACTGAACGAAATGGAAAACATTTCCCTGGCTGAGAGCTGTGATATCAAGGAACTTGAACAGGAAGATGTATATAAGTATCTCCGAGTAGAGGAAGGAACGACACTCAAGCAGAAATTACTGAGAGAAAAGATCAGTAAAGAATACTATATAAGATGAAAATTGTTATTAAAAAGTGCTCTAACATCATGGAATAAGATACAAACCATCAATCAGATGGCAATTCCTATACTCTCATACAGCTTTGGGACTGCAGATTGGCCTCTTAAAGATCTTGAAAAACTGGATGTGTGAATAAGAAAAAAATCCTCCATGCCCATGAGGTAATTTACAAGAATCAGTGTATGCCAAGACTGTACATCCCTAGAACTGAAGAAGGACTAGGCCTCATATAGATTGATTCCACTTACAAAGCTACCTAACGGCATCATCGGATCCAAACATGCAAAAAGTGCTGAAATATGAAGATAAGTCTAGAACATGTCTCCATCATCAAACTTGGACGAGCATTCTGAAGGAATGAGTGAGAATCCACAAGCACATACAGGAAAGGAAGCAACACTATTTGCAAAACAAAATAAAAAAAACTTTTCAAAGAATTTAGATCAGCAAATGAGGACAAACAAGTGGCCAATGCACAAATACAGTGGGAAATACAAAAAGTGTTACTCCAGGAACCCTTTGTTGCTCAAGAACGAACACATGAATGTTTGAGGAGAGATGAACTGAAACTGAAGGATATGAGAGTGATAGTTGCAGCCTAGGACAGCGGATTACGGAGGAGATGGTTCACAGCGAGCATTGAAAAAAACTGGCAAAACAGATATGTGTTGATTCTGTAAGAAAGAGCTGAAAACAGTGACTCACCTCATAGCTGCTTGTGAAGTTCTGATGGCAGAAAACTTTTTTATACAAAAAGGCACAACAAAGTAGCACACCTCATACATTGGAAACTCTGTACACACTACATCACTGTCCCTGAAAAGCACGGGGATCATGACACAAGACAAGAGAATTACAGACATAAAGAGGTTATGATCACCTGAGCCATTCCCATTCTGACAGATAAGAAACTGGATGTGAGGAAACCCGACATAGTGATAAAAGGAGAAACAAATCAGAACGGCATTGATAATAGAGGTGTCGTTTCTCCATGGACTAGCATGACTGCGTCAGCCACATCTGGTGACGTCCTCCGGGTGGCACCGTAGATGCAGAAGTGCTCTCCAGAGCTCAGAAAGGTGAACCTTTCTGAGCACGCCCAGGTAGCCCACCTCACCGGCCCGCCCCCTAGCCAGGCCATTCTTCTTCCTTCCGCCTTGCCAGCAAGACGGAATCTGCTCTCCTAGACTACAACTACATCAAAATGCCAAAATCAGGCTTTAAAAAGTGCTCACGTTGCAAAAGGAAAATGAGCATCATGGACACCCACGACGCTTGCCTGTGCTGCCTGGGGCCTGAGCACAGCACCGAGAACTGCTCTCGCTGCGGCAGAATGTCCCCCAGGGCCCGAAATGCTAGAGGACATGCTCTGACAGAGTACCTGACTTCCAAGGCAAACCATGCTACTGCTCTTCCTACCTCTGCTGCGGCTCAGGATGCACCCATCGGAGCCTCCATCCCCAGCCATGCGGCTGAAGCCTCATCCTGCGGTCCCGCTCTCGGCGTTCCCAAACCGCCACGAAGCTCTTCCAAACCCGCTTCTGCCTCCGGTGTCCCTGACTCTCCTGGCTTCAACATGGTTGGCTTCACCGCGGCAAGCGCCAAGCTCGCGGCTTCTTCTCCTCACCGCCACGTGGCTCCCGATAATGGCACTGCTCTGCAGTCCTCCAGCTTCTCCCACTTCTGGCTAGGCTTGCTCCTCTTCTGGCACAGCCCCAGCAACCTGAGAAACAGCCTCGGCGCTACCAAGACTCCACCTCCTTGCATCTCAACTTCGATGAGTCCGATCGGTGCCGAACGCAGAGGACAGCATCAGCGCCATACCCACAGGCACCACCGCAGTTCTTCCCGCGACCCATCAAGGAGGCACGGCGCCGATCGTAGGAGAAGCGATCGAGGGAGGCACAGAAGCCCCAGCAGCTCTTCCAGCCCCTGATCAAGGAGCAGAGGACACGGATCCAAGAGACATAAACGCCGCAACAGCTCCCACCATCACAGAGAACGCAGAAGCAGCCACCATAGCTTCTCTAGCTCACCTAGCCCTGACGGAAACTGTTCCAGGGCAAACCTTTCCGGATCCTGCAGCCAAGCTGAGATATCCAACTCCTCTGCAATTCTGAAGCTACTCTCACAGCTGGTGCAACAAACCGCCTCCGCAGCTCCCAATGCTCCTCTACCTTCCGTGATCTTGACTGATTCCACAACACGGGACCCACCGGATCACACCCGCCCATCTCCAGCTGACCCGCAGTGCCCTGATCGCGCACAATCCTCCACGCAAGCTCTGCCATCCCCAGACCAGCCGTCCCCGGACAGCACCGCGGAGGAAAATGAAATTGAAGTGGCCATTGTGGGCTCAGCGGCCACCGAACGCACCACCTCGGACACTAGACACTCCCCGGAGCCTGAAGGCCTGCCGCCTCCTCCGGAGGACCTCACGTACCCCAAGTTCCTGAGGAAAGTAACCACTACCTTGGCCCTGCAAGCATCCGAGGACTCGGGGGAGCCTGTACCAGAGGTCCTGAAGTACTTCGCTACGCCAAAGCCGCCATTTGCACTGCCTATACACCAGACATTATGAGACAACCACGTGAGACTCTGGCAAACCCCGGCTTCCGGCCGCGCGTTCTCCAGGAGACTTGACTCTAAGTACCAGGTACAGCCTATACCAGGATTCTCAAAACCACAACTGGCACATCAATCCATCATGATGTCCTCGGCCCTTAAGCGGATAAAATCCTCGCGCACTCATGCCAATAACCCACCGGGTCGAGACCACAAGCTTCTTGATGATATTGGCAAAAAGGTCTTCCAAGGAGCCATGCTCAGCATGAGGATTGTGGCTCACCAGTTTCAGCACGTCCTATTCCAAGATGCCTGTACGGCAAACATCAAAGCTGTCACCTGATCCCTTCCCAAGGAATCTCAGGCGTTGATTTCCGGCACCCTCGCAGACATGTCAGAGGGCAACAAACATTTGGCCAGCACCGCGTTCGACTCGTTCGACACATTGATGAGAACCGCTGGCACAGCCATATCTGCCAGAAGGTGGGCATGGTTAAGTTTCCGGCCTGCGCTATGACACGCACAACAAGATTGCCGACGCACCCTGCACTGGCGATTCCCTCTTTGGAGAGAAAGTCACCGACACCGTAAATGATATGAAAGAACACTGCACTATACTCCAAACCTTGGCCGAGGACGGGTTTGAACGTCAGAGCAGTGCCCAGAAAACAAAATTTCAAAGGAAGCCTTACTACTCTTCCAACAAGAGATACCCTTCTTCCAACCGAAAGTGGCAGACTCCCAGGTACAAAAACAACTCCTACCACAGACCCTCTCAGCAACGCAACTCCCAGAGGGACCGCAAGCAAAAGAAGAGCACCAACATACCTGCTAACAAGAGCGGACCCTCCTTTTGACAACAACTCACAGGCACCCACCCACATCGGGAGCCGCCTGACCCTTTTCCTCCAGGAATGGGGATGGATCTCTTCAGACTCCTGGGTGCTGCAGGTCATCAGAGAAGGATACCGCATGTGCTTTACATCATCACCCTGCCAGCGCAGCCAACCGATCAGCGACACACCTCCCCACCTGCAGCTAACCATGGCCGCAGAGCTGGTACACCTGCTAGCCACACACGCGATAGGAGGTGCCTCCTGCAGAGAGGAACTTTGGATTCTACTCAAGATACTTCCTCATCCCCAAGAAGATGGGCGGGGTTCGCCCCATCTTGGACCTGCGCAAACTGAACAAATTCATTATCAGGGAAAAGTTCAGGATGTACTCACTCAGCTCCATCCTCCCCCTGATTCAGACCAACGACTGGATGGCGTCCCTCGATCTGCAGGAAGCCTACACACACGTCTACATTCACAAAAAGTACAGTTAGTACCTCCGCTTCCAAGTGCAGGGTCAGCACTACCAATACCGAGTCTTCTCCTTCGGCCTATCGCCTGCTCCACGGGTCTTCACAAAGTGCGTAGCCGTTGTAGCAGCGCACCTCCACAAGCAAAACATCTCCATATTCCCCTACCTGGACGACTGGCTCCTCACAGCCCCCTCGGCTCCGGAACTGCTGAAATCCATCCAGAAAACCACAGCCCTGGTTTCCTCCCTGGGCTTTGTCATCAACTTCGCCAAGTCGCACCTCACACCATCACAGAGACTCTAGTTCATAGGAGCGGTGATCGATATGCAGTGTTCGAAAGCCTACCTTCCAGACCGCAGACATCTGGCAATCACACAGCAGTGCAGTCCTCGGCCAAGTCCATACTATGCCTTCTGGGCCACATGGCCACCATGACATCGGTCCTCCTCGTGGCAAGGCTGAAGAAGCGGGCACTCCAGTGGCACCTGCGTATCCACTGGAACCAGCACTCTCAGCCCCTCTCCACCCGCATCCCGATGGCTCTGCAAATCAAGTCACAGCTACGCTGGTGGACAATATCAACAAACCTCTCTGTGGGCAAGGACATCCACTCCCACGAACACCAAATTCTTCTCACCACGGACACGTCCAACACGGGTTGGGGTGCACATCTCCTGCAGCTCAGCACCCAGGGAGCATGGTCCCCTCTGGAGAGACTTTTTCACATCAACCTCCTTGAGCTGAGAACCATCAGGTACGCTTTCAGAGCATTCCTACAACACCTGCGTGGCAAGTCCGTCCTCATCCAGACGGACAACCAGGTGGCCATGTTCTACGTCAACAAGCAGGGAGGGACCGGGTCTCACACTCTGCAAGGAGATGCTGAGAATGTGGTCACTGGCCTTAGCAAACGGGTGCAGGCTACGGGCCTCCTATCTCCTGGGAGATCTAAACACCCTAGAGGACAAACTGAGCAGACAATTACAACCACACGAATGGACTCTCCTCCCGGAGGTTTCCGACCACCTCTTCCGTCACTGGGGAATGCCCAGCATCGACCTATTTGCCACTGAGCAGAATGCAAAGTGCCACCTGTTCTGCTCGAGGCACAAATCAGACAAGAGGCTGGCAGCGGATGCATTCGACGTGTGCTGGGGGGGGGGTGGTCTCTGGTGTACGCCTTCCCTCCGACCCCCCCCTCATCACAGCAACACTTCAATGGATCATGTAGGACAAAGCTCAGGCCATCCTAGTGGTCCCTCACTGGCCACGACAGATGTGTTTTGCCCTCTTGCTATGCCTGTCACACGGAGCCCCCATTCGCCTGCTCCTCATACCGGACTTCCCGACGCAGAACGAGGGCTCCACGTGGCATCCCAACCTCAAAGCCCTTGCTCTCACTGCCTGGAGATTGAGCGATTGAACCTCTCGGCCTGCCAGCTACCCACCGAGGTACAGGACGTGGTCCTGGCAGCCAGAAGACCCTCCACCAGAAAGTCCTATGGCCTTAAATGGAAGAGGTCCAGCATCTGGTGTACGGCACGTGGCCTAGATCCAACCACATGTCCGCTCGCCCTCGTCCTGCAGTACCTCAGCTCTCTATCCAACCCTGGACTGAAGACAAAATCCATCCGGGTCCATCTCTCTGCGATAGCGGCTTTTCATGCACCGCCAGCCGGAGCCAACTCTATTGCGGTGCTGCCCCTGACAGCCCGCTTCATGGAAGGACTGGCAAACCTAAAATCCAAGGTCAGGCTCCCGGTTCCGCCATGGGACCTCAACACTGTCCTCCAACGCTTAACGCAGGAACCTTTCGAACCGCTCCAGTCCACAGACATGAAGTTTGTCTCCTGGAAGACACTGTTTTTGATAACCATCACGTCTGCCAGGAGGATCAGCGAGCTACAAGCGCTGGTATCGCACCCTCCTTATACGCAGCTGCACCAAGACCGCACATCCCTGAGGACAAACCCCAGGTTCGTGCCTAGGGTGCCATCTGCCTTCCACATCAATCAGTTCATCGAGCTCCCCTCTTTTTTTTTTTCCGGAGCCTCATGCTTCAGCCGAAGAACGGCGCTTGCACACCCTGGACTGTCTCCGAGCCCTCAGGATTTACCTGCACAGAACGCAGCCCATCCAGCAGGGGGAACAACTGTTCGTGTCCTTCGACCCTAAGGCCCACTGGGTGACCGCCTGCGTCTCCTATTGCCTCGACGCGGCCGGCGCCCAGTCACGACCAAGAGTTGGCCCTCATCAACTCAGAGCACTGGCCACCTCAATAGCCAACTTACGCTCTGTCCCACTGATTGATGTCTGCAAAGCGGCCACATGGTCCTCTCCGCACACCTTCCAAAGGCACTACTGCCTTGACCTCAGGTCTCAGGAGGACTGCGCCCTTGGCACGGCCGTCCTCTCCACAGCTGCGGAAGGAACTACAGCCATTGCCAGTGGTCCCTCTTGACAGAGACTGGATAGTTCGGGACTGCTAGATATTACTGAGCCTAAAGGGCTGAACCATACCTTCACTCACTGAATGTTGCACACTTTGAACACTTGCACATCATTGCTGCCTGTTGCACCTTAATGCCGCGCTGTGTCGTTATGACTATCATTGCTTACTATGCTAGTATTATTGTTGCTTATGTTGCCTGTTAAACTGTTGTTCCTACTCGTTGCACAGTTGCACGATGTATTACGATCACTAGTCTATTCATTAAAACTCTGCCCTGACTAAACTCGCCTGACTTGGTCTCCATAGCCTTCGCGCTTCCCTCCTCCACCTCAGCACACACCTGCCGCTGGGGAGACACCAGGTGTGGCTGACGCAATCCTGCTAGTCCATGGAGAAAGCGAGGTTACTTACCTGTAACAGGGGTTCTCCGTGGACTACAGGATAAGTTAGCCACACAATCCCACCCACCTCCCCTGGAGGAGGTCAACCTAAGCGAGACTGCTCTCTAGCTGGTAAGACTAGCTAGGAAAACACTGGCCTGGCTAGGGGGTGGGCCGGTGAGGTGGACTACCTGGGCGTGCTTACCTTTCTGAGCTCTGGAGAGCACTTCCGCATCTACAGCGCTGCCTGGAGGACGTCACCAGGTGTGGCTGACTTATCCTGTAGTCCACGGAGAACCCCTGTTACAGGTAAGTAACCTCGCTTTCCAGGTGATTTTTTTGTGAATCGTGTGTCAAGGGAGAAGATCCTGAAGCACCGAGAAATGCAGTCAGAGACCAAGAAAATGTGGCAGAAAGATACAGAAATCCCCATAGTGTTGAGTGTCACAGGCTTGATTAAGAATTACCCATACACGTTACATCTTACAAACTCCAAAAGGAGGCTCTCTTTGGCATGATGCAAGTACTATGCTGAGCATTAACAGTAAATTTGAGAGACTGAGATCATATTCCACATACCCTAGCTTAGAAGTGAGTCTCATGACTGTCATAATATGCACAAAACTAACTCATTTGGAGAAACTGTTCCCAGATAACGTCAATAAACATGCATCTGTGATCTAAGGACTTAAATAAGGGTGGAGCACAGCAGTACAGTCTCTTAAATTGTTTGAGCTTATAATATTCACTGCCTTGAATCCCAGACCTAAAATCTTAAATTGAATCCTATACTCCAAAGGTAACGAGTGGATAGCTTTCTTTGCTGGTGTAATATGAGCCTGCAAAGGGGTATTAATTAAACCTATTGAAGCTTTCTAGACTATTTAAAAAAAATCTGTAATAGTCTACCAGTAACTCAATATATAACGAATTGTAGTAATCCAACTGCAGTATTATTGCTGAATGAATGAAATAGACTGCTTCTCATCAAACAATGCTTACAAGTGCCAAATTTAACTATAGATAAAAGTTGGCATACTTTTTCAAATTTGTCATATGATTATTAAATTTAAAACCTGCATCCACAATTACTCAAGCAAAGGCGAATCATCAGTTCTAAACGGAACATTGGGAGATGGCTTTGGAGATAAAAACAGCACCTCTATCTTATTAGCATTAAACTTAAGCTTAGTAGCTTTAATTCAAACTGCAAAAGGGGATAAACAGCCTGTAAGATGCTTCCAAAGCAATGTACAGTTGTACATTATCGTCAGAAAGCTGACAGGCAATATCAAACCCCCTAATCACCTTGGCAGGGAAAGAAATATAAATAAATAACATAGATGATAAAATAGCTCTTTGAAAGACTCCCTCATAGCATGTGTTTGTTCAGAATAATATTCCCTCAACCATCTCTTGCTAAAAACATCAAACCATGCCACGGCTACATCTTTGAACCCAACTGCCTCCAAGTGCTTCAACATAAGGCCATGGCCAACCGTGTCAAATGATGATGAAAAATTTAATAGCCCAAGGCAAGATGTCTTGTCTCTGTTGGTATGGCACAAAAGATCATTATATACAGCAAGCAATAAGGTCGCTATAGCATGGCCATTGCCAAACATCGAAAAGATAATTATGGTCTGCAAAGACATGACAGAAGAGTGTTCTCAATAAGTTTAGCCAAAAACGGCAATAGAGACTAGCCTATAATTCTGAGATCAGGATGAGCCTAAATTTGTATTCTTAGGCAGTTGTGATTTCAAAGTGGAAAGCATCACAGACACCAGAGTGGTAATCCTTTGCCATGAAAGGAAAACTTTCACCAGCATCATGTCTAGTAGAACTCTTATGAATGCCAACTGAGGTGAAAGGTTTAGATGGGATTTAAAATAATTTAGGAAAAACCCTAGTTACTTCAGCCCCTAGGTGATCATGTACATGGATCTCTGAGCACCTTCCTGAGAATGCTTTTCAAGAGCCTACCATACGGATAAAGAAACAGATGCGCTCACAGTTTGCGAAGATAGCAAGGCTAGACTGAATGGCGGGATGTGGTACAGGTAGCGAAATAGCAGCCTAGTGGTTAGAAGAGTGGTTTGATAAACAGGCAAATGAGGATTACAATCCCACTGACAGTCACTGTGGACTTGGGCAAGTCATTTAATCCTCCACTGCCTTAGGTACAAACTGACAGCTAGAGTTACTAACGTACGCTACCTTGTGAGTGCATGCTAACATCATTAAGAACATAAGATATGCCATACTGGGTCAAACCAAGGTCCATCAAGCCCAGTATCTTGTTTCCAACAGTGGCCAATCCAGGTCACAAGTACCTGGCAGGTTCCCAAAAAGGCACACAAGTTTCACAGTGCTTGTCTTGGAATAAGCAATAGATTTGCCGGGTCCTCTTTAATAATGGTTACTTTTCCAAATCTGTTTTAAACCAAGCTACACTAACAGCTTTTACTACAACCTCCGGTAACGAATTTCAGAGTTTGATTACACGTTGAGTGAAAAAATATTCTCTCTTAGTAGCCTTAAATGACTTACAGTGTAGTTTCATTGCATGTCCTCTAGTCTTTCTACATTTTGATGGTGTAAATAACCGATCTATGTTTACCCATTCCATTCATTGATTTATAGATCTCTATTATATCTCCCCTCAGTCCTCTTTTCCAAATTATAG
Organism: Ichthyophis bannanicus; assembly: GCA_033557465.1. Taxonomy (NCBI): domain Eukaryota; kingdom Metazoa; phylum Chordata; class Amphibia; order Gymnophiona; family Ichthyophiidae; genus Ichthyophis; species Ichthyophis bannanicus. Next base: position 51,706,775 of record CM066051.1, on the reverse strand, counting down.
AGCCCTAGCCATTTAAGCCTCTCCTCATAGAGGTATCTTTCTATCCTCTTTACCATTTTTATCACTCTTCTTTGTACTTTTTCTAATTCTGCTATATCCTTTTTAAGATATGGAGATCAGAATTGCACAGAATGTTCAAGGTACGGTCACACCGTGAAACGATACAAAGGCATTATAATATCATTGGTTTTATTCTCCATTCCTTTCCTTATGATTCCTAGCATTCTATTTGCTTTCTTGGGTGCCACTGCACACTGGGCGGAGGATTCAATGTACTATCCATGATGACGCCTAAATCTTTTTCCAGGGTGGTGGTACTTTGCATTGTGTAACGGTAGTTTGGGTTGTTCTTTCCTAGGTGCATAACTTTGCACTTGTCTACATTAAATTTCATCTGCCATTTGGACATCCACTCTTCCAATTTATCATGGTCCTCTTGCAATTTTTCACAATGCTCTTGCAATTTAACAACTTTGAATAATTTTGTGTCATCTGCAAATTTCATCACCTCACTCATTATTCCCATTTCCAGGTCATTTAAGAATATGTTAAAAAGCAGTTGGCCTAGCACAGATCCCCGGGGTACTCCACTATTCACCTTTCTCCATTGAGAAAAATGGTCATTTAGCCCTACTCTCTGCTTTCTATCTTTTAAGCAGTTCCTGATCCACAATAGTACACTGTCTCCATTTCCATGACTTTTTAATTTTGCCATGAGTCTCTTATGAGGGATCTTGTCAAAGGCTTTCTGAAAATCCAGATACACTATATCAGTGATGGCTAACCTTTTTGAGCCCGAGTGCCCAAACTGCCGCACAAAACCAAAGAATTTCCTCAAAGTGCCAGCACGTCAATTTGCATAAATATTTGCATAATGCTAACATACACTAACTTTTAGTAAACATGTCTCTTAATGAGTGTATGGATAAAGACAGACTAAAAGATTTCTACATTACTATAATCCAGTGCCAACCGCCAGGCACATTAGGAACTACTACAAACACTGCCCATTTAGAACCAATAGCAAACCCGCCGTATCCTAACAGCACTACCAGGAGTCACAAAGCACCATACCATACCTATCAAAAGGCAACACTGCAAATATTAAACCAATACATTTCAGAGAACAACAATACATGACCTACTGGGGAAAGAGAACAAGTGGCAATGTCAAAAAGGAATTACATAAACAGAATATCTCAGCTCAGTTACACAGTTGCAATTGCTCCAGCCACTTTCTTCTGGTTTCTTCATGTTTTCTGCTAACTCTCCATCATCTGCTGTCCATTTGTCCTTTCTTCTCTCTTCTAGTTTTTTTTTCCATTCTCTCTCTCTACATCCGCTTTAACATACTAATCTTTCTCCTTTTGCTCTTTCCTCATTCCTATTTCATCCACTCAAATTTTACCCCTCCATCCTCAATCCCCACTTACTCTCCCAATACCCGGCCAATTGTACATTTTCTTCCCTCACACACAAAATATTTTTCCCCTCTCCATTTCATTCTCCCAGCCCCATCCCCTTCTAATCTCCCCCAACATCAGCTCCCTTTTAGTTCCAGCCCCACCCAGCATCCGCTCCCTTCTAGTCCCCTCATCAGTCCATTTCCAGTCCTAGCTCCCCCATCCATTTCCAGTCCTATCCGAGTCCCTTCATCAGCTCATTTCCAATACCAGCCTCCCATCAGCCCATTTCTAGTCCTTTCCTAGCCCCACCATCAGCCCATGTTAAATCCTAGCTCCCCTCCACTCAGCCCATTTCTAATCCAAGCCCCCCATGAGCCTACCTCCAGTTCTAGCCCCTCCATGAGTCCATTTCAATCCAAGCCCCCACACCACAGCCCATTTCCAATCTTAGCTCCCCCAACACCCAATTCTCAGTTCTATCCTAGCCCATCCATCAGCCCAGTTCCTGTCCTAGCTCCCTCCCCTAAGAGCCCATTCCAAGCCCCCCTTCCCATCAGTTATTTGCAGTTCAAGCCCCCTTCCACTCAGCCCATTTCCATTCCAAGTCCCCCTCCCCATTAGCTATTTGCAGTTCAAGCCCCCCACTTCCCCTCAGCCCATTTCCATTCCAAGCCCCGTCCCCATCAGCTATTTGCAGTTCAAGCCCCCCACTTCCCCTCAGCCCATTTCCATTCCAAGCCCCATCCCCAACAGCTATTTGCAGTTCAAGCCCCCTTCCACTCAGCCCATTTCCAGTCCTAGCAACCCCAACCCATTACCAGTCCTAGCCCCCCATAGCCCACTCCCAGTCCTAATCCCACCAGCCCATTTCCAGTCCTAATCCCCCATCACCCAATTTTCAGTTTAAGCCCCCCCATAGCCCATTACCAGTCCTAACCTCCCCATCAGCCCACTCCCAGTCCTAATCACCCATCACCCAATTTTCAGTTTAAGCCCCCCCATAGCCCATTACCAGTCCTAACCCCCCATCAACCCACTTCCAGTCCTAATCCCACCAGCCCATTTCCAGTCCTAATCCCCCATCACCCAATTTTCAGTTTAAGCCCCCCCATAGCCCATTACCAGTCCTAACCCCCCATCAACCCACTTCCAGTCCTAATCCCACCAGCCCATTTCCAGTCCTAATCCCCCATCACCCAATTTTTAGTTTAAGCCCCCCCAGCGCCCATCACCACTCCTAACCCCCCCAGCCCAGCGCCCATCACCACTCCTAACCCCCCCCAGCCAGCCCAGTGCCCATCACCACTCCTAACCCCCCCCAGCCAGCCCAGTGTCCATCACCACTCCTACCCCCCCAGCCCAGTGCCCATCACCACTCCTAAATCCCCCCAGCCCATCACTACTCCTAACACCCCCCCCAGCCCAGCCCATCACTACTCCTAACCCCCCCAGCCCAGCCCATCACCACTCCTAACCCAGCCCAGTCCAGCCCATCACCACTCCTAACCCCCCCAGCCCAGCCCAGCCCAGCCCATCACATCACCACTCCTAACCCCCCCCCAGCCCAGCCCAGCCCAGCCCATCACATCACCACTCCTAACCCCCCCCAGCCCAGCCCAGCCCATCACATCACCACTCCTAACCCCCCAGCCCAGCCCAGGGAAAATTAAAAAAAAGAAAACCTGTCTGTTGCCTCTGTCGTGGCCGCCGCGTCAGAATCTAGCGTGCCGCGGGGCCCCCATGTTCCAGGCAGTTAATGCCCTCCCCGTATCAGCTCTCTCTTTGGAGATACAGTCAGACGCGCCTGCTTGAAGAGCGCGAGGGAAGAGTTTCTCCCTCGCGGCTCTGTTAAACCCGCGGGGGCTGATGGGATGTTCCCATCAGCCCCCGCGGGCTTAACAGAGTCGCGAAAGGGAAACTCTTCCCTTCGCGCTCTGCAAGCCGGCGCGTCTGACTGCAGCTCCAAAGAGAGAGCTGCCAAAGAGAGAGCTGCTACGGGGAGGGCAGGCTCTGCCGGGTACAGGGGGGCCCCGCGGCACGCTCGATTTTGCCGCGGCGGCCCCGACAGCGGCAGCAGACAAGTAAAATTGAAAAAAAAACAAACCCCTAATTGCGGACCTTCCCGCGTGCCAGCTGCAAGGCCTTCGTGTGCCACAGCTGGCACGCGTGCCATAGGTTCGCCATCGCTGCACTATATCAACCGACTCACCTTTGTCTACCTGTTTATTCACACCTTCAAAAATATATAACAAATTAGTAAGACAAGACTTTCCTTGGCTAAATCCATGTTGGCTTTCTCCTATTAAACCATGACTATCTATATGTTCAGTAATTTTATTCTTTATAGTAGTTTCTACCATTTTGCCTGATACCGATCTCGGGCTCACTGGTCTGTAGTTTCCCGGATTACCCCTGGAACCATTTTTACACTGGCCATTCTCCAAGCTTCTAGTACTACAGATGATTTTAATGATTGTAGGTCTGCAGTTTGTGAACTATTAGTAATCTCGTATTTCAGTTCTTTCAACACCCTCAGATGTATACCATCTGGTCCAGGTAATTTGCTACTGTACAGTTTATCAAACAGTTATAATAATCTTCCCAGTTTATTGATATTTCTTTCAATTTGGCTGATACATCACATTTATATACCATTTCAGGCACCGTAATTTCCCTACATCTTATTCAGTAAAGATTGAAGCAAAGAATTCATTCAGTCTCTCCGCTATTGCCTTGGCCTCACTTAGTGCCCCTTTTACCCCTCTATCATCTAATGGCCCAAGTGACACACTCTCAAGTTTTTGTTTTTTTTTTTACTATGAATGTACTTGAAAAGCTTTTTATTATGAGTTTTTTGCTCTATTGAAAGCTTTTTTTTTCAAATTCTCTTTGTCTGCCTTATCAATTCCTTGCATCGAACTTTCAAGTGCTTATGTTTCCTGTTTTCGTTATTTTGGCTTCATTTTCAATTTCTTGAAAGATGCTTTTTTTGGCAACAACAGCCTCTCTGACCTCGCCTTTAAACCATGCTGGTAGCATTTGGACTTTCTTCCACTTCTGTTCTGGACTTCTAAGATAGTACTTTTAATTAATGCCAATGCTTGATGTAAATCTTTAACCTTTGCAGCTGCTCCTTTTAGGTTTTTTTTGTAACTCTTTTCCTCATTTTATCATAATCTCCCTTTTGAAAGTTAAAAGGCAGTACTGTGGATTTCCCTGCCATCCTTCTTCCATTTATTAAATCAAATGCAATCATGCTAAAATAAGACCTCTTGTAAAATAACATACATTAATGGCATTAGAATGCGCTAACGCAGAAGAACATATTGATAATTCTAGCCCTCCGGAGGCAGGAATATAACTAACATCCATGAAACTAACTCATCTTGAACTATTACTGAAAAGGGAGGAGCTAGATCCACATAATGATAATGGCTCCCTATTCCAAATCTGAGATACCTTTACCTTCAGTGATTAGGATTCTTTGGTACTGCATTCCCTTACACTTCACTCATCTTTATGTTCCCTGTATTCTCTATATGTGTTCATGCTTCCTTTAGGTCCAAAGAACATAACCATTCTCCTTTTTATAAGGAAAGAAGTAAGGCATCTGAGGAAACCAGCTTGAACTTGTCTTGGGTCAGAAATATGTTCAAGGTCCTTAGATCTAGAATGGCATGGAATCCTCCTGTTTTCTTCATGACCAGGAAGTATCTGCAGCAAAATCCCCACCCTCTTTCCACTGGTGGAACAGGTTCGACCATATTGGTCTTTAAGAGGGAGGAGAGCCTTTTAGTAAATACTCCCTGATGCAGAGAGGTTGATGAAATACTCTCAGCGGGAAATGTGATTATATGTTATTGGACGATTTCTAGAACCCAATGATTGGCACATATTAGGGACCAGGGTTTGCATAAAACCTTTAGCCTCCCTCCTGCTGGAAAGTCTAGCACAGATATGGGAATATTAGTTATGTCTTCATGGAGGCAGTCCAAACCCTGACTCAGGCTGGCTGAGGAGCAGGTTAGGGCTTTTGGGCCCTCTGTTGTCTGGGCAAGAGTGTTCCTGATGAGAACCCAAAGGTAAAGGATACCTATGCCTTTGAGAGTAGTAAGGCCTAGTCTTCATTCGAAAACCTCTTAGAGAAGAGGAAGATGGATCAGAGGTGGAATAGAAGAGGGACTTGTATTTCAGTTATCGTTTTGGAGAGAATCTGGCTCTTTAACCTTAGCTCCAAAGAGATTCTTTCTAAGACATGCTTGTCGGCAAGCTTTTCCTACATTTTAATGGAGGGCTGTAGCTCACAGTCCCAGAATCTGTGAGTTCCAACAGCCAAAGCAGAAGCTCTTGCTATCATCTCAAAAAAATCACAGGTTCATCTGATCATATGTTTTCCACATTCCTTCCCCTTGCCATGAGATCTAAGCTTGGCAGTCTCGTCCCGAGGGAGAGAATCATCAAACTCTTATATCTAACGCAAAGTGTCTCATACATAGTAACATAGTAAATGAGGCAGATAAAGACCAGCATAACTTTTGGCTCCCTTGAGAGTATATTCAGCCACCACAGAATGGTGCTGATGCTTCTCAAATCCATGAACCTTCACGTGGAGTCCATCTTCTTTTTAACAGAATGTACAAAGAGGGCTCGCCCTGATTTTTATCTTTGCATCCCTCAGGATCTTGTGAACAAGCATGGTCATGCCTTTTGTGGAGGGGAGAAGGGGCTCAAGGAACTGGAGAGCATCAAACATTCCTGCCATGGGTTCTTCTGCTATCTCCAACTTAAATGGCATGAAGTTAGCCGTTTCCTTAATAAAATCTATGAAGGAGAGGTCTTCTGGAGGAGAATTTCTCCTTTCTTATAGAGGAGGTCTAATAAGAAAGCTGATGAGTACGCCTCTTCAGAAAGCTCTGTTGGCTTATAATATAAACTCTGACTCAGACTCCAAAAAAGTAGTCTAAGGGAAAAGTCTGAATCAATGCCCAGGAAGACACAGAAACATGACGGCAGAAAAAGACCATATGGCTTATCCAGTCTACCCTTCCATACCAACTACTATAGTCCCTTTTTTTTTCCTTTAGAGATCTTCTGTGTTGGTCCCATGCTTTCTTGAATTCAGATACTGTTCTCATCTTTACTATCTCCACTGGGAGACTATTCCTTTCATCTACAACTCTTTCCATAAAGAAATATTTCTGCATATTACGCCTGGGTCTGACTCCTTTTATCGTCATCCTATGCCCCCTCGTTTCAATTGAAAGAGGCTCTCCTCCTGTGCATTATGCAATGGAGGTATTTAAACGTCTCTATCATATCTCCTCTCTCCCGCCTTTCCTCCAAAGTATACATACTGAGATCTTTAAGTCTGACCCTGTATGTCTTATGACGAAAGCCACTGGCCATTTTGGTAGCGACTCTGCACAGACTACATCCTCTCTATATCCCTTTCAAGTTGTGGTCTTCAGAATTGCACACCATACTTCAAAAGAGGTCTCACCAAAGACTTATACAGAGGCATTATCACCTTCTCTTTATGCACCCAATCATCCTTCTGACTTTTGCCATTGCCTTTTCTACCTGTTTACTCACCTTAAGGTAATCAGAAACAATCACCCCCAGGTCCCGCTCTTCTTTGGTGGACAGAAGTACTTCTCTATACTGTACTGCATCCTTGGATTTTTGCAGCCCAAATGCCTGACCCTGCATTTTTTAGCATTAAATCCCAACTGCCAAATTCTTGACAATTCTTTAAGCTTAGCAAGATCCCTCCACTCCTTCCTGGGTGTCTATTGCAGATTTTGGTATTATCTGCAAAGAGGCAAACCTTACCCAACAGCTTTTCCGCAATATCACTAATAAAAATGTTAAAAAGAATCAGACCAAGGATAGGGCTCTGTAGCACACCACTGGTTATATCCTTCTCCACAGAGTAAGCTCCATTTATCTGTACTCTTTGTTGCCTCCCACTCAACCAATTTCTAACCCAGTTAGTCACTTTAGGGTCTCTTCCTATGATGATCAATTTATTTATAAGTCATCTGTTCGGAACAGTGTCAAAGGCTTTAATGAAATCTACATACACCACATCTAGGGCTTTCCCTAGGTCCAACCTTCGGGTCGCTCAAAGAAATTAATTAGATTTGTCTGACAAGACCTGCCTCTAGTAAAACCAGATCCTGCAATCAACTGGATGCCAGAAATCTTACTATCCTCTGTAGAAGCAGCATTTCCATTAATTTACTCACCAGAGAGGTCAGACTAACCAGACTGTAGTTCTCCACCTCATCCTTACTTCTGCTTTTGTGTAAAAGGACCATATGCACCTTTCTCCAGTCCTCTGGGACCACTCCCGACTTTAAAGAAGCATTGAAAAGGTTAAACAGTGGAAACACTAGAACATCCCCAAGTTCTTTCAATATTCTGGGATGTATCTCATCCAGCTCCATCGCTTTGTCTACTTTTAGTTTAGTTGGGTCCTCACATAGTAACATAGTAAATGACGGCAGATAAAGACCAGTATGGTCCATCTAGTCTGCCCAGAAAGATGGCAAGAGTACGTGCACCTGCTGCTCCGTGCAGGCCACCCCTCCCCATGTCTTTGTTTTAGGGGTGAACCCACCACTCCGTGTAGGACACCCCTGTTTGTTGAGAAATTAGATAGTTAAGTTTATTTTGATTTTATCTTATTGCTGTAAAGGGATCCACTGTGTCTGTCCCATGCCATTTTGAATTCTGTCACTGCATTTGCCCCCACCACTTCCATCAGGAGGGCATTCCAAGCATCCACCAATCTTACAGTGAAAAAGTATTTCCTGACATTGCCCTTCTATTTACCCCCTTGCAGCTTCATGTTATGCCCTCTAGTTTTACAGCTTCCCCGTCTTTGGAAGAGGTTTGTTTGTTCATTATTTCTCTTTAAGTATTTAAAGGTCTGAACCATATCTCCCCTATCCCTCCTCTCCTCCAGAGTGTACATATTTAGGTCTTCAAGTCTCTTCTCATAAGGCTTCTGACACAGGCTCCAAATCATTTTGGTCGCCTTCCTCTGAACAGTTTCCAGTCTTTTTATATCCTTTGCAAGATATGGTCTCCAAAACTGAACACAGTATTCCAAGTGAGGCCTCGCCAGTGCCTTATACAGTGGCATTAGTACCTCTTCCTTTCTGCTGGTAATTCCTCTTTGTATGCAACCCAACATCCTCCTGGTTTTTGCCACTGCCTTGTCACACTGTTTTGCCACCTTGAGATCCTCAGAAATAATCACACCAAGGTTCTTCTCCTGGTCTGTGCACACCAACCTCTCGCCCCCTATCGCATACATTTCCCTTGGATTTCTGCTTCCCAAGTGCATGACACTGCACTTCTTTGCATTAAATCTTAACTGCCAAGCATTAGACCATTCTTCCAGCCTTTGTAGATCTTTCCTCATGTTATCCACTCCCTCAGGGGAGTCCACTCGGTTGCAAATTTACGAACCAGTCTTCTAAAAGGATGTATTTGATCTGGCCCCATCGCTTTGTCTAATTTTAGTTTAGCAAGTTATTCAAGAACCCTGTCTTCTGAAAATCATTCAAGATCCCTTCACTACTGTTCCTATTTGTGGATGTTTAATGAAGTCCTGCTGCTAGCTTCATATGTAAACACAGAACAAAAATATTTGTTAAGCAATTCTGCTTTATCCTCATCAGCTTCTACATATTCCTCCCCTTTACCTTTCAGTCTGACAATACCATTTCTACACTTCCTCCTCTAACTAACATATCTGAAAAATGTCGCCCCCCCCCCCCCCCCCCCATTTACTGCATTGGTTATTTTTTCTTTGATTTGTATCTTTCCTTTCCTGACTACTTTCCTAAGTTTGTCCAAATATTGATGCTCGTCTTCCTCTTTCTGTGATCTCTTGTATTTTATGAAGGTCATTCTCTTTTTCTTCACCTTTTCAGCTACTTCTTTTGAGAACCATAGCGGCCTTCTTTTCCTTTTACACTTATTTACTTTACAAACAAAAATGTTTGTTGCCCTTAAAATATCCCTTTTCAGTTTTGCCTGTTGCTTTTCTACATCCCCCAGCAGTTTCTTTCCCTCTAATGACTCCTTCAGGTATTGTCCCATCTTGGCAAAGTTCGTTTTCCTAAAGTCTAAGACCCTTGCTTTTGAACAGATTTTATTAGTCCTAATACTGAACCACACCATCTGGTGATCACTGGATGCGAGATGATCCCCCCCATTATAACATCAGAAACACTTTCCCAGCTTGGCAAGCACAGGTACAGTATAGCCCCTTTACATGTCTATTCTGTTACCAGTTGCTGGAATACTTCTCCCTGTAGATAATCCAGGATCTCTTTAATTCTAGATGACGCTGCTGCAGCATGGATGCGCCAATCACCATCCAGCATATGGAAATCACCTATCAGTAGCACTTCTCCTTTCATGGCAATACTGTGAATGTCTTCAATTAAATCTCTGTCCACTTCTTCTGCCTGTGAAGGAGATCTGTATATCACACCAGTGGAAATGGATTCTTCTCCTCCCCTGTCCTTCCTGAATAAAGTTGTTGTTTTTTTTAAAGGGCTGTCAAATCAATGCTGACTCCTGACGACCCAGCAGCCTCTGGGTTTTTTTGGCAATGCCAGAAGTAGATTGCCAGGCCTTTTCTTCCGAGGCAGTGGAAGGTAAAGTGACTTCCCCAAGGTCACAAGGGTGACAGTGGGAATCGAACCCTGAACTCTTGGGTACTAGGCTATTGCTCTAACCACTAGACAGCTACTCCACGCGGAATGAAATATAGACTGGTATAATTACATCCCAGTCATGGTTGTCCAAGAACCATGTCTCTATAAACCGCCACCAAATCCAAGTCATCCTCTTCCATTAAACTTCAACATCTGGGGTCTTATTTCCCATACTATGAGCATTAATGTACACTGCTTTCCAAACATTGCCCCTTTTACCCATTTCTATAGAGGTGCAAATGTTTCACTTATCTGAGGACTTCTACTTACCTAGGGACTTTCTTCACCCATCCCCAATGAATCTAGTTTAAAACTCTCTTCGGTAGGTTAGCCAGTCTGCTGAAGAAGACACTTTGACCCTTCTTGGATAGGTGGACACCATCTCTACTCAGCAGCCCTTGGAAAATCATCCCATAGTCCAGGAAACCAAAACTCTCTCAATGACACAATCCACGCATTCATCTCCAGGATGCGAGCTTCTCTATCTCAGCCTTTACCCTCATCAGGGAAAATTGAGGAAAACACCACCTGCGCTCCTGTCTGCTTCACCCTCTCTCCCAGTCACGTTTGATATGCTCAGAGGGCAACCTAGCAGCATCATTTGTGCTGACATAATGAGCATCATCGGATAATAGTCAGTAGGCTTGATGAGTCTTGGCAAACTCTCTGTAACATTTATTTTATTTGTTTATTTATTTAACAGGTTTTATATATCTCTTTATCATTTCAATCAAAGTGGTTTACACTGTAACTTAAACTTGGGAATGTACATTAAACAGGGACATTGATAACTAAGATTATTCTGAGGCAATGGAGGGTTAAGTGACCTGCCCACGGCCACAAGGAGTGCTAATGGAAATCAAACCCTGGTCTCTTGGTTCCCAAGCCAGTGCTCTAACCATTAGGCTACTCCTCCACTCCATTTCGAGAAGTCAGTCCTTGACTGTGGACATCTAGACGCTGATGTTCTTTATGCTCTTGGGGGACCTTTTTTTTTTAAAGATATGCTACCAAAAAACCATAGCTACAGTGAAATTAAATGACTTGATTTTCAAAAACAGAAGGTCTTGTCAAGACGCCAAGCAGTAAAATAAATGTGACAAAGGTGTATACTGAAAAACAGAAAAAACTTCTTTGAAATGGCAACCCCTGCCAAAAAAACCACGAGAATTAAAGTGGATGGAGGGCCATACATAAGACACCAAGATGCATAAAAAGTGGCAAAAAGACAACCTAAATTTACTGTGATAAGAACAACATCCTTTCAGCTCCATGGAAAAACAAAAACTGAGGAAGCCTTGCGTGACAATACAGGGTGTTGGGTAGGGCACATGCGTGGTTGGCACTCTAAAAGCTTCTAGAAGTTGTCCGAAGCTATAGAAACTTTTCTTTCCATGCCACACTCTATCAAATGACATAATCTACTTGAGAGGAAGACACGCAATCCTGCTTATTCTCCAATTCTGATTTTTTTTTAAGTATGTGTGTTTAATTCTGGTTATATTTTAAACTATCCCTCTTCATAGTATACTTTATTAATATGCTGATTATGTGAGATTTATGATTGTCCTAAATCATCTAAAACTATAGACATGTAATAATTTTTAATAAATAAACACATGCCAGGAAAAGTCCTCCTCCTCCTGTGATTGAGAGCAGATTGCTGAACGTCAGGGTTAACTTGGCTAAACAAGCAGAGGGGCTTTGATTACCCTCTGGATCACTGTCAGTCAGGAAGCAGAAGGCTCTATGCAGCCTTTCGTTCAACTGCATTGTGTGATGCTTGTGGGTGGGCTGTTTCTGGAAGCCTTCGTTTTACTTTGCTGTGTGCGGGAAAGGATGGGATGAAAACTATTTCCTAACAGCGCTTTCTCTCTTTCCCCCTGCAGGTGTGCATGCTGGTTTGAGTAATGATCGCCGGCCTCTATGCCATGGTGATATCATATGTCTGTGCCATTAATGCTGCGCCCTTTAAGACCCCGGACGATAGTAGGGACCACAGTGTTGATGCCATCACCAGCCATGACAAGCTTTTCCAGTCCGTCTCACTACTTCTGGACTTGGAGTCCCCCTACCCTGATCTGACTAACAAGGACTGGGACCTGTACTCCCCCAGGGTGGCTCTCTCCCAGCAGGAGCCATTGGGACCTCCTCTGCTCTTTCTCATGGAGGACCAGGCTGGCCAGCCTCAGCAGGCAAACAGGACTTCCAGGACAAAGCGTGCGGATACCCAGGACCAGGGCAACCCTGTACGACGGGGAGAGCTCTCTGTGTGTGACAGCATGAACATCTGGGTGACAGACAAGCGCAGTGCCGTGGATATCCACGGCAAGATGGTGACTGTGCTCTCTGAGGTGCAGACACTGAGAGGACCCCTCAAACAATACTTTTTTGAAACCAAGTGCACACCTTCAGGGGGCACGGCCTCTAGCTGCCGTGGGGTGGACCGAAGGCACTGGATCTCAGAGTGTAAGGCCAAACAGTCCTATGTGCGTGCCCTGACCATGGACGGCGAGAAACTGGTGGGCTGGCGCTGGATTCGCATCGACACAGCCTGCGTCTGCACCCTACTGAGCCGCACTGGGCGTACATAGGTAGAGGTGGCACAAGACTCGCCATTCTGACACCTCACCTCACCTCAGCCACTAAGCTCACCTCACCTGCTATTCTATTTGTACAGAGTATATAAATATATATATAGATATATAATGTGAAGAGAATATAACTTATTGACAAATTGCATTTTTTGTCTTACAGAAAGCACAAGAAGTCTGCTTCCTTCCCCATGTGTTGCTAAAATGTTTCCGTATTTATTAATCCTTTCATCCTCCCGCCCAGCCCTCTCCCCCACCTGTTGTAACACCCTGCAGCCCTCCTTCAGCCTCCTCCTGTCTTCATTAACTTATTTGGGACACTGAGTTTCCAGATCCATGGCTGTTTCATAGAAATATATATAATTCTCTTTTTTATCTGTGTTGTTACAATGTAATGAATAACCTAAAGTACAAAGAAAAACATCTCCTCTGGTTCTATTAATTACTATATATTTTAAGTCAGAAATCCTTTTCTGGCTACTGCTGTTCTCTCCCTCATTCAATGACGCTTCTGGGTGTTTCCATAAAGCAAAAGAAAATGGACAAATGCCCCTCCCCCTCCTTTTATCTCAACCCACGTACCTTCTAGAGTACCTCCTGCCCCTTCCTCCCTCATCTGTTTTATGAAGGTCATGAGCTGAAGCAAATCTCTATTTTGGTATTCTGTCAGTGCTGTAGACAGGTTGGAAACCACAGAGATGGATTCTTTCTCCCTAAACCTCAGCCCTCGTTCACTGGCCTAGAAAAGTGGGTTCTCTCTCCCTAAACACAATCCTTGTTCACTGGCCTGGAAAGATGCTTCCTTGGGTCCTCTCCATAAAGCACAGCCCTCGTTGACTGGCTTGGAAAGGTTCCTCCTCTCGGGTCCTCTCCCTAAACCACAGCCCTCGTTCACTGACCTGAAAAGGTGTGTTATCTTCTTCCGATGTATTAACTTGTACCACTGAGCCAAGGCATGAAGCACTGCAACTTGCCCCTATGGCTGGGTGGTACAGTGCGAAGTGAGGTAATTCAAGCCTTAATGTATTAAAGAAGTCTGTCCATTGTGTCCATTTAATTTCTCTAGCTCTTACCCCAGCATGAGACACCAGAGATACGGGTGCCTAGAAGGAGGATCACATTCTCTCCTTGATTTCCCTTAGCTCTTTGCCCATCTACCCTTCCTTTGCTGTGGTGGCAGCCCACAGGAGCAGACATGGTACTAAGCATATTCCAGCACCAGGTGACCATATCATCTCAGCTCTCTTGAGCAGGCTAATGTGGCCCTGAGTTTACCCTATTGCGATTATGGAGGTGTAGTTCTAATTTTCTTAGGGAAACATGGGGAAAAATTAGGGCAAATCCAGGAATGGGGTGAGGTGGTCACCCTATCCACTAGCTGCCTGAGAGGCAACACAGGGCTGCTTGACTGGGATCCATGAAAAACTATGGGATGAATCATAACCAGTGTCTGAAAATTAAGGTTCCTTTAAAGATTCTAGCCACTGCATGCAACAACCCATCTCCTGAACATGGAAAGCAAAGTCTGGAGGTGGCTTCCTTTCCGGTTGTGATACCTTCTTTTTTCAGCTAAAAATTATACAAAGCTGCTGAAGCTTTCTAGACCACCCCAGTCCCCACTCATTCAAAGGCTAGATTTGGGGGGTAGTCTGGACAGCTCTTATACATCTGTCATCCAGGCTGCTAGGATGAGAGTGGAGCGTGAGAGCAGCAAAGGGATTACTGTCCCTGCAAGCAAGGCAGACTTTGTTGTACTCTAAAGTTTGGTATCTTGCCTTCCTTCTTTGCCTGCCTGTGTAAAGCAAACCCTCTGTTTTCTATTCCACGGCAAAAGCCTACTAGCTCCCCACACCTGCTATTTGTTAAGGCTGGACCTGCTGAGTTTTAACTAATGCCTGGAAGCATTCTTGTGTCCTGAGAAGATGCCTGTGAAACCTTTGCTAACATCCCAAGGAGGAGAGGCTCGCCATTACACGCTCTTGACCACTGTGAAGTGGCTTAAAGTGCAGTCACTGAACCCCACCGCAAACGCAGGAAAATCAGCTGCCATGAGAAGCACAGCCTCCGATGAACTGCCTCAAAGAGCTTAGACCCCCCCAGTCAGGGGCATAGGGAGGTTAAATGACTGGGTCAAGGTCACCCAATAGCAGGACAGGACATGAGAAATGCATTGTACTGCTAGTGTCGACCTGAGAGTGGTGTGCCAGTCTGGCTACTCTCAGCCCCTTGTTCTCCATCACCCGTTTTAGAATGTCTCCTATACTTTCCCACCCCTTTTCTATGCCACTTGCTTCTTTTTGCCTCTCTGTTCTCTTGTTAAGACTCCTTCCCCCATTTCCTCCTCCGGAGACCAGCAGAAGGATTTATCCACTCCAGCAGTTATCTAACTCTGAACAGATGAAACATCTGCTGCAATTTCTTGAGATCTTTATAGCAGGCACCATGGGTGGAGGCAGGGAATTGCTTAGATTTTATTTTAATGATACACAGGCAGCCTGGTACAGCTAGGCTTCTCACTCACTGCAAAGTAAACACAAAAAATCTCATTCAGAACCAAACCAAAAGGCATATAAATTAGGAATAAAAGGAAGAAGCGCAAGAAGAGAATGAAATGGAGGCATCCTGACCAATTGTTATGACGTTGATGTAAAGTGAATGTCTCTGCCTTTCCTGGGCTAAGGTCCTAAAGGGGTTCAGCAGTTAAAGTGACTACCTTCATCCTGTTCAGTTGACCAGGGTGATCTGGTCCAGGCTGTACCTCCCTGCATGCAGGGGTCGTCTTAGGGCTCTTGATGTCAGAAATATCCCCTGCATGTCATAGGGCAAATCTATGACTAGACAGTCTTTGCAAAGTGGCCCCAACCCGTGACACTGAACTCCACTGACCTTAAAAAGAGTGACCCTGAGGTGTGCAGACTACGTAAGATATGCCATACTGGGTCAGACCAAGGTCCATCAAGTCCAATATCCTGTTTCCATAAGAAGCCAACCAGATCACAAGTACTTGTCAGGTTCCCATCAAGGTACACAGATTCCACGGTAATTTATCCCAGGGTAAGCAATACATTTCCCGGTTCCTCTTTAATAATAGTTTATGGACTTTTCCTTCCTGGAACTTATCCAAACCTTTTTTAAACCCAGTTACACTAACAGCTTTTACTACATCCTCCATTAACAAATTCCAGAGTTTGATTATGCGTTGAGTGAAAAAATATTTTCTCCTATTAGTCTTCAATGGGCTATATTGTAGATTCATTGCTTGTCCCTTACTCTTTCTACTTTTTGAAGATCTATGGTTACCCATTCCAGTCCATTCATAGACCTCTATCATATCTCCCCTCAACTGTCGTTTTTCCACATTGAAGAGCCCTAACCTTTTAAGCCTTTGCTCATAGGGGTATTCTTCCATCCCTTTTACTATTTTGGTGGCTCTTCTCTGTACCCTTTCTGCTATATCCTTTTTAAGATACGGCAACCAGACTTGCACACAGTATTCAAGGTGTGGTCGCATCAAGGAACGATACAGAGGCATTATAATATCCTTTGTTTTATTTTCCATTCCTTTTCTTATGAATTCTAGCATCTTATTTCCTTTCCTGAATGCCGCTGCACACTGGGCAGATGGTTTCAAATGACGCCTAAATCTTTTTTCCTGGGTGGTGATTCTTAATGTGGAACCTTGCATCATGTAACTGTAGTTTGGGTTGTTCATCCCTAAGTGCCCAACTTTGCACTTGTCCACATTAAATTTCATCTCTCATTTGGATGCCCAGTCTTCCAATTTATCAAGCTCCTCTTACAATTTTTCACAATCCTCTTGTGTTTTAACAACTTTGAAAAATTTTGTGTCATCTGCAAATTTCATCACCTCATTTGTTATTCCCATTTCTAGGTCGTTTATGAATATGTTAAAAAGCAGCGTACATAGCACAGATCCCTCTGGTACTCCACTATCCACCTTTCTCTATTGAGAAAATTGGTAATTTAGCATGACTCTCTGTTTTCTATCTTTTAATCAGTTCCTGATCAACAATAGTACACTGCCTCCAATCCCATGACTTTTTAATTTCGCTGAGTCTCTCATGAGAGATCTTGTCAAAGGCTTTCTGAAAATCCAGATACACTATATCAACTGGCTCACCTTTATGTACCTTTTTAATCATACCTTCAAAAAACATAACATTAGTAAGACAAGACTTTCCTTGGCTAACTACATGTTGGCTTCCTACCATTAAGTATGATTATCCACATGTTCAGTAATTTTATTCTTTATAATTTTGCCCAGTACTGATGTCCAGTTCACTGGTCTGTAGTTTCCCGGATGACCCCTGGAACTCTTTTTAAAAACAGGCATTACATTGTCCATTCTCCAATCTTTAGGTGCTACAGATGATTTTAATGATAGTTTACAGATTACCAATAGTACATCTGCAGTCTTATATTTCAGTTCTTTCAGTACTCTGGGATGTATACCATCTGGGTCCTGGTGATTTGCTATTCTTTAGTTTATCAAATAGTTGTTAATACATCTTCCCGGTTTATCAAGATTTGTTTCAATTCTTCCGATACATCACCTCTAAATACCATTTCAGGTATAGGTAATTTTCCTACATCATCTTCAGTAAAGACTGAAGCAAAGAATTCATTCAGTCTCTCCACTATGGCCTTATCCTCACTTAGTGCCCTTTTACCTCTCTGTCATCCAGTGGTTCATCTGACTCAGGTTTTTTGCTACAATGTACTCGAAAAAGTTTTTATTATGCGTTTTTGCTTCCATAGCAAGCTTTTTTTCAAATTCTCTATTTGCCTGCCTTATCAATACCTTGCATCTAACTTGCCAATGTTTGTGTTGTTTCCTGTTTTTGCCATTTGGCTGCTTTTTCCATTTGCTGAAAGATACTTTTCTGGCTACAACTGCATCTCTGACCTCACCTATAATCATGCTGGCAGTCGTTTGGCCTTCCACCTTTCTTAAAGCGTGGAATACATCTAGTCCTGGGCTTCCAAGATAGTATTTTTAACAACGTCCATGCTTGATGTAAAGCTTTAACTTTTGCAGCTGCTCCTTTTAATTTTTTCTTAACTATTTTCCTCATTTTATCATAGTCTCCCTTTTGGAAGTTAAAAGCTAGTGCTGTGGATGCCCTTGCTGTCCTCCCTCCATCTATTAAATCAAATGCCATCATGTTTAGACCACTATTGCCAAATGACCCCCACACAGTTATCGCTTGCACTACATCCTGCATTCCGCTAAGGACTAGATCTAAAATAGCTCCCCTTGTGTTGGTCCTTGAAGCAGTCATTTATTTCATCTAGAAACTTTATCTCCTTAGCATGTCTTGCTGTGACATTGACCCCATCGATACCAGGGTTATTGTGTTCTGTTTGTTAGCTTCCCTGATTTCTTTTAGCATTTCATCATCCATTTGTTCATTCTGGCCAGGTGGACAGTAGAACACCTCCACTGCCATTGACTTCCCCTTTTTACATGGAATTTCTATCCACCGATATTCTATGAGGTACAGTGTATTTTGTTTCCTGCAAAACTTTAATCCTGTGTGACTCAATGCCTTCTCTAACATACAGTGCAACCCTTCCACCAATTTGATCTATCTTATCATTGCGATATAGTTTGCACCTCGGTATCAAGGCGTCCCACTGGTTGTCCTCCTTCCACCAGGTCTCTGAGTTGACAATTATATCTAACCTTTCATTTAGTGCTATAAATTCTAACTCTCCCATCTTATTTTTTTAGACTTCTAGTATTTGCTTTCAGGTATTTCAGAGGTTGTACTTTGTTCCTATGTATCAGTTGACAGGAGTAATTTGGAATCTTTCAGCTCTGTCTGCTCTTTACTTTTACCTATATTGGAACCTCTCTATCGGGATGCCCTAACTTCCCTCTTTTGCTAGTATCCTTCAAGGATACATCATTGCGAACCATGCGCTCTTGGGCGACTGTCGGCTTTCCCGTTATCTAGTTTAAAAGCTGCTCTCTCTCATTTTTAAAGGTTAATGCCAGTAGCTCACCCCAGTTACGTTGGAGCCCATTCTTTCAGAAAAGCCCTCCTGCCCCAAAATGTTGCCCAGTTCCTAACAAATCCAAAATCTTCTTCCTTGCACCATCGTCTCATCTATGCATCATGACACAAAGCCATGCTGACTCTGAACTGCACTGATCTTACAGTGCAACCTCAAACTGCACCAACCTTTAATAAGCACTCTTGAAGTGCACTGCTCTTAAAGAGAGCCCCTAAGCTACACCAACCTTTCAAGAGTGGCCCTGAGCCATGCCAACCATATGAAGCATCCCAGAGCCACATTGACTTTAAAAAACAACTCTGAAGCGTGCTGACCTTCTGAGATGACCCTAAGCCACACTGAAGTAACCCAAAGTTGTACCAACCTCACAGAACACCCTTGAGCTATACTGACTTTACAGATTAGTGCAAGGGAGCCAGCACAGCTCAGGACTAGATGGCAGGGGTATCCGCTGACAGATATGCACATAAACTGGTCTTCCAGGATTTCTTCAAAAGGTGAGGTGTTATATCTGGGAATAATGAAGATATGGAATTTCTTACAACTATTCAGGGCACTTCCTGGATTCATTGTGTGTATTCTATTTTGTGATTCCATAGCCATCCTGGCCTCTGTGCTCCCTGGCACTCTATTCTTATGTTTGCGCGCTTTACTCACTGCCATTCCCTGACACCTCGCCACCTTAGACCCTTGCATGATCCTGTACTTCATCCACTGTTTGACGCTAGAGTCCACTTCCAGAGAAGCACTATACAAGCCATCAGCTCTTGAAATCACGCTTAAATCCACAGCACCATTTGCATAAACCATCTGACTAGTGCTGTTCCTACTTGCATAGTAACATAGTATATGACGGCAGATAAAGACCAGTATGGTCCATCTAGTCTGCCCAGCAAGAGTAGGTGCATCTGCCGTTCCTTGCAAGTCACCTCTCCCCATGCCTTTGTTTAGGGGTGTACCCACCGCTCTGTGTCGGTCACCCCTATTTGTTCAGATATAAGAGATAGTTATGCTTATTTTAATTGTATCCTGTTGCTCTGGCCTTCCTGTACTTTCGTCACAAAGTGTGACCCTAGAAAGCTTAGGAAGTAATGTGTCTATAGCTCCTCACACTAGGTAGGCACTTGGCTAACCCCCCACTTTTTCTGTTTGCTTATATAGAGCTTGAATCCCCCGCTCAATGAGAGCTTGGGTCCACTGAAATCTATTTACTTGGAACTGCTAGCTTAAACTGAGACCTAGCACAACACTGAAATCACTACAGCCAAATAGGCGGGATCAGCATACAACAGGAAAAGGAGGGCACCCCTCAAGACTGATTGATTCCTTTTGATTTGCTTTGTTATCCAAGTGTTTTTAGTGTCTTGTATGTTTTGGATTTGTGTGTGTCTACTGCAGATTTTGACATAGAAATGCTGCTTAGTTTTCGCCTGGTGCCTGCACTTTGGTGAAATATGCCCATGATAGGTGTTTGTTAGTACTTCATTTGCGCTTTGGTTTTTTTGTGTTTGTCTTATTTTGTATACTGATTTTTATATTTATTATTTTTTTCTTACTTCAATTTTTTCATGTCATCGTTCTTATTTTTCATATATTCTTTTACATAATATTAAATTACCTTGAATTTAATGATGGTTTAACGATCTGTGTGATTTATTTTCTACGTATCTATTTTTATTAAGCTCATGGCTGCCTTGTTAACAAGTACCCAGAGCCTTGCATGCTGATGTTGTGGCACCTCCACCAACGGTGTTCTCCAAAACCAGCATTCTCCCACACCTCAGCTATATATTGCTCCTGTTTCCCTGCATATTGTCCCACCAAGTGCCACTACTGCTATTAATCATTTATATAGCACTAAAACATAAACATACAAGGGATACACAGAGCTGTACAGACACATATAAAAGACGGTCCCTGCTCATCAGAGCTTACAATCTAATCAAGACACTGTATCCCCATCTCACCCATTTTTGGCTGCTGCATTCCCTTGCCCCTAACTCTTCTTTAGCCTCTGTATTTCCCAACACCTCTTGTTAACTATAAATACTGATGGGCATAAGGATGATCAGAATTCGTTCCAGGGGGCTCCCGTCTCGCCCCACTTATGCAGTGCTTTAGCTTTGCTTCCCCCTTGTGGCCGTACATGCCTAACCCTCTGAACATCAGAAATGCTCACGACTGCTTTTTCTGTCTGTCGTACCTCTAGTCCGCTTTCCAGAATGAACCCAGGAAATGGGTGATCACTGTAACAGCGTTACTCCCTCTTCCAGGATGAATATCAGGAAAGGGAAATACCTCAAACAGATATACTGGGCTTCCCAGGAAAAATGTGCTGTCCCATATATAGCGACTCCTTGCAGGGGCTTTAAGAGGGCATTAGTGCTGGAAAGTGTTTCGCTCTCCTACTGTGGAATCACTTATTTGACTGAAGAAAACGTTATCCAATACTCAGTAGTTTCTAATCTGGTTATTACCCTTACTTTTCCCAACAGCAGCTTGTGTGTAATCTCCATTACTATGGTTGGCTCCCTGCATTTTCCCACCATTCTCCAAGAAGACAGTTACCAACTGGCTCCATTTTATCTCAGGTCAAACTATTCAATGCTAATTTTGCCCAGTGTATACAGGGACGTCTTGTTCTGAATTTCCCTTAAAAAGCTGAATGATCGAGTCTCACAAAAGGTCTCGCCTTCAGTTTGCTGCTGGCTGATATTTCTGTATCTCCAAGCGATGGCCAGGGCTCCTCCTCTCTCCCAAGGGGGCTGCAAGCCCTTCCTCTACAGCATCTCTGACCAGCCCGGGCATTGAACCCAGATCCTACACCATGCATGACCATTGTACAAGGCCGCAGACCCAAACTCCTCTCATGCTGCCTAAGGCTCCTACCCAAACACATGGCTGTGGACCCGCCTCCTCAGGGGCAGGACATTCTATATCCATGGCAACATGTAAACCAAACATTCCTTGCAGATGCAGCCGGGATCCTGCTGCAGGCATCAGCTCACCTGCTCAGAGGGTGCATGCAGCTCTTTGCTTGTCGTTTTCCCACCACTTGTTTATAGTCTGACATTAAGATGGTGAAGTCGGGGAGGAGGCAGGACTGGTATTTTACCAGCTCTGGCATCGGGCTCAACTACAGACCACCAGTTACCTTTCCCCCTCCACATATCAAGGTGAGTGATAAATACTAAGGTAGAGGGTGTGGATGCAGGTAGGCAGGTGGTGTCTCGCTCAGAAACTGGTAAACTCTGGCATAACTGTCCTGGGCATTGGAAGCTGAAAGTACTCTCTTGGAACCTCTTGGGTTGGTGATAGATAGCATAGTTGAAGTGATGGTAACCTCTATGGGGCCTTCTGGGTCATTCAGTTTGAGTTCCTGGGTTTTTTTGCTCCTGTGCCTTTTATGTATTTATTTGTACAGAAGAGAAAGCATTGTGTGTCTAATATGTGGAGTGGGTGCATAAGAGTTGGGGGCAGGGGACTGGCATGGGAGATGCCCATTTGAAGAATTCCAGGTCTCTCTGGGCTTGGGAAGAGCCATTAGATGATGTCACCTTCACCGTTGCTGCATTAGCTTGATGGTCTATGGAGAAACGACAGGATGCAGGGTCTGCATACAGGAGGGCGGATATCTCAGGAGCAGATGCACAACGGGATAGGAGCTGGGCACCTGAAGAACGGTGTCTCACTCAGAGTCTGGGATATGGGAAATGCTCCACCGAGATCCTGGTTTGACTGAATCATCGCACTCTTATAAGCTGCGTTGCTGTGTTTCAGCCACATATTTCCACATCCGACCTTGATCTCATTTTCCAGTTCCCAGTGAATTGCAGTCCGGGCATTTCAGTCCTCATAGGAGTTGGAATGGCCAGGCCCACACCGAAACGTTGTGCTGACCTGGAGGTATGGTGAACATGCTGCTTACTCCTCTGCATCTCTCTCTATCTCTCCTGCCAACTCTAGTCTACCCTTTCCGAACCGCTGGCACCAGGGCTGCAGAGAACAGAAGAGGTAATGGCATTTGATGAGGTCATCAACCCCTATGAGACCTCGACGGGCATGGCTCACAATACGAAATATTTTGGAGGGGTTCTCGCACAGCCCAGCTACCCCATCGCTCCTCTGCACTGGAAGATCCACTATAACAAGGACTTGTGGGAAAAGGTAAGCCTGGCATGTGCATTAGCAATACTGGGCTGTTTGCTGCTATCTGCATATAAAATAGCCAGTCATACCTAGACCTAGCAGTGCTTATGGTACCCAGTTGCCAATTTAGACTCCACTTTGCTCCCCTTCTCCAGCTCCCTATGCTTCAACTAAAGGGGCTCTTGCATGTAAAGCATATTACTGTTTTGTAGATGCTGAAAGTGCCATAAAATTAGAGACTTGCCAGCTTTTGCAACACAATCGAAGGAGTGAGCGGGTTCTGGATTAGTAATGGCACTGCCTCCTTTCTTTGAATTGTAAAACAATGACACAAAAATCAATCACTCATTAAAATAAGACCAAATTCAGGTATATTCCTTGGTTAGTTTAGAAAGCCAGGGTTCACTTTCTGCCACTGAAAGGGGTTACTCTAGATCTGACACACCCCAGTTTTTCTGATGTGCATGAAAGTCTGGGTGCATCCTTTCCTTACGCTCTAAGGTTTTTTTTCTTTATAAATTTATAGTTATAAAATAATGTTTGAGTTGCCCCAAAACTCATTCTTTGTCCTTTATCTATTAATGTTAATAGTCACTCGAGCTTACTTTTCCCCCAGTTAAATGTTAGAGCCTGGAGAACTCCACTGAGCCCTGGGAACCAGTGCAGCGAGATGAAAGCCCAGTTCACTGGTTGGCCTGCTCTACCCCCTTTGCCTGCTTTCCATGCTGGACCACAGCCTTTCATTCTGGAGAACCATCACACCAAAGGGCCATCACAAGTGAGTCACATTTGGGGGAAGGAGGAACTCACAAGTCCATGCTTCTGTCGGACAGAGAGAGAGGTTCCCTCAACCCGTACTTGCAGAGAAGCACAAGGATGCTCTGGTGCCTCTGGTTCAAATAACCTGGGCTATGCATCTTGGACTCTTTTTGAGCGGAAGATGGTCCCTTCTTGGCTGAGATGGCAAACACATATGAAATGGAGGAGTACAAGTCTTGTCATCTGACCCTAGTCAGGATGCAATGATATGACAACCACTGCCAAAGCAGGAGAATTAAGTCTTTTGCTGGATAAACCTTTGCTGCAAATGTAACTTATAAAAATCCTTTTCTTTATGGATAACTTTCCTCTTTGTTTCCTTTGTTATTTTTGATTGTCAGAACATGGTTCCCAGCACCGAGAACAAGGCTTTGAATGGAGCGCTCTATTATATCTGTGACCAAGGAGTCCTCAGTCGGAACGATATCTATGCCTCCACCACTGCGCAGGACTTTCGGGCTTTTACAAAGTAAGTTAGACCCACCCGAGTGAGTATACTATGCCTACAAGTCTCCATGTTCTAACAACCTGTCTTTCTTTTTGGTGATCCTCAGGGAAGAGCTGGAGGGCTATCCTAGGAAGGACATCCTGACTTACTGGCAAGGCGAGGAATACCCAAAAGCATGGGGCCATGGGCTAAAGGAGAATCCGCTCCCCAAAGAGTCCTTGCCGACACTTCGCCGTCCCCCACCTATGCGCGACACCATGCAGTTTCCTATTGCCACTAAAGTACGGCGTGCGCCTCCTTTAGCAGCCTTCCTCCCCAATCATGGATTGAAGACACTGGTGCAGGACAGTTACAAGCGGCCTTTGGATGCTAAAAGATCACATGACATCAACTGCCCGCTCGAGTGCCCTTGGGCACTTCCACTCAATGGACCTCTCCCCGAAATAATGTCCATTCCTAAAATGTATGAGACAGAGTATCAGACGTATGGGAGTGATCGCCCAGTCACAGTTTAATGCTACTGCAGATGGCCTATAGCGCAGTTCCCGTCTATAAGTCTGGGCAAGGTACAATGCTAAAATAGGTTACATAATAAAAGGGGACTATGCAAGTACCTTACAGATGTAGCTCATCACTGCAGAAAAGGGCAGAGAACCTCTTCTCCAGACTACCTTCTAAATAAGAGCATAAATTACCAAGGGAGTATTTATCCTGGGAAACCTAATCAGTACAGGTTTATAAGCAGATCTGTTCATGCTTTTTCTAAGCAAACCCTCGCCCATCCCTTCCTAAGCATCAGGATCATAAGGCCCAGAACATGATAGCGACTGGCTTTGCCTACCAAGATTGATTTGGGCTGTGTAACAGCCTACTGTTCCAAACCTTAACCACAGGCATATTTGGGGTGCACTGCCCCCTCCACCAATGGTGAATTGCTCCCCCTGCCACTATGACTTTCTTATCCTTTGCCCCCCTACCCCCAAACAAAGAAGGCAAACTACACCGATGACCTTGACTCAGACAATCCAGAGAATTTCCATGTACTCGTGTAAGAGTTCTTCTTCCATTATTCCAGGGCAGAAAGTTTCCCATCTCATATTGAAGTCAGTGGGTAAGCCAAGAAAGTAAATTAAGTCATCTTATACTCCAATTATGAAGTATAAACCAGGCTTAAAAAGGGAGGAATTTCTGAGATCCCATGTTCAAAGTGAGCCCCGGCTAGGCTTTACTACACCTCTCTGGGCAGACCCCCACAATAAGGGGCTGGGCATGCTAAACTGTTTGTTTTTCTTTCCAGTTTGTATAGTCCTGTTAGAATTCTGCACATAATTCAAAATGTTGTAGGGTTCGACAAACCCAGGCACCAGGTCACTATAGTGACTAGAAATTTACACCTGACACCAGGGATTTGCTCCACTCCCCCCATATATATATATATATATATATATATATATATATATATATATATATTTTTTTTTTTTTTAATACCATCACAACAAAGATCCTCCTGTGTTCTGCCCAAAGCTCAGATCCCCACCGTGATCGGGGCTGAGATGCAGCACACATATGCACCCCATCCCCACACTACACATGCACTCACCCCGTCTTCACATGACAGACATACACAGATTGCATCCCCACAGGCAAAAAAGGAAGGGAAGCCTAATGCAGTAGACAGCTAGCAGAGATTAGAGCCTCGAGGAGAAAAAAAAAAAAGAAGACGGGAAGTGAGGCAGCAAAAATTTCAAGGGGCAGTACCTTAAAAAAATAAAAAAGTAAGAAGGATAGGAGAATGTAGGGCAGGGGGTGGGAGTGCTGGGGGATGGGAAAAGGGGAGAGAGTCCAGCAGGGGAACCGAGAATGCAAGATGGAGGACAAAAATTACAGTCTATATATGCAAAGGCTGCATTCCTCCTTGAGCATACATGCAAGCACCCCATCCCACTTTCGCATGACAGACACACAGAGGAACCATACACATTCATATACAAATAAACACCTCACCTCCCATACCTACACAAACACTCACAGGGAACCCACCTCTGTGCTTCCGAACCCTGCACCCAACCCACACAAAAGGTACCCACCACCACATTTTACCACAAATCCACAGAGACACTTGTGCTATCTAAAGATGACACATGGTGTAGGAACTTTGGTGCTGGCCTCACAAGAACACGAGACCAGTGCGAGAGAACCAGAGGGGGATGGGGGAACAAGGAGGTCACAAGCACTGGGTCCTAAGATTTTAGCCTGGCTCCTAAATCCACACAAAATTTGTCAAGAGCTGCAATACAGAAAAAAGTAAGCATCACTCAAACAATATGCTTCTTCACTCTGACAAACAAAGCATGCAACATCTAACATAATTCTGACTTTGAGACAAAGAATTTTGTATGCAGAATTCCAGCAGAGTAAATCTATAGGAGATGTACGTACACAGTGCATCAGGAACAATATCTGTTAAGAGCAGAAGATGCAACGTTTCACTGTGTAAATCGCTTTAGCACACAAGAACCATAGCTCTGCTGACCTGGGGCTGCTAGCTTTAGCTATCTTGTCAATAACCTTCACAAAGCATGAGGAAATAAAATGAAGTCTGTATATACAAATAGCATAGTTGTTTTGTTGCTGGCTAAAATGAACTAGCCATGATAATGAACATTATTGGGGGGGGGGGGGGGCAGGGGTCTCCTCTTGTAAACTACAATTATACAATTACAAAATGCACTCCACTACCCACTACCTCATGGCCTACCTTACACTCTCTCTTCCACACTTTCGTACCCCACACACATAGCAACAGACTCAATGAGCAAATCCCCCTGATCAACCTACATGCCACCCGACCCAGATGCACACCAGCATCACACCTTTCCGAAGAACGCCAACAACCAAAGCATACAGCCCACAAACCATACAATGCCACACGTAATACACCCACTCACCGCACAAATAAAGAACATACAAACCCAGTCATAACAATAAACATTAGGTGTGCTCTACTAAACGCCATATCTATTAGGAACAAACCAAATACTATCCTTGACCTAATCCACAACAAGAAACTGGATATAATATGCATCACCGAGACCTGGCTAGACGACTCGGACCAGGTCATATTAAACCAAGTAAACCCAACAGGATACTCGGCATTTAACTGAATCAGAGCACAAAAGAGAGGAGGAGTACTAATACTTACCAGGAAGGAATACAGATTCAAAACAATCGCCACCACTAACACAATCAAATCTAACACACTCACTATAGCCAACAAGTACCTAAGCATCTCCCTCACATACAGACCACCTGGAACCACAACTGAACACCTATCCACAGTAATCGAAACGATATGCGCACATAGCAGAAGATACAAACCCCTTGTTGCACTAGGACACTACAACCTAACATCTGCACCCACCAGAGAAACCACAACGTTCTTAAAAGCCATGGAATCATTAAAATACTGCCAGACAATTAACGCCCCAACATGGTACAACTCCAGACATGGTCTTCATACCAATGCAATTAGTGGAACAAAACAAGACCACAAAGCCAACAATCACGCCAGTCCCTTGGTCAGACCACCATGTGATCGAATTCACCATGACCCTGAACAATCCCACCCAACGCAAAGAAGACGAAAGAATAACTAGACGGTTCAAAACATTTAACAGAGACTCATTCATAAACAAAATCACTCCACAACTTCAACAGGAATACGACACCCTTGACCTAAACATAGAAGAATGGAACACAATAATTTCCAGTGCAGCATCTGCCCCAGCCATCAACGAACCACAAACATGCAAGAGATCCAACGCCCCATGGTACTCATATGAAATCAGAGTTGCAAAACACACACTCAGAAGACTGGAAAGAAAATGAAGACGGAACAAATCACACAACCTCCTAACTCAATACAGAGACAAACAAATGGAATATAACAATCTAATAAATGAGCGTAGACAGCAACATCATACCAATCTAATCATGAAATCCACTAATAGACCAAGAGAACTCTAGCATTGTCCAAAAGCTCACCAAAGACGACAAGCACTATCTTGACCCACAAAAATATGTAGATTACATGAAGTCAAAACACACCAAACAAACATCTTCTACCACACCACAAACAAACAATCATACGATAAAAAAGCAACATCAAATATGGGAGAGCTTCAACATACCAACAAAGCAGCAAGTAGAAGACATTATATCTGGACTAAACACAACAACTTCACCGTCAGACCCATGCCCAGTGACATGCTTCAAAGCTACAAAAAGCCAACTCTCACCACATTCAAAAAATCGTCAAAGATTCACTTCAACAAGGATACATGCCGCAACCCCTAAAGCAGGCAATGATACAACCAATACTCAAAAATAGCAATCTGAGCCCCTCCGAACCAAAATCAGCCTGTCCCATCTCCAGCCTGCCATTCCTTGCCAAAATCGTGGAAAAGGCAGTGCAAAAGCAACGTAAAAGCAACTTCAGGACCACATTGACATAAATGCCCCACTTGACATCCATCAGCATGGATTCAAGCCCCAACACGGCGTGGAAACACTACTCACCTCCCTCTTTGATAATCTCCTAAGAGGCATGGACAACAGAAAAAACGGCTTCCTGCTAGTGTTCATGGACATCTTGGCGGCCTCTGACACTGTGTCCCACACTAAGCTATTGCAACGCTTACAACAGATGACTATCCAAGAATACCCTGAAGTGGTTCACATCATACTTGGAAGGGCGAACACAAGTAGTCAAATGTGACCAAAAATCACTACAATTCCCCGTCACACAGGGAATACCTCAAGGCTCAGCCCTCTCATCAATGCTCTTTAACATCTACATACAGCCCATATGCAACATCAGACACCACAAACTTCACTATCACATTTATGCTGACGACATCATGGTGTACACTCCAATCAACCCACTAGCACTAGCACCACAACAATAACCAAATGCCTCGAAGACATGAATGAATGGTTCATAGCCAACAACAACGGTCAACTATGATAAAACTAAGGCAATGTTCGTCACCAGGAACCCCACCTTCATACCTCCACAAACTATCAGCATCCTAAACAAACACATAGTAGTCAAAAGAAGAAGTTAAATATCTGGGCATCACACTAGACAGAGCTCTGAACCTGAAATCCCACATCAACAAAACCTATCAACGATTGAAGGCAATCAGACAAATCAAACCAATGCTCCGTCAGGACCACTTCCGCACAGTGTGCCAAGCACTCATTACACTCAACTCGACGCAGACAATCCAAACTACTCCCAGCTAGAAGAATGCATAAAAGAGATGCAAACATGGCTCCAACGAAACATGGCCATAAACCATAAAAAACCCGAAGTCATGTACATCTCAAGAAAACCAGAATTCAAACCACCAGCTACAATCTCCCTATGTGAAAATACTTATCACACAAAGAATGAAATAAAATACCTCGGAGTAACACTTGATAGCGAACTAAGGATGGCAAAACACCTCCGCTTAGTAAACAGGGCCATTTTTCACAAGCTCAGGGTTATACAACCACTAAGGAACATCATTGAAGCTACCAATTTTAGGACAGTAGCACAAGCCCTCATCATACCTCATTTCGATTACTGTAATGCAATTCTACAGGGCCTTCCAAAAAAAACCCTAAGCATTCTCCAGTTGGCACAGAACGTCGCAGCCAGAATCATCACTAAAACAGGTGTGGCAGAGCACATCACACCAGTGCTAGTTGAACTACACTGGCTCCCCATCATAGCTCGTATAAAATACAAAACCCTAGTGACCACATTTAAAATCATCCACAACCTGGCACCAACTTTCCTCACTAACCTAATCAACTTGCAACCTGCTAACAGAAATAGGAGAACCACCACCATAAACAACCTGCAGGTACCAATAAGTATAAGATCAGTTAAAATAGCCACAAGCAACAGGGCATACTCCTACACTGCCCCCTCACTTTGGAACCAACTCCTGCCTGAGTTGCGCTCAATCAACGACCTTATGGTCTTCAGGAAAAAACTGAAGACATACTTATTTCAACAAGCCTACAACGTGTCCTGAACATCAATACATTCTAACATCAGCTGCATCACCAAAATGTAGTCAATTGTAAAATGTACTTATACCCAAAAATGAAACAAGTATAAAATTGTACATATGTAAATCTCCCTCTCCCCCCCCCCTAACTGTGTGTTGTGCTTATCCTATGAATCAAACTGTATACATTATTGAAAATGACTGGCTTTGTTCTGATAACCATCATATAACCTTGTAAATCACGCTGTAATTTCTTGAAATTTGTCATTTGATCAGACACTCCTTGTTTACTTAATCAAACCGCTCCTGATCGCTGGAAGTAGCGGTATACAAATATATGCTAAATAAATAAATAAATTACACCACTGCTTGATTACAGAAACTCACTATATCAAGACCTTCCTCAGCAGACACTACACCCACTACAGATGGTACAAAACACCACAACACGCAGTAGCGGTAGCGGTATACAAATGTTTACTAAATAAATAAATCATTACAGACACTCCAAGGACCGAGCACATCACTCCTGTCCTACAACAACTACCCTGGCTCCCAATGGTGGCAAGAGCTAAATACAAAACAATCATGATCATCTTCAAAATCATTCACCATCTCTCAGCAGACGTACTCCAAAACGTTATAACAAGGGATACCAGCAATAGACCAAGAAGAACCAATAACGACAACATGATCGGCACACCTGAAGGCTACCACAAAACCAAATAAACTACTTCAAAAAGAGCACCATCACTACTGGCATCCGCACTATAGAACTCCTTCCCAATGAGCCTGAGGGCATTGGATGACCTCAGACTTCTGCAAAGACCTCAAAACACTGCTATTTATAGAAACATATGAGCACGCAGGCAATATCCCCTACCCAACCAGAAATACAACTACCTACGCCAACTAGGCACGCACTCGTCCTATCTACACACACAAGTTTATCATACCACGTTATTAAATACCCTCATGTTAAATGTTACCCTTCAACTGTACTGTCTAAATGCCGTCAAGTAACTGTACTGTCTAAATGTGTATAAATACCCTAATGTTAAACGTAACCCTCCAATTGTGATGTGACGTGACCACCTTCATTGAAGGATAAGGTGGCATACAAATCTGTCTAAATAAATAAATAAAACTGAAATCCATATTTAATCAACTGTTCTAAAAGAAAAGATAATTTTAGAAATACCAACCTCCTTACATTTTGCAAACACCTAAAAACCTACCTATTTACAGAACACTTTGGTCCCTCTACCTAATCACCTAAACTACACAACCCAATAAAACCCATATATGTAAATAGTATGTATATATCAGTTAAAATGTTAACTGGATATTTATGATAATCAAATGTTAAAAGTCATGTTAACAAAAGGTTTGAAATGTTCAGATGTTGAAAATGTTCACTTGTAAAAAAAAAAAGTTCAATGTATAATGTTTTGTTCTCTGGAAACAGCTTTGACCTGGTGAAAAGAGGTATACAAATATAGTTAAATAAAATAAATAAAGAACTTTAAACTCTCTCCTATCGAGCTCTACAGAGCAAAAGTGGTGCAACAATCCCTGCAGATATACTAGATCTAAAGCACACGAGTAAAATGTGGCAAGGGAGTTTCCGTAACATAGCAAATGACGGCAGAGCAGCCATAGATTGAAAATAGGAACACTTCCCCAGCCCACACATCTTCATAAACGCTCCCAAATCCAACCTCAAACTCTTCATAGAGAATCGTTCTAAGTCCTAAGAGTATCGCGCTAAAGTTACTCATTGCATGCTGGGATATGTAGTCCCCTTCCACTGACCTACAAGCGGAAATCCCGTGTCATTTAGTTGCATGCCGGGATTTGTAGTCCCCTTCCACTGGTTTACAAGCGGAAATCCCGTGTCATTCAGTTGCATGCTTGCTTGCCGGCCGGGATTTGCAGTCCCCTCCCACCGAACTGTGCGCGCGGTAAGCGCGGGCTCCACGATTGCATACTGGGACTTGCAGTCCCTTACCACCGAGCGGCGTGAAGCCGGTTCTTACTCTGCTTGCTGGGCTTAGACTAGAGTCCCTCTCTCTACTTCCTCTGAAATACTGGTAGTAAGGCCATACTTGAATTGGCCAGCGTAAACTTTCTCTCCCCCTTTCGTGGATGTTACCTGGCGGGCAGTGTGTCTCCGTGGTTACGGCAATCACCTCCTTTTCCTCCTTCTCAGGGGGCGGGCCAGTCTCATACTCTTTCCGGCGCGACGGTTGCAGATAAGCAGACCGGCGAGCAACATGGCAACGGCGGTAAACGAGAGAGAGAACGAAGGGGCGCGTGAAAGAGAGTGGGAATGGGGCACCTGAAGTGAAAAGAAGAGGGGGAATGGGGCGCGAGAAGAGAGAGAGAGAGGGAGGGGGCGCGTGAAGAGAGAGAGAGAGAATGAGGGGGCGCGTGAAAGAGAGAGAGAGAGGGAATGGGGCACCTGAAGTGAAGAGAGGGGGAGGGGGGAATGGGATGCGTGAAGAGAAGAGGAGGGGGAATGGGGGCGCGTGAAGAGAGAGATAATGAGGGGGTGCGTGAAAGAGAGAGAGAATGAAAGGGCGCGTGAAAAAGAGAGGGGGAAAGGGGCGAGTGGAGAGAGAGGGGGAATGGGGCACCTGAAGAGAAGAGAGAGAGCTGTGCAGCGCTGCGTGCATAGCGCTTTATAAGTGCTAAATAGTAGTAGTAGTAGTAGAGGGAATGGGGTACCTGAAGAGAAGAGAGGGAAAGGGGCACCTGAAGAGAAGAGGGAGAGGAGGAAGGGGACCTTGAAGAGAGAAAGAAGGAAGGGGTGCGAGGAGAGAAGGGGGAAGGATGCATAAAGAGAGAGAGAGGCACGTGAAGAGAGAGAGAGAGAGGGGGGAAGGGGTGCATGAAGAGAGGAGAGAGGGAGGGAGAGGAGAGGAAAGGGGCTCATAAAGAAAGGGAGAGGGAATGAAGGGGTCGAGTGACAGGAAAGGGGCGCAGGAAGAGAGAGTGAGTGAAGGGGGCGTGACAAGAAGGAGGGAGAGAGGGAAGGGGACGTGTGACTACTACTACTTATTTATATAGTGCTACAAGGCATATGCAGCACTATACATACACATATAAAAGACGGTCCTTCTCATCAAAGGGAAGGGAGCGTATGAGGAGAGAGAATATAGGGAAGAGAGCGCTAGAGGGGAAGAAGGGGCATCTGATGGAGGGGGTGCCTGATGAGAGGGGGGAAGGGGCATCTGATGAGAGAGGGAAGGGGCACCTGACGAGAAAAGGGAAGGGGAGGGGAGGGGGTGCCTGACCAAGGAGAAGGCAGGGAAAAGAGCATGTTACGAGAGAGAAGGGGGCGTGTGACCAGACAGGGAAGGGAGCTGCATGACAAGAGGACAGGGAAGGAAGGGGCAATATAACGACAGAAAGATAAGGAAGGGGGCACATGAGTGATAAGGAGGGAAGGGGATATGTGATGAGAGGGAGGGAGGTAGGGACGGAGCGTGTGGCAAGAGAGAGGGAAGGGGGCGCATGATGAGCGAGAGGGAAGGGGATGCATGAGGAGAGAAGAGGAAAGTAGGCAGGTGATGAGAGAGTGAGGGAGGGTTGCATGATGTGGAAAGGGACAGAAAATTTGATAAGAAACAAGGAGGGAGGGAGGGAAATGGATGACAGAGAGAAGCAGGTGGGGAGAGGGGAGCACTTGATATAGGGAAATATGACCCTCTCTTTCTATGATGGTGGGGTGGGGGAGAAGTAGATGACAAGGAGAGAGGGCATGTACTGGGAGAAAGGGAGGAAGAAAGAGAGATGCCATGTAATAGTGGGGGGAGGGGAAGCAACTAAAAGAGAGTCAATTGATAGGAGAGTCAGAGATATGTGAAGGTGGGGGTAGCAAAAGATGGAGCTGTGTTGGGATGTGCATAATGGGAGAGAGAGGCATGGGAGGGGTAGTGAGAGGAGGGGCACATGATGGCAATAGGAAGAGAGGAAGAAAGGCATGCTTGACAGTGAAAGGGAAAGAGGCACTTGATGGAGAGTGAGGGGGGTAATAAAATGTAGTTGTTTACCTGTGACAGGGTTTCTCCTTAGCAGGGGTTTGCAGCCACACTCTGAAGGTGAAGCTCCGACTGAGCCGAGTTGCCCCAATCTCCCTTAGCTCAGAGAAGTCTTTGCACCTCTCTGAGCTTACATGCTTACTTCCTGCCTGTTCCTTATCGTTCCTCCAGTTTAGTCCACACTTCTGGGTTGTGTACCTCCTCCTGCAGCTTGGAGACTGGGCATGTCAAAACTCATGACATCACTGGATGTCTGCTGGCATCTCCCATCAGCCCCAGTGTGTCCAGTCTCCATGCAGCAGGAGGACGTAGTGAGCCTTAGTGCTGGGCTTACTAGAGGAACACATAAGGAGCTTTTAGGGTAGCATAGGAGCTGTTTTGGTTTAATTTGGGAAGTTCTGTAATGATTCTTTAGTTTTATTTTGTTTTCTGTTGCTTTGCTGCATCTGCCTGGTGTGGTTCCTGGGTTAACCCTTCAAGTACTGGAAGCTTGGAATTGTTGATGTAACCCTCTGGCTAAGAGGAGGGCTTCCTATTCATTATATACTATATCAACAAAAAAAAAGAGTTTTGTTTGGGGGTGCTCGTAAGGGCGAAGCGGCTGCAAAAGCGTCTATTTCTAGGTGGATTAGGGAAGCAATTGCATCGGCATATCTCTTGTCAGGTTGACAAGTTCCGTCTGACTTACGAGCTCATTCCACCAGAGCGCAGGCAACTTCTTGGGCGGAGCATAGCTTGGTACCGCCGGTGGAAATTTGTAGGGCAGCTACGTGGTCGTCCTTGCATACTTTCTGTAAACATTACCGCCTAGATGTCTTGTCAGCAAGGGATGCCGTATTTGGTTTGGCGGTGTTGAAAGCCGGCTGGAGAGGTCCCTCCCAATAAGTACTGCTCTGTTACATCCCAGAAGTGTGGACTAAACTGGAGGAATGATAAGGAAATGGAAATTACACTTACCTGGTAATTGATGTTCCTGGAGGAACTCCAGTTTAGTCCTCAATTCCCACCCTGGATTGTATGATGATAATGACTGTCCTATTGGACGCAGGTTTCAGTAACCGGTAGGTATCTTTATTCTTTTCATTTTTTGTATATTCTTGTGCTTCTATTCTGTCGCTTTGCTGAAGCGGAAGGAAATGGCACAGGGAAGAGAAGTACTCCTTCCGAGGGGACGTTTTCTTGTATATAGTTATATTACAGTTGTTTGGTTATAATTGGCTACTTATATGTTGCTCCTTTAAGTGTGCTTTGTCAATAGTTCACTGGGGCTGATGGGAGATGCCAGCAAACTACATCCAGTGATGTCACGAGTTTTGACATGCCCAATCTCCAATCTGCAGGAGGAGGTACACGACCCAGAAGTGTGGACTAAACTGGAATTCCTCCAGGAACATCAATTACCAGGTAAGTGTAATTTCCATTTTGCCTCCGGATAGGTCTGGTCAGTTCATAACATAGGAAAGAACAACTTCTTAATGTCTTCAGCTTGAGGTTGACCAACAGTACAGAGGGAGCTGCGCTTGCTCTTCCTGCCTGTTCCTTTGCATTTTGTCTGTTGGCTCATTCTCTATTTTTTGTGGGGATGGCAGGAGGGTGAGTGTGGTTGCATACCTCTGCTGTCTACGGAGAACCCTTGTTACAGGTAAGAAACTATGCTTTCTCTGGAGACAAGCATGTAGATGCAGGCACACTCTGAAGGTGAGTCCAGAGATGAGGGGCCGCCATTATCTACATATATACAGTATATATTTTTTTTTAATGTGCGAAAGGTGGGAGAAAGATAATGATTAAGTTGGGAAAAGGTTACGGAGGACCATTTGCCTGAAGGCAAAGTCTCATGCTGAGGATTGATCTAGACTAGTGTTTCGTGAAGGTGTGGATGGATGTCCAAGTGGCTGCTCTGTAGACATCCTGTGAGAAGACGGACACTAAACTGGCTTTCCAGCCCATCCTACTAGACCAAACTAGCAGGTAATGTCCCCTGTCATCAGATGGTGAGACAGAGAAAATCGCAGAAGCTTTAAGACCTCCCTCCCTAGCAAATAGTCTCCAACCCCTAGGAGTCAGCTTCAATGTTTTCTCTTTCTTAGCAGATGGTGGACTCTTTGCCTCCTGAGGGGTTCCAAGAATTCCTTGGGAGCAGTTTATAACTTTAGTCCTTGGCACATGAGGTGCTGTCTTTGGGTTTGCTTGTTCTTTTTTTATATAGCTTTCGCTTCATTCCAGAGATGCGCCTGGTCAGGGAAGGGCTCAGCTCCTATTCAGGAGGAACGGTACAGCCTTCCACCTCAGCCTTTGTTGTGGGCAGCTTCTTTTCAGTTCAGCTTACCTTCCCAATCTCCTTGATCATTTATTAAAGTTTTACAAAAAAAGAGGACTAGACTATTCCGGCAGAGGTACACTCAGAGCTCCGGCATACAGAATCTGCGCAGGACCTTCTAACTCTCTCTGGCCGATTCTCCTCTCTCAGTTTCAGCAGACAGTGCAGACATCTCGGAACTGAGTTTTTTCCTCCTGCTGGCCAGGCTTGCAGCTGCGTGTCTTCCCCTGCAATCCTTGGTGCCTGTCAGGGTTTTTCTCTCGTCGGGGCTCCAGGGCGCAGTCCTCTGCTGTTCTGGGCCTGGCAAGCTGCCTTGTTGTTCCCGCCAAAACCCTTGCCTTTGTGGCGGCCATTTTTTAGCTACTACAGTTCCTCCACCTTGCAGTACCGCAGTCATGCCTGCCTGCCTCCCTGCAACGATGCCTTGCTTCTGGAAGGAAATTCAGGCAACTGTTCAATAACATCTGTGCCGCATGTGGGGCTGATCCTGGGGGCCCCTCTCATGTGCTTGTGGCCCCTGCCACGTCTCCAGTCTTGCTGGATGCCCTGCCAGTTCCTCAACCTTCGGGGGACGTCCCTCCTCCCCTGCTTCTTCCTGAGAGCATCTCAATGCCTTTGACCAGCTCCTCCCAGCATTCCTCTCCTCAGATTCAGCAGTCTGACTTCCCATTCTTCTCTTCTAGCTGCACGCGACGCAGACCAGCAATTTATGGCTCTTTTCAGGCAAGCATGGGATGCATGGCGTGAAGGACCCTTGCCGTACTTTCGCCAGCTAACGGGCCCTCCAAGGAAGCGTGCCAGACTCGGTTTGACTGAAGCTTCTGCCACGCTTGCTATTTCCCAGCTCAGGATTGCCGCCACTCCTTCGGGGGACTTGCACCCTGTAGGGGATGATGATGATGGCGAATGCCCGTCGGAGGACCTGCCCCTAGACTCTGTTTCTGACAGACAGGAGGAGGAACTCTCGGACCCGGAGGAGCAGCAGGAGGAACACAAGGAGTGAGATGAAGGAACTGAGGTCTGGCTATTCCGTAAGAAGGAACTCCTGGCCCTCATTGCTCAGATTACCAAAGCTCTTCACCTCTCTGAGACACTGGTTAATACTGACCCGGCTATGCCTCAGGTAGATCCCATCATCGTGGGTATCGAGAAACCTTCCGAGGCTTTTCCCTTTTACATGGAGCTACAGCACATGGTCACTGCAGAATAGAACAGCCCTGATGTCTCCTTATGCTCAGCGCACTGCCTCGGCCAGTTTTACATGTAGTCTCCTGAGGACTTGACAAGTGGATGCGTTTTCCCAAAGTAGATGTACTCGTGACAGCTGTCACTAAGCACCATCCCTTCGGGATCAGATTGACCGTAAGGTGGAGGGGCTTCTCAGGACCTCCTTTTCTTCTTTCTCCTTGGTATTGCAAGCTACAGTATGTGGGGGACTCCCTGCAAGGGCCCTACTGTAGTGGCTCCAGCTCCTTCTTGCGGATTCGGTGTTGACTTGTCTGGAATCAGTCACTATCTTTAAGGCTGATGCCTTGTATGATCTGCGCCTCTCCGCCCGCTCTGTAGCATCAGCCATGGTGGCGAGGCACTGGTTTTGGCTCAGACATTGGAATGCAGATATGGCCTCCAAGTCGCGCCTCGCTAAGCTCACCTTTAAGGGGAGGCTCCTCTTCAGCGAAGACCTCAAGAAGCTTGTCGAGGATCTAGGGGAGGTCAAATTGCAGCGCCTTCTGGAGGATTGACCCAGGTCCGCTTCACGTCGCCCCGTAGCCTCTGCCACCCCGAGCTACAAGGGGTGCTTCCATGAAGTCTGGCCATTCTGCCCCAGTGAACCTGGGGTCTCTGTCAACAAAGCAGGAGGCAGGACTCAGTTCTTTTGGGGCGTCCACCGCAACAAGGATAGTTACTCCTCTGCACCCTGGTTTGCTGGACCCTTCCACCCCTCCTGTTGATGGGCTCTGGGTCCATTCTGGGTACCAAGTGTTGGAGGGAGGCTGCGTCATTTTTCCCGGGAATGGGCTCACATAACTTTGGACAAGTGGGTACTCAATGTCATTTCAAAGGGCTACGCTCTCGACTTGGCT
Organism: Ichthyophis bannanicus; assembly: GCA_033557465.1. Taxonomy (NCBI): domain Eukaryota; kingdom Metazoa; phylum Chordata; class Amphibia; order Gymnophiona; family Ichthyophiidae; genus Ichthyophis; species Ichthyophis bannanicus. Next base: position 51,668,064 of record CM066051.1, on the reverse strand, counting down.
GTGCCCGTTTCTAGCACCTTTCTCATTTTCCCATGCGGGTTCTCCGTAAAAAGGCTGCTGTGGCTCTTACCTTGAAGTGATTACCTCAGCTCCAGGCTGTTCGCCCAGTCCCTCCACTTGAAAAGGGCGTCGGTCACTATTCCATCTATTTTGTAGTACCCAAGAAGGATGGCTCCTTTTGTCCCGTACTGGACCTCAAGGCGGTCAATCATTGCCTTCATGTACCATGCTTCCAGGTGGAAATGCTGAAGCCTGTCATTCAGGTGGTCCGCCCCGGCGAATTTCTAGCTTCGCTGGATCTGGTCGAAGCTTACTTTCACATCCCAATTCGCAAGGAACACCAGCAGTATCTGCATTTTGTGGTGCTCGGCAAACATAATTTTCAAACTCTGCCCTTTGGCATTTCCACGGCCTCTTGGACCTTTTCCAAAGTCATGGTTGTAGCTACAGTAGTGCTCCGGAGACAGGGCGTCCACATCCACACTTAATGGATGACTGGCTCATCTGGGCCAGGTCGTTTCCAGAGGCGCAGGCAGCAGTGACTCAGGTAGTCCATTTTTCTCAGCAAGCTGGATTGGGTGGTCAACCACACCAAAAGCCATCTTCAGCTGGTACAGTCCCTTGACTTCCTGGGAGTTCATTTCGATACAGCAGCAGGCCAGTTATCTATCACCTAGGACTGCTATTGGAAGCAATGTGCTCAACTTCAGTTTTCAGCGCTGCCCAGCCCCGACAGCTGGCACTACCTGCAGGTACTCAACACCACAGCAGCCACCCTCGAGGTGGTTCCTTGGGCAAGAGCGTACATGCACCCATTGCAACGTGGTCGCCAGTCACTCAGGAGTATTGGACTCTTCTGTCCCTCCCGCCCGAGATGCGACTCAGCCTCCAGTGATGGCTGTACCCATGGAACCTCCTAAGAGGCATACCTTTAGCCGCTCCGCAGTGGATCACCCTGACCACAGATGCCAATCTGGCGGGCTGGGGTCGCACTGCCTCGGACATACAGCACCGGGGGACTTAGTCATGCCGCGAATCCACCTGGACCATCAATTGGCTCGAGGCATGGGATGTTCGCCTGGCTTTCCTGTCCTTTCATGCCCTTTTCCGTGGTCGTGCAGTGCGCATTCTCTCAGACAACTCAACGATGGTGGCATATCTCAACCGGCAGGGCGGAACCAGATGTTAAGGAGTGGCCAAGGAGATGAGCCGCCTCTTCCCCTGGGCGAAACGCTAGCTTTAGGCGCTCTTGACACAACATATAGCGGGCATAGAGAACATTCAAGCAGATTTTCTCAGTCGTCACACACTGGATCCCAGAGAATGAGAGCTGACCCTGTGGGCGTTTGCCACTATTGAGTGCTGCTGGAGTCGCCCATTGCTGGACTTCCATGGCAATAGCAGCCAATGCCAAGGTGCCCTTCTTCAGTTGGCACAAGGAATCATTCTCTCAAGATCTAGATGCCCTGACTTAGCCCTGGCCCCATGCGCCTCTCCTCTACATCTTTCCCCATGGCTGGCCGCCGTCAAGGTCCCATCCTTATGGATGACCCTGGATCTTACTTGCTTACAGCTTGGCTCTTGAGCGGCGCAGATTAGAGTGCAAAGGGTATTTGCCATCTGTGGTCACCACATTGCTTCAGGCATGCCGATCCTCCACCTCGCGGGCTTATGCCTGCGTTTGGTGCAGTTTTTCCTCTTGGTGTGCCCGCAGAATTGCCTGGAGGTCCTGATCATCTTTTCCTTTCTCTGGGATAGCCTTGATTGGGGCTTTGCCCTTAACTCCTTGAAATTACAGGTCCCGGCTTTAACATGCTTCTGCAGCCCAATACGAGGGCATTCCCTCGCCTTTCATTTGGACGTTGCCTGGTTTCTTCGGCCAGTCCTCTCTCTTCGGCCACTGGTTCGCCTGGTGGTACCCACTTGGGACCTGTCCCTTGTGCTCCGTGCCCTCACCCATGTCCCCCTCGAGCCACTTCATGCCTTGTCCCTTAAGGACTTCACACTTAAAACCGTGTTTCTTGTTGCAGTTACCTCCGCACGTCGTGTTTCCGAGCGTCAAGCTTTCTGCAGCGACCCCATACAGGCATTTTAGAGGTTGTATTTTATTCATATTAATCTGATTATCAGTTGATGGGGGTAATTTTGGAATTTTTCAGCACTGTCTGCTCCTGTTCTTATGGGCATCTGGATTACTTTTATCTTTATTGGAACTTCTCTATCAGAATGCCCTAACTTCCCTCTTTCAAACCATGCACTCTTGGACGACTGTCGACTTTCCCCTATTATTTAGTTTAAAAGCTACTCTATCTCCTTTTTAAAGGTTAATGCCAGCAGCCTGGTTCCATTCTGGTTAAGGTGGAGTCCATCCTTTCAGAAAAGCCCTTCACCTAGAATGTTGCCTAGTTCCTAACAAATCCAAACCCCCTCTTCCTTGTAGCATTGTCTTATCCATGCATTGAGATTCTGGAGCTTTGCCTGCCTTTTTGGTCCTGCACATGGAATGGGAAGCATTTCAGATAATACTACCCTGGAAGTTATGGATTTTAATTAATTAATTTTATTTTATTTAGCTGTATTTATATTCTGCTTTTCACCGGGTCAAAGCGGTCAATTGGGGGATACATTTAACATGAGGGGATATGACACACATACGCTAATACTTACAGGGAACATGGGCAATGGAGGGTTAAGTGGCTTGCCCAAGACCACAAGGAGTGCCTATAGGACTAGAAATCCCAGTCCCTCCAGCCTGAGATTGCTGTCCCCAGGTGGGACTTGAACCCCCGGCCCTCCGGCCTGAAGTACCTTGTCCTAATCACTAGACCATTCCTCCCTTTCCTACCTAAAACCTAAATTTGGCCTCCAGAACATCCCTCACACACTTTACTGTGTCATTGGTACCAATATGTAGCAAGACAGCAGACTCCTTCCCAGCACTATCTAAAACCTTGTGTAGGTGGCGCGTGAGATCCACTACCTTCACTCCAGGTAATTCTCACGTCAACCAGCCGCCCAGCTATCTATATGCCTAATGATTGAATTGCCAACTGAGTCCTGATTCTTGTAGTCAAGCTGTGTGTCTGGCTGAAATGGCTGTGGCTGTGGAATGGTAAAGAGATTCATGGAGGGTCAGTCGCTAACTGAGCTGGATCGTTGTTGGAAGGGTCATCCAACTGGAGGAGGAGATCATGATGGTGATGTAGCATCTGTAGTTGATGACCTAATTATATGGCTGGGGTACTGCTCTGGTAGGCCTTTCGTCCAGTGGTATCTAGAGTTTGTTGTTCTTTGCCTGGAGGTGTTTATGTCAGAGGTTTTTCCAGATGGAAGCTTGCAGATCTTGGAGTATCTGTGGAAATGGAAGAGCTAGTACCTTGTTTGGAGCACTACAGACCTTGAGAATAGATTGGAAATCCTGCTTGTTTATGGGGGAGTTGAGAATCTCTGAGGGTGAGTGCCCAGGAAATTTTTTAAAGAAATTTAGGGTAAGATAGGTCCTCCACCGGTTTCTTAAGGGGTCTCTGAACCGGGGAGGGAGAGGATTTTTTTATCTCCAGGAACAAGCAGGAATGAGTCTTCACATATGGGTATCGTCGGTACCGACGGAGCCTGCGCGGGAACGCTCCCCAGCGTCCAGTAAGAAAGCTTTTGGGAGCATCCCACAGCGCCTGTGCGCTGCCTTCCCGCCTTTCCCAATCGCCTCTCTCAAGTTCTACTTTTCTGTGGAGCCAGCAGGTCGTGTTCCTGTCACCGCTGAAGAATTTCTTTATTTTTTTCTAGTTCTTTGGTCTCGCGTCTGCCTTCTTCGATGTCGGACCGGTACCGCCGGTCTTTTCTTTCTTCTTAAAAAACCCCCCAAATAAACAAAAAAAAAACCCCTACCGTTTCCCACTTCTGTGCAATTTTTTTTTCTTCGGCCTTAGGCCTAGGAAATATTTTTCGTCATGGAAAAGCCCACCTCCGGGTTTAAAGTGCACGAAGTGCAGCGGTACTATTTCTGTCACCGACACCCATGACTAGTGTCTAAAATGTTTGGATCCTGACCATTCCATCACGGATTGTGCATCCTGTTCCATGATGTCTAAAAGAGGTTGACAGAACCGAGCGGCTAAGCTCAGTACCCTGTTTCCCTCTGATGCAGCTTCGGTGGCATCGACGTCTTCCAGGGCTTCTCATGGATCTCAGGTAACCAAACATAAGTCCAGCCGGTCCTCGAAGGGTAGATCTCCCTCTAAGCATCGAGATGCCTCCGGGCTTGCCCTCGAGGATTCTACACTGGCAAAATTACCCCGGCGGGAAGCCCCGGCTTCCAAAGCTTCATCTATGGAGTCACAGGTTGACATCGATGGCGTGGCCTCAACCGATCACCTGTTGCCATGTTCTGGGGTACCGGTGGTTTCCAGACATTGGTGGCGTCGATGGATCAGAATATTCTGACCATGCAGCGTGCCATTACGGCATTCATACAGGCTGCGACGCCTCCGGTACCGCAACAAACTCCGTTGTCGGTACTGGTTCCGGCACCGGGACCGATTGCATCGACATCGGCTTCGGTGTCGACTGCAGCGGTACCCTGTCCTAGGATGCCCATCGGTACCGAACCGGTACCGATCACTCCCGAAGTCGATACCACTCAGTACGCGTATCGGGCTCTGCAGGAGCATCCAGACAGGCGATACTTCGATTCCTCCGAGGACTCTGATGAATCAGAGGCTTCTGTGGAAGCATCGGTACTCCTTCCTCAGGAGCCTTCTTCTCCAAAAAGGAGAATGTCTCCTCCAGAAGACTTGTCTTTCCAAGACTTCATTTGGGAGGTGGCCAGGGGCTTCTCCATCTCTGTGGCCCCTGAGTCAGAGCCTAGAGCCAAACAATTGGATATTTTACAATATCCTAAGGCTCCTAAGGAGGCAGCTACTTTACCAATTCATGAGATCCTTTATGATCACATGGTGGGCATATGGGAGACTCCTCTCACCACCTCCCCTCATTCTCGTAGGTTGGACACCATGTACCGTGTTCCTCCCTGTCCTGGCTTTCATAAGACTCAACTTCCTCACCACTCTATTGTGGTGGAGTCTGCCATGAAGAAGTTAAGAGTGCAAAAAGGCACTCATCTAATCCTCCAGGAAGAAAATGCAGAACCTTAGAAAAGGCCACTCAGATGGATGCTGAAAATTCTGCTTTAGATAGACTTTCAAAGTCTACTTCTGCTCCTGTTAAAAAAAAGGTGGTTCGAAAAGGCTTTTTATCCCAAAAAAGGGAGATATTATCCTGTTTATGGTCAGCAGACATCTTCTGCAGGTTGTTTTGCTGCAAAGCGTCAGCAACAACCTAAACAGGCCAAGCCTAAGGCTGCAAGGACTGCTACGGCCCAACAGCCTCAGCCTCCTCAGGGCCTTTGACTTACAACTAGAGAACTTAGACTTTCTGGCTCTAGAAGAACCAGAGCCTCTCACTATTCCAGGAAGGTTAGCTCACTTTGCTCCCAGATGGGAACAAATCACAGCAGAGCAATGGACCCTCTCCATCATAAGGGAGGGGTACAAGTTTAATTTCTTAAACCTTCCTCCTCACACCATGGTGAGACAGTTCAATTCTCCAACATCTCTCCTCGACCTTCTGGGTCAGGAGATTGCTACCCTTCTTGCCCAAAAAGCATAGAAGAAGTACCCCTCCTTCAACAGGGCTCAGGGTTTTACTCCCCCTATTTTCTTATCCCAAAGAAAACGGGGCTACAGGCCCATTTTAGATCTCAGAGAATTGAACAAGTTTCTATGCAAAGAGAAATTCAAGATGATTTCTCTCGGTGCTCTCCTTCCATACCTTCAGAGTCAGGATTGGCTTTGTTCTCTAGATCTCAAGGATGTGTACACCCATGTCCTCATCCATCCAACACACAGAAGGTTCCTTCGGTTCCTTTATCAAGGAAAGCACTACCAATACAGAGTGCTTCCTTTCGGTCTGGCCTCTGCACCAAGAGTGTTCACAAAATGCATGGCAGTAGTAGCTGCATTTCTACGCACTCTAGGAATATTCGTTTTCCCATATCTGGACAACTGGCTCATCCGAGCTCCATCCCAGTCAGAGGCCCAGACTTCCCTAGCCTGCACAAGGCGTGTTCTTCAGTATCTGGGACTTGTAATAAACCTCCCAAAATCCCATCTCACCCCTACTCAGTCACTAGAGTTCATAGGGGCTTTGCTGGATACCACAACTGCAAGAGCCTATCTTCCCCAGGCCCGTTGCCTACGCTTGATGCAGTTAGCCTCCCAGATTCAGTTAAAGTCCCATTTAACTGCTCTAGAGATGTTACAACTGTTAGGCCACATGGCATCCACCGTGCATGTGGTTCCTTACGCTCGCCTTCACATGAGGGCAGCTCAATGGACTTTATCCACCCAATGGATCCAGGCATCAGGGTGCCTATCAGACAAAATAGCAACCTCCAGTCGCCTTTTTTGGTCTCTCCAGTGGTGGAGGTCCACTCAAAACCTGTTGCTGGGGTCCCCTTTTCAACAGTTGTTACTGCAAGCAACCCTTACAACAGATGCCTCTCCAAGGGGTTGGGGAGCTCATCTACAAGATCTCTCCACCTAGGGCATCTGGTTTCCACAGGAGACTTCTCTACATATTAACCTCTTGGAGCTCAGAGCAATTTTTCTAGCTCTGAGTCTTCCACACCCTGCTCAGCTGCAAGACAGTCCTCGTCCACACGGACAACCAAGTAGCCATGTTCTACGTGAACAAGCAGGGCGGGACTGGCTCTCTGTCGCTTTGCAACAAAGCTTTGAGATTGTGGGCCTTCGCCAGAGAGCATCAAATTCATCTTCTGGCAATATATCTTCCAGGCGTTCAAAACTCTTGGGCAGACAAACTCAGTCGAGTTCTGCTTCCACACGAGTGGTCCCTTCATATGGACCAGATAGCCAGAATCTTTCAGATTTGGGGAACCCCGGACATAGACCTCTTTGCAAGTCCGTGGAATGCCAAACTTCCCCGGTTTTGTTCCAGAATTCCGTGTCAGGGAGTTCAGGCCAAGGATGCCTTCCTCCTTCACTGGGGTCAAGGCTTCCTTTACGCCTTTCCACCCATTCCCCTAATTCCCAAAACTCTCTTCAAGCTTCAGAGAGATCGAGGGTCTATGATCCTCATAGCACCATGTTGGCCACGCCAAGTGTGGTACCCTTTACTTCTGCATCTCTCTCAAGCTCCTTCCCTGGACTTGGGATCTGCTCCAGACCTCCTGTCCCAGGAGGAGGGAACGTTATGGCATCCAAATCCCCAGTCTCTCCATCTCAGGACCTGGTTGCTGAAGGCCTAGACCTTCAAGATTTGCATCTTTCTCAGCAGGTGAAGGATATCCTTCATGCTTCCAGAAAGCCTTCCACTAGACGTTCCTATGCTTTCAAATGGAAAAGGTTTACCATTTGGTGTGCAAAGAAGGGTCTTAACCCCCTTGCAATACCTCTGAATTCTTTACTAGAGTATTTGCTGCATTTATCCCATGCAGGCCTTAAAGCAAATTCAGTAAGAGTCCATTTGAGTGCTATTTCTGCATCCCTCAAGCCTCTCAATGGACAGCCTATTTCCTCTCATCCTCTTATTGCAAGATTCATGAGAGGCCTTCTTTTAACTAAACCTCCCATTAGACCACCTCCAGTGGCATGGGATTTGAATCTAGCTAGTTCTTGGTCAGCTTATGAAGCCACCCTTTGAACCCTTAGCCACTACCTCCTTGAAATTCCTGGAAGGTTATTTTTCTCATTGCCGTCACCTCAGCTCGCCGCATCAGTGAGCTGCAAGCCTTAGTGGCTAATCCTCCTTATACAAGGTTCCATCATGACAAGGTAGTCCTCAGGACCAATCCACACTTTATGCCTAAAGCGGTCTCACCTTTTCATCTGAACCAGGAGGTGTATTTACCTGTCTTTTTTCCAGGACCTCATGCATCAAGTGCAGAGAGGAATCTCCATACCCTGGATTGTAAGAGCGCTCACTTTTTACTTACAAAGAACATAGCAACATAGAAAGTCCTCTCAACTCTTTGTTGCTTTTGATCCCTCTCATTTAGGACTTTCAGTCTTCAAGAGAACTCTGTCTAATTGGATTGCTCAGTGTATTTCTTTCGCTTACCAGAGTAAGAACCTTTCTCTGGAGGGCCATGTCACAGCTCACAATGTGAGAGCCATGGCAGCCTCTATGGCTCATCTAAACTCTGTGTCCATCGACCAAATCTGTCGAGCGGCCACCTGGGCCTCGGTTCATACCTTCACAGCCCATTACTGCTTGGACAAGGACTCCCGCCGGGATGCCTTGTTTGGTCAGGCTGTTCTCAAACACCTGTTCCATACCTAATCAACTCCTACCCCCCATCCCTGGTTGGATGCCCGAGATCCATGGGGGAAGGTAGAGCCCTTCTCAGGGACTCACAACCTTCGGGATCTCCCTGGCATCTCCAGCTGGGGAGTCCCCATATGTGAAGACTCATTCCTGCTTGTTCCTGGAGATAGCACAGTTACTTACCTGTAACAGGTGATCTCTGGGAACAGCAGGAATAAGTCTTCACAACCCACCCACCTCCCCTAGGAGTTGTATCTCTCTATCTTTCCTTTCCTCTCTCTCTCTTTGTCTCAGCTTTAAAACTCGAACTGGAGAGAGGCGGATGGGAAAGGCGGGAAGGCAGCGCGCAGGCGCTGTGGGATGCTCCCAAAAGCTTTCTTACTGGACGCTGGGGAGCGTTCCCGCGCAGGCTCCGTCGGTACTGACGATACCCATATGTGAAGACTTATTCCTGCTGTTCCCAGAGATCACCTGTTACAGGTAAGTAACTGTGCTTTCCCCATGATGTAGTTTCAGGGCTCCCAGTGGTGGGGGCAGGAATGCAGGGATACCGGTATTGTCATTGAGGGGCAGAGGCGGCTGCAAGTCAAGGAGAGGAGGTGACCTGGGAATCCTGTGGTGGGCAATCTTGGGGTCAGTGAAGGTGAGGCCTCCTGCAGGATGGCATAGCTGTTTTGCACAAATCTCTGGTGAAGGGAGGATTGAGAACTGGAGTGCCCTGCAGCTCTGGGGTGGGGGCTATCGGGATCAGAATGGGTAGAAAAGAGCAGGGGAGTTTGGGGGTGGGGCCTTCTGGGCACAGCTCCCATGACATTTGGTGGAGTGGGGAAAACTTACCTGAGGAATTAGCAGAGTTGTCCCCTGAAGAAGAAGGATGAAGCTTCTGTTTGTGTTTTCCCCTTGGCCTTGCTCCCTGGTTTTGCAGATGTGAACTTGCTGAGGTGAGAGGAGGGTTTTGGGGTGAGCTTGTGGGGGGGGGAGAGGGAGAGCAAAACAGCAGGCTAAGACACCCTGAAACAAGCCGCTGCCGAGGGAGGAACTGCCTCCAACAGTGTGGCTGCTTTTAGAGATCCCAGTTGAGCCGGCACTGGGCCCGATGGGGGGAGGGAGGGAAGGAGAGCGATCAGGAGCAACTGGCATCATGAGAGGCCCTGCAGAAGTTATAAGAATGCAATCACTATGGCAGACCATGTCCCCCTCATGTGGTGTGTGGTTTTTTTTGTTTTTTTTTTAAATGAAAGATCATGGCTGCAGTGAGGCGGTCTTCCGATGATCGTGTATGGCTCCTTTGTCCAACACCTTGGTTTTCCTTTATTTTTTGTTTCATTTTCAGTAGATGATTGCAGTCGGGTGAGGGGGGGGGGTAGCGATCAGGGTAGTATTTCGCGCTTGATCATCTTTTTGAGGGTTTTGAGGAGAGAGAGAGAGTTATGGCTGATTCTTTGTGGTCAAGAAAGAAACTGACAGGATGTCTCCAGAGAGTGTGCCTGCATACCCCTGCTTGTCTTCAGAGAAAAAGGAAGTGTACCTGTCAGAGAAGAGAAAAGAAAAGGGGGGAGGGCTCACAGGGGGGGGGGGGGGGAGAAGATGGAAAGGTACATTAGATGGAAGAAGAGAGAAACAAGGGTGCCTGACAGAGATTGGAGAAAGCATAATGTATGGTTACTAATGTATGTTTCCTAATTCTACAGACGACAAAAGTGCCCGAGGTGCGAGATGTCACCAGGATTGAGCGCATTGGTCAGTAAAGAGTTTGTGAGCACCTTGCCCCTTCCCTGCTTGTAGCATCTTCTATAAACTCTGTCTCTTGTTGTCCTCCCTAGCTAACTTGGGCCCACAAGCGTTGATGTCTGTGCTGGTGCTGGGAAAAGCTTCATTTGTTTTTCCCTCTAGCTTTGTGCCTGAATTTCTTTGTGAACAACTATAATAGGTAGACCACACGAGTGACTGATTTCATATAGCTTATGCAGGAAGCCTTTGCATAATTTAACACAGTTGAAGCCCTACGAGACCCTTCAACCTTTCTGTATCTGAAATAGCACACGGATATTTTCTCATTGTCTGTCTCTCCAGACCAAACCAGTGCATGGATTTGTACTCTGCTACCCGCAAATGGAGACAGAGAACAATTGGTGTGATGATGCTACACTATTTAGGGTCCTGTGCAGCCTCCAAACAGCCAGTATTTCTGTCTTCAGAAGATGGTAGGCAAGTACTTTTTTTCCCTAAACAGATGGATTCTCTGGAGACGAGCAGGGGGATGCAAGTGCACACTGGTGATGTCCTCGACAAAGCCAGGTGTACCAGACTCTCCCCTATCTCAAAGAAGGCTTTAGGACTTCTCTGAGCATGCGTACTGCTTCCTGCCTTCTAGTGTCGCAGTTTCTAATTGCCGCATCAGCATGCTGCATGGCTTTCCCGTTCCTCTGTCGGTTCCTGTCAGCAATAAGTCATCATGCTCCCTCAACATTGTTTACCCTGACTGCCGTTTTTCCCTGATCACCAAGATCCTGCACCTGGCCAAAAAGAAAAAAAGGAAAACCAAAGAGATATCACTTGCCCGCCGACTGGCAAACCCCAATTCGGTTGTCTGATCCCAGGGCCGCAATCTGATCACCGCCATTTCTGTTTCCACATATAAGCTGATGTTGGCATGCTATTCTTTACAGACTGGCGATCATGCCTGCCATGCAGTGAGTTTCCCAGCAACATTAAATAAATAAATAACTCAATGTCCCGTGACTCGTGATCTCCTCTGGCCCCACCCAGACTTGGCATGATCAGGGACAGGACAGCCAGCCATGCCACTGGAGGCAGACTTTCTCCTGGTGCGGGCTCATGCTGGGGCAACTCGGGGCCTTTCCTCCTGGGCCAGAAACTTCATACCCTTCTCCACCAGCTTCATCTTTCTGAAGGGCTGACCAGAAGTAAAAGGCAGCAGCAAAAAACAAGCATTCCAAGCACCCAAAAGCTGTTCCACAGTTTCACCCAGGGGATTCTGCCTCCAACTTTGGAAAGGCAAGTAAACCCCCCTCCCTCCCCTAAGTGGCACAGGTCAGAAGATCCCTCCCCCATGCCCTTCCCAGTAAAAATAAGGAATGGATAGAAATCCCTATGCCTGCCCTCTTGCCGGAAGAGCCGCCTCCCTCTCCTGGGGGGGGAACTGCTCAAACTGAAGCCTCATCTGTCTCCTTAGATGATTTTGTCCAGGACTCTGCTGCCATCCTCCAATGTGCAGACCCCCAGGAGGCACACCCTTCTAGTGTTGGCGCCTGTTTTGCTAATTCAACGGGGTGCGAAAATAAAGGCTACCACACTTCGGAATAAAGATAAGCAGTTTATTTATAAAATAAAGAAAAGGTAACTTTAAAGCAAGTAATTCACTTATTCACCTATAATTAATTAGAAAACATAACTTGAAAGCGGGTGATTCACATATCTACATACAGCAAGATACAGGAAAATGATACATCACCAACAGAGCCATGAACGTCATTTCATGCCACACTTTGACTAAACGGGTCCCGGATTTAGCCAGGCGAGAGAGACTTCTCAGTCGGGAGACTTCTAGGCAGTGCATGCGTTCACTCCATAGATGAGACCCTTTTTTCTCTTCTCTTGGCTGAAAAAGGCACCCATTTTATCTTGTTGCAAGAGCAGCCAGTAATTTTCAATCAGGTGACATACACACAGAATAGGATCAGCTATCTATTAAACATAATCAAGACTCTGGCTAGATGCCTGAGAATACTCAAGGGAGGGGCATCTACCATCCAATGGTTCAGAAGCTCAGAAATCTGGTAGATGACCTTCACTTTATTTGAAAAAACACAGTTGCTATGGGAAGAAGCTTTTACTTATCTACATCCTTGCATCAGGACTCCCTCTCATAAGTTTCACATGATGTAGTTATGCAAGAAGATGTTTTTCACAAAATTGTACAGAAATCTCTCCCATAAAACTGAGGTTTAATTAACCCCCTAACTCATTGCTGATGCATAATCAGTAGTCAACTTTAATTCACTTTCACTACACCCCCAGGCTGCTCCTCCCTCCCTTGTGGACTTGCGCCAACTCCCTCCACTCGAAGATGACGTCTACACAACTTCCAGTGCCATTTGTCCCTGGAGAGAGCTTTTTTGGTGGCTGAAGACCTCCCTAAACCCCCTATCTAGAAGGGGGACCTCCAGCGAGTCAACAGAAGACTACTCATACTCAGTTCCTATAAAATGTCTCCCGGATGCTCGACGTCAGTGAATTCCAGACTCCCATGAGCAAACGAGACTTCCAATCCATCCTTTGCTCTAGCAGTGCCTCCAAAGAGGTGCTGGCCTTTCCTGTGTATTACTCCGGTCCTCCTCCTGGAAAACTCCCATGTCTGTTTGCACAATTTCCAAATTCCTGGGCCTCTGATACAAAATGTTTCCTACCCTGGCATTTTCAGCACCAGCAACTGCCATACCAATCAGTGGTGTCGGAGGCTGTACTAAAAAAATACCAAAGAACGCATGGTGAATAGCGCGTGCACATCCTGGCAAGGAACAGAGAACCCAGGGTGCCATTGGTAGGAAAACCTACCAGTGTCCTACTGGTGATGCAGGTCTTGGCACATCAACTTTAGATCCTCCACTACAATCACGATCTCTTACAGATGGGTGATCCTGGCACCTCTGCATTCCCAAGACTGCATGCAACTTCAGGACAGCCTGCGCGAATCTCTATAACCACATTATCCAGGTTACCTATGACACATACTGTAGGACTGTCGCCTGGTCCACAGCCACGGCCATCTCAGTTTGATGCACCGTCTGGCTGCGGGTCTCTGGCCTCTACGAGGACCTTCATGATCGCTTGGCTGATGCACCCTGTCATTGAGACAACTTATTCAGCTTCAAAGTGCTGTTTCAGTGAGGGAACTTTCCACCCAACTAACATAAACCCCATCTCACTCTTGCAGAGGGCATACCCAATTTCGCAGGGTATACCACTACCAGTACTTCCAGAAGTTCTACCCACATAGAAGGTTCCAGCTCTATTCCCGTTCTCCAGCACAATGTTCCTCAGACCTGGGCTACAACCAACAATCCTGTGCCCAGAAGAGGAAACTACTAGCTGCACCTGCTTCTGCGAATAAGACCAATCCCTTCCTTTGACTACCTTGCAGTGGGAGGCAGAATCCATCACTTCAGGGAGACTTGGCAATCTATCACCACGGACCGCTGGGTCCTCAACATCATCCATGGAGGTATTTGAATTCAAGAAAGCATAGGACAAACACAGAGGATCTCTAAAGGAAAAAAGAGACTGTAGAGCTTAGTGAGTGGTATGAAAGGGCAGGCTGGATAAGGCAATATGGTCTTCATCTGCTGTCATGTTTTTGTGTAATACAAAATAAATTTCTGGACCCTAGCCTCTAGCAGTAGGAGAATACTGGCTCAGCATTGCTCCATTCTACAACAGGAAATAGACCAGCTGCTGCAGAATCAGGCCATAGAGCCAGTCCCCGCACATCAGCTCAACCAAGGCTTCTACTCCAACCTCTTACTCATTCCAAAGAAGTCTGGGGGCCTTCATCCCATCCTTGACCTCCACGATATCAACCTCCATGTCAAACGCAAGAAGTTCAAAATGCATTCTGTCCACACCATTCTCTCTCTGTTGTGACACAATGATTGGTTAGCGTCCCTGAACCTCAGGGATGTCTACAACTACATACCCATACACCCCCATCACTGGACATACATTCAATTCTCCAGGACCAAGCAGGAAGTCAGTCCTCACATATGGGTGACGTCGGAGCCGATGGAGCTCTCGTGCGGAGCACTTCCCCAGCTTTCAAAGAAAGCCTTTGGGAATTGCAGCGTGCATGTGCGGTCCCCTTCCCGCCCAAGGGTGCCATCTTGCTCAGTCTTCTTTTTTCCGCGGAGCCCGACGGACGTAGTTCGTTTTTCCCCAAGGAAAAAGTTAATTTCCCTGTTTTTTCTTTTTTTACCTTCAGTTCGACGCCGGATCCTTTTCCCGCCTTGGCCTGATACGTCGGTATCGAGTCCACTCTCTCTTTTTCGGTTTTTGTCCTTTGTGACTAGCGTTCGCGCCATTTTTCTTTTTTCACTGGCAGCCCGGTCTTTTGACCTCGCAGGAGCCCTTTTTCCCCCGATGGCTACCAGCGGGTTTAAAAAGTGTGATCGGTGTAAGAAACTTATGTCTCTTACCGACACACATGACTGCTGCCTCCGCTGCCTCGGACCCGATCATGACCCGATGATCTGTGGTCCGTGTGGCAAAATGTCCTCGAAGGCGTTGAGGAGTCGGCAGCATCAGAAGGATAGGATCTTCTCTGACTCCGCGTCCGGATGGGCCCGGACCTCGTCAGAGGCCTCGACGTCTCGGGACTCTGGCCCCGAGCAGCGTCGGGGTTCCTCTGAGCGGGGGTCTCCTTCGTGGGAACATCGCAGGAAGAAGAAACCCGCGAGGGCGACGTCGGTGGATGCTCCTGGTTCCTCGAGGGCCAGGTCGCATAGCCCTGATAGCCGTCCCGGGACTTCGGAGTCGGAGAGGCCTGCCAAGCATCCTCGTATTGAGATGGAGTCTCCTGGACACGTGAGTGCTGTAGTCGTCGTGGACTCTCCTCCAGGGGAGCCGATGTCGGGCCCGACGCCATCGGGGCCCGAGTCGGGGGCTGCTGGGTCTCCTGAGCTCGGACTCGGGTTGATGGCCTTGGAGAGCAGCCTCGCTGCCTTCATGGAACAGCAGCGGGCATTGATCGCCGGTCTCACCGGTGCATCTGCCCCGACCACCGGGACCTCGACGTCCAAGTCGACCCTGGAGGCCGAGCCAATCCTCGAGTCCATGCGGGCTCGAGTCGATTCTCGGCCACGGTCTCCCTCGGCCTCCCTTCGGGACCGAGGTCGACGCCGGTACCCTCGGCGTCGGGGCGGATGGCATCGGTGCCCGCCCGACCGGAGCCGCTCGATTCCTCCTCTGAGGAGTCGGGCTGGGAGACGGAGGACGAAGAGTCACCCGACACTTATCAAACTCGGTGTGTCCCATCGGACTCGCCGGAGTCCGAACCTCGGAGACGATCCCCACCGGAGGATACCCAGTTCTCGGACTTCGTGCGGGATATGGCCAAGGCCTTGGCCTTCCCCGCGGATCCCGAGGAGGAGCCTCGAGCCGAGGAGCTCGAGGCCCTCCAGTATGACTTTCCCCCAAAGGAGGCCTTTACTGTACCGGTTCCTCCGATGCTGGAGCGGCTGCTCTTCCGCATGTGGGAGACCCCAGCCTCGACGCCGGTGTTAAGCAAGTGGGTCGTTTCCATCTATCGAGTCCGCAAGAGCCCCGGGTTCCAAAAGGCACAATTACCGCACCACTCCATGGTTGTGGAATCGGCCATGCATCGACTGAAAAGTCAGAAGATGCTCTCCACGGTGCCTCCCAGCCAGGAGGCCCGGAACCTGGATGCCCTCGGTAAGAAGTGCTTCCAGGGCTCTATGCTTGCTTGCCGTGTCCAGACTTACCAGCTCTACATGGGCATGTATCTCCGAGACCTGGCAAAGGAGATTGCCGGGTTCTCTCCTGGTCTCTCCGAGGAACCTTTGCAGCGGTTCCAAGCCTTGTCCACTGGTATTCGAGAGTACTCGAAGTTTATCTCTCGAGCAGCCTATAATGACTTCGAGGCTTCGGCCCGAGTAGCCGGGGCTGGCATCGGTGCCCGCCGACAGGCTTGGCTACAGTCATCCGACCTCGAGCCATGGGTGCAGGACAAGTTGGTCGATGTCCCCTGCCGAGGTGAAAACCTCTTTGGCAAGCCCATGGCTGAAAAGGCTGCAGAACACGAGACCGAGACTCTGACCAGGACTAGGCTGTCCTGGAAAACCTCTGCCCCTTCTCAGAAGAAGAAGGGCTCGGGGGAAAAAAGGACCTTTTACCCAAGGAAGTCCTCTGCCTATAAACACTACCCTCATTATCAGGCCTCTGCAGCTCCCCAACAGGGTCAGCAGGCCAAGGGGCAGGGTCATGGGCCCCGTAGGCAGAAGGCCCCCCAAGCCACTAACACCGGCCCCTGCTCAGCAGGGTGGGGGGTTTTGACTCAGCAAGCATAGCCTTTTCTCCTCAGCTGGCTCACATCAGCACAGAAGGCCGGCTGGCCCACTTTGCCCACAGGAGGTCAGCCGTCACATCAGATACCTGGGTGCTCCATATAGTCCAAAAGGGCTATCTTCTCCATTTTCACCAGGTACCTCCCTCCTATTTTCCAGGGGAGCCTCCAAGACTACCTCTGCACAGGGACCTACTCCTTCAGGAGTTAGCAAGTCTGCTAAAGGACCAGGCTGTGGAACCGGTACCCCACGGCTTTTATTCCAGGTACTTTCTGGTACCAAAAAGAACAGGAGGCCTCCGACCCATCCTAGACTTGCGCAACCTCAGGTTCCTGGAGAGGGAAAAGTTCAAGATGCTTACCCTTGGAATCCTGCTGCCCTACCTCCAGCAGGGAGATTGGCTATGCTCCTTAGATCTAAAGGATGCATATACTCGCATCCTTATTCATCCAGACCACAGACAATATCTCAGATTTGTTGTGGGGGGAAACCACTACCAGTACAGAGTACTTCCCTTTGGCCTAACCTCCGCTCCCAGGGTGTTCACCAAGTGCCTGGCGGTGGTGGCGGCCTACCCGAGGCTTCAAGGTCTTTTTGTGTTTCCATACCTGGATGACTGGCTCATAAGGGGCCAGTCTTCCCAGGAGGCCAGTCAAGCCACCCTTCGCACTGTGGCTCTGCTTCAGCACTTGGGGTTTGTCATAAACTTCGCAAAGTCCACTTTGCTCCCGTCCCAGAACTTGGAATTCATAGGAGCAAGGCTAGACACTCTTCAGGCGAGGGCTTTTCTGACAGTGGACAGGGCCCTCCGGTTGATGGATGTAGCCAGACAGTTTCACAGCAATTCCCTGGTCTCCGCCAGGCAATTCCTGAGACTTCTCGGCCATATGGCTTCCACGGTTCATGTAACCCCCAATGCCGGCCTGCTCAGTGGAGCCTTCGAACTCAGTGGCATCAGGCCACAGGGAGCCTTGCAGACTCGGTGAGAATATCCACCCTGCTCGTCTCCTCTCTACAATGGTGGCTTCATCTTCCGAATCTGGTACTCTGAGTGGATTTTCAATCCCCTCTGCATTCTCAAGTGCTGACGACAGATGCTTCTCTTCTGGGTTGGGGAGCACATTGCCAAGGGGCATGTACTCAGGGTCTCTGGACTCCTTGGGAGGCTGCTCAGCAGATAAACTTCCTGGAGCTACGGGCAATTCGCCTAGCTCTGAGAGCCTTCTCCCACCTCACATCTCACCAGTCTGTACTGGTCCAGATGGACAATCAAGTTGCCATGTTCTACGTGAACAAACAAGGAGGCACAGGCTCCTTCCTTCTCTGTCAGGAGGCACAACGGCTGTGCTCTTGGGCCATCAATCACGGAATCCTCCTCAAGGCTGTCTACCTCCCTGGTCAAGAAAATTACCTGGCGGACAGACTGAGCAGGATCCTACAACCACACGAATGGAGATTGAATCCATTGGTGGTTCAGCAGATCTTTCTCAGGTGGGGCCTCCCCACCATGGATCTCTTCGCCAGCCCTCTGAACCGGCAACTCCCGAGATTCTGTTCCAGACAACCGCATCCTCTCAGAGTAGCAGCGGATGCCTTTCTGATTCCGTGGTCCCAAGGCCTACTGTATGCGTTTCCTCCCACGCCACTAGTGTCTCGAACACTATTCAAGGTCCTCAAGGACAGGGCTTCAATGATTTTGATAGCCCCCTGGTGGCCGAGGCAGCCGTGGTTCCCACTCTTGCTGCAACTGGCGGTGGACACTCCTCTGCCTCTGGGAATTCAACACGATCTCCTGTCTCAGGACCAGGGGTCTCTCTTGCACCCCAACCTCCAGTCCCTTTATCTGATGGCCTGGCTGCTGAAAGGGTAGTCCTGGCTCCCCTACTCCTGACTAGAGAGGTGGAAGATGTAGTCTTAGCCTCTAGGCGGCAATCCACCAGGAAATCCTACGCTCTTAAGTGGCATAGATTCTCCACATGGTGTGCTCAGCATAGCGAGAATCCCTTCTCGTGCTTGGTAGCGGTAGTATTGCAATATTTGCTTTACCTCTCCAATCTAGGCCTTAAGTCCAACTCTGTCAGGGTTCACCTCAGTGCTCTCTCAGCGCACCACTCGCCGGTGGACGGGAGGCCTCTTTCCAACCACCCTTTGGTGGCTCGTTTTCTCAGAGGCCTCCTCTGCTTAAGCCTCCTTTGCGTCCACCAGCCCCTGAATGAGATCTGAATGTGGTCTTACAGCGGATTATTTGTCCGCCATTTGAACCTATGGCTACCTGCCCTCTCCATTTTCTCTCCTGGAAAACCTTGTTTCTGGTAGCTCTTACCTCTGCTAGGCGAGTGAGTGAACTTCAGGCACTAGTGTCTGATCCCCCTTACACTAGGTTCTACAGGAATAGGGTAGTCTTACGGACTCACCCGAAGTTTCTTCCTAAGGTTGTCTCCCCTTTTCACCTCAATCAGGAGGTGGTTCTTCCGACCTTCTTTCCCAGGCTGCATGCCAACTGGGCTGAGATGGTCCTGTATACCCTGGACTGTAGGAGGGCGACCGTACGCGGGAGCACCGGAGGGCTGTTCAGCTCTTCGTTTCTTTTGACCCCAATAAGTTGGGGCTATCTGTCTCCAAGCGTACTTTGTCGCTGACTGTATCGCCTGGGCTTATGGGGAAGCCGGCCTCTCGTTGGAGGGTTGAGTCACGGCTCATCGTGTCAGGGCGAAGGCTGCGTCAGTGGCTTATCTCCGCTCTGTTCCGTTGGCAGACATCTGTCGGGCCGCTACTTGGTCTTCAAGCCAGACTTTTGCGGCCCATTACTGCCTTGAGAGGGAGTCCCGCAGGGACAGTGCTTTCGGACAGGCAGTACTCCATAATCTCTTTGGGGTTTAGGCAACTCCTACCCTCCAGCTCTGGTGTTGGGCTACCGGTCGGGGGCGTTCTCAGAGAAGATTCCTTCCTTCCGTACTGACGAGCTAGAGGGAGCTCATTTTTCCGCTTGGGGTCTCCAGTAGCCTTAAGCTGGGGAGTCCCATATGTGAGGACTGACTTCCTGCTTGGTCCTGGAGAAAGAGTAGTTACTCACCTGTAACAGGTGTTCTCCAGGAGCAGCAGGAATCAGTCCTCACAACCCTTCCTCCTCCCCTTGGAGTTGCAGTCTTATGATTTATTTTTGCTAATTTTTTGCTGTCTTTTAGCTATGTCATCAGACTGAGCAAGATGGCACCCTTGGGCGGGAAGGGGACCGCGCATGCGCGCTGCAATTCCCAAAGACTTTCTTCGAAAGCTGGGGAAGTGCTCCGCACGAGGGCTCCGTCGGCGCCGACGTCACCCATATGTGAGGACTGATTCCTGCTGCTCCTGGAGAACACCTGTTACAGGTGAGTAACTACTCTTTCTGCTTCAAGGGCCAGCACTGCCAGTATAAAGTGTTCCTCTTCGGCCTTCATCAGCACCGTGAGTCTTCATGAAGTGCCTTGTGGTGGCAGCAGCCCATCTATGCCGACAAGGGCGTTGTCTAGCTCTACCTGGATGATTGGCTTGTCTCTGCCACATCAAGGGCACAGGCAGAACACACAATGTGCAGCCTCATCCACACACTGCAAGAGCTCAGATTTGTCATAGACACCCAAAAATCCCAAGCTCAAACTACAGCAGATTCTCCCCTTCATTGGAGCACGCATCGATACCATGTCAGCCAAAGCTTACCTTCCCCATGACCCGGCTCTAACCCTTCAGCGACTCAGCACCAACTTGACCCATTGTAGGCATGCTTTAGCACACTTCATCCTTTGCCTCCTAGGTCACATGGCTGCCTCGGTTCATGTCGTTCCACTAGTGCGACTGTACATGCGCCCGCTGCAGTGGCACCTCAAACTCACTTGGAATTGGCATACTCTGCCCCTTCACACCTCGCAGGCGCCCCACTGATTGCTCCATTGGTGGGCCAAGCCAAAGAACCTTCTGCATGGCTGCTCATTTCAAGAACTTCCAGCGCAGTTTACCCTCACCACCGATGTATCAACACTGGAGTGGGGAACACACCTGCGGCTGTTCACCACTCAAGGGTACCTGGACTGCCCAAGAGCGTACCCTGCATGTCAATGTTTTGGAGTTATGGGTTGTATTCCATAGGCTCACGTATCCAACACTAGGCGTGTCAACGAGTGAAACAATTGCAGAAAAAAAAACAGGGCATGATGTTCTACATCAACAAATGGAGGATTAGGATCCCTCTGATTATGCCAAAGGGCCGCCCGTCTGGCTCCTTGCCTGGTCAGTGGATGCCACACTATGAGCAAGCTACCTGCCAAGCACACAAAACCATGTAGCGGATACCCTTAACTGCAACCTGGATCCCTACGAGTGGTCCCTCGATTCTCAGGTCATTGGGCACCTTTCCAACAACTGGGTCACTCCAGAAGTGGATCTCTTTGCATCAGAGGACAATGCGAAGTGCCCATTATTTTGCTCTATCCGTCCAAGTATGTGCAGCTGGGTTCACGATACCTTTGATATCTCCTGGAGTTAGTGTCTTATGCATGCCTTTCCTCCCTTCCCACTCCTGCCAAGAGTTCTAGTCATTCTCATAGCTCCACATTGGGTGAACAGGCCTGGTTCCCTCACTTCCTTGTGCTGGTTGCAGAACTGCCCTTTCTGCTGGGCAATGATCTATTCCTCCTCATACAGCACAGCCTATCCCTTTAGTTTAGTCCAAATTCAATTCCACTTCCCTTATCTCTTCCCACCCTGCCAACTCCTCCTTCAGGCCATTTTACTGAAGTCAGTGTTTTTGAAGTATAAGAATTTTGAGCTTGCTGTGATTGGACTCTGCCTTGGTTTTTATCTCAAACCACAGTGTGATGATCGCTGCTGCTCACATGGGCATCCACCCGGATATTCGACAAGCTATCTCCGTTGGTGAGCACTAAATCCAGCACGTTGCTCTCCCTGGTTGGTTCCATCACCATTTGCTTAAGTAACACATCTTGGAAGGCATCCACAATTTTTTTTTTACTTTCCAGATTTGTAGAAGGAATACTCCAGTCCACATTGGATAGATTAGTCACCCAATATGATCACTTCCCCCTTCATGGCTGTCCATTTCTTCGGTTTGAGTTGGAGGCCTGTAGACTGCATCAGTATATGGATGACAGTGCCATCTTCTCGTTCCAACACAATCCAGAGTGCTTCTTTTCCCCATGTCCCCTGTATTTTAGCAGCTTTAACATTGCTTTTGACATACAGGGCTACTCCTTTTCTACTCTCTCTATCTCTTCTAAATAGATTATAGTCAGATATGTGACTATACAGTAGTGGCCAAAAAATTAAGGCAGGTATATTTTTCTACAATTTATTGTTAAATAATGTACTGTGGAGATGTCACACGTACTTACTTATTTAATCAGCATGGCGATTAGTCACACCATGTGTCTGGCATCCATTTTAGTTTACTTATACTCTGTAGTAGGTTTCTTGGATGAAGTTTTGAATTTTTACAACTAGGAAAAGATTGAAAGTTACATGTGAAAAATACAAGCAAGGTGAGTAGAAAGTGCGATATTAATGACTGTGTAAAGAGACAAGTTGTCACACTCCATGCCGAAGGATATTCGCAATGTGCTATTGCAAAACATTTGCATATAGCGAGGTGTGCAGTTCAGAATGTTCTGAAATCATGTGGCCGTACACGTCGTTTGAAATGTGGGCGCAGACGGATAACTACTGGACGAGATGACCGATTCCTCAAAAGCATTATTACATCTAGTCCACATACTTCATCTCAATGTGTGGCTCAGTTAGCTAATGATCGAGGAATAAAGATAAGTGCCAGATCTGTCCAATGACGGCTTGTGGATGAATTCAAAATCGTGGCCAAAAGACCTGCCAAGAAGCCCATGATGACCAGGAAACAAATTGCTGCCCGCATACAGTTTTGTAGCAAGATGAAAGAGAAATCTTCTAAATGGTGGGAGAGGGTAATGTTCACTGATGAAAGTACATTTCACCAAGTATGTGGGAGTGGTTACAACTATGTCCGACCAGCAGGCGAGAGACTAAATCTGAAGTACACGATCAAGACTGTTAAACACCCACCATCGGTCATGGTATGGGGTGGTATCTCGGCGAATGGACGATGTGGCCTGCACATTTTTGAGAAAGGTGAAAGAGTAAATGCTGCAAAATACATATCTGTGCTGAATAGTAAAGTTAATATACACATGAATGTTTCTGGCACAACTGTATTTCAGCAGGCCTTGGCACTGTGCCACACTGCAAAAACAGTCAAAAAATGGTTTGTGGACAACAAGAACGAACTGCTACCAAGTTGGCCATCAAACTCTCTGGATCTCAATGTAGTTGAAAACTGTTGGAATCCTATGAAGAAAAAGGTGGCAGCACACCGTCCAACTTCAGAAGCAGATTTAAAGGACATACTCAAGCATGTATGGGTCAACGAAATCACTCTGGCATACTGTAAAACACTAGTTAACAGTATGCCTACAAGAATTCAGGCTGTGCTGAAAAATCATGGACACCCTATCAAATATTGACACATATATTGTTTCCTGAATAAAACTTTGAAAATGACATATATATATTTGGTTCTTAAAGCTTTTGACCATGAAAGTGACAATAACACATACTTGTCTAATAAAATTCAGATATTTTGGACTCTGCCTTAATTTTTTGGCCACTACTGTAGATTATAGTCAGAATGTATCTTATTCATGCAACTCGCTAAACCATGATTCTGTAATGACCACAATGTCCAAGTTCATTTCCACCATTAGGGCTTCCAGATCAGGAACTTTTTCGGCTAGGCTTTGAGCATTTGTACTCATTGCTTTCCAGCATTTGTTGAATGGCTTGCATGCCTTATGCATGGATTTTGTTCTACACGTCCCTTCCTGCTTGCCATTGCTGTGTTCAAAATTGTGGCTGTTTCCAATGTTTTGCTTTTGCTGGGAGTGATGTACTAGTCCCTTTCCATTCGTTCCCCTTTCCCTAGTTAAATGCATGTTCACATACTGCCTGAATTTTTCACTTAGTATCCGGAGAGATGTAATCAATCAGTACAGTATAGTCTCTTGTTGATCCATATGTTTCCCCAGTCACCTATATATCTAAATCCTTCTTGTTTGCACCAGGTTTGGAGCCATGTATTAAAGTTGTTTATATGATGCAGCCTTTCTGCCCCTTACCATGAAACAGGTAGAACTTCTGAGAGTGCTATAGTGTTAGCAGTGGGCTTGAGTTTCTCCAGGACCAAGCAGGAAGTCAGTCCTCACTTATGGGTGACGTCGGCGCCGACGGAGCCCTCGCGGAGCAATTTTCCCCAGCTTTCAAAGAAAGCCTTTGGGAATTGCAGCGCGCATGCGCGGTCGTCTTCCCGCCCGAGGGTGCCATCTTAGCCAGTCTTCTTTTTTCCGCGGAGCCCTACAGACGTCCCCGTCTTGTCCCCGCGAAAAAGTCGATTTTCTTCTTTATTTTATTACTTTTTCCTTCGGTTCGACGCCGATCGTTTTCCCGCCCGGACTCGCGACACCGGTCACGAGTCCTCTTACTTTTTTTTGGTTTTTCTGACTTTGTCAGCTTTCGTTTTCGGTTTTTCCCTGGCAGCCCGGTCCTTTGACCTCGCAGGGGCCCTTTGTCCCCCGATGGCTGCCAGTGGCTTTAAGCGGTGTGGTCAGTGTGACCGAAATATGTCACTAACTGACACACACGACTTTTGCCTCCGCTGCCTGGGCCCGGATCATGAGGAACTGATCTGTGGGCCCTGCGGCAAAATGTCCTCAAAGGCGTTGAGGAGTCGGCGGCATCAGCGTGATCGAATCTTCGCTGACCCCAGCCGTACCCGGACCTCGTCGGAGGCCTCCGCGTCAAAAGGCTCCAGCTCGGACCGTCGCCGGAGTTCCTCCGACCGGGGTTCTCCCTCCGGGGACCATCGTCGGACGGTGAAACCCGCGAGGGCGGCGTCGGTGGACGCTCCTGGTTCCGCGAGGGCCAGGTCGCATAGCCCCGATAGCCGCCCCGGGTCCTTGGAGAAGGAACGCCTCCAGAAGCGACCTCGCCTGGAGTCGGAGATGCCTGCTCGGGTAAGTCCTGTAGTCCTTCTGGACTCGCCTCCGCGACAGCCGATGTCGGGCCCGACGCCGTCGGGGCCCGAGTCGGGGGCTGCTGGGTCACCTGAGCTCGGACTCAGGTTGACGGCCTTGGAGAGCAGACTGTCTGCCTTAATGGACCAGCAGCGGGCACTGCTCGCTGGCGCCGCTGCCCCGACCGCCGGGACGTCGACGTCCAAGTCGACCCCGGAGACCGAGCCGATCCTCGAGTCGATGAGAACTCGAGTCGATCCTCGGTCGAGGTCACCCTCGGCCTCCCGTTCGGGACCGAGGTCGCCGACGCCGACTCCCTCGGCGTCGGGGCGGCAGGCGCCGCGCCCTGCCCGTTCCGACCCCACCGAGTCCTCGTCGGAGTCGGTCTGGGAGTCTGAAGAGGAAGAGTCGCCTGATTCTTTCCGGACTCGGTGTGTCCCCTCGGACTCACCGGAGTCCGAGCCTCGGAAGCAGTCCCCCCCGGAGGATGCCCGGTTCTCGGACTTCGTTAGGGATATGGCCAAGGCTTTGGCCTTCCCTGCGGATCCCGAGGAGGAGCCTCGAGCCGAAGAGCTCGACGCCCTCCAGTATGACTCTCCTGCGAGGGAACACTTTACTGTACCGGTTCCTCCTATGCTGGAACGACTACTCTTCCGCATGTGGGAGAGTCCGGCCTCCTCGCCGGTCCTGAGCAAGCGGGTCGATTCTATCTATCGAGTCCGCAAGAGCCCTGGCTTTCAAAAGGCACAGCTACCACACCATTCCATGGTAGTGGAATCGGCCATGCATCGTCTTAAGAGCCAGAAGATGCACTCCTCGGTGCCTCCTGGCAGGGAGGCCCGTAACCTGGATGGCCTTGGTAAGAAGTGTTTCCAGGGCTCTCTGCTCGCATGTCGTGTCCAGACTTACCAGCTATACATGGGCATGTATCTCCGGGATCTGGCTAAAGAGCTAGCCGGATTCTCCGCTGGTTTGTCCGAGGAACCCTTGCGGAGGTTCCTGGCCTTGTCCACTGGCATTCGGGAATGCTCAAAGTTCATGTCCCGAGCAGCCTATGATGGCTTTGAAGCATCGGCTCGAGTGGCCGCAGCCGGCATCGGTGCCCGCCGACAGGCTTGGCTTCAGTCGTCAGACCTTGAGCCCTGGGTACAGGACAAGTTGGTCGATGTCCCCTGCCGAGGCGAGAACCTCTTTGGCAAGCCCATGGCGGAAAGGGCTGCACAAATTGAGACTGAGACTCTCACCAGGACCAGGCTTTCTAGGAAGACCTCCGCCCCTTCCCAGAAAAAGAAGGGCTCGGGGAAAAAGTCCTTTTACCCGAGGAAGGCGGCTGCCTACAAACAATACCCCCATTATCAGGCCCCTGCAGCTCCCCAACAGGGCCAGCAGGCCAAGGGACGGGGTAACGGGTCCTGTAGGCAGCCAGCCCCCAAGCCTGCACCACCAGCCCCTGCTCAGCAGGGTGGGGGTTTTTGACTCACAAAGCATAGCCTCTCCCCCCCCGCTGGTTCCTCCCAGCACCGGAGGCCGGCTGGTTCACTTCGCCCACAGGTGGTCCAGCATCACCGCAGATGCCTGGGTGCTTCAAGTCGTGCGAGAAGGCTATCTTCTCCACTTCCATCAGGTCCCTCCCTCCTATTTTCCGGGAGAACCTCCGCGACCCCCTCTGCACAGGGAATTACTCCTTCGGGAGTTAGCAGGTCTTCTGCAGGAACAGGCGGTGGAACCGGTGCCCCACCACCTGAGAGGTCAAGGCTTTTATTCCAGGTATTTTCTGATACCAAAGAGAACAGGGGGCCTCAGACCCATCCTGGACTTGCGCAACCTCAACAAGTTCCTTGTGCGGGAGAAGTTCAAAATGCTTACCCTTGGAATCCTTCTGCCCTACCTCCAGCAGGGAGATTGGCTATGCTCCTTGGATCTAAAGGATGCCTACACGCACATCCTCATCCACCCCAGCCACCGCCAATACCTAAGGTTTGTGGTGGCAGGAAATCATTACCTGTACAGAGTACTGCCCTTTGGCCTATCCTCCGCACCGCGAGTCTTCACAAAATGTCTCGCGGTCGTGGCGGCCCATCTCCGGCTTCATGGCCTCTATGTCTTTCCGTACCTCGACGACTGGCTCATCAGAGCAGCGTCCGCTCAGGAGGTCACCAACGCCACGTGCCGCACGGTGACTCTTCTGCAGCACTTGGGTTTTGTGATAAACTTCGCAAAGTCCACTTTGCTCCCCTCACAGGATCTCGAGTTCATCGGCGCAAGGCTGCACACTCCTCAGGCGTGAGCATACCTACCGCTCGACAGGGCTCAACGGCTCATGGACCTAGCCGACCACTTTCGCAGCCAGCCCCTGGTCTCCGCCAGGCGCTTCCTGAGACTACTCGGCCATATGGCTTCCACCGTCCATGTGACCCCCAATGCCCGCCTGAATATGCGGTCTGCTCAATGGTGTCTCCGCCAGCAGTGGCGTCAAGCCACAGGCGGCCTAGCAGACCTAGTGCGCGTCTCCGAGCCGCTGATCTCGTCTCTCCGGTGGTGGCTCCGGCAGCCGAACCTCATGTTCGGAATGCCTTTCCAGTCACCTCAGCCGACCCGGGTGCTGACCACCGATGCATCCCTCCTGGGCTGGGGAGCACATTGCCAAGAGGCACGTACTCAGGGCCTCTGGACCACGTGGGAGTCTGCTCAGCAGATCAACTTCCTGGAGCTCAGGGCGATCCGCCTAGCTCTCAAGGCCTTCTCCCACCTGACTTCCCAACAGTCCGTCCTTGTCCAGACGGACAATCAAGTTGCCATGTTCTACGTGAACAAACAGGGGGGCACGGGCTCCTTCCTCCTCTGCCGGGAGGCACAGAAGCTCTGCTCTTGGGCCGTCAGTCACGGCATTCTCCTCAAGGCAGTTTATCTCCCGGGCCAAGAAAATTGCCTTGCGGACAAACTCAGCAGGGTCCTCCAGCCGCACGAGTGGCGTCTGGATCCCTTGGTAGTTCAGAAGCTCTTCCTCAAGTGGGGCCTCCCCACGGTGGATCTTTTTGCCAGTCCTCACAACCGGCAGCTTCCTCGCTTCTGCTCTCGTCAGCCACACCCCCTTCGGGTTGCGGCGGACGCCTTTCTGATCTCATGGTCGGGGAGCCTTCTGTACGCTTTCCCTCCCATCCCGCTAGTCTCTCGGACTCTTTTCAAGGTTCTCCGAGACAAAGCCTTCATGATCCTGGTGGCCCCTCGCTGGCCCAGGCAGCCGTGGTTTCCGCTCCTGCTACAACTGGCGGTGGAGGATCCAATCCCTCTGGGGGTTCAACCGGATCTCCTCACTCAGGATCAGGGGTCCCTACTGCACCCCAACCTCAGGTCTCTCAACCTCATGGCCTGGCTGCTGAGAGGGTAGTCCTTGCTCCCCTTCTCCTGCCGACAGAGGTGGAGGAGGTCGTCTTGGCTTCGCGACGGCCCTCTACCCGCAAATGCTACGCCCTTAAATGGCGTCGCTTTGCAGTCTGGTGTATCCAACAGTCTCAGGATCCCTTCTCCTGCCCGGTGTCGGTGATCTTGCAGTACTTGCTGCACCTCTCTAATCTGGGACTTAAGTCCAACTCCGTCAAAGTTCACCTCAGTGCTCTTTCAGCACATCATGTGCCGGTGGAAGGCAGACCTCTCTCAAACGACCCTCTCGTAGCGAGGTTTCTCCGAGGTCTCCTTCTACTTAAACCACCTCTGCGCCCGCCAGCGCCTGACTGGGACCTGAATGTGGTTTTGCAGCGGATCACCTGTCCGCCTTTTGAACCTATGGCTACCTGTTCTCTCCGTTTTCTGTCTTGGAAAACACTGTTCTTGATAGCCCTCACTTCCGCTAGACGCGTGAGTGAATTGCAGGCCCTCGTGTCTGATCCCCCTTACACTAGGTTCTACAAGAATAGGGTAGTCCTACGGACTCACCCAAAATTTCTGCCTAAAGTGGTCTCCCCTTTTCACATTAATCAGGAGGTGGTACTTCCAACCTTCTTTCCCAGACCACACTCCAGCCGAGCTGAAACGGTCCTCCATACCCTGGACTGTAGAAGGGCATTGAACTTCTACCTTGACCGTACGCGGGAGCACCGTAAAGCTGCTCAGCTTTTTGTGTCTTTTGACCCCAATAAATTGGGGCTCCCGGTCTCCAAGCGTACTCTGTCCATCTGGGTTGCGGACTGTATCTCTTGGGCTTATGGGGCAGCCGGACTCTCCTTAGAAAGTCGAGTCACGGCTCATTGCGTTCGGGCAAAGGCTACGTCAGTGGCTTACCTCCGCTCTGTTCCGCTGGCAGACATCTGCCGGGCCGCTACTTGGTCTTCGAGCCAGACTTTTGCGGTCCATTACTGTCTCGAGAGGGAGTCCCGTAGGGACAGTGCTTTCGGACAGGCAGTCCTCCGTAATCTCTTTGAGGTCTGAGCAACTCCTACCCTCCATCCCGGATGTGGGCTACCGGTGGGTGATAATTCAGCGAAGATTCTATCCTTCTGTGCTGCTGAGCTAGAGGGAGCTCATTTTTGTGCTTAGGGTCTCCGGTAGCCTTGAGCTTGGGAGTCCCATAAGTGAGGACTGACTTCCTGCTTGGTCCTGGAGAAAGCGTAGTTACTCACCTGTAACAGGTGTTCTCCAGGAGCAGCAGGAATCAGTCCTCACTACCCTCCCTCCTCCCCTTGGAGTTGCAATCGTCTGCTTATGTTCTTTTTGCAAATTTTTATGCTGTCTTTTTTAGCTATGTCATCTGACTGGCTAAGATGGCACCCTCGGGCGGGAAGACGACCGCGCATGCGCGCTGCAATTCCCAAAGGCTTTCTTTGAAAGCTGGGGAAAATTGCTCCGCGAGGGCTCCGTCGGCGCCGACGTCACCCATAAGTGAGGACTGATTCCTGCTGCTCCTGGAGAACACCTGTTACAGGTGAGTAACTACGCTTTCTTTCCCAGAGTCTGGAAGTCCCTTTGAACTGCAGAGGCACTGTTTCTAACCAGGTCATTTGTACCCAAGTGGATGACAATATCGGTTTTGGAGTGCTCACTTTCTGCACTAACTATACCAACAATTTTGTTTGTATTCCTGCTGGCTGAAGAGCCTGGGAGGCATTTGACCATCCTCTCTCCTTTGAGCTGTGTTCCCAAATTGGTGCCTCTAATGATGGAATCTCCAAGGAAGAAGTAGTTTTTTGTTTCGTGATTTTTTTTTCTTCCTATTTGGTACATTATCAGTATATTTGGCATTGAATCTATCATTTAAGGGCACTTCAGTTTCCATGGATTGGGCACCCTTATTATCCAAGGCAGAGAATGCATTATGCAGGGATATCTCTTGATATATAGGGTATCTCTGTGTTGCAGGTCGCAGCCTACCAGAGCCCACTGTGATACATTTGTTCCTGGGCTGTTTGATTCTTGGTGGAAGCTGTGGTTGATTTCATTCAGTTTGTACCCTAGAGGAGGCGTGTTTAATTGCAGCTAATTCTTCCCTTAGTAGAGTCAATTCTTTATGCATAGCAGCTAACTTGAGGCATATAGGGCAAGTCCTTAGGTTCCAAATGATTCTTCTCAGAAGGCAGGAGGCGGTATAAATGCCCAGAATCCAAATGACTTCTTTGAGCTAGGGGAGAGTCCAGCACACCTAGCTCTGTCGAGGACATCACCAATACAGTGACTGCATACCCCTGCTGTCTATGAAGAACTCCCATAACAGATAGGTAACTATGCTTTTTCGTGGTCTTGAAACTCTCAGAAGAGTGGCCCTCGGAGTCTTCTTTGGGAGAACCCTGGCACAAGGGTTTTCTAAGGTCAGCGAAGGTATTTCCAGTCCACAAGGAAGTTAAGGACATGATCATTACGGAATAGGATGCTCTGAATTCTCACCAGAATGTTAGTAGTTCCCTAGTCATTATTTACTTATTGATAATTGAGGAGAAGAACTAGTTAACGTCTGCCCAAAATCGATGCATTAGTCTCCGCTCTTATGGATCCAGAGGTCTGCTGTTCGGAAGCATTATTGAAGCAGTCTTTTGAGGTGTCCCTGCTGGTCTTGGCAGGTGACAGTCTATAGAGGGTACATAGTGAGAGCATGTTTGCATTTGACTCAGCTGCTGACGAGTTATGGTGTCTCAGAGGTGATATTCCAGAAGGCAGGTTTGCATTATATAATTAGATACAGGCATCAGCGAAGAGCATGACTGTGGTGATGGTGTATAATTCTGCTGTGACTGAGGAATAGGTTGGCAGATATTAGCAGATAGACTCTCTTAAATTCTTCCCAATCTTCTCCTAGTTTTAAGGTTCCAAGATTCCTGGAAGATAGACTACGATTAGCAGTTCGCCTCTGTTTTGGCAAAAGGACACTTTCAGGAGTTCTGGAAGAATCCTCTGAGGCACCACAGTGGAGCTGGTTCGTGGCCTAGAGAGCATTCGTTTTGGGGTATCTGGAGAGGTGGTTGAGATGGTGTCCCTGGAGGAACAGAAGGTGCCTAGGGCGCTGGGGGCCCATGGTCCTGGTAGACAGGTGTCTTACAGGGTTTTAACAGAGATGGGCCCCCATTACGCCTACTCCCTTTCTGATGCTTTTATTGAATCCATCTGTTCTTTTCAAAGGGTGGCGATAGTTAGGCAGCTCTGGAGAGGCTGCTACTCCTAGGGGCAGTTGTTTGTGTCTCTGGGGGAGTAGAGCCTGGAAATGTACCCCATTTACTTTGTAGTCCCCAAAAAAGGATGTGTGTTTCTTCTTTCTTGTATATGAAACAGGTCCACAAGGTATTGTGAGTCAAATAAAGTTTAAGGTGTTGTGCTATATGAAGTTTGAAAATGGCCTTCTTGGCTGTTTTCCTTTAACAGGATTTCCATAGATAACAGAGAAACAACCGTGACTTCTACGTTTTTATTAAACAAGGGCCTACTGAATTAATCCCTTTATCAATAGTAATATGCTGAGTTTGTGATGTTTCTATTCTACTGAGATATGTTAAACTTATTAATATTCGGACATCCATAGTTTTACATACACAATTGTATGTAAAATGATATTGCAAGCTGGAATGAAAAACTGGATATCATCTGAATATAGATGAAATGCTATTCCTAAAGAACTGAACAATTTGCAAATTGGTAACCTTTAGAGGTTAAACAAAACTGCGGAGAGGGCTGAACCACGGAGAACCAGTTTGAACATTTATCTCTAACGTGAACTTGCTGAAGGTATCCTGTCAATGATTTAAACTACCCCAGTACCTTTCCTGAAATACTTATTGAAATAAGACAATTCAGTAAAATGTAATGATACTCCTTCCACGTTTGATAGTTTATCTAATACTACCAAGAAATATGGTATATCTTGGTCAATACCTTGAGGTGCAATGTCAAAAAGAGAAAGAAGCAAAGACTCCATACCATGTTTTAAACAAAAGCCAAATTGGTAATTAGAAACATGACAGCAGAAGACGACCACATGGCCTGTCTAGTCTGCCTTTCCATATCAACCACTACAACAGTCCCCTTTTTTCCTTTAGAGATCTTCTGTGTTTGTCCTATGCTTTTTTGAATGCAGATACTGTCCTCATCTCTACCACCTCCACTGGGAGACTATTCCACGCATCTACCATTCTTTCCGTAAAGAAATAAGTTTTTCTGCATATTACTCCTGAGTCTATCCCCTCTCACTCTCATCCTGTGTCCCCTCGTAGCAGAGCTTGCTTTCCATCGAAAGAGGCTCTCCTCCTGTGCATTTATGCCATGGAGGTATTTAAACGTCTCGATCATATCACCTCTATCCCGCCTTTCCTCTAAAGTATAAGTCTGTCCTCATATGCTTTATAACGAAGATCACTAACCATTTTAGTAGCCACCCTCTGTACCGATTCCAACCTATGTATATCCTTTTGAAGGTGCGGTCTCAAGAATTACACACAATACTCCAACTGAGGTTGCACCAAAGATTTATACAGAGGCATTAGCACCTCCTTTCTTCTACTGGCCATTCCTCTCCCTATGCACCCAAGCATCCTTCTAACTTTCACCATTGCCTTTTCTACCAGTTTAGCTACTTTAAGATCATCAGACACAATCACACGTAGGTCCCGCTCTTCTTTTGTGGACAGAAGTACTTCACCCCCTATACTATATCGCTCCCTTGGATTGCTGCAGCCCAAATGCATGACCTTGTATTTTTTAACATTAAATCTCAACTGCCAAATTCTAGACCATTCTTCAAGCTTAGTTAAATCCCTCATGTTATCTACACCTTCCAGGGTGTCTACTCTATTGCAGGTTTTGGTATCATCCACAAAGAGACAAACCTTGCCAGACAGCCCTTCCGCTATATCACTAACAAAGATGTTAAAAATATTTTGAGCATCAATGAATTTGATCAGTTGACCTAATATTCAACTCTTATCACTTTGGAGAGGAAAGCTAGATTAGAAATAGGGAGGTAATTCTTAGGATATTAAGAATCTAAGGATAGGCTTTTCAAAAATGGCCTAATAGTATGATTTTTTTTTTAAATGACTGAGGCAAAAACCCATCTGCAAAGGATCTATTAACAATAGTGATAACAGAACTAGCTAAATCAGGTCATATGTCTTTCAACACAGATGTAGCACAAGGGTTTAAGACACTGTTACACTAGCAACTTCATCTGTAGTATCCGATTCAAATGTATCCCACAAGGGAAGTGCGTTCTGAAGTGGGGTAATATTCATTGGAACAGAGGATAGACTAGAAGATATACTGGTGACGGTGTGTGTTTCTTTGAAGAGTGTCAGTTGTCAGCGGCAGTCATTCCTGGTTGGTTCCTTCTCGACTTAGATGTTTTGTTCCTCTGAGTGTGTGTGTGTGGGTGGGTGGGAGGTTGAGGACCTGCAGGTCTAAAAACAATTTTTTGTAACAGTTCTTTCAGTGTCCTCTAGTTGGGGGGGGGGGGAGTGGTTAAGTATGTTTTGCTTTGTTGGAGAAATACTGACTGTAAGGAAGCTGCACAAGACTCTTATGTAGGGTGACATCATCAAATTAGTTGGTCTCTGTCTCCATCTGCTGGTAGGGGGGCATACACCTGCCTTTCTGGATTGGTCTGGGAAGACTTAAAGGAAAGAAAATTAGTAATTTCTCCATTCTTCCTCTCTGTCCTATTTGTAAAGAAAACTGGTTCATTTTGTTATGTTTGTTTTTTGTGTATGTTAATGCATCCCCCTCCCTAACTTCTCTTAAAATGTAAATTTAATTTCCAGTTCATACTGCTAGACCAGTCCAGACAAGCGGGTTATGTCCCCCTGCCAGCAGATGTTGGAGACAGAAAAAAACACTCCAGAGCTGTGATTGGTCGGGCTCTGGGTGACATAGGAGTGCTCCTAGAGGACCTAGTCAGTATTTCTCTGTCTCCAGCAGATGTGGGTGTTCTTAAAGTTCTCCCTTCATTTTTATTTTAAGTTTCCTTCTATTGCCGCCTGGATGTACCTAGAGCACACACAAGTTGTTCCTCTAGGTTTCCCAGAGCCCACAGCCCCTTTTTTTAAGAGGTCTGTCCTGAGGTGAGCTCCTGATAGCCAAATCATTGGTGCTCCCTCCAGTGAGGAATTCGAGCCTCGGACACAGAGAGCCTTTCTCTGGCTGGTGTGAGGCAAGCAAAGCAAAGCAGGAGTTCTTTGGGCTCGGAGATCGGCAGAAGCGGGGGAGCTTCGGCGGCACTACAGCAGTACCGTGAGTGACAGCCTGCATTTGTTTCTTTTTCCCCTGCTTCCCTTTCGCTTCCTGAGCGCCGGGGGACGTTTTGTAGTGGTTCGGCTCATTGAGAACTGCCGACAGCACTCCTCTCCATGCGATTGCTCTTTCTTTTGAGACCGCCGGTTTTTGGGTCGGTTCTCATGCTTATTTCTGGAGTGTGATTCTTTTTCTCTTCTGTGTTTGCCGGTGGCCATTTCACGATCGCGGTTCTTTCATGCGGTTTTTTGGCGGGACGTGTACTCGGTGCCATTTCCTCTGCTCTTTGGCACCCGAGCCTCCTAGACATAGGGGCTTCAGGATAGGCACTACTACTGTGTTTTAAATATTGGACAGGATTTGCTGCCTCGGTGTTTTAAAAAAAAAAAAAAAAAAAAGGAGCACGAGAGAAATTGAGCACAATGCCTTCTTCATTGCACAGATGTCTTGTGTGCAACAGGAAACAAAAAGATCCCACCAACAGATTGTGTTCAGCATGCTAGGCACATCTGGGAGAGAGTTCTACTTCCCTGCCACTGGCATTGCCTGTTTTGGACCTCAGTGCTGCCGTACCCCCCTTTGAAGAGTCCACAGATTTTTCCTTCCACTGAAGCATCGCAGGCTGCGCCGGTTTTGCTTCCGCAACCTGCAGCCGTTCTGCACAGCTTGAGGCGTCGGTATCTCCTGCAGATGGCCAGTTTCTTTCCCTATTTTGACAAGCGTGGGCCCTTTGATAATCAGTCCTTAGGGGTACCCGCAGAGCCTTTGTCTACTCAAGGCAGGGGCATGCCAACGTCAGGGCCTCATAAGTGGAATCAGAAGAGCACAGATCTCAAGGGTGACCGTCCTCATAAAGAAAGTCCATAGCCATTTCACAATCATTCCGAGGTCCCTGAAGAGGGTAAATCCTCGGCACCCTTCAGATCGGGAAGACGGAGAATATTCTCCTTCAGATTCTTCCGTTCCAGCTCAGGAGGATCCGCAGGATATAAGGCTGTTTCGGAAGGAAGAGTTACCTGCCTTGATAACACAAGTAGTAGAGGCGCTGCGCCTCATGGACCCGCCTGAGCCGCAGACTTCCCAGGCCCTATCTCATGCGGATCCTATTGTGCAGGGCATTCGTAAGCTGTCCAAGGCCTTCCCTTTCCCAGCGGAATTACAACAGATGGTGTCTCGAGAATAGGTTTCCCCGGACACTTCTCTGCGTAATATGCGTCGTCTTGGTCAGTTATACCTTTGGTCTCCTTCAGAATGGGACAGATGGCTGACTTACCCAAAGGTGGATGCATTAGTCACTGGGGTTACCAAGCATAACACCATTCCGGTCGAGGGCGGAGCAGCACTCCGAGACCAGCAGGATCGTAAGGTTGAAGATCTCCTGAAGACAGCCTTCTCATCTTCCACTCTGTCGCTCCAGGCGGCAGTTTGCGGGGGGCTAGCAGCCCGCGCCTCGCTACGTTGGATTCAGCGACTGCCGGAGGATCCAGCGACGGAGTGTCTGGAATCTGTCACAGCATTCTTAGCCAATGCCTTTTATGATCTGTTGCGCCTCTCAACTTGTTCGTTGGCAGCGGTGATGGTAGCTAGAAGATGACTTTGGCTGCATCAATGGGTAGTGGATGTAGCATCCAAGTCACGTCTTGAAGCTTCCCTATAAAGGACGACTCCTTTTTGGGGAAGATCTGGATAAGCTAGTAAAGGATCTAGGTGAAGTTAAGCCACAACGTTTGCCAGAAGATAAGCCAAGAGCTTCTTCACAACGGTCTGCGCGTTCTCAGAGTTTTCATCGTTTTCCTAGATCATGTGATTATAGGAGGTACCAATCCTTTTGAACCAAGTACCTCGGTAGCTCCCACTTGTTTTGGTTTGAGGTCGCAGACTCGTATTCGGGTCCAGGGAAGTTCCCTGGAGCCTCCCGTTCTTCCCGCTGACAGGACGGTCAGCCCACTCGAGATGCTTCCGCCTGTAGGCAGCCGGTTGGCCCTTTTTTCTCGGCAGTGGGCACTCATAACTTCAGATCAATGGGTCCTCGATATAGTTTCTCACGGCTACTCCCTCGAACGTTGCCGACCCATTCACGACGCCTTCCTAGTCTCTCCAGAACGCTCGTCGGAAAAAAGAGTGGCCATTCAAACTACTGTTCAGAGGCTCCTCTCCTTAAAGGCCATTTGTCCAGTCCCTCTGTTAGAAAGAGGACTAGGCCGTTATTCTATCTATTTCGTGGTGCCCAAGTAAGATGGCTCCTTTTGTCCAATTTTGGACATCAGAGGCGTCAATCGCAGCCTTTGAGTACCACACTTCCGAATGGAGACCCTACGGTCCATCATTCACTCAGTACGCAGGGGAGAGTTTCTAGCTTCCTTAGATCTTGCGGAAGCTTATATTCATAATCCCATTCGAGAAGACCATCAGCGCTTCCTGCGTTTCTCAAAGGTGATGGTGGTTGTGGCAGCAGCCTTACGCAAGCAGGGCATCAGAGTTCACCTGTACTTGGACGATTGGCTCATTCACGCAGACTCCCTCCCAGAGGCTCGCAACACTGTTTGACAATAGTTGCCTTCCTACAGCAGCTCGGTTGGGTGATCAGCCGCGCCAAGAGTTGCCATCCCCGTCTCAAGAGATCAAATTTCTGGAAGCACGCTTCGATACCTGTCAAGGACGGGTATTCCTGACTCGAGCTCGTTTCATAAAGCTGGCTTCTCAGCTCCAAACGTTTCTGGCCCAAAGAGTTCCCCGGGCATGGGATTACTTTCAAGTCCTGGGATCCATGGCCGCCACCATCGAGCTCGTGCCTTGGGCAAAAGCGTACATGCGCTGTCTACAGAGTGCTCTGCTTTCCAGATGGTCACCCGTGGTGGAAGACTACCAGACCCATCTCCCATTACAGCTGAAGGTCCGACGCAGTCTACAGTGGTGGCTTGCATCTCACAATCTCCTCAGTGGAGTACCGTTGGAAAGTCCACGCTGGATCTTGCTGACAACCGACACCAGCCGGTCTGGATGGGGAGTGCACTGTCGCACCCACTCAGCGCAAGGAACTTGGATGACGTGCCAGTCATGATGGAGATCAACCGGCTCGAGGCAAGGGCAGCTCGCTTCGCCTTACTGAAGTTTCAGTGGTTCCTACAGGGACAAGCGGTTCGGATCCTATGCGACAACGCCACTGCAGTGTTCTATCTCAACCGCCAGGGAGGCACAAAGTGCGCAGGGGTATCTAAAGAGATGTTCCTTCTCTTCCCTTGGGCGGAGAGGAAACTCCAAGCTCTCTCAGCACAGCATATTGCGGGGACCAGCAACGTGAAGGCCGATTTTTCTAAGCCGACACACACTCGATCCCGGTGAATGGGAACTGGCCCCACAAGCGTTCCAGATGATAGTTCAGGAGTGGGGACAGCCGAAAGTAGATCTCATGGCGTCAGCAACGAATGCAAAAGTACCAGTCTTCTACAGTCACTGAAGGGAGTTCAGATCTCACGGCATAGATGCCTTGACGCAACTATGGGCAAAACACAAGTTGCTC
This sequence comes from Ichthyophis bannanicus, assembly GCA_033557465.1. NCBI lineage: Eukaryota > Metazoa > Chordata > Amphibia > Gymnophiona > Ichthyophiidae > Ichthyophis > Ichthyophis bannanicus. The sequence goes on along the minus strand of CM066051.1, from coordinate 51,630,316 downwards.
TATGTGTTCCCACCTTGGCCAATGATCGGAAGAGTCCTGCAACGGATCAGAGAACACCAGGGCCCAATACTCTTAGTGGCCCCGGAGTTGCGCTCCTCCGGAGTCAGCCGCAGGACTTTAGGCGTTTTCGGTCTTAGGCTTCAGGGGAGGGGCAGAGGTTTTGCCACCCCCTCGACCTTGTGGCCCAAGAAATCACAAGCGAGGGGGGGGTCTAGGCAGGGGTGCAGCCCGTGGGCGGTCATCTGCTGCATTTTTACCTGGCCTGGGCCAAGATCACCTCCGACCAGTGGGTTCTGGAGGTCATCTGAGAAAGTTGCCCTCGAGTTTGCTCGCCCCCTGGGTGAGCCTTTCGTTCAGTCTCTCTGCAAAGCTCAATCCAAAGCGGCAGCAGTTCAAGTCACTTTAACCTGACTACTACAGCTCAAGGAAGTGGTGCCGGTTCCTCCAGAGCAATATGACTGCGGTCGATACTCCATTTATTTCATTGTACCAAAGAAGGAAGGTTCCTTCCGTCTGATTCTCGATCTCAAGCAAATGAACCGCTGCTTATGGGTTCCGCATTTTCTCATGGAGACTCTGCGCTCTGTCATCATAGCCATCAGATCAGGGGAGTTCTTAACGTCCTTAGACTTGATGGAGGCATACCTGCATATACCCATACGGCCCGAACTCCGTTTCCTCAGGTTTGCAATTCCAATGTGGCACTTCCAGTTTTGCGCGCTACTGTTTGTGGTGGTGGTTGCGGCGGCTCTCCGCCAAGAGGGCATTCTGGTTCATTCTTACCTCGATGACTGGCTGATTTGGGTGAAGTCCAGGGTCGAGAGCGAGCGAGTGACAGCTCGGTTGGTGCAGTTCCTCTGCAGCCTAGGTTGGGTGGTCAACTTGGCCAAAAACTATTTATTCCCTTCTCAAGATCTTGAATACCTGGGGGCTCACTTTGACACCCATGCGGGGAGCGTCTTTCTCCCAGCACAGTGGGCTCGAGACCTTGGGGCTCTTGTCCTTCAGTTTCTGAGAAGGGCGGAGCCAACAGCCTGGCACTATCTTCAACTTCTTGGGACCATAGTGGCTACTCTCGAGTTGGTGCCTTGGGCAAGGACGTACATGCGACCTTTACAGAGGGCCTTGTTACGGCGGTGGTTGCACCAGGCTCAGCCGTTGTCTCAAAAGCTTCCTTGCCCGAGAGTGGCCAAACGGTCCCTCAAATGATGGTTGCGTTCAGAGAATCTTCTCAGGTGATGCCCTTGGAATCACTGACCTGGTGACCACCAACGCCAGCCTGACCGGTTGGGGAGCCCATTTCGAAGAGCACTTTACTCAGGGACTCTGGAGCAAGGAGGAGGCTGGTTGGTCAATCAACAGATTGGAGATGCGGGTGGTATTCCTGGCGCTCCAAAGTTTCAAGATGAGGTTGCAGGGAAAGGCAGTAAGAGTCCTTTCGTACAATGCGACCATGGTGGCTTATATAAACTGCCAGGGCAGCACCGACAGCGCTGCCTTGGAGGAGGAAGCCGAGGGCTTGCTAAGGTGGGCGAAAGCCACCTCCAAGCTCTGTTGGCGGCGCAAGTAGCGGGTACCGACAACTTGACAGCGGATTACCTGAGCTGGGTGCAAGTGGAGCCGGGGGAGTGGGTGCTCCACCAGGATGTGTGTTTTTATTTAAATTTTTTGAATTTACAAAAACAAATCAAGAATACATCTTGAACGGAAATCGAGATGGATACCACGAAAACACTCAATAAATCAATAAAGAAACAGTATGAATTGAATGTACAACATAACACATTTGTCCCCAAAAGGAAATTACTCATGATCCACCTCCCTCTAGCCCTCCAAATAAAGGAGATACAATAATTCGATAATAAAACAATCCATTATATGGAGAAGAAATAGGATGAACTAAACAGTGGCATATATAATTCACTCAACTGGAACAGACAGGGTATCTACCCCCCTTCAGAGACCTGAGCATTAATGAAACAAATCAATTGGGAAGGTTCATAAAATATATACGAATTAGATTGATATTTAATCAAGCATTTACATGGAAACTTCAGGAAAAATAGCCCCCCAACTGCTGTATCCCAGAATGCAACAAAAGAAATTCACGTCTCCTCCTCTGGGTCTCCCTGTATAAATCCGGGAACATCCGAACAGCCAGACCCTTAAACAAAATATGATGTTTTTTAAAGAACAGTTTCATAAGCCATTCCTTATCTGATATTAATGCTAAGGTGTGGAGTGGAGGAGTGGCCTAGTGGTTGGGGCAAGGTACTTCAGGCCGGAAGGTTGGGGGTTCAAATCCCACTAGAGGACAGCAACCTTGGGCCGGAAGGACTGGGGTTTCTAGTCCCACAGGTGCTCCTTGTGGTTTTGGGTGCCACTTAACCCTCCATAGCCCATGTTCCCTGTAAAATAGTTATCACCAAGTTATAATGCCCTGTTCGATGTGATTTCAGTTTGTTCAATGTAAACCGCACTGATGCAGAATAGCGCGGTATATAAGAGAATGTAAATAAATAAAAAATAAATAAATAAAGGTAATCAATAAAGTAGCCAATGTAATCTTTTCCTCTTGGGAAGTCTCCAATATATCAGTAAAATTCAATACATCCATATGAGGTAAACCACTAACACTACCCTGCCCCACTACTTTTTTACCAAAAGGCAAATAATAAATTTTAATTAATGGGGGATGGTATTCAGAAGGAATACCTAAAGTTTCAATTAAATAATTACGGAACATATCTCTTGCTGATATTAACGACGCTCTAGGAAAATTAACTAAACAAATATTCGGCATACGCACTGCATTTTCCAACATTTCCAATTTAGACATAATAGGTAAAGAAACTTTCTTTAAAGATTCAACTTCATTTTCAAGGGCCAAAGCTTTAGTCTGATTTTGAGAAACACCAGTCTGTAAAGTAGCAACTTTGGTCGTAACTTCCTTCACATCTTCAGTATTAATAGAAACCTGAACAGCTAAGGCAGCCATTCGCGGAGCCAACTCTTCATAATAGCGGCCCAAATCACCTCCAGTGTCACCACCTCCGGAGGATCCATAGATGGAGGCAAGGACACCTCCATCAGAGGAGTCGAAACCACACCGCCAGGCATCAAAGAAGACGGGGCATACAAACTCGATGCCAAACCAGCGCCTCCCTCTGCCATCCCAATCGAAGCCTCAGCCCTCTGCTGCTGTTCACCAGAGGTCCTGGAGCCCAGGTCACACCCCACTCCCAAGCTCCATCTGCTAGCGGAATCCAATGACTCAACGCTCTCGTGCTGACTTCCTGGTCTGCCGCTGGATTGTCGAGGCACCTTCGAGGTACGAGTTGAGCCAGGGGATAAAAGATCAACACCAGAAGCGGAGGATGAAGACACCTCCTCCAAACGCCGCCCAGCCTGGTTACTCTCCCCTGCAGCCCACTGCTGTGGCATCAGTGAAAAATATGAGTCAAGAGGCCCAACCACCTCCGCAGGTAGTGGCGTTGAAGCTAGAGGGGCAGCAGGCTGTTTCTCCCCTCTGGCTTTCCGCTTCCTTCCCATACGCAAAACGCCGTGCCGATCAGCTCATCACACAGATGCCATCTTGGATCCCCCTCAATGAGGGCAGTGGTTTTAAACCAAGCCTTAGAAACATGACACCAGGATGTGTTTGCCCAGATAGTGAACCTCTGGAGCCCCCCAGTGATGGATTTGATGGCAACCTTCCAGTCGGCCAAAGCGTCCTGCTTTTTTAGCAGGCGGCGGGAGTGAATGTCAGAAGGCCTGGACGCGCTGATACAAAAGTGGCCCGACCAGGGGCTCCTGTATGTGTTTCCTCCATGGGCCCTCATAGGTCGGGTGGTGCAGAGGATTGAGGATCATTGGGGCTTGGTAATATTAATATCTCCAGATTGGCCATGGTGTACATGGTACGCCGACCTCTGGTAGCTTCTGGTAGATCGTCTATGGCATCTGCCGGCTCGGGAAGGCCTGCTGATGCAGGGTCAAGTGTTGTCAGACGGCTGCCTGGGTGAGAATCTTCACACTCTTGGCAAGTGCATATTTCTATATGATTTGCAAGGTATTGTGGGCAATGTAGTTCATTCACACCAGACACAGCTGCTGACAATAATTTAGTTGTGCTCTTGGGTAAAGCCAATAAGATATTTATTTATGGGGTTATTTCTCCCAACACAGATATGCTTGGTAGCACATAAATTAGGTTACTTGCTTTCAGTGTTAACTTGGAAAAACAAAGTCAAAATCAGGAAAACAACAAATGAAAAGCCACAAAGCAAGAAACAAACTGTTCTTTTCAGGTTAACTTCTGATTACTTCCCACATAGATACAGAAGTGATTCTCTCCTAGCTCATAAGCAATTAGGTAAGGCTTAATTGCTAGCAGTTACCAGCTGAAACCCCTTAGCTGGCTTGCCTTCCACTGTGTGGGTCAAATCCTGCTTCAGGAACTTTTCTGAGTAGATTAAAGAACAAATTTGTATTTCTTTGTGATGGTTGCTGTACTTTATAACAGAAAGTTACCAACGGAGTTTAGATAGAGAGCAGTCCATATAAACAGGATCCTCATCTGCTATTATTCCCCCTTGTTCAACAAGCATGGGTTCAATATCATGGATTGGCACAGATGAATCTCTCAATGGAGCATTTTCAGGAGAATACTTGTTTCCCTGCTGTCTTTCAAGGTTATAGCTAGGGCATAGATCAGTGTTCATACCTGAGCTTCCATTGCTGCTAGAGTTCCTCTCTATATAGCCTGGCCAGTATGTAGTCCAGTTCTTATGTCCAGCCTTCCAATCCAGATCCCTGGACAGTGGATCTCTCTTCACATACCTTCTGGCACAGGTCTTAGGGTCCCTTCCACGTGCAGCCGTCTCCCTCACAGGTAGCCTCTGGTGATTCCTAGCTCTGCAGCACCATTCCTCTGGCTTTCCCCAGTCCAATGGTGTATGCTGGCCCTTGGAATACCTCCCAGTATACGTACTGCTTTGGACTCTTCTAGACCTCTCAAAAGCTTTTCTCCTCTTTCTTCCAGAGGGTTTCCTTGCCTCTCTGTCTGTCCGGTTTGGCTTCTGATGATCCTTCAGATGAAACTGATGATCATTCTCTGGATATCCAAGGTGATCATGAAGATGGTCATCTGTAGAATAAACTCTACTCTTATTCTGCTTAGATGAGTGCTCCTCCCTAACACAGCGCAGCTGGGCTGAATCAGGCCTTGCCCTTTGAGATGAGTGTTCCATCCTAGCACAGCGCAGCTGTGCTGAATCAAGCCCTGCCCTTTGCAATGAGTGCTTGGGGATTACCTCATAGCCCTTTTGATTGAACACACGTTTTCTCACTTCAGCTCCTCTCATGGCTGTTGGAAACCTGGTGCATTCTGGGACTGGTAGTCTTTTATGGCAAAATTCTGTTTTCATATTTCTACCAGAACTGACAGGTTGCTTGTTCAGAGTCACTTCACCTTTTCTATAGCTCCTTCCTGAGCTATGATAAGCTTCCTTATCACAGTGTGCATACCCCAGGTGGTTCAATTCTCGCTTACGGCATGGCCATTGAGAGGGCAAGACTGAAGAAGAAAGCTACTCACTGCTTGTAATCTCTACTTTACTAAGAACCAGGAGGCGTTCAACTTCTCTTGCCTATGTGCGGGTATGGCAAATCTTCAAATCCTGTTGTGATGAGAGACAGATTCGGCCATCCAAGGCTTTGATTCCTGATATTCTGGCCTTTCTTCAGGTGGGTTTTGACAAGGGGCTAGCGGCCAGCTCCTTAAGGGTGCAGCTGGCGGCAATTGACTGTTACCGTGGCAAGGTCCAGGGAGTTCTGCTGGGTTCTCACCTGGACGTAATGCGCTTCCTGAAGGCAGTGACACACTTGTGGCCCCCGAGGAGGCCGGTGGTGCCCCTTGGGATCTCAGTCTCGTCTTAGCGGCATTAATGGGGAGCCGTTTGAGCCTCTCAGCAGGGTGTCCTTGATGGACTTGACTCTCAAAGCATTTTTTCTGGTGGCTATCTGTTCAGCACGCAGCTATCTGTTCAGAGCTTCAGGCCTTGTCATGCCGGGAACCTTTTCTCTCCTCAAATGATAGGATGGTACTGGCCAAAGAACCGTCTTTTCTCCCCAAGGTGCTTTCGGTCTTTCACTTGAATCGGGCCGTCACTTTGCTGGTCCTGGGGAACACAGAAGGTTTCTCCGTTGGACCTCAGTTACACCTTTTGGAAGTCCAGCGCGTTCTGAGGCGCTATCTCAAGAGAACAGAGCCCTTCCGCAAGTTAGATCGCTTATTCATTTTGTTTGGTGGTCCGAGCAAAGGGGAGATTACGGCGAAAACTTCCATTTCGAGATGGATTAAGGAGGCGATTGTGTCGACCTATATCCTGAAAGGGAGACCAGTGACGGCGGGGTTGCGGGCGCATTCCACGAGGACACAGGCTGCCTCGTGGGGGAGTATGCATTGGTGCCGTCACTGGAGATTAGTAAGGCGGCAACTTGGACAACGCTTCACACTTTTGCTAAGCATTACCGCCTGGATGTTCAGGCTGCTAGCGATGCCCGGTTCGGATTGGCGGTTCTTCAGGCCCTCTGGCAGGCCTCTCCCAGTGATTTAATATACTGCTGTTACATCCCAGAGGTGCAGGGTGGGACTGGACTGGAGGGACGATAAGGAAAGTGAAATTAGACTTGCCTGCTAATTGCTGTTTCTTGAGGAACTCCAGTCCAGTCCCAGATCCCTCCCTGAGTGCCTGTGGACTAGTTTTTTCCGGTGTCTGTGGCCTGACAGGGGTTGCAGGGGTATCAGGCTGAGGGGAGGAAAGAGTAGTCCGAGGGCTGGAATGTTGTTCCAGGGGCTCACTCAGCATGTTTGGCCTTATCCTGGGATATCTCAGGCAAGTCCCTATGCCTGCGGGGGGGGGGGGGGGTCCCTTCTCCTGGTAGTGGGGAATAAAGGAAAGTTTTACTTGGTTTTATTGACCACTTATTTGTTGCTCCTGTGAGTCGGCTTTGTCAATAGGTTGCTGGAGCTAGTGGGCGTTTCCTGCTGTATTAATATTGGAGTCATCAAAAGATGACATGCTCAGTCTCCAAGCTGCTGGAAGAGGTGCACTACCCAGAGGTGCGGGACTGGACTGGATTTCCTCAAGGAACAGCAATTAGCAGGTAAGTCTCTAATTTCACTTTTATTGTGTTTCTGTTTTGCATATTCTGGAAGCTTTATTGAGAAGGAACTATCTTGTGTGTATATATGTACAGTGCTGCGTATGCTTTGGAGCACTATACAAATGAAACATAGTAGTAGTGGTTAACCATGCAAACATATAGTAGTACTATGGAGATAGATTGTAATAATAAGAGTAGCGAGACAAAGCTATTAATTTTTTTAAGACTGATAATTACATTTTAAGCATAGTAACCTTACATTTATTATGTTTTTTAAATGACAGAGAAATGTACTATTTTATTCATAGTTTCAAAAAATAAAATTACACTGAATTAAGTGTCTTGATTTATTTTTTATTTGATTTATATTCACCCTGCGCTCTTTACAGGACTTCAGACCATGCCCCTAATATGTCTTGTACAGCGTGAGCTGAGTTATCTGTATCCTGTGATGTAACTCGCTACTCCATATTCTACTCCCCTAGGTGCCCATTCACACATTCGAGGGCTGGGACTGGATGATGCTTTGGAACCTCGACAGGTATGATGATGCCTTCGATTTTGCAGTATCCAATGATAGGGGATACCATTTTATGGATGCAGAGATTTTTGCTGATGTTTGTCATTACGGAGTACAATGTACTCCAAGGTTGTGTCATAGAGGGACATGTCCTATGTGCATGTATGTTCGTGAGTTCTGCCAACCTGTCAAGTGCTTCTGGATTATTGTCCCTAGTTTTCATGCATTGTATCGTGCCAGGAGTTCCAGATGTGTGTGAACTCTATATTTTTTCTCTGCAGGTATCACAGGGCATGGTGGGGCAGCTTGCTGCCCGCAGAGCTGCGGGAGTCATTCTGGAAATGATCAAAGAAGGGAAGATAGCTGGCAGGGCAGTGCTGATTGCTGGGCAACCTGGCACAGGGAAGACAGCCATTGCTATGGGTACATTGTCCTAAGATGTTTGTCTTTATACAAAGAGTCTGTGCTACAGAATAGTGGTAGGAATAGTGCTCCAACCATGTGTAAGTGATGCTTTCTCTACCCACTGCAGGGATGGCACAGGCTTTAGGACTGGATACACCATTCACTGCCATTGCTGGCAGTGAGATCTTTTCCTTAGAAATGAGCAAGACAGAGGCCCTGACTCAGGCCTTCCGACGCTCCATTGGTGTCCGGATCAAGTGAGTAAGATGCCTGGAATGCATGTGGGCTTTTAAAGAGCACGCCAAGCCCATTGTTGACCTGGCTCCAGAGCGACATGGGATGAGACTTGCTTGTCTTCTCCTCTGTCTCAAAGTGAAATCAAAATAAGGAATGTGAGGTTTGTATTTTTTTTTCTGTATCCCCCAAATCTTTCCCTTTGCTGCAGAGGAAGCATACTCTGCTATTGTTTTGGGTGGGTCCTTGATGGCCAGCATTGGCCCATCTGCTGAGGTGGTATGGCATTAGAAATGCGGGATCTGAGGCCCATTCAGTGCTCCTTCACTTTTGAACCTCAGTCTCTTCAGTGCGGCATTCTTTGAATCCAGACATGAAATATTTCCAATAATGTTTTGAGGATTACATCAGAGGGCAAAATGGAATGCTTTTTATAAGATTAAAATAACTCTCTACTGTATAAGAATAACAGGCAAAGCAAAGGGGATCCAGTTTACATTTAACTTTTTTATGGATAGGCCAAAGATAAAGAGTATTAAAACGTAATCCAAGTACAAGAAATCCTAATAATAGAAGAGAAAAGGATGTGTGCCGTGAAAGGAAAATACATTGTGCTCAGGGCTGCCTAAGAAAATAAAGTCAGCCCAAAAGTAGTAAAACAGAAAGCTTTCTATCGTCTTTGATCTATTAGAACAAGAACAAAAAAGGGGTTTGAAGCAAGGCCAAGCCAGTAAATGAATACATAAAGAAATGATGTCTGCTGTAGCAAATCAATAGAAGAGAGAGTTCCTTTTTTTGAACACTTAAATAAAAGGCTTTCTGCCAAGCAAAGCATCAAGAAAATTCTCCTTTCCAGTAAGAGTTTCTCCACTGCACACCCTTTCTCCAATCTGGAACCAAAAAGACATTGAAAGGTTATTTGGAACTATAAAAAAAAAAAAAACCCTATGGTTGTATTTATTTATTTATACATTTTTTCTATACCGCCACTTCCAGAGATCAGTGGCGGTTTACAGGTAACAAAAACGTTAATAATAGCAGACTATTATTTTTCCAGAGAACAATTGTAGAACATTTTAACATTTAACTCTTACCATCAAAACAGGTGGAACTGGGTGCACATTGAATGCTGTTTCATATAACTAATTACATTCAATATTAAAAGGTAGCTATTTACATTAGTGACAAATGTATTCAAAAGTTAATTAATCTAGGTGGTATTATGGCTGTGTGAGAAGTGGGTGTGTGCCTTGTCTAGGTAGGATCAATGTATGATTGTTGTTCAGTGCTGTTCTGTGAATTCTGAACATTATCAAGCTGAAGGTTGTGATAATGCAGAGTAAATAGATGGGTTTTTAGTTATTTTCTAAATGATTGAAGGTTTTTAATTTCTCTAAGTTCCATTGGGAGGTTGTTCCATAACGTAGGAGCGATGAATGAGAAAGCAGTGTTCCTTAGCGTTCCTCCAGTTCAGTCCTCTACCTCTGGGTTGTCAATCTCCTCCTGCAGCTAGGAGACTGGTATGTCAGAATGATGACATCACTGGATATAGCCTGCTGCACTCCCACTTGTATCCCAGTGTAACCAGTCTCCTTGCAGCAGGAGGTGTTGACGAGCCTTAGGGAGAGGCTCTATGGAGAAGTGGATAAGGAGCATGGAGTGTAGTTTTTCTGTTAGGATAGTTAAGTGGGTTGAAATTTATTTGGCGGTATCTCTTTAAAAAAAAAAAAAAAAAACAGAGAAGAGGAAGATACCCTTCTTGATCCCTGCCCGTGTCAGTCCTGGGGGTTTCTTCCTGGAGGGGGGTTTTGGCTCAGGCTCGAGTTTCCCTCCCTCCCCCCGCTTGGCCCAGAGGTCTCACCTCCCGGACCTTACGGAGGTGAGCCCTTCTTAAAAGCCGGTATCTCCGAACTGCTATTCCTGTGTGAGAGGCTGATCGGGAGTTGGCTGACCTCGCTTGTTTTCAGGGCCCGGGGTTGCAGACGCTCCCCGCAGCGATTGAGGGGTGGCAGACCGGACCGGTAAGTGCTCCGCCGGCATCCGCCTGCTTCTTTCATCCCCACCGCGCTGTTTCGGGGGACAAAGAACGCCGCTGTGTTTTGGCGCCTTTTTTCCTTCACGGCTTGCAGTCGCGGCGGCCATTTTGTGTGCCGCGCTGCAGCCGCGTGTGAGAGCATCGGTTCCCGTTTTTTCCTGCCGGGGCACTGCTGCGATTTTGAATTAATTATTTTGGTTTCTTTATATTTCCTTTGTTATTTGCTTTGTTTCTTTTCTTTTGGGAGGCCTATTTTATTTGGTTATTTCTTCAGCCTCTTCTGTCAGCCCTGTGCGTTCCCGGGGTGGAAGGGGGGCTGCGGGGTCTTCCTTTTCTTGGGGGCTAGCTACCCTTCTAACCCAGCTCAATAAATATCTAAAAAAAAAAAAAAAAAAAAAGGAGACAAACCCGTAAAGCAAAGCCCACTATAATATACCACCTGGGCATCAGTCCTTACGGGTGTTGGGTGTTTCCTGATGGCTTCCCGGCCTCTGTGCCTGGTGTGTGGTTCCAGAAGGGGCACGATCACGGACACCGGGGTGTGTAGGGGCTGCACGGCCCTCTCTTCAGAGGTGGAGCTGCAGATGGCCGCCCAGGAGTCTCCGGAGGTGCAGACGGCGCCCGCGGGGGCGGGCACTACCTCACCGCGGTTCTCTGAGCAAGAGCCAGATTTAGGGGCGCTGCCAGGGCCCTCCGGTGAACCCTTGCAATCTCAGCCGCCAGGTATCAGTGGTTTCAGTCCGGAGTTTGTCCTTCTTCTGCATCAAGCTTTTTGCCTGCGTCAGCAGGGCAAGAGACAGCGCGCGGCTTCGCCGGCGTCTCAGCCTCCGCAGTTGGTAGCGGAAGGGGCGGCGGTCACGGAACAGCCAGCGTCGAAACGGGCACGGCTGGCTGATACGCTGGAGAGTTCCTGGCTGGAGGCCCCGGATCCGGAATGGGATCCTGAAGAGAGCTCACAGGACCTGGAAGAAGGAGAGATCCCGGAGCCCGAAGAGCAAGCCAAGCTTATTCGCCTGTTCCGCAGAGAGGAGTTGGCTGCCTTAATTTCGGAAACCTTGCAGATGTTACACTTGGCTCCGCCGGCAGCGGTGGAGGACGAGTTGGAGGATCTGGTCATTCAAGCGGTTCGACAGACTCAGGTGGTGTTTCCGCTGCACCGAGTAGTCGAGCGGATGATTTAGGACGAATGGGATAAACCGGAGGCGGGGCTCCGGGGCATTCGTGCTATGAGCCGGTTATATCCTTTGGCGGAAGTCGCTAAAGACCGTTTCCGAGCACCGCGGTTAGACGCCGTGGTTTCGGCTGTTACTAAAAAGACCACCATTCCCGTGGAGGGAAGTGCGGCCTTGAAGGATCCTCAGGACCGTAAGATTGACGGTCTGCTCAAGCAGGTGTTTGAGGCGGATTCCCTATCGCTTCAAGCCTCCATCTGCGGGGCCTGGGTTGCCCGGGCGTGCTTGCGCTGGGCCCAACGGCTACGCCAATCCCCGCACGTGGACCTCGAGGAGGTGAAAGAGCTGGACCGGATGGAGTCCGGTGCAGCCTACCTGGCGGATGTGCATTATGACTTAATTCGAGCGCTGGCCAACAGCACGGGTTCTGTGGTAGCTGCCCGTCGCTCCTTGTGGCTGAGGAATTGGGCCGCGGACGGCCCTTCTAAATCCCGCCTCAGTAAGCTTCCCTTTAAGGGGGGGTTACTGTTTGGGGAGGATTTGGAGAAGTTAGTGAAGGACCTAGGTGAATCTAAAGCGGGCCGTTTGCCCGAGGACAAACCCAAACAGGCCAAGACTGCCCAGGGTGTTCGGGGTCCGTTTCGGGACTTCAGAAGATTTCGTTCTACCCGGCCTGGGGGTTTCCAGAGAGGGAGGTTTCCCTCTCGGAGTCAGGGCTTTCGGGGGTTTCGGGGAGCGAGTAGAGGCTTCTCCTCCCTCCCGGCGGCTTCTGCCCGTAAGACCCAATGAAGCGAGGCGGGTCCCGGCGGTGGAGCCTCCCATTGGCGGTCGACTTCGGGAGTTTCTGTCCGCCTGGACCCTCATCACCTCAGATCAGTGGGTGCTAGAAATCATTCAGCACGGTTACGTGCTGGAGTTGGCCCGGCCCGTACGGGACGCCTTTGTCATGTCGCCTTGTCGGGGTCCTGCGAAGGCGGCGGCCGTTCGCGAAACCCTGGACAGGCTCCTTCGTTTGGGAGCCGTCGTGGAGGTTCCCGAGGCCGATTACGGCTTGGGTCGCTATTCCATTTATTTCGTGGTGCCCAAAAAGGGCGGGCAATTGCGTCCCATTCTCGATCTGAAGGGGGTAAACCGCTGTTTGCGGGTCCCGCACTTTCGGATGGAAACGTTGCGGTCGGTCATCGTAGCGGTGCGACGCGGGGAGTTCTTGACGTCCCTAGACCTTTCGGAGGCGTACTTGCACATTCCCATTCGCGATGTGCACCAGCGTTTTCTGCGGTTTGCCCTCCCCTGGGGTCACTACCAGTTTCAGGCCTTACCATTCGGCCTGGCGACGGCGCCTCGGACCTTCACCAAAATAATGGTGGTGGTGGCGGCGGCGTTGCGCAAAGAAGTTATTCTGGTGCACCCTTACCTCGACGATTGGTTGATTCGCGCCAAGTCCGCGGAGGAAAGTCTCCGGGTGACGGACAGGGTGGTGCGGTTCTTGCAGGAACTGGGTTGGGTGGTCAACCCGGACAAGAGCCGTTTGCAGCCCACCCAGGTTCTCGAATACCTGGGAGTTCGGTTCGATACGTGCAAGGGACAAGTGTTCCTGCCGTTCAAGCGAGCCGAGGGGTTGCGGACTCTGGTGCGGCGCTTCCTGTCGGTGGCGGCTCCCTCGGCTTGGGATTATCTCCGAGTGCTGGGCACCATGGCGGCGACGCTGGAGGCGGTGCCCTGGTCCCGGTTTCACATGCGGCCTCTCCAGAGGGCTCTGCTCCGTCGTTGGTCGCATCAAAGACATTCGCTGAGCAAGCATCTCCCTTGCCCGGGCCCGGTTCGACGGTCCCTTCAGTGGTGGCTGCGCCCCTCGTCTCTGGCGGGGGGCTTGCCGTTGGACCAGCCAGGGTGGCTGCCATTGCTGATGGATGCCAGCCTGGTGGGCTGGGGGCCCACTGCGAGAGTCAGTTTGCGCAAGGACTTTGGACCCCTCTGGAGTCGTCGTGGGCAATCAATCGCTTGGAACTTCGAGCGGTGTTTCGGGCCCTGCAGGCGTTCGAGGCCTTGGTGCGCGGCCAGGCCGTGCGAGTGCTCTCCGACAACTCGGCAACGGTGGCCTACATCAATCGCCAGGGTGGCACCGGGAGTGCCGCAATGGAGGCAGAGGCCGACCTGCTATTCGCGTGGGTAGAGCTTTGTCTCTCTGCGATTTCGGCAGCTCACATAGCCGGCAAGGACAATATCACCGCGGACTTCCTCAGCAGAGTGCACGTGGATGCAGGGGAGTGGGAACTGCATCCCGCGGTTTTCCGTCAGATCGTCAGGCGCTGGGGGACTCCGATTATGGATCTCATGGCGACCTTTCAGTCGGCGAAAGTCGGCCGTTTCTTCAGCAGACGGCGAGAAAGAATGTCCGAGGGCATCGACGCCTTGCTGCGTCGGTGGCCGGAGACCGGTCTTCTCTATGTCTTCCCGCCCTGGGCTCTGATAGGCCGGGTGGTCCAGAAGATCGGGGCGCATGCGGGACAGGTGCTGTTGGTGGCTCCCGATTGGCCGAGGCATCCATGGTACGCGGACATGATCCGTCTGTTGGACGGGGAACCTTGGCGTCTCCTGGACAGGTCCGATCTGTTGCTCCAAGGGCCCCTGTTCATGCCTCAGGTGGATCGGTTCTCGCTTACGGTTTGGCCATTGAGAGGGCTAAACTCTTGAAAAAGGGCTACTCGTCTGCGGTGGTGGCGACCTTACTGAGGGCGCGTAAGCAGTCCACGTCCTTGGCGTATGTGCGGGTCTGGCGTATTTTTGAGGATTGGTGTTCCCAGCGTCAGATACGGCCGGGATCGGCTTCAATTCCTTCAGTCTTGGAATTTCTACAGGACGGTTTTGACAAAGGGCTTGCTGCCAGCTCCTTACGGGTACAACTGGCAGCTTTGTCATGTTATCGCGGCAAAGTCAATGGCCGCTCGTTGGGAACTCATCCCGACATGCGTCGTTTTCTGAAAGCGGTCGTTCGGGTACGGCCAGCACACAGAGTGTTCGTTCCCCCGTGGGATCTGAATCTTGTGCTCACGGCTCTGGCCGAGTCCCCCTTTGAGCCTTTGCGTCGGGCGTCTGTGAAAGATTTGACGCTCAAAACGGTGTTTTTGGTGGCGATTTGTTCCGCACGGAGGGTTTCCGAACTGCAGGCATTGTTGTGCCGTGAACCCTTCCTTTCCTTTTCTAGGGAGAAGGTGGTCTTGCGTCCAGTTCCGTCCTTTCTGCCGAAGGTGGTGTCTCCTTTTCATCTAAACCAGGTAGTTTCCTTGCCAGTCTTAGGATCTTTGGGGGGCGATGCCGCGGATCGCGGTCTTCGGCGGCTTGACGTGAAGAGGGCTTTGCGTCAGTATTTGCGGGTAACAGAATCGTTCAGGAAGACGGAACGTTTGTTTGTGCTCTTCGGCGGTACTTGTCGGGGCGAAGCGGCGGCTAAAGCGTCTATTGCCCGCTGGCTTAAGGAAGCGATTGCTTCCGCTTATTTGCTCCGGGGGCGTGTGGTGCCTACGGGTCTGCGGGCGCATTCCACCCGGGCGCAGGCGTCCTCTTGGGCAGAACATGGTTTGGTCCCTCCGGGGGACATTTGTAGGGCGGCGACTTGGTCGTCTCTGCATACCTTTAGTAAACACTACAGGTTGGATCTGGCTGCGGCTTCGGATGCTCGTTTCGGCTCGGCTGTCTTGTCTGCCGGCTGGAAGGGTCCCTCCCATTGATTACTGCTCTGGTACTTCCCAGAGGTAGAGGACTGAACTGGAGGAACGCTAAGGAAATGATAATTACACTTACCTGGTAATTGTAGTTCCTTTAGTGACGACAGTTCAGTCCTCCTTCCCGCCCGGATGTTTCTCGCAGGTTTTGCGCTTTGTACCGAACAGAAGAGGGTTACAGGTGAGTCTGGCTTTCTTAATTTCTTCTGTTTGTGCCCTTTTCCTTGGCAGGGCAGGAGGTAAGAAGGCTTGTTGTCAGGGGTAACTTACTGATAATACAGTTGTTTTCATGTTTTGCTACTTATTTGTTGCTCCTTTGAGTCTGCTTTGTTATAGTTTACACTGGGATACAAGTGGGAGTGCAGCAGGCTATATCCAGTGATGTCATCATTCTGACATACCAGTCTCCTAGCTGCAGGAGGAGATTGACAACCCAGAGGTAGAGGACTGAACTGTCGTCACTAAAGGAACTACAATTACCAGGTAAGTGTAATTATCATTTACTTGTCTTCCGACTTGTCTTTCGAATGGTATCCGGGACTAGGAGCATGTGTAGGTTCATTCTTCTTCTTGACCTGTTTTCACGTGGGATGTTGATGAGCGTAGACAGGAAAGACGGTGCTAAATTATTAAAGATCTTGAATGTAGTAACTAAGGACTTGTAGATAATTCTACATGAGACAGGTAACCATTGAAGAGCGTAGAGAATAGGAGATATGTGGTCTGTTACTTTCGCTTTATAGATGATCCTTACCGTGACATTTTGGGCTAATTGTAGTGTGTGTAGGTTTTTCTTAGAAGTTCCTTGAAGAATACCATTACAGTAATCTAAATGAGGTGTTATTAGTGTTTGGGCCACAGATCTGAAGTCTGTGCTATCTATTATCGGTCTTAGTTGTTGGATTATCTATTATCGGTTGTATATCGGTTGTATGTCTCGCAGCAACAACTAGTTGGATCAGACCTCTTAGGTTTAGGCCTAAGCCTGCAGAAATAGTGACCTAAGAATAAGACAGGAATTAAAGGTAGCTTTGTACGAGAGATTCTACATGTCCAGGAAATAGTCTCTAACAAAAAAAAGTGTATGTCTTATCGTTCCAGTCCAGTCCAGTTCCGCACCTGTGGGTAGTGTCACCTCACTAGCAGCTTGGAGACTAAGTATGTCACGTTTGATGACATCAGGATATACTCCCACCACAATCAGTATCTCTGTCTCCAAGCAGTCGGGGTGAGGTGATTACACAGGTGGACTCACTAGAGAAATAGATAAGGAAAAGAAAGTTGAAAAGATCTGGGTTAATTTGAATTTTCTAGTTAGAATAAGTCCCTCGGGCAGCAACCTGCAGTAAAGGGCTGATTCCTCTTTTGTATATATTCAATTAAGTTCTTTAAAAAAAAAATCCCCTCACTGGGACTAACAGGCTGCAAGGGTTTGAACAGGTAGCCTTCCAGGGGCCAAGAGGGGCAGTTGGAGGTCAGGCGATCCTAGCTTGAGAGAGGAGATCGCACTGGTGGCCTCTTCTGCTGACCTGCTTCACCTGTGGTGAGTCTGGGAGGAGAAAAGGAGAGCAGGCTTGCATCCGTTATGCCGCCAAAGCTCTTCAGGAAGTTGAGCATCGGATCAGGAGTGCCTGCGACAGAACCGAACGTGTGTGGTGAGTGCCTGTCCAGCCGGTAGCGTGGGGAGCTCAGTGTAGACAGCACAAAGTTCAGGACTTTTTTTTTTCCTGCGCAATGAGAGAGTGGTAGTCATTTTGGGAGCTCGCAGGTTTTTTCTTTCATTTTCTTTTTCTTTCATTTTTGTTGGTATTTTCATGCGGCTTAGGTAGTGGTAGTTTCACGGATGCAGGGAGAGCAATCATGTTTCTTTATTTTGTTTGGGGTTACTGGGTTGCATGGAACAGAATCCAATAGAGAGTAAAAGGGCTTTGGTGCCAGCAGTATAAGTCAGTGGTGCCTTGGGTGCTGGCTACTGCTTGGGGATTTCTTTTGGCCTTACAGTTGGTATAAAATAAAAGCAAAAAAGAGTGATTGCAAGAAGAGAGACATGATAATCCCTAAGTCCACCTACTTGGCGTGTGGTTCATGTAGAGGGTCAGTGTCCAGTGCTGGATTCTGCTGCGCTTGCGAGGCAGAGTCGAGGTCGGCAGAGGAGGGCTTCCTGGGGGGCTGGGAAGACACGGTACCAGGCCCCTCAGGGAGTACCGGCTCTTCACATTATACAAATAACCAGGCGATGCCAGCAGTACAGGCTGAGGCTGGAGAAGGCGGTTCCCGAGTCTCTCCATCGCAGATGCAGGGCACCAAGAAGAAATAGGGCAAGTCCTCTAAGGCCTCAGAAAGCCCTCTGGGAAAGGACCAGCGCAATTTGGCAGGGGCCTTTTCCCCGGAGTTTGATCTCCAGGAACAAGCAGGAATAAGTCCTCACATATGGGTACGTCGGAACCGACGGAGCCTGCGCGGGAAAGCTCCCCAGCTTCCCTGAAAGGAAGCTTTTGGGGCCTCCCACTGCACATGCGCGCTGCCTTCCCGCCTTCCTGACCAGCTCTCCTCAGTTTCTCTTTTTCCGCGGAGCCAGCAGGTCGTGTTCCTGTCACCGCTGAAGAAATTATTGTTTTAGTTTGTTTCTTTAGACCGCGTACCTGCCTTCCCCATACCGAAACCGGTACCGCCGGTCTCTCTTTTCTTTTCTTTTCTTTTAAAAAAAAAATAAAAAATCTCTTTTCTGCACAACTTGGTGACTTCGGTTAGGCCTCAGGCCTACACAAATTCTCCTCATGGAGAAACCAGCCCCTGGTTTTAAGAAGTGTACCAAGTGTAGTGCTGTTATTTCAGTCAGACACCCATGAATGGTGTCTTAAGTGTTTGGGACCTGACCACTCCATTCCGGACTGCCCATCCTGCTCCCAGATGTCTAAAAGTGGGTTGCAGAACCGGGCCAACAAATTCCATGTGCTGTTTGCTTCTGATAATCCAGCATCACAGTCATCCAGGTCTTCCTCTCCGGATGGATCTCAGGTAACCAAACCCTCTGTGGGCAGGTCCTCAAAGAGCAAATCTCCTTCAAAGCATCGAGAGGCTCTCTCTTTTGAGTCTGAGGATCCTGCCCCAGCCAAACAACCCCGGCGGGAAGCTCTGGCTTCCAAAGCACCATCTATGGGGTTACAGGTTGACATCGATGGCACGGCCTCGACTGATCACCTGTTGGACTGCTCTGGGGTACCGGCCCATACCGGTACCGACATCCAGGCAGCAGTGGCGTCTATGAGCAATACTGTTCAGACCATGCAGCAGGCCATGCTGGCTTTTATCAATGCTGCGACGCCCTCGGTATCGCATTCAGCGATACCGGGTCCGCTTCCGGTATCGTCTCCCATACCGGAACCGAGACCATCGACTTCCAAACGCAGATCGGTTCCGCATGCCGGACTCTGGTTTTTACCCGATACCGATCCCATACCCGGTACGCCCGATGTCGATACCAATCGGTATGCGTATCGTGCGTTGGAAGCAAATAGAGAATACTCTGATTCCTCTGAGGATTTCAACTCCTCTGAGGACTCTGATGAGCTGTCTCTAGTTCTTCATGAAGACCCCTCTTCCCCAAAGAGGAGAATGTCTCCACCAGAGGATTTGTCCTTTCAAGAATTCATTATTGAATTAGCTAAAGGACTTTCTATTATCACATCCTCAGAAAAAGAACCTAGATCAAAGAAATTGGATATTTTAGGATACCCCAAGGTTCCTAAAGAGGCAGTCACCCTGCCTATCCATGAAATCCTTCAAGAACACTTGATGGACTTATGGGAGGCTCCTCTAACGTTGTCTCCTTATTCTCGTATGCTGGACACCATGTACCGGGTCCCTCCTTCTCCTGGTTTTCAAAAGACTCAGTTGCCTCACCATTCCATTGTGGTGAAGTCTGCACTGAAAAAGATTAAGAGTACCAAAAGGCACTCTTCTACCCCTCCAGGACGAGAATGTAAGACCCTAGACTCTTTTGGCAAGAAAATTTTCCAGGCTACTATGCTTATAGCCAGGATTAATTCTTACAGTCTGTATATGGGCATGTTTCTTAGAGAACTTGCCCTAAAGATACGACCTTTTGCCTCCTTTATCCCTGAGGATAGAAAAGAGGAGTTCATTTCTCTGGTGAAACAGCTTCTAGATGTTTCTAAGTTCTCCAACAGAGCAGCTTTTGATTCCTTTGAGGGTGCCGGTAGAGCTTCGGGCATTGCTATTGCAGCCCGACGACTTGCTTGGCTCCAGGCCTCTGACCTAGAACCCTGGGTCCTGGATGGCTTATGGAATCTGCCCTATACAGGTGAGAACTTATTTGGTAAGGACTGGCAAATTAAAGCCACCCAAATGGATGCAGAAAATGCTACCTTGGATAGACTTTCTAAGTCTACCTCTGCTCCTGCCAAGAAAAAGTCTTTCAAGAGGCCTTACTACAAGAAGGCCAGATTTTCCACAAATACTGGCCAACAATCTTCTCAGCCTCGCTTTGCTACTAAACGTCAGCAACCTAAACAGGCAAAGTGAAAGCCTGCAGTGTCTACCACTCCTCAGCAGGCTCAACCCCCTCAGGGGTTTTGACTTGCCCCTAGAGAACTTAACATTTCTGGCTCTAGAACAACCAGAGCCCCTCACCATTCCCGGAAGGATAGCTCACTTTGCTCCCAGATGGGAGCAAATCACATCAGAGCAATGGACCCTCTCTATCATCAGAGAGGGCTACAAACTTCATTTTTCCAACCTTCCTCCATATACCATGGTGAGGCACTTCAATTCTCCCCCATTTCTCCTGGACCTGTTGGATCAGGAAGTCTCTTCTCTCCTTGCCCAAGGGGCAATAGAAGAGGTTCCTCTTCTTCAACAAGGGACAGGATTCTACTCCCCTTATTTTCTCATAACAAAGAAGACAGGGGGATTCAGACCTATCCTAGATCTGAGAGAATTGAACAAATTTCTGTACAAGGAGAAATTCAAAATGCTTTCTCTAGGCATTCTCCTTCCATACCTTCAGAGTCAGGATTGGCTTTGTTCTCTAGATCTCAAGGATGCGTACACACATATACTCATCCACCCATCCCACAGAAAATATCTAAGATTTCTGTTTCAGGGAAAACATTTCCAGTACAGAGTACTTCCCTTCAGTCTAGCCTCTGCTCCAAGAGTATTCACCAAATGCATGGCAGTTGTTGCCGCATTTCTAAGAGGTCTGGGAATTTTTGTATTCTCCAGGACCAAGCAGGAAGTCAGTCCTCACTTATGGGTGACGTCGGCGCCGACGGAGCCCTCGCGGAGCAATTTTCCCCAGCTTTCAAAGAAAGCCTTTGGGAATTGCAGCGCGCATGCGCGGTAGTCTTCCCGCCCGAAGGTGCCATCTTAGCCAGTCTTCTTTTTTCCGCGGAGCCCTACAGACGTCCCCGTCTTGTCCCCGCGAAAAAGTTGATTTTCCTCTGTATTTATCCTTTTTTCTTTCGGTTCGACGCCGGTCGTTTTCCCGCCCGGACTCGCGACGCCGGTCTCGAGTCCTCTAACGGTTTTTCGGTTTTTCTGACTTAGTCAGTTTTCGTTTTCGTTTTTTCCCTGGCAGCCCGGTCCTTTGACCTCGCAGGGGCCCTTTTTCCCCCGATGGCTGCCAGTGGCTTTAAGCGGTGTGGTCGGTGTGACCGAAATATGTCACTCACCGACTCACACGACCTTTGCCTCCGCTGCCTGGGCCCAGATCACGAGGAACTGATCTGTGGGCCCTGCAGCAAACTGTCCTCGAAGGCGTTAAGAAGTCGGCGGCATCAGCGCGAAAGAATCTTCGCTGACCCCAGCCGTACCCGGACCTCGTCGGAGGCCTCACTGTCGAAAGGCTCCAGTTCGGACCGTCGACGGAGCTCCTCCGACCGGGGTTCTCCCTCCGGGGACCATCGACGGAAGGAAAAACCCGCGAGGGCGGCGTCGGTGGACGCTCCTGGCTCCGCGAGGGCCAGGTCGCATAGCCCCGACAGCCGCCCCGGGTCCTTGGAGAAGGATCACCTCCCGAAGCGACCTCGCCTGGAGTCGGAGATGCCTGCCCGGGTAAGTCCTGTTGTCCTTCTGGACTCGCCTCCGCGTCAGCCGACGTCGGGCCCGACGCCGTCGGGGCCCGAGTCGGGGGCTGCTGGGTCGCCTGAGCTCGGACTCAGGTTGACGGCCTTGGAGAGCAGATTGTCTGCCTTCATGGACCAGCAGCGGGCACTGCTCGCTGGCTTCGCTGGCGTCGCTGCCCCGACCGCCGGGACGTCGACGTCCAAGTCGACCCCGGAGACCGAGCCGATCCTCGAGTCGATGAGAACTCGAGTCGATCCTCGGTCGAGGTCGCCCTCGGCCTCCCGTTCGGGACCGAGGTCGCCGACGCCGACTCCCTCGGCGTCGGGGCGGCTGGCGCCGCACCCTGCCCGAGCCGACCCCACCGAGTCCTCGTCGGAGTCGGTCTGGGAGTCGGAGGAAGAAGAGTCACCTGATTCTTTCCGGACTCGGTGTGTCCCATCGGACTCTCCGGAGTCCGAGCCTCGGAAGCAGTCCCCCCCCGGAGGATGCCCGGTTCTCGGATTTCGTTAGGGATATGGCCAAGGCTTTGGCCTTCCCTGCGGACCCCGAGGAGGAGCCTCGAGCCGAAGAGCTCGACGCCCTCCAGTATGACTCTCCCGCGAGGGAGCACTTTACTGTGCCGGTTCCTCCTATGCTGGAACGACTGCTCTTCCGCATGTGGGAGAGTCCGGCCTCCTCGCCGGTCCTGAGCAAGCGGGTCGATTCTATCTATCGAGTCCGCAAGAGCCCTGGCTTTCAAAAGGCGCAGTTGCCACACCATTCCATGGTAGTGGAATCGGCCATGCATCGTCTTAAGAGCCAGAAGATGCACTCCTCGGTGCCTCCTGGAAGGGAGGCCCGTAACCTGGATGGCCTTGGCAAGAAGTGCTTCCAGGGCTCTATGCTCGCCTGTCGTGTCCAGACTTACCAGCTCTACATGGGCATGTATCTCAGGGATCTGGCTAAAGAGCTAGCCGGCTTCTCCGCTGGTTTGTCCGAGGAACCCTTGCGGAGGTTCCTAGCCTTGTCCACAGGTATTCGGGAATGCTCAAAGTTCATGTCCCGGGCAGCCTATGATGGCTTTGAAGCCTCGGCTCGAGTAGCCGCAGCCGGCATCGGTGCCCGCCGACAGGCTTGGCTTCAGTCATCCGACCTTGAGCCCTGGGTACAGGACAAGTTGGTCGATGTCCCCTGCCGAGGCGAAAACCTCTTTGGCAAGCCCATGGCGGAAAAGGCTGCACAAATTGAGACTGAGACTCTCACCAGGACCAGGCTTTCTAGGAAGACCTCCGCCCCTTCCCAGAAAAAGAAGGGCTCGGGAAAAAAGACCTTTTACCCGAGGAAGGCGGCTGCCTACAAACAATACCCCCATTATCAGGCCCCTGCAGCTCCCCAACAGGGCCAGCAGGCCAAGGGACGGGGTAACGGGTCCCGTAGGCAGCAAGCCCCCAAGCCTGCGCCACCAGCCCCTGCTCAGCAGGGTGGGGGTTTTTGACTCGCTCAGCATAGCCTCTCCCCCCCCGCTGGTTCCCCCCAGCACCGGAGGCCGGCTGGTACACTTCGCCGACAGGTGGTCCAGCATCACCGCAGATGCCTGGGTGCTTCAGGTCGTGCGAGAGGGCTACCTTCTCCACTTCCATCAGGTCCCTCCCTCCTATTTTCCGGGAGAGCCTCCGCGCCCCCCTCTGCACAGGGAGTTGCTCCTTCAGGAGTTAGCAGGTCTTCTGCAGGATCGGGCGGTGGAACCGGTGCCACACCACCTGAGAGGTCAGGGCTTCTATTCAAGGTATTTTCTGATACCAAAGAGAACAGGAGGCCTCCGACCCATCCTGGACTTGCGCAACCTCAACAAGTTCCTTGTGCGGGAGAAGTTCAAAATGCTTACCCTTGGAATCCTTCTGCCCTACCTCCAGCAGGGAGATTGGCTATGCTCCTTGGATCTAAAGGATGCTTACACGCACATCCTCATCCACCCAAGCCACCGCCAATACCTAAGGTTTGTGGTGGCAGGAAATCATTACCAGTACAGAGTACTGCCCTTCGGCCTGTCCTCCGCACCGCGAGTCTTCACAAAATGTCTCGCGGTCGTGGCGGCCCATCTCCGGCTTCACGGCCTCTATGTTTTTCCGTACCTCGACGACTGGCTCATCAGAGCAGCGTCCGCTCAGGAGGTCACCACCGCCACGTGCCGCACGGTGACTCTGCTGCAGCACTTGGGCTTTGTCATCAACTTCGCAAAGTCCACTTTGCTCCCCTCACAGGATCTCGAGTTCATCGGCGCAAGGCTGCACACCCCTCAGGCGCGAGCGTACCTACCGCTCGACAGGGCTCAGCGGCTCATGGACCTAGCCGACCGCTTTCGCAGCCAGCCCCTGGTCTCCGCCAGGCGCTTCCTGAGACTGCTCGGCCATATGGCTTCCACCGTCCATGTGACCCCCAATGCCCGCCTGAATATGCGGCCTGCTCAGTGGTGTCTCCGCCGGCAGTGGCGACAGGCCACGGGCGGCCTAGCAGACCTGGTGCGCGTCTCCGAGCCGCTGGTCTCGTCTATCCGGTGGTGGCTCCGGCAGCCGAACCTGGTATTGGGAATGCCTTTCCAGTCACCTCAGCCGACCCGGGTGCTGACCACCGATGCATCCCTCCTGGGCTGGGGAGCCCATTGCCAAGAGGCACGTACTCAAGGCCTCTGGACCAAGTGGGAGTCTGCTCAGCAGATCAACTTCCTGGAGCTCAGGGCGATCCGCCTAGCTCTCAAGGCCTTCTCCCACCTGACCTCCCAACAGTCCGTCCTTGTCCAGACGGACAATCAAGTTGCCATGTTCTACGTGAACAAGCAGGGGGGCACGGGCTCCTTCCTCCTCTGCCGGGAGGCACAGAAGCTCTGCTCTTGGGCCGTCAGTCACGGCATTCTCCTCAAGGCAGTTTATCTCCCGGGCCAAGAAAATTGCCTGGCGGACAAACTCAGCAGGGTCCTCCAGCCGCACGAGTGGCGTCTGGACCCCTTGATTGTTCAGAAGCTCTTCCTCAGGTGGGGCCTCCCCACAGTGGATCTCTTTGCCAGTCCTCACAACCGGCAGCTTCCTCGCTTCTGCTCTCGTCAGCCTCACCCCCTTCGGGTGGCGGCGGACGCCTTTCTGATCTCATGGTCGGGGAGCCTTCTGTACGCTTTCCCTCCCATCCCGTTAGTCTCTCGGACCCTTTTCAAGGTTCTCCGAGACAAAGCTTTCATGATCCTGGTGGCCCCTCGCTGGCCCAGGCAGCCGTGGTTTCCGCTCTTGCTGCAACTGGCGGTGGAGGATCCAATCCCTCTGGGGGTGCAACCGGATCTCCTCACCCAGGATCAGGGGTCCCTACTGCACCCCAACCTCAGGTCTCTCAACCTCATGGCCTGGCTGCTGAGAGGGTAGTCCTTGCTCCTCTCCTCTTGCCGGCAGAGGTGGAGGAGGTCGTCTTGGCTTCGCGACGGCCTTCTACCCGCAAATGCTACGCCCTTAAATGGCGTCGCTTTGCAGTCTGGTGTACCCAACAGTCTCAGGATCCCTTCTCCTGCCCGGTGTCGGTGATCTTACAGTACTTGCTACACCTCTCTAATCTGGGACTTAAGTCCAACTCCGTCAAAGTTCACCTCAGTGCTCTTTCCGCACATCATGTGCCGGTGGACGGCAGACCTCTCTCCAACGACCCTCTCGTAGCGAGGTTTCTCCGAGGTCTCCTACTACTTAAACCACCTCTGCGCCCGCCAGCGCCTGACTGGGACCTGAATGTGGTTTTACAGCGGATCACCTGTCCGCCTTTTGAACCTATGGCTACCTGCTCTCTCCGTTTTCTGTCTTGGAAAACGCTGTTCTTGATAGCCCTCACTTCCGCTAGGCGCGTAAGTGAATTACAGGCCCTCGTGTCTGATCCCCCCTACACTCGGTTCTACAAGAATAGGGTAGTCCTACGGACTCACCCAAAGTTTCTGCCTAAAGTGGTCTCCCCTTTTCACTTGAATCAGGAGGTGGTACTTCCAACCTTCTTTCCCAGACCACACTCCAGCCGAGCTGAGACGGTCCTCCATACCCTGGACTGTAGAAGGGCGTTGAACTTCTACCTTGACCGTACGCGGGAGCACCGTAAAGCTGCGCAGCTTTTTGTGTCCTTTGACCCCAATAAATTGGGGCTCCCGGTCTCCAAGCGTACTCTGTCCATCTGGGTTGCGGACTGTATCTCTTGGGCTTATGGGGCAGCCGGACTCGCCTTAGAAAGTCGAGTCACGGCTCATTGCGTTCGGGCAAAGGCCACGTCAGTGGCTTACCTCCGCTCTGTTCCGCTGGCAGACATCTGCCGGGCCGCTACTTGGTCTTCGAGCCAGACTTTTGCGGTCCATTACTGTCTCGAGAGGGAGTCCCGTAGGGACAGTGCTTTCGGACAGGCAGTCCTCCGTAATCTCTTTGAGGTCTGAGCAACTCCTACCCTCCATCCCGGATGTGGGCTACCGGTGGGTGATAATTCAGCGAAGATTCTTTCCTTCTGTGCTGCTGAGCTAGAGGGAGCTCATTTTTGTGCTTAGGGTCTCCGGTAGCCTTGAGCTTGGGAGTCCCATAAGTGAGGACTGACTTCCTGCTTGGTCCTGGAGAAAGCGTAGTTACTCACCTGTAACAGGTGTTCTCCAGGAGCAGCAGGAATCAGTCCTCACTACCCTCCCTCCTCCCCTTGGAGTTGCAATCGTCTGCTTATGTTCTTTTTGCAAATTTTTATGCTGTCTTTTTTAGCTATGTCATCTGACTGGCTAAGATGGCACCTTCGGGCGGGAAGACTACCGCGCATGCGCGCTGCAATTCCCAAAGGCTTTCTTTGAAAGCTGGGGAAAATTGCTCCGCGAGGGCTCCGTCGGCGCCGACGTCACCCATAAGTGAGGACTGATTCCTGCTGCTCCTGGAGAACACCTGTTACAGGTGAGTAACTACGCTTTCCCATATCTGGACGACTGGCTCATCCGAGCTTCATCTCAGTCAGAGGCCCAGATTTCCCTGGACCGCACAAGGCACCTTCTGCAGTATCTGGGACTGGTGGTAAACCTTCCCAAGTCTCAACTTACCCCTACTCAGTCTCTAGAATTCATAGGGGCCCAGTTGGACACCACCACTGCAAGGGCCTACCTGCCTCAAGTCCGGGGCCAACGTCTGCTGTGCTTGGCCTCCCAAGCTCAGTCCAGCAGTCACTTGACAGCCAGAGAAATGCTACAACTTCTGGGCCACATGGCCTCCACGGTACACGTGGTGCCCTACGCACGTCTTCACATGAGAGCAGCTCAATGGACCTTGGCCACCCAGTGGTCTCAAGCATCAGGAGCGCTCTCCGACCAAATACTCACCTCAAAGCGTCTGTTTTGGTCCCTCCAATGGTGGATGTCCACCAAGAATCTGTTGTTGGGGGCCCCCTTCCAACCTTTGTTGCCCCAAGCAACCCTCACAACAGATGCCTCCCAAACAGGGTGGGGAGCCCATCTACAATCCCTCTCCACTCAGGGTACTTGGTCTCCGCAGGAGACCACCCTTCACATCAACCTCCTGGAACTGCGAGCAATCTTCTTTGCCCTCAAAGTCTTCCATACCCTCCTTGTCAACCTGACCGTCCTAGTTCAAACAGACAATCAGGTGGCCATGTTCTACGTAAACAAACAAGGAGGGACAGGCTCTCTGTCGCTTTGCAATGAAGCTCTCAGATTATGGGCCTTCGCCAGAGAGCATCAAATTCATCTTCTGGCAGTATATCTTCCAGGGGTTCAAAACTCTCGGGCAGACAGACTCAGTTGAGTTCTGCTCCCACACGAATGGTCCCTACATATGGACCAGATAGGCAAAATCTTTCAGGAATGGGGAACCCCGGATATAGACCTCTTTGCAAGTCCGTGGAATGCCAAACTTCCCCGGTTCTGTTCCAGGACTCCGTGTCAGGAAGCTCAGGCCAACGACGCCTTCCTCCTGCATTGGGGTCAGGAATTCCTATATGCCTTTCCACCCATTCCTTTGATTCCCAAGACTCTGTTCAAACTCCAGAGGGATCACGGATCCATGATCCTCATAGCTCCACGCTGGCCACGCCAAGTGTGGTTCCCTCTACTTCTGCATCTCTCCCAGGGACCCTCCCTGGACCTTGGAGCTGCGCCAGACCTTCTCTCTCAGGAGAAAGGGACTTTGTGGCACCCAAACCCCAAGTCCCTACACCTGAGCTTGGTTACTGAAGGCCTAAGCCTTCATGACTTCAATCTTTCTCAACCAGTGAAAGATATCCTGCATGCCTCTAGGAAACCCTCCACGAGGCGTTCCTATGCTTTCAAATGGAAACGCTTTTCCATTTGGTGTGCTCAACAGGGTCTTGACCCTCTAGCACTTCCTTTGAATTCTCTACTAGACTATCTCCTGCATCTTTCTAATGCAGGCCTTAAGACGAATTCAGTAAGAGTCCATTTGAGTGCTATTGCAGCATCCTTAAAACCTATAAATGGACAACCTGTCTCCTCTCATCCGCTTGTTGCAAGATTCATGAGAGGCCTGACTCTAACTAAGCCTCCCATCCGACCTCCTCCGGTAGCATGGGACTTGAACCTAGTTCTAGGTCAGCTTATGAAGCCACCTTTTGAGCCCTTACACTCCACCTCCTTGAAATTTCTTTCATGGAAGGTAGTTTTTCTCATTGCAGTCACTTCAGCTCGCCGCATCAGTGAACTGCAGGCTTTAGTGGCTAATCCACCTTATACTAGATTTCATCATGATAAGGTGGTCCTTAGGACGAACCCCCACTTTATGCCCAAAGTGGTTTCGCCTTTTCATCTTAATCAAGAGGTATATCTACCTGTCTTTTTTCCGGCTCCTCATGCATCTAGTGCAGAGAGGAACCTTCATACTTTAGATTGCAAAAGAGCTCTTGCCTTTTACCTCAACAGGACTCAGCCACATCGAAAGTCTTCCCAGCTTTTCGTGGCTTTTGATCCTTCTCATTTGGGACGTCCAGTCTCCAAACGTACACTTTCCAATTGGATTGCTCAGTGTATTTCCTTTGCTTACCAGAGTAAAAACGTTTCTCTGGAAGGCCATATCACAGCTCACAATGTGAGAGCCATGGCCACTTCTATGGCTCATCTTCACTCTGTCTCCATAGATCAGATCTGTCGAGCCGCCACATGGGCCTCGGTTCATACCTTCACAGCCCATTACTGATTGGACAAGGACTCCCGCCGGGATGCCTTGTTTGGTCAGGCTGTCCTCAAACACCTGTTCCATACTTGAACAACTCCTGCCCACCTTCCCAGGATGGATGCCTGAGATCCATACGAAGATGGCGAACCCTTGGAACGGGATCTCCCAGGCATCTCAGCTAGGGAGTCCCCATATGTGAGGACTTATTCCTGCTTGTTCCTGGAGATAGCACAGTTACTTACCTGTAACAGGTGATCTCTGGGAACAGCAGGAATTAGTCCTCACAACCCACCCACCTCCCCTAGGAGTTGTATCTTCTATCTATCTATCTTCCTTTCCTCTATTGTCTCAGCTATAAACTCGAACTGAGGAGAGCTGGTCAGGAAGGCGGGAAGGCAGCGCGCATGTGCAGTGGGAGGCCCCAAAAGCTTCCTTTCAGGGAAGCTGGGGAGCTTTCCCGCGCAGGCTCCGTCGGTTCCGACATACCCATATGTGAGGACTAATTCCTGCTGTTCCCAGAGATCACCTGTTACAGGTAAGTAACTGTGCTTTCTCCTCATGCACAAGGCTTTCTGCATGAGACAGCAGCCAGGACGATCACAGGGCAAGGGGCTTAAACGGGCGCTCTTGGGGGATAGCACTCTGGGCGAGCCGAGCTCTAGTAGGCAACAGCTGGAAGAGAACCTTTGGGGGGAGGGGACCAATTTCCAGTCCGAAGAAGATGAAGTCAAAAAGGAACAGACTGAGGAGCTTGCGCTAGAGGTAGGAGAGATTTCTCAAGAGGAAGAGTTGCACATAGTGCGCATCTTTCAAACGGAAGAGCTTTCGGCTCTGATAATACATTCATGGAAGGTCCTCAGTGTGGGGGCAGAGACTCTGTTGGAGGAGGAGCCACTGGAGGATCCGTTCTTCCAGGCCATCTGGATGACACAGAAGGTATTCCCTATGCACTGGGTGATTCGGCAAATGATCCCGGACAAATGGGATGTGCTGGAGGCCACGTTAAAGGATACACACACAATAGCACGGTTGTACCCGCTTCCGGAGAAGGATAAGGACCTGCTGCATTCCCCGAGGATTGATGCAGAATTTTTGGCGATGACTAAGATGACTACTATTCCAGTGAAAGATAGTTTGTCACTTAAGGATGTCCAAGATGGGATGGGATGGGAAGGTGGAAACACTCCTAAAACAGGCCTTTGATATCAATGCCCTCTCCTTGCAAGCATCAGTCTGTGGAGCTTTTGTTGGCACACGCTTGTTTGCATTGGATGAAAGTAATCATTGCATCTCTGGGAATATCTCAGCCACTACCAGTGGAGGCAGCAGAGCTAGGTCCAGAATGGCTTATTTGGCCGACACCTACGACTTGATCGGAGGTCTATCCAAAGGGATAGCGGCAGAGGTTGTGGCACATCTCTATCTCTGGCTGAGAAATTGGTCGGCAGATGTCTCTTTCCAAGTCCCGCCTTAGCAAGTTACCCTTTTGGGGGAAGCTGTTGTTCAGAGAAGACTTGTAGAAATTGGTGAAGACTTTGGGAGAATTAAAAGGCGGTTGCCTTCTGGAAGACAAACAGAAGACAGTCAGGGCTACCGTTCCTGAGAGGACAGCAGTTGGGTTTTCGCGGTTCCGATCAGCACGCTTTGCACCCTATCAGAGAGGCAGATTCCCGTCCCGGAGACAGCTGTTTTGAGGGTTCAGGGGAGTAGACAGGGAGTTCTCTTCCACCCTCTCTGCCCCTAAAAAGCCACAATGAAGCGAAGGATGCCTGCACAGGAGTGTCCCCATAGGGGTCCAGCTGCGGGTGTTTTATCCTGTTTGGGTGCAGATTACTACAGCAGAGAGATGGACTACATCTCTCTGCTGCAGGGAAAAGGATCCTAAGTGCAAAATTCAGGCATTATGTGGACAGGCATTTAAACTAGAGAAAAGGGGTGACAGAAAAGAACTGGACAGTTGGCAAAGTTCAGGATATCACTCCCAGCAAAAACATAATAACATTGGAAACAGCCGCAGTATTATCCCACACATCAATTCCAAGTGGGAAAAGGCTTGAAAAACAAAATCCATGCAAAATACAGGCAAGCCTGTCATCCAAATGCTGGAAAGCAATGAGTACAAATGCTCAAAGTCTAAACAACAAGGTTCCTGACCTGGAAGCCTTAATGGTGGAAATGGACGGACATTGTGGCCATTACAGAAACATGGTTTAACGAGTCACATGAATGGGATATAGCCATAGCTGGCTTTTCTCTATTTAGAAGAGATAGAGAGGGTAGAAAAGGAGGAGGAATAGCCCTCTATGTCAAAAGCAATATTAAAGCTGCTGAAATGCAGGGGTCGTGGGAAAAGAAGAAGCACTGTAGATTGTGTTGGAAAGAGGAGATGGCACTGTCATCCATATTAGTGTAGTCTACAGGCCTCCAACTCAAACCGAAGAAATGGATAGCAAATTGATTACTTATATTGCAAAGATAGCCACGAAGGGGGAGGTGATCATATTGGGTGACGTTACTCTACTTGATATGGATTGGAGTATTCCTTCTGCAAATCTGGAAAGAAGTAAAAAAAATTGTGGATGCCTTCCAAGATTCATTGCTTAGACAAATGGTGATAGAACTGACAAGGAGAAGTTTGATGATGGATTTAATGCTCACCAACAGAGATAGCTTGTCACATGTCAAGGTAGGTGCCCATGTGAGCAGCAGCGATCATCACACAGTGTGGTTTGCGATAAAAGCCAAAGCAGAGTCCAATCACAGAAAGCTCAAAGTCCTAGGCTTCAAAAATGCTGACTTCAGTAAAATGGCCAAGTGCCTGAAGGAGGAGTTGGCAGGGTGGGAGGGGATAAGGGAAGTGGAATTGCAGTGGGCTAAACTAAAGCCTTGGGAGGCCACGCAGCAGATCAGTCTTTGAGCTGCGAGCAATCCGCTTAGCTCTGCAAAAGTTTTCTCATGCCCTCTCTCACTAGTCTGTTCTAGTTCAGATGGACAATCAAGTGGCAATGTTCTAGGTGAACAAACAAAGGGGCACGTGGTCCAGGCTCCTATGTCAGGAGGCACTGGCCCTTTGCAGTCAAGCAAGGCATGTTTCTCAAAGCAGTTTATCTACCTGGTCAGGAGAATTTCCTGGCAGACAAGCTAAGCAGGATTCTCCAGCCTCACGAATAGCAGTTGAATCCATTGGTGGTCCAGCAGATCTTCCTCCGCTGGGGACTTCCATGCATCGATCTTTTTGCAAGTCCACAAAACCGTCAGCTGCCCAGGTTTGCTCCAGACAGCCGCATCCCCTGAGGATGGCAGCAGATGCTTTTCTGATCCCTTGGTCTACGGGCCTCCTGTATGCGTTTCCTCTCACGCCCCTGGTGGCCCGAACTCTGTTCAAGATCCTGCGTGACAAAGCATTGGTGATTCTGGTAGCCCCCAGATGGCTGAGACAGCCGTGGTTTCCACTTCTGCTGCAGTTGGCGGTGGAAACTCCATTCCCTCTGGGGTCGCAACACGATCTCCTGTCTCAAGATCAGGGTTTCCTTCTGCACCACAGGTCCCTCAATCCGATGGCCTGGCTGCTGAAAGGATAGTGATAGCTCCCTTACTTCTACCTAAGGAGGTTGAGGAGGTGGTCTTGGCCTCTAGGAGGCAGTCCACCAGAAAGTCCTATGCCCTCAAGTGGCGTAGGTTTACGGTATGGTGTGCTCAGCGCAATGAAGATCCTTTCTCTTGCCTTGTGCCAGTAGTACTGCAGTATCTACTTCACCTGTCAGACCTAGGCCTTAAGTCTAACTCTGTTTGGGTCCACCTCAGTGCTTTGTCAGCGCACCACTCACCGGTGGAAGGACAGTCTTTGTCGGTTCACCCCTTGGTGTCCAGATTTCTCAGAAGTCTGCTTCTACTTAAGCTTCCGGTTCGTCCACCAGCAACTGAGTGGGATTTGAATGTTGTCTTGCAGCAACTTACTTGCCTATCGTTTGAGCCGATGGCTACTTGCCATTTGCGTTTCTTCTCTTGGAAAGCGCACTTCCTGGTGGCTCTTACCTTGGCCAGACGTGTGAGTGAACTACAAGCTCTGGTTTCTGATAGGCCGACCTTCTTTCCCAGCCAGGCTGAAACAGTCTTGCATACCCTGGACTGTAAGAGGGCGTTGTCTTTTTACATACAACGTACGTGGGGGCATCAAAGGGCTACTCAGCTCTTCGTCTCCTTTGACCCTAATAAGATGGGGTTACCTGTCTCCAAGTGTATGTTTTCTACTTGGGTAGCAGATTGTATCGCCTGGGCGTACAGGGCAGCCGACCTCCCCTTGCAGGGTCGAGTCACGGCCCACCGTGTCAGGGCGAAAGCCGCGTCAGTAGCTCATCTCTGCTCTGTTCCGTTGGCAGACATCTGCCGGGCCGCTACTTGGTCTTGAAGCCAGACTTTTGCAGCCCATTACTGCCTCAAGAGAGAGTCCCGAAGGGACAGTGCTTTCGGACAGGCAGTACTCCGTAATCTCTTTGAGGTTTAGGCAACTCCTACCCTCCGGCCCATGTGTTGTGCTACCATACGGGGGCGTTCTCAGAGGATATTCTTATCACGAATGCTGAGGCTCTTGAGAGGGAGCCACTTTTTCAGCTTGGGGTTCCGGTAGCCTAGAGATGGGGATTCCCATATGTGAGGACTGACTTCCTGCTTGGTCCTGGAGAAAGAGTAGTTACTCACCTGTAACAGGTGTTCTCCAGGAGCAGGAGGAATAAGTCCTCACGACCCTCCCTCCTCCCCTGGAGTTGCAGTCATATACTTCATTTTGATTTTTTTGCTGTCTTTTAGCTATGTCATCAGACTGAGCATGATGGCACCCTTGGGCGGGAAGGGGACCGCACATGCGCGCTGCATTCCCAAAGGCTTTCCTTGAAAGCTGGGGAAATGCTCCGCACGAGGGCTCCATCGGCGCCGACGTCACCCATATGTGAGGACTGATTCCTGCTGCTCCTGGAGAACACCTGTTACTGGTGAGTAACTACTCTTACTGTGGATTTCCTTTCCGTCCTTCCTCCATTTATTAAATCAAACCGATCATGCTATGATCACTATTGCCAAGTGGCCCCAACACCCTTATCTCTTGCAGCAGATCTTGTGTTCCACTAAGGACTAGGTCCAAAATGGCTTCCCCTCTGGTTGGTTCATGAACCAGCTGCTCTAAGAAGCAGTTATTTCTTTCATCTAGAAACGTTATCTCCCTAGTATGTCCTGCCGTGACACTGTCCCAGGCGATACGGGGGTAATTGAAATCACCCATTATTATTATTGTACTGTAACTTTTGTTAGCTTCCCTGATTTCTTTGAGCATTTCATCATCCATTTGTTCACTCTGGCTAGGTGGTCGATAGTACACCCCCACTGCCCTTCCCCTTTTTACATGAAATTTCAATCCATAAAGATTCTACAGTGAATTTTGTTTCCTGCAAAACTTTAATCCTTTGTGACTCAATGCCCTCTCTAACATTGAGCGCGACCCCTCCACCAATTTGATCTGCTCTATCATTATGATATAGTTTGTACCCAGGTATCACAGTGTCCCATTGGTTGTCCTCCTTCCACCATGTCTCTGCCTCCTTCCACCATGTCTCTGATACCAGTCATATCTAACCTCTCATTTAGTGTTATATATTGTAACTCTCCCATCATATTTTTTAGACTTCTGGCATTTGCATATAAGCATTTTAGAGGCTGTATTTTATTCATATTAATCTGGCTATCGGTAGGCAGGGGTAATTTGGAATCGTTAAGCTTTGTCTGCTCTGTACTTGAGAGCATTTGATCGGTGCAGGAGGCAACTTGGTCGATCATCTGACTCGAGTTGAGAGCAGTATTCTTGACATTACAATAGCTCGGTCCTCTCCTTCTGGGCAGGGCAATACGAGTGTTCTCTGACAACAGCATTGCAGTAGCATATGTCAATCACCTCGGCAGAATGAGCAATGTGAACTTGGAGCCGAAGTGAGCCCGTTGTTGGCCTGGGCAGAGGCGAATCTGCAGGCCTTATCGGCAGCGCATGTGGCAGGGAAGGACAATGTGACGCTCGATTATCTCAGCTGGACCCAGGGGAATGGTCCCTCCATGGTTTGCTCTTCTGGTTCGACAGTGGAATCAGCTGATTA
The DNA here is from genome assembly GCA_033557465.1 of Ichthyophis bannanicus. Classification (NCBI taxonomy): domain Eukaryota; kingdom Metazoa; phylum Chordata; class Amphibia; order Gymnophiona; family Ichthyophiidae; genus Ichthyophis; species Ichthyophis bannanicus. The sequence goes on along the minus strand of CM066051.1, from coordinate 51,595,671 downwards.
TGAACCTGATGGCGACATTTGAATCAGCCAAGGCATCGAGATTTTTCGGGAGGCGCAGAGAACAAATGTACGAAGGACTCAATGCCCTGGTTCAGCGGCAGCCGACGGATGGGCTCCTCTATGTATTTCCACCATGTGCACTCATAGGGCGAGTCATAGAGCAGATAGAGGTGCATCAGGGTCACGTGCTGCTGATAGCGCCCAACTGACCTTGTCGCCTGTGGTATGCCGACCTGTTGCAAATGACGGTAGACAGCCCTTAGAGGCTACCTTCTCTGCCAGACCTGTTGTCTCAGGGTCCCATTTGGATGCCACAGGTGAATCGATTTTTGCTTACGGCTTGGCTATTGAGCAGGCGCGGTTGTCCCGTTGGGGCTACTTGTCTCAGATAATCACCATGTTGCGGAAGGCTGCTCGGCGTTCGATGGCGTTAGCTTATGTGAGAGTGTGGCAAATGTTTGAGGACTGGTGTGCCAGTTACCACTATAGACCGCTGTCCATGTCCGTGCTGGAAGTGTTGGTCTTACTGCAAGCCAGTTTCAATAAGGGTCTCTCCTGTAGCACCCTCCAGGTGCAGCTTGCAGCTATTTCCTGCTACCAGGGTCCTGCTTAGCAGGTCCCTAGCGGCACATCTGGATGTCATCAGGTTTCTCTGGGCAGTGAAACAGGAGCGTCTTCCGTTGTGGACAGTAATTCTTCCTTGGGATCTCAATCCAGCATTGTCGGTATTGATAGAGCCACCATTTGAGCTGTTGGGTGCGTGTACTTTAAAGGATCTTACGACGAAGACTGTGTTCTTGTAGAGATCTTTTCGGCGAGATGAATCTCAGAGCTGCAGGTGTTGTCGTGCAGGGAACCCTTCCCGGTGTTGACTAAGGAAAAGATTGTCCTGAGACTGGTTCCCTCCTTTTTGCCTTACGTCCACTCGTTTTTTTTTATACGAATCAGTCTGTAATGCTCCCGGTGATTTTAGGAGCAGGCGGAACAGTGCCGGATCTGCTTCTTCACCGGTTGGATGTCTGTCGAGTCTTTTTTTTTTTTCCATTTTATTTTTTATTAAGGAATCCAGCACAACTATATACAGCAAGCAAATACATCCACAATCCATGTTTCCTCAGAGGTTTTCTTGTTTCCCCCCCCCCCCACAAGCATATATACACAATCCCAAAGGGTGTGACTTCTCCCTTTGTCTGTCCTCAGTCATGCCGCCATTAAGTACCTTCAACCTGATGTCTTAAGTCCCCTCTACCCGGCCAATTTCCCAATTGCTCAAGCAGTTACATAAGTAATACAAACCAATTACAGTAGGTAAACGGCAAACGTACATACATTCCCTCCTTTGCACTCCACCCTGATCCCCACACCAGATAAACGTAATCCTCGCCTTACTCATACTGGATGCACCTACTTACCCCGCTCCATTATCCCTCGGGGACCCAGTTCTCTCCCCCTCCGCACCCGCTGGAGTCTTCTACTTAAAGTATGGGCCTCAGGTGCTCTGAAAACTCAGCAAACTCGTTTGATGTAAAGCTGTGCAACGATACATTAAACAAAGATGCTCAACTCTCCCCTGAACCTCCTCCAGTGTGGGTACACATGGAGATCTCCACCTACGCGCTATCAATTGCCTAGTCACGGTATATACTACCCCACACCAGCCCTTTCCTTCTTTCCTCATCCCCACATCTGCTACGTTGAGCAATGCTAAGCAGAGCCCCAACTGAACCTCGTCCCCACAGACCATTTTTAACCATTTCTTTACTCCTTGCCATAGGGGCCCTAATAGTGGGCACTCCCACCAGATGTGTAGGAAGGATCCCACAGCCCCTCCAACACTCTGCCGTTCCTCCTTGCCATTTCTGCAATCTCTGTGGCGTCAGGTACCACCGGTACAGCATTTTATACTTATGTTCCAAAATATTGCTAGATATCACCCCTTTAAACAACCCTTTACAAACTCGTTCCCAGTGGGCTCCATCCCAGTTTTTATGGAGGTCCACCTCCCACGCCATACGATGTGCCCACCCATCACCCCTCTCCAACTCCATTGCTCTATATAGTCTGGAAATGAGACCTTTGACCTCTCTCCTCTCAAAAAGCCCATCTTATCTCTGCCCCATGGGGGTCCAGTGCCCCGTTGTGCTACCCTCTTACAATAATGTAGGGCTTGAGTGTAGAGAAATCGGTTGGTATCCGGTAACTGAAACTCCTCTTGTAGCTCTGCAAATTGCACGCACTCACTCACTTTAAATTGCCCCACTACCTGCAACCCCAACTCCCCCCACCTCCTGAACCCTGGATCCATCAGACCAGGCTGGAACTCTGGGTTCCCCACCAACGGTATAAATTTAGATCCCCCAGATGCACAATACCATTCTCCATGCCATTTCCGCCAAACCCTCAGTTTCAGCATCACATAGGGGTTCCCCTGCCGACTTTGAAGGGCCTCCCCGCCTCGGATCCAGGTCCGTCCTTTCAAATCCCGCTCATCTTCCCTCCCCGCTCTTTCTATTTGCACCCATTCAACTGAGCCCCTTGCATCCCACTCAAACACTGCCCGCACCCTCGCAGCCTCATAATACCTAGACAGCATCGGAACTCCCATGCCCCTAATGTGCTTGCTTGCACACAGGATTTTCTTTCCTACTCGTGGCCTACGGCCCTTCCAGATATACTTCATCACCCTATCTTGCAACTGTTTCAAGAACGGCCCCGGTACTTCCACTGGTAAGTTCATAAACAAATATAATAACCTAGGGAGCAATATCATCTTGACTAAGTCTTGTCTACCCTGCCAGGACACTTCATATCTGCCCCAGTCTTCTAATACCGTAAACATTTTATTCCTGGCGGCTATATAATTCGCCTGGAACAGCCTGTCCCTCTTAGCTGTAATCTGTACTCCCAGGTATCGAATACTCTTATCTGCCCATCTGAAGGGAAACTTCCGCCTCAACTGAATCTCGTCCTCTCTTATGGTCAAATTTAATATTTCCGACTTAGTGGCATTCATACGGAAGCCCGACACTTCACCATACTCATTTAGTTCCTCTTGAATAGCCCCCAGGGACCGTTTCAAATCCGAGAGGAAAAATAGCACATCATCCACGAATAGTGAGATCTTATGCGGGATCTGACCCCCCATCACCCCTGCTACATCCCCCCGGTCCCGAATCCTTTGCGCCATGGGCTCCAAGGACAAGATAAACAACAGTGGGGACAGTGGGCACCCCTGGCGTGTGCCCCTAAACAATTCAAACCCCCTTGATATAGAACCGTTTATTTTTAAACAAGCCATTGGCCTTTGATATATGCTCTGGACCCACTTCAAAAATGTCCCTTTATGCCAGTTTTTTCCAGCACCCTGAAAAGGAAACCCCAATTCACCCTGTCAAAGGCTTTTTCCGTGTCTACAGCCAATAGTACTATCTCCTCTCCCCTCTCTTCCCCACCCCAAATTACATTTAAGGCCCTCCGTATGTTATCTGACGTATATCGGCCCTGAACAAACCCCGACTGATTAGGGTGAACTAACTTCCCCAGATGCTGTCCCAGCCGATTTGCCATAATTCTAGTAAATATTTTGAAATCCCCCCCCTAGCAGTGAGATAGGCCTATAAGAACCACACTCTATGGGGTCTTTCCCCTCTTTATGCAATATACTAATACCCGCCATATGCATTGATGGCGGCATCTCTCCCACACTGCTAAAAGAATTCTACAATCGCGCCAGCGGCCCCACTAAAACACAAGAAAAGACCTTATAAAATTGGTTTGTAAATCCATCTAAACCCGGGGCTTTATGCTTCTGCAACCCATTAATCACTGCCAGAATCTCCTGCTCTCTAATTGGCTCTGACAACTCCTCTGCCTCATCCTCTTTGAGTTTAGGGAGCCTGACCTTCCCCAGGTATGCCTGTATTTTATTCTCCTCTACCTGCTGCTCCGGGTGTATAGTTGTTGATAGAATTGGATAAATCTTTCCTCAATATCTTTCCCTGCCCACAAATCCCCTCCCCCTTTGCATCTCTAATGCGAACTATTATGTTCCTAGACCTCAATTTATGAACCTTCCACGCTAGCATCCTCCCGGCTTTATTACTAAATTCAAAATTCCTCTGTTTCAACATATTAAGTTTACACCGAATATCGTGCATGTGCAGTTCACTTAGGTCCCCCCTGAATCTCCCTAGTTCCCGTTTTAGCTTAGCATCTCGTGGGTTGTTTTTTAATTGGACCTCCACCTCCCCAATCCTTTTTAGCAGGAATTCTTGCTGCCGCAACTTCATCCGTTTCCGGTGCACTCCCACTGCAATGAGCTTACCCCTTAATACCGCCTTTAAACAGTCCCAAACCATTCCTGGTGAACATTCCCCCGTATCATTTAACATTATGTATTCCTTTATGTCCCCTGTTATTTGTCGTACCACTTCCTTATCTTCCAGAAGGGTTTCGTTTAATTTCCACCACCCTCTATGGGTTCCGAATCCCCCGAGTTGTATATCACATATCACAGGGGCATGGTCCGACCATGTGCGCTCCCTGATTTCACATTTCTTTACCCCAGATACCAGGGTCCGATCAACAAATATCATATCAATACAAGAGTACACCTCATGCACCACAGAAAAGGAGGAGTAATCCCTTTGCCCTCTGTTTGTTTCCCTCCATAGGTCCACCAGACCTAATCCCATGACCAGGCTCTTCAAACACTTCCTATTTTGCTTAGATGTAGACAATTCCCCTTTAGAGGTGTCCACTCGAGGATCAAGTGGCACATTAAAGTCTCCTCCCATAATTACACACCCCTCTACCCTCCAAATTAATGTACTTTGGAGCTCCCTAAAAAACTGAGCCTATTTAACATTCGGGGCATAGACACAAACCAGAGTATACATCTTCTGGTCCCATTTTAATTTCACAATCACAAACCTCCCCAGTCTATCCCGAATTATTTCCACCACTTTCCCTGTAACCCGTGCCAAAAATAATGTACCCACCCCACCTTTCTTTCTTTCTAACTTATTTGACGCAAAGAATTTCTGGGGATATCGGGGATGGTTCACTCGATGCTCATCCTTAGTCATGAGGTGTGTCTCCTGTAGAAAACCAATGTCCCCTTGTAATTGTATGCATTCTTTCATAAGAAACTGTCTCTTTGCATAAGAATTAAGGCCTCGAACATTCATAGTCATTATATTTACCTCCGGCATTGTATCTTTATACCTCCCCCCTACTTCGCACACCCCTAGCCCTTGGATACCCCTCCTCACCTACCCCCCCCCACCCCTCCCCCTCCCCCTTCCCCTCCTCTCTCCCTTTCCCTCCACCGGTCCCAGTTTGGACCCCTTTGGGTGACTTCAGGCTACCCCCCACCTGTTCCTCCCTCTCAGAAGCCCCCACCAACTGGCTACTAAGCCTCCGTTGCTATCCTCCACCCCTACTTCCCATTATACCCTATCAAACTCCCCATAAGCCAACCACTTTTCATGCCCACCCGACTCCCCCCAATTATCCAGTTTCCCCCCAGAGCAGTAATACCACAATATACATCCAAACCACATCAAATGTTCATTTCAACACTCTCTGGCGTCTCAAATTTTTTTCCCCTCCAGGCACTCTGCTCCACTGGTGCGGCAGATCTCTCTCTCGGCCGCCCTTCTCCCGCCGTTCCAGATTACTCCCCTCCATCGTAGGAATCTCAGTCCAGCCTGCTTGTTTCACACCCTGTATCGCTGCATCCACCGAATGAGCCGTCGTCGTTTTTGCATTGATGGTGAATTGCAGGCCTACTGGAAACAGCCATCTATACCGCACGTTCTCCTCTTGCAGTCTTCTGGTCACCGCTTGATAGGCTCTGCGTTTTTTATAGTCAGGCTAGATATATCAGCAAAAACTTCCACCTCCGAGCCTTGCCATTTGATCTTGCCCAGCTTCCTGGAAGCTCTCATCACAAGCTCCTTGGATCTGTATTCATGCAGGCAGACTACCACATCTTGCACCTTGTTCTCTCTCCTTTGCCCCAGTGCTCTATGTGCCCGGTCCACCCTAAGGCATATTCCCTCCACTGCCATATCTGCAGCCTTAAGAGCAGACCCACAGAATTCCTCTGCCATGGACACATAATTCAGCGCTCCTTCGCTTTCAGGCAGACCCCTGATCCAGATATTCGATCTCCGGGACCTGTTTTCAAGATCCTCAAGTTTTTGCCACAACTCCTCTTGTGCCTCATTCACAGAGTCCACTCGGGTCTCAAAAGGGGCCCACCTACTCTCTTGCTCCTCAAGTCTATTTTCCACCTCATCCAGTCGGGTCCCCATAGATGCCATATCCATCTTAATCTCCTGGAGCCAGCCATGGACCTCCTCCTTCAACGCCCCCAGCTCCTGTTTCGTAGACTCGAACCATTCCTTTAGATCTTCTCTTAGAGCTTGAATGTCATTTGACACGCCCTCCGTGGCTCCAGCTTCGGCGGTATTTCGCTGCTCCTCACTGACCGCTGCCATCTTTGACACGTGGCTCTTAGCCCCCGCCGGACTCTTAAACGAAAAAGCTTTCAGGTCCATGGTGGTCTCCCGTGCCGCCATCAGCGGCTGTCTGCAAACCTACTTTAGTCCTCACGGAACCTGAAAGGGGGAACTTCCCTCTCTGCTCTTCCTGCCTAGAGATGCTCAAATGATCCTTCTCTGGGTCCTTTTTTTCACACTCGGCCAGCCCAGCGTCAACAGCCTGGGGAGGGGGGGGCCTGGTAGCTGCTTTATAATGCCCCCACTCTTCACTCTGCCAACCCCAGGCTTCCAACCTCCATACATTGCTGCTGGTGCTCACCGGGACGCCCTGGCCTCTGTTCTGCTCGGCCATGTGCTTTCCCCGACTGTCGGCCTCTTCCGGATCTTCTTACTCCGGCCTCGGACCTTCCCTGCACGGTATGCCTCCTCTCTGTCCGCACCGCTCTGCTTGCTTCTGATGACACTCACTCTGCTGCGCCACGCTCAGTCTCTTGGAGCCTGCCCGCTCCTGTGCTCTTTTTACCGCCGCTGCTCCGTGTGGCATCGCCAAACTTCTTTCCCTTCCTTCAGCAATGGGGAGTCTCCGGCACACTTTGCCCTTATTTTTTACTCCTCAGTTCAGCATTTTATGGGGGGTTTTCTGCTCATTTGGTGGGGTTAATGGCAGAGCTCTGTCAGCGCGCTGCCATTCCGTCCACCGACATCACCGGAAGTCCGTCTGACGAGTCTTAAGGGAGGTATTTGAAGAAAACTGAGTCCTTTCGAAAGTCAGACAGGTTGTTTCTGTTGTTTGGAGGAGCACACAAAGGCAAGGAGGCTTTGAAGGCTTCCATCTCCCTTTGGGTGAGGGAAGCCATATCCTCGGCCTATTTGCTGAGGCGCGAGCAGTTACCAGTCAGTTTGAGAGCACATTCGACTTGGGCGTAGGCCACGTCGTGAGCAGAATTGTGGTTGGAACCACCAGGAGACATTTGTAAGGCAGCAACCTGGTCGTCTTTGCAAACGTTCATTAAGCATTTTAAGCTGGATGTTTAAGTGGCAGAGGATGCATGGTTTGGAGTGGTGCTTCTTCAGGCCAGTCTTGCGGGTCCCTCCCAGGTTTAGTACTGCTATGGTACATCCCACAGGTATGGGACTGGACTGGAGGAACGATAAGGAAGGTGAAATTAGGTCTTATCTGCTAATTGATGTTCCTCGAGTGAGTCCAGTGCAGTCCCAATCTCACCCGGGGAATTCCGTTTTTCTCTTGTCTCCATAGATGTCTTCGGTCCTGAAGAACGTCAGCACATAGTGGGGGGGCCGGAGGCGCAGTCATGGAGAAGAAACGTTGAAGTTGGACAAAGGAGCAGCTTGTGAAGTTTGACTCTCCGCAGTTGGGGGTGTTCAAGCGAGGCCTCAAGGTGGTAAGTGATATCTCTTTCAGGTGGGGGGTGGTTTTCTGTCTAAGTGGGGGGCGCAGTGTATATTGTTCAGATCAGTTGTTTCCAAAGTTGCTTTTGTCAGTCTGCTTTGTCAATAGGATGCTGGTTGTGGTGGGAGGTGCCACCGGTATGTATATCCTAATGTCATCAAACATGACATGCTCATTCTCCAAGCTGCTGATGAGGTGACACTACCCACAGCTATGGGACAGGACTGGACTCGCTCTAGAAACGTCAATTAGCAGGTAAAGCCTAATTTCACCTTAATGGACTCGCTCATGAAACATGAAAAAAAAGAACCTCCCGCCACAGTGCCATCCAACTTAAAACTATACTTCATGGATATAATACCATTAACTAAAAAACATGGTTGATATTCATTTTTATGGTAGCACTTCAGTCTATTAGGTACATTGTTCAGTCATTCTTGAAGGAGGGGGCGGGGTGGCACAGAGCCTCAGCATGAGCTAATTAAAATGTATATACAGAGATTGAATTGGCTGTGAGCATATGCTGCCTCTTTTCAGCATACTAGCCCAGCACACGGGAATGGAGGAGGTGTGGGGTTTCTGGGTCAGTATAGGGCAGCACCAGAATGAGGTATTTCAGCACCCAGGACAATGAACACTCCTTCCTACCATGTTTGTTCTGATCCTTTTTCATGCCAGACACTTTGCCCTGATTTGGGGAGTCAATTCTGAGCATGTTTCTTGTTTTTCAGAGAGGAGACGGAGATCATTGAAGGAGAAGTCGTTGAGGTTCAGATTGATAGACCAGCTACAGGAACTGTAAGTCTGCTTGCATTCTGCAATAAGCAAGAGAGGCTGGACTTTTAGTGGCTGAACTGATATGTTAAAAATCTATAGCTTCCTTATCGTACCTCCAGTCCAAATGCATGGGTTTACGTTCTTCTGCCAGCAGATGGAGAATGAGCTACTGATTTGATGATGATGCCCTATAAGGGTATTGTGCAGCCTCTGACCATCCAGTATTTCTCAGTCTCCAACAGATAGGAGGTGGCGTACTTCCCTATGCACCTATGTGGAAAGATCCTGAAGGCATTAGACTGGGCCCTCCTGTGAGGGCCTGGTGCAGTGCTAATGGAAGGGCCCTGGAGTGCAGAACCCAGTGGGGCTGGGTCCCTCCCCTTGCCACCTCTTTTCCAGAGCCCTTTTTTTTTTTTTTTTTGTGGAGCTAGACCTTGAAGCGGCTTCCTTTTCCTCCTCACCAACCTTTAGGAAATGGCCAGAGGTTGAGTTTGGGATCAATGCGTAAAGTTAGCTTTAAAAAAAAATCCCACACAGGAAGGAGAAAAGGAGACCTGCAGCTGATCTCTGCATCGGGGAAGGCCTGCGGTGCTGGTTCAGCTTTCCTCTCAGGAGAGGAGTGTGGTAGTTGAGATGAGTTTGATTGCTCCAGAGCAGACCCAGGAACACATGGCCTTGCAGGTAGAGCAAAGCTACTGCTGAGTGGCCTGCAGCAGGTGCCAGCCCACCCATCTGTGGCTTCTCTGTGCCTCAGCTGTGAGGAAGAACACATTGCAGCCATGGCTCATCTTGCGAGCAGCCCCAGATCTGTTAATTCACAATATTACGTTGCAGAATGGGCTCCTGGATCTAAATCAGGTGCATATGAGTCATGAGCATTACCTATTGAAGAAGGGGCTTCTGGGCCCATAGAGAGACCTCCAATCCTTACTCCTGTAAGGGTGCTGGCTTAGGACGACTGGGGGTGTGTCTCCTACAAGGACACCCCCCTTCTTCCCCAGAGTTAATATTGTTGCTCCACCAGGCCTTTTGTCTGACGCAAGTCCTGGTGGACAGTCCAGCAGAGCTGCTTTTGAAGGGGTTGGCAGGGGCTCAGTCCCAGAGAGACTCATCTAACGTGATGAGAACTTGTAGGGATATGGAAGAGGATCTGGAGGACAGAGCCTCGGTGGTTTCTGAGGACTCCTTGGACCCACTGGAGGAGCTTCAGTACCTTTGGATTGGGCTCCCGAGGAGGAGCTGGAGGAGAAGGAACTTTCTGTAGCAGAAGCTCCCACAGTTGTCCACATGTTCCATAGGGATAAGCTGGTTTCCTCAGCTATTGTTGAGGAATGTCTGGTGCCCATGGACCCAATGGAGGACCCGCTTCTGAAGGGCATTCAGAAGCCTCCAAAGACCTTGCTGCTTCACAGAATTATAAAGAACATTATAACGGTGAAGTGGGACACCCTTATGTTTGTTTACATTTGAATACCACTTCTGATGCAGGCCTGAGGATTGTCAGGTCTATATCAAAGCTGTATCCTTTTCTGCTGGAGGAGAAGGAATGGTTATGCCTACCTAGAGAGGGATGCGTAAATCAACAGTGACTATGAAGACAACCATCCTAGTTGAGGAAGGAATGATCTTGAAAGATCTTCAGGACTGGAGGATGGAGGTCTTGTTATAGCAGTCCTTTTGAGGACTTATCTCTGGCATTGCAGGGGGCTGTGTATGAGGCCTATATAGCCAAGGCCTGTTTACAGTGCCTCGGAAGAGTTCTGAGAGTCGGAAGCTGTTTTGGAAGTGGCACAATTGGAGTCAAGCTCTACATTCTGTATGACTTCGGCCAAGAATATGGCCACAGTGATGATGGCATGTCATTTTATGTGGTTGCAGAACTGGTAGACAGACATGGCCTTCAAGATGTGGCTTAGCAAGCTATCATTCAAGGGGCAATTGCTTTTTAGGGAGGATCTGGAGAAATTGGTCAAAGACCTACAGGACTCTAAAAGTGTTTAAACTTCCTGAGGATATGCCTTAGGTTTCAGAACTGTTTACTTCCTTGCAAAGCTGGTTTTGTGAAGGTCATAGTTTTTGGTCCTGTAGGTCGGATCTTCCCAGAGGTCGTGGTTCCTGTCCTGGGGCCAGTCCTTTTTGGGGTAACTGTTGATAAAGCAGAGAGAGGGGCAGCAAGAGCTTCGGCTGACTCCAAGGCCTCCCAGTGAAGGTTTTGGGGTACAGCCTGTGGGTGGTTGTTTTGTGGTGTTACTGGTTACTATGGACAAATGAGTGCTGGAGGTGATTTAAAAAGGTGATGCCCTTGAGCTGGCACAGTCCTCTGTCATGCTTTTATGAAATCTCCCTACAAGGCTCTAGCAAAACACAGGTGGTGTAGGACACTCTCAAGTAGCTGCTAAAGTTGGAGGCTAAAGGACTGAGGGTTTGGTCAGTACTCCATTTATTTTGTGGTTCCCAAAAAGGAAGGGACCTTTTGTCCTGTTCTGGATTTAAAGGAGGTGAACAAGGCCCTGAGGGTACCTAGGTTTTGAATGGAGAACTTGTGGTCTGCCATAGTGCCAGTTCGACAAAGGGAGTATTTGACATCCTTTGGATCTTATTTTATGTCCATATTTTCATATCCCCATTTGGCACAGAAGTACCTGTGCCTCGTGGTCCAGGTGAGAGATTTCAGTTCTACACCATCCATTTTGGTTTGGTCACAGTTCCCCAGACCTTCAGTGGTGGCAGCTGCTCTAAGGAAAAGACAAGAAAGATTTTGGTGTATCCATACCTTGATGATTGGTTGATCCGGGGGGAGGGGGAATCCTTTCAAGGAGGCTATGGAGCAGGTGGTGGTTTTGTCCAGGGGGTGAGCTGGGTTATCAATTTAGCAAAAAGCAAACTGGAACAATCTCAGTCCTTGGAATACCTGGGTGCTTGTTTTGACACAAAAACAGGAAGGCAGGTCCTCATTGATGCAGGATAGGATCCTGAAGTTGCAGGCACAGATTTAGGATTTGTTAAGAATGTGGTGTCTCGGTGTGTGGGGCTATCTCTGGGTTCTGGGGTCCATGGCGGCCACTTTGGATTTAGTGCCTTGGGTCAGGTACATAATGCATCCTCTACAAAGGGCTTTTCTGTTGCATTGGTCACTGCAACAACACTAACTGTAAATGAGACAGCCCTTGCAAGGGGAGGCCAGGGCAAGTCTTGCTAGTTTGGACCACTCAAAGGTAGAAATGAGTCTGGCATCTCCGGAGTGAGTCTTGGTCACCATGGATGCCATTTTGAATGGCTGGGAGGTCCATCATCTGTGGATGCTGGAGGAAAGTGCTTGGTCAATCAGTCATCGGGAAACATAAACAATTTTTCTGGCTCTCAAAGACTTTTCCCCCTTGATCTTAGCACCAAGGCAGTGAGAATAAAGTCAGACATGTGATGGCAATTGCCTGTATCAACTGACAAGGTGACATGAAGGCCCCTGGTAGCAGTGGAGGTGGTGCCACTCTTAAGGTGGACAGAGGATCATCTGTCAGTATCCTTATGTTGCAGGAAAGGAGAATGTATAGGTGGATTATTTGAGCAGACACCTCCTAGCTCCAGGAGAGTGATCTCTCATGAAGTCAGCCTTACCAGTCCCCTAACCGGGACATATCTTTGTCCCCAGCAGTTTTGTTGTCTGTCTTGACTAGATTGTAAGCTCTGATGAGCATGGACCATCTTTTATATATCTCTATACAGTGCTGCTTTCTCCTTGTAGTGCTATACAAATGATCAGTAGTAATAGTAATAGAGGTGCTGGGAGACATTTGTTATGGATGTGATGTCAAAGTGAGCAGGTTCTTCCGCTAATGAAAGAAGCAGCTGTCGCAAGGTCTAGACACCTTGGTACAAAGGTGGCCCTGTGATGGATGGCTGTACGTGTTTCCTCTATTGTCACTGTTAGGCAGAGTGATTGAAAAGGTAGAGGCCCACCCCAGGGTAGATGGTGTTGGTAGCTCTGGACTGTTCATGGAGACTGTGATAGATAGATTCAGTCAGGCTCGTAGAGGATTAGGTGCTTCTCTGGTTGTCGGAAAGCCTTTTGTGGCAAGGACCAGTTCGAATGCCAGTTGTAACTGAGTTCTCACTTACAGCATTGCTCTTGAGAGGGCAAAACTGAGGAAAAGAAGCTATTTCTCTGTCTACCTCCTTAGTCTAAATGCAGGTGTGGAGGAGTTTTGAGAGTTGGTGTGAAGAGTGTGATCTCTGTCTGTTAGAGTTTTTGTTTCTGGACATCTTGGCCGTCTTGCAGGATGGCCTTGAGAAGGGGTTAGCTTTTAGTTCTTGGAAAGTGCAGGTTGCAACTCTTTCTGTTTCAGAGGTCAGCTCTAGGATTAGTCTCTCTTAAACCATCTGCTTTTTGAGAGGAATCCGGCCTTTTGTGCCATTCGATAGTTCCATCTTGGGATCTCAATTTGGTGTTGATAGCATTATCAGTGCCTCCCTTCAAAACTCTTCTGGGACATTTCTACTAAGGATTTAACGCTGAAGGCCATGTTGCTGGTGGACTTTTACTCCACAGGATGAATTTTGGAGTTGCAAGTGTTGTAAGGAGAACCGCTTTTGGTTATCTCTAGGGGATAAGGTGGTGTTTAGTTCAGTGCCCTCCTTTCTGACCAAGTGATGTCTGCCTTCCATCCTAATCAATCTGTTACTCTTCCGGATTTTGCAGGGGCCAAGGATGTTGCAGAGGTGAAGGTATTGCATAAATTATCTAGGAGATGTGCTGTCTTGCTTGGTGCCAAGATTCAAGACATTACGAAGAATTTACCAAGACTCTTCAAGCCTATTGACATTTATCCGATGCTACTCACCCATGTTGGCACAGGTGATACTGCTAGGTTCCCACCTGAGCATATCAAAAGTAGTCCTGGGAGAGAAGGTGAAGCAGTTAGCTGCACAAGTAGTGTTCTCAGTCCTCCCTGCCCGAAGGTCAGAGACAAAGCCAAGAGGCTTGCACCCAGGAGATGAATGCCTGGTTGCATGGATTTGTTATCAAGAGTGTTTTGGCTTACTGGACCATGGAATGATTTTCCAAAGGCTGCAGAGCAGAGATGGCATCCACCTATTGAAAAGGGGAAATTGTCTTCCACTGCGGACTGTGGCTACTCTACTGAAAGCTTTAAACTAGGATCGTCAGGGATGGCTAAACAAAGCCCTCGAGCAAGTAAAACATTAGAAGATAGTATAGAGAAGTGAAAAAAAGGGCAACATCTGGAGAACTGCATATACTAATGACTATAGTATGCAAAATAAGTTCCAAATTTAAAAGCTGTAATGGAAGAGGCTGTCTTAGATATAGTGCAATCACAGAGACATGGTAGACATAAAACAGTGACTGGGACATAGTTAAAACAGGCTATAATCAGGAAAGACAGGGCAGGAAGAAAAGGAGGAGGAATTAGCGCTTATCTGTAAAAAAAAAATAAAAAAATAAATAATAATAATATTAAAGCCTCCCTCACAGAAAAAGAAATAGAGAAGTAATTGAAGATATTCATAGCATTGCTATAACTCTCAAAAGCTTGTCAAAATTATATCAAGTTAGTCCAAAAAAGATATCTCCTACAACATGTTGGATCTTTATTATATGTATTTGGAGCATAAATGTAGATTAGTCTGCTTTGTTACAGAAATAATGGATGGTCAGAGGCTGCACTGGACCCATATAGGATAATGTCATCAAATCAGTTGTTCTTAGCCTGCATCTGCTGGCAGGGGAGCCTAAACTTGCACATTTGGACTGGATTGGAGGGATTTAAGGAAATAAAATAAGAAGATAAAGCCTAATTCTACTTTAGGTTTATACATTTGTTTCTCTGTGCAGGATGCTTATCCTTCTCCAGGAACAAGCAAGATGTCAGCCCTCACATATGGGTGATGTCGACGGAGCCCGTGCGGAGCATTTCCCCAGCTTTCAAAGAAAACCTTCGGAAATGCTACCACGCATGCATGGTCAACTTCCCGCCCAAGGGAAGTCTCCTTTTTCCCGTGGAACCCAATGGATTCATGTCCTGTATCCCCGGAAAAATTCCTTGAAAATTATCCTCTTAATGAGATTTTCCCGGTTTGCGTACCATTTCCTCTTCCCGCCTCGAGCCACGCTGTCCCTGGTGCTGTTCTTGGATGCTTTCTCTTTTTTTCATCTAGGCTCGGCTCGCCTCAACCAGCACTCGCGCCATTTTTTCGCCCGGGGTTGTTGACCCCTTCCGGGTGTGATCCACAATGTCTCCTGGTGGCTTTAAAAAGTGTGATCATTGCGGTCAAATCATGTCTGTCATAGACATCCACGACTGCTGCTTACATTGCCTTGGCCCAGACCATGACAGTACCTCCTGCCACCTGTGTCAGGCTATGACCCCTCAGACCAACAAGAAACAGTTGGAGTTTCAGGAGATGTTCCCACTGTCTGGCTCTGTTCCTGCTTCCCTGACGCTGAGCCCGAAGTCGAGCACCTCCCGTGAGGCCCGGGTGTCTTCGGAGTCTCACGGTGGCAGCTCCTCTGGAAAGACGCCAGACCCTGGCAAGAAAAAGAAAAAATCCTCAAAGCCAGTCGAGGTTCTACTGGGGAAACCTGGAAAGGTCCCATGATGGGACTCGGCCGACTCCGAGCAGCGCCCTCCTAAGGTCTCTAAGAAGGAGTCCTCGGTCAGCGGTGACTGTGCGAGGCTCCCTGAGGCCACTGTCTTCGTAGAGGATGCGCTCGCCAGAGCATCTGCGCTGGGCCCGAAACCCTCTGTGCCCGCGCTGAAAGCTGCAGAGCCTTCTGACATCGAGGCAGTAATGGTGGTCTGTAGAGTATCTCTGCCATCCTGACCATGCAGCAGGCGATGTCAGGTTCGTCCGCATCATCTGCCCCGACAACAGGGCCCCCGACTGCGGTGGCGTCCCCAGGTGCTATCTGCCTTGGGCCTGCCCTCGGCCCCAATCCTGATCTTTCGGTGTCTGGTTCTTCCCAGCTAGTTTCCGGGAGTTTGGCCCGAGACCAGTCGGGGGGGGGGGGGGGTCTCAATTCCCAGATGAAGGCCTCGAGGCGCAGGAACTCCGAGCCTCTGGCTCCTTGACGCCCTCTGAGTCAGACTGGGAGATGACGTTGAGGCCTCCCCCAAGACATCTCGACACTGAGATATCCTTTTGGAGCTATCTCCCCCGGAACTCCGATGCCATTACCCACCCAAGACCTTGGCTTTCTGCGACTTCATCTAGGACATGACTGAGGAGGACCCGCACACCGAAGAGCTGGAGATCCTCCAGTATGAGTCCCCCCCCCCCCCAAAGGAGGAGGTTGTATGGGTGCCGGTGCGACCTATTCTCGAACGGCTGCTCCTACGGATGTGGGAGACCCCGGCCTCTGTGCCGGTGATCAGCCAATGCCTCGTTGCCATCTACCGCGTCAAGAAGAGTCCAGGCTTTCAGAAGGCCCAACCCCCCACAATTCCATGGTGGTGGAATCCTCAATGCAAAAGCTCAGGGGCCAGAAGACTTATGCTTCTGTACCCCTGGGTAGAGAGGCCAGGACCCTCAATGCCCTAGGGCTTAAGTGCTTCCAAGGGTCCATTCTGGGCTGTCAGATACATCCCTATGTAGAGCTCATAGGTTGTATCTTAAGAGCCTCATCCAGGAGCTCGCTGGTTTCTCAGCAGGACTCGCCAGGGAACCCCTGCAACGGTTCCAGATCTTGGTAGCCACCAACCGGGACTGCTCCTGACATGTTCCTGTCTCGGGCCACCTACAATGGGTTTGAGGCTGCAGCCCGGGCAGCAGCTGCAGGCATCGGTGCCAGGCCTGGCTGCAGACCGTGGACCTCGAGCAGTGGTTCCAGGAAAAACTGCTGGATGTCCCCTGCACCAGGGAGAATCTATTTGGAAAACCTATGGCCGACAAGGCGGCTGACATTGAGGTTTAGGTGGTGATCAGGCAGAGGCTCTCAAAGAAGACCTCTACCCTTCCCCGTCTTGGGGAAAAGGCCAACTTTCTCGAGGAAGAAGGGCCCTTTCCATCAGAGTCACCACTACCAGGTCTTTCCAAGCCAGCAGCACCAGAGACCCTAGCCCAAGGGCCAGGGACACGGACCCAGGAAGCCAAAGGCTCCCAAGCCACAGACACCAGCTCTGGCTCAATCTGGCGGGAGCTTTTGACTCCCAGGGCGGGGCCTCTCTCCTCCTGGGAGACACTCACCAGCCCACAGGGGACCGTTTGGCACTCTTCGCCCACAGGTGGCCAAAGATCACCTCGGACCAGTGGGCGCTCTGGGTGGTGAAGGAGGGTTACCACCTTTGTTTCCAACTACCATCTCCGGGGCATTTTCCAGGCGAGCCAATGCGACCTTTCCTTCACCAGGCCCTTTTGCTCTCAGAGCTAGCAGGTCTACTAAGGGACAGGGCGGTAGAGCCTGTTCAAAAACCAGGAGAAGGAGGCCTTCTGCAAAAGAGTAAACAGCAATCCAGCGGAGGGCAAAGACCATGGCCAACAACTATGTAAAATCAAATTGAGTTTATTGGAGACCCAACTTTACAAGTTTCGGCCTTAAGCCTTTGTCAGTGGTCTAAAAACAGACACATAAACACACAGTTAAAACCCTTTCCAGGCCGAGCCCAAAACTCTCGGGATCTAAAATTCTGACTAAATATTCCTATGAAATGGTATATGATACATGACCATAGCAGAAGGAAAATCACTATTAGAACATATTGAATAAGACGGGTACAATTTTCCTGAAATATGCAAAAATTAACCCGGCTGCAGAATGTGGATTAAAAATTTAAAGTAGGCCTTCAAAGGGTTAAAACATGTAAAATATAAAACTCATAATAAAAAAAGTATTCAGAAATAATATATGCCAAAATTGAAATACATTACCAGGAGAATACAAATAGCTGAGTGTAGTGCCCATCCAGAAGGGCAGGACAATACCACTCTTCCCAGTCTAAAATAATGAACAAACAAATAAATTGTGTATTGGTTACATACGCTGTAATGAAGGGAGGGAACACATACCAGCAAAAATAAGTGCAAGAAGAGGAAAAGAACATGTACAGCAGACACTAAAAAACATATATATATATATATAATAGCATTCAATAAAAAGCAATAAAAAACAATAACCATTTGCAAATGCTTTCAGTGTGTAATGAAAGTTGTGAAAACAATAAAAACAGCGAATGTAAAAAATGTGATGATAATAAAACATGAATCTAGAAACAAACATTTATGAATACTAGTGTATAGTTAACGTTAAAAAACATGAAAAATTAGACATAAATGCATATAAAAACATTGTTAAAAATGGCATCATGACTTGAGAAAACATATTATAAAAATAATAATGATTTCATCATAAAACTTATATATCCGAAAACACTAGGGTAACCATTTCTGAAATGCTGAAACTGAAAATTAGCCATCTGAAATGCTGAAACTGAAAATTAGCCAGTCATGCGTGTGATGATTAGTACAAAAATATATAACAATAATCACAAGAATAATAGAGAACAACATTGGCAAATCTTGATTGCAAAGTAATAGTGTGCATCAACTTGAATAAAACGTGAAATACATGAAAGGGTTGTAATGTCGTCCCAAAATACAGCAACAGAAACTTGTGATGGGTTAGCTAAAAAAAAGGGGAGGAAAAGAAAACGCTCCACCGTGCACTGTACTGAAAGAACATTCATCTATGCAATAGAAGTGTGCATTAGAAGACCCTGAAGTCTAAAAAAAAAAAAAAAGTCAAGATTTGCCAATGTTGTTCTCTATTATTCTTGTGGTTATTGTTATATATTTTTGTACTAATCATCACACGCATGACTGGCTACTTTTCAGTTTCAGTATTTCAATTTTGGTATATATTATTTCTGAATACTTTTTCTTTTTTTGATTATATGAGTCTTATATTTTACATGTTTTAACTGTGCATTTGTGTGTCTGTTTTTAGACCCCTGATGAAGGCCTAAGGCCGAAACTTGTAAAGCTGGGTCTCCAATAAACTCAATTTGATTTTACATAGGTGTTGGCCGTGGTCTTTGCTCTCCGCTGGATTGCTCAGTAGAGCCTGTCCCCCAGCACTTCTGGGGAAAGAACTGTTACTCAAGGTACTTTCTTGTCCCCAAGAGAACCGGGGGTCTCAGGCCCATCCTGGACTTCCGAGAACTGAACAAGTTCCTGGTGTGGGAGAAATTTAAAATGCTCTCCCTTGGAACGCTGCTGCCCTACCTCCACCAGGGAGACTGGCTTTGCTCCTTGGACCTAAAGGATGCTTACACACACATCCTAGTCCACCCATCTCACTGGCAGAACCTGAGATTCATGGTAGGGGGAGGCCATTACCAATACAGGGTACTTCTCTTTGGCCTGGCCTCTTTGCCAAGAGTGTTCACAAAGTGCCTAGCAGTGGTAGCCGTCCATCTGCACCTACAAGGGGTGTTTGTCTTCCCCTACTTGGACAACTGGCCCATCAGGGGTGACACAGCCGCAGAGGCCAGTCAGGGCACAGAATGTACCATCCTTATCCAGCAGCACCTGGGGTTCGTCTTCAACCATCCTAAATCACAATTCTCTCCGGTACAAGACCTAGAGTTTATCAATGCTCAGCAGGACACGGTGCAGGCTAGAGCCGCCCTCCCTCTGGACAGGGCAGAATGCCTCAAATAGGTGGCAGGGGAGGTTCAGCACCGCACAACAGTGCTGGCTCAACTTCTTATCCGCCTGCTGGGACACATGCCCTCCACAGTCCATGTCACACCCCTAGCCCACCTGCACATGTGACAGCCCACGGGCCGACAGGGTCAGAGTCTCCCGCCAACTGGCAGGATCCCTCGATTGGTAGCAGAACCAGGGCCTCCTTTGGACAGGCGCCCTCACCGCTGTGTACCTTGACTACAGATGCCTCTCTCCAGGGCTGGGGAGCTCACTGTGGAGTTCACTGCACTCAGGGTTGCTGGTCCAGGGAAGAGTGTCTCTCTTACAGATAAACCTCCTGGAATTCCGGGCGGTAGCCCTCGCCTACGTGCGTTCTGCTCCCTCTTGCGGAACAGACCTGTGCTGGTCCAGACAGACAACCAGGTCACAATGTTCTGTATAAACAAGCAGGGGGGCACAGGTTCGTACTCCCTCTGCCAAGAGGCTGTAGTCCCCCCTCGGCTTTGCAGTGCGCAGTGGCATGCTTCCGACAGCGGTCTACCTCCCGGGCCAGGACAACTACTTGGCAGACAAACTCAGCAGAGTCCTACGCCCTCACGAGTGGCGAAGAAGCTCTTCCGCCTTTGGGGCTGGCCTGAGATGGACCTCTGCCTCTCCTGACAACGCACAGTTGGCTCGCTTCTGCTCCAAGCAGCTGCAGCCACAGAAGGTAGCGGCAGATGCGATCCTAATCTCATGCTCTGAGGGACTGCAGTATGCATTCCCATTGACTCCCCTAGTCACCAAGACTCTGTTCAAAATTCAGAACAAGAGAGCATCGGTGATACTGATTGCCCCCAGGTGGCCCAGGCAACCCTGGTTCCCACTACTGCTCTCGCTGGCGGCAGCACTGCCAGTACCCCTGGGCTGAGCCCCAGACATCCTGACGCAGGAGGAGGGCTCCCTTCTACTCCCCAGTGTGGGGTCACTGACTCTAACGGCCTAGCTGCTGAGAGGGTAGCCTTGGCCCCCGCTCAACCTACCACAAGAGATTGAGGAAATCCTGCTAGCCTCCAGGAAGCCCTCCACGAGGAGGGCTTATGCCTTTAAATAGTGCAGGTTTGCTCTGTGCTGCACAGATAGGAAGGAGAACCCGTTTTTCTGTCATGTCATCTGGTACTACAATACCTAGTGCATCTGTCGCGCACAGGGCTGAAATCTAACTCAGTCCGGGTGCATCTGTGTGCCATAACCGCTAACCACCACCCAGTGGGGGGAAAGCCCTTATCTAGCCAGCCCCTGGCTTCCCGTTTCTTATGGGGCCTTCTGCTTTCCAAGCTCCCTGTACGCACTCAGGCAGCAGAATGGGACTTCAACGTGGTGCTTTCCCAGCTCACTAAGCAGCCGTTCGAGCTACTGGCCACCTGCCACCTCAGATATCTATCTTGGAAGGTGGCCTTCCTGGTTGCTCTGATTTCAGCTCACAGAGTCAGCGAGCTTCAAGCGCTGGTGGCAGCCCCCCCGTACACCAGGTTCTTCAAGAACAGGGTAGTGCTCTGCACTCACCCCAAGTTTCTCCCGAAGGTGGTATCCCCATTTCACCTCAACAAGGAGGTGGTGCTCCCCACCTTCTACCCGCAGCCTCATGCCGGCATGGAGGAGCTCATACTCCACACATAGGACAGGGCTTGTTTACAGTCCAATCTGCAGCGGACCCAGGGCCACCGCAAAGCACCTCAGCTTTTCGTGTCTTATGACCCCAGCAGACTGGGGCTCCCTATAACCAAGCATACCCTATCCTCTTGGGTGGCGGATTGCATCGCCCTCGCGTATGAGTGGGTGGGTCTCTCCCTGGAGCACCGGATCACAGCGCATTGCGTGAGGACGATGGCTACATCGGTGGCCCACTTCTGTTCCGTGCTGGTGACAGAAATTTGCAGTCACCACTTTGTCATCCATTCACAAGTTTGCAGCACACTACTGCCTGGAAAGCAAATCCCGGAGGGACAATGCCTTTGGTCAGGCAGTGCTGTGTAATTTTTTTGTAGGTAACTCCTGCCCTCCAACCCTCTGGGTTCAGGCTACAGAAGTGATAGTGTTGCTGGATGCTAGGGTCTTGCAGAGTCTCTCAATGGGGACTCACCTTCTGCAACTCATGGCCACCCGTTTGGTCGCCATTGGTACTGTCGTGGTTTGGTCCTCGACAGCCTGGGACTAGGGAGTCCCATATGTAAGGACTCCCTGCTTGTTCCTGGAGAAAGCGTAGTTACTCACCTGTAACGGGTTTTCTCCGGGAGCAACACGAATCAGTCCTCACAACCTTCTCTCCTCCCCTTGGAGTTGCCATCCTTTTGTTTTTACCTGACTGCCGTTTTAGCTATGTCATCTGACTGAGCAAGATGGCACCCTAGGGCGGGAAGGGGACCACGCATGCTTGGTAGCATTCCCAAAGGCTTTCTTTGAAAGCTGGGGAAATGCTCCACGTGGGCTCCGTCGGTGTCTGTGTTGAAGTCACCCATATGGGAGGACTAATTCCTGCTGTTCCCAGAGAACATCTGTTACAGGTGAGCAACTATGCTTTACCCAGTGCTAACCATGGTCTCTTCTCTCATACCTTCCCATGTTTCTACAGGGTTGTAAAGTGGGAAAGCTGACATTAAAAACTACAGAGATGGAAACTATTTATGACCTGGGAACCAAAATGATTGAATCACTCACCAAGGAGAAAGTGCAGGCTGGGTAATGGAAAGACTTCACTTGGTCTATGAACTGGGTGGAGGGTGGTACAGGTAATGGAGAGACTCAATCTGAGCAAATGCACCTTGTGTACAACTAGAACCTCATCCCACCCCTGTCTAAACATCCATCAGTAGGAAAAAACCCAGCAAAGGTCTATCTATTGTACACAGTTGCCGTGATGTGGGTGATTTCTACTATGGGCCAAACCCCTGGCTATAACTTTATTTCTTTAAAATTCTTACTAAGAAACCGAGAGACATGATGGCAGAAAAAGATCATACGGCTTATCCAGTCTGCCTTTCTATATCAAGGGCCTTGTTTTGTTACAAACTATTAAATGTTTCCACTTTTTTGCAGTGATGTAATCACAATTGATAAAGCTACAGGAAAGATTACCAAGCTTGGGCGCTCCTTCACTCGGGCACGAGACTATGATGCCATGGGTGCCCAGGTATGAATTGGGGGGTATTGGAGGGGTGGGGGGAGGGTGGTAATTCAGATGCTGTGGAGTCTCAGGTTTGAGTTTGGGGTGCTGTGATAGTGATGTTAAGGATACATGGACTCTTGGAGGTGAGTAGGGGTTTCTGTGGCAGAGGAGAATTAGAATGCTGTCATAATTCAGGGCACTGCAGTATGAGGTGGGGGAGGATTGTAATGAATTGTGACTGTGCCCATCCTCCTCTGCTTCTTCTCAGACTAAGTTTGTGCAGTGTCCTGACGGGGAGCTACAGAAGCGGAAAGAAGTGGTGCATACCGTGTCATTGCATGAGATTGATGTTATTAACAGCCGGACGCAAGGCTTCTTGGCACTCTTCTCAGGTACCCAGAAGGTGGAAGAGGGTAGGAGGAAGACGTGACACTGCGAACAATGCTCTGACTCTTAAATCATCTCTTGGCTCTAGGTGATACTGGTGAGATCAAATCTGAGGTTCGAGAGCAGATTAATGCAAAGGTGGCTGAGTGGAGAGAGGAAGGGAAGGCGGAAATCATCCCTGGGGTAAGGGCCAAGAGAGGAAAGGGGTAAGTGGAAAGCTATCGCTGGAGTAAGGGTGGCGAGAGGAAGGGGAGCTGGAAATTCATCCCTGGAGTAAAGGCTCAGAGAAATGGGATGTGGAGATTCTCCCCAAGGCAAAGAAGGCAGAAATCCTTTCCAGGCTAGCAGCCGGTCTCTCTTGCAGGTTGAAAAATAGTGTGTGTGTTCTTGTTGATAGTGATGCTCAGACTGGATTGCTATTTGTGTAGGGTTCAGTCTTATCTTGAATGTTCCAGATCTTCCTGCTAGACAAGTCCAGACAAGTGGGTTATTCCATAGTGCCCCTACAGTCCAATCCAGACTCATGGGTTGTGTCCCTCCTCCAGCAGATGGAGACTGATCATTCAAGCTTTTGGTGATGTCACTACATAAGAAGCAAACATTTCTCCCACCAAGCCGGTATACTCGGTCTCCAGCAGATGGGACACAACCCCTGTAGCCTGGACTAGTGGAGGGGTTACTTGAGTTATACAGAGTTGGTAAAAAAAAAAAAAAAAAGGCAAAGGTGTAGGGAGTATAAATTGCTCCCAGTCTAATTCCTGTCTCAAAGAATTTAAACCCTCAGGTTGTCAGGGTGAGCAGCGGCTATGATGACTAGGTCTGCCCCAGGGCGCCGAGGTCATTAAGTCGACAGTAGGGTTACCTCAGGTGCAGAAAACATAGATTGTGAGCCCTTCGGGTACAAGGAAAATATATATACAGTACCTGAATGTACACTGCTCTGACTGGTAGAAAATCGGTATATAAGTCTAGTTAAATAAATAAATAGGGCCCTGGGAGGAGTGGGGGTGAGATTTGCTTCTCCTGCTCAGTGGCTTTCAGACCTCCTGCCTGTTGCAGAGCCAGTTGATTCTGGTTCACCCCTACCTGGACAACTGGCTTATTCGGGCCAAGTCACACAAGGAGAGCCTCGTAGCCACGTAGCAGGTCCTCAACCTTCTGCAGTCTGGGGTGGGTGGTAAAAATGTAATGTGTGCCTTCGAGTCAGTCCTGACTCCTGGCGACCCAGAAGCTCCTGTAAATGTAGCCAAAAGCCACTTTGTCCCATCTCAAGACTTGCTATATCCAGGGCGGGGTATTCTTTCCGGCAGAGAGGTGAAGGAAGATTCAGGTCCAGATCTGTCTATTTTTGGCGCAGCGGTCGCAATTGGCATGGTCTTATCTCCAGGTTCTGAGCTCCATGGTGTCGATGTTGGTCTTGGTGCTGTAGGCAAGGGCGCACATGTGATCCATTACAGCAGGCGCTGCTCTCCTGGTGGTCGCCTCAAAGGCATTTTCTGAGTCGTCAGCTAGTCTGTCCACTGCAAGTACGCAGCAGCCTATCCTGGTGGTTATCGCAGAGCAACCTCAAAAAGGGAATGCCTCTGGAACAGCTGAAATGGATTGTAATCACAGCAGGTGCAAGTCTCTCCGGTTGGGGAGCACATTGCTTAGCGCAGATCGCACAGGCCATTTGGTCTTCAGGACCAGACACACTGGTCCATCAATCGTCTGGAAATGAGGGCGGTCCGCCTGGCTCTCCTTGAATTTCAGGCCCTGGTACAGCATCAGGCAGTCAGGGTGTTTTCAGACAACACCTCCACCGTCACGCTGCCCATTCCGCCCTGCCGATTGATATAGACAAGTCTGACAGAGGAGATAGATAGCCCGACTTCTTTGGTGGGTAGAGGAGAATTTTACTTAGTTGTCTGCGGCTCGTGTGGCTGGAAAAGAAAATGTTCAAGCAGACTTTCTAAGCAGGCATCATATAGATCCAGGAGAGTGGTCCTTGGCGGACGAGGTCTTCTGCCAGTTGATGTACTACTGGGGGACTACTGATCATGGATCTCATGGCGTCGGCAGAGAATGCCAAGGTGGAGCAAATCTTCAGCAGATGCAGGGAACGGATGTCTGAAGGCCTCGATGCGTTGGGTTAGAACTGGCCAGAAGAGGGGGCCTGCTCTATGCCTGTCCTCTGTGGCCTCTCATAGGGCGTCTGATTCAGCGAGAAAAGGCACATGTGGGACTGGTACTCCTAGTAGTCCCGAATTTGCCACAGAGACCATGGTATGCAGACCTGGTGCTGCTGCTAGTGGACAGTCCTTGCCAACTGCCATTGAGGAAAGACCTGTTGACACAGGGGTTGGTGTGCATACCTCAGGTGGATCAATTCTTGCTTATGCCTATCAGGCTCGGGGGCAGTCCTTTCGGGGCAGAAGGAGTTCCATAAGGGGCTCCTTTGCAGGTACCGGTGCGGCGGTTAAAAAGTCCCATTAAGATGAGGAGGACTCAGGTGGAGACTGTGCCAATCGGGGGTTGCCTTTGGCAGTTTTACCTGGCTTGGGTCTACCTTACCTCTGACTGGAGGGTGCTGGAGATCATTCGCAAGGACTATGCTCTGAAGTTTGCGGTTCCCCTGGCGGATGCCTTTCTGATATCTCCCTGTCGGGCACCAAGAAAGGCACAGGCAGTCTGAGACGCTCAACCAGTTAATTCAGCTGCAAGCGGTCATGCCCGTTCCGCATATTCAGCTGGAGCAGGGGCTTTACTCAATCTACTTCATGGTACC
Source organism: Ichthyophis bannanicus (assembly GCA_033557465.1). NCBI lineage: Eukaryota > Metazoa > Chordata > Amphibia > Gymnophiona > Ichthyophiidae > Ichthyophis > Ichthyophis bannanicus. The sequence goes on along the minus strand of CM066051.1, from coordinate 51,570,013 downwards.
CAAGAAAGAGGGTTCCTTTTGGCCCATTCTCGATCTCAAGTATGTCAGTCGAGTGTTGTGTATTCCTTATTTTCAGATGGAAATCCTGCAGTCTGTGATTATGGCAGTGCGTCAGGGTGAGTTTCTTTCCTCTCTGGACCTCACGAAAGCCTACCTGCATGTGCCTATTCAGGCAGATCATCCATGTTTCCTTCCCTTCTTGGTGCCCAGGTGGGTATTTCCAGTTTCAAGCACTTCCCTTCAGGCTAGCCACGGCATCGCGCACCTTCACCAAGATAATGGTGGTGGTCGCAGCCCAGTTGAGGAGCGATGGGGTACTGATACACCCCTTCCTGGATGATTGGCTCATTCGAGCAAAGTCGCGCCAAGAGAACGTAGAGGGTAGCTGGTCTGGGTGGTGAATGTGACCAAGAGCCACCTTACACCCTCCCAGAGTGTTCTATATCTGGGTGCTCGCTTTGACAGGGGATGGTGTTCCTGCCGGACAGGAGGTGCCAGAAGATTCAGAATCAGATCCATCAATTTTTGAGGCAATAATTGCAGTCTGCATGATCATACCTGCAGATCCTGGAATCCATGGCCTCGATGCTGGATTTGGTTCCATGGGCACGGGCTCACATGTGGCCCTTACAGCGGGCGCTTCTGTCCTGCTGGTCGCCTCAGCAGCATTCTCTCTCTTGCCGACCCCTGTGCACCTTGGAGGTAGGCACCAGTCTAGCGTTGTAGTTAGTCGACTTGCATGTCCAGGGGCATGCTGCTGGAACTGTCAGAGTGGACACTGGTCACAATAGGTGCTGGTCTCTCCAGCTGGAGTGCGCACAGCGAGGGGCAGATTGCACAGGGAAGTTGGGCGCTATTCTAGACGCAATGGTCCATCAACAGGCTGGAAAGGCGAGCTGTAAGGTTGGTTCTCCTGGAGTTTCAGGAGTTGCTCTGATACACAGCCGTGAGAGTATTATCGGACAATGCTTCCACAGTGGCCTACAGCAATCGACAAGGAGGAAAAGACAGCACCAGTGTGGCAGAGGAGATTGCGGCGCTTCTTCAGTGGGCAGAGGCCAATCCTTGCGCAGCTGTCAGCAGCTCATGTGGCAGAAAAGGGCAACCTGCAAGCGGATTTCCTAAGCAGACATCAGTTAAATCCGGGAAAGTGGTCCTTGGCAGACAAAGGTTTCATGCAGCTGACTCGGTGCTGGGGCACACCCGTCCTGAATCTCATGGCATCGGCAGACATTCCCAGGTAGAGCACTTCTTCAGCAGGCGCAGGGAATGCATGTCCAAAGGCCTCAATCCGTTGGCTCAAAGTTGGCCGGTGGAGGATCTCCTGTATGCTTTCCTGCTGTGGCCTCTCATAGGTTGCCTGGTTCAACGCATTGAAACCCATGCAGGGCTAGTGGTCTTGGTAGCTCCGGATTGGCCTCATTGTCAGTGGTATGTGGACCTGGTGAGACTGGTAGTGGGCAAGCCATGGTGGCTGCTGGTGAGGCCACACCTGTTAAGGCATGGGCCAATCCTGATGCCTCAGGTGGATCGAGGGGCCAATCCTGATGCCTCAGGTGGATCGATTCTTGCTTACAGGCTGGCTCTTGAGAGGACGGCATTGCAGCCTAGGGGCTATTCGCCGCTGGTGATTGCTATCTTGCTGAAAGCGAGGCGGTGGTCTACATCCTTAGCATTTATCCGTGTCTGGAGGGTCTTCAAGGCATGGTGTGAAGAGAGACATCGACAGCCCTTCGGGGCTTCTATCCCAGATGGATTGAAGAAGGGGCTAGCCTTGAAATCCCTTTGGATGCCGATTGCGGCGCTAGCATGTTATCAGGGGCGCATCCAGGGGGTCTCCTTGGCGGCTCACCTGGATGATGTTAGGTTTCTTTGGGTGGTCAAGCTTCTGCGACCACCCTTGCGGCCTTGTGTCCCTGCTTGGGACCTCAGTTTGTTTCTCTGAGCTCTCTCGGGTGCGCCGTTTGAATCTCTAGTAGCTGCGTCCCTTAAGGAGCTTACCCTTAAGGTAGTCTTCCTGGTGGCTATTTGTTCAGCTTGACAAATTTCGGAGCTGCAGGCTCTGTCTTGCAAGGAGCCTTACCTGCTTCTAGTGAAGGATCGGGTGGTCTTGCGTACCGTGTCCTCCTTTTTGCCTAAGTGGTTTTGCCTTTTCATCTCAATTAGACCATGGTGCTCCCGGTCTTCCCTGAGGGCGAGGATATTCAGCTCCACTCTCTTGATGCACGGCTGGTCCTCTGGCATTGAGAGTCATGGAAGACTTCCAGAGGACAAACCGTCTGTTCGTTCTCTTCGGAAGTTCTCGTAAAGGGGAGGTGTCGTTGAAGGCCTCCATTGCTAGATGGTTAGAGGAGGCAATTGAGTCAGCATATCACTTAAAGGGAAAGACAGTACCCGCGGGTCTACATGCGCACAGTATCAGAGCACAGGCAGCCTTCTGGGCTGAGTGCGCTCTGATTCTGCTGGCAGATATTTGCAGGGCGGCAACGTGGGCATCCTTACATACCTTCGTACATCATTATGAGCTCTATTTGCAGGCGCATTCAGAGGCACGTTTTGGTTCATAGATGTTGGAAGTCGGGTTTGTCGGTGCCGTCCGTGTTAAAGGATTTCTCTGGTACATCCCAGGAGTCTGGACTGGACTGTAGGATGTCATGGAAGGTGAAATTAGACTTAACCTGCTAATTTCCTTTCCATTAGGACCTTCCAGAACCCACCCATCTCAAGCCGGTTATGATGGTCAGTATATAGGGGGATTGTGTTTTATCCACTGGTTTGATCAGAGGGGGAATCCTTGGCTGTAGGATTTGGTTCTGAGAGCCGAGGATCCCATGTGTAACCTTGGTCTGCTTGGGTTGCACTAAGTCACCATGGGAGGTTTGAAGGTATAAGTGTACATAGTTGGCAGTTGGGCCGTGGTTGGTTCTGGAGTTCTGCTTTGACATTGAAATACTGGCTTGGTGGGAGGAGCGTCTGCTGCTTTATACTGTGACATCACCAAAAGGTAGAATTCTCAGTCTCCATCTGCTGAAAAGGGGGACACAACCCAGGAGTCTGGACTGGACCTTAGGTCCTAATGGAAAGAAAATTAGTAGGTAAGTCTAATTTCACCATCCTTGTCAGCGGTTCTGGCTCCTGATGCAATTGAGGCTTCATTGCTGCCTTCCACATCAGGGCTTATCAGTGCTTTTCTCCAGGCAGACTTGCTTTTCCCGCGATGCCGAATTTCACCATGGGACTGGCTCTTGTGGCTAACAGGGAGTCTTCTCTCCTTCTTTTTCCACAGTCGCAGCACCCCCAGCCATAGCAGTCACAAGCGTTTCAGCCACAGTGCTGTCAGATCCCGCAGCGACAGATATTTCGCTCATTTTCTAACATGCTTGGGGGCTATGGAATGGGGGGGTCAAGCCCTTGTTCCCTTTTGGCCGGGCCCATCTTCTGCCACTCATCCAATAGTCCTTGCGGGCATTTCCCACAAATAATCGAGGGGGCAGGACTATGTTTAGGAAGGTCTGTGGCCCCCTCCAACGTCCTTTATTGGAGTGAGGTAGAATTTTTCAGTGATGAGTACCCTGAGGATGTTTCCCATGATCACTCCTGTTCAGCTGCCTCTAATGAGGAGGAGGGAGGAATTCTTTCAGAGCGAGGACCATAGCGACTCTTGCGTGGTGCATTTCTGTTGCCGAGAGGCGATCCTCCCCCTCCCCCCCTTGATTGTCTAGATTGCCACTGAAATGCACATTCCGGAACTCTCTGGACTGGCCCCGATTCCCTCCACTTCTGATCTGGCAGCTGGGGACCTTCTCGAGCCTTTCCTTTCCCGCCAGAGCTTTGCTCGATGCACCCCTCAAAAAGGCTCAGCGATTGGGTTGCATTTACGCCTGGTCACCGACTGCCTTGGAAAGTGGTTTCAGTTTCCCAGGGTCAACGTCTTAATCATGGCGGTCACCGGCATACCACTATTATCATAGAAGTGGAGCTACCCTTCAGGACCTGCAGGGCCAGAATGTGGAAGGACTAGATGACCTTCTCTTCCGCCTCCCTAACCCTTCAGGTGACAATGTGGGGCGGCCTCTGTGCATGTGTCCTTCTCCACTGGGTTCAGCTCCTTCCTGAGGATGAGTATTCGGCCCACCTTGAATATCTGGCAGTCTTCTTGTTGGATGCCTTTTATAGTAACATAGTATATGACGGCAGATAAAGACCAGCATGGTCCATCCAGTCTGCCCAGCAAGGCGGCAAGAGTAGGTGCACTTGCCGCTCTGTGCAGGTCACCTCCCCCCATGCCTTTGTTTAGGGGTGTTGTATTGCCAAATTTTACGCTTTTCCTTTAACCCTGTCGCTCACTAGCTCACTGACTAGGCACAGACACTTTGGCAAATACAATATGAGTTAACCCTGTCACTCACTAGCTCACAGACTAGGCATAGACACTTTGGTAAATACAATATGCTTTTATTGAATTAAGTCCTTTTAGAATAATAAGTAAAAGTTAAGCATTAATACTTCACCGGATATTATAGCTCACTCCAGGCCGGGGGACTTTTCAGCGATCACTTAGAGGAAATCCGGGAGACCACAAGAACTTCGTCTGTCTCGTATATCAGTTGAAGTCCCATCTTTCCTGCTGAGAGTCCCCCTCCTAAGTACCTAACTAAGATCGTGCCTGCTGCATGCCATTACAATTCATTGGTTAGCATGCAGCATGCTCAAATCAGGATTGGCTAGGGTTAATGCTGTACCCGTGGTCTTGTATAGTAGGGTGTCAGCTATCTATGAGTCATTCATTCAGTTCTGACCAGCCAAAACCGCCTGCCTGTCCAGAGATTTTGACCTAAAGTAACCCCAAGCTTTGGTCTCTGGGCTAGCAGGCCGATTCAGCATGATTTCTCACATACAGAATGGCTCAAGAGTTCAATTTCTTTGCAATTTCTTTGCAAAGTACAATATTCTTTGCTGATCCAAAAATCCAAATAAATCTTTAATTAGTAATACAGGTGTACCCACCACTCCGTATAGGTCACCCCTATTTGTTCAGATATAAGAGATAGTTATGCTTATTTTGATTTTATTCTATTGCTATAAAGGGATCCACTATGTCTGTCCCATGCCATTTTGAATTTTCACTGTGTTTGCCCCAACCACTTCCATCGGGAGGGCATTTCAAGCATCCACCTCCCTTTCAATGAAAAAGTATTTACTGACATTACCTTTCAGTTTACCCCTTTGCAGCTTCATGTTATACCCTCTAGTTTTACAGCTTCCCCGTCTTTGGATGAGGTTTTTTTTGTCCATTAATACTCTTTAAGTATTTAAAGGTCTGAATCCTTTCTCCCCTATCCCTCCTCTTCTCCAGAGTGTACGTATTTAGGTCTTCAAGTCTCTTCTCATAAGTCTTATGATGCAGGCTCCAAATCATTTTGGTCGCCTTCCTCTGAACCTCTTCCAGCCTTTTTATATCCTTTGCGAGATACGGTCTCCAAAACTGAACACAGTATTCCAAGTGAGGCCTCACCAGTGACTTGTATAGTGGCATTAGTACCTCTTCTTTTGTGCTGGTAATTCCTTTCTGTATGCAACTCAGCATCCTTCTGGCTTTTGCCACTGTCTTCTCGCACTGTTTCGCCACCTTGAGATCATCAGAAACAATCACACCGAGGTCTTTCTCCTGGTCCATGCACATCAATCTCTCACCCCCTATCGCATACAATTCCCTTGGATTTCTGCTTCCCAAGTGCATGACACTGCACTGCTTCACATTAAATCTTAACTGCCAAGCATTAGACCATTCTTCCAGCTTTTGTAGATCTTTTCTCATGTTCTCCACTCCCTGAGGAGAGTCCACTTTGTTGCAAATTTTGGTGTCATCTGTAAAAAGACAGACTTTTCCATTCAGCCCTTCAGCAATATCACTTATGAATATATTGAACAGTACCGGTCCCAAGACCGAACCCTGGGGCACACCGCTAATCACCTTCCTTTCATCTGAGTGGGTTCCGTTTACCATCACCCACAGTTGTCTGTCAGTCAACCAATTTCTGATCCAGTTCACCATCTTATTTTATTTATTTATTTAGCTTTTCTTCTATACTGTGCTATTCACATCAGTGCGGTGTACATTCAACATAACATTATACATGCAGTCGAACCGCATTGTATTTACATTGAACAGGAGCAATAAACCTGGATATAACTAGGGGTAAGTATCTACAAATTATTTACATTGATGCATTTACATTTGGACCCTTTCCTAAGCTGTTGAGTTTATTGATAAGCCTCCTATGAGGAACAATATCAAAGGCTTCGTTGAAATCCAGGTGGATCACATCCATCGAATGCCCTTGATCTAGTTCTCTGGTCACCCAGTCAGCGAATACAATCAGATTTATTTGGCAAGATCATCCTTTGGTAAAAACCATGTTGCCTCAGATCATGCAACCTGTTGGTTTCGAGGAAGTCCACTATTCGCTCTTTCGGGAGTGCTTCAATTACTTTTCCCACCACAGAGGGTAAGGCCCGTAGTTTGTCACATCTTCCCTATTACCACTTCTGTGGAGAGGTACCACATCAGCTCTTCTCCAGTCCCATGGAATTTCTCCTGTCTCCAAGGATCTATTGAAAACATCCTTTAAAGGCCCTGCAAGAACTTCTCTGAGCTCTTTCAGTATCCTTGGGTGTATCCCATCTGGTCCCATAGACTTGTCCACTTTCAGTTTTGCAAGCTGTTCTAAAACATCATCTTTTGTGAATGGTGTGGTATCTACTCCATTCCCATTTGTATATTTGTCAATCACAGGTGGTCCTTCTCCAGGATTTTCTCTAGTGAAAACAGAGCAGAAGTATACTTTTAGACTTGTTGCTTTTTCAATGTCACTTTCCACGAATCCGTTCCCAGCACTTTTGAGTCCTGCAATTTCACCTCTGATTTTCCTCCTCTCCCGAATATACCTGAAAAAAGTCTTGTCACCACACTTCATATCTTTAGCCATCTTTTCTTCTGCCTTATGATCTCTTATGCCTTTCCGCACAAGGAATCACAGCAGCGACAGTGGCTCGCTGTGGTTCAGAAATAGTTCAGTGGATGTTACATCTAAGGGGCACTTAGCCAAATTGCTCTTTAGGGACAAGTTCCCGTTTGGCAAGCACTTGGGAAAGTTAGTCAAGGACCTCAGAGGTCAAGCCCCAGCAGCTGCCAGAAGATAAACCAAAGGGTTCCTCCAAGCACTCTTCGTCTTCATCAGGGGTGTCATCTTCACTGCTGAAGTTTCATGATTCTCGTCAGTATCAACAGAATAAGCAGACCTCCTCTTCTTCTGGAACAGAATCCACGTCTCAGTCTTTTCAAGGAGATTGCCAGGCCTATTCACAGACTTCCGTGGCAGGAAAGCCCTCTTCATCTTGCCTCTCCCGCTGACTGTTCTGGGGCCCATTCCTTCCTCCCACAAGTGGGAGGCCGTCTGTGATATTTTTTATTATGAATAGGCCCATCTAATGAATGATCACTGGGTGCTCATCATTATAAGACAAGGATATGTTTTAGAATGGGCTCAAAAAGTTCAACTGCAGTTTGAGAGTTCCATAGTTCTGCATGGAAATGCTGCGGTCTATTATCCAGGTGGTCCAGAAGGATGAGTCCTCACCTCCTTGGATTTGGCAGAGGCCTGTCTTCACATTCCCATCTGGGAGGACCAGCAGTGCTTTCTCCAGCATGCGATTTTGGTCTCTCACTACCAGTTTTGTGTGATTTTTAAAAAAGGTTCCAGGGGTGACCCGGGAAATTACAGACCGGTGAGCCTGACATCAGTACCGGGGAAAATGGTAGAAACCATCATAAAGAACAAAATTACACAACATGTAGATAGTCATGGCCTAATGGGAGACAGCCAACATGGCTTTAGACAAGGAAGATCTTGTCTTACTAATCTGATATGTTTCTTTGAAGGTGTGCATAAACAGGTAGACAAAGGTGAGTCGGTTGATATAGTGTATCTGGACTTCCAGAAAGCTTTTGACAAGGTCCCCCATCAGAGACTTTTGGCAAAACTAAAAAGTCATGGGATAGGAGGCAGTGTACTATTGTGGATCGGGAACTGGTTAAAAGATAGAAAGCAGAGGGTAGGGCTAAATGGCCAATATTCCCAATGGAAAAAAGTGAATAGTGGAGTACCCCAGGGATCTGTACTGGGTCCGCTACTTTTTGACATATTCATAGATGACCTGGAAAAGGGAATAACTAGTCAGGTTATCAAATTTGCAGATGACACAAAACTGTTTAAAGTTGTTAAAACCCAAGAGGATTGTGGAAAGCTGCAGGAGGATCTGGATAAATTGGAAGACTGGGCATCCAAATGGCAGATGAAATTTAATGTGGACAAATGCAAAGTTATGCACCTAGGAAAGAACAACCCACACTATAGTTACACGATGCAAGGCTCCACATTAGAAACCACCACCCAGGAAAAGGACTTAGGAGTCATCGTGGATAACATGTTAAAACCCTCCGCCCAGTGTGCAGCGGCGGCCAAGAAAGCAAATAGAATGCTAGGTATCATAAAGAAAGGGATGGAGAATAAAACAAAGGATATTATAATGCCTCTGTATCGCTCCATGGTACGACCGCACCTTGAATATTGTGTGCAATTCTGGTCACCGTATCTTAAAAAGGACATAGCGTTATTAGAAAAAGTACAGAGAAGAGCCACCAAATTGGTGAAGGGGATGGAAGGCTACTCCTATGAAGAGAGGCTAAAAAGGTTAGGGCTCTTTAACCTGGAAAAGAGACGGCTGAGAGGAGATATGATAGAGGTCTATAAATTAATGAATGGAGTGGAACGGATAAACGTGGATCAATTGTTTACGCTAGCAGAATATAGAAAGACTAGGGGACATGTAATGAAACTACAGGGTAAACTATTTAAGACAAATAAGAGAAAATATTTTTTCACTCAACGTGTAATCAAACTCTGGAATCTGTTACCGGAGGATGTAGTAAGGGCTGTTAGTATAGCTGGGTTTAAAAAAGGTTTGGACAAGTTCCTGGAGGAAAGGTCCATAAACCACTATTAAAAAGGGACCCAGGATATCAATGTTTGACCCAGTACAAGCATTGTGGAACCTGTGGTCTTTTGGGGATATTGCTAGGTGTGTAGGACCTAGATTGGCCACTGTTGGAAACAGGATACTGGGCTTGATGGACCTCGGTCTGACCCAGTATGGCATGTCTTATGTTCTTATGCTCTTCAGCCTGGGCACTGCTCCTTGGACGTTCTCCAAAGTGATGGTGGTAGTTACGGCAAGACTGAGGCATGACGGCATCTGCATACATTTCTACCTGGATGATTGGCTTATCGGGGCCAAGTCTTGGCCAGAAGCCATTCGGGTGCTGCATTGAGTGATCCAACTCCTCGAGCGGCTCGGCTGGGTCATCAACAGCAGCAAGAGTTGCCTGATGCCGCCTCAGAATCTGAATTTTCTTGAGGCCCATTTCAACATCTGTGTAGGCAAAATCTTCTTTTGCGGGGAGCGCTGGGCCAAGTTTCACGACCAACCTTGGGACTTTTTTGGGAACTTCACTCCCACAACTTAGGGCTACCTTCAGCTTCTGGGAGCTATGACTGCAACCCTGGAGCTACAAGCGCACATGTGTCCTCTACAACTGGCCTTGCTGAATGGCTGGTTCCTGTGCTTGCAGGACTATCGATTCCACCTTGTGCTTTCTCTCTCATATCGACACAACCTCCTCTGGTGGGCCTCCCTCGACAACATGTTGAGGGGGATGTCCCTCGAAACTCCAGCTCAGGTTCTCCTCACCATGGATGTCAGTCTCCCAAGTTGGGGAGTTCATTGTCTTGGCCAGATCTCACAGGGTCAGTGGTCTCTGGTGGAAGCGAAATGGGCCATCCATTGCCTAGAGGCCAAAACCATCCATCTGGCATTGTTGCACTTAAGCAAGCTGCTCCATGGGAGCGCTAGGCGAGTTCTCTCGGGCAAAGCAACCACGGTGGGTTATTTCAATAGCCAGGATGGAACGAAGTGCCTGGGATTAGCTTGGGAAATGTCTCTACTGTGCACATGTGCAGAACTACACCTCCAAGCGCTTAAGAAGTAGTAGTAGTAGTAGAAGTACAGCCTAGCACATCGCTGGCGAGGACAGTCGGGAAATGGATTTCCTCAGCCGTCACCACCTTGATACCAAGGATTGGGAACTTACCTAATGGGCATGCAACCAGATAATGGATTGGTGGGGCCTCCCCGGGATGGACTGGATGGCAACAGCAGCCAAAGCCAAGGTCTTCTCCTTCTTCAGCCATTGTTTAGATCCCAAGTCCAAGATTGTGGACATGCTGGTCCAGCCCTGGCCCCTAGATCACCTGCTCGGTGTGTCATGGACCATGATGCCTAGAGTCTTTTAGAACATCTGGTGGCCCTTGACTGGCCTCATCGACCGTGCTACGCGGACATAGTCTGTCTCCTTGCCTCCCAGCCTCAGGGACAGGAGAGGCTTACTACAGCAGAGTTGCCTAAGATGTAAGAGCTATTCGCTGTTGAAGACCAGGTGGCACTCCACCTCATTGTCTTATGCCTGGGTCTGGTATCTCTTTGAGAACTGGTGTCATCAATGTCGCCTTTCCCCATGGGGTCTTGATCCCCTCAATTCTAGTCTTCCTTCAAGAAAGAGTTGAAGGATTTAACAAGCTATATCAGGGTGCAGGTAGTGGCACTTTCCTGTTGTAACGGTCCGGTGGCGGGCCATGTGCTGGCGGCGCACCGGGATGTGAGCCACTTTCTTCATGGGGTTTGGAGCCTTTGACCACTAGTAGACCCCATAGTCCCACCGTGGGACTTGACGCTCGTTTTCCGAGCGCTCATGTGTCTGCCCATCATTCCGCTCAGGCGGGCCACTGTCAAAGATCTGTCCCTGAAAACAGTGTTTTTTGTAGCTATCACTTTGGCGCAGTGGATTTCGGATTTGCAGGTGCTTTCCTTCTGCAGCCCTTTATTGACATTCTCGGCCGAAGGGATGACCTTTCGCCCGGTTCCCTCCTTCTTGCCCAAAGTGCTCTCTCCCTTTCACGTCAGTCGGGTGCTGTTCTTACCAGCCTTTTCGCCAGACCAATGCAACAGACCAGACAAGGGTTTGTGTTTTATGGACTTCCGTTGTGCACTTTTGCAGTACTTTCGTCTTTTCAATCACTTCTTTGTCCTTTTCACCAGACAAGCGGCATCCACAATGACCCTTTGTTGCTGGATCAATGATACTATTTCCTCAGCCCACCTGATGAAGGGTAGGCTTGTTTCTCCAGGCCTCAAGGCTCATTTGACTTGGGCCTAGGCAACTTCCTGGGCGGAGTCATCTTGTGCATCGCTGTTGAACAATTGCAGGGCATCTGCTTGGTCCTCCTTGGCTCCTTTGGGTGGCACTACTGGCTAGATATGCATGTCCAAGTATCCGTGCAGCTTGGTTCGGGTAATCTTCCACAGCACTCTCTTCCCGCCCTGGGATGGAGTAACTTTGGTACATCTCATTTTTCTGGACTGGTCTAGCAGGAAGATCTGGAAGGAGAAATTTTACTTACCATTAATTTTCTTTCCTGGAGTCCTACTAGACCAGTCCAGGACCTGCCCTGTTCAGCCATGTGCCTTGGACTGCCTCTTTCTGTATATTTGTCCCTTTGGACCATGCAAAGATTGTATATAGTTGTCCTCGTTGAAGGGTTCCTTGGGAGGATTTGATTCCCTTCCATTTCTTATTACGAAAATACTGAGGTCTCCCTCTAGCTGTGTGCTATGTTTTATGTCCGTGGTGATGTCACAAAAAAACAACACTCACTCCGTATATATCAAAAACATTGTTATGTCAAAATTCATTAAAGTATATTCATTCTAATCTTCTTTGTTCTTTCTGCACAAAAACACAGACTTAGAGGAGGTCTTAGACTTATTAGGCATTTCAATCAGGCAAACAAATACCCAGATACTAGTGCCATCTTGCATCAATGACCATCCTCTATAGCAGTACAGCTCATAAAGTACATTAACATAGATCAAAACAATAGATCAAAAAAATGATTAGCTTCTTTCCCCAACGCCTCGCTACGGTGCCCTTCACGCGTTTCGCTTAATAAAGCTGCTTCAGGGGCATAGAAGAAAGCTGTCAACAAAAAACACAACATACAAACTCCATTAAGATTATAACTCATACCCAACCCATAACAATATCTACTATACCCAACATTTCTTCCCGTGTTCCTAAACCAGTACTAACAAACAATTGCCATCAATCTAACAATCTTGAAGACTATCCCCAACCCTATATCACATTACTATATCTGCTGGAACTAGTCTTACTTTAATTTCTTCATATTACTTTACATTCTCTTTATATTTTTCGTCAGTGCTGCAGACGCTCAAGCGATCGCACCTTCCTGCAACATGGCTGACCAGCTACACAAAAAACGCCTGTCATGCGAACTCGCTCTCGGGAGCTTTGATAAATACATACTACAATGGCGTCATAAAAACGCCATACAAACAATCCTCAAAAACTCCCATAAGAGATATGTAATAGTGACATCATCCACCAGACCTTCCTAACTCCATGTCGACTTCAACACACCATTTCCTACTCAAACTACAAGAGGAACTTTTTTTTTCTACACATACAACCTTTCATAAATAGCAATGAAATATATAAAAACACGGACTACAATGACATCATCAGAATCTCTATTACAAATGGACCTCACTATTCTCTCCATATTCCATCAAATCCACAATCATAATAAATGGATAATAAATCACTTATCTAATTAATCCCCTTCAAAAACACCATGTGTTCTATTCCTTTAAAGCTCATCAAAAACAACTTTAAAATACTTATAATCAAACACAGACTCCCCCAATCAATTTGCATATAACAATGTTTTTGATATATATGGAGTGAGTGTTGTTTTTTGGACATATTTTTCCACTCTAATAAGAGACCGAATAGGATTGTTTCATCACAAAAGTGGTGATGTCACGGCATAGTTTTACTTTCTTTTCTCTGTCTCCCATTTGCTGGCAGGGGGAAATAACCCACTTGTCTGGATTGGTCTAGCAGGACTGCAGGAAAGGAAATTTAACGGTAAGTAAAATTTCTCCTTCCAAATCATCCTGCTAGACCATTCCAGACTAGTGGGTTACTTTCCTCTAACAGCAGCTGATGGAGACGGAGCTAATCAGAAGCTAAGGCTACGCCCCCTTTCTGGCTGTAACCCATCACCCCCTAGGGGTCAACTTCAGTTTTTCTCTTTCTCCAACAGTTGATGGACATCAAATTTATAGCTCCTGACCGCCCCTTAGAGAGGGTCCTGTCAGTCTAGGTGCTTCCCGAGTTTCATTAGCTCCTGGGTGCACAAAGGTGTTTCCCGGGGTGATCCTGAGTGCCATACTCCTGATCAAGAGAATCAGTTGAGGAAAGGAGGGACAGCAGCTCTGCTCGAGTAGCAGTTCACCCAGCAAAGCACATCTTCCTACTAGTCTATTAAAGTTCAAAAAAAAAAAAACTAGTCGGGGCTTGGCATGGGAGCACAGGGCTTGCCGGTGCATCGCAGGCCTACTTCAAGGCAGATCAGAACAGTGCAGTGAGTGTTACCTCCTTTTGTCTCCCCCCTCCTTCATTGCTGGCTTCTCCGGGGCAGTGCAGGGGATCCGACAGGTAGCGGCAATGCTGTCTTTACCTCCGAAGCCCCCCGCTTTGGGGCACTCTGTAGAGAGGCTTGCAATTGGCCTGGGGCCTGCATGCATGATGCCTTAGCTACTTGCTCCAGCTCCACATTCGCATTAGCAGTTTTTCCCGGCTCAGATTGTCAGCATAAGGGAGCAGTGCATGGCCGTAGCTGCAGGTTTACTGCCAAAATTGGATTTAAGTGGGAGGCACCATTTTGTAGTCGGCTCCTGTGCCTTGCACGCCATTTTCCCGCGGCAATTGGATTAGAGTGGGGGGTGCCATTTTGTGGTCTGCTTCTGTGCCTTGCACTCCATTTTCCAGCCCACTGTGTCCTCTGCTCTCACACGCTGTCTTGGCTGCAGCTGCAAACAGCATCAAATTAAGTATCAGATGTGTGCATCTTGTGCTGCAGATCAGGGGGCTTCTTCACATGGTACTGATGTGCTTCAGAACAGACAGAGTGAAGAGGAATTGAGCACTTCTTTAAACTCAATGCCTACTAGGGGAACCAGAGGGTCAGACTCAAATCCGCCAATTCTGACACCAGAGGGAGGTCTGCTAGGGGCAGAGGCTGGCCCTTCCTTTATGCCGGAGGTAGATTCGCAATTCATGGATTTTTTTCTAGATAGTTGCATGCTTCGATACCCTAAGGTTGACGCGCTGGTCACATTGGTCACGAAGCATACAATTATCCCAGTGGAAGGGGCATGGCCTTAACCGTAAAGTGGAAGGTCTCTTGAAATCGGCCTTCACCGCATTATCCCTCGCTATACAGGCATCCGTGTGTGGTGGCCTAGTGACACACGCCTTGTTGCAATGGATCCAATTGTTACCAGAGGATCCCTCGCTTGCGTGCCTGAAATCAACATCAACTTCGTAGTGGACGCCCTTTACAATCTCCTTCGCCTTGCCACTCGGTCGGTGGCCACAGTTATGGTGGTGCGTCGTTGGCTCTGGCTCCGCCATTGGAATGCTGACCCTGTGTCAAAGTCTCATCTTGCTTGTCTCCCTTTCAAGGGCTGCCTGCTATTAGGAGACGACTTGGAAAAGCTGGTGATAAACGTGGGGGAAGTCGAATCTCGGCGTCTTCCTGAGGATAGACCCAGATTCTTGGCACGCAAATCCAAGGGATTCTTCTCAGTGATGACCTCAGGGCAGTCACAGTTTCAGGATTCTGGACGATACAGACCAGGGAAGTCCTTTTCCTCCGTACCCAGTTAGGGGTTCAAAACTCGGTCTCAACCCTTTTGGGAGTTTCGCCGCTCACAGGACAACTTCTCCACCTCTGCTAGGGCAACTAGAGGGGGATGCCTCTCCTGCTGATGGCCTTAGGGCCTGTTCCAGGGTGCCAGAGATAGGGGGGTGCTTGTGCCTTTTATCCTGCAAATGGTCCCACATCATGTTGGACAGTTGGGTGCATAGGGTAGTTGTGCACGGGTATGCCCTCGAATGCGCCAAACCCATCTGGGAGGCCTTCCTTGTTTCACCTTGCGGTTCCCGTGCAAAGAGACTCGCGGTTCGCAACACTCTACAGCTCAGGACAATCTGTCTTGTCCTGGCATCTGAGAGGAACCTGGGCCAGTACACCATCTATTTCATTGTCCCAAAAAAGGACGGCACTTTTCGACCGACCAATTCTGGCCTCAGGGAAGTCGACTGCTGTTTTCGCATTCCCCGCTTCTGCATGGAGACCCTAAGGTCCGTCTTATAGGCGGTGAGGCCTGGAGAGTACCTCGCATCCATAGACCTTGTGGAGGCATATCTTCACATTCCCATTTACCACAATCATCAAACATTTTTGCAGTTCACAATCCTGGGCCATTCAGTTCTGCGCGCTGCCCTTTGGTTTGGCAACAGCTCCCTGCACTTTCACCAAGGGTCATGGTGGTGGTGGCGGCAGCAGCACTGCGACGGCAAGGCATCAGAGTTCATCCTTATTTGGTTGATACGAGCCGATTCCCTCCACGAAGCTCTCTTAGTGATGCAACGAGTAGTGAGTTTTTTAGAACAGCTCAGATGGATGATCAAATGGGCGAAAAGCTTGCTGCACCTGTCACAGACACTGGACTTCCTGGGGACCCGTTTTGACACCTGCATTGGCCGTATATTCCTGATGAGGGAAAGAGCCCGGAAGATATGCAAACAGATAGAAGCCTTCCATCGGATGAGAGCCCCAACAGCGTGGAACTATCTGCAGTTCCTCGGGTCCATGGCAGCTACATTGTAAGCGTTCCTCTGGGAATGCACACACATGCGACTTCTGCAGCAGGTCCTTCTAGCCCGGTGGTCACCACTGCAACAGGATTATGACGTGATGATCCCTCTCCCGCTCTCTGTCCACCATTCCCTACAGTGGTGGCTCACCCATGACAGTCTGCTGAGAGGAACGCTGCTGGACATTCCCAACTGGATTGTCCTCACGACCGAAGCCAGCCTTATCAGCTGGGGTACACATTGCCAAGGCCACTCGGTCCAGGGCTCCTGGAGCCCAGTCAAAGCAAACTGGATCATCAACCGCCTAGTAACCTGGGCAGTCCGGTTGGCGCTTCTGTGCTTCCTCCCCCTCCTTCGGGCACAAGCAGTCCAGGTCTTATCCGACAACGCAACGACAGTAGTCTGTCTCAACATTCAGGGAGGTACCAAATGCTTGGGGGTGGCCCGGGAAATGGCTCTTTTCTTCCCATGTGCGGAGTGTCACTTACAAACTCTATTGGCTCAGCATATTGCGGGATTGGACAGTACCCAGGCGGACTTCCTCATTCGCAATGCCTTGACCCCCAGCGAGTGGGAACTGGTGCCTTGGGCGTTCGAGTGCATTGTACAGAGGTGGGGTCACCTGGCTCTAGCCCTAATGGCGACATCCTCCAACACCAAGGTGCCCCTCTTCTTCAGCAGAAGGAAGGAACCATACTCATAGAAACATAGAAAAATGATGACAGAAAAAGACCACATGGTCTATCTAGTCTGTCTTTCCAAAGAAACAACTACAGCAGTCCCCTTTTTTCCTTTAGAGATACTCTGTGTTTGTCCCATGCTTTTTTGAATTCAGATACTGTCCTCATCTCTACCACCTCCACTGGGAGACTATTCCACGGATCCACCACTCTTTCCATAAAAAAATATTTCCGCGTATCACTCCTGAATCTATCCCCTTTCACCCTCATCCCGTGTCCCCTCGTAGCACTACTTGCTTTCAATCGAAAGAGGCTCTTCCCCTGTGCATTTATGCCACAGAGGTATTTAAACGTCTCAATCATATCACCTCTATCCCGCCTTTCCTCTAATATGTGCATATTAAGATCCTTAAGTCTGTCCACATATGCTTTATAATGAAAACTACTAACCATTTTAGTAGCCACCCTCTGTACTGACTCCATCCTGTTTATATCCTTTTGAAGGTACGGTCTCCAGAATTGCACACAATACTCCAAATGAGGCCGCACCAAAGACTTATACAGAGGCACTATCACCTCCTTTTTTCTGCTAGCCATTCCTCTCTGTATGCACCCATGCATCCTTCTAGCTTTTGCTGTCGCCTTTTCTACCTGTTTAGCCACTTTAAGTTCTTCAGAGACAACCACGCCTAGGTCCCGCTCTTCTTTAGTGGACAAAAGTACTTCATCCCCTATACTATATTGCTCCCGTGGATTGCTGCAGCCCAAATGCATGACCTTGCATTTTTTAACATTAAATCCCAACTGCCGAATTCTAGACCATTCTTCAAGCTTTGCTAGATCCCTCCTCATGTTATCTACACCTTCCTGGGTGTCTACTCTATTGCAGATTTTGGTATCATCCACAAAGAGGCAAACCTTACCTGATAGTCGTCATGGGACTTGTCCATTGTCTTCCAGGTACTGGCATGTTCCCCCTTCGAACTTCTATGGGTGGCCACCCTGCTGGATCTGACCCTCAAGACAGTTTTCCTGGTGGTGATCACGTCGGCCTGATGGCTGTTGGAGCTCCAGGCCTTATCTTGCCAAGACCCATTCTTGTCCTTCTCAGCAGAGGGCATCTCCCTGAGGACCGTCCTGTCCTTCCTGCCTGCCTAAGGTCATTTCTGATTTTCACATTAACCAGGTGGTTTCGCTTCCGTCCTTCCCAAAGGAGCAGTGCGTGGGTCGCAATGCGAATCTTCATCTGCTGGATGTTTGTCGTACATTGTGTCGCTTCCTGAAAGTGACCAATCCCTTCCATCTTTTGGACAGGCTCTTTGTCCTGACAGCTGGAGCCCGTAAAGGGCAGGCGGCCTCGAAGCTGACCATTGCACAGTGGTTTAAGAGGATGATTAATCAGCCTGTATCCTGCATAACAAGCCTGTGTTGGATGGGATTTGGGCTTATTCCACGAGAGCTGAAGCGGCTTCATGGGCGTAGCGGTCGCAAATCACACCCCCAGATATCTCTTGGGCAGCGACGTGGTCATCTGATTCTACCTTTGCTAGATATTATCGCTTGGACCTACAAGCCAGAGAGGCAGCGTGCTTTGGAGCCACGATGTTAGCCACAGCTGGATCTTCCCGCCCCGAGGTGGAGTAGCTCTGGTACTTCCCGCTAGTCTGGACTGGTCTAGCAGGATTATTTGGAAGATGGAATTTTACTTACCGTTGATTCCCTTTCCTGGCATCCTGCTAGACCAGTCCAGGACTCACCTGTATTTGCTGAATGGACCGGGCCAAGGCTCTCACATGCCTATGACATTAAGATTCCATCCTTGTGGCATCAGGGTGCTTGGTAGCTGCCTTGTACATAGTTCTCCTATGCCCAGTTTCTGTACATAGTTAGTTCCATCAAGCTAGTTCCGACAAGGTTGTGCTCACAGACAAGTAGTTCACTTTTATATATATCAGTAGTAGTGGGCAGTTTACTATTTGAGATCTGGAGGACCATGTGCTTTGACAATAGTAAACTGAAGCTGACCACTAGGGGGTGATGGGTTACGGCCAGAAAGGGGGCGTAGCTGAAGCTTCTGATTAGTTCTCTGTCTCCATCAGCTGCTGTTAGGGGAAAGTAACCCGCTAGCCTGGATTGGTCTAGCAGGATTCCAGGAAAGTGAATTAACAGTAAGTAAAATTCCACCTTCTCTCAGCTGAAAACCCTTTCTTGTCCCCGTGCAGGTGTTGTTTATTGATGAAGTGCATATGTTGGACATTGAGTGCTTCTCCTTTCTGAACCGTGCCCTGGAGAGTGACATGGCCCCTGTTCTCATCATGGCAACTAATCGAGGAATCACCAGGTAAGCAGAAAGGAGTATGGGGCTAACAGTCATACATAAGATTCATGCAGTTTTTTTGGGCCTAGGTTTGTGTGTATGGTGGAGTCTAATGAGGGTTTAGCTTCTTAAGAGGGTATCTGTGTGGTGGGAGTAAAAACTTCCCTCCCCTCCCTACTTCTCTCTCTGAGGATTAGGAGCATGTGTTGGGGGTCTTCCTCTCAAAACATTGTGTATCTGTATAACTCCAGAATCCGTGGTACTAATTATCAGAGCCCCCATGGGATACCCATTGACCTTCTGGACAGATTACTGATCATCTCCACCACTCCATACAATGAGAGAGAGACGAAACAGATCCTGAAGATCAGGTGAGACGTCTTCTTCACAGTACACTTCCTGAAGGAAAAGAAAAGCATCTCCACCCTTCACACACATTCCTTTTATTGCTGAAGTGTGCACCATTCCTTTATAGGTGCGAGGAGGAGGATGTGGAAATGAGCGAAGATGCGTACACTGTGCTGACTAGAATCGGTTTGGAAACGTCACTGCGATACTCCATTCAGCTCATTACGGCTGCTAACCTGGTGTGCCGGAAGAGAAAGGTGAAGGGAAAAGGAGGGAGGTTGCCTTGCGTTATCTGTGCTGGTGGGTTTACTGAGCCAATGCAGAAAGGTCAGTGGTTTTTTTTGTCACTTTCAGTATGTGAGTTCGTAGGCATGGTCAGCAGTGGGCATCATGGAAAAATGGATCTCCCAGTCAGGCGAGATTCAGTTCTTTTGCTGTGATGGAGTTAGAGGGGAAAGAGACTGTGGCAAAGGGCTGTATGGCTGTATCAGTGCCTGAAAAGGGAATAGATTGCAGAAAAGGTGAGGACAGGATCAGAGAGAAGGAGAAGCTGCAGCAAAAGACAGTTAAGAGGAGGAAGGTGAGGGTGGAGAGAGAATGTCTTTCCATATCCTCTGTGAAAGCTCTGGTGTGCTTGCACGCCGTAAGAGGCTAAGGCTGGCTCTTTTTATCCTGCCCAGTCTTGAATTCTTCTTTTGGGGGGGAGTAAGGTGTAACTCGCTGCTATGTCATGTCTTCGCAGGGCACAGAGGTGCAAGTCGATGACATCAAGCGAGTGTATTCCCTCTTCTTGGATGAGTCGCGCTCCACACAGTATATGAAGGAGTACCAGGACGCTTTCATGTTCAACGAAATAAGTGAGTGATGGGTGCTAATACTGGCGGATATCTAGCCACTCTGATGCATGTTTCAGTTCTCTGCAAAGCTTAATTGCGTCCTCTATACACCACAGATGCATCTCCTTTGCCCTGCTCTTCTGTAACGTTACCCACACCTTTTTTTGTTTTTCAGAGGGAGAAACCATGGACACTTCTTGATGATTCACCAGGGCTTGGATTTCCTACAGCCTTTTCACTTTTCATCTGCCTTTAGGCATTAAAAGTATCCTGTTGTTTATTTTTTGTATAATAAACACCGGGGAAAGAAAAACACTGGAAGCCTGTGTCCCTGTGAGGAATATGTTGTTAATGCTTAGTCCTTGGGGCATGTTATATTGTCCTGGCAAGCTTCGCTACCTTCTTTGGTGAACTAGCAGGGACAGACAGTGGCTTTCGTGTGCATAGTGGAAAGGGAGGGAGGAAGTAGAAGCCTGACATGCTGACCTAAAGATAGAGATTTTGAAGATTTTTTATACCACCTTCTTGAAATATTCACAGCAGTTTACATAAGGAGGACAGTATTTTGGGGACTGCGGGGATAACATGAAAGGATACAAGTTGGTGCTGGAGGAATGGCCTGCATCTGTCTGAGAGGGATCAAAATCTCAGTAGACATACTGGAACATTTGTTGACAAGAATTTAAACTAGATGTGGGGGTGAGAGACAAGCTGATTTAATCAGGCTGTTGCTGCCTACAGCGTTACACACTAACAAGGTCAGTGACAGCCAGAAAAAAAAAACAATTGATCTATCCGGTCTGCTTAGTTATTCCAGCTGCCAGCACCTAGACATAACTTGATAGCTTGTAGGATATAATTTCTTCCAGATCATCATGCTAGACCAGCGGGTTATGCTCCCCTAACAGCAGATGATAGAGAGAGAGAAATCACTAGAAACGTCCAGTGACAAAATCACTAGAGATACCCTTCAGTATTTCTCTGTCTCCGGCTAACCAGTACTAACGGATGGTGGTTGCTGGCCTGGTGCTACTGTAATTCTGGGAGCTTCTGGTTGTTTCTCTGTCTCCATCATTTGCTGGTAGGGGAGCATAATCTTCTGGTCTAGCAGGACTCCAGGAAAGGAAATTGTCAGGTAAATAAAATTTCACCTTATGCAGGCAGTCTTTCTTTGTCAGTAGTGAAAAGCACACATGAGTCTTATGAAGCAGTCTGTAAAGAACGGGAGGTGAGGGGGACAGGTGAGAAAGATATCCAGGGAGAAGACGAGGAGAAGCAGTGCAGTGGGTTATCTTGGAAAGGGTGATGGCACTCCCAGGAATGATCTAGTCAATGATGCACTACATCATACAGTAGTAATAGAGCAAGATAAAATGTGGGGGTGTCCCATCTGCAAAATCAGAAGTAGATCCTGGACTCCCTTTGACAGATGCACCAGAGGTGCTGAGCCAGAGACCAGCTGGGATTTATGAGATTGCATCAGGAAGGGGGCAAAGACTAGATGGACCTCATGGATTTTATCTGCTGTCAGACGTTGATTACATGGGGGTATACCGTGTGTAAGATGAATGTTTCCTTACTGTGAGAGACTGTAGAGACCCTTTGTGAGAAGCAGGCATGTTCTTTCATGGCAGGGTGAGGTTTCAGAGCTCCATATGAGGGGCTGATATCTTGGCCTGTCAAAGCAGTGATGGAGTGGGGAGGATGTCATTTATTTAGGCTGATATGCTTCCTTATAACAGCAGGTATGTTCACCCATCACAGCAAAGATAACACTGGGACTCTGCACAGAGACTCGACCACAGTTGGTTTATGGTGGATGGGGACTTCACTCTGGACAAGGCCTGATGTGGGAGGTTGGAGGGTCTGGATGATGGGAGGTATGCTCTGGTCCCACACTTGGCACGAGATTACTTCTTGTAGATGTTTACAGTACTCATACAGAAAGAGGAAGGCTTTATTAAAATACGTAATTTACAGACAGTGACAGCAATAAATAAGGACAGGACAGGGAGTAAACAACAACAGACAGGAAATGGTGGGTTTAATCCCCCCAGCTGTCTCTCACAGCACACTCGGCACATCTATATTTAAACTAGTTGAAGTTTAACACCACCAGACTCTGACTTTTCCCAGCTCTTAGACAATTACTTTAACACTTCTGATCATTACAACAGGAAACGGCTGCAGAGCTTTTTTCAGAAGGGCACGCTGCATTTGACACTAGTCCATGATAACTAGCGGGGAAGGGTGCTGGCAGAGCAGAAGTCGGGCCCAATGCTTCGCACGGTACAATCTGTGTACTCCATCTTGCACGTGCTGCATTCACATTTCTTCGCCACAGGGTAAATATAGAAGGGATCCACACCTGGGGGACACTTCGGTAGCTTAATACTTTCGTAGCTAATTTCCTGATAGGTGCAGACATGCTGCTGCATAGGGGCCAACACGTTTTTGTACACCAAATCCTGCCAGATAGAAAGAGATAAAAGAGGTTTCCGCTGTTGTCTTAAACTACAGAATATACTAAGCCCACAATAGCACATAGAACTTGGCTGTTACATAGGGGTCCTGCTGGGTCACAGCACATACAGGAATGCTCAGTTGTGATATATATATGAAAGGTGGAGGTTAAGCGGGCATTCTGCTGGGTTGCGGTAAGTACGGAAATGGCAAGCTGTAATGCTGGGACTCTCTCGGGTCATGGTTTGGACAAGAATAATTGGCTGTTGGTTAGGGGCCCTTCTGGGTCACATTATGCATGGAAATGCTTCACTAGTAAGTGACACCTCGCTGAGTTGTAGTACTGCAGGAATACTGAGCTACTAGGTGCACCCCTTGCTCTCTTGTGGCACATATGGGAATGCACAACCATTACATATTACATATGGGAATGCACAGCTATTACACGGGACCCCCCACTGAGCCCTGCTACATACAGAAATGCTCGGTCATTGTGAGCTATATAAATAGTTAATAGTAGTAAGTAGTAGGACACCTGCTGGATCAGCTAGCAGCTAGGCAGGCAGTAATTTCTCCCACCTTGGTCTCGCAGTAGCCTGTGCAGGAGGTGGTAACAAAGGTCATACAATAGGGGCATTTGTCCTTCTCAGCAGAGATGGTGACATTAACCATGTGACATGTCTCGTAGCCTTTCACAGCAGACAGGAGCACAGCGAGGAGCAGCAGCCAAGTCCAGACGGCAACCATTGTTCTGTAGGGGGAAGAAGAGGGCAGAGTGAGCATGCTCTGTACTGGACACCATCCTCATGGATGAATGCACCTGCTACTTTTATGCTAATGGGCTCTGTTTAATAGAAGAGAGGCTTACCTGGAAGGTGGGCAAGGCTGCAGGTGTTGAGAAGAGCCCTGGATCAAGCAACCTCACCTGTTTCCTCCCTTTTTATATTGCTCAGTCCCCCTGCCAATTTAATTCCCTAGCAACGTATGACGCACAAATCCTTGCTTTGCTGGATTCAGGGTCAGGATTCTGTGTTCTCAGCACAAGGTGAGCAATGAGGTTTCACAACACCCTGCTGGGATTAGTAGAAATGGAAGGGAGGGGAGGCCCTTACTAACTCCTCTAGAAAGAGTCAAGTGGAGCTACTTATAGGTCTTGGCCAATCTTCCATCTAAAGCTCAGATCTTTGCTTTTCTTCCTTTTCTCTGCAGACAGACCGGGATATGCAGCCGCACTTGATGGTGATGTCTCCGACATGGCGGCTCTCCCTAGCTTAATCATCCATGCTGCACTTCTTGCCCTGCCGGCTTGGTCGTCTCTCAGTTTTTTTTTCTCTAACTACGCAGCAACTGCCATGGGTCTTCTATTCTCTGCGCCTCATTCTTTTCTTTTCCAGATCTTCCTGCTAGATCAGTCCAGACTAGTGGGTTATTTTCCTCTGCCAACAGATGGGAGACAGAGAAAAGAAAGTGAACTATGCCGTGACATCACCACCGGCATAAAACCTAGCACAGTATTTTCTGTCTCCAGCAGATGGTGAATTTTTCCAGAGAGGCCTACAGAGGCCTATAGCTCCTGCCCAGTCTGCATCTGGGTGCAGTGTAGCTCGGCCACTTTAGATCCCAGGGGGTGTATGAGATCCAATTTTCTGGTTGATCTGTTACTTTGGAGCCATCTCCTGGCTAGGAGAGCCAGTGAAGCTTGATGGAGCGTTGGATCATGAGGATCCTTCTGCGGGACCCTTAGCTGTATTTTGACTTTTTTCCTTTTTTTTCTTTCTTTAAACAAATTTTAAAAAAAAGTATAAAAGGTGTGAGTGTCTTCTGCAGGGCTCCATGTAGCTCCTTAGCATGTGCTGAACATGGTTTCCTCCCTGCGCCCCCCCCCCCCCCCCCCCCACTGTCTCTGCTCCCCTGTGCTCCCAGAGGACCGCGGCACTGAAGCTGCAGTGGATCGCCACCTTTTCCAGCGGGCAACTGCAGAGGATCGCCGCCTGAACTTCACCAGCGGCAATAAGGGGCCGCTGCATCTAACAGTGTTTCCTGTTATCCTGCCAGACATCCCTGGCCTTTGCAGATCGCACAGCAGGGGCAAAAAGGGGCCGCTGCACCTAACCATGATTGTTTGCTGCGATCCCGCCTGACGTCCCCTGCCTGTGCAGGCCGCGCACCATTTTTTCTTCCTTAAGGCCTACAGCTCCTGGTCAGTTTGAGACTGGTTTCAGTTCAGCTTGGCCAGCTGAGACACCAGGAAGTATATGAGATACCCCTCTAGAGGTTCTCTCCTTCCTGGGGCGAGTTCTTGGCTATAAGAGCCAGTGTAACTCTGTAGTGCATTAAGATCAGTGCCTATCTCATTGCCCTGATGCCTCAGCTGCAGTAAATGGCGACAGTTCCCTTGTTGATCGTCTCTGCGCCGCTCACACAGCCGATCCGGGGGAGACTTCTGCCAATTCAGTGTCCTTGGTGGTTCTGGCTCCTGATGCAGTTGAGGCTTCGTTGCCGCCTTACACATCAGGGATTATCCGTGCTCTTCTCCAGACTGACCTGCTGTTCCCCATGATGCTGAATTTCACCATGGGACCGGCTCATGTGGCTTACAAGCAGTCCTCTCTCTCTCTCTCTTTCCACAGTCGCAGTGCTCCCAGCTACAGCAGCCACAAGTGTTTTAGCCACAGCAGCTGTCGGACCCTGCAGCGGCAGATTTTTCGCCCTTCTTCCAAACTGTTTGTGGGCTATGGAAGGGGGGATCAAGGCCTTGATCCCTCTTGGCTGGGCCCATCTTCCGCCACTCCTCTGATAGTTCCCGCAAACAATCAAGAGGGCTGGACTCTGTCCGGGAAGGTCTGCGCAAAAAGATAAGTTAGGTAGGCTCTCAGTTATGTCTAGAGGAAATTGGCTACTGAAGTTCTGTGAGTTATTCTGACAGTGAGCCACAAAAGAAGTCTGGTTTGTATATATATATATATATTAGATTTTATTATGGACAGCCAGGTAGAAAAATATACAAACATATATATATATATATAAGAAACATGAGGTAGAAATTTGTTACGACACAGAATTACAATTGGACAAAGTAATAAAGCACTAATTAGTAACCAGACGTCACTGATTCGCTCTGCACTGAGGAAAGTTATGGAATAAGTTTCTAACTACCCTTGCCCATCCGGAGGAGGAGAGAGATAAGTCGGTACCTTAGCTTCGTCTGTCACTCGGGGCAGATGTCCGGAGACTCTGGAGCAGCACATCCAAGGAGGCAGCTAAACTAGATAACGCAGGCTACAGCCCTTTTCGGAGGTGAGCCGCGGTAGAACACAGAACCAGAGGTATCTGTGAAAGTCTTATCTCAGACCTTTGGAGAATGGCCTTGCCCACACGTAGTGTGGCTGTCTTGCAGACAGATCAGGTAGCAGAAAACAGATAAGCAGGGCACAAACGGCAAAAGACCATGTAAGTTCTTCTGCGCAGACTGTATTATTCTTTGTGATGATTCTCCGTCATAGGTCCGGTGATTGGTTGGCACAAGCCAGTCCGAGGTGTTCTCAACGAATCAGGAGGTAGATGACGGGCATCTTCTTGCAGACAAAGGATCCATAGTAAGATGTCATGCTGAGAAAACAGTATGTAGTTTTCTGGGCATAGGTACAAGTGTCCAAGGCCAGCAGAATCAGCTATAGATAAGCACCGGAGAAGCAGATGTTCTTACATGTGGGCATTGAATTAGCCAGGGACAATGGCTTCTGTATGCACACATAGAAATGCTGTGCAAGCAGTTCCTTGGAGGTCAAGTCTGTAGCTGAACACAGCAAAAGTGTAGTGAGGAATCCATCTTGTCTGTTCAGCTTGGTTCAGGCCTGAGCTGCTGAGCAGGCCGGAGAACTGCAGGTGTAGAATTGCAGGGGTACCAGCCCTACAGCCCATCTTCCGCCACTCCTCCGATAGTTCCCACAAACAATCAAGAGGGCAGGACTCTGTCCGGGAGGGTCTGCAGCCCCCTCCAAAGTCCCTTATTGGAGCGAGGCAGAATTTTTCGGCGATGGTGTTTCCCACAATGACTCCGGTTGAGCTACCCCCAATGCTGAGGAGGGGGAACTCTTTTAGGGGGAGGACCATAGCGACTCTCACGTGGTGCGACTTTGTCACTGAGTGGAGATATCCCTTCCCCCCCTTAATTATCTAGATTGCCACTGAAATGCAAATTCCGGAGCTCTCTGGACTAGCCCTGACCCCCTCCACTTCTGATCCTGGCATCATGGGGCTTTCCAGAGTCTTTCCTTTCCTGCTGGAGCTTCTCCTGATGTACCCTGATGTTCTCCTGATGTACTGCCCCTGTTCATTGTAATGACCTGACTCTTGTTTATTGTCGGATATTGTTTGTTCTATGTAAACCGCGCTGATCGCAAATAGTGCGGTATATAAGAGATGTAAATAAATAAATAAAATAAATACCCTGAAGAAGGCCCAGCAATTGGGTTGCATTTATGCCTAGTCGCCAACAGTCTTGGAAAGTGGTTGCATTTTCCCAGGGTCAATATCTTGATCACCATGGACACCAGCATACCACCATTCCCATAGAAGTGGAGCTGCCCTTCAGGACCTGCAGGGTTGGAAGATGGAAGAACCCCTTCAGATGGCCTTTTCTTCCTCCTCCCTAGCTCTTGAGATGACAACATGGGGCAGCATCTATGCACATATCCTCCTCTACTGGGTTCAGCTCCTTCCTGAGGATGAGTATTCAACCCATCTCAAATATCTGGCGGCCTTCTTGGTAGATGCCTTTTGTGATAAAGATCTCTTACGCCTTTCTGCATGGGGAGTCGCAGCAGCGACAGTGGCTCGCCGAGGGCTATGGCACAGAAATATTTGGTGGATGTTGCATCTAAGGAGCGCTTAGCCATATTGCCCTTTA
The DNA here is from genome assembly GCA_033557465.1 of Ichthyophis bannanicus. Classification (NCBI taxonomy): domain Eukaryota; kingdom Metazoa; phylum Chordata; class Amphibia; order Gymnophiona; family Ichthyophiidae; genus Ichthyophis; species Ichthyophis bannanicus. Next base: position 51,542,535 of record CM066051.1, on the reverse strand, counting down.
AGGACAGGCTCCTGTTGGTGAGCTTTTTGGAAAGTTAGTCAAGGACCTCAGAGAGGTCAAGCCCTAGTGGCTGCTGGAGGATAAACCCAAGGATTCCTCTAAGCACTCTTCTTTCTTTGACATCAGGGGAGTCATCTTCATTGCCGAAGTTCCGTTATTCTCGTCAGTATCAACAGAATAAGCAGATCTCCTCCTCTTCTGGAACAGGATCCAAGTCCCAGTCCTTTCAAGGAGGATGCCGGGGCTATTTGCAGACTTCCATGGTGGGAAAGCCCTCTTCATCTCGCCTCTCTCACTGACTGTTCTGGAACCATTCCTACCTCCCGCAAGTGGGAGGCCATCTGTAACAATTTTTGTGAATGGGCCCATCTGATGAATGATCACTGGGTGCTCAACATTATATATGGAGTGGAATGGGTAAACGTAGATTGATTGTTTACGTTATCAGAATATAGAAAGACTAGGGGACATGCAATGAAGCTACAGGGTAAACTATTTAAGACTAATAAGAGAAAATATTTTTTCACTCAACGTGTAATCAAACTCTGGAATTTGTTACCGGAGGATGTAGTAAAGGCTGTTAGTGTAGCTGGGTTTAAAAAAGGTTTGGACAAGTTCCTGGAGGAAAGGTCCATAAACCATTATTAAAAAGGGACCCAGGATATCAATGCTTGACCCAATACAAGCACTGTGAAACCTGTGTCTTTTAGGGAAACTGCTAGGTACGTATGACCTAGATTGGCCACTGTTGGAAAAAGGATACTGGGCTTTGATGGACCTTGGTCTGACCCAGTATGGTATATCTTATGTTCTTATAAGACAAGGATATGTTTTAGAGTGTGCTTAAAAGAGTCAACTGCAGTTTTGAGAGTTCCATGGTTCTACATGGAACTGCTGCGGTCTGTTATCCAGGCAGTCCAGAAGAATTCCTGTCCTCCTTGGATTTGACAGAGGCCTGTGTTCACATTCCCATCCAGGAGGACCAGCAGCACTTTCTCCAGTTTGCGATTTCGGTCTTTCACTACCAGTTTTGTGCAATGCTCTTCAGTCTGGCCACTGCCCTTTGGATGTTCTCCAAGGTGATGGTGGTAGCTGTGGCAAGACTGAGGCACCAGGTCATCTGTGAACACCCTTTCCTGGATGATTGGCTTATCCGGGCCAGGTCTCGGCAGGAAGCCATTCGGGCACTGCATTGTGTGATCCAACTCTTCGAGTGGCTCGGCTGGATCATCAACAGCAACGAGAGCTGTCTGAATCTATCTCAGAACCTGAACTTTCTTGAGGCTCATTTTGACAGCTGCATAGGCAAAGTCTTCCTTATGGGGAGCACAGGGCCAGGTTCCACGACCAACCTCTGGACATTTTTGGGTACTCCACTCTTAAGACTTGGGGTTACCTTCTGCTTTTGGGAGCTATGGCTGCAACCCTAGAGCTGGTGTCCTGAAAGTGGACAAGGCTATGGGACCAGATGGGATACATTCCAGGACACTGAAAGAGCTCAGAGAGATTATTGCAGGACCGTTAAAGGATGTTTTTAACAGATCCTTGGAGACAGGCGACGTTCCACAGGACTGGAGAAGGGCTGATGTGGTACCTCTTCAGAAAAGTAGTTGGGAAGAAGTGACAAACTAGAGGCCAGTAAGCCTTACCTCGGTGGCGGGAAAAGGAATGGAGGTGCTCCTGAAAGAACGAATAGTGGACTTCAAGCTCCTGAAAGGAAGGTTAAAAGTAAATCCAAACATGATTCCGGTGACATCAGCAGGCAGAATGACCATATGGTGAGGTGGCTCTGCGGCAGCCAGCCTCTAATAGAGAGCTATAAAGGTAGCAGGATTCAACCCCGCTAGCCCCGAGCAGCACCAGAGCGATGGAAAAACCAAAGGGTGGATTGTTGGCGAAAAAAAGACTGGTGGTGTATCGCTCTGCATATGCCATTGCTGAAGCAACACAGGGAGAAGAAGGAGACGGCAAGATGGCCGTCAGGAGTGTGAGTGACGCCGAGGAGGAGGTGGATGAGACCTTCATCGTTGGCGCAGTGGAGGTGCTAAAAACATGGCTTGATGAATTTAAAGAGGAGCTGAAAGCCGAAATCAGTGGGGTTAAAACTGAAATTAAAGAGACCCTGGGAGCATTGAGGCAAGACATAGCGGACCTCGGAGCTAGAGTGGAAGAAAACGAGACCCAAATAGAACTTCAGTCGGACATGCTTGGAGACCTAAAGAGAGGGTGAGAGGCCTTAAAGCAGGCACAAGAACTGTTGAAAGAAAAGAATGAGGACTTGGAGGATTGCTCCCGGAGGAGCAATAAACGAATGAGAGGAATGCTGGAGAAGCCTAAATATAGAGAGTGTGATGTGGTGCTAAAAGAAGTGTTTGGGTCATTCTTTCGATCAGCTGAATCGGACCCCCCAGGAGAGAAGATCCAGGTACAAATGGAGCGGGCGCACCGGAGCTTAGGGCCTATTAAAGAAAATCGCCCCCGAGATATTGTGGCGTGCCTGAGCTCCTATAAAATGAAAGAGCGGATCCTGGCTGAGGCTCAAACAGGGTCATTTTCAGTGGGAGGGTCATAGAATTAAGATGTAGTAAAACCTGTCATCAGGAACTCTACAGTGCCGGCGGGAATTGAGGGAAGTGACGGCGCTCTTAAGGAGAGAGGGGCCGAAGTACAAGTGGCTGTACCCCTTTGGACTGACAGGCACAGTGAAAAAAGTAACACGGCGCATGAAGAACAACGGAGAAGCATGGAGAGCATTGAAAGAACTGGGGGTTCAGAATATCCCGGACGATTCTTGGAGTAATTCCAAGCCACAGCGAACTGTGGCACCCAAGAGTGCAGGTTTGAGGTGGCAGAGAGTCAATATAGAAGGCTGGAGATTATCCAAGGGAAGAAATGGGGATGACACCCTGGAGGAGGACATTTCCTGAAAGAGCCTGGATAAGTAGGGGGGAAAAACTGGTGGCTGGGGAAGGCCTGATGTTGGCAGAGAGGTTAGTCCTAACAACCTTTTGTGAAGGCTCAAGTCTGAGTCCTGGTGGGCATGGCCTGTCGGAATTGTTAATTGTTAAAGGCTAAATATCAGGTTATAAGGCTTCAAGTTGTATAGCTGCTCAGTAATAACTTTATGACATGTGATGTTTAAACATATGTACAAGCATGTATGCTGGAGGTGCGGATTTAAAGTTAAATTGTGAACGTTGGGGCAAACGGGGAAACAGTTAAAGTTATTGAAAGTTCAATAGGAGGGTTAAATGCACTCTGAATATCTGATTGGGGGGGAGAGGGGAAAGGGGCAGGCTTATTGGGTTGCAGGGGATGGGGGGTACTTGGGCTAGAGTCGGGAAGGCATAGATGTTCCAAATTCGTGCCACTGGGGTAAAACGAAAGGTATGAGGTGTAAATGGATGCATAAATAGGGGGGGGGGGGAGTGAGGGGAGAACGAGGCCGGGACAGACATCCCCCTCCCAGGATGGCTAAGTCTCCAGGAGGAGATTGGAGATTTGGGGAGGAGAGGGGGGGGGAAGGGGAAGGGTTGGGTCGGGAGAGAGAGCAGTAGGGAACCAGCATGTAATCAAAAGGTAAGATGGTGCGAATAGGTGCTATAAATGCTAAGGGGCTTAATACTCTACAGAAAAGACAACACCTCTTTAGGGAGGCAGAGAGATTAAACTTGGATATCGTATTAGTACAGGAAACCCATTTACGGCGTAAGGATGGAGGTGTAATTGTCTAATAGCCAGTATCCATATTGGTTCTTTGGGAGCCCCAGAGGGGAGGGGGGTAAAGAAAGGGGGTGTAGCTCTTTTGATAAGGAGAGGGTGCCCATTCCAGCTGGGGGAGGTAATACGAGAGAAAGCAGGGATGGTGTTGCTACTCACAGGAGAGTTGATGGGGGAAGCATTCACCTTAGCAAATATCTATGCTCCAAACATGAGACAAGTCCCCTTTTGGAGGGAGGTCTATGAGATACTGGGCCAATCAGGGAAACTGGTCATGGGAGGGGATTCCAATTTGGCAATGCAGCCCAGCTGGGACTGGCAGGCCAAGGGAGGGGACGGCAACACAAAAAGTCGCCTTATAGTGAAAGGAATAATAAAGACATTTCAACTTTCAGATGCTTGGCAGACACAAAATAAGGATAGTAGAGAATATACTTTCTACTCACGTCCACATAAAAGCTTTAGTCGGATAGATTACATACTGATTGTTAGATTCTCCAGGACCAAGCAGGAAGTCAGTTCTCACATATGGGTGACATTGATGCCGATGGAGCCCCTGCGGAGCATTTCCCCAGCTTTCTATGAAAGCTTTTGGGAATACTGCACGCATGCGCGGTCCCCTTCCCGCCTAAAGGTGCCATCTTGCTCAGTCTCTCTTTTTCCGTGGAGCCCTTCGGACGTGTGTCCTAGTTCACCCAGAAAACAGTTAGATTTTTTTGTCTATTCCTTGTGATTTTCTTCGCGGTTTTTGTCCGGTTCGACACCTGATCCCCTTCTCGCCGGTTTCGGTACACCGGTATCGATCTTATTTTTTCGGTTTTTGCCCTTCGTGGCTGGCGTTCGCGCCCTTTTTTCCTTTTCCCTTTCCCTGGAAGGCCGGTCCTTTGACCTCGCGGGGACTCTTTTTTCCCCGATGGCTTCCAGTGGTTTTAAGAAGTGTGATCGGTGCAAGAAGCTAATGTCTCTCACCGACAGACACGACTGCTGCCTTTGGTGCCTCGGTCCTGATCATGATCCTAAGATCTGTGGACCGTGTGGAAAAATGTCCACTAAGGCACTTTGAAGTCGTCAGCACCAGAAGGAAAGGCTTTTCTCCGACTCGGCCTCCGGCCGGGCCAGGACCTCGTCTGAGGCTTTGACGTCTCGGGAGTCTGACCCCGAGCATCGTCGGGGTTCCTCAGATAGGGGGTCCCCCGAGCGGGAGCAAAAGAGGAAGAAGCGGCTCGCGAGGGCGGCGTCTGAGGAGGTCCCTGGCTCCTCAAGGGCTAGGTCTCGGACCCCCGACCGCCGTCCCAGGCCCGTGAAACAGGAGAAGCCGTCAAAAGTACCTCAGGTGGAGCCGGAGTCTGCTGGACACGTCAGTCCTGTTGTCCTCGAGGACTCTCCTCCCAGAGAGCCGACGTCGGGCCTGGCACCACCGTGGCCCGAGTCGTAGCTGCTGAGTCTCTTGAGCTGGGTCTCAGGCTGACAGCCTTGGAGTGCAGACTGTCTGCCTTCATGGATCAGCAGCGGGTGCTGATGGCCAGCCTCGCTGGCGCATCTGCCCCGACCACCGGGACATCGACGTCGAAGTCGACCCCGGAGACCGAGCCGATACTCGAGACCATGAAGGCTCGAGGTCGTCCTCGGTCACGGTCACCCTAGACCTCCTGGTCGAGACCAAGGGCATCGACGCCAGTGCCTTCGGCATCGGGGTGGGTGCTGCCGGGTCCCGTGCGGTCAGAGCCCGACTCCTCTTCGGACGAGTCCGCCTGGGAGATGGAGGATGAGGAGTCCCCCGATACCTTCAAGATTCGGTGCGTCCTGTCGGACTCATCGCAGTCTGAGCCCCGGAGTAGGTCCCCTCCGTTCTCGGAGTTCGTGCGGGATATGGCCACTGCTTTGGCGATCCCGGCAGATCCCGAGGAGGAGCCGAAGAGCTCGAGGCCCTCCAGTATGACTCTCCTCCGAAGGAGGCCTTTACTGTGCCGGTTCCTCCGATGCTGGAACGGCTCCTCTTCCGGATGTGGGAGGCATCGGCCTTGGCGCCGGTTCTGAGCAAGCGGGTAGATTCCATTTATCGACTCCGTAAGAGCCCTGGGTTTCAAAAGGTGCAGCTACCGCACCATTCCATGGTGGTGGAATCGGCCATGCATCGTCTGAAAAGTCAGAAGATGCACTCCACGGTGCCCCCTGGCAGGGAGGCCCGGAACCTGGATGCGTTCGGTAGAAAGTGCTTCCAGGGCTCGATGTTTGCTTGCCGTGTCCAGTCTTACCAGCTGTACATGGGCATGTACTTGCGGGACCTGGCAAAGGAGCTTGCCGGGTTCTCTGCTGGTCTCTCCGGGGAACCTTTGCAGAGGTTCAAGTCCTTGTCTTCGGGGATCCAGGAATGCTCTAAGTTCATGTCCCGAGCGGCCTACGATGGCTTTGAGGCCTCGGCCTGGGTTGCGGCGGCCGGCATTGCGGCTCGACGCCAGGCATGGCTGCAGTCATCGGCCCTCGAGCCATGGGTTCAAGACAAGTTGGTCGATGTCCCTTGCCGAGGTGAAAACCTTTTTGGCAAGCCCATGGCCGAGAAGGCTGCTGAGCTCGAGACCGAGCACCTCACGAGGACAAGGCTGTCTCGAAAGACTTCTGCCCCTTCACACAAGAAGAAGGGCTCGGGTAAAAAGCCCTTTTACCCGAGGAAGGCGACTGCCTACAAACAGTTCCCAACTTACCAGGCCTCCCCCGCTCCCCCCACAGGGTCAGCAGGCCAAGGGGCAGGGACATGGGCCCTGTAGGCAGAAAGCCCCCAAGCCTCCGGCTCCTGCTCCTACTCAGCAGGGTGGGGGGTTTTGACTCCCAAGGCATAGCCGTCTCTGCTGTCCCATCCCTGCACAGGAGGTCGCCTAGCCCTGTTTTCCCACCGGTGGCCACCCATTACAGGGGACAACTATGTCTTAAGCATAGTCCAAAAGGGCTACCTGCTTCATTTCATCAGTTGCCTCCTCCCTATTTTCCAGGAGAGCCTCCAAGGCCTCCTCTCCATACAGCCCTCCTCCTGCAAGAGCTCCAGGGTCTGTTACGAGACCAGGCGGTGGAGCCTGTGCCTCCCCACCTCCAAGGTCACGGGTTTTACTCCAGGTACTTCCTAGTACCAAAGAGAACAAGGGATCTCAGGCCTATTCTCATCCTCAGAAATCTCAACAAGTTCTTACAGAAGGAAAAGTTCAAGATGCTTACTCTTGGAACACTTCTGCCCTACCTCCAGCAGGGAGATTGGCTATGCTCTTTAGATCTAAAGGATGCGTACACTCACATCCTTATTCATCCAGACCACAGAAAGTACCTCAGGTTCATTGTGGGAGGAAACCATTATCAGTACAGGTGCTGCCATTTGGCCTCACCTCCGCCCCCAGAGTCTTTACCAAATGCCTGGCAGTGGTGGCGGCCTACTTGAGAAATCAGGGTATCTTTGTCTTCCCCTATCTGGACGACTGGCTCATCAGGGGTCAGACGTCCCAGGAGGCCAGGCAAGCCACCCTCCAAACGATTTCTCTGCTGCAGCATCGGGGGTTTGTCATAAACTTCGCAAAGTCCACTTTGCTCCCCTCCCAAACTTAAGAGTTCATAGGGGCAAGACTAGACTCTCTGCAGGCAAAAGCTTTCTTGTCAGAAGACGGAGCCCAAAGACTGACGACCTTGGCAAACCAGTTTCTCAGCAGGTCACTGGTCTCCGCCAGGCTCTGCCTGAGGCTTCTGGGCCACATGGCTTCGACAGTGCATGTCACACCCCATGCCAGGCTTCATATGAGGCCTGCGCAATGGTACCTCAGAACTCAGTGGTCGCAGGCCACAGGGAGCCTCAGAGACAGAGTAAGGGTGTCCAGACCATTCCTGCACTCCCTACGTTGGTGGCTGCATCCCCCCAACTTACTGGAAGGGATGCCTTTTCAGCCACCTGGGTTCACAGTGGTATTGACCACCGATGCCTCTCTACAGGGCTGGGGAGCACACTGTCTGGGCAAGTGCACTCAGGGCCTGTGGTCTTCCTGGGAGGCCCAGCAGCAGATCAATCTACTGGAGCTTCGGGCTATTCGCTTAGCCCTCAAGACTTTCTCTCAAACCCTGGCTCACCAGTCTGTTGTAGTGCAAACAGACAACCAGGTAGCCATGTTTTATGTGAACAAACAGGGAGGCACTGGGTCCAGGCTCCTTTGTCAGGAGGCGCAGGACCTTTGCTTGTTTGCGCTCAGGCACAACATATTGCTCAAGGCGGTTTATCTCCCTGGCCAGGACAATTACCTAGCAGACAGGTTGAGCAGAATTCTGCAGCCACATGAGTGACAGCTCCATCCCTTGGTAGTTCAGAAGATCTTCCTGAGATGGGGACTTCCATCCATAGATCTCTTTGCCAGTCCCCTGAACAGACAGCTGCCCCAGTTCTGCTCCAGGCAACCGCATCCTCTAGCAGCAGATGCTTTTCTGATTTCCTGGTCCCAAGGCCTCCTATATGCGTTTCCTCCCACGCCTCTGGTGGCCCGAACCCTGTTCAAAGTTCTGAAGGACCAGGCCTCGGTCCTTCTGGTAGCACCCAGGTGGCCAAGACAACCTTGGTTCCCACTTCTGCTTCAGCTAGCAGTGGGCACTCCACTACCTCTAGGGTTGCAGCCTGACCTTCTGCCTCAAGACCAGGGGTCTCTTCTACACCCCAATCTCAAATCTCTCAATTTGATGGCCTGGAAGCTGCAAGGGTAGTTTTGGCTCCTTGGGGCCTACCTCCTGAAGTTGAAGAGGTAGTCCTGGCCTCTAGGAAGCAGTCCACTAGAAAAAGCTATGCCCTGAAGTGGAAGAGGTTTTCTATGTGGTGTCAGCTGCGTACAGAAGATCCTTTCTCCTGTACTGTACCAGTGGTGCTTCAGTACCTGCTACATTTATCCAATCAGGGCCTTAAGTCCAATTCTGTTCGGGTCCACCTCTCAGCTCTAGCAGCTCACCACTCACTGGTGGAGGGAAACTCTATATCGGTTCACCCCTTGGTGTCTCGGTTCCTCAGAGGTTTGCTCTTGCTCAAGCCTCCTGTCCGTCCTCCAGCCCCTGAGTGGGAGTTGAATGTGGTCTTGCAGCAACTGACTCGCCCACCTTTTGAGCCGATGGCTACTTGTCCTCTCCGCTTCCTTTCCTGGAAGACACTCTTCTTAGTGGCCTTAACCTCGGCCAGATGGGTGAGTGAGCTTCAGGCCCTAGTCTGTGACAGGCCTTACACCCGCTTCTATAGGAACAGGGTAGTCCTTAGGACTCATCCAAAGTTCCTCCCTAAAGTTGTCTCCTCCTTCCACCTCAACCAGGAGGTGGTTCTTCCAACATTTTTCCCTAGGCCTCATGCAAGCCAGGCTGAAGCGGTCCTGCATACCCTGGACTGTAGAAGGGCCTTATCCTTCTATCTTGACCGTACACAAGGACATAGAAGGGCTACTCAGCTCTTCATCTCTTTTGACCCTAATAATTTGGGGTTAGCTGTGTCCAAGCATACCTTGTCCATATGGGTGGCTGACTGTATCACCTGGGCTTACAGGGTGGCTGACCTTCCCTTGCAGGGTCGGGTCACGGCCCATCGTGTCAGGGCAATGGCTGCCTAAGTAGCTCATCTCCGCTCTGTACCGTTGGCAGACATCTGCAGGGCTGCAACTTGGTCCTCAAGCCAGACTTTTGCAGCTCATTACTGCCTGGAGAGGGAGTCCCGTAGGGACAGTGCTTTTGGCCAGGCAGTACTCCGGAATCTCTTTGAGGTTTAGGCAACTCCTGCCCTCCGTTGGGCTACCGGTGGAGGTACTTTCAGTGAAAAGCCTTTCTTTGATGCTGGGACTAGAGGGAGTTCTCTTGTTCAGCCTGGGTTCCTAGGTCGCCCAGACCATTGGAGTCACCCATATGTGAGGACTGACTTCCTGCTTGGTCCTGGAGAAAGAGTAGTTACTCACCTGTAACAGGTGTTCTCCAGGAGCAGCAGGAATCAGTCCTCACAACCCTCCCTCCTCCCCTGGGAGTTGCAGTTCTACATAGTTTATTTTATATTTTTGCGTGCTGTTTTTTAGCTATGTCTTTTGACTGAGCAAGATGGCACCTTTAGGCGGGAAGGGGACTGCGCCTGTGTGCAGTATTCCCAAAGGCTTTCATAGAAAGCTGGGGACATGCTCCGCAGGGGCTCCATCGGCATCGATGTCACCCATATGTGAGGACTGATTCCTGCTGCTCCTGGAGAAACACCTGTTACAGGTGAGTAACTACTCTTTATGGGAACTAAGATTGGGGATGGCAGAGATTGGTAATATAACATGGTCTGATCACGCCCCATCTTGGGTGGAAGTTTGAGAAGCTAGAGGGGAAGGGGGAGTATGCTTTTGGAGACTTAATGAAAGTCGTCTTAGAAGGGAAGAGGTGGTCAAAGATATTAGGAAATGCCTTCGGGAATATTGGGAGACGAATGACAATGGGGAGGTGTGAGAGATGTGGGCTTATGGGAAGGAATGAAAGATGTAATTCGGGGGCGCTTAGTTATGTGGGCAGCTCGGGTTAAAAAGCAACGGAGGGAAAATGAAGAAAAACTACATGAGGAGATTAGAAAAGCTGCAGAACAGTATAGAACAAAGGGTACGGCAAGGAGATTGAAACACTTAAACCAACTCAGGATGGAGCTGAATAAGCTGCAATTGGAATTGATTGCATTCCACATGCAGAATGTGAAACAGAAGTTCTATGAATGGAGAGATAAAGCAGAGCGATTGCTCGCATGTAAGCTACAGAAAAGAGAAACAGACAGCGCTGTTAGTGGTAATTAAAGGAAAGGAGGGGGAAATATTGAAGACAGAGAAATTGATTGGGGCTAGATTCCATCAGTTTTATAAAGAATTGTATACCCAACAGCTGAGAGATAGCAACAAAAGTCCAGAATTATCTAGAAGGGATAGAACTGCCAAAGGTTGGGGAGGATCTGAAGGAAGGGTTGGAAGACAAGATCCAAAAAGAGGAAATTGAGAGGGTAATTAAGGACTTACCCAAAGGGAAAGCACCAGGATTAGATGGGCTACCTAATAGCTTTTATAAGACTTTCAGAGAAGAGGTGGTGGAGATGATGGGGAAGGTATTCAATGGGATTTTACAGGAGGGAGGACAATTGTCAGCAGACATTTTAACTGCTGGAATTACGATTTTGCCAAAGGCAGGGAAGGACCCTCTGCTGTGTGGTTCTTACAGGCCAATATCGGTACTTAATACAGATGTAAAGATTCTAGTGAAAGTACTGGCTAATCGATTAGCTAAAGGGATGCCCACATGTATAAAAATAGAATCAAACCAGCTTTACTAGTGGACGACAGGCCTCTAATAATATTAAAAGAGTACTGGAAGTGGTTTGGGCGGCACATCAAAAGCAGGAGAAATTGATGCCATTATCAATAGATGCTGAAAAATTATTTGATCGTGTTAACTGGAATTTCTTGTTTGCAGTGAAGCAAAGAATGAGATTTGGACCCCATTATTTAAGATGGGTGCAGGCCCCATATCAGGACCCCTGTGCCAGGTTGAGAATCAATGGTAGATACTCAGAGGCTTTTAAGTTAGAGAGAAGTACCAGGCAGGGATGCCCAATGTCTCCACTACTTTTTGCATTAGCAGTTGAGCCCTTAGCACAGACCGTAAGAATGGAAGAGGGGATCCAGGGACTAGACGTGGAGGGTCAGCAGCATAAAATATCCCTGTTTGCAGATGATATACTATTAATGCTATCACAGCTGGAGAAAACATTCCCAAGACTTTTGGAAGTAATAGAGAGGTGGCAGGCTTTAAAGTGAATATGGACAAGACAGAGGCACTTAACATTAACTTACATAAAACAGTGGTATTTAAATTAAAACAAAAGTACCCCTTTAAGTGGACTCCCAAGGCCGTTATGTATTTGAGGGTGCTGATAACGGCCCACCCCCAGATGCTGTACGAGGCGAACTATCCCTCACTGTGGAAGAGGGTGGCTCATGATTTGAGGGAATGGATGGAGACTGAAATATTGTGGATAGGACATATAGCAGCAGTTAAAATTAATATTTTGCCTAGGGTATTATATTACTTTCATGCACTTCCCATAGCGATTCCAACAGGGCACATGAGAGATCTCCAAATGAAAGTGTATAGATTTGGGAAAAAAGGCCACCACGGGTTGCCCGAGCAATATTGTATAGGCCCAGAGAGGAAGGGGGATTAGGGGTGCCAGATTTCCAGTATTATTATTGGGCAGCGCAGGTTAGACATCTGATGGATTGGCGAGGGGGGGGGGAAGGAAAATGTTTGTGATATTGGAGGGGGCGGCCCCTGGGCGACCTTCCATGGATGACTAGGGAGGAGCAGGGACATCAAATACAAGAGAACCCCTTTGTGCAACATACCCTACAGATATCGGACAAGGTACGGAGGTCAGTAAGAGGGCATGAGAGATACAGAATTCTCAGTAATGAAGGCCCTATGCTATACAAGGGACTTTCTCCCAGGACAAGAGGGAGGCATATATAAAAAGTGGGAAAGATTGGGATTAAGGTGGTTTTATCAGTTTATAGACGGGGGGAGAGTGGGTTCCATTTGGGGAATTACTAGAGACATATCAATTAGGAGCAAGGAGTATTTTTCATTACGGGCAGGTGCTCCATTATTTAAAACAGAAATTAGGCAAAGATGGATTAGAACGGAACTATACATACCTATAAGCTATCTGGTATAGGAAGAGACAGTCCTTGGGCTTAGTGTCCATATTATATAAAGCAGTGAGAGGGGGGAAAGAGATGATAAGCTTGGATATATGGTGGCTTGGGAGAAGGAGCTGGGGGTAAACATAGAAATACAACAACGGAAGACCATCTTGGATCAAGCCTGGCACCAACCCATTTTGGTGGCTATTAGAGAAAATTGGTACAAAATCGTAATGAGATGGTATTACATGCCAGTTCAATTGAATAAAATGTTCCCATCAGCATCAAAAGGGTGTTGTAGAGAATGTGGAGAAGAGGGGCAATGTACCATATTTGGTGGATTCCCAGATTAAGCCTTTCTGGGAGCAGGTACAAAAGTGGATACAGCAGGTAGTAGGGGTGGAGGTACGCAGGGAACCTGAGCTATTTTTATTAGGATGGTAGAGAGAGGGAAGCCGAGGCAAGGCAAGGAAGCAAATTATGGCCTGCTTAAGTGCGGCAAAATGTGAAGTAGCATATAGATGGAAGCAGGTGGGGCCACCTCTCATAGAACCCTTTGTGGAGAGGCTCCGTTAAATTTATCTAAAGGAAAAATTGACAGCTATTCGCAGGCAGAGGAGTAAGTTTCAGAGTGAATGACAGAACATGCTGGATTACTTAGTAAGGAAGCAGAGGAGAGGGGGAAGGTACAGCAATAGCAGAAAAGAAGGAATACATTGACATTGTTGTTTGAAGTTCCATTGACTACTGCTTTGTGTAGTTATTGATACTGTGGTGTAAAGATTTGATTACTCTTTCAATAAATAAATTTAAAAAAAAAGTAAATCCAGACGCAAGCATCTAAAGGAGTAGCTAGCTGCACCCCCACGTAAGGACCTCAAGCGCCAGGGCCATAAGACCCAGGGACTCCCTGGGGAACCATCCCCTATGGTAGCCAGACAGAAGGCCATGCCAGCTTTGTCTCCCCCAACACACTCCACCCCCCAGGGTTCCCCACTCCAGACACATCATTAATCTCACTCTTGAGTAAATTTGTGGAAGACAGTGCGCTCCTCCTGCAGTCAACGACAGTAGCAGCAACCCCACAGAACACCAACTCGGAGGGTCCCCCTCCTCCTCTGGAAGAGGACATGTGTTCTCTCTGGCGTGCCCCCTTCTCCCAGGCATTTGGACACACATCCTCCCAGGGACACCCCAACACCAAAATGTGAATCTGAGGAACCTCCTGAAGACTATCCTGAATTTCTCCAGAAGATCTCCCAAGCACTTACTCCGAGAACCCCACCAACAAAAGAGAGTCTCCTGAGTCATCCTAAAGGCATGCTCTGCTCCGACGGAACCTATAGCCCTGCCAGTTCCTCCCATCCTACAAGAGCTGCAGGCTTCCATCTGCAAAAACCTGCATCTCTGCACGCCACTTCACGGTGCTTAGACCTTAGATATAAGCTGCTTCTAGCTCTGGTGATCCAATACCAACAGTGCCCCCAACAGTCAGTCGTCTTTAGAAGCGGTACTCAAAAAATCTAAAAGCACAAAATCATCCTTACAAACTCAGCTGGGAAAAGACCAAAGAACACTGGATGCCATCCGTTGAAAGTCCTATCATAGTGGCCTTCTAGCAATGCGAATCCTCACACACCAGCTTCAAATTCTGCATTACCATCATGACGACTTCTTGCAATTGAACAAACCTTCCCCCTTGCCCGTGGAGGACCATTCTCAGCTGTTGTCTAATCTGCACAAATCTCTATCTCCAGGAACAAGCAGGAATAAGTCCTCACATATGGGTACGTCGGTACCGACGGAGCCCACGCGGGAAAGCTCCCCAGCTTCCCAGAAGGAAAGCTTTTGGGGCCTCCCACTGCGCATGCGCGCTGCCTTCCCGCCTTCCTGACCAACTCTCCTCAGTTCTTCTTTTTCCGTGGAGCCAGCAGGTCGTGTTCCTGTCACCGCTGAAGAAGTTGTTATTTTAATTTGTTTCTTTGGCCGCGTGTCTGCCTTCCCCGATTCCGGACCGGTACCGCCGGTCTTTTTTCTTTATAAAAAAAAAAAAAATAAATCTTATTTTTCCCCACTTGGTGTGTTTGTCCTGTGAGGCCTCTAGGCCTTCACAGAATTCTCCCTCATGGAGAAACCAGCCTCTGGTTTTAAAAAATGCACCTAGTGTAGCGGTACTATATCAGTCACAGACACCCATGAATGGTGTCTTAAATGTTTGGGGCCTGACCACTCCATTCTGGATTGCCCATCCTGTTCTTTGATGTCTAAACGTGGCTTACAAAACCGGGCAGCCAAGTTTAACATGCTGTTTTCTACAGATACTCCAGCATCGACATCTTCCAGGTCTTCCTCTCCTGATGGATCTCAGGTAACCAAACATTCCTCTGGCAGGTCCTCAAAGGGCAAATCTCCCTCTAAGTATCGAGATGCCCCCGGGCTTGACCCTGAGGACCCTGCCCCAGCCAAACAACCCCGGTGGGAAGCTCCGGCTTCCAAAGCTCCTCCTATGGGGTTACAGGTTGACATCGATGGCACGGCCTCGACCGATCACCTGTTAGACTGCTCTGGGGTACCGGCTCAATCTTCCGGTACCGACATCCAGGCAGTCGTGGCGTCTATGGATCATACAGTTCAATCCATGCAGCAGGCCATTATGGCTTTTATTAGAGCTGCGACGCCCTCAGTACCGCAGCCAGCAGTACCGACTCCGATACCGGTACCCAGGGCATCCACATCGACCAGGATACAGATTCCGGTTCCCGGGTTTTTCCCGATACCGATACGGTTCCGGGTACCCCCGATGTCGATACCGGTCGATACGCTTATCGATCCCTGGAAGCAAACAGACGATACTTCGAGTCTTCTGATGATTCTGATTCATCAGATGACTCTGCTGAAGTATCCCTTACTCTACCTGAAGAGCCCTCTTCTCCAAAGAGGAGAATGTCTCCTCCAGAGGATTTGTCCTTTCAAGACTTCATCATTGAAGTAGCTAAAGGTCTCTCTATTTCAGTAACCTCTGAAAAGGAACCTAGAGCAAAAAAACTAGATATTTTAGGATACTCTAAGGTTCCCAAAGAGGCAGTCACCTTGCCCATTCATGAAATTCTTCAAGAACACATGATGGACTTATGGGAGACTCCTCTCACCCTATCTCCACATTCTCGTCGTTTGGACACCATGTATCGTGTCCCTCCTTCTCCTGGTTTTCAAAAAACTCAGCTCCCTCACCACTCTATTGTGGTGCAGTCAGCTATGAAAAGGATAAAGAGTACCAAAAGACACTCTTCTACTCCTCCAGGAAGAGAATGTAGGACTTTGGATGCTTTTGGTAGAAAAATCTTCCAAGCAAGTATGCTTATTGCCAGAATCAATTCATACAGCCTCTATATGGGCATGTTTCTCAAGGAGATTGCATTGAAAATACGCCATTTTCTCCCCTTTATCCTAGAGGATAAAAAGGAGGAGTTTCTTCTTTTGCTAAAGCATACCCAAGATATTTCAAAGTTCTCCAACAGAGCAGCCTTTGACTCCTTTGAGGGTGCTAGCAGAGCCTCAGGTATTGCCATAGCGGCTCGCAGAATTGCTTGGCTCCAGGCCTCTGACCTTGAACCCTGGGTCCAGGATGAGTTGGGAAATCTGCCCTGTACAGGTGAGAATCTGTTTGGTAAGGAGTGGCAAATCAAAGCCACTCAAATGGATGCAGAAAATGCTGCTTTAGATAGACTTTCTAAGTCTACCTCTACTTCTGTCAAGAAAAAATCTTTCAAGAAGCCTTTCTACAAAAAGGCCAGATTTGCTACAAATACTGGCCAACAATCTTCTGCAGCTCGCTTTGCTCCTAAGCGTCAGCAGCCTAAACAGGCCAGGGCAAAACCTGCAGGGGCTGCTACAGCCCAGCAGTCCCAACCCCCTCAGGGTTTTTGACTTAATACTAGAGAACTTAACCTTTCTGGCTCTAAAACATCCAGAGCCTCTCACCATTCCAGGAAGGTTAACTCATTTTGCTCCCAGATGGGAGCAAATCACATCAGAACAGTGGACCCTCTCTATCATCAGAGAGGGCTACAAACTACATTTCTCCACCCTTCCTCCCCATACCATGGTGAGATGTTTCAATTCTCCCCCATCTCTCCTGAACCTGTTGGGTCAGGAGGTGACCACTCTTCTCGCCCAAAGGGCAATAGAAGAGGTTCCTCTTCTTCAACAGGGGTCAGGGTTTTACTCCCCTTATTTTCTCATTCCCAAGAAAACAGGGGGATACAGACCCATTCTAGATCTCAGAGAATTGAACAAATTCCTATGCAAGGAGAAATTCAAAATGCTTTCTCTAAGTACTCTCCTTCCATACCTACAGAGTCAGGATTGGCTTTGTTCTCTAGATCTCAAGGATGCGTACATACATATGCTCATCCATCCATCCCACAGAAAATTCCTACGGTTTCTGTTCCAGGGAAAACATTTCCAATACAGAGTACTTCCCTTCAGTCTAGCCTCTGCTCCCAGAGTATTTACCAAATGCATGGCAATAGTAGCTGCATTTCTACGCGCCCTGGGAATTTTTGTCTTCCCATACCTGGACGACTGGCTCATCCGAGCTCCATCTCAGTCCGAGGCTCAGACTTCCCTAGATCGCACCAGACGCATTCTGCAGTATCTGGGACTTGTGATCAATCTGCCAAAGTCTCAACTCACCCCTACTCAGTCCCTGGAATTCATAGGGGCCTGGTTGGATACCACCACTGCAAGGGCCTATCTTCCTCAGGCCCGTTGCCAACGTCTAGTGCACCTGGCCTCCCAGACTCAGTCCAGAAGCCACTTGACTGCCAGGGAGATGCTACAACTATTAGGCCACATGGCCTCCACAGTACATGTGGTGCCCTATGCTCGCCTACATATGAGAGCAGCTCAATGGACTTTGTCCACCCAGTGGACTCAAGCATCAGGAGCTCTCTCAGACCAAATAGCAAACTCCAAACGTTTCTTTTGGTCTCTCCAATGGTGGATGTCCACTCAAAATCTGTTGTTGGGGGCCCCCTTTCAACCATTGTTGCCCCAAGCAACTCTCACAACAGATGCCTCCCAAACAGGTTGGGGAGCTCATCTTCAAGATCTCTCCACTCAGGGCACTTGGTCTCCACAGGAGACCACCCTTCATATCAACCACTTGGAACTTCGAGCAATCTTTCTAGCTCTCAGAGTTTTTCATACCCTCCTCAGCAACATGACAGTCCTTATTCATATGGACAATCAAGTAGCCATGTTTTACATAAACAAACAAGGAGGGACTGGCTCTCTGTCACTTTGCAACGAAGCTCTAAGATTATGGGCCTTCGCCAGAGAGCATCAAATCCATCTCCTGGCAGTATATCTTCCAGGAATCCAAAACTCTTGGGCAGACAGACTCAGTCGAGTTCTGCTTCCACACGAATGGTCCCTGCACATGGATCAGGTACTCAGAATCTTCCAGAAATGGGAAACCCCGGACATAGACCTCTTTGCAAGTCCGTGAAATGCCAAACTTCCCCGGTTCTGTTCCAGAATTCCGTGTCAGGGAGTTCAGGCCAAGGATGCCTTCCTCCTTCATTGGGGTCAGGGCTTCCTGTATGCCTTTCCACCCATTCCTTTGATTCCCAAGACTCTGTTCAAACTTCAAAGGGATCAAGGGTCCATGATCCTCATAGTTCCACGCTGGCCACGCCAAGTGTGGTACCCTCTACTTCTGCATCTCTCCGAAGCCCCCCCCCTGGACTTGGGAGCGGCTCCAGACCTTCTATCTCAGGAGGACTTTGTGGCACCCAAACCCCAAGTCCCTTCACCTCAGAGCTTGGTTACTGAAGGCCTAGACCTTCAACACTTCAATCTTTCCCAGCAAGTGAAGGATATCCTCCATGCCTCTAGGAAACCTTCCACTAGGCGTTCTTACGCTTTTAAATGGAAAAGATTTTCCTTTTGGTGTGCTCAAAAGGGTCTTGACCCTCTAGCACTCCCCTTGAATTCTCTCTTGGAATATCTCCTGCATCTCTCCAATGCAGGACTCAAAACAAATTCAGTAAGAGTCCATTTGAGTGCTATTGCAGCATCCCTCAAGCCCATCAATGGACAACCTGTTTCCTCTCATCCTCTTATTGCAAGATTCATGAGAGGCCTAACCTTAACTAAACCTCCCATTCGACCTCCTCCGGTGGCATGGGACTTAAACTTGGTTCTTGGTCAGCTTATGAAGCCACCCTTTGAACCCTTAGCCACTACCTCCTTGAAATTTCTTTCCTGGAAGGTTATTTTTCTTATTGCAGTCACCTCAGCTCGCCGTATCAGTGAACTGCAAGCTCTAGTGGCTAATCCACCTTATACAAGGTTCCATCATGATAAGGTGGTCCTTAGGACCAATCCCCACTTTATGCCTAAAGTGGTCTCTCCCCTTTTCATCTTAATCAAGAGGTATATTTACCTGTCTTTTTTCCAGCTCCTCATGCATCTACTGCAGAGAGGAACCTTCATACTCTAGATTGTAAAAGAGCTCTTGCCTTTTACCTCCACAGGACACAGCAACATCGAAAGTCTTCTCAACTTTTTGTTGCTTTTGATCCTTCTCATTTAGGACTTCCAGTCTCCAAAAGAACACTCTCCAATTGGATTGCTCAGTGTATCTCTTTTGCTTACCAGAGTAAGAACCTTTCTCTGGAAGGCCATGTCACCGCTCACAATGTGAGGGCCATCGCCACCTCTATGGCTCATCTAAACTCTGTGTCCATTGACCAGATCTGTCGAGCAGCCACCTGGGCCTCGGTTCATACCTTTACAGTCCATTACTGTTTGGACAAGGACTCCCGCTGGGATGCCTTGTTTGGTCAGGCTGTCCTCAGACACCTGTTCCATTCTTGAACAACTCCACCCACCTTCCCTGAATGGATGCCTGAGATCCATAGGAAGATGAGGAACCTTTCAGGGTCTCATACCTTTGAGGGGATCTCACGGGCATCTTAGCTAGGGAGTCCCCATCTGTGAGGACTTATTCCTGCTTGTTCCTGGAGATAGCACAGTTACTTACCTGTAACAGGTGATCTCTGGGAACAGCAGGAATTAGTCCTCACAACCCACCCACCTCCCCTAGGAGTTGTATCTCTCTCTCTCTCTTCCTTTCCTCTCTCTATTATCTCAGCTTTAAACTCGAACTGAGGAGAGTTGGTCAGGAAGGCAGCGCGCATGCGCAGTGGGAGGCCCCAAAAGCTTTCCTTCTGGGAAGCTGGGGAGCTTTCCCGCGCGGGCTCCGTCGGTACCGACGTACCCATATGTGAGGACTAATTCCTGCTGTTCCCAGAGATCACCTGTTACAGGTAAGTAACTGTGCTTTACCATATCATCCACACAACTTATGACACCTTTGACTCCATAACTCTCTCTAAAGTCACCACAATCTCCGTAAGGCATACGGCTGGCTACGAGTATGTGGCCTATGAGAAGACTTCTATGACCATCTGGCAGACCCCATACCTGGGGGATAGCCTTTTTTGCTCAAAAGTAAAGGAAGCTGTCTCAGAAGACGAGGATTACTCTTCCACAGTCTGCGAGTTAGCAGCTCAACCAACAAAGCTCTTGATGCCAATTCGCAGGGCACAGCTCCCTCAATACCACAGAGTCTATCGCTACCAGTACTTGCAACAGTTCTACCCCTCACAGATGCCTCCAATCTTACTTTTGCCAGCAGCCACAATGTGTACCTGCTCCGGCCTATGTGCAGCGATCCTGGCCACGGGAGAGAAAGCAACAACCTGCAAAATCCGTCTACTACCCAGAAAGCTAGCCCTAGTTTTTGACTACCTGCCAGTGAGGGGCCAGATTCAACACTTCAAAAAGGTCTGGAAATTGACCACCACCAACTGTTGGGTTCTCAGTATCATCCAGAGTGAATACAAAATCCGTTTCATAAAACCTCCACCAATCCATCCCCCACCACCAGCAAAATCACTTCCACCTCACCATCAATTTATTTCTGTAGCAAGAGATCTTAGACCTCTGCAGCCATGCTATAGCACCCGTTCCTCCCAAACACTGCCACCAAGGTTTCTACTCCTGCTTCTTCCTCATTCCAAAGAAAAACGGCGGACTTTGACCCATCCTGAACTTCTGTGACCTCTACATCAAGCGAGAGAAATTCAAATTGAACACCCTCACCACTATCCTTCCTCTTCTTCATTGGAACAATTGGCTAGCCTCCCTGGACCTGCAGGATACTTAGGCGCACATTCCCATTCACCCTCTTCACTGCCAGTACCTCTGCTTCAATTTCCAAACAGAGCATTACCAGTAACAAGTCCTTCCCTTCAGCCTCTCGTCCATCCCATGGGTTTTCACCAAGTGCCTAGCTGTAGTGGCAGCGCACCTGCGCAGTGGGGCCACTGCGTCTACCCATACATACCCATACACCCTTCAAGGCAGCATTCCTTCAAGCCTTGCAAGCTACCATTGATGCACTGCAGGCCGCAGGCTTTCTTGTCAACATCAAAAAATAAAACCTCGAGCCCCAGCAGAGGCTAGCCCTCATAGAGGCCATAATCACACTGTCAAGTGCAAAGCGTATCTCCCCAATGACAGAGACATTATTCTGCAATGCCAGCCTACAGAGTAGTCACGTTGCTTCGGTTGAACACTCCGACAGCTGCTAGGCCACATGGCGGTATCTGTTCAAGTTGCACCTCAGGTTAAACTGGAATCAGTGCACACAATCCTTACACAAAAAGATTTATTTATCGGGACAATTGCCCACTTCTCCAGGACCAAGCAGGAAGTCAGTCCTCACATATGGGTGACGGCGCCGACGGAACCCCCATGCGGAGCATTTCCCCAGCTTTCAAGGAAAGCCTTTGGAAATGCAGCACGCATGCGCGGTCCCCTTCCTGCCCAAAGGTGCCATCTTGCTCAGTCTTTTTTCTGCGGAGCCCGACGGATGTGAGTTCATGTCACCCGTTAAAAAAGTGATTTTCTACGTTTTTTTCGTGGTTTTACCCGGTTCAACACCGGTTCCCCTTCCCGCCTGGGCCAGGTACACCGGTATCGAGCCCGGAGTTAGTTTTTTCATTTTTTGTCCTTCGAGACTAGCGTTCGCGGTTTTTTTTTTTTTGTGTGTTTCACTGGCAGCCCGGTCTTTTGATCTCGCAAGGGCCCTTTTTCCCCCGATGGCTGCCAGCGGGTTCAAGAAGTGTGATCGGTGCAAGAAACCTATGTCTCTCACCGACACACATGACTGCTACCTCCGATGCCTCGGGCCCGACCATGACCCGCTGGCCTGTGGTCCGTGTGGCAAGATGTCGTCGAAGGCGCTGAGGAGCCGTCAACATCAGCGTGAAAGAATCTTTTCTGACTCTGCATCTGGCCGGGCCCGGACTTCGTCAGAGGCCTCGACATCTCGGGAGTCCGACCCAGAGCACCGTCGAGGCTCCTCTGAGAGGGGTTCTCCTTCTCGGGAACACAGAAGGAAGAAAAAGCTCATGAGGGCGACGTCGGTGGACTCTCCTGGCTCCTCGAGGGCCAGGTCGCATAGCCCCGACCGACGCCCCGGGCTCTCGGAGTCGGAGGGGCCTTCGAAGTTACCTCGTGTGGAGCCAGAGTCCCCGAGTCATGTGAGTGCAGTTCTCCTCGTGGACTCTCCCCCGGGGGAGCCGACGTCTTGGGCCCAAGTCGGGGGCTGCTGAGTTTCATGAGCTTGGACTCAGGTTGACGGCCTTGTAGAGCAGCTTGGCTGCCTTCATGGAACAGCAGTGGGTGCTGATCGCTGGTCTGACCAGTGCATCTGCCCCGACCACCGGGACCTCAACGTCCAAGTCGACCCCGGAGACCGAGCCGATCCTCCTGTCGATGAAGTCTCGAGTCGATCCTCGGTCAAGGTCCCCCTCGACCTCCCGTGTGGGGCCGAGATCATTGGACGCCGAGGGTGGGTGGCATCGAAGCCCACACGTCCGGAGCCGCTCGATTCCTCATCGGAGGAGTCGGACTAGGAGACGAAGGACGAGGAGTCCCCAGATGCCTTCCGGACCCGGTGTGTCCCTTCGGACTCACTGGAGTCTGAGCCTCGGAGAAGGTCCCCCCCGGAGGATACCCGGTTCTCAGACTTCGTGAGGGACATGGCCAAAGCTTTGGCCTTTCCCGCGGATGCCGAGGAGGAGCCTCGAGCCGAAGAGCTCGATGCACTCCAGTATGACTCTCCGCCTAAGGAGGCCTTTACTGTACCGGTTCCTCCGATGCTGGAATGGCTGTTCTTCTGCATGTGGGAGGCACCGGCCTTGGCACCGGTTCTTAGCAAACAGGTCGATTCCATCTATCGAGTCCGTAAGAGCCCTGGGTTCCAGAAGGCACAGCTACCGCACCACTCCATGGTTGTGGAATCGGCCATGCATCGTCTGAAGTCAAGAGATGCACTCCTTGGTGCCCCCTGGCTGGGAGGCCCGGAACCTGGATGCCCTCGGTAGAAAGTGCTTCCAGGGCTCTATGCTGTCTTGCTGTGTCCAGACTTACCAGCTGTACATGGGCATGTACCTCCGAGACCTGGCGAAGGAAATTGCCGGGTTCTCAGCTGGCCTCTCCGAGGAACCTTTGCAGAGGTTCAAAGCTTTGTCCTTGGGGATTCGAGAGTGCTCAAAGTTTATCTCTCGAGCATCCTATGATGGCTTCGAGGCTTCGGCCCGGGTAGCTGCGACCGGCATCGGTGCACGCCGTCAGGCCTGGCTACAGTCATCAGATCTGGAGCCATGTGTACAGGACAAGTTGGTCGATGTCCCTTGCCGAGGTGAGAACCTTTCTGGCAAATCCATGGCTGAAAAGGCTGCAGAAATCGAGACTGAGACTCTCACCAGGACAAGGCTGTCCAGAAAGACTTCTGCCCCTTCTCAGAGAAAGAAGGGCTCAGGGAAGAAGCCCTTTTTCCTGAGGAAGGGTACTGCCTACAAATCCTACCCTCAATTCCAGGCCTCTACAGCTCCCCAGCAGGGTCAGCAGGCCAAGGGGCAGGGACATGGGCCCCCCGTAGACAGAAAACCCCCAAGCCGCCAGCTCCGGCTCCTGCACAGCAGGGAGCGGGGTTTTGACTCCCACTGCATAGCTTCTCCTCTGCAGCTGGCTCCACTCAGCACAGGAGGCCGGCTGACTCTGTACGCCCACAGGTGGTCAGCCATAACAGGGGGATGCCTGGGTACTGAGCATAGTCCAGAAGGGCTACTTGCTCCACTTCAACCAGTTAACCCCCTCCTATTTTCCAGGGGAGCCTCCAAGACTTCCTCTTCACAGGAACCTCCTCCTTCAGGAGTTGGCAAGTCTTCTAAAGGAGCAGGCAGTGGAACCGGTGCCTCACCACCTGAAAGTCTACAACCCTCAAACCCCGATCACACACATCCAAACTATCTATATCCCAAACCAAAAGAATGTGTTATACCCACTAATTTTTGTCTGAACTATTGCCGTGAAGGTAAATACCCTCTTGTAGCAATAATGTTCCTTTTTTTCTATTTATGTAAAAGGGGAGCACGACCCCCACCAACCCTAAAAAGATACCAAAATCATCATAGGGTACAAACTGGCCTCAACTCAGTTCTATTCAAAAAGGTGAAAAGCCTCAAGTCAAACTTGGTACACTTAGCTGTTAGCAGACGACACCAACTTATCCTGCGGTCATCCAACAGCGTATTTCATCAAGTCATGTAGAGGCTACTCGACGTCATATATTCTTCTTCAAAATTGCAACTCATCCAGAAAATATATATCATAATAACCCAACGTTGTGTTTCGGGCTCCCGATCCTCACAGCCCTTTTTCAAATTCTTCTTCACCACCTGAAAGGGCATGGCTTCTATTCCAGGTACTTTCTGGTACCAAAAAGGACAGGAGGCCTCAGGCCCATCCTAGACTTGCGAAATCTCAACAAGTTCCTAAAGAGGGAAAAGTTCAAGATGCTTACCCTTGGGATACTGCTGCCTTACCTCCAGCAGGGAGATTTGCTATGCTCCTTAGACCTAAAGGATGCTTATACTCACATCCTCATTCATCCAGACCAAAGACAATATCTCAGATTTCTAGTGGGAGGAAATTATTTTCAGTACAGGGTACTTCCCTTTGGCCTATCCTCCGCTCTCAGGGTTTTCACCAAGTGCCTGGCGGTGGTGGTGGCGGCCTATCTCAGAAACCAGGGCATCTTTATCTTCCCATACCTGGACGACTGGCTCATCAGGGGTCAGTCTCCACAGGAGACCAGACAAGCCACCCTTTGCACTGTATCTCTTCTCCAGCATCTAGGCTTTGTCATAAACTTCGCAAAGTCCACTTTGCTCCCCTCACAGAACATAGAGTTCATAGGGGCAAAACTAGATACCCTTCAGGCAAAGGCTTATTTGCCAGAGGGAAGGGCCCACAAGCTGATGGATTTGGCCAAACAGTTCCAGAGCGGTTCTCTGGTCTCCGCCAGACACTTCCTGAGGCTCTTAGGTCACCTGGCATCCACAGTCCATGTAACTCTGAATGCCCGTCTGCACATGCGGCCTGCTCAGTGGTGCCTCAGAGCTCAGTGGGTGCAAGTCACAGGAGACTTAAGAGACACAGAGTAAGGGTGTCCAAACTACTAGTGGACTCCCTGCGGTGGTGGCTACATCTCCCAAACTGTGTCAGGGGAGTGCCTTTCCAAGTGCTGCCACACACACAGGTGCTGACAACCGATGCTTCCTTACAGGGTTGGGGGGCGCATTGCCAGGGTGCATGCACTCAGGGCCTCTGGTCTTCTTGGGAGGCAACACAGCAGAACAATCTGTTGGAGTTGTGAGCTATCCGCTTGGCTCTACAGACTTTCTCTCATGTTCTCTCTCACCAGTCTGTCTTAGTTCAGACAGACAATCAAGTGGCCATGTTCTTTGTGAACAAGCAGGGAGGCACAGGATCCAGGCTTCTGTGTCAGGAAGCACAAGCTCTTTTCTCCCTGGCAGTCAAACAAGGCATGTTTCTCAAAGCAGTTTATCTACCTGGCCAGGAGAATTATCTAGCAGACAGGTTAAGCAGGATTCTACAGCCTCACGAATGGCACTTGAATCCACTAGTGGTCCAACAGATCTTTCCAACTATCGATCTCTTTGCGAGTCCACTGAACCGGCAGATGCCCAGGTTCTGTTCCAGACAACCGCATCCTCTGAGAATAGCAGCG
Organism: Ichthyophis bannanicus; assembly: GCA_033557465.1. Lineage (NCBI taxonomy): Eukaryota > Metazoa > Chordata > Amphibia > Gymnophiona > Ichthyophiidae > Ichthyophis > Ichthyophis bannanicus. The sequence continues at coordinate 51,516,942 of CM066051.1, read as the reverse complement.
GATGCGTTTCTAATTTCTTGGTCTACGGCCCTACTGTATGCGTTTCCTCCCATGCCTCTAGTGGCCCGTACCTTGTTCAAGGTTCTTTGGGACAAGGCCTCGGTGATTCTGGTAGCTCCCAGATGGCCCAGGCAACCGTGGTTCCCACGCCTTCTGCAGTTGGCGGTGGACACTCCACTCCCTTTGGGGGTGCAACCCGATCTCCTGTCTCAGGACCAGGGATCTCTCCTGCACCCCAACCTCAAATCCCTCAATCTGATGGCCTGGCTGCTGAAAGGATAGTTCTAGCTCCCTTACTTCTATCTAAGGAAGTGGAAGAGGTGGTGTTGGCTTCTAGGAGGCAATCCACCTGGGAGTCTTATGCCCTCAAGTGGCGTAGATTCTCCACCTGGTGTGCTCAATGCCAGGAGGATCCTTTTTCGTGCCTGGTGCCGGTGGTGCTGCAGTATCTGCTTCACCTGTCGGACCTAGGCCTTAAATCCAACTCTGTTCGGGTCCACCTCAGTGCTCTATCGGCGCACCACTCACTGGTGGAGGGACAGTCTGTCAGCCCACCCCTTGATGTCCCGCTTCCTCAGAGGCCTGCTTTTGCTCAAGCCTCTGGTTTGTCCACCAGCCACTTAGTGGGATTTGAATGTGGTCTTGCAGCAACTTACTCGCTCACCTTTTGAGCTGATGGCTACCTGTCATTTACGATTCCTTTCTTGGAAGGCGTTGTTCTTGGTAGCTCTTACCTCAGCCAGGCGTGTGAGTGAACTCTAAGCTCTGGTTTCTAATAGACCATACACACGGTTCTATAGGAACAGGGTGGTCTTATGGACTCATCCTAAGTTCCTTCCAAAGGTTGTCTCCTCCTTCCACCTCAATCAGGAGGTGATTCTTCCAACATTCTTTCCCAGGCAGCACGCCAGCCGGGCTGAAACAGTCTTGCATACCCTGGACTGTAGAAGGGCGTTGTCCTTTTACATAGACCGTACACAGGGGCATCGAAGGGCTGCTCACCCGAAGTTTCTCCCTAAGGTTGTCTCCCTTTTTCACCTCAATCAGGAGGTGGTTCTTCCGACCTTCTTTCTCAGGCCGCATGCCAACCGGGCTGAGATGGTCCTGCATACCCTGGACTGTAGGAGGGCGTTGTCCTTCTACCTTGACCGTACGCGGGAGCATCGCAGGGCTGTTCAGCTCTTCATTTCTTTTGACCCCAATAAGTTGGGGCTACCTGTCTCCAAGCGTACTTTGTCCATATGGGTTGCTGACTGTATCGCCTGGGCTTATGGGGCAGCCGGCCTCTTGTTGGAGGGTCGAGTCAAGGCTCATCGTGACAGGGCGAAGGCTGCATCAGTGGCTCATCTCCGCTCTGTTCCGTTGGCAGACATCTGCCAGGCCGCTACTTGGTCTTCAAGCCAGACTTTTGCGGCCCATTACTGCCTTGAGAGGGAGTCCCGCAGGGACAGTGCTTTCGGACAGGCAGTACTCCATAATCTCTTTGAGGTTTAGGCAACTCCTACCCTCCGGCCCTGGTGTTGGGCTACCGGTTGGGGGCGTTCTCAGAGAAGATTCCTTCCTTATGTACTGACGAGCTAGAGGGAGCTCATTTTTTTGGCTTGAGGTCTCCGGTAGCCTTAAGCTGGGGAGTCCCATATGTGAGGACTGACTTCCTGCTTGGTCCTGCAGAAAGAGTAGTTACTCACCTGTAACAGGTGTTCTCCAGGAGCAGCAGGAATCAGTCCTCACAACCCTCCCTCCTCCCCTTGGAGTTGCAGTCATATGATTTATTTTTGCTATTTTGCTGTCTTTTAGCTATGTCATCAGACTGAGCAAGATGGCACCCTTGGGCAGGAAGGGGACCGCGCATGCGTGCTGCAATTCCCAAAGGCTTTCTTTGAAAGCTGGGGAAATGCTCCGCATGAGGGCTCCGTCGGCGCCGACGTCACCCATATGTGAGGACTGATTCCTGCTGCTTCTGGAGAACATCTGTTACAGGTGAGTAACTACTCTTTCCCTTTCCACTACAGTGCACTGCAGCGTGGGAGACATCAACTGTGGCTGACTTATCCTGCTTGTCCTATGAGAAAGTGAGGTGTTACTTACCTGTAACAGGGGTTTGCTATGGACAGTAGAATAAGTCAGCTACATGTACCTGCCCACTTCCCATAGAAGGGGGTTGGCTTCTGGTGTCCCCCTCTCTTAGAGATAAGGACTCAGTGGGGAAGGGGGGGGGGGCAGTTGACTCATGCTGAGCTATGGAGAGTACTTCTGTCTCAGTGCCATCAGCTGTTGTCACCAAGTGTGGCTGACTTATTCCACTGTCCACGGAGAAACCCTTACAGGTAAGTAACTGAGGTAGAAATCCAGGCAGGGCTGAGAGCTGGAAGGGTTAGATAGATCTGTTACATAACCACCTCTGCCTTCCTCTTCGGCTTGGCAGCACTATGAAGAGTGGAATGATTTTAGATTAATTTAAATGAGAAGTGTGTCGATTTCAGCAGGGTGGAAAATCCTTGAGATAAAACCTTGTGAGCGGAACAAGGGCTTTCCGCCTGCCTGGTTTTCCATTTCCACAGCTCGCCATTGTTATGGGTCTCAGCAAGCAGGGCCTGGAGTATCTATAGTTGCTATCTGATCCTGGGTACCAGGCGTCTGAAATCCCTCTTCAAGGCTAGCTGTTGCTAGTTCCCTCAAAATCTGTCTTTCTGTTTTTGCAATGATTAAATAAAGGATGTAAAATCTGTTGCATGTTTGCTTTGGGTGAGGGGGTAGGTGATGTTTAGGTATAATTAGCAAATTTGTATTAGTGAAAAGTCGGGGGATTCATAAATGAAGTGGAAATTAGGTGTGTAGCTGACACGATAACATATCTTTAGCTTGGGTTTGGAAAAGACATACGGGCCTGATGTAAGGATATGAGCAACACAGACTCCCCTCATTAGAAAGTCTGCGTCGGAGGGGGTGGAGGTGCATTGTCAAACGGAATCGGTATTTACACGCTGCTCCGTGTACACCGTGGGTGGAAGAAGCGCTTGGAATCTGTATGTAGGTGCGCGGGGCTGAGGATATTGCGGGGCTTCTAAACCTCCTCCTCAAGGTCACCCCAACTCTGCAGATTGCCGGCCATGTGTATGCAAAGCTTTGATGCATATTCAGAATGGGCGGCGCCGGGGAGGGAGAATACCAGCAGTTCCCACTCTCTAAACTCCACCCCTCCAAGACCACGCCCCCACATCCGAATCAGTGAAGGAATCTCTGCTCCCTTTGATGTCACCGGGATGTTGGTCCTTGCGTAACATCAACCTATAGAGAACACGTAGCACACGCGGCCCCGGCCTGGCATCCAGGAGCCATCCGACAACCTATCAGCGCTCTCGGCATTGCCTGAGCCGAACGCCATCCCTGGCCAACCCTAACTGAGCTTCGACCAGCAGATAACCAATCAGGGCCGGCCCAGGTAAAATGGTTCCTTGACCGGCCTCTAGTGGTTCTATTGACCAATCAGTCCAGTGAGATGGATGAGCGGTGGCGGCATCTGCCAATCCACGGGCGTCAAAGCCAATCTGTGGGTGTCTCCTTGACGGAATAACCAACAACCAATGGAGTGGTGGGAGGGAGGTGGAGGGCGTGGCTTCATGGGGCTCCGCCCCAGGGCTGAGCTGTAATTGGCTAGTTACATTGTAGCCCTGGGCCCCGGGTTACAGTGTATCAGCAGCCGGGGGAGCACAGCTGAGACCCCGGGGCTGTGCAAGGACGCGAGAGGGATCCCACAATCATAGATCCTGGAGTAAGGGGGGCAGATCTGCTTTCGTTGACACTAGTGCAAGAGGGTCCCAGCTCTAGTGATTCTGGTGCAAGGAGAGCCCCACCCCCATTACCTCTGGTGCAAGAGGTGCCCTGCCCCTTCCCTTTCCACCTCTGGTGGCACAGGGTCGTGCTCTTTCCGAAGGACTTTGTACGCAAGCAGCTGAGGGGTCTCCACCACCATGCCCCTGGCCCGTAGCCTGTCCGTCACCTCGCTGACCGGCCTGGAGGACTGGGACGATGACCTGGACCTGGAGAACACCGTGCTCTTCGAGGTGGCTTGGGAGGTGGCCAACAAAGGTCGGTGTGCAGCTGCAAGCACTACTTGTGAAAGAGAATCTGTACTATTGGGGGATGGGGGCTGTAGACTGGACTTGTGAGAGAGAAGCTGCACTATTGCTGCTTTAGATTGGGATTGGCAACGGAGGGTAGGGGAGTGCATTGCTGGTTTCTCAGATGGAGGAAGGAAATTGGGAAACAGGTACAGGACGTTAGGAAGGAGTTGTGATGGGACCTGTGAGCCCAGTAATGAATTTTGGGTTGTTTAGTGGAACTTGGTGCTCTCCTCGGGGGAAATGGCTTGCAGAATGTGGTCTTCCGCATCCTGTTGAGGGTGCCTGGGGACTGAGTGTGTTCCTTCACTTTGCCTATTTCTCTCTTTGCCCAGTTGGTGGTATTTACACTGTGATCCAGACCAAGGCCAAGATCACCTCAGACGAATGGGGTGACAATTACTTCCTGATTGGTCCTTATTTTGAGCACAATGTGCGGACCCAGGTGGAGTTGATCGAAGCTCCAAACCCTGCCATTAAGAGCACCCTGGACTCTATGAACTCTAAGGGCTGCAAGGTGAGGAACAGCCTGGGATGACCCTTCCCATACACAAGCTCCCTTCCCTATACTGACTTGGAGGAAGGCACCATAGCTAACTGCTGTGACACTTAACCCATCGTTGCACACAGCTGCAGCACAACTGGTTTTGGATAGGGGTGAGATGCTCCTTCCCAGCAGACTGTGAGCTCCCAGGCCTCCTAAATATAGCAGTGGCTTTGTAAACGGCTGTGCGCATGAGACAAGGATCCAGTTACTGCACTGCTAAAGGTCAACAAGCCACCTCCAGTGTTTCTTCTCACCCCCCCCCCCCCCCTTGCCATCCCTGGCTGCCTGCTAGTTACCAGAACAGATGAGAGAGGGGCTAACTGGTCAGTAGCTTCTTAAACAACCCATAGAGCAGGTAACTAATTGCTTTTCCTCTCCACTGCTTCACTCGTTAGTCCTAACTCGCTCCTAAATCAGTACAAGGGCCCGAAGCATGAATCTGATAAACTGGAGAACTTCCTTCCCAGGAATCTGCATAGAGACCCTCAACTTCTATCTCTGACATATCACATAGGGCTTCCCTCCCCAACATCTGCTTCCCTCTGAATCCCCACAGGGTTCTAGGCTGCTGTCAATCTATGACGTGCTATAGGATTCCCCGCCACCCCCTAAACTTGCTTGGCTGTAGGGATCGCAGGCTTCCCTGAAAAAACGCATGCGGGGAGGCAAAGGGATAGGTTGGATTGTGTGTGTGTGTGGGTGCCGGCTGGTGTTTTTCAGCAGCTCTAGCAGGGCACTGAAGCCTTTCCTCTCTTCTCTCCTGGCCTGGGTGCTGGCAGCTCTATTTCGGTCGCTGGCTCATTGAAGGAAGTCCCTTCGTCATCTTGATAGACATCGCGGCCACGGCCTGGAACCTGGACCACTGGAAGACGGAGTTCTGGGACAGCTGCACCATTGGCATCCCCTGGTATGACCGTGAGGCCAACGATGCCGTGCTGTTTGGGTTCCTCACAGCCTGGTTTCTGGGAGAGGTAGGTATTAAGTTGGTCTGCCGAACCTCAAACTTTACACCCCCTCTGGCTGTAAAAATCTATTGTTTAGCTTAGCATGCCCCACTTTTGCCACCCTTCAGAAGTTGCCACCCTGGGCTGCTGCCTAGCTTGCGTAGTGGTTGAGCCGGCTCTGAGTCTGCTTGTCTTACTGTCGCTCCCACCTCCGGTGTCTCGTGGCCTTGTATTTGGAAGATAAATACTGAGCCTCTCCCCCTGCCATCATCCCCAACCTTTCCTCTATTTCTCTCTCTCTCTTCTTAGTTATGGATGAAATTTCTCCTTTGCCCCTCATCTCCTCTCTGGACCCTGCTCTGTTCCCTCCCTAGCAGGGCCCTTGCTGTCAACCAGCAGTGGCATTAACCCTTTCTCAGAAGGGAACTTGTACAGCGAGGAGGGAGTGGGCCCTGTGTCCTCCTGGTGATATCAAGGCCATCTCCTTTCCCCCAGCAGGCGGCTGCTGCTGTCCTTGGCGCCAGTTCTGCTCACCTGTTACACTGTTGGGTAGACGTGGGTACGGCAGGAGTAACTTGTTTCTGCCTCCTGGGGTAGGGAAGCCAGTGATGGCTCACAAAAGTGATAACGAGCCATCCTTTCTTTCTCATTCTGTGTCATTTCAGTACGCAGCCCAGTGCGAAGACGAAAAGCCTTTCATCGTGGCTCACTTCCACGAGTGGCTGGCCGGGGTGGGCCTCTGCCTGTGTCGGGTTCGTAAGCTTCCGGTGGCCACGATTTTTACTACCCATGCCACGCTCCTGGGACGCTACCTGTGTGCTGGCAGTGTGGACTTTTACAATAACTTGCAGAATGTAAGTGTAACCCTAGCTGTCCTCTTGGCCCTGAAACCGGCAGGTGCTGCCTGGCCCCTTGGGTGGGGGAGGTGCAGCTGAGATCCTGGTCTTTGCTGATGGTCATCTTCTGTTTCTCCCCCCCCCCCCTGCAGTTTAATGTGGATAAGGAAGCGGGAGACCGTCAGATCTATCATCGATACTGCATGGAGCGAGCTGCTGTCCAATGCGCGCATGTTTTCACCACTGTGTCGCAGATCACCGCTGTGGAGGCAGAGCATCTTCTAAAACGCAAGCCTGGTGAGACCTCTGGTGGGAGGAAGAGTGGATGTGTGTGTGGGAGGGAGAGGATATGTGTGGGTGTGGGAGGCAGAGAGTGGATGTGTGTGTGGGAGGGAGAGGATATGTGTGGGTGTGGGAGGCAGAGAGTGGATGTGTGTGTGGGAAGGAGAGGATATGTGTGGGTGTGGGAGGCAGAGAGGGGATGTGAGTGGGAGGGAGAGGATATGTGTGGGTGTGGGAGGCGGAGAGGGGATATGCCTGGGAGTGTGGGTGTTTGTGGGAGGGAGAGGATATGCGTGGGTGTGGGAGGCGGAGAGGGGATATGCCTGGGAGTGTGGGTGTTTGTGGGAGGGAGAGGATATGCGTGGGTGTGGGAGGCGGAGAGGGGATATGCCTGGGAGTGTGGGTGTTTGTGGGAGGGAGAGGATATGTGTGGGTGTGGGAGGCGGAGAGGGGATATGTCTGGGAGTGTGGGTGTTTGTGGGAGGGAGAGGGGATGTGTGGGAGGGAGAGGATATGCGTGGATGTGGGTGTTTGTGGGAGGGAGAGGATATGTGTGGGTGTGGGAGGCGGAGAGGGGATATGCCTGGGAGTGTGGGTGTTTGTGGGAGGGAGAGGATATGTGTGGGTGTGGGAGGCGGAGAGGGGATATGCCTGGGAGTGTGGGTGTTTGTGGGAGGGAGAGGATATGTGTGGGTGTGGGAGGCGGAGAGGGGATATGCCTGGGAGTGTGGGTGTTTGTGGGAGGGAGAGGATATTTATTTTTATTTATTTATTTAAAACTTTCTTATATACCACCTCTTCCAGCGATCAAAGGCGGTTTACATATAACAAGTGTAACCAGAACAGGTTTTACATGGAACAGATTTTAAATTATTTACAAACAACTTTTAAATCAACAATTTTTCTGAGTAACTATATTATTAATTGTAAACAACTATATACAGGAGTAGTAGAGTAGGTAGCATTGGTAGACATTTGTTGGATTTAATCATCAGTAGGGTTTCATTTAGACTTTTCCGATGTGTTTACTGTGTAAACGTCTGCATTTAAGGTGGGTTTGACAGGTATATTGTGTTTGTGAAGTGTTCTGTGAATAAGTGGGTTTTAAGTTCTCTCCTGAAGAGATGGAGGTCTTTTATCATTCTAAGATTTAAAGGTAGTTTGTTCCAGAGGGCGGGGGCAGCATATGAGAAGGCTCTAGAGCTCGTAGTTTTTTTTTGTTTTACGGATAGTATTTTGTATGCCTAATGAGTATGTTGCGTTTTGTCTTCTAGTTCTGTGTTCTGGTGGGGCTTGCAAGAGGGTGGTTAGATGTGATGGTGAGATGTCATTGATGAGTTTAAATGTGGTTATGATTATTTTGTATGTTGTTCTGCTATTTATGGGGAGCCAGTGCAGTTCAAATAGGATGGGAGTTATGTGGTCTGTCAGGCGAGCTTTTGTTACGCGAGCGCAGATATTTTGGGCTCTTTGGAGGAGGTTAGTGTTTGCTAGTGGTAGACCGTTTAGGAGACTATTACAATAGTCAAAGTGAGTGTTTGTGGGTGTTTGTGAGCATGCTGGTGGTAGAGACATTGCCTTACCAAAGCCAGCCTAAGATCTTTTACCAGTCTGAGAGATAGGTTGCTGTAGATTTGCACTGAGGATATGCACAAGAACATTTCAGGAGGAGAACGTTTTGCAAGCCTCTAGAAGCACACATGCCTGGGAACATGTGAACAGTGAAATGTTGATAGGAAAATTCTGGATGTCCCAGGGGAAGGGATCTCTAATAATGTTTGTAGGAGAGGGAGGTGTCCCGGGGGAAGGGGCCTCCAGTAATATGTGTGCTTGAAAGGGGAAGAGGGCAATGCCCCTGGGGAAGGGGTTGCCAGTAATGTCTGTGTTTGAAGAGGGAAGGGGTCTCTATAATCTTTCCTGTCTCTGGTGGGTGTGGTTCTTTTAAGGCCGAATATGTTCAGCGTGTTCCCCCTTATGCACAGTGGAGGAAACCTTTGGCAATCCCGGGTCTGCGTTCGAGTGCTATCGTATTGTGCTGTTATCATGAATGTTTATGATCTGTAATATCACTTAGGAGAATATTGATAAGTGTTTGGCCTATGAGCTGACAACAGGCTGGAAATGACCCTATACTTGTCTGTGTCTCTTTCCTCTGCTCAGATGTAGTCACGCCAAACGGTCTGAATGTGAAAAAATTCTCCGCCATGCATGAGTTCCAGAATCTGCACGCGCAGAGCAAGGCCCGTATCCAAGAGTTCATCCGTGGCCACTTTTATGGGTAAGGCTTGGTGCAAGGGAGGCCACGTTGGTCAGCCTTGGGTGGCGCATAGCTGCACTGTGGGTCCTAGGCTGGCAATAGCTGGCCGTGCTTCCCCCCAGTCCTTGCAGCCTGTTTTTCTCACTGCATGTGATGTTGCATGTGGAACTACAGCTTAAGGATAGACTGGTGTCCAGCGCAGGGCCTGCAGTAAGGAGGTGGCTGCAAGGGAGAGGGATGGGTTCTGCGGTCTGACAGCTACTGTCCTCTTCCTTTCACAGGCACCTGGACTTCAACCTTGACAAAACGTTATTTTTCTTCATCGCTGGACGCTACGAATTCTCGAACAAGGGCGCGGATATCTTCCTGGAAGCTCTTGCTCGTCTCAACTACCTGCTGAGGGTGAGGGGGAGAGGGGAAGGGTACATCCCAAGTTCTTAGCACTTCCAAGCCAAGGGGGGAGATGGGTTGCCCTACTCCCACCCCAAGCCTGCGATGTAATATTCGCTGCAGTTTTCTCTCTCCCCCTCCCTCCTCTCCTTGGGATGTTGGACTTGGCTAATGCTCTGACTCTTTCTGTAGGTGAATCAGAGTGATATCACCATTGTAGCCTTCTTCATCATGCCAGCCAGAACCAATAACTTCAACGTGGAGACCCTGAAGGGACAAGCTGTGAGGAAGCAGCTCTGGTGAGTGCCTGGGTGATGCTCTGCTTGTGTGCCCTCTTGGGGTGGGGGGGGGGGGGTTCATGTAGTACCCTACTTGTGCTTGCTTTCCTGGAGTCTGAGGGGCTGGTGTGATACTCATTCTGGGAGAGTAATGGAAAGGAGGCCAAGGGAGGTGCCTGGCGGTGCTTTTTGGAGGGGTGGGCAGCAGGAGGAGACCCAGGGCGATGTCCTGCCTGGGTAATTCCCAGCCTGCACCCTTCTATGGAAGCCTTATTTTATTTATTTATTTACATTCTCTTATATACCACGCTATTCTGCATCAGTGCGGTTTACATTGAACAAACTGATATTACATTGAACAGGGCATTATAACTTGGAGATAACTATTTTACAGGGAACATGGGCTATGGAGGGTTAAGTGGCTTGCCCAAGACCACAAGGAGCACCTGTGGGACTAGAAACCCCAGTCCTTCCGGCCCAAGGTTGCTGTCCTCTAGTGGGATTTGAACCCCCGACCTTCAGGCCTGAAGTACCTTGCCCCAACCACTAGGCCACTCCTTGGAATGGAGAGGGGGGTATCGCAGCTCTCGTCTCACTCTGCAGTCTCGCCCATGAGACGCTTTCTTTTTGTGGAAGCCAAGCTGTGAGTGAAAGTGTGTCATAGGCTCTGGTGATGAGATTCCATTTCTGAAATGCTCCCTCCCCCAGCTCAGCCCCTGTGTTCAAATAACCTTGCACCCACTCCATCTCTCCTCTGTATGATGTCTTCCCCCCCCCCCTCACTCTTCCTTCAATAAAATCTCTCTCTTCCTCCCCTTCCAGGGACACGGCCAACACAGTGAAGGAGAAGTTTGGGAAAAAGCTGTACGAATCTCTCCTGATGTGAGTGTCAACGTTCACCCCCTGCTGGGGGGGTGTCTCCGCTTACAGGTTTTTCTTTTCCTACCCCATCCACACATGTTTTTTGTGTGGCTCGTTTTCCGTGCTGCTTTGCCCAACCTTCCCAGGAAGACAAAGCTTGGGAAGGGGCTCCTCGCAAATGTAAACTGGGGATGGTGACAGATACTTGGGCTTAAGAAGCTTCCATGAGAAGCAAAAGTGAGCCTCACCTAGAGCTTCCTCGCCTTGTTGGCGAGACAGACAGAATCATACACTGCGATATCCTTGGGTCCCTGCTAAGCAAATCCTGTGAGAAGGGGCATCATGCGATACTGCTGGAATCGTTGCGATGTGAAAGGGACCACAGCCCCCCCCCCCCAAATGTATTCATAAAGCAACAGCTCTGCTGTGGGTGCAGAAATCACTCTTCGGCTGTTCTCTTGCAGTGGTAACTTGCCAGATATGAACAAGATATTGGATAAGGAAGACTTCACCATGATGAAGAGAGCCATCTTTGCGACCCAGGTGTGGCATTGCCTGTTTTCCCTCTCTGCCCCAGCAAGTTATATTTTCTAAAGACTGATAAATAGATTTGCCTCTTCCAGCCCCGTATTGGATACCCCACAGTGGGGGAGTGGCTGGTTGCTAGCTTCCACGGCCCAGTGTTTTGGTGGCTGGCCATGTGCAAGCAGACACCTAGATGGTGTGTTGGCTGCTTGGTTCAGTGATCAGGTAGAACAGTTAAACTTCCGATGAAGCGTCTAGGTCTAATTTTGTGCAAAAACCTTCCATTCCTTTGTTTTAAGTGCAAATCCTTTTAGAAGAATCAGTCAGGGTCTATGGTAATGGTTTCTTGTGGTTCAGAGCCGTCTTCCTTTCTGGGGCGGCGTTCCCTACCGAAAGAATGACCTTGTGACACTCTCTCCTCCCTCAGCGCCACTCCTTCCCCCCTGTCTGTACCCACAACATGCTGGATGACTCTACGGATTCCATTCTGACCACCATTCGACGGATTGGTCTCTTCAACTGCAGCGCTGACCGGATCAAGGTGAGAAGGGCAGAGTACAGGGCAGGATAGAGGAGATGGTTTTCTTCTCAAATGCTGGCTCAGTTTCTGCTCTCTCAAACAGGTCATTTTCCACCCCGAGTTTCTCTCGTCCACCAGTCCACTGCTGCCCGTCGATTATGAGGAGTTTGTTAGGGGCTGCCATCTGGGCGTCTTCCCTTCTTACTATGAACCCTGGGGATACACACCAGGTAAGACCCACCCCCATGCGGAGTCTGTGTCCCCTCTCTCTTTTCCCATCTCCTCGTGTCTCCCTCCCCGTGCTGGGTGTGTTGGGACCTGATGATTTTTTCCTTGCTATTCCTCTCTTCGTCCAGCCGAATGTACTGTGATGGGGATCCCTAGCATCTCCACTAACCTCTCTGGCTTTGGCTGCTTCATGGAAGAACACATCGCAGACCCCTCTGCCTACGGTAAGTGTCGGCAGGCCCTGAGCCCCAAGTCCCTCTAGGCTCCTCCTTTGAGGTTCTGTCGGCAAGGTCCCTGTGCTTAGAAATCTTAAAATAGCCCAGTCTGCTTTAACGCTTTCAGCAATATGATAGTTTCAGCAGGTATAAGAAGGGTGGGGGGATGAGAGAGAAACTTCTGAGCTCCGCCCTTTGGGTGTTATGGGGCAAATAATACGTAAATTAATGATCTCCTCACCTTTTTAACGAAGGGGCACGTCAGCTGTTTTCTGCCATATGTCCTTTGATGTAAGCTACTGGTAATTGAACCAAATTTCCCAATTCCATGGACTCTGGCACCCTCTAATGGCTGCAGGGTCGTATAGCAGGAATGCGGCCTCTACCCTTCTGCTCCTACCGAACCATTCCAGTCTTTATGGTAGTTTTTAGTTTTTCCGGGAATTTAACAGCGTTTATTTCCAGGAGAAGAAAATGGAGGAAATGGTTGGGGAAAAAGACTCTATATTTTTCCAGTTAAATACCAGATTTTATTTCAGCGGACGTGTGATAACAATGCCTTGATCTTCTAAAGCCATGAACCCATAATAGACTCTTTTTGTTAAAATACTTCCCCCCATTCACACCATCCGTCACTCTGTCTCTCTAAATCCTTGGCAGTTGCTCACTTAAAGCCTCCCCCTCCTCTATTCCCATCAGGTACTTCGGCGTCTAGAGCCTGCACAGCCACAGACCACTTTTTCTGCTCCCACCCAAAGACAGCCCCCCTTCCACTCTTCCTGACCTGTGCAGGCTGCTAATGTAGGCACATGTCTGCTTACCACATGGGTTAGGTTGGTGCAGGCTGTTGCTGTGGATTCCTATGGTTGGGTGACCCAGCAGCAGGTTGGAAATTGTATGGAGGCCGCGTGCTGTAAACAGCAGGGGGGGCTCCTGTTTGGATCCTGCCGCTCTGAAGGAACGAGGCTGCAAAGATGGCCGCAGCAGAGAGGGCCAGGAGTGATGTGGAAGCATGGTGGTTGCTGCTGCCAAGGAGGTGGTCAGAGATGTGTTAGAGGAGGGCAACGGGGGCCATGAATCCAGAAGTGCACGTGGCCTGTGAGGTCATTGGAGCTGTGGCAGTAGAAGCTGCAGGTGCACGGTTGCTCAATAGCCGCAGGAGGCTCGGGAATAAAGAGTTGCTGACCCCTGCTGCTAGTGATTAAAATTAGGGTTGACCTGAAAAGCAAGGCTTCTATGAACATGGCTCTGAGACCTTTCTTTTTTATGGTGTGGATTATGCGTGCAACTTCTTTCTCCCCAATTCAACCTTCACTAGCTTCAATCATGGATTTGTCGTGGTTTATATCTGGTTCCAGCGAGGGTGTCGCTCCTGTGTTCCCTGCATTCTTAAGCTTGACCCTTAGGACAGCAGGACATTGGTCATAAATCTCTCTGGCTGGTAGAGAGCTGAATCGGCTCTGTATTTGAGAGGAGAGGAACCTAGCACTCCACAGTCCCGAGCCCTCTTTACAGAGAAGGGATTCAATACACCCTCTTCCCTTAGTGATCATCTATGGTTGTGCCCCCTCTCTTCCCTTAGATGGCCGGCTCAGTGTTTCTCTTGTGGCGCTACCAGTCTGATTTGTGCTCTCTCCCTCCCTTCACAGGTATCTACATCTTAGACAGACGCTTCCGTGCACTAGATGACTCCTGCACGCAGCTCACCTCCTTCATGTACAGCTTCTGCCAGCAATCGAGGCGCCAACGGATTATCCAGCGCAACCGGACAGAGCGTCTCTCAGACCTGCTTGACTGGAAGTACCTGGGCCGGGTGAGTGGGCGCAGCTACTACCTCCATTGCTCAGTGGGGACTTGTTGGGCTCTCCCTTTCTGCCTTCCAACTCCTTTCTCCAAAACTGTCCGACACCCGGATAACAGTATTCAAAATACAAAACACTTCAAAAACTGGCAGAATACCGTAAATCCCCTCCACCATCCACTACATTTTTTTGTCGGGCATAAACCACAAGAGGGATAGAACCACTCTACCCCTCACATATAGTACATGCCCCTTTTATTCATCCAAAGTTCGTTTTTTTATACGAGGTTTAAAAATCAACAAAAAAAGAGAGCAAATCCACACTTAACTGATCCACCGCACGACGTGCACGTTTCGAGGCTGTCGCCCCTGTATCAAGTGCCCCTGATGAAACGCAGTGTGTGCCAACATTCACATAGTCAGTTATTCTGGAGCCGTCCTGCCCCTCGCTCCATATTATGGTTAATGTCCTGGAAACCCATCTGCTTTCTAATCTTCCACAAAAGCAACATATAGATGTTAAGCAGAGCGGGGGGTTAATGGCGTCCCTGGTGCACTCTCTACGCCACAGCTCCCAGTCTTTGGGGTTAGACCATAGAGGACGATCTTGGATGCTCCAGCTAAGAACAAAACCACTGCGGCCCTGTCCTCACTTTCCACAAGTGCTGCAGCTCACGCGTAACTGTTTTAGCCAAGATGGACAAGGTGTTTCTTTCCAAAACGCAGGGTACAATAATGCCAAAACTGGTTCTAACCTTTTGTGGATTAGAGGGACCCCAAGTCACTATCTTTCTGCCAAACAGCATCAAACCAAACTTCTGGATTGTAATCCACTCCCTCCCCCCTTTCAGCACATCCCCTCTGAGGCCAGCGCTAGTATTGAATCCCTGACAAAACTGTATTATCTTTTCCAAAAGGACTCTGCTTTTCATCGCACACTTCTAGCTTAATAGCTTGCCTTTTGGACTATAAGCTTCGTAATGATAAAAAACGATCTTAAGCCCTACTCCCTTATGATTTACCAAATATCAAGCAGTGGACCGCTGTGTTTATCCTGAACACTGTTGTCAGTGCTCATATGCTTTTAGACTTGGTATTTTTCAACCCATTGATTCTCACTATAATTTTTCCCCCGACGCAGGCACTAAACGCCAAAACATGGCCATGTAGGACTCCAATAAAGTTTATTGCTGATAATTTTTTTTGCTCCCTCGCTCCTTTTCTTTTTGTTGTGGGGGTGTCTCCCCCCTTGTTTTGCATTTTTGTTCCTAAAATCTGCTTAGTACAGGCCAGTCTTCCTGGCCACAATCCTACCTGCTCCTTCCCATTTCCCCACACAAATTACCTTAAGTGGTAGACCGAGCATTTAATCACCTTCCCACCATTGAAGCGGCAAACAATCGGATCTAGTTTCTGATTGGCCTGGGGTGTAGACTGTTACCTCTTCCAGCCCCTAAGTTCCACTCACCTGACAATCCAGATTCAATGGGACATTTTGTCTCCTGGACCCATTGGATCCTCAAATAAAATATAGGAAATAAGCTAGACTCGCCCTCAGAAGCTGATAATATGGAGAGGATGCCCATTGCAGGAAGGTTGCCCGCCTGCGCCCCCCTTCACCATCTACTATATGCTCGGCAGTGTGTGGCTACGTCTACGATGGGCATTGATTGTTTATATAGTTATAGTACCCTCCCCCCCCCCCACCCCAGCTGTTCACAGAAAGACAGACACAGCTATTTGATCTAGCCATGATTCTGTTAATATTTAGAAGTCTAATGTAGAATCCCCCGTTAACTCATGCACATTCATCACCTTGTTAGGTGCAGGCGAGGTATGAAGGAGCAGTAGGGAGAGGAGCCCAGCAGCTGGCCGACTAGACGCAATGGCAGGACCTTGCGGATGCATAGGGAGTGGGCATCCTTTGCATGGTAACCAGCAGCTGGTTCTCTTTCTGTTACAGTACTACATGTATGCCCGGCATATGGCTCTTGCCAAGGCTTTTCCAGATCATTTCACCTATGAACCCACTGAACCCACGGCGGTAAGTAGCTTGTTCTTTCCTAGGTTAATCTGCGGTGACAGACAGGGCCAGGTAGCAGCTGCTTCCATGCCTAGAGTCCTACAGCAGGCAGTTTGATGGGTGTTCGGGTGGTCCTGTCCCTCTGCACCAGAGCAGGGGTCCTAGACATGGATATCTTGAGGGACTGAGGCTGAGCTGAAAGATCCATATAACAGCGAAGTCAGAGCCCAAAAGTGCAGTGGAAAAAACTGTGTTGCTCACGGAGCAGGGGCCTTGGCTCTAGAGAGACCAAAAACTTTGGGTCCTGCTCAAATGAGAGTCTGAAATAGGCAGACGTCAATCCGTGGTATCCACTATTGCTGGGGGCTGGTCCCCTAAGATGTTCTGTGACCCTGGGGAACGTCTCTTTCCTTGTGCCACAGCAATAATGCCCAGCTCTGTCATTGACTCTCTTTACCTCTGTCTTCTAGGCTCAAGGCTTCCGCTACCCACGCCCAGCTTCTGTACCCCCTTCGCCTTCCCTTTCCCGCCACTCCAGCCCCCACCACAGTGAGACAGAAGAGGATGACGAGCGCTATGACGAGGAAGAGGAGGCGGAGAAGGATCGTCAGAACATCAAGCCCCCTGCCATGGTGGTGGGCAGTGTGCCCGAGTGGCGGAAGCGATCCAAGAAGGGTTCTATTGATGCCAGCACATCTAGCAATGCCAGCACCCCCACTAATCCCAGTAGTCCCACTGACCTTAGCAGCCCTGCCAGCTCCATCACCGAGGAGCGGAACTAGGCCCTTGGGCCCGGGCTCTGCATGCCCTCTCTTTCCCACTGGAAAGCCTGAGTTTGCCTTGTCCCTTCTAGGACCTTCTGGGTGCAAAGGTTCAGCTCCCACCCTGCCCTCTGCTCCAGGCTCCTTCACTCTCCTGACCACAGGCTCTCCCTCCACCCATGGTCCTGGCCTGAGGGTGTGGGCCCTCTACCCAGGCTGCAGCTTCTGGTCATTGGTCACGTGCACTGTTAAAAAGGATAAATGTGGAGTTACGTACTCAGCCTGTCTCATCCCCACTTCACGACAGCTTCTCTTCCTTTCCACTATTGTCTGTTTCTTCTGTGCCTGTGCCTTCCCCTTCAAATCCATTGCAGCCTTGAGTGTTTGGCTTCTTGCTGTCAGTCCCAAACCTTCTGCAGCAGGGAAGGGGATTTTTAATGAGGGGGGGAGAGGGGAAACAGGGCACCGGGCCTACCTTTTGGTAAGCACCAATGGTCTTGAGTTTTTGGGTGGCCTCATGAGGGCATAGGACCGAAGGGCACCATACTACAATAGAAAGAGGGATGGGGGGGGGGGTGAGATTAGAGAGTGTAGAGCTCCCCTTATGCACGGTGATGAGGCAAAGCCTATAACTGCAGAAACCCTCTTTCCCTTCCAATCTCTTATGGTATTGAGGATGGATCACTGTGAGTGAGGGCTGCACCCAGGGGCTCTCGGCCTTCTCCATCACGGCTGCTATCAGATTGCATGACGGCTCCAGAATTAAAGGCTATATATAAATAGAAGTGTGGCCGGAGTTAGTTTCCCAGTAGCCCTGGACCTTGCCCGAGCGCCAGAGCCGGCTGTGGGTGCGAGGGAGAACAATGTGTATACAACCTCTAGTAGCAGCAAGCTCCGCTTGAGCTCTCAGGATGCTGGTGACGTATCCCCTCAGCCTGAGGCGTGGAAGAGAGTGAGCTGCTACAGGACTGTGCCCTGCCCCAATCCTGTCGGTGAATGCTGTAAGTGAGCCAGGACGGCCCCCCTTCATCCCCTCAAGATGTGGCAGGCGGGGTCAGCCCAGGCATAGTCTATGTAGAGGAGGTGGCAAGGCCCCCCCCACCCCTCACTGTTATTGACAGCTGCTTTCTGCTGAGTACCAAGGTGCAATTCAATGGAACTTTTTGGAAGGATAAAAATATTTAAAAAAAGCATATTTAAGAATAAATGTGAAAAGTTGAGCCTGAGGAGTGCTGTCACTTGTCTGCTTCTCCTTGCTTCCCCTGCACACTGAGCAGGGTCCTCGGTGTGGATCATTTTGATGGGAGGGTTTGTCACGTCTTATGGGACTTTGTACCTGGGCCTGCTGGCCAATGTACTTTCCGCGTCCTCCAGGGAAGGCCAGAGCTGCAGGGTACAGTGGAAGAAAAGCAAAACTTGTCTCCTCCCCTACCCCCGGAGGTTCAAGCTTCAGCTTTGTTTTGGTATTGCCTGTAGTCAAGGCTAGCCGTCTCTCTACCACCTCCACCTTAAACGCCCCAACCACAGAGGGAAGGATCTCCAAGGTAACCCCACTCCTGATCAGGTAACTAAAAAGCATTGCCTTCTGGGCTAGGGGAGGGGGGCTCTGGATCGGTAAGAAAGTCCTCCTCCTGACCCGGTCCATGAGGGACATGGGAGCAACTGCAGGTAGATTAATTGTTATGTGGCTGGAGGTGGGCTGGGCTCAGATCTACTTCAGGAGGGTGAAATGGGGGTTGGTGTTTGCTAAGGATTCTGGGAAGATTTGCTCACCTTAGCGTTTCCATTTCCAGGGCTGGGGTTTCTCCTCTTGAGTATGGCAGCCTCTAGATGCTAGGAAATCCTTTCCATGCATATCCTTCTGCCCAGGCAGAGGGCACAATCCCTGCTCATCACAGAACATCATAGCATAACATAAGAGATACCGTACTGGATCCGACCAAGGGTCCATCATGCCCAGCATTCCGTTTCCAACAATGGCCAATCCATATCACCAGTATCTGGTTCCCAGAAGGTAGACCCAGGCAGGGCCGGCCCATCCACTAGGGCTAAGTGGCCATCCAGGGCGGCTGACCTCTATGGGTGGCAGGCTATGTGTGCCGAAGCACATGGCCTGCTGTGCCAAGCCAAGCCATCCCACTGATCCTGCCGACTGAAGGTGGGGGGGGGGGGGGGACATAGCTGGGCATCTGTCTGGAGTGGCAGAAACTCTTGGGCCGGCCCCGATCCCAGGGTAAGCAGTGGATTTCCCCAGTCCACTTTATTAATGGTTTATGGACTTTTTCCTCCAGGAACCCATCCAAACCTATTTTAAACCCAGCTACACTAACAGCTTTTACTGCATTCTCTGGTAACAAATTCCAGGGTTTCATTATGGGTTGAGTGGGGAAAAAATATTTTCTCTGATTTGTCTTAAATAGGCTACATTGTAACTTCATTGCGTATCCTCTACTCTTTCTATTTTTTGAAGGCGTAAACAACTGATCTACGGTTACCTGTTCCATTCATTAATTTATAGAGCTCTTATCTTACTGTTTCTCTCCTCAGACATTTCTTTTCTGAGTGGAAGTATCTAACCTTTTAAGCCTCTCCTCATAGGGATATCCTTCCATCCCCTTTATCATTTTGGCGGCTTTTCTTTGTACCTTTTCGAATTCTGCTATATCCTTATTTTAAGACATGGTGACTAGAACTGCAAACAATATTCAAGGTGCAGTTACACCATGGAGCGATACAGAAGCATTATAATATCTTTGGTTTTTATTCTCCATTCCTTTCCTTGTGATTCCGTGCATTCTATTTGCACGCGTGTTGCACTCTGGGAAAAGCCTTGAATCACTGCATGGATACAATTTTCAGGATAGTGAAGTTAGGCTGAAAGGGGAGGAACACTCCCCAGTTAGCCCTCTGCTATTAATGAGATAGATTTGGGGAAAATCTACTGCTTGTACTGGGGGTTAATCCATATGGAATCTGCCTGCTTTTGGGATCTTGCCAGGTACTTATGACCTGGGTTGGCCACTGCTTTAAATAGGATACTGGGCTGGATTGCCCTTTGGTCTGATACAGTGTAGCAGTTCCAAGTCCTGAAAACCAACCAGTGTGACACTTGCCAAAATCTAGATTTCAATTTCTCCATCACGGAAAAAGTGTTTTCTTTACCGAGTTCTTTCACCTGCTTCACTCACCTAAGTTTCAGGCAACACAGAAACGGGCTTGAGAGCAATGGGTGTAAATGTAAAAACCACAACCCAACGACAGCACCACACCATGTAACCAAAAGAACCTCGCTCGCCTTGGGGAATGTCCTAATCTAGCAACTCTTCAGAAGGAGGAACATTTTATCAATGTCCTTGTATCGGAGGAAAGGGAATGTCCTGATCTGAGGATCCTTAAGAAACAGGAACTTCAATAACAAAAGTGTAAGACAAGGCTACATACGTCCCCCTTCTTGTTTAACTTATATGCAGAATAAATCTGAGAAGTTGGACGATATGACGACAACTGAGGGCTAAAGATTGGTGGAAGACTCCCCAACAACCTTGGCTATGCTGACAGAACCATGTTGTTGGCTGAAAGGGTGGATGATATGAAGCATCTTAGTAAGCTCAAGGAACATAGTCTTAAAATGGACCTGCACCTTAGAGAAAGACAAAGATCCTGACAACTGGCAAAATCAGTCATCCTTCAGGGAGAAGAAAGAAATAGTAGAGAATTTTAACTTGTGTGGATTGATAATTAATAAACAAATGACAAGCAGTCAATAAATCTGATAATGCATTACTCTTGAAAGAATGGCGATGAAGAACCTAGACAAGATCCATCCCTGCGCTTGACAATCTCTGCATATCAAGATCCGACTTGTCCAAGCCATGGTATTTTCAATAATATCATATGGATGTGAAAGATGAACAGGGGAGAAGAAAGACAGGCAGAAAATCAATGTCTTCAAATTATTGTGTTGGCAAAAAACACTCCATATACTATGGACCGCTCGAAGAATAATTTGGCCAGTACTAGAGGAGATCAAACCTAAGCTTCCTTTAGAAGCTCAGATAACAAAACTTCAACCTTCATACTTTGCTCTCTTTAATAATCTCTCTCATCCCATCATGTGTCCAATCATACTGAGCAACTTTGAATGTCAACACAAAGTAGGAAGATCTGCAATCTCTTATGTATCTCTATACGACACTGTGTATGCTTTGTCGTTCTATACAAATGATTAGTAGCAATAATAATGTGATTGGTGAATACAATAATTGTAGCTATGAATGCCCCTCCCTGTCTCAATGAGCTACCTGCCTGAAGACTGAATACAATTGAGGACAACTATCCAGAGGATCGCTATGAGTCAACATAGACTTGACTGACAGCATTTACCAACAACCTGTTAGCAGCACTAATAAAGTTCCTCCTCCTAAATTGGGGATTTTCAACCCAGTCCTTAAGACACCCCTATCCAGTCAGGTTTTCTGGAAAACCACAATGAATATGCGTGAGACAGATTTGCAAACTAGGGTGACAATGTATACAAATCAGTCTTTTGCATAGTCATGTTGGCTATCCTGAAAACCTGACTAGCTAGGAGTGTCCCAAGGCCTGCGTTAAGAACCCCCTGTTCTAAATGATACCCGGAGCTGGACAATCCTTCCTTTTCCTGTCTCTCCATGACGGAGATGTAACAAAACATGGGAAGTTTAACGCAGGATCTACACGGATGCAATGTTTTGTACAGTGGGCTCTAAGCCGAAGACCTATGCAAAACTCTGGCACAGTCTTTCTTTAATGCAGGTTTAGCATGGATGTCTTGCCCAATGATACTGTAAGCAAATAGCATGCAAAGGAGTTGTGCGCATGCTATCTGGTGCATAAACGCAGAAGGTTCTCAGAATAGTATTGCTGCTAAGTGCTGCATCACAGGTGCTTAGCATTGCTCTAGTACACTTCCCCCTGCTTTATTTCTTCTTCTTCTTCGGTGCTCGTAGCAAAACCAGACAAAAAAGCTGCAGGTGCTGTACGCGCCAGAAATTCATCGGTAGTATTCACAGACCGCTGGGCTAACCCTTAAGGCCTCCTCAGCCATCCTGTTAGAATCCCAGCCTTGCATTCAGTCCTCTGTACAGCTCCCTGCATCCACGCTGCCTCGCTCATGGACTCATTGCCATCCGATTAAATAAATTCAACCATGTTGTGTGTTACCAGTGCCGCAGGTAACTGTGCGCAGACTCTGCATGTGTCCGATCTTTCTTGCCCGCACTAGTACAGGAAATGGTATGCAAACATTGAGCTAATGGCAGCGCGTTTAGCTTTATCAGCCTCAAGAGTCTGTAGCAGAATCTGCCGAGATGGCCAGCTTATGCAAAGGAGAGTTTAGTGCTCGCCCTGTTCGTTTCAAGCCAGCTGCAAGGAAGTGGGCAGAAGGCCTGAAGGCGTAATGCCTGGTTTTGTAACGCCGGCCTAAAAAGGAACAGAAAGCTTGCTTTTCTGTGGCTAACGTTAAAGGAGCAGTAGTGAGCATCTTGTCTGTATGTGTGGGTAAGGAGCTGTAAAATGATGGGTAGAAATTGTCAGAATATTATTGCAAGAACGTCCATGTATATCCCTATGTTTTCATATTGGCAGCTTCTCCAAATGGGTTCGTTTTGCACATACCGTGACAGTCACAAGCCACTTCTAAGCCAGGGTCTGTGGAGTATGATGTCAGACTCTCTAATTTACTTCTAATGCTTGGCGTAGTACTTGCATCGTGCCAAAGAGAGCTTCCTTCTCAAGTTCGTAAGATGTAAGTAGCAGGTATGGGTAATTTGTCAAGATGTGCTTAGAAATTCTTTATCAAGCCTGTGGCTCTCAATACAACGGGAAATATTTCTGTATTCGCATTTTCGTGATACTTCAGGATTTTCTATCCCTCCATGCGATTCACAGAATAATAATCACTTGGAACCGACACCTTTAAAATCAATACTGCTCTGGTGTTTTTCTCCTTTACTACGATGTTGGGAGCCTCACACCCAGTTTCTTATCCATCAGAATGGGAATGTCCCAGGTGATCAGAACCTCTTCATTCTCTTAGGGTCATGATCCCAGTGCTTTTTCAAGGACAGTGATATTGTAGTGTTTACAGAGTTTCCAATGGAGGAGGCGTGCTACTTTGTTGTGCCTTTCTGTATAGCTGCACAAATGATTATTTCTGAAGTGAAAGTTCAGTGCCATATACTCTCCATAATTGCCAGGGAGACTGGTGCACTCTCTGGGCCATGCAGATGATTTGCTGCATTTGTCATGAAAACTGTGTTTTTTTTAAATGTATGCATTAGGAAACTGCACTGAGCTTCGCCATACTTATTGCATTGCCTCTATCTAATTACTGTGCTACGGGCCTGGCATTAATCTAATGAGAATTTTGGATTTTAGTTTAGCTTTCTCCCTCTTCCCCCATTTCCAAATCTAAGCTCAAGACAAGTAACGTTCACTTCCACAAGTAAATTTCTTTGTCCACGTTGTATTTGAGGCTATGGAGGGTGACATGATTTGTCGAAGATATAAGGACTCGGTTCCTGCAACGATGAGTCTGGTTTTATTATTAGCAGTCCCGTGTAGCATTTTCCTAAGTTCCAAGGTTAATCTGCATGGGCTGTAGGGAAGCGATGAGAATAGAGTTTAGTAGGAATAGACAGAGGCTGGGGGGTGATTAGTACCTGGAATAATCTCTCTCGTTACAGATATGGAAGGCATTCAACATGTAATCAAACTCAAATTTGTTACTGGAGGATGTAGAAAAAGCTGTTAGTGTAGCTGGATTTAAAAAAGGTTTGGACAAGTTCCTGGAGGAAAAGTCTATAAACCATTATATAGAGAACTATGGAAATCCATGCTTTACCTTGGGATAAGCAACGTGGAATCTATGTACGTTTTTGCAAAGCTGATGGGTACCTATGACCTGGATTGGTTGCTGTTGGATACTGGGCTAGAAGGACCTTTGGTTTGACCCAGTATGGCACATCTTATGTTCTGAAGTGTACAAAATATTGTTACTCGGCTACCATAAAAGCTTCTTTCTAATGTCAAAAGTGATCTATGATATCAAATATGAAGTGGGCACCTAATAATGCTGCTATGATGTCATTAGGAACTGGCAAAAGTGTGGGTTTTTTTTAATGTTAAAAATGTTGTGATGACAATGAGTTTTGATGGCAGAAGCAGGTCAGGTGCTCTTCCATTTCACCATGATGTCACTCACTAAAAGAGATGCATGTCGATGTCATCAATCAGTAGACTAAGTAGTTTGTGATGTCATCATCTGTTGAGAAAGGTGTCTTGGGATATTAGGGTCAGGAGTTCTTCACTTGCCCCTCTGAGTCCTTGAGCAGGTAAGAGTGGATCAGCTCAGATGGAATTGGGTGGTTGATATTTCTACTTTTCTGATGCAGCCCATGAAAGCTTTGCACAGCTGTCTGTGCCAGTGGGCAAGGAAAGGACCCTCTGTAATTGCCTAGCATCCAGACCACAGGTGCAAGAGTGGGGGAGGACCTTCAGAGAGAGAATACTTCGAGCTGCATGAAGGCTCTTGCTGGCGTTCATGTGATACAAATAGCATGAAGGAAAAGCTGTTTATAGGAGAAAAGTAGAGGGAGCAGCCTGGACTGAGATGGATAAATGAGACTTTGGGCTGCGAGTTCTAATCCTCAGCTCGTTTAATGACTCAGTTGCTGGCTACGGTTCAAGTTACTTTCTCTCTCTGTGTCTCTGTTCGAATCCTTGACTGTCACTGATTCTCTGTGTGTGACATTGGGAAAATCATTTTATCTCCTGGCTCTAATCCCTGACTCATTATAATAAATATTTATTCCTGA
This sequence comes from Ichthyophis bannanicus, assembly GCA_033557465.1. Taxonomy (NCBI): domain Eukaryota; kingdom Metazoa; phylum Chordata; class Amphibia; order Gymnophiona; family Ichthyophiidae; genus Ichthyophis; species Ichthyophis bannanicus. The sequence goes on along the minus strand of CM066051.1, from coordinate 51,492,497 downwards.
TTTCTATTCTGCCAAACCTCTCTCACCTTTGATTCAATTTCATATTCACAGGGAGCGACATCTCCCTTCTGCAGAGCTGTGAAGGTAAATAAAGAGATCTGTACCGCGTTGTACCCCAAGCCAAAGGCATCCAGTGTTGGACTGCAAGAGCCAGCTCCTGTCCCCTCTCCCAAAAAACAGCCCCGGCTGCTCCCCAGGAGATATTACACTTCCATAGTGGGGAAAACCAAGATAACCTTAGATGGACAGAAGAGGGATGTAGAGGTTCCCCCTTAGCCAGGTGAGGCCAGTGCACCCAAGCTGTTGCAGCTTTAGGTAACTAGTGGCGCCCGCCCCAGAGTCCTCTTGTAACTACTCTATAGCTGAGAACAGCCATCAGAGAAAGTGACATCACACAGGTGACATCACATGCATATTACAGTCTGCTCAGAGCTGCAAATAACAGAGGGTGGCGGTAACGGGATTCACTCTGAGGAGAGAGCAGTGATCAGTGCTGCGGGCCTGAGGCTGCTTCTCTTCACTGTCTTTGTGGAGGCGTTAGAAGTTAAAGGTTGCCTCTTGGGGATCACACAAAATTCTGTAGGAGTAAACTGGATGACGGGGGATCTAAAAAAGCAGGACGAGGGCTTGTGTGTTTGGCAGTTAATATTTAATGCCAAAAAGTGCAAAGTCTGGCATTCTGGGTAAAGACATCTGTGGGAGTTGCGCAGGAGAGAGGCCTCGAGGTGGTCTTTCTGATAGCGGCAGGTTGAGAAACAGTTCGAGAAGATGATGGCCAGAGTCTGAGGGTCACTGGGGTGCATAGAGAGAGGCATGGGGAGGTGAAAGGGCCCTGTACAGCCGCCCAGCCCCAGAAAGGACACAAAGAGACCAGAGGCAGGCCAGAGCAGTGGCGAGGCAAGGAGACTCTGGGAGTCAAATGGCAGGCTTGCTTTAAAGGAGAGAGGAATCCCCTTTTTTTCTTGTACAGTGCTTTGAAGATTTATAGAAATAAACAGGAGATTAGGATTCAGGGTTCAAAGAGGGCGGACTTGGGAGCAACGTTAGAAAATACATTGTATGAATGGAAGAGATTGCTAAGAAAGGCGGAGCAACAGGAACAGAATTCAAGAAAGTCTGGGATAAGCACAGAGGAGCCTGAGGGGCGAGAGTGAAGCCTGGGCTAAGCAGAGCGGAACCTCAGGTGAGGGGTTAAGCCTGGGCTAAGTACTGAGAAGCAAGAGTGAGGGGAAGACAAATTTTAGCTGCGGTCTGTGATACTGCCATAGTCTGCTGTCATTTTTCTGTTTCAAACCCTTCAAACTCGGGCAAGGGAATGGAGTGAGGGGGAAGGACCCTAGACCTTAATCTCCTACCCCATGGGCTGTCTAAGAAGGAGTCCTTGTAACTCACAGAGCTTACCGTTGCAGCTCTATACAGTAAAACTATGGGTCACTGCGGACTAACTCTAGTTCACCAAAAATACTCTAATCCAGTCTTTCTGCACCAATGTGTGTGATTCAATTCCCTCATGTCACCTCGATGCCCATCTGTCTTCCCCGAATATGTGGAGGGTTTGCCTGACCTCCCAATAAGGGTGGAACAACCTCCAGCCCCCGTCCCAGACCAGAGACAGAAGTCGCTGCTCTGCCCTACAAGTAAAGTTACAGGAGCCCTCTAAGCTGTCTGCACACATAGAAGCAGGGTGGCACTAAGCCTCTGTGACTGGATGTGTCATGTTTTAAATTTGGAGGTAATGTTTTGAGCTTGCGTGACAGAAGAGCAAGGGATAAATAACTGTTCATGATGAGGCCACAGACGGGTGCGATGAGGTGTCCGTTGAGTAACATGTCGAACATGACTTACGGTGATAGATATACTACTAATAATAATCATTTGTATAGGGCTGCAAGGTGTACACAGTGCTTTTTGTATAGATGTAACATATGTAGGAACATAGTATATGACGGCAGATAAAGACCAGTATGGTCCATATAGTCTGCCCAGTAAGATGGTAAGAGTAGGTGCACTTGCCGGTCCGTGCAGGTCACCCCCCCCCCCCCCAATGCCTTTGCTTGGAGGTGTACCCACCACTCAGAGCAGGTCACCCCTATTTGTTGAGATGTAAGAGATAGTTAAGTTTATTTTTATTTTATCCTGTTGCTGTAAAGGGATCCTCCTGTGTCTGTCCCATGCCATTTTGAATTCCGTCACTGTCTTAGCCCCCATCACCTCCATCAGGAGGGCATTCCAAGCATCCACCACCCTTTCAGTGAAAAAGTATTTCCCGATGTTGTCTTTCAGTTTACCGCCTTGCAGCTTCATGTTATTCCCTCTAGTTTTACAGTGTTCCCATCTTTGAAAAGAGTTTGTTTGTTAATTAATACTCTTAGTATTTAAAGGTCTGTATCATATTTCCCCTGTCTCTCCTCTCCTCTAGCGTATACATATTTAGGTCTTCAAGTCTCTTCTCATACGTCTTCTGGTGCAGGCTCCAAATCATTTTGGTCGCCTTCCTCTGAACCATTTCCAGTCTTTTTATATCCTTTGCGAGATATGGTCTCCAAAACTGAACACAGTATTCCAAGTGAGGCCTCACCAGCGACTTGTACAGTGGCATTAGTACCTCTTCCTTTCTGCTGGTAATTTATTTCTGTATGCAAACAAGCATCCTTCTGGCTTTGGCCACCGTCTTGTCCCACTGTTTCGCTACCTTGTGATCCTAGGAAATAAGCACACCAAGGCCCTTCTCCTGGTCCGTGCACACCAAACTCTCGCCCCCTGTCGCATACAGTTCCCTTGGATTTCTGCTTCCCAAGTGCATGACCCTGCCCTTCTTCACATTAAATCTTAACTGCCAAGCATTAAACCATTCTTCCAGCTTTTGCAGATCTTTTCTCATCTTATACACTCCTTCACATTTTCATGTCATTGGCAAAAAGACAAACCTTTCCATTCAGTCCTTCAGCAATATCACTCACAGGACCGATCCCTGGACATGCCACTTATCACCTTCCTGTCATCCGAGTGATTTCCATTTACCATGATCTTCTGTCTTCTGTCAGTCAACGAATTTCTAATACATTTCACCACCTTGGGACCCATCCCCAGGCTGTTCAGTTTGTTGATAAGCCTCCTATGAGGAACAGTATCAAAGGCTTTGCTGAAATCTAGGTAGATCACATCCATCGCATGTCCTTGACCTCTGGTCACCCAGTCAAAGAATTCAATCAGATTTGTTTAGTATGATTGTCTTTTGGAGCATGAACCTGTTGGTTTCGAGAAAGTCCACTATTCTCTCTTTCAGGAGCACCTCCAATACTTTTCCCGCCACTGAGGTAAGGCTTATTGGCCTGTAGTTTGTCACTTCTTCCCTATTACCACTTTTGTGAAGAAGTACCACATCCGCCCTTCTCCAGTCCTGAGGAACTTCTCCTGTTTCCAAGGATCTGTTGAAAACATCCTTTAAGGGCTCTACAAGAACCTCTCTGAGCTCTTTCAGTATCCTGGGATGTATCCATTGTTCCCTCTAAGCTGCGCTGGGTCTGCCGCCAACATTCCTGCTGGTGGGGGGGGGGGGGGCGGCACAGTGCGATCGATCGCTCTGCCCCTTCTCCCACCACCGGGAATGCCAGTGGAGGACCCGGTGCAGATGAAAGGGAATATTGCGAGGGTGCTGCGGCGTGTTTTGGACCCTGTGTCTAACACACGCCGCAGCACCCTCGCCATGTCCCCTTTCATCTGCGTCGGGTCCTCCGCCGGGGTGGGGGGGAGGGGTAGAGCGACCGATTGCACTGCGCCACCCCCCGCCAGTAGGAATGTTTGCGGCCGACCCAGCACAGCTTAGAGGGAACATTGGATGTATCCCATCCGGTCCCATGGCCTTGTTCACTTTCAGCTTTGCAAGCCGTTCTAACACATCGTCTTCTGTGAATGGTATAGTATCTTCTCCATTCCCATTTGTATATTTGTCAATCACAGGTGGTCCTTCTCCAGGATTTTCTTTAGTAAAAACGGAACAGAAGTATTTGTTTAGCATTTTTACTTTTTCAATGTTACTTTCCACGAATCCACTCCCAGCACTTTTGAGTCTTGCAATTCCATCTCTGATCTTTTTCTTCTCCCAAATATACCTTAAAGTTTTGTCATCACGCTTTAGATCTTTAGCCATCTTTTCTTCTGCTTTTGATTTTACTATCCTTATTTCTCTTTTTGTCTCTCTTAGCTTTATCCTGTATTCTGTTCTGTGTTCCTCTGTTTGTGAACTTCTGAATTTTGTGAAAGTTGTGTTTTTTGCCTTTATTTGAGCAGCCACTTCTTTGGAGAACCAAATAGGTTTCTGTTTCCTCTTGTTTTTATTTACTTTCCTTACATATGTATCGGTTGCCCCTTTTATTGCCTCCTTTAGTTTATCCCACTACAATTCCACTTCCCTTATCCCATCCCACCCTGCCAACTCCTCCTTCAGGTACTTGGCCATTTTACTGAAGTCAGTGTTTTTGAAGTCTAGGACTTTGAGCTTGCTGTGATTGGACTCTGCCTTGGCTTTTATCTCAAACCACACCGTGTGATAACTGCTGCTGCTCACAGGGTCACCCACCTGGACATGCAACATGCTATCTCCGTTGGTGAGTACTAGATCCATCATTGAACTTTTCCTGGTCAGTTCCATCACCATTTGTCTAAGTAATGCATCTTGGAAGGCATCCACAATTTATTTACTTCTTTCCAGATTTGCAGAAGGAATATTTCCAATCCACATTGGGTAGATTAAAGCCCCCCAATATGATTACTTCCCCCTTCATGGCTACCTCTGCAATATCATTAAACAAGTCTCTATCCATTTCTTCGGTTTGAGTTGGAGGCCTATGGCGTATGGATGACAGTGCCATCTCCTCTTTCCAACTCAAGCCACCGCGCTTCTTCTTTTCCCCACATCCCCTGCATTTCAGCAGCTTTAATATTGCTTTTGGCACATAGGGCTTCGCCTCCTCCTTTTTTACCCTCTCTATCTCTTCTAAATAGATTATAGCCAGCTATGGCTATATTCCATTCATATGACTCATTAAACCATGATCCTGTAATGGCCACAGTGTCCAAGTCCATTTCCACCATTAGGACTTCTAACATCGGGAACTTTGTTGTCTAGGCTTCGAGCATTTTTTGACTGGCTTGCCTATATTTTGCATGGATTTTGTTCCACACTCCTCTCCCCACTTGCCATTGATGTGTGGGTTAATAGTGTGGCTGTTTCTAATGTTATTATGTTTTTGCTGGGAGTGATGTCTTGTGTAAAACACAGTCCCTGCTCATCAGAGCTTACAATCTAATCAAGACAAAAACGCATAGTGAAACTGGGGACTAGAGTACCATTGGGAAATTGGGGCCTTGTTTCACAGTAGTAGCATGAGGGACCTGGGGCCATGTTTCACTGTACTATCAGCGACCCGGAACTAGGTGGGTCAGGGTTGGGGGTTCTATTCCTATCTCCGCCCTTGCTCTTCTTACATGTTCCTCCTGTTTCTATCCCAGCTTTCTTCTGGAGAGGTTTGAGGATTACAAGCCTGTCCCCGTCCCCCTCTCTCATTCCCCACTTTGTGCTGTCCTAGCACTGCAGCAGAGAACTACGTCGATCTGAGTGTGCTTCAGACCTAGAAAACCCAGCTGAGTGCTCGCTTGGACGAGTGGTGCTAAGACTTTCGGAACTCGTGGAGCATGTGATGCCAGTCTGGGGATGGACTGAATGGACACAATGGATCTGGTGCTGACTACTGCTGAGCCCTGGATGTACTGTACAGGCCTTTAACTTTCTTCTGCCAGCAGCTCCTAGGCTATACACAGAAGTCCCCTGCTAGCCCAAGCTCAGGTGCAAAGATTCCTCTTAAGAGGATGACCCTTCTGCACGTTTTGCTTTTTACAGAGAGACTGAGCACTTCTTTCATCTATTTTCTATCCCCCCCCCTTTACTTTCTCAGGGGGAATAGACAGAAGGGTGAGATACAAGAGGCTGCCTGCAAGAGCACATTAAGGTGCAAAGGAGTATAAGGTGCATTTCCTGATAATGCCAGTCTTTGGGTTAGGTTCTTATTCTGCCGTTTGGTTTTTAGCCCAGTTGCCAGAATGGGAGAGTCAATGGTGAAGGTAAAGGGAAATAAGATAAAGGAATTTCCTCCTGAAATTCTAGAACAAGGTGTGGAGAAAGCCTTTCTTTTTGACATCACACAATCCCCCGATTCTCCCAGGCTCTGTGACATCACACAATCCCCCACCTCTCCAGTGCTCTGTGACATCACACAGTCCCTGGCATCCTCCAGATATCCCAGTCTTCCTCCTGTCCTCACTCCTTCTTACTAGCTCACATCATCCTCCACCTCTCATCCTCCATACCACTGAGGACACTGAGGCTGGAAAAGCAAACCTGAAACGCTCTGAGCTACATGTGATTCCTCTTTCTGTCCATTTACAGATCAGATGGCTAGTCTCATGTTCAAGCTAAAAGCAGGCCAGTCTTGCAGAAGCTGAGACTCTCCTGACCTTGAGAGAACACACCTCATTGCTGAAGCTTTGGCTGTGTTTAGCATGCCCGCTTGGTGAGGAGGAAGTGGTATTTAATGCTATTAAAAAGAACACTGATTATACTATGTGCAGCTGTGTCTCTCAAGGCTGGAACAGGGCGTCTAGTCTTTGTACCTGAGCCAGATGGATTATCTGAACACAGGGGTGGCCTTTGAGAAAAAGGAATTCCAGATCTGGGGCAGAATCAAAGACTGATCAGGACAGGAGATGAGTGAGGGAAAGATAATCTCTGTCATCAGAACATAAGATTTGCCCTATTGGATCAGGCCAAAGATCCATCATGCCCGGTATCCTGTTTCCAGCAGTGGCCAATCCAGGTCACAAGTGCCTGTCAGGTTCTCAAGGCCAGGATAATGGGAACGGGGTCATCTCTCGGTATGATAGATCACATCAAGCATTCTGTCCATCTGCATAGCTGAAATTGATCTAAATAAGCCAGGAACAGTGCACGATCAATGCCTGTCCCTGCTGTACCATGGTTCAGCCACTAGGGAGCAGCCTCACTCCAAGGAACAGCAATAGCAGACTGACCCATGAAGTGCAGTCACTCTAGCTGGGTTCATGTTCATACTAGGGGGAAAGGTGTTGACTGGCCTTCCTGTATACTAGCTCTGAGGTGCCTGCTGAAGAGGTCCGAGCCCAGCCCTAGCTTTCTTGCTCCCTCTCCTGGTGCATTCTGGGACCTGTAGTGCCAGTTTTGGACAGTAGAAGCTTTGATTCTTTAGGTTCAATAGGCATGTCTACCATAGGCCCGAGATGTGTAAATGTCCCTTTCTGCCCTGTACAGGAGTTTTCACAGCAGCCTTCTGACAAGTGGGTTTATTTAAGAGATCTGACGGCAGTTTGGAGCTTTTTCCTCTCATGTAATATACCGCATCGTGTATTCCCTTTCCATTTAAAGGTGAAAAGCAGAAACCCAGTTCTGATGCTAAGCCTGTTGAGTTTGACCTGTTCCTGTCCCAGCCACCCCCCCCCCCCCTCTTCATAGGAACTCTACCCTTCCTCATCCACAAGATCCGGGAACCTAGTGAGAGAAGGGGGAACTAGCTGCCAACTGAGACTTTATCTCTCCAGGACTGGGGCAGCTATCAGGCAAATTAGGCAGTCGCCAAGAGTAGTAACTTTGGGGGGGGGGGGGGGGGCAAAGAGCAGGGCAGTCAAAGTTAAAGAATATATTTTGACAGCCGTGTGTATTTGTGAAAAGATTTGCTTAGGGTGCCAACACTTTGAACCACTTTGGGGTCAGCGTTGAATTTCTCCCAATCTGATATGTCCAGGGCTGGTACAATGGCTTTAGGCATCCTAGGAGAACCCCCAGCCTTGCAACGCCTCCCCCCATTACCTTTCAGGCTCCTAGGCCTCCCCACAAGACTTTATTAATTTAACTCAATGATCCTGATTGCTCTGATACAATTTCCTATAAAAACCCGTAACTAGACATCATAGTTATGGTTTGGTTTCCTTTATTTGATATATCTCAAAATGAGAAACAATCTGTGCGGTTTACAAGATTAAAAAATGAAAATATAAAGAAAGAAAGGAACTCCAATAAATAGTAGGAAAGAAGTAAGAATAAAATATAGAACATATAAAACAATAAAAAATGACAATACATGAGGGAAAAAAGGGGAGGGGCAGAAGAAAGAAGGGACTAGTAGAAAAAAGGGGCTGCCAGGTACTCTCACCTAATGAGGAAATAGCCACCTAGAAGGAGGATGGCAAGCTAAAAGCAGTCTCGAAAAAAAAAGTTTGAGAAATTTCTTCAAGCATTTAAAATTAGGCTCATTATGAATATGAGTGGGCAGGCAGTTCAAGAGTAGTGGAGCAACCGTGGAAAAAGCTGACATATGGGTGGACTCATTTAATAGATAGGGGGGAGAGAATGTATAACCGAAAACCATATATTGAGCGGAGAACTCTGGCTGGGGCATGCAAGGATACTAAAGAAGAAATACAGTCCGGAGCTGCATTGTGAATACGTTTGTGGAGAAGACAGGAGTTTAAACTGAACACGGATCGTAATGGGCAGCCAAGGATGTTGCATAAATAAAGGCAACACAGGGTCATACACTCAAATACCAAACAGTGAAAAGCAGAAGTTGATGGGTTTGAGTTTGTGTGACTGTTGAGATCTATTTTGCTTTGACTGAAGCTGCCCTCTGCCACCTCCCTGAGGTGATGCCACCCTAAGTGACCACCTGTTTTGCCTAAAGGTTAAGCTAACTCCTCATCCTACCACAGCATCAACAGTTCACTTCACATAGCCCATGAAGAGGGCCAAGTTCCCTCTCCTTCCCAGGGAGCTCAGAGGATCACCCCATCATTAATGGGTACCGTAACCTCTCCCCAGGGAGCTCAGAGGACCACCCCATCATTAATGGGTACCATAACCTCTCCTTCCCAGGGAGCTCAGAGGATCACCCCATCATTAATGGGTACCAAAACCTCTCCCCAGGGAGCTCAGAGGACCACCCCATCATTAATGGGTACCATAACCTCTCCCCAGGGAGCTCAGAGGATCACCTCATCATTAATGGGTACCATAACCTCTCCCCGGGGAGCTCAGAGGATCACCCCATCATTAATGGGTACCATAACCTCTCCCCGGGGAGCTCAGAGGATCACCCCATCATTAATGGGTACCGTAACCTCTCCTCAGGGAGCTCAGAGGATCACCCCATCATTAATGGGTACCATAACCCCTCCTCGGGGAGCTCAGAGGATCACCCCATCATTAATGGGTACCGTAACCTCTCCCCGGGGAGCTCAGAGGATCACCCCATCATTAATGGGTACCGTAACCTCTCCTCAGGGAGCTCAGAGGATCACCCCATCATTAATGGGTACCATAATCTCTCCCCGGGGAGCTCAGAGGATCACCCCATCATTAATGGGTACCGTAACCTCTCCCCGGGGAGCTCAGAGGATCACCCCATCATTAATGGGTACCGTAACCTCTCCCCAGGGAGCTCAGAGGATCACCCCATCATTAATGGGTACCATAACCTCTCCCCAGGGAGCTCAGAGGATCACCCCATCATTAATGGGTACCATAACCTCTCCCCAGGGAGCTCAGAGGATCACCCCATCATTATAGGAGTACCAAACTCTTCCCATAGTGAGTTCAGGGGGTGACGCCATCACATTTCACAACATTGAGGAAAACAGCAGCCTCCTGCCAAGCTGCCACTGAGGCTCGGGGGGGGGGGGGGCTTAGGAAGAGAACAAAAGATAAGCCTAGGACCCCAGGGAGAACTCCACCACTGTTCCGCCTTCCTCCACTCTATCCTCACCAGGAAGAATGGGGGGGGGGGGGGGAATCAGAAGACACTTCATTCTCACTAACGTGGTGGAGTGGGGTATTCTCATAACTGCACTGGGTCACACCATACTCGCTCTCTGCTGTCACCGGGGGAGGAGGATCCTTACACTGCCCTCCCATATGCACAGACTCCCACCCCTCTCCTTTGGCTCACACCAGGGACAGGTAGGCACAGGATGCCTGCACCTGCAGGTTCACAACTAGCTGATGCCAATCTCGCTCTCTTGGTGGACATGCTGGCAGATCTGGGACCGGTGGCAGATAGGCCAACAGGAGCCCAGTCTGTCCAAGCAAGACTCACAGAGGCTCTGCTCTGTTGGGGAAAACCTTTTGCAGGCTGGTTATTCATCGGTCCCACCTGGGCCCTTTTGATAGCCAGGAAGAGTTATATTTATTTATTTAACTGTGTGTTGTTTATAACGCTTAGTCAATAAATCAAAGCGGTTTGCATAGAACTGATAACTGGAAACGTACATATATGGCGGCTTCAGCCATCACCCCCCTAGTAGAACGAATCAGATCCTTTATGATAAAACACAGACCCCTCCCCTCCAAAACACACAGACCGGAGTCCAGTCACAAACACCCCTTCCCCCACCAAGACTCCCAAAGCCCGCACACATTATTCACACATCTTCCAGAATTAGAGAGCAGATAAATAACACACACTGCTTGATCTTCCTCTTCCATTTCCCCCGCTGCAGTACAGTGAGGTTACTTACCTGTAACAGGGGTTCTCCAAGGGCAGCAGGATCAATAAGCCACACTTGGTGCCTCATCACAGATATTTCTCTGTTCTGCTGAAGATCATCACTGGGGAGTACTAATGACTGCTCGGAGACTACAGATACCCGTCTTGGGCTCCTGCCCAGCCTAGGCAGAAGGTGATGTAGCTGGAGATCCATAGTGATAGAGTCTACATGGTGACCAGGCGTCCTGGTCTAATAGGGTCATAGGGGACGAAGAGTTGTGTCCCCTTGTTGCTGGTGTGCATTCCTGTGTAGGTAGATGTGCAAGGCCCTGACAAAGTGCGGGGTGTGGAACCTCTGAGGAGGCATAGGGAGCCGGGTGGAAGGTCAGCAGCCTGATGGTCTGGTTGTCAGATGCGCAAGACCCTGGTGAGCAGGACCCCAACACTGTCTGGGGGGTGGAGCATCTGTTCCTCTGAGGAGGCATGGGGTTTCTGGGTGGAAGGTGGATAGCCCGATGGTCTGGTTGACAAGGAAGGTGGACGCCAGCTTAGGAACGAACTTTGGATGTGTCCGGAGGGTGGCTCAGTCCTGGTAGAACTGCATGATTGGAGAGTTCACCATTAGGGCTTGCAGTTCACAGATCCTCCTGGTGGATGTAATCAGAGATGTGATCTGTACCAGGAAGAACGATCCCAGGTTGGATGAAGAGCACTCCCAAGTTGCGTACTTCAAGTCCACTGCTTGCAGGGGCTGGAATACTTGTGTGTCAGCTGGTGGAGGACGATGTAGAGGTCCCAAGGAGATACCAGGGGCTGGATTGTGTGGCTTCGGCATGTGACCAGCGGGAGCGTGGCAATAAAGCACTCCCCAAGCAGCTGTGAAATGCTGTGACCGCAGAGAGGTGCACTCGGATGGACTGTGGTTTTCATTTTTATATCTATCTATCTATATATTTTTTTTTAGGCCACTGTCGAAGGATGAAGTGAGGTACTGGAGGATTCGTGCTACTGGCAGGAGAATGGCTCCACTTGCCACACTGTTGTAGGATTTTGTTGTTGATGTGTGCCTGGTTGTTGATCTGGCTGCCTCGATGGGCACCTGTACCACTTGTTGTACCAGTACTGGGGGGATAGGATGAGTGATGACAGGGTTAGCCTCTCAAACTCCACGCTGCCAGTGCGAGTTTTAGTAGGTTAGGGTGCATGGTGCCCCCCCCCTACCACCCTGCGTGACAAGATCTGGCCACAGGGACGTGACGGGATCTGCTGTGGAGGTAGACTTTTTTGGGGGTGGGGGGAGGCCCAGTGCCAGGGGACCCCCATCTGCCCAGGCTAGTGGGGTGTGATGATAATGGCCTGCACTTGTCCTGGATGATGTGCCACAGAGTCCTCAATACAGCGGTGTGGGGAAGGCATACACTAGTGGCCACTCCCCCAGGACACGACAAAGGCATCCACGGTGAGATTGCAGATGGACAGGCGCTTTGAGCAGAAACTGGGACGCTTTGCATTCTCTCCTGTAGCAGAGAAGTCAACTTGTGGGCTTTCCTACCCGAGGGGTGCTGAGGATGCCCTGAGTATCAACTCATGCAAGTCTAGTTGGCGGACCTGCCTGGGGACCATGCAAGGAAGGCAGGACGGGTGGGGGATAGTCCACCATCATCCACTCACCACTTAAAGGGCACCATAGCATAGGACTTCTTGTAATGATTGTCTATGGCCAGGGCATCATGGAATCCACTGTTGGGGGACAACGGTTGGCGGGACTCCACCATAAGTATAGTCCAGGATCACTGTTGGGGGACAGTGCTTGACAGGACCCCGCCAGAACTATTGTCCAAGATCCCAACTGAGTTGAACAAGGTGCGGCCCATGAGTTTGAATGTATGAATGTACAACACCAAGGTGTGGTGGTTCTGAGGCATTGCAGGTAAGGGGTTCCCACTGTGGGCCAGGCTTCCCCTGGAGGAGGACCTCAGGACCGGAGCCCAAAAACATGCCCCCCCCTTTTTCTTTTTGTGGGTCCTTGCTGGCAGGGCAGTGCTGGGTGCCCTCTTGGAGAGGATTGTGTATGGTTTCCTGATCTCTGTGGATGCCCCAATAGGGGTCAAGGATCTCTGCATGGTGGAGTCCCTCTTGACTGGAAGGTGACCGCCTGATCAAGTCCAGCCCTCTGGTTGAGAACCATAGTGGAGTGATTTCACATTCCACACTGGAATCATGCTGTCACGTGTTAAGCGGTATGGAACGATGCCTCTGGCGCCGAGCATGCCTGTTGCTCTGCAAGAGGGTTATGAGGGTGTGGACAAGTTTCTGGAGGAGGTCCATGACCCATTCTCGAAGCGGCTTCGAGGTCGGCCCTTGCTGGAAGCAGGCACTGGGCTGGTGGACCCTTGATCTAGCTCAGTGTGACATGTTTAGTCCTGAGTTCAGCGGGTGCTGAAGAATGGAGCAAGGGTGCTGCATTGAAGTCAGGGACAGGAAAGGAATGGGGCAGGTGCTCCCTTTGGCTGACCCAGGAGGCAGAGCTGTGACCCGGCCCTGGTATCCCACCTGACACGGAGCCGTTTAGCGGGCGTTAAGTGATATGCCCAATGTCACAGGGATCTCCAGGGGAGGTTTAGGCCACTGCTGTACACGCGGGAGGGCAGTCCGTGGTCTCTGAGGGGTCACTGGTCCTCCTCACTGATGACCTTCAGCATTACAGAGAAAAGCCTGTGACGAGGCAGCAGGTGTGGCGGACTCATCCTGCTTGTCTTTGGAGAACGGAAAATGCACAAAGGCGCCAGGCAACATGTAAATCAAAGAGATGGGAGCAGACGTGCAGGTGATTCCCTGTGGGGATACCGCGCCTCTGTTTGCTGTTTGTCTCCTTGCAGGTGTCCTGTGGAGGTGGGGTGGAGGTGTCTCCTCTCAGTAATGCCTCGGTCACATGAGCTTCAAATGACCTTGTTTGCAATTACCCTTCCTGCAGGGTAGAACAGGGGCAGTAAGGCCTGGTTGTCTGGTTTTAGGCTCTGCTGGGGATGCAGGAGAGGTTCAGCTTTCTCTGCCCCGCCCCCGTCTCCTGACTGCACTTTCTGCTGTGTCATGCAGGAGCAGGAGGAGGGAGTGTGGGCATCAGCAGAACAGCCCAGGCTTCAGCAGACATTTGCTCTTATATTGCTGAAATAGGGGTAAGAGTATTATTTTCCTCCGTACTGAGTCACTGAGTATGTGATGCTCCCTGCTATGGAAGGGAAAGGAGGGGACAGCTGGGAACACTCAGTCCCTGCCTCCCTGTATGCTGAGTCACTGAGTATGTGAAGCTCCCTGCTATGGAAGGGAAAGGAGGGGACAGCTGGGAGCACTCAGCCCCTGCCTCCCTGCATGCTGAGTCACTGAGTAAGTGAAGCTGGAAGGGAAAGGAGGGGACGGCTGGCGGCACTCAGCCCCTGCCTCTGGCAAACAGGTTCCCCTCTGCCGGAGTTTTGCCCTCTTTTCTCGGGGCCTGAGAGGCTTGCTGGCACTCCCACTCCCACTCCCAAATGCCTCCTCTCAATGAAGTGTGAGAGAAGCTGGTTCCAGACTTTCTAGAATGCAGAAGTGCCTGGGAGTCACGGGACTGCAGTGCAGGGAGTGACAGGAAGCACCCGCTGACTCCCTCCTTTCCAGGCCTAAGGTGCTGATTCAAACAAAAACAGGAAGCCTCTCCCTCTGTCTGAGCACAGGTCAGCCTTAGAAACAGCTGAAAGCTGCCAGCTCCTGGTGGGAGAGTGCTAGATCCATCCCTGCCCTGTTGCTTTCCGGGGCACAGAAATGGGATGTCCAAGGGTACAGATGCAAGTGATCTCGCCTATAACCCAAAGATCAAATAGGAGCAGGTCTCTGGACCCACTCCACCCCTAATGCCACTGTCCTTTCACATTCATGATCCCAGACAGGGAGATGTGGACCTGATTGCCCTTGGGAGCTGGTATTCGTGTCCTCCCCGCTCCTCAGAGTCGTGCAGGGTCCTTTCACCCTCGCTCCTTCCTCAGGACACACAAGCAATCCCTCACCCCTACAGCACAGTGCCACAGACAGAAACAAGTGGCTGAATTAGCACAAGGAGCAGCTTGGGAAGGTAAAGCCATGTCAAGCTTTCTTCCCCGTTACCACCGATTTACACAGTAGCCAGTGTGCACTGTCAGACATGCAAGCCAGGGTGTGCCCTGGCCCATCCCCTTTGGCATCAGCACCAGCCACGCAGCAGCAGAGCAGGCAGAGAGAATTGCAAGTGGTGCCAACATTTGCACTGCTTTGTGCCCACTCATGTTAAATCCAGCCCTCCCCCCCAAAAAAAAGTCAGTCCTGCCTACATATCATAAATGAAAGAGCTGAGCTGGAGGGGTGGGGGGCTGGAATCCAGCTCTTTTTGTAAGGAGTCACTAGGATGAACAACCTGCTGTACTGCTATCGATTGAAACTTTTAGTTGGGGAGTGGGGAGTGAGAAACAGAGACCCAGGGGAGGGGAACCTGTGTCCCACAGCCCCCGGAGAAGCCATGTGCTGCCAGCCGATCCCACTGGCCGCGGAGCTGGAGTCCACCCATCTGCACAGGGCCAGTGCAGAAACCAGTGAGGGGCCCCAGAGCACCCTGACAGACTTAGGGCTTCCTTTGGCATGGCAATTGCCCTGTTTGCCACCCTTGGATCTGAAGCGTCCGAGATGGACCCTTTATGCTCCTGCACCCCTTCTCCGATTGGGTGCTATGACAGTCTGCACAGGAACTGACCAAGGGTTCCTTGAGAAAACTGCTGCTTTTTCAGAAAGTTCCCCTCCTGCCAAAACAATGTGGCCACTCAGGTTTTCCCACATCCCTTTGCTAAAAGCAAAGGCCCCAATCAGCCCAAAGAGAGCATGCAGGGCCAGCCCCCCAGCAAGCAAACTAAGCCGTTGGCCTAGGGCAGCAGAGACCAGGTCATTCAAAACTAAACAATAGAGACGGGCACAAGGTTTGCCCAGGGAGCCAGCCCTCAGATAACTTTAGACATCAATCAAGTGGCCAGCCTCCTTCAGAGTTCAATAATACAATTTAAATCTCATAGCTCCTGGTTTTGAGGAATTAAAGATTCGGAGCATCAATATCCTATGGGAAAGATGATGGTTGAAGGCTAATGAGATTTAGTAAACTACAGATGTGGACACTGCTAAAACTGAAGAGTGGGATTGGGTGTGTGTGTGTGACTGAGATGGACATAGTAAATGACGGCAGATAAAGACCAGCATGGTCCATCCAGTCTGCCCAGCAATATGGCAAGAGTAGGTGCACCTGTCGCTCTGTGCAGGCCACCCCCCCCCCCCATGTCTTTGTTTAGGGGTGAACCCACCACTCCATGTAGGACACCCCTATTTGTTGAGAAGTTAGATGGTTCAGTTTATTTTGTTTTTATCCTGTTGCTGTAAAGGGATCTGCTGTCTGTCCCATGCTGTTTTGAATTCCGTCACCGCGTTTGCCCCCACCACTTCCATCGGGAGGGCATTCCAAGCATCCACCACCCTTTCAGTGAAAAACTATTTCCTGACATTGCCTTTCAGTTTACCCCCTTGCAGCTTCATGTTATGCCCTCTAGTTTTACAGCTTCCCCGTCTTTGGAAGAGGTTTGTTTGTTCATTATTTCTCTTTAAGTATTTAAAGGTCTGAATCATATCTCCCCTATCCCTCCTCTCCTCCAAAGTGTACATATTTAGGTTTTGCCACCTTGAGATCAGAGATAATCACAGCAAGGTCTTTCTCCTTAACCATGCACACCAACCTCTCGCCCCCTATTGTGCACAATTCCCTTGGATTTCTGCTTCCCAAGTGCATGACACTGCACTTTTTCACATTAAATCTTAAATCTAGGGCAACATCTATGTCTGGGGGATGGGGAGAAACGGGGCAGCTGTATGTGCCTAGGGTGTTGGACAACTGGAGGATAGGATGGAAGTAGGCCTAAGGGATGATGGACTTGTGGGGATAGGACTGGGTTAGAGGGGGAGATAGCATTTAATGTGAGAGGAAGTGTGTTGTTATTGGAGCATGATATAAGTGATGGCATGTGTCAGTAGCTAAGGGTGAGCGTGTGTTTACAGTATGCGTGTGGAGTGTGTAAGGTATATGTGCAGGGGGGAGAAGAGGTGTACCTGTGCAGCTGCTAAAAGGAAAGAGCATGGGTTGTGTGGAGACCATGACAGAAAGGATACTTTAGGCACCCCATCTGCACAGCCATACATATGGAGAGCTCCAATAATCATATAGTGAGGCACATTTTAGAGAAATTATTTGGTCCTCTCCTCCATGACCCCCCTAACCAGTACTTCTCCCACTTTCACGTCTCAGTCAGGGTACTGTGAGTTTTCAGTCTCTTGATGAGTGTGGCCACACTCCAGCCTAGTCATAGCTTTACTTCCACAGTTTGGGTCATCTGGTCACTTTACATGTACCCTATGACCATTAGTTTAGTAGCTTCCTGTCCCCACTTTTGGTAGTGTAGACAGAGGGGGGTACAAAAAAGTTTCTCAATTGCCTGTTGGTTTTTAGGAATTTACATCCATTATCTTTAGCAGATTAGGGTAGGAGAAAATTGAATCACTTTCTATTGCCACTGAATTATCTGCTTGAAGTGATTTTTGTTGGATATATGAAGGGGGGGGGGGTTAAGGATATTTTCTTCTTCCATGCTTTATTACTCAAACTTAGAATAAAACCAGCCCCACTTACTTTCAAACTTGGGAATAAATGCCCCTAAAGATCACCATATTTTTCTCTTTGTTTTGGTAAAATCAAGTACGAGATGGCCCAGGCTGCCATGTTAAGGTCAAAGCAAGGGAAAATAGTTTGAGAATTGAAGATAGGCAAACTTCCTCCTAAGCAGAGAGTGTTGCCCCTGCAAGATCCTTTTTTTGGGAGGGAGGGGGAAGGGAAGGTAGGATAAGAGGGAGAAAAGCAGAGGGCACCCCACTGCAGGACCAAGGCTGAGACTAGGGTAGATGAGGTTAGAAGCTGGCAATGTATCGTACCCTACATTTAGAGAAGGACGGAGGACTTTCCATGGAGTTAGGACTTGGGCATTTGTCTTCTCAGGAAGCACCACAAAATTCTCAGCTTGGTCCCAGGATCAAATTTGAGCCACTGGAGTGGTAGTGTGGGATAGGTAGAGAAACTCATCCACTACCAGTTGCCAGTGAGCCTTGCCCCTTATGTCCTCTTCACTGGAGTAAATGCCCACCGCATGCACCGTTTTTGTAACAAAATTAGTTTTAAGCCCTCCAAACTGCATGTAAGATCACACACACATCTCTCCCTCCACCAAAATAAGATCTCCATGAACCTAGACAAGATGGTATTAAAAATTCAACCCAGCATGGGAAGAGGGATTGAGGGTGTATAATACAAGTCCAGGCTTCCCTTTCCTATGGTGCCAAGGTCACAGTATAACAAATGCGAGACAAAACCAGCCAGAGCCTAGGGTTTATGCTGAACACAAAAGCTTTATTGGAAAGCATGTTTAACAAGACACAACCAGCACTACACTCAATCCCCCACCCCACCACAATATCACTGCTGGAGACCAGGGCGTTACCCCCTACCCAGGCAGAGGAGATATGCAGTAGGCTGGATCCAGGAGGGTAGTTTTAGCTGCTCTCTCCCAGGGTGTGCTTGTCAAACAGGTACTCGCCCATGCCGTTCTGGGGCACCCCCAGGCGCTTCAGGTTAGTGATGTAGTCACCCAGTTTCTTAATGGCCTTCACCTGCTCCTCCAGGTACTCGGTCTCCAGGAAGTCACAGAGCTGCAGATGGAGGTAGAGAAGATTAATAAGCTTCCCCTGCAATGACCCGAGTTAAGTCAACTGATGTAGTACACCCCCCCCCCCCCCGAAATACAGAGTACAGGTTAGAAAAGATCCATTAATGGAGCAATAGATGTGCACAGCACCCCCATAAACCAGAGTTATAGCAAAAGTCAGGTAAGCAATTCCTGCCTCCCCATCCTGTACTTACATGGGGATCGGTCTTGTCCGAAGCCAGCTTGTGAAGGTCCAGCAAGGCCTGGTTTACTGTCTTCTCCAGCTGAAGGGCAGCTTGCATGGCCTCCAAGGTGTTACCCCACTCATCCCGGTCTGGCTTCTGCAAGATGGGAGAAAGATCACAACTCAGCGCTCCAGATAGCCACTACCCCCACTGGGCAAGAAGGAGCACGTTATAGGTAGGATCTAACGGGTGGCAAGTCACCCCTTGAGACTCTAGTTCAGGGGTCTCAAACACGCGGCCCGCGATGCACAGGGAAAAAAAAAAAAAAAACGGCTTCTGCTGCTGCTGTCCCACGGCCCCTTCCCATCTGCCCGGCAATAGCAGCAATATCGCAAGTCACGCGGGGCCCCCCCCACCCGGCAGATCCTTTCCTGCTTGCCTGACTGTCAGTTCTTCTCCGCTTCGGCTTTTCAGAGCCGCGAAGGGAGAGCTTCTCCCTCGCGACTGTTAAGCTTGCCAGGGCAGATGGGAAATTTCCCATAAGCCCCAGCGGGCTTAACAGTCACAAGGGAGAAGCTCTCCCTTCGCGGCTCTGAAGAGCCGAAGCGGAGAAGAACTGACAGTCAGGCAAGCAGGAAAGGATCTGCCGGGTGGGGGGGGGGCCCCGCAGGACTTGTGATATTGCTGCTACCGCCAGCTTTTTTCTAAAGTTTAATTTTCCCGGGGGGGGGAGGGAGCAGGACTTTATGTGGGCTGCTGGGGGGGGTAGTACTGGAGATGGTCTGATTGGGGGGCTAAGACAGAAAATGGGGCGATGGAAGGGTGCATCTTTAACGTCTGCACTTTAATACAAGAGGAAATCAATGTATAGTTTTATTTCTACAGTGTTGTACATTCTAAGTTTGGCTTTTGGGGTTCCCAGTTTGTCTTCCTGTTTCTAAATTGTGATTCCTTGTTTGGTGATGGTCTATGTTCTGCATGTGTAACTGAGCTGAGGTGTTCTGTTTATATAATTCTTATTTGACATTGCCACTTGTTCTCTTTCCCCAGTAGGTCATGTATTGTTATTCTCTGAAATGTGTTGATTTAATATTTGCAGCGTTTCCTTTTGATAGTTAGGGTATGGTGCTTTGTGAGACCTGGTAGTGCTGTTAGGACACGGCGGGTTTGCTATGGGTTCTAAATGAGCAGTGTTTCTAGTAGTTCCTAATGTGCCTGGCGGTTGGCACTGGTTTATAGTAATGTAGAAATCTTTTAGTCTCTCTTTATCCATACACTCATTAAGAGGCATGTTTACTAAAAGTTAGTGTATGGTAACATTATGCAAATGATGCCTTTATGCAAATGATGCCCTTATGCAAATGCCTGCGTCTTGTGCGGCCCCCAGGTTACTCTACAAGTCCTCATTTGGCCCTCAAAGCAATTTGAGTTTGAGACCCCTGCTCTAGTTAGTGGGTGTGGATAAGCCACCATCTGGAGCCTCGTTAATGCCTCCTGAGGGGGTCACATACTTTTCTGTGGCACTGTCCAACCACCTCCCCCCTCACCCTTACCTTGATGTCCTGCAGCATGGCCCGGCCACCTCTCTTGTTCTGGTACTTCAGGAACTTCTCACCATGCTCCCGCTCCTCGTGGCTCTGCTCCTTGAAGAACTTGGCCACGTGATGCAGGGCCACATCATCCCGGTCAAAGTAGTAGGACTGGAGAAGGAAGGACAGATTGACAATAGGTCTCCTTTCTGACCCAGATCTGCAGAACCTGAAGGACTAGTCCCACCCCCTGCACCCTGGAGGCAGCTACAATGCAGCTAGAACCAGCCACAACCCCATCCCTCCTTCCAGCAGCCCTGTTTACAGGAGAGGGAGGTCTTCGACCTTGAATCATAAGACCAGAAAGAGCCAGTTAGAGGGAAAGAGGAAGGAAGGCTCCAAAAAACAGGTTTTAACAAGCAAGGTCGGGTTGGAGGGGAGAGAAGAAAGGAAGAGAAAATTAGAGCCTGCCAACACCTTTAATTACACTTTACACAGTCGGCCGGAGCCACACCCACATCTGTCTTTGAGGGAGATAAGCACCAAATACAGCCCCCCCCCCCCCCCCCGCACGACAGACGGACACCAGCAGAAAAGAGAAGAGCCCCGACCTCAAAGTAGTGGGGGAGAAGAGTAATGCCCATCTACACTATGGGGAAGAAGGAGGAAAAAAGTGGGGGTTAGCAAACCTTAAGAGCACTCGGGGGGGGGGGGGGACCACACAGCCCCACGAGCAGTCAATATGAAGAGGGAGGGCGGAAGATAAGACTCCTTAGGCGTTCTTGCAGAGGCGGCAAGAAGACTAAACGGACCCGAGGTGTTACAGTGCATAGTGAGGCGGGGGTGCAGAGTCCCCCCCCCAGGGTGCTCAGACTGAAGAAGAGGGAGGAGAGCCCTGCAAGCGCAGGAGCGGGAAGGGACTCACCATGGAGAGGTAGACGTAGGAGGCGTACAGCTCCAGGTTCACCATCCTGTTGACGGCAGCCTCGCACTCGCGGTGGAAGTTCTGGCGCACCTGGGACTCCATGTCGGCGTTTCGGTGGATCCGGCTGGCGGAGAAAGAAGGCAAAGAGTGTGCAGCAGAGGAGGAGACGAGCACGCAGCGACTCCGACAGGTTCCGTTCAAACACTGTTGAAGCAAGAACGCAGCACAGAGCCGATCTGAGGTGCAGACAAAGAAAGCCAGCCCTTATATAAGCCAGGGGCACAGGCGGGGCTGCGCCTTCTGCCAATCACAGCCCCCTCCTCCCCCCCCCCCCGCTTTGAACGCTGCTTCCTCCCTGGGGTGAGATCATACCCAGGCTCTTCTATCACTCTGCTTCTCCCCCCTCCGACAACACACCCGGGCCCTAAATAATGCATTTCCTCCTGTACTAAGCAAAATAGAGAGAGGGAAACATGAGGCGGAAAAAGAGATCAGAGCCACGTTCCCCAAACAAAGGGGAGGAAGACATAGAATACGGGGCTATTAATTACACATAGAGACGTGCGCTGGAAACCTCCAGTAAGGTTGCTTACCTGTAACCCTGCTTCTCCATGGATAGCAGGATAAATCAGCCACACCTGTGGGTGATGCAGCGCCATACCTAGCCCTGTGTGAGGGGTTCAGCTGCATAGGGGCACATTTGGGGATGTTGACCTCGACTCTCTCCCTTGCTGCCCGCCCTTGCCCACCGCCGCTTTTAGGGTTCCCTTGGTAGTGGCGGGACCTCAATTGGAAAACACGTGGGTCTCTCCAACTCCGCACGTGCATGCTGGCCTGATCCCCCTCCTCTGACAGGGACCAGACCAGTCTTTGCATCTCCACATTGAATGACTGCTCTGGTCCCCTCCATCCTTTGATGCGAGCATATTTCAGAGGAGGGGGATCAGGCCAGCATGCAAGCACAGAGACACCCGTGGTTGTTTTTTCAATTGGAGGTCCCACTTCTGCCACCATAGGAACCCTAAATGTGTCAGGGCCAGGGCAGGCCGGGTGGGGAGCCGGCTGGAGACACGGAGGTAAGATGGGGAGATGCTGGGCACGTGCAAAGGACAAACTGAGGGGTCGGCCCTGGATCTAACCAGTAGGTTACTCTTCCACTCCAGGCTGAGGTAGGTTGAAGCCAATTGCAAATTTGAAGTACCCCTCTGTCTCAGTATTTGCTCCGAATGGATGGCTGAAGGTACGAGCCTTCCCGGTGGATGGTGGTCAGGAGAGGTTAGAGGTCAGGAGCAGGTGGGTGAACCGCCCCTTCCTCTCCAGCATGGGATGGGGGAATTGGGAGCAGGCAGGCAGTAATGGGAAAAAAACACAGACTTTAGAATTGTTTTGAAAGATAAAGTGGTATACAAAACTGGTTAAATAAATAAATAAGTAAGTAAGTAAATAAATAAATAAAGGTCAGGAAGTAACTTCGGGTGAGGAGCAGAGCTGCACTGTCTTTTTGTCTCCCAGCAGAAGCTGATTGCAAAACCAGTGACCTTTGGATTGGAAGGCAAGCCAGTGAGCCGCGCATTTCCGTTGGTTTATGATTTTGCTGGGCCCCAGTCGGGCCTGTATGCGGGTCAGATTCAGGAAGGCCTAGGCAGGCAACCAACCGGATTCACATGGACAGATGCAGCCCCGCGCCTTGGCTGAGAAGCTCCGCAGTGGAGATTACCTAGAAACAGAGGAACCATGACTGCAGAAAAAGACCATATTACTGTTTGTCGAGAGTCCCTCTGGAGGTCGATATGATTGATACATGTTCTGCAGTTCTTCTGCCTCTGTCCTTTTTTCTTTCAATAAGGAGGGTTCTGGAGGTGATGAATAGTCCACCCATGGTCTGGGTATAGAGAGGGCAAGAGAAGAGGGTGCATGGAATGTCCCCCACCTTGGGGAATGGAGAGGGCCAGCGATGGCTGGAGCAGCCCCGGGTCATGGAAGAAGGAAGTACAGAAACGTTCTCTGCAGGGGGAAGGAAGGAGGGTTGAGCTCTGGTGAACAATGATGCCTGGCCCCCTTATTAGTGGGGAATTCACTGCTCACCCCTGTGGGAAGCAGCATGGAATCCGTCTACCCCTTGAGATGCTGGTAGGTAGGTGCCTTTGGTCTGGACTGGCCACAGAATGCTGGAGTCAATGGACCTTCCAGTCTGCTTGAGTGTTGAATTCCTTATGTTTCTATGTGTCTAGAGGAACATTACGCAGAAGGTTGAGGAGCATCTCGGTGAAAGAGAGCTCCCCGTCTTTTTGTAGGAGTTGCCTTGGCCGGACCAGCCAATGGTCTGATGTGAGGTTAAGGTGGAGGCGAGTTGCGTGCGCCTTCGAAGAGGTTGACATAATACATTGTTGGATAGTGAGGCCAACAGGTGGTGCTTATCCATCCAACAATTGTTAGCAGTGATTTCCTTGGGCTCAGTTGCTACACTGTGTACCTCTTGAGGGATTCTTTTATTTTATTTTGTTTTTGAGTGCTGGTCCCTGCTTGCCAGCCCGGAGCTGATATAGAATAGGATTAGAGATTGAATAGCATGTAGGGAATCCTGTGTGCAAGTCAGTCTCACCCGGTGCTGGTAAGGCTTGAGCTACATGTTGCTTGTACAGAGGCTTGTGCCAGTATTGTTGTCAAAGGTGTTTGCCATATTGAGTTATTTTCTCTTTTTTTTTTTAAAGTATGAGAAAAAGACATCACTCTTATGGCTGGTATCATTGTGCTTGGATGCAGGTTGCGTCAACTCTGTCCGTGAGAGATCTTACTACCTAAGACTGGCCCAACCACTGGGGCGGCAACTTCTGGGGGCAAGTGTAGGGCATTGAAAGCTAAACAATAGATTTTGATAGCCAGATGGGGAGTAAAGCATAAGGTTTGCCTAGGGCGACAACACCTTGAACCAATTCTGGGGCTGGCTTGGGCGATCTGTGGATGCAGGCCTGAGGGAAGTGTTCTGACTGCACCTTTTGGAGAGACAGATGACCCATGTGCGAAGGTGGAGGACTCCCCTCAGGAGAAGGCGAAAGCATCACTTGGTGGAAGAGTTCCTGCACACAACAGGGAAGGGAATGGGGTCATTCTCCTTCCCCACAGGGAGATGGGGCGTGGGGAAAAAAGGGAGGGGCTTATTCTGCTTTGAGGCCCTGTTATATGAGGGTTCCTGTAGCTGTCTTTAAAGTGCTGGTGCTGAGGAGGATTCAGGAATGCCCTTGGGGTAAGGCAAAAGCTGTGGTGGGGGATCCTCGCTGGATTGTACAGGTCTATTTGGGTGTTTATTGATTGATTCATTCAGGGTTGTTTTGTTAAATATATTTATGTTGGTTTTCCTTTGTCTCTTGGTTGTCCTTGAATCGGGATGCATGCTGGGGCTCATGTGACCTAGCGTTTGCTCCGAAAGGATTCAGCAGACCAGGACATACAGTAGAAAAACTGCAGTTTTGTATGAAGTGTTACTCAGGAGCCCCTGTGCTGCGAGTGGTAGCAGAGGGGTGGAGACGCTTGCAGGGCGAGACCCTTGACACGGCAACCAAAACGTTGGCTTGTCAGGGCATGAGTTCGGGAGGGGGGTGAGAACTGAGAGGCCCTCTGTGGTTGCAATAAGGCATGCGGATAACGCTCTCCGAGGGCACAGGACCCCGCAAAAAAGGGGGGTTCCTGGAGTGGGCAGCCCGCAGCAGTGATTTGAGCCCTGGAGGACAGCCTGCCGGTCTTCACCATTGACAGATGAAGTGAGTCATGTAGGCCACAAGCAACAAAGATTGCAGCCTGGCCACTGATCTGGGCATGATCCCCAGATAACCTGCACGTGTCTTCCCACACGTGGTAGGCTGCTGGTTTTCAAGCGTAATCAAGGCTAGCACTGACCGCCCCTCCGTTATTTCAGTACTTTTCATTATAACAACATCTTTCCAGAGCTGATTCAGGAGGTTGGGCCATTAGGAGATGTCAAGCCATTCTGCCCTCCTGCAGGGCTGCTGGTCTGGCACCCCAGCTGATCCTGCCTGCGCGGAGGCAGCTGAGGCGTGGAGGCTGCTTCAGCGGGCCCTTCCTGCAACAACGGACAAAGAGGCAGTAGGCACCCACAGCCATGAGGCGGGAGCACTGGCTTACTCTTTTAGCAGGAGATTCCCTGGGGCTATGAGCCGAGGTGTGCCTACCCATCCGGCGTAACTAGCTGGAGGATCGCAGAGTGCCACTATGTACCTGAAGCGCTGGAGGATCGTGTAGTGCTACGCTGTTCCCAGAGCTTCCTCAGTGCTGCGGGTCAGGCGTGGAAGCCGGAGCGGCAGTGGGAGTCGTAGGTTGTCTCCGAGGAGCAGATGTATTGGGCTTCTGCGATCAGGAAGGGCAGGCACAATTACCGAGCTCTCACAGTGGACGGCGGCAGACTCAGCTGCAAGGCTGGAGAAGGCCCAGGGGTTTCATCCGGGCAGCGGTTCCTCCTTGTTTATTTTTTTACCTTCCGAAAGTGAAGGGAAGTCGGGGCTGCAGTGAAGCAGGAAGGCTGAGAAAAGGCCCAAATAGACGATCTGGGACTTTGCCAACCTTTTGCTTCAAAATTTGTTCAAGTGATGCGGGGTAGTGACCAGCAGTGAGGTGGCCGTTCCAGGGAGGCTGTTGAAAAACACTGATATTATTGGGGGCCGTCATGGACCAAGGTTGCCCGGTCTCTCTCTCTTTTTTTTTTTTTTTAAGAATATCGGATGCAATGCCACTCCATCAGAGAGGATACGCTTTGGCCAGGGAGAAGAAATCCCACTGTCACCTCCCTCTTTTTTTTTCTGTTCCCTCTCTCTCGATGGAATGGAAGTACATTTGCCAGAGAGGTCAGCTCTGGACGGGGCAGGCCGGCTAAGGCTTTCAGGGCGCCTTCATCTCAATGTCCCTACAGCTAGGATGACATTACCCACCTACGTGGCTGATTATGCGTTTCCTCCGGTGCTGAGCAAAATCCAAAAAGAGAAAATCAAAGACTCCCCAGTAACGAAAGAGCAGGAAAACCAATGTTTTTCAAACCCTCTTGGTCCTGACTTAGCCTGGATGAGTTTTGCACCAGTCCACCTCAAGGGACGGGAGTAAATAAACTACTGGAAATTTCCAGCAGGTTTTCTTCACATGGCTAATGTTCAGATCAGGTCAAGAAGGGAGATTTCAGGCCATGTCAGATTTGGGTTGCCAATAAGGTTGCCAACTGGCTCCAGATGCGCCCAACAGGCTTGATCTAGTCCTGAGTTTACCCCATTGTGTGCGGGGACATGTAGTTCTGATTTCTCCAGTGTACGCCATAAGAAAAGCAAGACTACAAGTCCCTGCATGCAATGGGGTAAACCCAGGACTGGATGAAGCCTGCCGGGAACATCTGGAGCCAGTTGGTGACCCTAGGCCAGAATTTCCAACAGCCCCATCTTGCTGCACAGGAATTACAAATCCCACAATGCACTGGGATACTCAGACATCTTCCTGAGTCACTGAGCAGTGTTCGGTGTGTGGTAGGAGAAACTTCTGGAGGCGGAGGACCAGGGGGTGAAGGGCAGGGCAGTGAAAACTGAGGGAAGCTGCAAAAACACCCAGAGGCCGAGGCACCAGGGCACCCGGATTTGCCAAGATCCCCAGTTCCAGGAGTGAGATTGCAAGCCAGTCCTGGATTTCTGACAGGCTCACCCTGATGCATTATGGGGCCTGTAGCACTGATTCCAATGGGTAAAATTAGGGACTACAACTATCACACTGCATTGCAATACGATTTAAAACCAGAAATGGTAAAAAAAATCTCACTCCTGGAACTGGGTAAATCTGCCATCAGGCGGGCGGTGATTTTCTGTGAGTTCACTGAAGAACTGGAGCCTTTGTGAACTAATTTCTTCTCCCTTTTCCCTATTGTGGGTAGGGTTGCCAACTGGCTCCAGGTGTGCCCGACAGGCTTGATCCAGTCCTGGGTTTACCCCATTGCATGCAGTGATTTGTAGTTTTCCTTTTCTCATGGAGTGCAATGGAGAAATCAGAACTACATATCCCTGCATGCAATGAGGTAAACCCAGGACTGGATCGAACCTATCGGGCGTATCTGGAGCCAATTGGCAACCCTAATTGTGGGTGACCTCTTCTGTCCACCTCTTCCTGGAAGGTGAACCAACCAACCTCCCTCCCCATGTACTAGTTCTGACCTAATGCCTTTGTTCTCATATTTCTTCAATTTCTTCTGCCCTTGGCCATATGATTCCTGTTTATAGCTTTATGACAATAATTCAGTGTGACAGGTTCTCATGCTAGGTCCCCCCTATCCCACGGGCTCTGCAGGAAGGGGACACACCCACGCTGCTCCTTCCCGTGCCTTGAGCGCATCACGAGGGAGCCAGTCACTGTGAGACAGCAGAAATGCAAGAAGCCCAGCAGGGCCAGTGCAAGCCCAGAATGACTCAGCAGGATGATGGGAAACGACCAGAGACACTGTGTAGGGACTGAGAGAGGCATCGAGGAGCCCCCATGCACAGTACAAATGAGAGGATCTGGGCCCCTTCTGGGCCAGGAAGTTACTGCGAATACAACTGCGGCTTCCCAGTCTTCATATTTCAGCATCACTCAAATCCCTTTCTACACACACAAACACACTACAAACACCCACATACTGTACACACATCATGCTTACTGCATGCTGACACACCACACACAAACATGTCACATAAATACACATGCCGTCACATTCACACCAGATACACACCTCACACTTAACAACAGATCACAAATATACCCACAAGCACATAGTCACACAGGTCCAGTCCTTACGCTTTCTGCATTGGAGCGCAGGGGCTGGTATTTGTGGCTCTGTCTGTTGTATTTTCGGTCCCTTGTGCTCTCTCTTTCGCTATACTCTGGGGCAGGTTTCCTAAAGGTTAACACAAGCTGACAGATCTTAACACGATGTGTTGCCCCCTTTAATTTCACTTAATGCTGGTTAACGGTTGCTAATACGCCTTAACCTTTAGTAAACGTGATGCTCCCCTCTGTGGTATTTTCAGCCCCCTGCACTATCTCTGTTCTGCTACGGTCTCTGGTATGTTCAGAGAGGATACAGGGGGGCTGAAAATACCAGTCTGCAGCAGAACAGAGAGAGTGCAGGCCACCGAAAATATCAGAGACTGCAACACAACAGAGAGATTGCAGGCGGCTGAAAATACCAGAGGCTCCCCAACTCCTTCATCTCCTGACTAAGGAGAAGTAGCCTAAAGGTTAGAACACTGGCTTGGTAACCCCAAGACCCAGTGTTCAAGTCCCACTAGCTCTCCTTGCAGACTTGGGGAAGTTACTTAACCCTCCATTGCCTCAGGAACAAGGCCTGGCAATCTACCTCCAGGCCTAGAAAACCCAGTTCTCCATGGACAAGCAGGAAGCATCAGCCACATCAGGTGTCGTCCTCTGGGCGGCGCCATCTACGGAAGTGCTCTCAAGAGCTCAGATTTCTGAGCAGGAAGGAGACCCCACCTCCCTGGCCTGCCCCTAGCCCAGCCAGTCTAATTTCTTCCGCCTTGCCATCAAGACGGATCCTCTCTCACCTCTTCACAATCTTACCTGAAGATGCCCAAACCTAGCTTCAAGAAGTGCCCACGATGTGGGACGAAAATGAACGCTACGGACACCCATGACTGCTGTGTTAGATGCCTTGGGCCGGATCACCAGGTACAGGACTGCTCTAAGTGCTCCCGCATGTCGCCCAGAGCTCGCAAGAGCAGAGGTCATGCTCTCAAGGAGTTCCTGGCCTACACGATGAAGTCGGCAGCCTCCGGTTCCACTCCGGCCCCCCCGCAGCTGATTTCGCCAGCCCGGGACGTGCCTCACTCAGCCACCGTCCCCGGCCAGCAGCCTGCACAGTTTTCAGCCCCCACGAACTCTCAGGATCTGCAGGAGTCTCCGGCAGGGCAGGCTCAGCCCTTGCAAGATGGCGCCGGCAACGTGCAGCTAAGCTCCGCCCCCAGATGCTCATTGGAGGAGGGCTCAGCCAATCGATGAGTCCTCTTCACGCCAGCTCTCCCCAGCGCCAAAGGGCTTCCCCACAGCACCGCGCCAGAAAACAGACCCCCCGCCACGAGCACCGCGCCAGGAAAGAAGTTTCCCATCGGCACGGGGGAAGAGGCAGCAGCTCCAATAGTCACAAGGCACACAGGCATCGCTCCCGGCAATGACGATCTGGCAGCAGATGGAGGAGCAGGCAGCACAGCTCCGACAGACATCGCAGCTCCAGACTCCGCAGGCACAGTTCAGGAGGCAAACGCACTTCCCATCTGAGCAAGGGATCTCCCACCAGCTCTAGTGAGGACGAATGGGCTCATTCGGGGAAAAGAAGAAGGTTCTACAACACCAGCTCCAGCAGCAGCTCCCCCTGCAGGTACAGCAAAGCATCTTCCTCCAGGAATAACTGTGCCACCATTATTGAACTTCTCTCTCGCCTGGTCAAGCAGACTGCCCCGCCAGGGGTCTAGCGCTGACCTGCCTGCGTGAACTCTCTCTCCTCTGGCTGCAGCCGGTCTCTCTTCTGCACCTGCCACCACTAGTTTTTCCCAGACCCCATCGGGATCTCCATTCCCTGCTAAAGATCCCACGTCTGAGGCCAGTGATGGGGAGATCGTGGAACCAACTCCCCTAGGGTCCACAGCCTCCAAAGAGTCCCCCGACTCGGAACTGCCATCCAATGACGGTGAGGACTCAGCTGTTAAAAACCTTCCGGAGGACCTCACCTATCCGAAATGCCTCAGAAAGGTGGTGTCAGTCCTAAGCCTCACGGCTGACAAAGGGGAGGAACAGGTGCCTGTTAGCATGGGTTTTTTCCTTTCCCAGCACTATATAACACTGTGTGTGAGCTTGGCAAGACGCCCCTGCCTCGCCCCAAAGCGATAGCGCTCTGACCTGCACCTAATCACCAATCTTGAAGGGATGTGTTGGTTTGGTACCTCCAGGCCGATCGGAGGTTCCCCCCTTCTTGGATTGCTGCTTACATACAACAGCCAATCTTACGCAACTCAGTTAGCTAATACACATGGTTTTTTTTTATAGATCAGAAAGGTTGCAGACAAGATGCCCACATTTTCTCAATTTTTTCACAGTGCCGGATGCCCTGCGATACCTCCAAGGCCCCAAGCCTACCATGGCATTGCCCATTCATCAGAAGCTGCGGGGCAACCAGCTTTCACTGTGGCAGACCCCGGCCTCTGGCCAAGCGTGCGCAAGGCGTCTGGACGCAAAATACCAAGTCCACCCTGCGCCCGGCTTCCACAAACAACAACTACCTCATCAGTCTATTGTCGTCTCTTCGGCACTGAAGAGGGTCAAATCCTCCAGGACTCAGGCCATCCACCCGCCAGGAAAGGAGTCTAGACTCCTGGACGACGTGGGAAAGAAGGTCTTCCAAGGAGCTATGCTGAGCGCCAGGATTGCAGCACATCAGTTTCAACATGTCCTCTTCCAGGATGGAGTACTGGCGGGCCTCAAAGACAAACTCTCAGCCCTGCCCAAGGAACTCCAGGCGGAAGCCGCATCATCCATTCAGGACCTGACTGAATGCAGCAGGCACTTGGTTACTACCGCCTTTGACTCCTTTGACATCAGGACGGCTGGCACCGCCATCTCTGCGCAGAGGTGGGCCTGGTTAAAGGCCTCCGGCTTAAGGGAAGACACCCACGACAGAATTGCCGACACCCCCTGTGCAGGGGATTAGCTGTTTGGCGAAAAAGTCACAGACGCTGTCAACATCCTCAAGGAAGATTGTAACACCCTCCAGACCCTGGCAGCGGATGGCTTGGAATGCCACTCCACCACGCACAAAGGCGGCTATCACCAGAAACCCTATTACAGTCATAAGCGGTACAACTCCACTCGCAAGTGGCAGGCCCCGAGGAGCTACAAGCAACCCTACCAGCCCTCTAGCTTCCAAAGGCAAACCCAGAGGGAGCGCAAAACCAGGAAGCAACCATCTTCACAGCTGGCTAAGGCCTCTTTTTGACATAGAGTGTCCGGCACCCACGACGGACAATACCAAAACTCCTCCCGTGGGGGGCCGATTATCGGGCTTCCTTCCAGCCTGGCAGGCCATCACCACGGACAGCTGGGTGCTGCAGATCCTGAAGGAAGGATACCGTCTACGTTTCACATCCCCTCCCTGCCAACGCTCAAGGCCCATAAGCAATACACCCACGCATCTCCACAGCTCCATGTCCGTCCTGCTACAGCACCTCCTCGCAGCACAAGCCATCAAAAGAGTTCCAGACAACGAGGTCAACTCTGGCTTCTACTCCAGATACTTCCTCATTCCCAAGAAGTCGGGAGGGGTTCGCCCAGTACTAGATCTCCGCAGACTCAACAGGTTCATCATGAAAGAGTGCTTCAGGATGTATTCCCTCAACTCCATCCTGCCCCTAATCCAAGTGGGGGACTGGCTCGCTTCCTTGGACTTGCTGGAAGTGTACTCGCACATTCCCATCTACGCCACTCACAGGAAATTCCTACGCTTCATGGTCGGAGATAAGCATTACCAGTACAAGGTTCTCCCCTTCGGACTGTCGCCAGCACCACGGGTCTTCACGAAGTGTGTCGCTGTGGCCGCAGCACACCTCCACAAACAAGGCATTGCCGTCTTCCCATACCTCGATGATTGGCTCCTCGCAGCTCAATCCACCCCGGAGGCATGGGTAGCAATGCGAAGGACCACCAAGCTCCTATCCGACCTCAGATTCCTTCTGAACTTGGGGAAGTCCCAACTGGAGCCACGCCAGAGGATGTTGTTCATAAGCGCAGTCATCGACACCAGAGCCTCGAGGGCCTTCCTGCCCGAAGATCGCGTTCAGACTATCAGATCCTTGGCCACAAAGATGTCAGCATCCAAACGGACTTCGGCCCGCTCTGTCCTTCGTCTCCTGGGGCACATGGCCGCAACAACTTCAGTCCTCCCACTTGCGAGGCTCCACATGCGAGGTCTCCAATGGCACCTACGCGACCACTGGAACCAGCTGTCACAGCCTCTGACCATGCAGGTGCCCCTGTCCAATTGAGTGAAAGAAAGCCTCCATTTGTGGACTCTCCAATCCAACCTCACACAAGGAAAGAGTCTGCAGCAGCGCCCGCACCAGATTGTCCTCACGACGGACGCCTCTTCCACAGGATGGGGGGCATACTTACTCCACCTCAGCACGCAAGGGGCATGGACCACAGAGGAACAGAACCTTCACATCAACCTGCTCGAGCTCAGGGCCATCAAGTATGCACTGATGGCTTTTCAAAACCAGCTGCAAGGGAAAGTCATCCTCATCCAAACGGACAACCAAGTAGCGATGTTCTACCTGAACAAGCAGGGAGGCACAGACTCCCAATCCCTCTGCAAGGAAGCACTAGCGATTTGGTCCCTTGTTCTCTCCATCGGATCCCAGCTACAAGCGTCCTACCTTTCTGAGGAGGAGAACGTCCTTGCCGACAAGCTCAGCAGACAGTTGGAGCCCCACGAATGGTCCCTAAATCCGGAAATGGCCAAAGACATCTTCCAGCATTGGGGAACTCCACACCTCAACCTCTTCGCGACAGAGAGCAATGCGAAGTGTCGCCTCTTCTGCTCAAAGCGCCCTTCCAGAAATTGCCTAGCGCTGGATACATTCGCTGTGTCATGGGGAGACTGGTCTCCAGCATATGCCTTTCCCCCCAGCCCCCTGATCTCTGCGACCCTGCAGCGGGTCATCTCAGATAAGGCACGGGTCATCCTGATCGCCCCATACTGGCCCCGCCAGATGTGGTTTCTCTTCCTTCTCCGTCTCTCTCTAGAACCCCCGGCGAAGCTGCCTTTGCGCCCGGATCTCCTCACCCAGAACAATGGGAACACCCTACACCCCAACCTGCAAGCCCTCACCTTGTCAGCATGGAGATTGAGCGGGGACACTTGTCAGACCTAAATTTGCCTATAGAAGTTCAGGACTTAGTTCTGGCAGCTAAACGCCCGTCCACCCGCAAATCCTACAGTCTCAAATGGAAATGTTTCTCCATCTGGTGCGACTCCCGAGAGCTGAATCCAGGATCCTGCCCTATTCCTATCGTCCTCAAGTATCTCACATCTCTCTTCGAGAGCGGCTTGAAGACACAATCCATCAAGGTACACCTTTCAGCAATTGCGTCTCTCCACTCGGGAGGAGTGAGGGATGATAGCTCCATCGCATCCCTTCCCATCGTGGCTCGATTCATGAAAGGCCTAGTCAATCTTTGGCCCCCACTACGTCCGCCGGTGCCAGCCTGGGACCTCAGCACCGTCCTCCAACAGCTGACACTGGCACCCTTTGAACCGCTGTCGACGACGGAGATGAAATTTGTCTCTTGGAAAGCGCTCTTACTCATCGCAATAACATCTGCTCGGAGGATCAGTGAGCTCCAGGCCCTGGTGTCCCACTCACCGTACACCCAACTCCACCACAACCACGCATCCCTGCGCACCAACCCGAAGTTTCTTCCAAAGATGGCTTCCTCGTTTCACATCAACCAGGCCATCGACCTCCCTTCTTTCCTCCCGGAACCACACGAGTCCGAGGAAGAGCGTAGACTCCACACCCTCGACTGTGTCAGGGTCCTGCACATCTACCTAGAGAGAACAGCAAACATCAGACAGGGATCTCAACTCTTCGTGTCCTATGACCCCAACAGGCCCGGAAGGCCCGTCACCAAGCGGACCCTGTCCGCCTGGATATCGAGTTGCATTGCCTTCTGCCTGGATCGGGCTGGAGCCCACACAGGGGACCGGATGGGAGCGCACCAGCAAAGGGCACTGGCAGCGTCCTTCGCCATCTTGCGCTCTGTCCCTGTGACCGACATTTGCAAAGCCGCCACATGGTCCTCTGCACTGACCTTCCAGAAGCATTACTGCTTGGACCTTGAGGCGCAGTCCGACAGTGCCTTCGGTCATGCTGTCCTCGCGGCCAACATCCCAGACGGAGCGCAGAGCGGCCATGGACAGAATGTGCGCTCAATCTGAAGGCCAACCTGCCACGAATTCATATAGACTCTGTCTGCACTGTTGATACATAGACTATTTACGCTGTTTTTGCTCACTGTCACTGTGAACACCAGTTATGTTTGCCTTGGTTAGCCACTGTTGCACTGTTGCACACTGCACTTACACTTTGTCCTGCACTGTCATGCACTGCATTGTGATGTTTCACTTAGCAATAAAGCAACCTCATTTACTCTTCTGGCTGCATATGTTCTGTTCGGCCCCCCTCATCCACCTCAGCGCGCTCCCGCATAGCTAGGGAGCCACCTGGTGTGGCTGACGCTTCCTGCTTGTCCATGGAGAAAGCGGGGTTACTTACCTGTAAGGGGGTTCTCCGTGGACAGCAGGATAAGTCAGCCACACGTTCCCGCCCACCTCCCCTGTCTGAGGGTGACCGACCGGCTCGCACCCTAGCCTGAAGGCAGAGCTAGTTACGTACTGGCTGGGCTAGGGGCGGGCCGGGAAGGTGGGGTCTCATACCTGCTCAGAAATCTGTTAGGTGGAAATCTGAGCTCTTGAGAGCACTTCCGTGGATAGCGCCACCCGGAGGTTGACACCTGGTGTGGCTGACTTATCCTGCTGTCCAGGGAGAACACCCGTTACAGGTAAGTAACCCCGCTGAGCTGCTGGGTCAGCAGTGATACAAAGGCCCACCTTGCACTTTTGTGCTCTCATTGTACTGTTGCAGCCTCTGATATTTTCAGCCCCCCCCCCCCCCCACTGTGCTCTCTGTTCTGCTGCAGTCTCTGGTATATTTAGCCCCCTGCGCTCTCTCTATTCTGCTGCAGTCTCTGGTATATTTAGCCCCCTGCACTCTCTCTGTTCTGCTGCAGTCTCTGGTATATTTAGCCCCATGTGCTCTCTCTGATCTGCTGCACTTTCTGGTATATTTAGCCCCCTGCACTCTCTCTGTTCTGCTGCAGTCTCTGGTATATTTAGCCCCCTGTGCTCTCTCTGTTCTGCTGCAGTCTCTGGTGTATTTAGCCCCCTGTGCTCTCTCTGTTCTGCTGCAGTCTCTGGTATATTTAACCCCCTGCGCTCTCTCTGTTCTGCTGTAGTCTCTGGTGTATTTAGTCCCCTGTGCTCTCTCTGTTCTGCTGTAGTCTCTGGTGTATTTAGTCCCCTGCGCTCTCACTGTTCTGCTGTAGTCTCTGGTGTATTTAGCTCCCTGTGCTCTCTCGGTTCTGCTGCAGTCTCTGGTGTATTTAGCCCGCTGCGCTCTCTCTGTTCTGTTGTAGTCTCTGGTGTATTTAGTCCCCTGCGCGCTCTCTGTTCTGCTGTAGTCTCTGCTATATTTAGCCCCTGCGCTCTCTCTGTTCTGCTGTAGTCTCTGGTATATTTAGCCCCCTGCACTCTCTCTGTTCTGCTGCACTCTCTGGTATATTTAGCCCCCTGCACTCTCTCTGTTGTGCTGCAGTCTCTGGTGTATTTAGTCCCCGGTGCTCTCTCTGTTCTGCTGCAGTCTTATTTAGCCCGCTGTGCTCTCTCTGTTCTGCTGCAGTCTCTGGTAAATTTAGCCCCCTGTGCTCTCTCTGTTCTGCTGCAGTCTCTGGTATATTTAGCCCCATGTGCCCTCTCTGTTCTGCTGCAGTCTCTGGTATGTTTATCCTGCTGTGCTCTCTCTGTTCTGCTGCAGTCTCTGGTATATTTAGCCACCTGCGCTCTCTCTGTTCTGCTGCAGTCTCTGGTAAATTTAGCCCCCTGTGCTCTCTCTGTTTTGCTGCAGTCTCTGGTATATTTAGCCCCATGTGCCCTCTCTGTTCTCCTGCAGTCTCTGGTATATTTAGCCCCCTGCGCTCTCTCTGTTCTACTGCACTCTCTGATGTATTTAGCTCCCTGTGCTCTCTCTGTTCTGCTGCGGTCTCTGGTGTATTTAGCCCCCTGCGCTCTTTATGTTCTGCTGCAGTCTCTGGTACATTTAGCCCCCTGCGCTCTCTCTGTTTTGCTGCAGTCTCTGGTATATTTAGCCCCCTGCGCTCTTTATGTTCTGCTGCAGTCTCTGGTATATTTAGCCCCCTGCGCTCTCTCTTTTCTGCTGCAGTCTCTGGTATATTTAGCCCCATGTGCCCTCTCTGTTCTGCTGCAGTCTCTGGTATATTTAGCCCCCTGCGCTCTCTCTGTTCTGCTGCAGTCTCTGGTTTATTTAGCCCACTGTGCTCTCTCTGTTCTGCTGCAGTCTCTGGTATATTTAGCCCCCTGCGCTCTCTCTGTTCTGCTGCAGTCTCTGGTATATTTAGCCCCCTGCGCTCTCTCTGTTCTGCTGCAGTCTCTGGTATATTTAGCCACCTGCGCTCTCTCTGTTCTGCTGCAGTCTCTGCTGAATTTAGCCCCCTGCGCTCTCTCTGTTCTGCTGCAGTCTCTGGTATATTTAGCCCCCTGCGCTCTCTCTGTTCTGCTGCAGTCTCTGGTATATTTAGCCCCCTGCGCTCTCTCTGTTCTGCTGCAGTCTCTGCTGAATTTAGCCCCCTGCGCTCTCTCTGTTCTGCTGCAGTCTCTGGTATATTTAGCCCCCTGCGCTCTCTCTGTTCTGCTGCAGTCTCTGCTGAATTTAGCCCCCTGCGCTCTCTCTGTTCTGCTGCAGTCTCTGGTATATTTAGCCCCCTGCGCTCTCTCTGTTCTGCTGCAGTCTCTGGTATATTTAGCCCCCTGCGCTCTCTCTGTTCTGCTGCAGTCTCTGCTGAATTTAGCCCCCTGCGCTCTCTCTGTTCTGCTGCAGTCTCTGGTATATTTAGCCCCCTGCGCTCTCTCTGTTCTGCTGCAGTCTCTGCTGAATTTAGCCCCCTGCGCTCTCTCTGTTCTGCTGCAGTCTCTGGTATATTTAGCCCCCTGCGCTCTCTCTGTTCTGCTGCAGTCTCTGGTATATTTAGCCCCCTGCGCTCTCTCTGTTCTGCTGCAGTCTCTGCTGAATTTAGCCCCCTGCGCTCTCTCTGTTCTGCTGCAGTCTCTGGTATATTTAGCCCCCTGCGCTCTCTCTGTTCTGCTGCAGTCTCTGGTATATTTAGCCCCCTGCGCTCTCTCTGTTCTGCTGCAGTCTCTGTTGAATTTAGCCCCCTGCGCTCTCTCTGTTCTGCTGCAGTCTCTGGTATATTTAGCCCCCTGCGCTCTCTCTGTTCTGCTGCAGTCTCTGGTATATTTAGCCCCCTGCGCTCTCTCTGTTCTGCTGCAGTCTCTGGCATTTTCAGCCCCCTGCGCTCTCTCTGTTCTGCTGCAGTCTCTGGTATATTTAGCCCCCTGCGCTCTCTCTGTTCTGCTGCAGTCTCTGGTATATTTAGCCCCCTGCGCTCTCTCTGTTCTGCTGCAGTCTCTGCTGAATTTAGCCCCCTGCGCTCTCTCTGTTCTGCTGCAGTCTCTGGTATATTTAGCCCCCTGCGCTCTCTCTGTTCTGCTGCAGTCTCTGCTGAATTTAGCCCCCTGCGCTCTCTCTGTTCTGCTGCAGTCTCTGGTATATTTAGCCCCCTGCGCTCTCTCTGTTCTGCTGCAGTCTCTGGTATATTTAGCCCCCTGCGCTCTCTCTGTTCTGCTGCAGTCTCTGCTGAATTTAGCCCCCTGCGCTCTCTCTGTTCTGCTGCAGTCTCTGGTATATTTAGCCCCCTGCGCTCTCTCTGTTCTGCTGCAGTCTCTGCTGAATTTAGCCCCCTGCGCTCTCTCTGTTCTGCTGCAGTCTCTGGTATATTTAGCCCCCTGCGCTCTCTCTGTTCTGCTGCAGTCTCTGGTATATTTAGCCCCCTGCGCTCTCTCTGTTCTGCTGCAGTCTCTGCTGAATTTAGCCCCCTGCGCTCTCTCTGTTCTGCTGCAGTCTCTGGTATATTTAGCCCCCTGCGCTCTCTCTGTTCTGCTGCAGTCTCTGGTATATTTAGCCCCCTGCGCTCTCTCTGTTCTGCTGCAGTCTCTGCTGAATTTAGCCCCCTGCGCTCTCTCTGTTCTGCTGCAGTCTCTGGTATATTTAGCCCCCTGCGCTCTCTCTGTTCTGCTGCAGTCTCTGGTATATTTAGCCCCCTGCGCTCTCTCTGTTCTGCTGCAGTCTCTGCTGAATTTAGCCCCCTGCGCTCTCTCTGTTCTGCTGCAGTCTCTGGTATATTTAGCCCCCTGCGCTCTCTCTGTTCTGCTGCAGTCTCTGGTATATTTAGCCCCCTGCGCTCTCTCTGTTCTGCTGCAGTCTCTGCTGAATTTAGCCCCCTGCGCTCTCTCTGTTCTGCTGCAGTCTCTGGTATATTTAGCCCTCTGCGCTCTCTCTGTTCTGCTGCAGTCTCTGGTATATTTAGCCCCCTGCGCTCTCTCTGTTCTGCTGCAGTCTCTGGCATTTTCAGCCCCCTGCGCTCTCTCTGTTCTGCTGCAGTCTCTGGTATATTTAGCCCCCTGCGCTCTCTCTGTTCTGCTGCAGTCTCTGGTATATTTAGCCCCCTGCGCTCTCTCTGTTCTGCTGCAGTCTCTGCTGAATTTAGCCCCCTGCGCTCTCTCTGTTCTGCTGCAGTCTCTGGTATATTTAGCCCCCTGCGCTCTCTCTGTTCTGCTGCAGTCTCTGCTGAATTTAGCCCCCTGCGCTCTCTCTGTTCTGCTGCAGTCTCTGGTATATTTAGCCCTCTGCGCTCTCTCTGTTCTGCTGCAGTCTCTGGTATATTTAGCCCCCTGCGCTCTCTCTGTTCTGCTGCAGTCTCTGGCATTTTCAGCCCCCTGCGCTCTCTCTGTTCTGCTGCAGTCTCTGGTATATTTAGCCCCCTGCGCTCTCTCTGTTCTGCTGCAGTCTCTGGTATATTTAGCCCCCTGCGCTCTCTCTGTTCTGCTGCAGTCTCTGCTGAATTTAGCCCCCTGCGCTCTCTCTGTTCTGCTGCAGTCTCTGGTATATTTAGCCCCCTGCGCTCTCTCTGTTCTGCTGCAGTCTCTGGTATATTTAGCCCCCTGTGCTCTCTCTGTTCTGCTGCAGTCTCTGGCATTTTCAGCCCCCTGCACACTCTTTTCTGCTGCAGTCTCTGGTATATTTAGCCCCCTGCGCTCTCTCTGTTCTGCTGCAGTCTCTGGCATTTTCAGCCCCCTGCACACTCTTTTCTGCTGCAGTCTCTGGTATATTTAGCCCCCTGCTCTCTCTCTGTTCTGCTGCAAACTCTGGTATTTTCAGACCCCCGCGCGCTCTCTCTGTCATGCTGCAGTCTTTGGTATTTTCAGTTCCTGAATTTCCATTATAGGATCAGTCTTACAGTTCCCCTTCAGACCTCTATACAAGGGCATATTTCAGCTGGGATGTGGCAAATTCCTTCCCTGAGTTCTGGGGAGGAGATGGGGAAGGCTAGAGATTCATGGAGCTGAATGAAGGCCTTGTTAGAGGAGGGGAGGGAGGGTGGGTGGGTGGTGCATTCTGTATTCTAAGAGGCTGGTTGAGGACGAAGGCCAGACAAGAGCTGGATGGTGTCCAGTGGGGGCAGTCCTCGACACGATGGCTCACTCCCAGGTAGGGTTGCCAACTGGCTCCAGATGCGCCCGACAAGCTTGATCCAGTCCTGGGTCTACCCCATTGCATGCAGGGACATGTAGTCTTGTTTTTCTTATGGAGTGCAATGGAGAAATCAGAACTACATGTCCCTGCATGCAATGGGGTAAACCCAGGACTGGATCAAGCCTGTCGGGCGCATCTGGAGCCAGTTGGTAACCCTACTCCCAGGCATCTGAGGCCAAGGTCAGGAGCATCCATTGTGTTCGTTTTCCAGATGCATTTCGGGCATTTTTAAAAACCCGGTTTGGAGCTTATGTTGAGGTTCCCCTCCTGATGTGGGTAGGGTTGCCAACTGGCTCCAGATGCGCCCGACAGGCTTGATCCAGTCCTATATTTAGTCCATTGCATTCAGGGACTTGTAGTTTTGCATTTCTTATGGAGTTCAATAGAGAAATCAGAACTACATATCCCTGTATGAGTGAATCCAGAGCTGGGTCTAGCTTGTCGAGCACATCTGGAGCCAGCGGGCAACCCTAGATGTGGGTAGTTTTCCTTCTTGCTGGCAAAGTGGAAGAATGGAAACTGGGCTGGGTAGAGGTGGGCCCAGGAGGTAGGGCTGCCTGGCACATGCTCAGAAGTGGTTTCCGTCCATGGCGCAGTCGGATGACGTCACTGAGTGTGGCCGCTTATCCTGCTTGTCCTAGGAAAGGGCTCTGAAGCCCTTAAGTCTTCTGCGTTGTGCCTTTTCATTCTGATTTCTTTGTTTGAAGAGATGAAGGGGCAGAGGCGGGGTGGAGGTGGGACACATGGGGGATATGTAGTCTTCAGATAAGGTGCCCTCCTCAGCCAATCCCCGAGGTGGGGATTTG
Organism: Ichthyophis bannanicus; assembly: GCA_033557465.1. Taxonomy (NCBI): domain Eukaryota; kingdom Metazoa; phylum Chordata; class Amphibia; order Gymnophiona; family Ichthyophiidae; genus Ichthyophis; species Ichthyophis bannanicus. Next base: position 51,452,167 of record CM066051.1, on the reverse strand, counting down.
ATTCAAGGTTCTGGCACCTTAGGTCAACCTTAAGCTGTATTCCCCCTCTGGCTGTAAGAATCTATTGTGTAGCTTTGAATTCCCTGTTCTTTGCCCCCCTCCCCCGAAACGGCCACCCCAGGCAATTGCCTAGGTTTCCTGATAGTTGGGCCAGCCCTGGATTTATCAGTGTATCTGTTGTGCAAACAAAATGTTTTAGTGACTTTTAGGTGGATTTCATTTAATAACACAAAACACAATTTTCCAGTCCTTTCTCCAAGCCCCAACAAGGGGACATTTTACTGGGGTATTTCCTTGTAACAGAAAACCCCCAGTTCCCCCTTCAGGGGAATTTCTGTAACTGAAAACCAGAAGCTCCAGTAATAGGAAATGGCCTGGTCGCCTCAGTTTTGCCAGATCTGACAGTCCCCTCCGAAGTGTGGCAGAGCTGACAAGTTACCCAGTTCCATGAGTGAGATTTTTTGTCAGTTCTGGTTTTAGACGTGTATTGCAATGCTTTATGGGATGTGTAGTCCCTGATTTTGCTCATTGGAATCAGTGCTGCAGGCCCCATAATGCATATGGATGACATTGTCAGAAATCCAGGATTGGCTTGAAATCTCACTCCTGGAACTGGGTAACTTGGCAAATCTGTGACTTTGCTGGGTTTGTCCTTCACTTGTGAGGCTTTTATAGATCCATGTGCTCTGTGACAGCACCCCAGGGTACCAGAGATCATGGGTGACACATGATAGGAGCGGAATGGGTAGGGTGTGAAGGTCACAGTTTGCCATGTTTAAAGCTCAGAAACTATCTTGCATCCAGGGCCAAAGTCTCCTGGAAGATCTGAATAAGAAGGAGGGGCCGTGCTGGAAAAACAGGCAATATTCGGAGCAATCCTGGTGGAAAAGATGAGGCAGTGTGTAAATTACCCAGCTCCACTAAGCACATTTTAAATCATTCCTGGTTTTGAATGTACATTCATTTTTTATTTAACAGGTTTTTTATACTGCTTTATCATTTCAGTCAAAGCAGTTTACATAGTAACTTAAACTTGGTAATATACATTAAACAAGGACATTGATAACTTGGATTCTTCTGAGGCAATGGAGGGTTAAGTGACTTGCCCAAGGCCACAAGGCGTGCTAGTGGGAATCGAACCAGGACCGGGATCTCTCGGTTTTCCTCTGAACTATTTGTCTGGTCATCTTATGGGTCTTGAGTACTATTTTCTGATTAATTTATACGCTTCCAATTGGAATACGCCGAGAAGCAGCTGTATTTTAAAGCTCTCTAAATGTGTCCCCTTTCGCGTTTCAGAGACAGCTGTTGGTATGGTGTGTCCTTTTTTAATATTTTTATTTGGGTCCAATGTGAGCGAGTTATTTATTTTATTTGTTTTATACATCAATATTAATTTAGTTTTACAGAGGCTGTCTGTTTATTTACTTGTTAAGGTTTGTTGTTTTTGTCTCATCCCTGTTTGATATTTTTTATATCACCACGTCCGTGGCCTACTCCATGGTGTATAGAGCTTGTTATTATTATAATTTATTGGTTTTAATGTCTTTTATTCTTGATCTTCTTTTATATTGTATTTTATGCATAAATTGACAGGACATAACTCTGACGCGAATGTTTTATTCAATACCAGTTGCCAAATCTTCTCCCTCTTTCCCCCCCTCCCCCTTTCCTTTACCCTCCTTCCCTCCCCCCTCCCTACCTAACTTTGATTTGTAGCAAGGTCTATGGCGGATATGCACATTAGTAATTTTGGTGCATTTTTGAGAGAGGCAAGAAATTGTGTTTTTGTATGAGTTTTTAAGTTCTCATGTGCAGTTAACTCTGTCCATAGCGGTTTTATCTTTTCGCCGCTTTCCTCTTTCAGCGCTGAAAATTTCCCGGTGGTAGGTTTATTTTATTCACATAGGCTGGTTCTTACCTATACAAAACCCTAAAAAGAATTTAATATAAGATCTTGATGGATGGTATCGCCCCTGGTTCACTTTACTCCAGTTTAAAAGACTGGCTTTGACATATACATGATACCTCCTGACGCTATTCAAGACTTCTGCACAATTACATTAGTTTTAAAATAACACAACACTTTACTGATTATCTTTTCAGATTAAAGATTTTTGTTGTTATATTCTCCAGATGCAGCGAAGCAGGTGTTTTTTACTTTTGCAAAATCCCCCCCCCCCTTTCTCTCACATTTTTTCCACATTGTATCTAGTTAGGATGAAGTGGAATAATTATAATTTTTCTCCTCATCTCTACACATTTACTTATTTATTTACTGACTGAGTTTGTGCTATATCCAGAATATGTTTTGATGTTGTCGTTATCAGACTTTATTATAGCACAGTATCAATTTTATGGAGATTCCATCTTTTTAATGGTTTTATGTTTGAGTTATTATGTATTTATTGTGTTATTCATTTTAATAGGTATGCTTTACATATGATGTTCACTGTTTTTAATTGCTTTTTATAATTTGCATTTATGATTTTTAATGTTTGGAGGTGAGTTTACCCCCTGAAGAAGGCATACTTGCTGAAACACTGCAAGTGCAGGGGTCCTCAATAAAGCTGCATTTGGATTTTAGAGGCGTCTCATTTGGCTTCGCTCTAGTTGGACCATTGTTTTCTCCTAGACTAGGGGTCGCAAGCCCAGGGTTCATGCCACAGTGGTGGCCTCTCTGGCTGCTAGACTCAGGTGGCTACCATAGGACTCCACTTCACCTAAAAGGGGATGATATAGGGCCAAAAAAAAACGGAGCCAGGTAGGGGCGGGCCCGGGAGTGGGGGCACTGGAGCATGCTCTAGAGCACGCCGCCCTCAGCGCTGTCAGATGTCGTCACCAAGTGTGGCTGACTTATCCTACTGTCTAGGGAGAACCTACGTTACAGGTAAGTAACCCCACTTTCAAGACCCAGAATGCCAAGGGGACAATAGGGGACGAGGAGCAGTAAAAGCAGGGCCGGATCGGCATGTGCGAGAGAATAGACGTGACACAATGAATGTAACTTGTGTTCTGCTGCCAGCTGTTGTTTATAGGGGAAGCTACACGGAACACACAAGAGCTGTTGCGGTACACATGAAAGTACAAGGAAAAGATGTAACACCTGAGCCTCCTCTGAGGAGGGAGGAGAGGCAGATACGGGCTGATGAAAGGCTGATGTAAACGGAGCTCTGACACCTGAGCAGATTGAGGGGAGATGCTCTTCTCTGGTTACAGACACGATCATCTGAGGGGAAATGTCAAACTCCCCAATGCCATCAAAATACTGTTGGTGATTGGTGCCCCCAACAGAAAGAAAATCCCTGGTGATCCAGTGGCCCCAATCCCCCCACCCTCTCCCAACTAAAGATAAACCTGGTGGCCCAGCAGCCCTGGTCCTCCCACCCAACTAAAAATAATCCCTGGTGGCCCAGTGGACACAATCCCCCCACCCTCCTCCAGGTACCTTTACAAACGAGCGGGGGCACTGCCCACACACTCCTGCTCTTGCGCTGCCTGGCCCAGCACAATGCATCCTGGGATGCACCGGGCAGGGTCAAACTGCCATATAAGGCATTTTCTACCTTATATGGCAGTCTGACGTTGCCTGGTGCATCCCAGGATGCACTGCACAGGGTCAGGCACCCCCATTTTTCAAGATGGCGTGCAAGGGCAGGAGCGCATGGACAACACTCCTGCTCATTTGTAAAAGTACCAACGGGGGCGGGGATTAGGGCTGTTGGGCCGCCAGGGTTATTTTTGGTTGGGCTGGTGGGGAGATCGCGGCCGCTGTCCACCAGGGATTCGCTTTCTATCGGGGGCATCGGCTCCCAACAGTATTTTGATGGCATTGGGGGCTTTCCCTGGTGCCTGGATCATCTTTGACATTTCCCCTCAGATGATCTAGGCATCGGGGAAAGCCCCCAATGCCATCAAAATACTGTCGGGGGGATGTGCTAGATGTTTAAGTCACCTCAAGACCAGCTGTAGAGATATTGATGCTAAGACTGGTTGCAAAATCCTCTACATGTTTCTCTATATCAGGCGGAGGCAATACTTGCATGCCATTTTATTATACGCAGCTCATTTACCTCTAATTTAAATACATTTTAATACTCTTGGCTTTAATTGTGCGCTAGTTTTTCCTTTGCCGGTTTCGCACGCGTCTGTCTCTTTTCTGCATTTGGTGGTGGCGGTAAGTGTACTTAAGTGGTGTTATCGGTGCTTAAAGGCCGCGCTAGTTTTCTGCATTGGCCTGTATGTTTGCCCCATCTCCAGGGCACTAAGGTCCTAATGGCTTTTTTGTGATAACCAGGATGTCCCTGTTGCTCTCTGGTCCTGTGAAGTGGCAGTAACTGCTGAAGCTTTGGCTGTGTTTGGATTGCTTTTTGGTTCCCCAGCCAATTGCTGATGCCACACTTTGGCTGTAACTCCAGGAAGGACCACGCCTTACATCCAGCCCTATCCTGGGATCTGCAGGTGGGGACCTGTAACTATGTTACAGCAGCTCTCCAAAAGAGACCAAGACTAGGGGTCAGGTATAGTTACCTCTGGGATAATCCCTGACCCAGGGAAAAGGAATAAGATTTTAGCTCATACCTTTTCTTAGCAGTCCAACGTGAGTTACAGTCAGGGCTTACAATCTAAGTTTGTACCTGAGACAATGGAAGATTAAGTGACTTGCATAAGATCATAAGGAGTAGCGGTGGGATTAGAAGCCTGGGTTTTGTTGAGTTCTAACCCCCTGCTCTAACCATTAGGCTACTCCTCCACATTAGCTGAGCCGGTCCTGGTTCCGGTTCCTGTGAGTAAAGCAGGTAAGGTTCTGGTGGCATCCCCTCCCCCCATCCTTCAGAGATGCTCGCTGACTCCGGCTCCTGAGCCCATCCTGGTATCCAGGAGAGCTGCAGATGAGCTCACCTGGGCCAAGTGAGTCAGCAGAATCCTTCTAGTTCCACCCCTTGCCTTGGTGATTGGCTCCCTCCTCATAATCCCGGCTCTTGGTGGCCATAATTGGAGAAGGAAGCTGTTCATCAGTGCCTATGCCCTACAGTCTGCTGGTATATATTGGAGTCTGGTTGTTTGTCGTCTAGTCCTTTGATACTGGCTTCTTGCTTCAACAGTGCTTGAACGGAAGCAGGGTCAGTGGCTTTAATTTATTCTTCAGATTAATAGTATAATTTAAAGTGTGATCCCCTTGTGAACATGGAATCTCAGCTGCGCCAGAACTTCAGCCATGATAGCGAAGCCTCTCTTAACAGGATGGTGAATCTGGAGCTATATGCTTCCTATGTTTACCTGTCCATGGTGAGTACATCCCTTGGGGTCTGTGGCTTCTCCTTGCCTAAGCTGCTTCTTCTCCCCCTCCCCCAGTGTGCATGTCCCCTTCCTGTGTTGCCCCCCCCCCCCCTTGTGATGTGTTCTCTTGGGAAGAATCTTGGGGTGCCTTTGCTCGTTATAAGCTGCTCTCTCTTCCTGCCCAGTCTTATTACTTTGACCGTGATGACGTGGCCCTGCATCACGTGGCTGAGTTCTTCAAGGAACAGAGCCATGAGGAGAGGGAGCATGGTGAGAAGTTACTGAGATACCAGAACAAGAGAGGTGGCCGGGCCATGCTGCAGGACATCAAGGTAAGGGGGAGGGGGCCAGACTGGAGCAATTCTGGATAGGGGAAGCAGTAATGCTAGGATGTATGCTGGAAGGCCTTTGGTAACGTGGTAGGTAGGGAAGTCCCACATCTTGGCTTACTCTACTGGACCTGGCCTTTTGAGTCTAACTTTTTTTATTTTTTTCTTGTTCCCTCTCCCCATCATCACTCAGAAACCAGAGCATGATGAGTGGAGTAACACCGTGGAGGCCATGCAAGCCGCCCTTCATCTGGAGAAGTCTGTTAACCAAGCCCTGCTGGACCTGCATAAGCTGGCCATGGACAGGAATGATCCTCATGTGAGTATGATGTAGGGGTGGGAGTTATTGATACTGTAGGGGCTTTGCACCCATCTCTTCGCCTAGACCTCTTTGTGGGTCCTCTTTGCCTATGCTTCATCTTGGTGGAGTGGCTCCTGGCTCTGGTTCAGTGTTGGCCTAGGCCAGAATTGCTAAGAGATTCAGCTCCAGGAGTGAGATTTTAGGCCAGTTCTGGAGTTATAGCTCGTTCTGTTGCATTATGAGACATGCAGCACTGATCTCAAGGAGTAAAGTCAGAGGACTACAACTACCATACTACATTGCAATGGAAGTGTAAAACCAGAATTGGCTTAAAATCTCACTCTTGGATCTGGGTATCTTGGTAATTCTGTTAGATCCATTCAAAAGGTACTGAAGTTCCTGGAAAACAGGCCTAGGACAAATCCTGGATCTAGGGTCTACTCCGAAGGGGCCAGAGAGCACCGGGACCTGCATCATCTTATAAGCATGAGAAGGGTGTAGACTTGGGGCGGGGTAGCTATGTAACGTCTTTACAATGTCTCTCTCAAGTGGGATGCATAAGGGATGGTCACCCACAGTTTCTAACTTAATTTCTCTATCTGCAGCTCTGTGACTTCCTGGAGAGGGAATACCTGGAGGAGCAGGTGAAAGCTATTAAGAAACTGGGCGACTACATCACCAACCTGAAGCGCCTGGGGGTGCCCCAGAATGGCATGGGCGAGTACCTGTTCGATAAGCACACCCTGGGAGAGAGCAGCTGAACCCCTTGCCTGCCTGCCTGCCTCTAAACGACAGGGCACCATTGCTGTTTTTGGCTGTAGTGCTGGTGTCTGACATTTCAAATAAATATTTTGGCATTAATATTCTGATTTAATTTGGTTGGTCGTAATATTTAGAATGTCTGTCTGTCTGCTGGGTCAGCCACCTTCTGCTGGCATCAACCCCATTTGTTAGCTTGCAGGTGGGAGAATCCCTTAACGTAGGACAAGAGCTGTCTTAGTCCTCTGCAAAATTCTGTTGCTCACATCGCTGTGCTATAGAGTAGTACTGCAAGGGCCTAGTACATCCCTTGTCCCCCCCACCCCCCACCCCTACATTAATGGATGTCCAGTCTCGTAGCAGGAACGCTCCCCAGCCTTCTCTTTCATCAGAAGAAAAGATAATATGTCAAGACTGACAAGTTAAGAAAAGAGGCGACAACCGTAACAAATGATAGTAGAAGCAAGGCTATGCGGGGAAATGTCTCTTCTACGTCACTTAATCTGTAGTTTAATACCCACTGAGGCTGCTCTAGCCATGGTGTTACCCACCTGTGACCACTAGGCAGTGCGTGAGTGGGGGACCTTCTCAGGCCTGGCAGGAGATGGATAGGGGCAGAGCTTTCCAGGCTCATTCTACAAGGTAATCTTGTCTGCCGCCTCTCTCCATGACTGATCCTATGTTTCAGGCGAAAGTAGCAGGACGCTTCCTCTTCCCTAAGACCGCAGGGAGAGGGGGGAGACCGTTTGATTTAACTGAATATCCTATATAGGTTGAGTTACATAGGTAACAAGTTTGTCTTCAGTGTCTTATCCATGAAAGTGCTTTAACCTTTTCTTGCTTGGGGGGGGGGGGGGGGGGGTGTTGCACCGGCCATTTTGGTTTCTTGATCAGTGGGGATCTGGTGCTAACAGTTCATGCAGAATCTCCCAGGAAATTCTCTGCTTTCTGGTATTCTCCCTCCTGCTTGGGCAGCAGCTATGCACTAGGGCTTGCTGGGCTCTAAACATTGCCATTTGGTTCCTCTCCCTACTACTTGAGAGCTGCTTGTCCACTTTTTCCCACTCCCCAGCCTCAACTAGCGCAGGGAGCAAAACAGAGCCTAAGTAAGCCAAGGTGGTCTCTTCTGCATGGTGCTACTGAGCTACCATTGGGCCCCCTTATTGATGGGGGGGAGGCGAACCCCCTAAAGATCAACATTCCGAATGTACACTTTGGTATAGAGCTCTGCTGGTGCTACCTTCCAGTGATCACTTAACAGATTACAGCCCCCATCTCCTGTGGTTGGGGCTGTCCTGTGGTGAAGATGCCAACAACTGCCTGTTTCCTGGAAAAGGATGAGGTGCTCTTGATTCTCCCTACTGCATGCTGGGAGATGGAGTCCCTGTTCTGCTCTTCGGGGGGGGGGGGGGGGGGTCCAATAGTGCAAGTCCCAGCTTGGATCAGTCCTCTCTTGATGACATAGGAGAGTTGGTGATGGGAGAGTTTCTGCTCTTTGCAGCTGGTGGCTGCATACACACATAGAAAGGGACACTACAAGTCCCAGAGTGCACTTCTTCCTTTATTTTATTTACAGACATGGGCATGATATCCTCTAGCCACAGCAGAAATTCACCTTGCTTGTTATAAAATAGCACTACAACTCCCAGAGTGCACTGGGATTATTCTATTAAAACACAAAGGTGTGGTTACACTCCTACCCAGAATGCCTTGCAGTAACTCCCAAGGGCCAGATAGCAGCTTCCAGCAGGTTTTGGCAGAAGGTGATATGAAGGAGACTGGGTGAGAAAACAAGGAGCGTCTCATGGGCGGGCTCTGCAGATCTCACACCTCTTTCTGTACTGCAGCACACAGAAGGTCTTGTGGGATGCTGGTGCTTTCTTGGTTAGTGACCCCCCCCCCCCCCTAGGACTACATGGGTATTAGCTAGGCACATCACATTAGCAGTGGTGTAGCAAAGGGGATCAGTCCTTGCTTACAAAAATGTATTAAAGAAACAGAGGGGCTCTCAGTAAATGTCTCCACCCAGTTCTTGGGACAGAGCTAGCAAGTCAGGTTTGCGTGATGATCTCTCTCCTGCAAATTCATCGCGGTTATTCTGAAATGCTGACTGGCTAGATGTGTCCTGAGGAGTGGGTTGAGAACCCCTCCTCTGGGGCATGGTAGCTAAGATTTATTGCTAAATAAAAAAGAGAGGAAAAAAAGGCATAGATCTGGGCTTAAAAAAATACCCCCTGGGCAGGGAATGGTCTAGTATAGGGAAAGTAGTAGTTAAATGCACAAAATGGCCAGACCTGGGGCTGATTATATCTGATTACCTTAAAGTGGCCAAACAGGTAGAAAAGGTGACTGCAAAAGCCAGAAGGATGTTGGGGTGAACAGGGGGAGGAATGGTCTGCAGAAAACGGAGGTGATAGTGTCTCTTTATAAACTTTTGGTGAGACCCACCATTTGAAGTATTGTGTGCAATTCTGAAGACCACACCTTCAAAAGGATATAGTTGGTGGCTACCAAAATAGTCAGTAGACTTTGTCATAAGGCAGATTTATTTAACAGGATTTTTTATACTGCTTTATCATTTCAGTCAAAGCAGTTTACATTTTAACTTTGGTAATGTACATTAAACAGGGACATTGATAATTTTGATTTTTTCTGAAGCGATGGAGGGTTAAATATCTAGCCCAAGGCCACTAGGAGTGCTAGTGAAAAATCAAACCCCAATGTCTTCGTTCCCAAGCCAGTGCTCTAACCCCTAGGCTATTCCTTTACTCCACTGGGTTAGTGAAATTTCTTTATGGAAAGGGTGGTAGATATGTGGAACAGGGGCTAGTGGCGGTGGATGCAAGGACTGTATCTGCATTCAAGAAAAGCTGGTACAAGCACTGAGGATCTCGGACAGGGAGGGAGGGATTGCAATGGGTTTGGGGGGGGGGGCAGGCTGGATATTGGTCATTGCTGGGAGCTAGTGGTGAATGCTGCAGGGAAAGAGGTTCGGGGTGGTCAGTACAACGGTCAGGGTCTGTTTTCCAAGTCACAGCATAGTCTCTCTTCTGCTAAATGTATATTTTGATGTGAGTTCCCCATTCCTCGTACCAATGCAGTGTTTCCTATATGAGGCACAGTCCCCAGCTGCTACGTTCAGCTCTCTTAATGGTGGGAGGAGCAATAGGGGCAAGAGAGAGCAGAAGAAGGGTTGAGAGGCAGACAGTGGGGTCCTTGGGCTGGGGCAAGTATCGTATTTCTGTAAAAGAATCGATGTGTGCTAGAGCTTGCCTGTTGCCTATTCATACATCTTTCCTCAGACACTGCCAAACATTAAATACACAACAATAAATAAGCCCCCCCCCCCCAAGGATGAAAACAGTAACATGACACAAGACTTCTTATCCTGATTCTAGCATCGCTTGTCCAGGCTGGGCTGTGGGCTTGGTCCTCCCACAGTCCTCTGCAGCAGAAGAAGAACAAGGTGCGGGGTGGAACTCGGTGCATTCTGGGAATTCTAGCAGTACCTGCGGGGTATAAAAGAGAGGGGACGGTGAGCAAGCACTGCCTCCAGTAGCTGAACGTGCAGGGTTCATGCCCTAGGGAGGGGAGACGCAGCAATGCTGGATGCTGAGGGTGTAGGAAGCATCTCCTGGGGAGGGGGTAGAAGAGCGGCAGATGCTGAGGGTGCATGTTGGGGGGGGGTGGAGAGGATCAGTAGACGCTGAGGGTGCATATTGGGGGGGGGAGAGGAGTGGCAGACGCTGAGGGTGGATGTTGGGGGGGGAGAGGAGCATCAGACGAAGAAGGTGGATGAGGGGGGGGGGAGAGGAGAGGCAGACGCGGAGGGGGCATGTTGGGGAGGCGGGAGAGGAGCGGCAGACGCTGAGGGTGGATGTTGGAGGGGGAGAGGAGCGGCAGACGCTGAGGGTGCATGTTGGGGGGCTGTAGAGGAGCAGCAGATGCTGAGGGTAGATGATGGGGGGGGGAGAGGAGCGGCAGACGCTGAGGGTGCATGTTGGGGGGGGAGAGGAGCGGCAGATGCTGAGGGTGCATCTTGGGGGGGGAGAGGAGCGGCAGACGCTGAGGGTGCATGTTGGGGGGGGGAGAGGATCGGCAGACGCTGAGGGTGCATGTTGGGGGGGGAGAGGAGCATCAGACGCTGAAGGTGGATGTTGGGGGGGGGAGAGGAGCGGCAGACGCTGAGGGTGGATGTTGGGGGGGGAGAGGAGCGGCAGACGCTGAGGGTGCATGTTGGGGGGCGGGAGAGGAGCATCAGATGCTGAGGGGAGATGTTGGGGGGGAGAGGAGCGGCAGACGCTGAGGGTGGATGTGGGGGGGGGGAGAGGCGCGGCAGACGCGGAGGGTGCATGTTGGGGGGGAGAGGAGCGGCAGACGCTGAGGGTGGATGTTGGGGGGGGGGAGAGGAGTGGCAGACGCTGAGGGTGGATGTTGGGGGGGTATAGGAGCATAAGACGCTGAAGTTGGATGTTGGGGGGGGAGAGGAGCGGCAGACGCTGAGGGTGGATGTTGGGGAGGGGGGAGAGGAGCGGCAGACGCTGAGGGTGGATGTTGGAGGGGAGAGGAGCGGCAGACGCTGCGGGTGCATGTTGGGGGGCGGGAGAGGAGCATCAGATGCTGAGGGTAGATGTTGGGGAGGAGCGGCAGACGCTGAGGGTGCATGTTGGGGGGGAGAGGAGCGGCAGACGCTGAGGGTGCATGTTGGGGGGGGAGAGGAGCGGCAGACGCTGAGGGTGCATGTTGGGGGGGAGAGGAGCATCAGATGCTGAGGGTGCATGTTGGGGGGGGAGAAGAGCGGCAGACGCTGAGGGTGGATGTTGGGGGGGGAGAGGAGCGGCAGACGCTGAGGGTGGATGTTGGGGGGGAGAGGAGCGGCAGATGCAGAGGGTGCATGTTGGGGGGGGAGAGGAGCGGCAGACGCTGAGGGTGCATCTTGGGGGGGGAGAGGAGCGGCAGACGCTGAGGGTGCATCTTGGGGGGGGAGAGGAGCGGCAGAAGCTGAGGGTGGATGTTGGGGGGGGAGGAGCGCCAGACGTTGGGGGAGAGGAGCGGCAGACGCTGAGGGTGGATGTCGGGGAGAGGAGTGGCAGATGTTGAGGGTGCATGTTGGGGGGGGAGAGGAGCGGCAGATGCTGAGGGTGCATGTTGGGGGGAGAGGAGCGGCAGACGCTGAGGGTGCATGTTGGAGGACAGAGAGGAGCGGCAGACGCTGAGGGTGGATGTTGCGGGGCGAGAGGCGCGGCAGACGCTGAGGGTGGATGTTGGAGGGGGAGAGGAGCGGCAGACGCTTCGGTTGCATGTTGGGGGGGAGAGGAGCGGCAGACGCTGAGGGTGGATGTCGGGGGGAGAGGAGCGGCAAATGCTGAGGGTGGATGTTGGGGGGAGAGGAGCGGCAGATGCTGAGGGTGGATGTTGGGGGGGAGAGGAGCGGCAGACGCTGAGGGTGCATGTTGGGGGGGGGAGAGGAGCGGCAGACGCTGAGGGTGCATGTTGGGGGGAGAGGAGCGGCAGAAGCTGAGGGTGCATGTTGGGGGGGAGAGGAGCGGCAGACGTTCAGGGTGCATGTTGGGGGGGAGAGGAGCGGGAGACGCTGAGGGTGCATGTTGGGGGGGGAGAGGAGCTGCAGACGCTGAGGGTGCATTTTGGGGGGGGGGGGAGGAGTGGCAGACGCTGAGGGTACAGTGTTCATGCCCCAGGGTGTACTAGGGATGGAAGAGACCCATCAGGGTGTGAAGTTGCTTGAGGAAGGTCTGTGAATTTTCTAGGACATTTAGGCCCAAAGGATCCCCTAAAATGAGAATATCCCAAACATGTGTGTGCAGCCACTGCTGCGGGGTAGCCTAGCCAAAAGACTTCTGAAATGTCCCAGGGTCCTGAGCCAGTACTGGCTGGAGGACAAGAGGTGAAAGAACAGGTGTCGGGGAGTGGGTCAGCACTGGGACTCACTGACAGACTGGCACTTAGACTCTATGACTCGGGATAAGGGGTCAATGCTGCAGGTCAGGAGATCAATCAGGTTTTTTTGTGCTGATCGAGATCATGGGGGATGAGGCCACTGTGAACATCCAAGTTGCCTGTTTATGTGTCGAATAAGGCCAGAACTCGCTGCCCCCATACTGAGATTGATCTGTACTGGAGAATTAGAAGCTGGGAGTCGATGGTCCCTGCTGGGAATCAGAAGGCCAGTGTTGTAGATTCAGAGACTGGGAGTCAGTAGGTTAGTAACTAGTGCTGCATGGATAGAGGCTCTGGGTCCATGCTCAGGGTCACAGAGTCAGTGCTGCACAGTTAGAGGCTGCTGAGAGGCAGAGGGTCACTTTTGGAGAGTCTGTAGTCCATGCTGGTGTTCATGATTTTTTGATAACTTACCTCTCTGTCAGCTCTTCTGGAGACAGCAGGTGTTACTGTGGCACTGTTGGGGGTGGGGAGGGAGGATAGAGATGGCATGTGAGATAGGAGGTAGTAGTCTACCTTTTCCATCCCTCCCCCCACCCAGGCAAGCCCCATCTCCCCTTCCCCCCATCCCCCATCTGTAGCATACCTCGGACCTCCAGTCGACAGTCCACTTCCGCCTCTCCCAGCGCATTCACAGCTTTGCAGGTGTAGGTACCCCCATCGAAGGGACTTGGCTTGCGGATATTCAGCGTCAGCACCCCCTGGTTGTGCTTCATCAGGAATTTCGGATCATCTTTGATCTCCATCTTGTTCTTCATCCAGGTAACACGGGGCTGGGAGGGGGGAGAGAGAGTCAGGGAGTGAGCGGGGGGGGGGGGGGAGTGCGGGGTTGGAAAGCCAGAGGAAGGGCACATGCACGTAGTCCTAAATAACGCAGCGGCAGGCTCCCCTTTGGCCTGGATATTGGGTGCCTTCCGCATCTGGCCGTCTAGGAAGTCGCTGGTGCCTAAATTGGGGCCTGGAAGTAAGTGGAAGATGAAAGAACAACTGATGGCAAAGGCCCTTCTGACCCACTCAGTTTATCTAGAATATTAATTTGGCCCCAAAATGTTGTACCTTATCCCGACAGTTCTCTACTGCATATAGACTGAGATCCTCTGGTCTCCTCGCCTTGTGATGCAGACCCCACAACGGCCGTAGCAAGGGCTGCGCGAGCCCAGGGCGCAAGTATGGAAGGGGGGCTGATGTCATCACCGGGGCTTCCAGGGAGCCGAATAAGAGCAAGTTCGTGTGTATGCTGGGCGTGGCGGGGGGGGCACCAGCTTCACAGGTCACACAGGTGCATTTCCACTTCACTACAGCCTCACCCCACACCACTGGCTTACTTTGTTTCTCTGTTTCCAGTTCTCTGTTTCCAGGCTATGGTTATAGAAGAGCTGTATTACCCAGGGCCTGCCCAACCACTAGGCAAACTAGGTGATCGCCTAAGGTGGCAAAGAGCAAGACATTCAAAGCTTGATAATAGATTCTGACAGCCAGTGGTGGGGGGGGGGGGGAGCTTAAAGTTTGCCTAAATCGCCAACACTGTGAACCAACTCTGGGGGCCAGCCCTAGTATTACCTCCCTTCCCCTGCCCTCGGTGCCTCTCTCTACACACCCCACCGCCTTTTTGCACCCCAAAAGCAGAGAGTGCAGGGTGACTTTGGGGGAGACAGGTTAGGACGCACATCTCCCCTTCACTAACACGTCCACAGCTTACACTCTCCTCACTGTGGTTTGGGAGGAGAAAGTTGACGCTCACCTTTGGGTGTCCTCGGACGGCGCAGTTCAAGGCAGTGGAATAGCCGGCAATTACGGTGCGATCTACCAGGGGCGTGAGGAATTTGGGGGCCATACTGAAATCATGTTCCAAGAAATCCGCTGGCTTATAGACGAGACCTGGAAAGAGAAATATCTTTTTACAATCTCCGGGGGAGCCGCTGTACCTTCCTGTGCCGTTGCCTTAATCCCTGTTGGCTCAGTCAGCCACTCTCTCTCTGCGTGACCCTGAGCTGTGTCACTTTATCTTCCTGTTTCTTAGCTTCTCACCCCTGGGACTCCCCCTGCTCCATCTTCCCCTCCTCACCTGTCTTCTGAATGTAAGCAGTGTTCTTGGAGACCCCTGGAACCTCGCTGAGGCCGCACACGTTTTCGCTGTATACCCGGAAGTAATATTCATTGCCCATGATGAGGTCCGAGACTGTGCAGCGGGTCTGACGATTGTGTTCATAGATTGTGAACCATTCCTGAAAGTGGGATGTGGAGAAGGACAGGGAGAGAGTGAGGTGAGATTCTCCCGGTGCAAGCCAAATCAGCGATCACCAACGAACCCATTCCCTTCTTTTGGAAAGCCCGGCTGAATTTGAAATGTATTTCTATCTTGCCTATCCTAAATTTCTAAGCGAGTTACATAAGAACTTCCATAATGTAAGGCATAGGAAATAGGTCAATCAAAGCGAAGGCAGTCGGAGGATATCCAGACTCCATCGCTCAATATCCGTGGCGGCCAGTCATTAAAACTAGTGACCACCGCGGATGAATATCAACCCGAGTAACTTTTTGCAAAAAGCCAAATGACCTTCCATAGTTGTGGTGTCCCTACCTACCCGATTCTTTTTCTCGTTTTCGCCAAATGGGCGTTATTAATAGTTAGAGTCTCATATTTATCGTCTTGACTGACTCAAAGGCTCCTCAGTGAATGATGTAATTAACCAGCTTTTTAAATCTATTACTGTTTGCCCATTTTAACTGCGCTCTTTCTTGAACTGGGAACCAGTGTAACTCTTTCAGCATCGTATTTCCATAGGCCATAGATAAGGTGGGCGGAAGTATTCTATGCCGTTTGCAAAGAATGTGGCAATACAAAATGGTAAAATAAATGCCTGAGCTATAATACCAAACATGGATGGCTGAAGCATTCTTAATCTAAACAAGACGGTTTGCATTATCTTCTTAAAAGGAAGAATCTAGGAGATTCCTACGTATGTAAGGCTACCTCATTCTCAGCCAAACGGACCTGTGTAGGTCCTACGTATCCTATTTTTTGTCCTTGCATATGATCATGGTCTCAGATTTCGTAAAGTTAGGGGTCGATATTCAGAATCCTTGGGTTGGCCAACAAGAGGCTGATCGTGGTATTCCATTGTCACTGAATTTCTCCATAGACCACCCTGGCACTATTTGCTTACCCAGGGGTGGTCTGTGGGCAGAGAGAGGGTGTTCTGGCACTATCCGGACAATTTGGGCCGCATGAAAAGCAGGCCTAGCTTGCACTCCAGATAAGCGCCGGCTGAACATTATGCCGCTCAATCTAGACGTTCAGCAGCAATTCCTATCTGGACACTTCCAGTGAACATTACGACGATATTTATGCACTGTGAAATCTGAATGTTGGCCTTTTTGAAATTCGGGCTCTAATTTTGAAAGAAATTTTAGAAAGCCAACTATTCATGAGTGGAAAATTCACAAAAAGTATTAGTAGATAAAAAAACCATCAACGATATGAAACTGTGCAAACAATAAAATATCCTCTGTGTAGATTCCATTGCCACAAACAAATCAGTAAAATGGAGAAAAACCATTGTATCGGTTATTCTCTATATTTTTGAAAACATAATTTGTCAAAGAAGCTAGAAGTATTTCAGAGCTATGCTTGGCTCATCCACGCTGCTCGGGATTCAATAGGTTATGTTTTCCTAAAAAGCTACCTACGTGATGCACCAAACTTTGGAGACGGTGTAGGTTGCTTCTTCTGCCTTGGCTGGAAGGCTAACGATTTTAAATCCAGTGATGATATGTAGACTGGAGATCAGGGCTGGAGTGCTTGGCTTGCAAGAGAGCACGAGGCTTACATCTCATGTGGGCTGAGAGCAGAAGTTGGAAAAGGGATCTCTCCAGGGTGCCGTTCTAGGCTCGAGACAGCACCTTGTTGGTTCAGAGGGCTTGCTTAGACACCATATCTTGGGATAATCCTGCTCTTCAGCCCTGCAGTCACACTGGAAAGGGATTGCAGTGCTCTCCCTCCTGAGGGGGGCGCTAAAGACTTTAACATGAAAATTAGAACATGGGTCCAGTGTATTCTGATATCTGTGGCCTGTTTTTACCCACCATTGCAAGCCAGAGGAATGCATTGAAATGCTGGTCACCTGCTCCCACTTGAACCCTGCTGACTTCAGCACAGGGTCTGTGGTGTCTTGTACAGTATAATGTTACGTGATCTTGTGGGAATGAGAAGCACTGTTTCAAATATACAGTGAAAACTCCCCCTCCCTGTGTGTGGCCACCCCCCAAAGGCCTGCGCACATGGCCCTCCCCTGCACTCCTTACCATGGTTTTCTTGTCTGCTTTCTGGATGGTGTAGCCGGTGATGTCTGAGTTGCCGTTGTCCTTAGGGGGCTGCCACTCAATCAGTGCATTGAAGCCCCAGACCTCCTTCACTGTAACTGCAACTGCAGGGCCGGGCTTCTCTAGGAGAGGAGAGGAAGACACCAGGATGAAGACTTGTAGGCGTCACGGACACTGATGGACATAGGGGCTCAGAAATAGAGGGGACGAATGGGTGGGGTGGGATGGGAGTCCCCTTGGCAGCCTTATACTGAGAGAGAGGGGGCTGAGAGATACATTAAGGGAAATCTCAGGATCGTCTCTCCTCATCTTCGGTGCCCATGGGATATCAGTCTCGTAGAGGACACAGGGATCGTAGGTGATAAGTTCGAACCCATAAACACCAGGGATCTTCTCATGTCCTCCCATAATCCCCATTACCCTAGTCTTCACTCGCCCCTCCTGCACAGGCCAATACTCACCCACCACTCGGATGTTTATGGTGGCCTCATCTATCATGTTCTCGATCTGCACGGAAAGCTGGTACTTCCCGGAGTGAGACCGCTCAGCAGACCTGATGAAGAGGATGGTGTCTGTATCTGAAGTCCTTATGTTCACCTGTTTAGGGTCGAGTGGCTTCCCCTCCTTCATCCAGGTGACCTGTGGTCTGGGCTTCCCCTGTGGGAAGTTACCGCAGGCTTAGAGAGGTCTACGAGCTCTACAAGAATATTTTTTGATAGTTTGCAGAGGTGCTGTAACGGGGAGCATGCCTCCTTTTCCATGGCTACCACCATGCTGCATGCGGAAGGGTGTGCGATTTATAGCCCCAGGGATACCAAATGATTTACACCAGAAGTTCCCAAGCTTTCTTTGGTGGTGTGGAGCCCTTATTAACCTCTGAAAAGTTCAGGGACCTTCCAGTTCATCCCCAGCAATGTATCTAGACACTCCCCTCTCCTTGGCTCCAAGCCTATCCCCGCTATCCCTCTTTATCACTCTTCCCCTCCCAGTCTCCACCAGTGTGGGGGAGGGTGTCCAGGAGTATGAAGGTCCTCCCAGCAGTGCCCTGTCAAAGTTTTCCATTACCTGGAATGGGATAAGGAGATTTATCTGCTCTCCGACTTTCTTGATGTAGGTTTGCCTGAGCTGTCGAGGCAGACGAATCTTTGGTTGTTCTGAAATTTGAAGCAGAGAAATATTTAACTCGACAGAGATGGACAGATAGATACAGGATGAGCAGCTGATACAAGACACAGGACACGCATAGCCATAGCAAACAAGGGAGAGAGAGACAGATTCAAAGAGTGTGAGAGAGCAAGAGAGGTAAATGGGGAGGAAGCGAGACACGTAGATGGGGCATAGGGGATACAGACAGAGGGGGGAGATAACATGGTCAGATTGTGCTATTTATGGTGAGGGATAGGAGAACGGTGCGTGCACTCACCAAGGATCTCCCGTATGGTCACAGGCTGGGCTAGGGTGGCTGGTTCACTCTTCCCAGCAATATTCACCGTCCGCACTCGGAAGGTAATCTTCTGCCCCGTGGGTAACCCCTTCACTGTAAAGCCGCAGCGCTCTACCAGTTGCTCATTCCCTACAATCCACTCATCGGCTGCTCAGGCAGATAGAGAGATGTTAGTGTGAAATCCTGTTCCCCCAACTTCCCAAGCACCTCACTAGAGAGAGGGAGACCTCGGTGTAAAATCCAGACCCCATTCCTTCCACCCCATTACCACCTCTCCAAGCATCTCAGAATCATATGGAGGAAATCTATATTTGTTTCCAGGAGATGAGCTTTGGATGTTTGGCAGGTTACACTGGGGACCTGGAAAGTTGGATGCTTGAACTAAGCTTTGTGGTTTGACATGGAAAGGGGGGAAACTGGAGATGAACCAACAGTGGATCTTGTGCACACTCTGCTTTTCTATACAAGATATTTAAGGAGAAAGATGGCTTGCATGCTTGCAGGCTAATTCTTAAGGATGGCATACCCCACTCCCCATTTCTTATCCACCCTTTGAGATGGATGGGACTGGCATGTATCCTAAGGGTGTAGACAGTTAACTGGGCCAAGAGGGTTGATCTATTTATCTAATCATTTATGTTCCCATGAATAAACTATGGCCAAGTGGTACTCACATCCCTCCACACAGTACTCAATAAGATAACCATCGATGCCACCAGCTCCGATGCGGTCAGGTGGTCTCCATTTAAGGGTGCAGGTGGTGTCGGTTACATCTTCCACTATCAGGTGCTGGGGCTCACTGGTAGGGGCTATAAGACAAAATTATCATGAGGGGAGATCTTCCACCCACAGACCTCCCACCCCTTTCCCACAGCCTTTCCTACATCTCCAGCTGAGAGATCCCCATCCCACATCCACAGCATTCCCGTGTCTCCAAGAGTGAACCCCACCCACAACCATGGCCTTCACAGCTCCAAGAGAGACTCCCACCCCACACCCACTGCCTTCCCTCATCTCCAACAGAGAGATTTTGTCCCACACCCACAGCATTCCCATGTCTCCAAGAGAGATCCCTTCCTCAGCCCCATGGTCTTCCCACATCTCCAGCAAAGCAACTCCCTACCCATACTCACAACCTTCTCACATCTCCAACAGAGAGGCTTCTGCTCTGAAGTCCACAGTCTCCCCATGTTTCCTGGGCTTTCCCATGCCCAGGGAAGACTGCCAAGCTGTGAAGTTTCATGGCTTATACACTGATATACTACTAGCACACTTCTCCCTGCTTCCATTTATAGCTCACGCCTCTTCCCACTCCTCCTCAACACTAAATGAGTGTGAGGAACATGTGGGCTGGGGATCGGCTCTGGAGACCCCCTCTGGTCGCGGCTGATTCTGGTACTGACTGCTCTGAGTGGGACCAGTACCATTCAGCCACTAGCAAGAACTGGCGCCCCAACTCACCAATTGGCATGAAGGGCTTGGAAGTCTGACCCTGCTGGGAAATTCCTATAGCATTGACAGCAAATACCCGAATCTCATACATAATCCCTTCAATCATCTTGGTGGATTCATATGAGGTCTCGGTATAGACTTCAAAGTTCATCTTCATCCATCGCTGGCTTCCCTTCTTTTTCCTCTCTATCAGGTAGCCTGAGGAAAAAAAAGGGAAGGATGTTACCCGTGTGATCTCAAACCAGTTATCAAAAGGTGGGAGCTTGGGCCTTCAGGAGGTGGCCTAACCTGGGCAGGTATCAGATCGCATTATAGGCAATAAGCAGGGCTGGCCCAACCATTAGGTAAACTAGGCAGTTGCCTTGGGTAGAAACGTCTGGGGCGGGGGATCGGTGGCCAAGAGCAGGGCATTCAAAGCTAAACAATAGAGTTTGATATCCAGGGGGGGCATAAGGCTTAAGGTTTACCTAGGCATCAACACCTTGAACCCAACTTGGGGCAAACCTGAGGAACGAGGTCCTATGGGATAAACTCACCTGTAACTGGCTGCCCACCATCATACTTTGGAGGGTCCCAGATAACACTGGCCCAGTCTTCACCAACGCTGGTGATGCGCACAGACTCAGGGGGGTCAGGAACATCTGTAAGGGGATGGAGACAAGGGTTAGGAACCTCATTAGCAGGATAGTCACTCAAATATATGCCCTCTGCTCCCTCACTGAGATCTGATAAGAACGTTTGGGAATGGTCTTCAGACCCAGTTTCCTGTCCAAAGCAGCAGCAGCATAGAAAGATTTACACACCCCACTGAACCACAACAATATGCTTTTGCCCTTACCCACAACCTTGACAATAATAGTGGCTTTGTCTTCTCCGACAGGGTTGGTCACCACAATGTTATATTGCCCTTCATCCGCTCTCACTGCTCCTTCAATCACAAAACTGCTCAGTTCATTTTTAAGCTCCACACGCACCCGGCCCTCAATGTCCGTGAATTCCTGGGAAAGGAGGAATGAGACGAGATGGAAAGATAAGAAAGGCGGAGATGGGAAAGAGAGAGAGACATAAAGTCATGTCACATAGTTAGAGGAAGAAGGAATATCCATAGAGGTGGGGGGAATGAGGATTGAAGAGCAGAGGAGATTCAGTGAAGGGGGCAAAGAGATCATTGAATTGGGGAATTAGGAGTGAGGCAGCCACTGGAGGAGGGTACTGCAGCCTACCTTAGGTCCCTTGTACCATGTAACAGTGGGAGCAGGTTCTCCGGAGATCGGAACATCCAGACGTAGCTTGTTGCCTGCGACTACTACAATGGTGTTGACGTGTCTGTCCCCTGAGCAATCCAGGTGGATTTTAGGAGGTTCTAGGTTTCGGGAGGTGAAGTGAATATGAAAAAGTTAGAATTTTTATTCATCAAAGATTTGAGAGGTGTTTAGAGCCTGGAACCTTAGAGCAGAGCCCTGAGCAGCCCCTCCCCCCAACTCTGCCCCAGCCCACCCACTCAAAAGCACCCCAGTTCATGGTGGAGTACCGTGCCTGAGCTCCCACTGGGGAACGGCTCCAGTCCATGGCTCTGTGCCAGGTCTGCTGAAAGTGGAGATTGTGCCACAAGGTTTTCTTTCCCGTTGGTGGACTTTATTCAGTAAAGAGTGAGAAGTTCCTTTTGAGCCAAGCCATCAATGTCTCAGCACTTTTGTACTTCTCTGCGGCTCACGGCTGCGGAACTCACAGGGCTTTGGAAAAGTTCACCTGGGAGTTGGTGCACAGAACAGATCTCGTTCCTCACCCCAAATACATCTTAGAGGCAGGAAACGGTACTGAGGAAGACCTTGAATAGGCGCTGAGGTGTCCCTAGATCTGCTAGCAAAACCTAAGATGGACACCCAGGTGCTCAGGTATATGGGGGGGGGAGCTTCGGAGAGGGAACATGCTCTTTGGTGCCTTATCGGGAAGGAGCAGACAGGCCCAGGTTTCTTCTCTGAAACCTTACACCCCGTCAGTACCATGCAGTGAGGATATTAAGCAGCGATGGGGAAAGGAGAAGAAAGAGGCAGTGCAGACTGAAGCTTCTTACCTTGACGGGGAACATAGTCAATTTTAACCTCTGGAGAAAGGAGAGAAACAAACTTAGCGTTAGATATTTAGAAGAACACAACAGGGGTGAAATAATTTACTGTGGGTGTGTGTGTGGGGGGGGGGGAGGGGGGGGTTTCAAGAAGTGCCAATGGAAGATCAGTTCCAGGCACAATCAGGTACAGTGGGATCGGTTCTAGGTGCAGTGAGGTACAGTGGGATTGGTTCTAGGTGCAGTGAGGTATGGCTGGCTCTGTTCCAGGCATGGTGAGGTACAGCGGGATCAGTTCCAAGTGCAGTACTAGGTGCAATGAGGTACAGTGGGATCGCTTCTAGGTGCAGTGAGTTACAATAGGATCAATTTCAGGTACAGTGGGTTTGGTTCGAGGCACAGTAAGGCGCAGTGGGATTGGTTCTAGGTGCAGCAAGGTACAATGGAATTAATACCAAGCAAAGCCAGATGTGGTGGGATCCATTTCAGATACAATGCGTTATGGATCAGTTCTAAGTGCAGTGAGGTATGGTGGGGTCTGTTCCAGGCACAGTGACATACCGAGGGATTGGTTACAGATGCAGTGAGGTATAGTGGGCTGGGTTCTGGGTGCAGTGGAGCTGGTTTCAGGCATGGCAGGGTATGGGATCGATTCAATGGCATTGTGTCAGGAACCATTCTAGGTGCAGTGAGGCACAATGGAATTGGTTAGTGATCAGAGTCTGAGGTGGATATTGTGTGTGACTGGTTATAGTCAGTGTGGGCATGGTGGGATTGGTTCTAGATAGCAGGGTCTGAGGTGGATATGGTGTGACTGGTTATAGTCAGTGTGGGTATGTTGGGATTGGTTCTGGATAGCAGGGTCTGAGGTGGATATGGTGTGACTGGTTATAGTCAGTGTGGGTATGGTGGGATTGGTTCTGGATAGCAGGGTCTGAGGTGGATATGGTGTGACTGGTTATAGTCAGTGTGGGTATGGTGGGATTGGTTCTGGATAGCAGGATCTGAGGTGGATATGATGAGACTGGTTCTTAACAGGTTTGTGGAGGACACACAAGGTTCTTGATGATTACCGAGGAAGTTGAGTTTGGCAGAGAGAGAGAGAGCGTAGCCATCAGGGATAAATGTGTAATCCGCTTCATCTTCAGGCCTCACATCATCGATCACCAGCGTGTGAAATCTACGGGGAAGACCAGAACCCTGCATTACCCTCCATCCACCCCCATATTTCCAGAACAGACGCCGGGAAAGTGACAGTGTGCTCCTGTCAGAGGTGTGGGGACGGAGGGTCCTCACCAGTGTGAGTTTCCTCCGTGCTGCGTGTTCTTTACCTGCCCTTGTGAGTCATTGTGATCCGTTTGCTGGGTTTAATCTCAATCCCATTCCTGTACCATTTGCCAGTGACCTTTTCATCAGACACTTCACATTTAAACACGGCCTGTTCTGTGGCCTTCACGGTCAGGTCAGCAATGTCCTGTAACACCTCCAACTGCTTTTCTGCAGGTAGATAAGGGGAGAAGTAGAGAACATAAGATATGCCATACTGGCTCAGACCATGGGCCATCACGCATAGTAGCCTGTTTCCAGGTCTCAAGTACCTGTCGGGTTCTTAGGGGTAAGCAGTGGATTTCTCCAGTCCTCTTTAATAATGGTTTATGAACTTTTCCTCCAGAAACGTGTCCAAACCTATTTTCAACACAGCTATACTAACAGCTTTTACTACAACCTCCAGTAGTTTTATTACGTGCTGAGTGAAAAAATATTTTCTCCAATTAGTCTTGTGTCACATTATAGCTTCATTGTGAGGGAGGAATAGAGAGGGAGGGGGATAGGAAGACGGGGGGGGGGGGGGGGGGGGATGAGATGACAGGGGAGTGAAAAGGAGGAAGGGATAAAGGGAGAGAGAGACACTGGGGGACGTGAAGGGGGTCAGTGGGCAAGGGACAGTGATAGATGGGGGAGAGAGTGATAGGGAATGGGGAGAGGAGACAGAGTAAGTCACTTCTGCACATATAGACTGTGGACAATCCCTACTGAGCGCTTAACATCCCCACGCCTCCACCAGGAGCGGGTCGACCTACCTTCCACCACCACGTCTGCTTCGCACTGTCCACCATTTGTCATCACTTTGTAGCGGCCACTGTCCTCCAGGACGGCTTCGTTAATGATTAGGACGTGTTTCTTGCCATCTTTCTTGAATCGGTACTTGAAGGTCTCCTCGCGGGTCAGTTCCACGCCATCCTTCATCCTGTAGTGTGTTGAACAGAGGAAAAGTGGAGATTCTCTCACTGGTCCATGATGGATGAAGAAATTGAGTGAATGGCGGGCCAGACCTACTGTAGATTGTTCCCACAGCAATACTATACTACAGTGGTCCATGCCCAAAGGACCCGGACCATAGGGGTGCAACACTCACCACATAACCTGTGCTCCCTCCTCAGACACTGTCACCTCCAGTTCCAGCCTGTCTCCTACAAACACCTGCTGGTCGTCCAGGGGCTTTTCAATCAGTACAGGCGGCTCTGGTGGAGACAAACACACATGGAGAATCACTCTTGCACCTCACCATGCCTGTTGCAGCTGTGGGTCTTCCTTATTCAGGACTGTAGCACTGTGCAGTCTCTGTTCCCCCCATGCTTACCTCTCACAAACAGCTCAGTGTAGCACTTCTCGTCCACACATATGCATTCGTAGGCAGCATCGTCTGCCAGGGTGCATTTGTTGATGGTCAGAATTCGCTTTAGGCCCACATTCTCAAAGACAAACCTAAGAGGGGACAGAGAGCCCAGCACTGAACAAGAGGATGGAAGCCAGAAGCTGTCCTGAAAATCCCACTGGATCCTCCTTAAGACACTTCCTCACTGCCCTGATCTGCCATGCATTCTCATCAGACACCCTTATGGAGTCTCACTACCTCTTCCCATCATTGACCTTGTACACCATGATGGAGTCTCACTCATTCCCCCATCACTCACCTAGCACACAGCGTTGGGATCTCACTCAACCCCCATTACTGACCTCTCATACAGTGATGGAGTCTCACTCATTCCTCCATCACTGACCTCATGCACCGTGATGGAGCCACACTCATTCCTCCATCACTGACCATGCCACAATGGAGTCTCATTCATTCCCCTATCACTGACCTCATACATTGCGATGGAGTCTCACTCCCTCTTCCCATCACTGACCTCACACAGCATGATAGAGTCTCACTCATTCCCCCATCGTTGACCTTACACAACACAATGGAGTCTCCTCCCTCTTTCCATCACTGACCTCACACACAGCAATGGAGTTCCATCCATTCCCCCAATCACTAACCTCACACACCACGTTGGAGTCTCACTCATTCCCCCATCGTTGACCTTACACAACACAATGGAGTCTCCTCCCTCTTTCCATCACTGACCTCACACACTGCAATGGAGTTCCATCCATTCCCCCAATCACTAACCTCACACACCACGTTGGAGTCTCACTCATTCCCCTATCACTGACCTCACACACTGCGCTGGAGTCTCCTACCCTCTTCCCTTCACTGATCTCACACACCACGATGGAATCTCACTCATTCCCCCATCACTGACCTCATACACATCGCGATGGAATCTCTCATTCCCCCATCACTGACCCCAATCATCTCAGTGGAGTCCTATGGCATGTCTTACTTGGCACTGGGCCGGATTTCCTGTCCATTCCTGATCCATTTTACGGGGATATCTGGGTTACTGATCTCCACAAACATCTTAATTCTTTGACCTTTATCCACCTGGTAGCAAGAATCCAATTTTTTTGTAAAGGCTGTGAGGGGAGACAATGGTACGCACACTTTATTCCTCAATCATCTCTCCTCTTGCACCCTCACAGCTTTCCAGCTCCCATTATTACCAAACTGGTGACCACCCATATGACTTGACATAAGGTACAGATTCCCAACACATATTGACCCCCTTCACCTCAGATTTCATCAGAGTCACCACCCCTTTATTTACACGAACAGGAGAATTATCCCGAACATAAAAACTACATTACTTTTGAATAATTCTTGTCTTGGTGCATGAAATGCTACCAGCCAAGAATTGTTTCCTCCAGGCCAGAGCAAGGCTATCAGGGATAGCCCCTACTTTTCAGAGACCCACCAGCCATCCCTTTCCCAGCATTTAATTTTAACGCAGATGTTTTCTCCAAACATGACCCCCCATGAAGAAATAGTTTCCCTTGACTATCTAAGGCCATGTTAAACTTAACCATGAGAAGCCCAGGATGATGGCTGGGTGAAGATGGGACCTTGACCAGGGCTAACTCATCCCATGACTACTAAGGCTATTACCTTCTAGTTCCCAAGAAAGCGTGCCTCTTCAAAGATCTGCCAACCCAATCAAAGTGTTCAATCCACCCATTCACTCTGATGGCTTTCTCTTCACCACTGACAATGATCTTTTTTTTGCCAAACATTCTAAGGTTTGGCTGTCTTCTACCGATGTGGGTATGTTCTTTGGGCCCTCTTGGCAGTCCTGTCCACTCACCAACGCTCTTCTTGACCTCAACCTTGACCTTCTTCAATCGCTTCAGCATGCCACGGAGGTCAGTGATGCCGTACTGGAAGGCGATGCGCTCAAACTCGCTGGGCTTGGCGTTCTTCAGCATCTCCCAGACATCTGGGGGGATCCCTTCCATTCCTTCCTCTTCCTTTTTCTTCTTTTCCACCTCCCTACAGCAAGGAAGAGGCAGAGATCCCCAAACTGAGACCGAATCTGACTCCTCTGAGAAGCATGCAAGTGTTTGAAGATGGTCACTAGCGACTAGCGTCTAAGTCACTCAAGATACATCAAATCAATCTGATCTCTGCACTGACTTGTAGGGAATAAGAAGATATAGTTTCAGTGACTGTGACTGAATTCTTGCCACGTAGCAACGCAACACTGAGGCAGGGGCTGTGAAAGCAAAGTGGCAGAAGCGCCCTCACTCTCTCTTGATTTGTGACTGGGAAAGCTGTATGATCCTCCAGCCCAGTGGCAATTCAGAGTGAAAAATGGTAGACAGGAACCTACCTAGCTGGTGTATTTGCAAGCTAACGGTTGGAAATGCGGCTGATACGCACCTTTTCTTGAGTAGAGCACTAAAATCCAACTCTCCAGCCGTTTCATCTTTGGTTTCTCCCCTGAAACAATCAGACAGAGAGAGAGAGAGAGCGTCAGACAGCATTAGCAGCAGTGCTACTGTGGGGGAGCTCACAACTCCTGCAGTCCCGGCCACTCCCAGCAGGAGGTGCTAAGGGAATGGTACAGAAATGCTGTCTGCAGGAGGATCTCAAAACTCCTGCAGTCCCGGCCACTACCAGCAGGAAGCACTGTAGAGAATCATTGCTGAGGGCAAGATAAGAGTAGAGAGTAATGGGGAGGTGGTTCACCAAAGGTAGGTTTGACATTTTGTGCTCACGTTCGTTTGAAGCTCTCTAAAATGCCTCCTTTTTCTTCTTTTGAGCCTGGAAAGGAAACAGAAAAGTTCGTTTTGTTAACGTGCTTATTAATTCTGCATATTATGGAAAAAGTTTTTATTTTAGAAAGGGGCCCCCGTAGACACACTTCAGAGTCTTGGGCTATCCATAAATATGGTTTATATGTCACTGGGAAACTGCACAGAGGAGAGGAGAGGGAGCTGAAATCCCGGGAAGTGGAAAGACATTATCATTCGAGGAGAGGACCTCTGAATTTGAGTGAGGAGGTGACCAGTGGTATAGAGATCCCTCCCCCCCCCCCAGCTCCCGCTTAACTCCAAATAAGATATAGTCCCTTGGGTACAAGCTCCCCTTTATAGGCCTCAGCCTTGTCTACTGCCAGATAATATATAGAGACCCTCACGGGGTCCCCAGTGCTAGCTCCTGGTTACCTCTAGATAGGCTACAAGGACCACCATGCCACCCACCCCCTCCAGTATGGTCCCAGCTTACTGTGCACGTCAATTCTGAAGGAACAGCTGTCATACTTGTCCTTGGCCACAACTTCACATCGGTGACCTCCAGAGTCCCCTGGCACAGCCTTGCCGATCTTGAGCTCATAGCTGTACGTCTGTGGAGAGAAACCCAAGGTTAGAGGGGTGGGAAACATGTCAGTTGGGGAGATCTCCGCAGGTATATTATGGCCTCACGGTTCCCAGATTATATCTCTGTAAAGAAGGCTTACTGATATTGGGTTGTCTCTTTCGTATTGTTAATGCAGATGGTTTAAGGAAACATTTAGCTAGCTTGTTCCTCTATGTTCTCAATCTCTTTGCACCCCTCAGGGGCCTCAATCTGAGGGTCAGAAAGGAATTTCTCCCCACTTGCAGACCTGGGTGTGTATTTCCTTCTCTTGGATGTCCTATCGAGGAAGCTGTACAGTGGCTTGCCTTGAGCGTTTGGGTCTCTCAGAGGACAAGGCAGAACCTACTCAGAGCTTTCTACCTTCTTTTCCTTATTGAATGAATCGCTGAACTGGAAGCGGGTTCCACTCTTAATGCCCAGCTCCATCCATTTCCCCTTGAACCATTTGATGGTGGGCTTCACGTTCAGCTGGCTGGCGTCCACCTCTGCATGAAGGATAATATCACTCCCTGAGCAGAAGAGAGAAGAGGTGAGAAACTCCACTGGACCATCTGGAGCTCCTCTCTCCTCCCTGCACCATCCACAGACCTAAATCTGAGCCATCAGGAACTCTCCCTTCATACTTCGCAGATCTACACCTGAACCATCCAGAGCCTTCTCCCCTCATACTGCTCAGATTAACGCCTGAGCTATCAAGGCCCCTCTCCTGCCCACACACCCTCCAAAAAAGTACCCTTCAATCATCCAGACCCTTCTCCTCTCACCTCATCCTGCACAGACCTAGACTGAACCATTCAGACCCCTTTCCCCTCCCCACACCCTCAACAGATCTACCCCTGAGCAGTGCAGACTCCTTAACCCTCCCCAAAAACCTGTGTGAACTCACCAGTATCTACAGAGATATCCTCTGGTTTTAGCAGGAAAAGGCCGGTCAGCTCTGGCCTCAATTCATCAGGGTTTGAGTCTGTGAAGATACAAAGAGGTTTCCAGTTTTAGGAATCAGACAGAGGGTCAATCTCCAAACATCCCTTAGCAAAATTTAACTTCATAAATTAAAAGAAAGGACACAATCAAGTCTCCCGCCATCTCTCCAGGCATCCCCTCCCAGAAAATACAACACCAGTACCCTAGCTAATCTCCGAGACTGGAATGGAATGGAACGGAGGATTGGGATTCTGGACCAAAAGGGAGAGGATAAAACTATTGGTAATGCATTCGTATCTCAGCGCTGCAGATCTGAAGATGCAGCTATACAGTGCAGTTAATGCAGTCGTGTCTCAGTGCTGGAGATCCCTGGGTGCAGTAATGCAGTGCAGGTAATGCCGTTGTGTCTCAGTGCTGGAGATCCCTGGGTGCAGTGATGCAGTGCAGGTAATGCCGCTGTGTCTCAGTGCTGGAGGATCCCTGGGTGCAGTGATGCAGTGCAGGTAATGCCGCTGTGTCTCAGTGCTGGAGGATCCCTGGGTGCAGTGATGCAGTGCAGGTGATGCCGTTGTGTCTCAGTGCTGGAGGATCCCTGGGTGCAGTGATGCAGTGCAGGTGATGCCGTTGTGTCTCAGTGCTGGAGATCCCTGGGTGCAGTAATGCAGTGCAGGTAATGCCGTTGTGTCTCAGTGCTGGAGATCCCTGGGTGCAGTGACGTAATGCCGCTGTGTCTCAGTGCTGGAGGATCCCTGGGTGCAGTGATGCAGTGCAGGTAATGACGTTTGTGCCTCAGTGCTGGAGATCCCTGGGTGCAGTGATGCAGGGAATATAAGCACATAAGAAAAGCTCCGACCATAGTCCATCAAGCTCAGCATTCTGCTTCTGACTGTGGCCAGCATAGCTCACAAGTACCCAGCAGATCCCAAAAAGTAGATCAATTTCTCCTGGCACATTTCTCTGGGTGCAGTCATTTCTCAGCGCTGGAGATCCCTGGGTGCAGTGATACAGTGCAGGTAATGCCGCTGTGTCTCAGTGCTGGAGATCCCTGGGTGCAGTGATGCAGTGCAGGTAATGCCGCTGTGTCTCAGTGCTGGAGGATCCCTGGGTGCAGTGATGCAGTGCAGGTAATGCCGCTGTGTCTCAGTGCTGGAGATCCCTGGGTGCAGTGATGCAGTGCAGGTAATGCCGCTGTGTCTCAGTGCTGGAGGATCCCTGGGTGCAGTGATGCAGTGTAGGTAATGCCGCTGTGTCTCAGTGCTGGAGATCCCTGGGTGCAGTGATGCAGTGCAGGTAATGCCGCTGTGTCTCAGTGATGGAGATCCCTGGGTGCAGTGATGCAGTGCAGGTAATGCTGCTGTGTCTCAGTGATGGAGATCCCTGGGTGCAGTGATGCAGTGCAGGTAATGCCGCTGTGTCTCAGTGCTGGAGGATCCCTGGGTGCAGTGATGCAGTGCAGGTAATGCCGCTGTGTCTCAGTGCTGGAGATCCCTGGGTGCAGTGATGCAGTGCAGGTAATGCCGTTGTGTCTCAGTGCTGGAGGATCCCTGGGTGCAGTGATGTAGTGCAGGTAATGCCATTGTGTCTCAGTGCTGGAGATCCCTGGGTGCAGTGATGCAGTGCAGGTGATGCCATTGTGTCTCAGTGCTGGAGATCCCTGGGTGCAGTGATGCAGTGCAGGTAATGCCGCTGTGTCTAAGTGCTGGAGGATCCCTGGGTGCAGTGATGCAGTGTAGGTAATGCCGCTGTGTCTCAGTGCTGGAGATCCCTGGGTGCAGTGATGCAGTGCAGGTAATGCCGCTGTGTCTCAGTGCTGGAGGATCCCTGGGTGTAGTGATGCAGTGCAGGTAATGCCGCTGTGTCTCAGTGCTGGAGATCCCTGGGTGCAGTGATGCAGTGCAGGTAATGCCGTTGTGTCTCAGTGCTGGAGATCCCTGGGTGCAGTGATGCAGTGCAGGTAATGATGTTGTGTTTCACTGCTGGAGATCCCTGAGTGCAGTGATGCAGTGCAGGTAATGCCGTTGTGTCTCAGTGCTGGAGATCCCTGGGTGCAGTGATGTAGTGCAGGTAATGCCATTGTGTCTCAGTGCTGGAGATCCCTGGGTGCAGTGATGTAGTGCAGGTAATGCCATTGTGTCTCAGTGCTGGAGATCCCTGGGTGCAGTGATGCAGTGCAGGTAATGATGTTGTGTTTCACTGCTGGAGATCCCTGAGTGCAGTGATGCAGTGCAGGTAATGATGTTGTGTCTCAGTGCTGGAGATCCCTGGGTGCAGTGATGCAGTGCAGGTAATGATGTTGTGTTTCACTGCTGGAGATCCCTGAGTGCAGTGATGCAGTGCAGGTAATGCCGTTGTGTCTCAGTGCTGGATATCCCTGGGTGCAGTGATGCAGTGCAGATGATGCCATTGTGTCTCAGTGCTGGAGGATCCCTGGATGCAGTGATGTAGTGCAGGTAATGCCGTTGTGTCTCAGTGCTGGAGATCC
Organism: Ichthyophis bannanicus; assembly: GCA_033557465.1. Lineage (NCBI taxonomy): Eukaryota > Metazoa > Chordata > Amphibia > Gymnophiona > Ichthyophiidae > Ichthyophis > Ichthyophis bannanicus. Next base: position 51,420,765 of record CM066051.1, on the reverse strand, counting down.
CTGGGTGCAGTGATGCAGTGCAGGTGATGCCGCTCTGTCTCAGTGATGGAGATCCCTGGGTGCAGTGATGCAGTGCAGATGATGCCGTTGTGTCTCAGTGCTGGAGGATCCCTGGATGCAGTGATGTAGTGCAGGTAATGCCGTTGTGTCTCAGTGCTGGAGATCCCTGGGTGCAGTGATGCAGTGCAGGTGATGCTGTTGTGTCTCACTGCTGGAGATCCCTGGGTGCAGTGATGCAGTGCAGGTAATGCCGCTGTGTCTCAGTGCTGGAGGATCCCTGGGTGCAGTGATGTAGTGCAGGTAATGCCATTGTGTCTCAGTGCTGGAGATCCCTGGGTGCAGTGATGCAGTGCAGGTAATGCCATTGTGTCTCAGTGCTGGAGATCCCTGGGTGCAGTGATGCAGTGCAGGTGATGCCGTTGTGTCTCACTGCTGGAGATCCCTGGGTGCAGTGATGCAGTGCAGGTAATGCCGCTGTGTCTCAGTGCTGGAGATCCCTGGGTGCAGTGATGCAGTGCAGGTGATGCCGCTCTGTCTCAGTGCTGGAGATCCCTGGGTGCAGTGATGCAGTGCAGGTGATGCCGTTGTGTCTCAGTGCTGGAGATCTCTGGGTGCAGTGATGCAGTGCAGGTAATGATGTTGTGTCTCAGTGCTGGAGATCTCTGGGTGCAGTGATGCAGTGTAGGTGATGCCATTGTGTCTCAGTGCTGGAGATCCCTGGGTGCAGTGATGCAGTGCAGGTAATGCCGTTGTGTCTCAGTGCTGGAGGATCCCTGGGTGCAGTGATGTAGTGCAGGTAATGACGTTGTGTCTCAGTGCTGGAGATCTCTGGGTGCAGTGATGCAGTGCAGGTGATGCCGTTGTGTCTCAGTGCTGGAGATCCCTGGGTGCAGTGATGCAGGGAATATAAGCACATAAGAAAAGCCCCGACGAGTAAGACCATGGTCCACCAAGCTTAGCATCCTGCTTCTGACAGTGGCCAGCATAGCTCACAAGTACCCAGCAGATCTTTCAGGAACTCGTTCATGCCTCTTGCTGTAAGTTCATACATCAAAACTCTCATATATTTGAGGTTTAAGGTGCCAAATGTAGTATGGTTAGCCTCATTTTCTGCATTCTAAGGTCTAGCTCCTGGGAGTCCTCTCCGACCCTCTAGTGGGAACTAGTGATTGATTTGTGGTTCGAGATGCTACAGGTGAGTCTCTGTTGGTGATTGTGGCTGTTGCTTACCCGGAGTCTGCTGCCAGTTTCAGCCCACAGCATTGCTGTTTCCTTTGCTATGATGGGTGAAGGAGAAACACCAGAACCTTGACCGCCGGTCCCAGGAGCTGCAGAAGGACTCGGGGACTGTGCATAGAATTGACGCTCACCATGTGCAAAAGGGACACTGTTGGAGGTGGAGGGACCCCCGGAGCTTAGACTGAGACGGTTAAGAGGAGGGCGGTGGCGACTTTCTGCTCCATTTGGTTGAGGATTGAGGTCCCAGTGAGAGAAGTCACTGGGGTTGGATGGGATGATGGTATTATTCAAGGGTTGTCTGTCAAAGCCTTTGATCTAGGATAATACCTTGTTGAATCATACGGACAAACTGGAGATGATGGTCAGGGCTGTAGCAAAGGCTGTTCAAGTGGTGCAGCCGTCATCACTAGGCTTCCAGGAAGCTTAAAAAGAGTGAGTTACTGGATGGGGGTGTGGGTGGGGGGCACCAGATTTGTTAGTCGCACGGGGCACATTTTTAGATTGCTACAATCTTGTGCCGGAGCAATGTTTTTTGCTGTTTCAAAGGTGAGCCAAGTTCTTGTTAAACAAAATGTGATCCTTAGGACTAAAACTGAAATTCGCAGAGAAGATCTAACTTTGAATGTTGCATTTTCCTCACAGTCTGGAGATCTCTGCTGGAGAAATGTTTCGAAGACATCTTTTTAGATATACTGGAGTATTTGGTCGAGACTCCGCCTCCTCTAGAGAAAAGGTTGTAGCTATCACAGAAGACGTCGAAAATCGAGCTCTGAGGGGGCTCAGAGGGGCTGGGCAATTTTTTGGATAGCCAGGATATGCCTCATTTGTTACAAACATCTTTAGTTTACGGCGATGTTCATATTGGTGTTTGCTTCAGAGAGGGAGAGAGATTGCATTTTTCATAACTGCAGCTTGAAGGTTTGGGGTTTCTTGACTTTTCCATTTTCCCTGAGGCAGCTCGTAGGGCACAGAGTAGATGGAAATTATTCTGAGTTCTTTGAACAGAAGCACAGTTTTTCTACCCTTTCGCCTGTAAGTACCTTCTTAAATAGCAGGGGGGCCGATTAGTTCTTCTAACAATATTTCTTGTGGGTAAATTATCTCTGCTCCAAGACTGCCAACTGAGCCTCAAGCCGTTGCTTTGAGATTGGGAAAGGAGTTATTTTTTCCATTTTATTTTTCATTTTTCCCCATGAGTTCGTTGCTTCTCCCAAGGGGATTCTCATTTTTATTTTTGCATTTTATTTTTTGTACAATTTTCTCAACTTCTGTTGAACATGTCGGCAGGGCCACCGTATGTCCTATCTTGTACTGTGACATATTTCAAAACTGATAAATATAAGAAAAAAAAAGTTTCATATTCACGCAGACAGCACTTACCATCCTCCGGCAGTTCCTCATCATGGGCCCCTGCGGGATCAGATAAGGGAAAGAGGTGAATAGATGGGATTGGAATCTCTTCTTTTGCTGACCTGAAGCCTGTAGGGGGCTACAGCGGTACCTTCCTCACATAGCCAAATGTTTGAGAGGGATTTCGGGATAATGTGACATCACAGGATCTGTGAGACTTAGTGGACAGTATGACATCGCGGAGTCTGTGAGAGGTAGGGGATCTCAGGGAGAGTGTGACATCACAGGTCCTTTGAGGGGTGGGGGATAGTATGATGTCACAGATCTTGTAAGAAGTAGGAAGTATCGGAGATAATATGGCATCAGATTCTGGGAGATTTAGAGGACAGTGTGACATCACAGAGCTTGTGAGAAGTAAGGGATCCTGGGTATAGTGTGACATCACAGAGCTTGTGAGAAGTAAGGGATCCTGGGTATAGTGTGACATCACTTACGCTGTCTGATGTGGGGATTATTATGATATCACAAAGGCAGAGTTGGGCCCTCCTGAGACCTAAAATGGTGATTCGTGATCCTGATAAGAAGAGTACACTCGTTCTAAAAATAAAGCGCTTGTAGAGGGGGTGAAAGTGAAGGAATCTGAGCCCAGAATAAGAACTTGCTGAGCTGAAGAAGGTTCTCCCATTCTCCTGTGGACACTTTAAACGTCTCTGACACTGAGAGAGGCCCCCCTGGTGATGATATGCTGAGAGCTGGGGGGAGGGGTCCTCCTCTGCTTTGAGCAAAAAATACCATGGAGAAACATGAAACCCACATGACAGACTGGTACCATGCTGACAAGACATACATGACACAATGGTACCGAGTCGTGGAGAGGCAGGAGACACACATTTTGGAACGGTACTGTGTGGACAAGACGTGATAGAATGATATTGAGTTTTTGAGAAACACAAGATCCACAGGACAGACTGGTACCATGCTGACCAGACACATGTAATAGAAACATGAAACACATGTGACAGAATGGTATCAGACTATGGCGAAACATGAGACCCACATGACGGACCGGTACTGTGCTGACAAAATGCATGTGATAGAAACATGAAACATACGTGACAGAGGAATACCATCCTGAGAAGACATGTGACAGAATGGTATCAGACTATGGAGAAACATGAGACCCGCATGACAGTCCGGTACCGTGCTGACAAAATACATGTGATAGAAACATGAAACATACGTGACAGAGGAATACCATTCAGAGATGACACATGACAGAATGGTATCAGACTGTGGAGAAACATGAGACCCGCATGACAGACCGGTACGGCGCTGACAAAATACATGTGATAGAAACATGAAACATACGTGACAGAGGAATACCATCCTGAGAAGACATGTGACAGAATGGTATCAGACTATGGAGAAACATGAGACCCGCATGACAGTCCGGTACCGTGCTGACAAAATACATGTGATAGAAACATGAAACATACGTGACAGAAGAATACCATTCAGAGATGACACATGACAGAATGGTATCAGACTGTGGAGAAACATGAGATCCACGTGATGGATCGGTGCCGTGCTGACTAGACACATGTGATGGAATGGTACTGAGTTGTGGAGAAACATGGGATAGACATGATGGAGTGGTACCTTGCTGACAAGATATATGTGACAGAGTGGAACCAGGCTGAGAAACATGAGGCACCTGTGAAGGAAGGATACCAGACCATAGCAAGAACCTCAACAGATATGAGGACCCTTATCCCCGCATGTTCTCCTGGACGGAGAAGGAAGGCCCAGGATCTTCTTTGGGCCTCAGAAGAAGGGGCAGCTACTATTCTGATCTTTTCCTTGGCCTGGGAAAGAAGGCTTACTCTCATCTCGATGCCCTTACCAGGCCTAGGAAGCAGACTGCTGCCCATCTCAAGACACTCTAATGGCCTAGGAAGGAAGAGCATCCACATATTGGACCTTCTCTTGGCTTATGAAGAAGCTTGGCCCATATCCCTAGATATTCTTCCAAACTGGAAAGGAGAGCTGGTCCTTATTTCAAGCTCTTCCCCTGATCTGAGAAGGAGGATCCTCCATGTCTCTAGATCTCCACTTGATTTAGGAAGAAGGGCCAGTGCCCATGCTTGGATCTTCTCCTGACCTGGGAAGGAGGCCAGTGACCATCTCTAGATCTTCCCTTGACCTGGGAAGGAGGCCAGTGACCATCTCTAGATCTTCCCTTGACCTGGGAAGGAGGCCAGTGACCATCTCTAGATCTTCCCTTGACCTGGGAAGGAGGCCAGTGACCATCTCTAGATCTTCCCTTGACCTGGGAAGGAGGGTTCTCTCCTATCTCTAGATCTTCCTCTTATGTGGAAAGGAGGGCCATTGCCCATCCCTGGATCTTCTCCTGACCTGGAAAGGAGGGCCAGTGCATATCCCTAAATCTTCACCTGATCTAGGAAAGAGAGCCAGAGCCCATCCCTAAATATTTTTCTGACATGGAAAGGAGGGCTAATCCCACCCTGAGATCCTTTCCTGCTCTGTGTAAGAAGCTGGTCCATATCTTAAGACTTCCGCCCTGGCTTGGAAAACAGAGCTGACTCCATTGCAAGATCTTCTCTTGACCAGGAAGCCTGTGGCTTTCTTTCAAGCATTAGAGATGCTAGATATGGAACAACAGGGGATCTGGAGTGGTTCTGTACCCTGCCTTATGGGATGTTTAAACCTTAACCTTCTCCATGACACGGAACATGAAACATGAAAACATTTAGGAACCATGGACAGGCAGTGGGTAGTGGAGGCCTGTTCCCTAGTAGGAGTTCCATCACACTCAAATATTCATCTCATGGAGAGAAGAGAAACCCATAAATGTTCTCCCATTAGCCGAAAGCTGGGAAGGGGACACAGGGACAGGTGGGCACACCCATGGGATTTGAAGGACAAGGTAGGGCAAATAGAAATAGGATGGTAGCTACTGCGTGGGGATGCAGAAACACCCCTCCACTTGTCCTGCTCTAGACATATAGAGACCCCTCCCCTGCACCCTTCTCTTCTCTCCGCTCTGGGATTAGAACTGAGGCATAATGAGATGGTAAATTCCACCAGAGGGAATCCGTGACAGAGCCGGGGACTAGAACTAAAGCACTTGCGGATTGCTTTAGGGTTACACCGAGCTGGGATTCAAATCCCACATTCACCCTGGGTCCCTTTCTCCACTGTACCTTTGAGAGACGACATCATCTTACCTTTTGACGCCGGGGCCGGGGCTGGGGCCGGAGCCGGAGCTGGAGCTGCCGCCTTTTTAGCTGCTGGAAAGAAAGAGACAGACAGGAGGTTGGGTCATTACTGTGCAATTCTGAGCTTTGCCATGGTCTTTCAGAGCGCTGCATGTTTGGAGAATCGAGTATGAGAGAGTCACAGGAGCTGAAAATACCAGAGAGACTGCAGCACAAGACAGAGAGCGCAGGGGCTGAAAATACCAGAGAGACTGCAGCACAAGACAGAGAGCGCAGGGGCTGAAAATACCAGAGAGACTGCGGCACAAGACAGAGAGCGCAGGGACTGAAAATACCAGAGAGACTGCGGCACAAGACAGAGAGCGCAGGGGCTGAAAATACCAGAGAGACTGCGGCACAAGACAGAGAGCGCAGGGGCTGAAAATACCAGAGAGACTGCGGCACAAGACAGAGAGCGCAGGGGCTGAAAATACCAGAGAGACTGCGGCACAAGACAGAGAGGGCAGGGGCTGAAAATACCAGAGAGACTGCGGCACAAGACAGAGAGCGCAGGGGCTGAAAATACCAGAGAGACTGCGGCACAAGACAGAGAGGGCAGGGGCTGAAAATACCAGAGAGACTGCGGCACAAGACAGAGAGCGCAGGGGCTGAAAATACCAGAGAGACTGCGGCACAAGACAGAGAGGGCAGGGGCTGAAAATACCAGAGAGACTGCGGCACAAGACAGAGAGAGCGCAGGGGCTGAAAATACCAGAGAGACTGCGGCACAAGACAGAGAGCGCAGGGGCTGAAAATACCAGAGAGACTGCGGCACAAGACAGAGAGGGCAGGGGCTGAAAATACCAGAGAGACTGCGGCACAAGACAGAGAGCGCAGGGGCTGAAAATACCAGAGAGACTGCGGCACAAGACAGAGAGCGCAGGGGCTGAAAATACCAGAGAGACTGCGGCACAAGACAGAGAGCGCAGGGGCTGAAAATACCAGAGAGACTGCGGCACAAGACAGAGAGGGCAGGGGCTGAAAATACCAGAGAGACTGCGGCACAAGACAGAGAGCGCAGGGGCTGAAAATACCAGAGAGACTGCGGCACAAGACAGAGAGGGCAGGGGCTGAAAATACCAGAGAGACTGCGGCACAAGACAGAGAGCGCAGGGGCTGAAAATACCAGAGAGACTGCGGCACAAGACAGAGAGGGCAGGAGCTGAAAATACCAGAGAGACTGCGGCACAAGACAGAGAGCGCAGGGGCTGAAAATACCAGAGAGACTGCGGCACAAGACAGAGAGCGCAGGGGCTGAAAATACCAGAGAGACTGCGGCACAAGACAGAGAGCGCAGGGGCTGAAAATACCAGAGAGACTTTGAACAGAAGTACGCAGCCTCTGAACATTTTCATTACACCCCGGTTTTTATTAGCAGAGACACGGCAGCTTGTAGGAGCCGCCTCCTCTTAGCAGACTGCTGCAGGAGCGGGGGTTCATCCCAGACAGTGAGAGCAGAAAGGGTTTGCACGGCGTTTCCTTCTCACCCATGCTCTCCAGTGCTTGCTCTGGACATGTCAAGTGCCTGTTGCAAGGCAGGTGAAGCCACGCGTGTAACACTGAAAGGTTTCCAGGTGTGTGGCTGGGTGCCCGGGTGTAGATATCTCATCCCAGCCTGCTCTGTCTCTCTCTTCTGCCACTCTATAGGATACCCCTCCAGCATCGAAAAGAGAACTCTGTTGCTTGTGGACTGGGGCAGGGTGCATACCTCCCAGGATTAAACCTGCCCCTCTGGGAGCCAGAGCAGTTCCCCCCCCTCTCTGACCTTAACAATGAAGGGAGAGACAGGTCCCAAGCCCTCCACAACTAGGCTCGAGCAAGACTGGATTTAAGATGTTGCCACCCAGAGGCAGGACTGGAGAGAAGGGTGGGGGGGGGGGGGGGTGTCTTCCCAGAGATTATAAAGCATGGTGGAAAAGCTGGCAGAACCGGGCTCCTCTTTAGGCCAGCTATTTGGTGCCTGCAAACTTTAGCACCCTAGGTAGTTGCCTGTACCGGTTATGCCGCCATCCAGGCCTGGAGCCCAAAGCGGAAGCTCAGCAGCTTTTACCGCACATGGACTCAGAAGATAACCGAGTGCCTCTTTCCCCAGGCATCTTCCTGGCCTGTGAATTTTTCACATCGGCTACTTTTGGCGAGTCTGGGGGCAGGATGGACACCTCGACCTATGTTCACTTTGCCACATTGATTATTAGGTGGATGTAGAAGCCAGAGGGACACTGAGCGGACCCAGAAACGTGGCACCTGAAAGCAGATCAGTCCCGTCGCATCTTTGCCCACAATCCCATGTGGCGCCACAGACCTGGCTTTCCCTTCACTTTGCCACTGATAGGGGTGGATGGCACTGTGAGTGGTGAGGGGGGGAGGGGGGACGACTGTGTGACTCTCCCGGTTCATGCACACTCGGGGCTCCTGGTGGTTCCTCTCGGAACAGGTAACATTACACCCATGCCTTTTTGGTATTTAACTGTCTCCATCATTTTCTGTGTCCCCCTCTCCGTCTCTCTTCTCCTCATAGGGATTTTGGGGCAAACCCTGCATCTCTTTGGTCTCTCTCGTCTAGCCTGCCTTTTACCAGTACAGCATCCAGAATATTCCAAGTGAAGTCTCACCAGCGCAGTACTGTCTTCCCTTTTCTGATGGGCGTTGATCTCCCTACACGTGGAAACGTAAAGGTTCTGACAATAGATCGCTCCATGAGGCCCACAAACTGTCTGCCCAACTACATCCTAGTGTAAAGCCACGGATTAACGTTTCTAATCCAGTCTGCCATCTTAGATCTCACCCCAGGCTGCCCCATTTAGTCACGAGCCTTTTGTATGAAATTCAAGTAAATCACCCCCACCTGATCTAATTCTCCGGCCATCCAATCACAGAAATTGATCAGCTTTGTTCAACGCAGTCTCCCTCTGGTAAAACCCGGCTGCCTTGGACACCACTGGACTACAGACAGATCGCCGCCTTTTCTTTCAGTAGATCTTCGTTATTTTTCCCACTGCTGAGGTCCAATTCATTGGCCTTATCATCCCCTGTTACCACTTTCTTGAGGAGGGACCACATCAGCCTTTGTCCAGGCCTGTAGGGCTACTCCTGTCTCCAGGATCCTTCCTCTCTGAGCTTCTTAATATCCTGCAGTATAACACATCTGGTCCTGGGGCTTTGATCACATTTAGCTTTGCTGGTTACCTTCAATCTTACCTCATACCTAGAATGATGACGATCCCTTTCCTATATATGCACCATCGATTGCTGCCCCTTCCTTCTCCAATCCCCTCTTCTGTGAGTAAGGAACAGAAATATTTATTTAGTGTTTCTATTTTTTATTATCTCCTCCACACATTTCTCATATCCCTCTCTGTCTGACAATAGGTCTTACCCTTGCTCTTCCTTTTTTCACTGACATACCTGAAGAAAATCTTGCCACCTCTCTTTACTGCCTTAGCTATCTTTTTTCCACCTGTATCATAGCTATCCTGACTACCTTCCCTGTATCTCTCAACCTTCCCAGAATAAGCCTTTTCAAGTTACTCCCTTCTGGCTCTTTTTCAGCCACTTCTCTGGAAAGTGCAGTGAAATGATCCATCACTCTGAGAACATAAGGAGTACTTAATCTCTACCGGATAAGTGCTGCTGGCCAAGGTTATCCAGTGATATTACATTTTCTGCATAACTATCTGGCCATTAGCCAGATATCGATGTTGAATATCCAGGGTTTTTGTGGCCGCCATGTGCAGCATTTAAAATAAACGCTGATCAAGGCAGCTGAATATCGTCTCAAAAGACATACCGAAGGGTCTATCAAAACCAATATCCTGCCTCTGGCAATGGCTAGTTTGGCTGACCAGGAACTATATCTGGTAGATGTCTCCCAGGAATTAATATTGCCATAGAAGGTCCTCTCTTCTCTGGAGAGTGCAGTGGAAGGATCCCGGGTCTCCCTCTCTCTCCCCACAGTAAAAGACATTGAACATGTCTCAGGAGGTCTTGTGAGAGGTGTCACAAGTGAGCGGTGTAAAGACCTGGGGTCGATGCAATGCGATTACACCCTGAGCACAGATCTACCTCAGCAGTAAAGTGTCTCGCACCATTAGCTCCTCACCCAAGCTCCTTGACCTTTCCAGCCTGTGCTCACATTCCTGCCTGTCTCGGGGCGTCTCCTATTAGGGGCACAGAGAGCAAGAGATGGGCGATATATTTAGATACCCTGGCAAAGGAACCTCAGCAAATCCATCCCTATAGACAGAGCACACCCACACCCACACCCACACCTACTGTAACCCTACCCTGGGAAGCCTTAATCCCAGAAAAGCCCAGCACTTAATCCCTGGAAGACTTAACCATCTTGTCCCTGCTCTCATGGGGCCGTGTTACTGACCTCTGACAGTACCCATTGGATATGAGGCAATGAAGAACTTAGATAAGCGTAGTCACAGGTTTCTCTGGTTGTATGAGAATAGGGTGTGATAGAAGAGCTATGTGCATGTCTGTGGGTTAGTAGGGGGTGCTGCAGGGCAGGAGTGAGGTGCATTGGCAGAGCTGTGCGTATGGGGGGCTTCAGTAGAAGAATAAACAGAGGTACCGTAGGGTAGGAATGAGGTCCACGGGAGGCAGTCCTGCACCATGAACTACAACATCTCCTGCTGGAAGAAACTAGGACTGCAGGAGCTGACGGCTCTCCCCACACCTAGGGCACCTGTACCATTCCCTACAGTGCCTCCTGCTGGGAGAGGCTGGGACTGCGGGAGCCACGAGCAGGATTTCACTCCTGCATCTGTTTGCGGATCAGCACACCCAAATGCTTCCTGTAGATTCAGAACTCTTCCTCCCCACTCTCCACGGCCAGTGGTTGCAACTCAGTCTGAATGCTGGAACACCTCTCCCAGGAACGCAAGCCCTGCTAACGGTACGCACGCCCCGCTTCTCAGAGGCGGATTTATGGAGGGAAGTGATGCGAAGGGGTGAGAGGGTTGAAGGGAGGTTGCTGTGTGCACAGTGAGGATGTACAGCATTATAGGAGGGGATATGGTCCGTGGGCATTTCTGTCCACAGCCTTTTGCAAGCTGGACAGGTAGTTGTAGTTGTTGTTATGGAAGGACAGACTAGATGGGCCTTGTGGTCTTTTTCTGTCATCATGTTTCTATGGACTTTGGACTGGACCTATCCCTTGGCGGGAAGCTGCCCAGAACCTGGGCTGTAGTTATGCCACACCGAACCGTCAGCCATTCCTGATCCAGCACAAGACAGGCAACAGACAGACTGTATCTCCCTTCCTGCAGTGAGGCACCTCTACACCTCCCATATACAGCTCTCTCTTTCCTTCTGATTTCCGTCTCTTTCTCTGATATATAGCTCTCTGACATTCATTTACATCCCTCTTGGAAATAAGGCTCTCTGCGATACCTCTTTCCCTCTGATATACAGTTCTTTTTTTCCTTTCCCATTGAGCGCCCCCTCCAGTTGCGAAGAGGCAAGTTCCAAGACACACATTGCAGGATTGATGCAACAGAGGGTGCTAGGTTTTGGCACAATGTTGTGAGCTACCATAAATGAGTTGTGCGCATAAACCAACTGCGCGCAAAGCCTTGGGTAGATATCGGCGCACGGCTTATTTAAATCCCACAGTAATGAAGATATTGGCTATTCATCACAGATCCAGAGAAGTGAGCAGATGACCAGAAGGCTGAGTGCAGGGTTTTCTAACACTGGGGATTTAACACTTGAGTCCGGAGCAGCCAAGTAGCCCCATTCCAGGAAGGAACTCTTTGTCCAGCCCTGGGTTTGAGCTTATATCTCAGTGCATGGTGGTATTTGTAGTCCCTGATTCTACCCATAATGCATCAAGATGAGATTGTGGAACTCCAGGACTGGCCTAACAACTCCCTCCTGGAACAGGGTAACTTGGCAGTTTCGTTTGAGTCACTGCGGGTACTGCTGCCCAGATGGGAATAGTGGGTATGGGAGAACCACAGGTCCTGATGGTTTTACAGCAGGAACAACTAAAGGTTTGGAAATGAATGTCTGGAAAAACTCTGACACAACCCCAGACATTGCACATAACAAGGAGAGGGTGTGTAGTGGCATCTTCTCTCCCAGGTCAGTCTGTAAATGCTGATCCAGGCCTGAGTTTGCCTCATTGCAATGCATGGAGCTGTGGTCTTGGACCCCCCTAGGGAATGTCACCTCCCAGCAAGAAATGAGGGCTAAACCGGGTCTCGATGAAGCAGTGACCCACAGGCCAGGCCTTGTTCCACTGAGAACAGATTTGATTTGATTGATTTAATACTTCACCTCTCATAACAAATATCGAAAGGGATTACAGGAAAATAAAAGTGTACATAATCAGCTCTGTAAAAAAAGAAAAAAATATGTATAACAAAATGTAGAAATAAAAGCAAAAACAAATTAATCAAGGCTCTCCGTCCAAAAAATGGGAATAAGAAGGTAAAGTTAGAAAACTCGGGGCACATTATCCGAGTCTGATAAGGCCATGGAATTAGGGTTGCCAAATGGCTCCTGTTGCACCCAACAGGCTTGATCCAGTCCTGGGTTTACCTCATTGCATGCAGGGACTTGTAGTCTTGCTTATCTTATGGATGCTTTTGAGAAATCAGAACTACATATCCCTGCATGCAGTGGGATAAACCTAGGACTGGATCAGGCTTGTTGAGTGCATCCGGAGCCACATGGCAACCTTAGAATGGCTGTGGTGCAGTGACATCATCAGAGTGAGTCCATTACCCACAATGCCCGGGGGCAACCAAGTTACCCAGTTCCAGGAGGGAGCTATTGGGTTAGTCCTGAATTTCTGGCAGCCCCCTCATGATGCACTATGGGATCTGCAACATTGAATCAAGCACTACACCGCTTTGGAATGTGAGTTCAAAATCAGGGTTGGCCAAGAACATCTCCTTCCTGGAACTGAGCAACTGCAGCAGTCTCTGGTATTTTTAGTTCCCTATGCTCTCTACATTATGCTGCAGTCTCAGGTATCTTCAGTCCTCTCTGCGCTGTGCTGCAGTCTCACAGGTATTTTCAGCTCACTGTGCTCTCTGGGGCAATAACGTGTGGGCGGCTTAGTGCAGCGCTTAGCATGGATTCTGTATGCAATTTACTGCGCTTGCAGAAAAGAGTTTAGCACACAAGAGAACTGTGTGCAAAGACTCGTGCAGACCTCAGCGCACCGCTCATTTAAATCCGATGGTAATGCAGGAATCAGCTATTGAGCTCCAGATGAAAAAGGTGTGCAGGTTTCTAACGCTTTGGCTCTAGCGCGTGGTCTCAGAAGGAGCAAATTGTTAGCTTGTCCTTCTGCTGCTAGCCTTAGAGAGGGTTTTCTGCCTTTCGTCTCGTTTGTGTGACGGGGACGAGCCAATGAAAAAGAGCAGCAGGAACTGAGGAGCTGAGGTGAATCGTATTGTCGAATGTGGGGTTAAAGGGAGGTGTCATGGCTGTGAAATGATGGGCAGTGCGCTTGAATGTATAAATCTGCTTGAGGCATCTAATGCACAGGCTCCTTTAGGTCCCAGCAGAATCTCTACGCAAACTATCGATTCTTCTGCCAACGCGCGCCTGATGCACGCAGGTCTCCGTGATGATCAGCGCCTTTCCCCATCCTTTGCAAGCGTTGAGCATAGTTTCTTTATATCTGGGAACTGTGCACTGAGCAATACAGTGCATGGCTCCAAAGAACAGCTTTACATATCAGCCTCTGCAGCAATATCTGGGATTTTTCCCTGTGCTCTCCCCGCTCTGCTGCAATCTCTGGCATGAGGTCCGAGCGCCAGGGGTGCAGATCTGTTTCCTCAGTTAAAATTAGGCATATAGAGCCTCAAGTCCTGGGGAGATGTGACAGGTCTCCATACATCAAGCGATAGCCCAGCAGGGCAGGACAAGGCAGGCAGGGAGGAAACCGTGGTGAAAGCTCTCAGGGGGTATCTGCCCCTGGCACATTAACGATACTATATAAAATTCACATGCGCGCACACACACACCCCCATGCACCTGGTGACGGTGCAGGGCAATCTTGCCTTCCTAGCACATAGAAAGCATCGCTTGTCTCTCTGTATTACAAGCTGAGACCTACCGGGTTTGGTGGGCACGGGCATAGCTGGTTGCGTCGCCCTCACTCCTTGGGTGCTGGTACACACTCCTTCCTTCAGGCATGCCCGGGACTCTTTAAAGACCTATGTTGGTCCCCGGAGAGTCACCTGACCCCTGGCCCCCTGCCAAATTCCTGAGCCCTTCCATAACCTTCTTTAAAACTTGGGAGGGGGAGAGAGTCTTGCCTTAATTTTAGCAGGAATAAGGAGCGGTGGGGGGGGGGGGGGGCTCAGGGATACACTGCAGGGTGCGGGCTACAGTTGCTTTTCCAGCAAGACTGAGGGAGAAGGCATGGCTTCCAGCACATACAGCCCCCTCCCCAAGGCATGTGTCTCCCATAAAAGCAAAGCCTTTGCTACTATTAAATATTTACATAGAGGTATGGTGCTGGGGGGGGGGGGGTGCGGCTTTTGCCTGCTAGAGCCTACAATCTAGTCAACACGGACAGAGTCTTCAGAAGTAAAGAAATTCCTCCTCAACACTGCCACCCTCCCCCCCACCAGGACCCCTCTCTCATACATAGCAGTGACACCTCCCTGGGCATTTCCAGACTCTCCCCCCTCCCCAGCAGGTCCGTCGATTTGCAATATGGTGCATTTTATGTGTCTCTGTACGCTTTTGGTGCACTCTTTCCTAGGGAAGTCTGAAGCTGCCCTGCGGTAGAAGGGTTGAGGGGGGGGGGAGGGGGAGGGTTCCACCTGTTTTCTGGGGCTGCTTTTTTCCCTGCCCAGTGGAGTAAGAAACCGATATCTGCCCATCCCCTCGTAAAACGCTAGGGCTCTTCAGCTTGGAGAAATGATGACTGGGAAGGGATATGATAGATGTTCATAAAATCATGAGTAGAGCAGAAATGTTAAATAGAGAACCATTGCTTAACCTTTCAAATTAATGCTAAAACTAGAGGACACTGAATGAGACAGACAAACTGCACTTCAAAAAGAAATAACGGAAATTATTTTTCACGCAGTGTATAATTAACTTGAAGAATCTGTTGCTGGGAGGAGGGGTGTCAATGTGACTAATGTACTGGGATTTCAAAGAGGTTTGGACATGTTCCTGGAGGAAATGTCCATACAAATTATTGGCAGGTAGACTGGAGAATGCTGTTGGTTATCCCTGGAAATGAGCAATGAGATATAGATCTTCTTTGTGGGATCTTCTGGGTATGTGTGATCTGGGCTGCCCACTGTCGGAATCGATTTTCTAGGCTTATTTTATGTTCTTATGTCATGTTTTACGTGAGGAACAGTGTGGACAAGTAGAACCACTGTACGCTCTCTCCCTTGGAAGCAAATAACTGAGTCCAGGCCTGTAAGCCCTGTGTCTAGTAGATGCAGGGTAGAAGTCTTTGACTGGGAACCAGTGATGCTCAGAAAGATCTGTGACTGGGAATATGTGACTTCTAGAGAACTCTGGCAGGTGTGTGACGTTAGGAATACTGCTGGTCTGTGGGCTCCTTTTCACGTTCTCCTGATCCTTCTGCCAGTGGGCCTGGGGCCTTGTATCCTGGACGATTCAGAGACACAGTGGCTGGGATTGGAGAGAAAAATCAAAGTGAAAAGAAAGTTGATGCCTGTGGGGACATATCAGATCAGGGCAGCTCAGCCCGGCCCATACCTAGCCCTGCGCAAGCGGCGCAGCTACACAGGGCGCAAAGGCTTAAGGGGCGCATTTTAGGTGTCTGCCGTTGCCTGCCACCGCCACCTTTTCTTCTCTCAGCGGCGGCAGGCAACGGAAGACAGCTAAAATGTGCTCCTTAAGCCTCTCGCCGGCATGCACATTGGTCGCGTCTCTTCTCTCCTGTCGTGGGGGGGGGGGGGGGCGTGCTCCCGATGTGCAAGTTGCAGAGGGCGTGATTTACTCTCGGTATAGCCCTGGCTCAGCCTATAGCAAATCCCACCCCATATAACTCAGTGAGGACTTCTCTCTGTCCGTCACACACTGTATCCCGTACTACAGGTCAATATGCAGCAGCACAAGAACACAGCCTGAGCTTAGAATTCCTGTTTCACTCTGCAGTGAGTGCACACAAAAACCATGTTAAAGCAAGAGTGAACACAAACAAAACACTCATATACCCAAGTAGCACAGTTTCTGTCACCCTTTCATGGGGCGCTGAGCACACACGGATGCAGGTGGCAATCATAGAACAGACACTGAGTATTGACTTCAGGTGTGAAATCTTCCCATGTCGTGGAGTGCTAAGCCTGTACGGTGCTACCCTGAAGGACCTCTCTTTATCTACAGCATGGGCCATTGAAGGAGATGGTGCAGAGGGGGAAGTGACCCTGCAAAGTGCTTAAACTGTTGCTAAGATTTCTCTGGCTGTATAATTAGATGAGAAAACCCTGCACCTGCTGCCATCACTTAGAGAATCTTCCGGCTGCTGACAGGACAGGGACACAGCCTCTGCACCTGGGATGCTCCTAGCTAAGGGACCCATGGGCGCCCCCTGGCATCCACCTTACCATGGGATAGGAGGCAGTGTACTATTGTGGATCAGAAGCTGGTTAAAAGACAGAAAGCAGAGGGTTGGGCTAAATGGCCAATTTTCCCAATGGAGAAAGGTGAATAGTGGTGTACCGCAGGGATCTGTGCTGGGTCTGCTGCTTTTTGACATATTCATAACTGACCTGGAAAGGGGAATAACGAGTGAGGTTATCAAATTTGCAGATGACACAAAACTATTCAAAGTTGTTAAAACCCAAGAGGATTGTGGAAAATTGCAAGAGGGCCTTGATAAATTGGAAGACTGGGCATCAAAATGACAGATGAAATTTAATGTGGACAAGTGCAAAGTTATGCACCTAGGAAAGAACAACACAAACTATGGTTATATGATGCAAGGTTTCACATTGGGAACCACCACCCAGGAAAAAGATTTAGGCGTCATCATGGATAACATGTTAAAACCTTCGGCCCAGGGTGCAGCGGCGGCCAAGAAAGCAAATAGAATGCTAGGTGTCATAAGGAAAGGAATGGAAAATAAAACAAAGGATATTATAATGCCTCTATATTGTTCCATGGTGAGACCGCACCTTGAATATTGTGTGCAATTCTGGTCGCCGTATCTTAAAAAGGATATAGCAGAATTAGAAAAGGTACAGAGAAGAGCTACCAAAATGGTCAAGGGGATGGAAGGAACCCGCTATAAGGAAAGGCTTAAGGGGTTAGGGCTCTTCAACTTGGAAAAACGATGGCTGAAGGGAGATATGATAGAGGTCTATAAAATAATAAATTGAGTGAAATGGGTAAACGTAGACCGCTTGTTTACTCCTTTAAAAAGTAGAAAGACTAGGGGACATGCAATGAAGCTACAATGTAGCCCATTTAAGACTAATCAGAGAAGGTATTTTTTCACTCAAACTCTTGAATTCATTACCAGAGGATGTATGTTTATGTTAATGAAAATTTGATATACTGTCCTTTGGGAGCACATCAGAGCGGTTTACAGTAAAAGAATATTTAAAATTTAGAAAAAGAAAGGAACTCTAATAAAACATAGAACGGAAATAGTTCATGGGAGAATGGGAGAAAGAGGGGACAGAGAGAGGGATGTACAAGAGGCAGGGGACGGAATGTCAAAAGCTTTACGGAAAAGATGGGTCTTGAGCTGTGCCTTGAATTTGGGAAATAAAGGTTCTAATTGGAGGTCCAGAGGGAGACTGTTACATAGGGAGGGGTCGAGAACGTAGAATGCAGAGTGGATTCTAGATGAGCCTATGAAGGGTGTGGGGGGGGGGGGCGTGGATGGAGCCAATTCATGTGGGGGAACGAGGGGCACAGTGTGCAGTGTGCAGTATGATGAGTGTGGAGAGATATTGAGGAATACAAGAGCAGGGTTGGACAGGTTCCTGGAGGAAAAGTACATAAACCATTATTAAAGTGGACTGGAGAAATCCACTGCTTATCCCTGGAATAAACAACATGGAATCTGTCTATCTCTTTGGGAACCTGTCAGGGATTTGTGACCTGGGGCACCCAGGTATTTTAACCCCTGGTTACCCTTGCTTCTGTTAGTGGCAGGGATTCCTGTCTGCCCACCTTCACCCCCACTGCTGTCTAAGCAGGTGAAGGACCCCAGCAATAGCAAGCAAGCATCCTTCTATTCATTTATTAAATGCTTTTCCTGAAAAAATGGCAATAATCGTCCTTTCAGTGGAGTCCACCTCAGAAAGGAATTCCCCCAGCTGCTGAGGACTGAAAGACTGGATCTAAGGTGACAGAATTCTGTCATGCTCAGTCTTCAGTTGCTGGTGAGTGGAGAAAACCCATACTGGACTGGCCTCAAGGGACAATTAGGAAACCATTATTAATGAGGACCCAGGAAATCCACTGCTTGTCCTGGGACAAGCACTGTGGAACCTATGTATCTTTTTGGGAAACTGCTAGGTACTTGTGATTTGGATTGGCCACTATTGGAAACAGAAAACTGGGCTTAATGGACCTTGGCCTGACCCATCATGGCATATCTAATGTTCTTATGAGAGGTACAAACATCCTTGTAACTGGGGGGTCCTAGAGGTTGCTTACCTGTGTGGCCCCAGTTACATCACGATTTACCATTTTAGAAATCACTACAGGGTTGCCGCACTAAATAATTTCAATGATTCATGCAGCAGTGCTGCCACTTGGTGGTTTTTTAGGGCACTACAACTAGAGAAACAATATATAAATGGATTTTTTTTTTATTCTTGGCCCTATAATCCCGATTTAAAGCGCTTTACCAGTTGTTTGATTAGTCATTCACAGGGAGTGCCGAGAAGGTGTCCTAGGATTGATTTTTCTTTGACTTGCACCAATCTGATGGCTTTTGTGTATAGACATTAATGGCCACGGGAGGGCAACGCTAAGTGCACCTGTGCCCTCTGGTGTCCATCTGTGGTATTACAGGACGTTTTTTTTTACCCCTGGTTTACAAGATCTGAAACATTTGCTTCTCAAGATCAAGGAATATAGTCTTCAAATGGGTCTGCACCTTAATGTTAAGAAGACAAAGATCCTGACAACTGGCAAAAAATCAATAGTTCATCACTGATGGAGAAGAAATTGAAATAGTTGACAACTTTAACTTACTTGGATCAACAATCAATAAAAGACTAACAGTCAAGAAATTCGATGACATATTGCTCTTGGCAGAATGGCTATGAAGGACCCAGACAAGATTCTCAGGAGAAGAGATGTCTCTCTCCATGCAAAGATTTGGCTTGTCCAGACTATGGTATTTTCAATACCATCATATGGATGCAAAAGCTGGACAGTGAAAAAGATTGAAGGAAGAAAATTGATGCCTTTGAATTATGGTGTTGGCGACGAATACCGTGTATACCATGGACTGCCCGAAGAACAAACCAGTCAGTACTAGAGGGGATCAAACCTAAGCTTTCCTTAGAAGCTCAGAGGACAAGACTTCGACTTTCATACTTTGGACACATCATGCGAAGAGAGAGATCATTAGAGAAAGACATCATGCTTGGGAACGTAGAAGGTCAACGCAAAAGAGGAAGGCCAGCAATGAAATGGATCGATACAATAACAGCAGCTATGGATACCACTCTATCAATAATGAGCCGTTTGGCTGAAGACCGAACTAAATTTAGGTCCTGTCCAGACAGTCACCAGGAGTTGACACCGACTCGACGGCACTTAACAACAACAAAACAAGTTGGTTATTTTGATTTTCATTTTTTCCTTCATTTTATTTAAAGTCCCGGTGAAACCACGGGGTTTTTGGCTATGCACAGTGATTACTTTAGAATAAATTTATACCCAGTGAATACAAATGGACCAACTAGACTCTCCAGTCTACTTTGCTAGCCCTGCAGTGTCATCCAAAAACAGACTTGACCTCTGGTTCTCACCTTCCTTTGTCCTCACTACTGTTGCCCTCTGTCTCAAGCACACTTCTGTTCTGTCCCTCCTTTTAACTACAAGTGATGACACTGCCCTTCTTGTACAAAACCTGCAAAGTGAAAATCTGCCTGACACCAAGACACTGATGGTCCTCAGAGGCATGGGTAGGAATGAGGGAACATATTGTATCAGAGTTCAATGTAGAAATGAATGCCTTATCATAATTCCCACAAATCTTTGCTTTGATGGAGAACTCCCTTCCACTTATGATGATTAAATATTAACTTAGATTGTATGCCCTCCGGGTTCATCTTGGATGAACTGCAACTTCCTGAGATAAATCCAATGAAATAAAAGAACTCCTCCCCTCCTTAGAAAATTTAAACAAAATAAAATATCAAACCAATAACATGACAGCTGATAGCATCCAGACGTTCTTAAAGCATCAGTTTTCCAGGAGTTGGGTGCTGGATTTAGTAAGACCAATATTATGGGTTCAAATCTCCTCTCTCTTCCAGATTTCCTCTCGGTGTCTGAACGGGTTCATGCCCTTTTCCATCATGCTAGTTTGAAAAGTGACCACAAGAGGGCGCCATTATATTAAAAAAAAAATGCTGCGTTTAAAGTACAAAGTGCTCATTGCTGCCCTCCTGTGGTTGTTCTCCATAATATGTATTAATCCACTATACCGAGTTACTGCATCATTCTCACCTGTTTGATTCTGCATCTGCCCCTTCTATCTGTGCCCTTCTTTTCTATTGCCAACTCCAGACTTTGATCCTTCCACTTTACTGTTCCTTATGCCTAGAATCCTGAGTCTGTGCGTCAGGCTTCATCTCTGGCCCTTTTCAAATCCAGGCTGAAAACTCACCTCTTCGAGGCCACTTTTGGATCCTGATGTGTTTCTTTATCATTCGCCTAGATGTGTCCTTGTCCTCAGCTGTTGTGTTGTCTGTCTTGACTAGATTGTAAGCTCTGATGAGCAGGAACCGTCCTCTACATGTGTCTGTCCTGGAGATGAATGCATGGCTGCACGGATGGTGTCATAGAGAGTGTTTCGGTTACCTGGACAATGGGATAATTTTCCAGGGACTGCAGAGCAGAGATTGCATCCACCTATCCGAGGAGGGTCAAAGTGTCTTCACCAGCAGATTGGCTAACATAGAAACATAGAAATATGACGACAGAAAAAGACCACATGGCCTATCTAGTCTGTCCTTCCATATCAACCACTACAACAGTCCCCTTTTACCCTTTAGAGATCCTCTGTGTTGGTCCCATGCTTTTTTGAATTCAGTTACTGTCCTCATCTCTACCACCTCCACTGGGAGACTATTCCACGGATCCACCACTCTTTCTGTAAAGAAATATTTCCGCATATCACTCCTGAATCTATCTCCCTTCACCCTCATCCCATGTCCCCTCGTAGCAGAACTTGCTTTCAATTGAAAGAGGCTCTCCCCCTGAACATTTATGCCACTGAGGTATTTAAACATCTCAATCATATCACCCCTATCCCGCCTTTCCTCTAAGGTGTACATATTAAGATCCTTCAGTCTGTCCTCATATGCTTTATAAGGAAGACCACTAATCATTTTAGTAGCCACCCTCTGCACCGATTCCATCCTGCACATCCTTTTGAAGGTGCGGTCTCCAGAATTGCACACTATACTCCAAATGAGGTCGCACCAAAGACTTATACAGAGGCACCATTACCTCCTTTTTTTCTGCTAGCCATTCCTCTCCGTATGCACCCAAGCATCCTTCTAGCTTTTGCCGTAGCCTTTTCTATCTGTTTAGCCACTTTAAGATCATCAGACACAACCACGCCTAGGTCCCGCTCTTCTTTAGTGGACAAAAGTACTTCACCCCTATACTATATTGCTCCCTTGGATTGCTGCAGCCCAAATGCATGACCTTACATTTTTTAACATTAAATCCTAGCTGCCAGATTCTAGACCATTCTTCAAGCTTAGCTAGATCCCTCCTCATGTTATCTACACCTTCCTGGGTGTCTACTCTTTTGCAGATTTTGGTATCATCTGCAAAGAGGCAAACCTTACCCGACAGCCCTTCTGCTATATCACTAACAAAGATGTTAAAAAGAATCGGACCAAGGACAGATCCCTGGGGCACACCACTGGTAACATCCTTCTCCTCAGAGTGAGCTCCATTTACCTGTACTCTTTGTCGCCTCCCATCCAACCAATTCTAACCCAAGCAGTAACTTTAGTGTCCATCCCTAGGGTGCTCAGTTTGTTTATAAGTCACCTGTGAGGAACAGTGTCAAAGGCTTTACTGAAATCTAAATACACCACATCTAGGACTCTCCCTCAGTCCAACTCCCTGGTCACCCAATCAAAGAAATCAATCAGATTTGTCTGAGAAGACCTGCCTCTGGTGAATCCATGCTGCCTCGGATCCTGTAATCCGCTGGACTCCAGAAACCTCACTATTTTCTCTTTCAGCAGCGTTTCCAATAATTTACTCACCACCGAAGTTAGACTAACCGGCCTGTAGTTTTCAACCACATCCTTACTTCCGCTTTTGTGTAAAGGCACCACATGAGCCTCTCTCCAGTCCTTTGGCACCACTCCCGACTCCAACGAGGCATTGAAAAGGTCAGTCAGTGGAGCTGCTAGAACGTCCCCAAGTTCCCTCAGTATTCTAGGTTGTATCCCATCCAATCCCATCGCTTTGTCTACTTTAAGTTGAGCTAGTTTCTCACGAACACAGTCTTCTGAAAATTGTTCAAGATGTCCCTCGCTTCTGTTCCTGTTTGTGGGTGTTTTCTGAGGTCCTGCTCCTGGTTCTTCATCTGTGAACACAGAACAGAAATATTTGTTAAGCAATTCCACTTTATCCTCATCAGCTTCTACATATTCCTCCCCTTCACTCTTGAGTCTGACAATACCACTTTTGCCCTTCCTCTTCTCACTAACATATCTGAAAAATGTCTTATCCCCCCATTTTATTGCATTGGCTATTTCCTCCTCCTTTTGAATCTTTGCTTTCCTGACTACTTTGCTAGCTTCTCTAATTTTTTCCAAATACAGATGCCTGTCTTCCTCTCTCTGTGATCTCTTGTATTTCATGAAGGCCTCCCTCTTTTTCTTCACTTTTTCAGCTACTTCTTTCGAAAGCCATAGCGGTCTCCTTTTCCTTTTACCTTTATTTACCATTTTAACAAAAATATCCCCTTTCAGTTTTGCCCACTATTTTTCTACAACCCCCAGCTGTTCCCATTCCACTAACGACTCCCTGAGGTATTGGCCCATCTTGGCAAAGTTAGTCTTCCTAAAGTCTAAGATCCTCACCTTTGAATGGATTCTAACAGCCCTAGCCCTAATACTGAACCACACCATCTGGTGATCACTGGATGCAAAATGATCTCCCACTACAACATCAGAAACACTTTCACCATTGGTAAGCACCAAGTCCAGTATGGCTCCTTCACGTGTGGGGTCTGTTACCAATTGCCTGAATAGTTCTCCCTGTAGAAAATCCAGGATCTCCTTACTTCTAGATGATACTGCAGCAGGAATGTGCCAATCAACATCTGACATATTGAAATCTCCTATCAGTAGCACTTCCCCTTTCCTAGCAATGCTGCGCATGTCTTCAGTTAACTCTCTGTCCACCTCTTCCTCTTGTGAGGGAGGTCTGTATATCACGCCAATGTAAATAGATTTCTCTTTCCCTCTTTCTAGTTTAACCCACAATGCCTCCTCTCTCCCTTTTAAGCTCTGTAATTCCAAAGCTTTAATAGTAGTTTTTACATATAGTGCCACTCCTCCTCCCCTTCTTCCTACCCTGTCCTTTCTGAATAAAGTATAGCCAGGTATAGTTACATCCCAGTCATGGTTTTCTGTGAACCATGTTTCTGTAACTGCCACTAAATCCAAGTCAGCCACTCCCACCAAAGCTTCAACATCAGGGATCTTATTTCCCATGCTACGGGCATTTATACACACTGCTTTCCATATGTTACCCCTGTTACCCATTTCCATAAAGGTATTTAATGTATCACTTTCCTGGGGGCTTTCACTTACCTGGGGGCTTTCTTCACCCATCCCCAATGAATCTAGTTTAAAGCTCTCTTCAGTAGATTAGCCAGTCTACTACTGAAGACGTGTCAACCTTTCTTGGACAGATGGATGCCATCTCTGCTCTGCAACCCTTGGAACAGCATCCCATGGTCTAGGAAACCAAAACGCTCTCGATGACACCATCCACGCAGCCATGCATTCATCTCCAGGATGCGAGCCTCTCTGCCTTGGCCTTTACCCTCAACAGGAAGGATTGAAGAGAACACCACCTGTGCACCTAACTGCTTCACCCTCTGTCCCAAAGCTATGAAGTCACTTTTGATATGCTCAGAGGGATACCTGGCAGTATCATTTGTTCCAACATGGATTAGCAACATTGGGTAATAGTCAGTGGGCTTGATGAGTCTCGGCAAACTCTCCGTAACATCTTGGATTTTGGCACCAGGCAGACAGCATACCTCCCTGGACATCAAGTCTGGTCGGCTAACCTACTGAAGATGGCTTTGAACTAGATTCGTTGAGGATGGGTGAAGAAAGCCCCCAGGTAAGTAAATCATTAAATACCTCTGTAGAAATTGGGTAAGAGAGGCAATATCTGGAAAGCAGTGTGCATTAATGCCCGTAGCATGGGAAATAAGATCCCAGATGTTGAGGCTTTAATGGAAGAGGCTGACTTGGATTTAGTGGTGGTTACGGAGACATGGTTCACAGACAACCATAACTGGGATATAATTATACCGGGCTATAATTTATACAGGAAGGATAGGGTAGGAAGAAGGGGAGGTGAAGTGGCACTATATGTAAAAAATAATACTAAAGTTACAGAATTACAGGGCTTACGAGGGAAGGAGGAGGCACTGTGGATTAAACTAGAAAGAGAGAAAGGGAAATCTTCTGCACTAGGGTGATATACAGATCTATGGACGGAGATTTAATTGAAGACATACGTAATATTGCCATGAAAGGAGACGTGCTACTGATAGATGATTTCAATATGCTGAATGTGGATTGGCACATCCCTGCTGTGGTGTCATCTAGAAGTAAGAAAATCCTGGATTCTCTACAGGAAGAACTATTCTGGCAACTGGTCATAGAGCCACATGTGAAGGGGCCGTACTGGGCCTGGTGCTTACTAACAGTGAAAGTGTTTCTGATGTTATATTACTACTACTGAACATCTCTATAGTGCTACAAGATGCACGCAGCGCTGCACAGACACATGTAAAAGATGGTCCCTGCTCGTCGGCGCTTACAATCTAGTCAAAAGAGTCAGCACAGTATATATGCAGCAGCTGTAGTCATGGGATACATCTAGGGGGAATGGTTAGAAAACACAAAGGGGAGCAGGTGAGTCAAAGCAGCAGCGAAGAGGTGAGTTTTCAGCCTGGATTTCAAAAGGGTCAGAGAAGACGCCTGATGTACAGACTCAGGTAGTTTGTTCCAGACATAAGGAGCAGCAAGGTGAAAGGAGCGAAGTCTGGAGTTAGCAGTAGAAGATAAGGGCACAGATAGAAGAGATTTGCCAGAAGAGCAGAGTTCCCGAGGAGGGGTGTAGGGAGAGGTAAGAGAGGAAAGGTAGTGAGGAGCTGCAGAGTGAATGCATTTATAGGTCAGCAGGAGAAGTTTGAACTGGATGCGGAAACGGATAGGGAGCCAATGAAGTGATGAGAAGGGGTAATATGGGCATGACGAGGATGGCGGAAGATTAGCCGCGCAATAGAGCATTGAACAGATTGAAGGAGATAGTAGGAGATCATCTCGCATCCAGTGATCGCCAGAGAAGAGTCACCAAAATAGTAAAGGGGATGGAAGGATGCCCCTATGAGGAAAGACTTAAAAGATTAGGGCTCTTCAACTTGGAAAAGAGACGGCTGAGGGAAGATATGATAGAGGTCTATAAATTAATGAATGGAGTGGAAAGTGTAAACGTAGATCAGAAAGTAGAAAGACTAGGGGACAAAAATGAAGCTACAATGTAATCCATTTAAGATTAATAGAGGAAAATATTTTATCACTCAATGCGTAATCAAACTCTGGAATTTGTTACCAGAGGATGTAGTAAAAGCTGTTAGTGTAGCTGGGTTTAAAATAGATTTGGACCGTTCCTAGAGGAAAACGCCATAAACCATTATTAAAGAGGACCCAGGAAATCCACTGCTTACCCCAGGACGAGCATTGTGGGATCTATGTAGCTTTTTGGGAACCTGCCAAGTACTTGTGATCTGGATTGACCACTGCTGGAAACAGGATACTGAGCTTGATGGATCTTGGTCTCACCCAGTATGACATATCTTGTGTAAAATATAGGCGGCATTTTTGCCCCTGTTGCCCACTCCATTCCACTGGCTATGCTTTTCCTTGCATCATTTTATTAGTCAGAATGGGAATGTCCCAGGTGATCAGAACCTCTTCATCCTCTATAATTCTCTGAGGGTCACGATCCCAGCGCTTTTCGGGCACAGTGATGTTGTATTTACGGAGTTTCCAGTGGATGAGGGGTGCTACTTTGTTGTGCCTTTCTATACAGAAATTTTCTGCCATCAAAACCTCACAGCCAGGTATGAGGTGAGTCACTCTTTCCAGCTCTCTCTTACAGAATTGACATAGGTCAGTTTTGCCAGTCTTTTCCGTGCTCACTATAAACCGTCTTATCTGTAATCCGCTGTTCTGGGCTGCAGCTATCAATCTCTCATCCTTTGGTTTCAGTTCACCTCTCCTTAAACCGTTCATGTGCCCGTTCTTGATTGACAAAAGGTTCCTGGAATAGTGCCCTGTATTTCCACAATTTCCTACTTGTTTTTCCTTGTTTGCTGATCTCATTCTTTGAAGGGTTTTTGCTCTTGTTTCTGTCTTTCCTATCTTCTTCCTTTTGCGATGCTCTGTACTTTGCAAATACAAGCCCTTTAGCTCTTTGTTTGTCCGCCATCTCTTTGGAGAATTATAATGGCTTCCTTCCCCTTTCTTTCCCCTCTTAACGCGCCTGTTGCCCTTTTCCTAGTTCCTTTCAGTTTGGCCCACTGTCTTTCCCCCTTTCCTTATCTCCTCACACCCTGCTGGTTCCTCTCTCAGGTATCACCCCCCGTTCAGGACAGATGATTTTTGGAATATGGATGGAGACCTCCAGGTGCTTCTCTTCTCAGTAATGGAAGTGTTTTTTTTTCTCCTTTTGCACTTTCTGGGTACTGGACTGACGTATAAATATATCAGAGAGCTCTTGAAGTAATGAAGCGCTGTCACATTTCCGTTAAGTGATATTATCATTCATCTCCGCTCCCATCTCCTGTAGCGAGAGCTCCAGTACAGTCAATGCTGGAGGAAACAGGAAGGTCCCTAAACTGTGATTCCTTATGCTGTTCTCTCCTTCTGAACCCACTGCACCAGAATCGGGTCTCGGGTACTAGTTCTGCAGCAGAGGGACCCAGGAGAGCAGAAACTTCACTCATAAGCCCCTTCCGTCCACACACACACGCCTGAAATTATTAGAGCAGAGATATTCCACTGAAAGTCTGATTCCATGAAACCACTTAGTGACTGCTGGTTTCAATGCAGAACTACAATTTATCAATTTAACTAGAATGAATGAGCCAATATTTTTAGCTCTGATTTGAGTCCTAAATGCAGAGCTTTGAGACTTCATAGGAACTGAATGGTCTCTTAATCACTGGTAGCTTGTAGCAAGTGGGTTTTCACTAGAGGTTCTGCTCGCCCTTACAGATGCTGGGCCCAGAGATGGTGAAAAAGACGTTCTGAAGGATGAAATGCGTGAAAAGCTGCTGGCCCAAGGATTAAGTGCTGAATTAGTAGTGCCAGAGATGTGGGTACAAATTGCAGCATACCACAGCTGCACCTAGTGAAAAAGAAGAGGTAGCACTGGAAAACATTTAGCTTTCTCCCTTCAGGGGGGACATGCACCCACAACTCTCATAGTGCAATGGAGAAACTCAGCCCACTACTCTGACTGCAGCTGTTTCCCTTTTCTGTACCAAAGCTAAAAGAAACCCTAGGCTGGCTTTGAACTCACTACCTAGGGGTGACTAAGTTGCTCACCCTTAGCTCCAAGCTACAGCAGCTTCTGACAGGAGGGTTTGTCCAGTGACTCTTCTCCATCCTAGAGGACTGCGGAGGCCCAGAGATGCAGAAAGGAACGGTCAGAAACACTTCCAATGTGAGCTCCTCACTGGCTCAGTGGTATGGTGCTGGGCTTGTAATACCAAGTCTGTTGGTTCAAGTCCCACCACAGCAGAGATGGCTTGGATGCCGACCTTGTCCAAGAGAGTTGTGTTAGTACCACATGTAATAGAAGGCAGGTAGTTTTAGGATATTTTTGGCTATTTTTCATAGGAAAAAGCAGCATAACCCTGGCTGATGGTGGCTCTCCTCAGCTATTAGGGTTTTCCCCCAATATACTTGATATGCATACTTGATATGCAGGTCTATCTGACCCCCTCCTCCCCATCCACCCACACCACTTACCTGCTCTGGCCCCACCTAGCTTCTGGCTAAGCTAGACTCGAACCCACAACCTCCTATATTGGAGTAAAGCACCTTTAGCCGCTGAGCCACCAGTCAGCCAGTTCCTAGTCTTTTACTTTTTCTTCCCCTTATACCTCTCATCCCTTGATTTGGCTCTAAAACATAGGCAGCATCTCCTCTCACCATGGGATTTGAACCCACAACCTCCTAGATTGGAGTAAAGCACCTTTAGCTGCTGAGCCACCAGTCAGCCAATCTCTAGCCTGCTGCTTTTTCTTCCCTTTATACCTCTCATTCCCTGACTTGGCTCTAACACATAGACAGTCTCCTTTCATTGGAGGACTTGCATCCACAAACTTCTGTATTGGAGTAAAGCTCTACAGCTGCTCAACCACCAGTCCGTCAATGTCAATGTCTCCTTCCCCCCCCCCCCCCCCCATTGGCTTTTGGCTACCTTTCCTCCCTCTATTTCTGATTTGGCTTTAAAAACAAACACCAGACACAGGAGTTAAACTCACAGCTTGTCCAACTGACATCTAGCTGATTTTTCTCCCCCTTACACCTCACTTTCCCCTGCTTTAGTTTTAAAGTAAACGCTGATTGCCCTCCCCTCACAGAATTTGAGCCCACAGCACCTCAGTATAGGAGAGGCATCTTCTCCACCGTTGCCTTAAAATTCTGCTCAAGCCCTTCAATCTGGCTTTACTGAGACGACTCTTGCCAAAGTCTCCAGCGACTTCTTCCTGGCTAAATCCAAGGGCCTTTACTCAGTCCTCATTCTTCTTGACCTTTCTTCTGCTTTTGACACTGTTGACCACAACCTTCTGCTCGACCCATTGTCCTCTTGGTTTTAGGGGCTCTGTAATCTGTACTGCACTGGTTCTGCTCCTGTTTCTGCATTCCTTCTACTGCTCCTCACTACCTTTCCTCTCGCCTCTCTCCCTACACCCCTCCTCGACTGGCTTGCTTCTCTCTATGTCCTTTTCTTCCACCGCCAACACCAGACTTTGATCCTTTCAGCTCGCTGCTCCTTATGCCTGGAACAAACTAGCCGAGTCTGTGCGTCAGGCTTCATCTCTCCCTGTTTGCAAATCCATGCTAAAGGCTCACCTCTTTCAGGCTGCTTTTGGAGCCTGATGCCTTGTTTTCCTTGTGTCTCCTTATTCTACTCTATTGTATTGTCTGTCTCAATTAGATTGTAAGCTCTCATGAGCAGGGACCATCTTTTAAATGTTTCTGTACAGCGCTCCGTACGCCTTCTGGCACTATATAAATGTAGTGAACCCACAGTAACTCAGTCTATGGTATTGGTGCTATCAGTTCCTAACCTACTTTTTCTGTCCCTTATAACTTTCATTTCCTGATTAGGCTTGAAAATAAACTTAAACGTCACTTTTAATCTGGGGATTTGAGACCAGAGTCTTTACGATATAAAGCAGCTACGCCTCTCGCTGGACCACTAGTAGAGCTGAACCTGATTTTTTTTCTCCCTTATACCTTTAATTTTCGGATATGGCTTTAAAACAAAGACAAGCGACTCTTCCATCAGGGAACATGAACCTACGGCCCTTTGCCTAGTGGGAGTAAGAGCTTCCCCAGGATGGATCAGAGGGTATAACAGAGACTCTCCTAAACACCCCTTTTTTTTAGAGAGCTTGAGGGAGAAAGTCTTAACCTCCTGCCCCCCTCTTAGAGGCTGTGAAGGAGACTGTCATAATCCTATCCCACGCCCGGTACTGTAGTTTTAATGGAAAAACATTTTTTTTAAATTTCTAGAATTTAACAAATTAAATCCAAGTAACTGCTTGTACAGAAAAATAACATGGAAAGATCTCATTTATCAGCATAGGAAAATAACTAATAAAAGAGGAAAAAGTAAACAATCATTGCATATATGACTAGGCATATCTGGTCCCAGAATATCTATCTACCGTGATCGCTCTTTACGTCCCTGCTAGGGCCCTTCGTAGGTTTCGCTTGCATATACCATCTCCCTCCTTAATCAAGTATGACACGATCCGAAGATCCACTTCTCTGCCGTGCCCCGGCCTTGTGAAATTCATTACCTACTACATTACAGATAAAACTGAACCTAATAAAGGTTCAAAAACCTATCTGTTTGAGACGGCCTTTGGAGTAATTATATCTCCTGAGTAGATGGTGCTCTCAGGTGTTAGGATGCCTGTTGACCCCTTCCCCCCATGTATATGGTTATTAATACATGGTCTGTTATTGATCTTTCTCCTAGTCCTTTCCTGTCATAAATACTGGTGTTCTTTTCATGATTTTTAGATGGCTTTCCTTTGATTTTATTGTAAACCGCAAAGCTTGATCACAGATTCGCAGTGTATCAAATAAATACAAACACACTCTAGCCCACAATCATAGCTGGGACCCAATAAGAATGGAAAAGGAAACATACTACAACAAATAAAGAAAGCAAAGCATATCAGAGAGTCATCCAAAACAGATTATGAGAGAGTTATCTGAGCAGGTGGGATAGCCATGCAAGAGTTTCTAAAAGCAAGCAATTGAGAAATTCAAAGATGATGTAGGTTGCAGTCTCCAATTTAATAATACACTTGCAAGGGAATTTTAGGGGAAAAAAAAAGGGCACCTATATGCTGAATCCTAACAATATGGCCCACGGAGGACGGCGTGGAGGTGGATTGGAGAAGAGCGAGTGAGACATCCTCGATCTACCTTTCTTTTTCTCCATTGCAGGATTGGTGAAAAGCTCCTTGAAACATTTCCACCTCCTCAGGCTGGTGGGGTGGGAGAAGTAAGGAGGGAGGACAGTTGTTCATGGTCATTAACCTCCTCTCTGCTCTAATCCTGAACCTGCTCTGGGATTTCAGAACTGTACTCAAAACTGAGGGAGTCCCAGGCACCGCACAGAAAGGAATTCAACTCATGTGTTTCCAGGGGTAGTTCAGTACGATCAGTATTTCCCTGTGCCCAGAGAGCTTACAATGTATGTTTGTATCTGAGCCAACAGAGGGTTAAGTGACTTGCCCAAGGTCACAATGAGAAGTGGTAGGATTTGAATCCTGGCTGCTCTATGCATTAGGCTACGCTATCAGCTGCGGGCAGGCACTGGGAATACTGGAAAGCTAGAAGATATGTAGGATTCTGTGCTTGAGTGTTGATAAATTAGAAATCTAGGTGTTTATTTTCCAGCAGGTTTGGCTGTTTGAGGGTACAATTAAAAGCAGTGTTTATTCACCCCAAGTACAAATGCCATGAAACGTTTTAGTGAAATCAAATACGTACATTTGTGGCACTTAGGAGATTTCAGCACAGAAAAGACACAAAAACTGAGGCCCCAAACCAGTAAGAATTTTTAATATTGGAAAATCAGCAATAAAACCATGTGCTCAAGGTTAGAACGGTGCACATAGAAACACTGACTGACAAATTGATTGCAATATAAATAAAACCCCCACCTCTCTAATTCAGCTTGGATTTTCACTCTTCTAGGGCTGAATCTTTACAGCAGCTCAGGGCATCAGCATGGGAGCAAAAGGGTCACAACGAGGTGATGGAGCACTTCGACATAGACGACCCAAGATCCCTGGTGGACCCCCAAACTTTCCCCCAGCTCCCTGGGCTCCCATGATGCACTCCTAACTCTCTTCTAAACAATACCAAACCCCACCCTCGGGGCTCTTTGGTGCAGGCACCCAATACAGGGAGAGCCTTGAACAGAGAGCCTCCAGTGCTGGACCAAACACCCTCCCCCTCCCCAATAGCAATTATACTTCCCTGCTGTGGAGAGCTGTCCAATGGCAACCGTGTCTTTGCAGCCATCTTGGAAAATGGTGGCACTTGACCCGTACTGATGCATCGTATGCATTGCTAGAGGGTCACACACCACCATTTTCCAAGATGGCAGTGTGAAGACAGGGTTGCCATTGGACACATCCCTATACCTAGGTACCCTGGATCAGGTAGTCCCAGGAGGGGAGCTGCAAATATCCAGAGTGGTGGGGGTGGAAGTGTCTGGCATTGTTAGGGGTCCAGGTAGCCCTATTCTTTTGAAATGTCTCCCCTTCCTGTCAGTGCTTGAGCCAATCCCCGCTCCAGCTGTGCCAGGGAGGTATTTACTCACACTGCAGCGTGCATCACATTTTTCTGACAGAAAACGTTTTCATGTCACCGGGATTTACAAGCCCTTGGTTTAGTGAGAAAAAGGGGGGGGGGGGGTTAACACATGGGTACAATGCAGCTTACTAGAACACTTTTTGCAGATCGCTTACTGCCTGAGCGGAGGATACAAGACAAGCCAGAGGAGGGCTGAGAGAAGACTAGCAGAAATCCTATATTTCAATTCTTCTGCAGCGGAATGTTTTTATTAGTTAAAACCTCAGACCAGAAATCAGCTCCTGGAACTTTCAGGACTGAAAAGAGAAGAGGTGCATTTAATCAGTTCCTACCCTCAGTGGTGTTAGGAGAGAGTTTTTACAGGAATTAAGCAATGTTTCAGCAGCCGACCACACTCACCCCCTCAGCTCATTAAATACGTATTTTCCCATTAACAGGAAACTTCGCCCATGCACTAGGAACCCCTGGGGAAAGAGGTGCAGGGTGAGACTTTCCTAGATTTTCAGATGCCTCCAAACTCCGCAGGCAGGATTAAAAGGAGATGTTTCACCATCAAGACAGTAGCCTGGAGCTTTCCTTTGATGCTAGGTGCTCTGCGATCCTTGCAATCCACTTCCAGCTCTGGGGTGCTACCAGTACTGGCTTCTCACCCTTTGGGACGCTTTATGCCCGAGGTGGCCACCAGAGGTCAGCAGTGAGCAGCAACAGACAGGAGAAAGCGAGTACAACTCTGCCACCTGGTGGACATTTCCCAGAATACAAGAAATACATGTATTTTCAAAAAAAATGTTCCTGTTCCACCTCTTTTGAACCCAAATTTCACATTCCACTTTTTTTTTTTTGCTGTAACCCCAAAAAAATGTAGATACTGCAAATAGGTATAGAGAAAACAGAAAAGGTATGGAGGAAAGGAAGTGCTAAATGTTCTGTTTGGGTTTGAAGTGCTCAGCTCGCCTCACTTCTGAAATCCACTCCAGTACGCTCTTGAACTCAACCCCCCCCACACCCCACCCCTCTACAGTTGGGCTCTGGCAGCTCCCAGTCTCCACCCATCCCTGATCCCCTTCCATCTAACCTCTCCCTAGGCTGCTTTGCAAAATGTCCCAGCCTAACAGCCTGGTGAACAGCTGAAGCGGCCACTCCCCACTGTGTCAGAGTTTCGAACTATATTTTTAACCCCCTTCTCTTTACGCTCCTTGGACAGTCTCCCTGACCTGGAAATCAGCTGGCACTGGGGTGAGGAGGAGTTACAGGTTACTCACCAACCAAGTCCCCTGAATCCAACTTTGTCCCTTTCACCTTCCTCTGCCATTTGCATGATAGCCCCCCTCACGGTAAAATTGAGTTTCTGATGTCCTTGACTCGGTCCCTGCTTTATGAGGTCCCAGAGGGCTTGGCCAGAGCACAGGAGAGTCTAACAGCCCTAAAGAGACATTATGTAAACAGATGAAGAGATAAAAACATTCTACAGAACAGTTACAGGATTATTAAAAACAATTTATTATCTGGTGGTAACCACTCGGTAAGTGCACTCACACACTCCAATTCCATGCTAAAGGAGGCAGAAGGCCCATGGACACAATGTCCTTTTACTAGCACACCCTGGCATGTTAACACCACACCCAGGGTGCCGGCAGCCCATGGGCACAAGGAACATCCTGTGATCCTACCACTGAGGCCCAGGGGGTCCCGCCCACTCACACAGTCAGAGTCGGCCCTGGCCTTCCCCCTTACCCTGCTCTGCTACCCCACAAGCGCAGCACGTCCAACCCCAGGCACACACTGTGCATCTGCTCTACAACACTGTCCTCGAGTAAGAGCTGCCGGGACAGACATCCACAATGATGCTCTTCCGTGAACCTTTCCGCAGCCGCATCCTCAGCCTGGCTCCTGTACGGCTCGCTTGGAGAGGAGCCAGGAGACTAACATCCAGCAAGGGTACATGAGGTTCGCTAGTATCAGCGGACATAAAAACATCCAGGTACAGGAGGTAACCCTTCCCCTTTCCCCGCCGGCTGCTGGTTCCTTCTGGAGTTCACAGCAATATGTAAATACTCTGGGGTGAGAGATATGACCCGGGAGAGGTGGGCACATGCGGAGGCCCAGGGTGTACAGCTCACTCCTTCACGAGTCGGTAGGTATGATACTGTGTGCCGCGCTCACTGGTGGAGACCTCGAAGACGTAAGCCACGCACAGGAGAAGCTCTTGCGTGTCCCGATTAGTGACCACCTGCAGAGAAAGTAAAGAAAGGTTTATTATGTGCAGGGCTGGCCCCTGGATTGGTTCAAGGTGTAGGGGCCGCAGACAAACCTTAAGCCTTGCTGGTGTCAGAATCTACTGTTAAACTTTGATTGCCTTCTTTGCTAGCTCTCAGAAGCTGCCGCCCAAGGTGACAGCCTAGTTTGCCTAATGGCTGGGCCAGCCCTGACTATGGGTGTGTGGGGGAAGAGAGGCATGGCATTATCTGAAGGAGGTGGAGAGAATTTAGGAGAGTTTGGTCTGTGCCCAGCATCAGCGCAGGTCATGCTCCCTTCCTGCTCATAAGAACATAAGATTTGCCATCTCAGGTCAGACCAAAGGTCCATCAAGCCCAGTATCCTGTTTCCAACAGTGGCCAATCCAGGTCACAAATACCTGTCAGGTTCCCACAAAGTAGCATCTCCCCTTTATTACCCTCCCAACATAGCCTAATGTCGCCCGCCACCTCACAGTGTGCAGTGTCTCCTCTTTCCTTGCCCCTCATGTGGGCAATCAACCCTTCCCTTCCCCCCAGGCATCCACCATCTTCCCTACCATCTCACCTCGGCGGTGGGGGGGGGGGGGGGTGGGGGCCCTGCAACCCCTCTACGTGCTTCAAAGCAGATCACAAGCAGCCGCTTCAGCACCGTGGCAGGCCTTGAAGCCCCCACGCACAGAATCAGCCTGCTGCCCCCCCCCCAATCACAGGGGGCAGGAGCGGCAGGCTACGAGTACGCACATGCGGAAGGTGCTTCAAGGCCCATCGCAGCACCAAAGCAACTTTCTCTGTTGTTACTTTGAAGCATGGTGTTGGGATCCTGCTGGTGGCTCCGGGGGTCTGCAATCCTAGGCGGACGGGCCACCGCTGTCCACGCCTGCAGAGAAAAAGAAACCGTACAGCATAGCTCTGGAGCAGAGATTCCCAGGTTTTTTGGTGGTTTGGCCTCCTTACTGACCTCCCAGTTCATCCTCACCCCCCTTCCCCTACGCCCCCTCCTCGCCAGTTCCCTCTTCTCCCCAGCGCTCCCTGTTGTGTCTTCTCCAGTTCCTGGACTCCCAGAGGTACATAGGTCACAGCTTGGAAATGACTCTCTTGAGAGGGGGTGAAGGGTGTGCTAGTGGAAAGTGGGTTGGGGATAAGGGGTGGTTAAGGGAGACAGCATGGAGGGTGCAGGGGGCGTCTGAGGTGGGGGGGGGGGGAAGAACGGAGGGTGTTTGAGGGAGGCAGCAACCTGTAGGATGGTGAAGTTTTCCAGGACGCTGTTCATCATGTACTTCTCAGGTAGCTGTTTCAGCTTGTGTATGAAGTTTATCAGGTATTCGCACATGGGGGAACGATGTATCCGGTACATGAAACGTCCGTTCTCAAATCGTGCATACTCAGTCTGAAAGAGAGAGACACCAGGGCAAGAGAATAAACCCAATGGAGAGCGAGTGAGACTCCTACGGCAGGAAGGAAAAGCTTGGAGACACGGGCAGAGAGAAGGAGAAACCCTCTCTTCCCTTGGGTATCCCGGTAGGACATGCAGTCTGGCAGCGATGGAGAGAGATCTCACCAGAGACATGCCTGGGGGCGCAGGAAGATAAGCCACAGGATTTCTGGATAACTGCCTTCATTCCCACGTCCCCAGTGAGCAACAACCTCTGTCCCACGCCTTTTGGAAGCTGCATACCCCAGGTGCACACTCACCTCCACCTTCTCCACCACTTGCTTTCCGAACGAGCAGACTTTGGAAGAGCAGGTTATAATCACGTTCTCGGGACCCTCGTACTGGCTGTTCACCCCATAGAAGACCCCAGGTTCATCAGAGACCCCTGTGTTCAAATCAGCCTATTTTAACGGAGAGAGAGCTTACATGAAAAATCATGTCCAGTCCACCCTGCCCCTCTGTGACCGCTGACAGCCAACGAGTGCGGGACACCACTTCTCACGGTGTGCCGCCATTGTGCGTAAGCACATGGAGCTTGCGTCTGTCTGCGTGTATAGGAGGGTAATTTTGGAGAAACAGACATGAACATCATTAGAGAACTCACCCAGAACTTGACAAGGAAGAACGCACTGGGGGGCCCCTTCTCATAGAGATCTTTCAGGCCCCCCTTCTTCTCAGGGAATTTGTCGTAAATCTGCCGAATGTCCACCGACTCCAGCAGCGTACCGCTCTGCGTGGGGCTGTCCTGACTGATGTGCACAAAGTAGTGTCTGTTGTACTTGGGGTGGGAAAAAGAGAAAAATCAATTGGGGAGGGAAGACGGATGTCCCAAGACAAGTGACCACAGAAAGGGTCGGGAGGTCACTCACTGCACCGGGCGGATGGATCAAATGCACGGGGCGGGGGTGTTTCGCTCACCGCACTGGATGCAAGAGGCAGGGGGAGGGGGTTTGCTCACTGCATCAGATGGAAAGGGGTCACTCACTGTGTCGGTTTCTCCCTGCTGTTCCATGAAGGCCGAAAATTCAAGCAATTGCAGTCTGACTGTACCAATGTAATATCCCTGCCAGGCAGGGGCGCTGGATACCGGAGAGAGGATGGCGGAGGTGGTATCAAATCCTGTGGGCAAAACAGATCCATATTAATAAATACCCAGACCCCCCTACCTTTCGGCAACCCACTAGCTTCCAATATACCTAACCTGGACCACACCCTTCGGCGACTAGAGGCCCTCAGCACCCAGCCCATGGTGACGATAGAAGGCAGAGTGATCATGGCTTACCTGGAACAGTAGGAGGCACTAAAGGAGGCTGCAGGGGGTATTGAGTATGCGAGAATGGCTTCACACTGCGGGGGAAAAAAGAGAACAAAGAAGGAGTGAGCCACCAGCAAATGACCCACTGTGCTCTCTTTATACATCCCCTCCTCCCTTTCAGCGCCATGCAGATGCGGAGCGCATGAAGAGAGGCCTGGCAGAGTAAGGGGATCAGGCGAGGGGGGTCTCTGATTGTTCACAACATGATGGGAAGAGGCAGCGACGGGGAGGGGGGTACTTACGCCTGTGTGGGAGGGGGCTGCACAACACCTCCAGGCCAGAAGGGGAAGAATTCTGTGGACTGCAAGGAAAATCTATGAATTAGTCGGTCATCTGTCACAGGCAGAAATCGTCAGGCACCCAAAAGGAACTGCGGCGAGGGTGGGCATGGGTAGAGGGGCAATACAACAGGGAAAGCAAAGGGAATATCAGGGAGTACGAGGAGGGGGTGCAACCTACACAGTCCGGACCACTGACGATGCGAGACCAAAAGATCACAGGTTGAATTGTGGGTCTCTTCTTCTCAAGGCCCAGAGCCTTTGTCCTGAGGCACTGAAGGGGGAAGGAAGGGGCTGTCGCTTACCCCAGTGGAGGGCGGAAATGAGGGCTTGGCGAGGCTGCTCACACCCAATTTGTTCTGAAGAGCAGTGGCGGAGACTAACTGGGCCGAGGACATGGAAGTCATGCTCTGGAGAACCGTGTCTTTCACAGCTTGGTCCTGAAAGACAGGAAGACAGACAAAGACAGCGGACGTTACACGGATGGGCTTAGTGGCATCACCCGGCAGCTTCAAACGGGCAACTGGGACATGTGGGAGCTAAGCCTGCCTCTGTCACCGAGTTCCTGCATAACCCTGCCTCAGCTGTCCTATTTCCCTCGATTGAGATTTCTCAGGCTGGAGGAGAAAAATATACAAGATCTTGTTACCACGCTAAAATAAACCGACAGTGTGGGGAGGACAGTTCCTGGGTTGTGGTGCCAGTCTGGACGGTCTGTTTCTAGCCCAGTGCCAGGATCCCAAAGATTCTGCAACCCTGGCTCCCCCCCCTCCCCCCCCCCAAGGCTGAGTTTCTTTTTCATCTCTTGGAGAAATGTGTCTCTCTTCCAGATCTCACGCCGCTCACTGAAAGATCTCCTCTAAGCTAGAAGGATGGTGCGTCCCACACTTGTCCGGCCCACCTGGAGATGCCCCTTTCTGAATATCTATTTAATATCCCAGCAGAGGCATGGCCAGCTGGACCCACTAGATCTGTGCAGAGTTCCTCCATGACCCAGCGATGTCTCAGGGACAGGCTCTAACATGTGGCGGCCCCTCAGTGGGGGTGGACGGGAGCCGAGCGGAGAAAGCAGCTGCAGACACAGCAAGACCCCGAGCGCTACAGACCTTTAGCTTGGACTGGATCTCCCGTGACTTCCTGCGTGCTAGGACTTGAATGTGGCTGGAGACCTTGTGGGAGTGGGGGGAGGGGGGGAAGAAACAGAGGCAGGGAAAGAATGAGCTAGGAGAGCAGACATCAGCCTTTCCCACCCCCACTTCATTTTATTCTCATCCCCAACCCACTCCCCCCAACTCTGAAGGTTTCTCGCAGTGGTTCTAGAGTCCAAAACAAGAAACGGACCATGGAGGGGGGGGGGGGGGGGTCCCTGTGTTACACTGCTAGATAATAACAATCAGAGGCTCAGAAGGTGAAGGGGGGGGGGGATATGGCAGGGGTAAAGGAAAGGCAAATTCTTCCTTCTCCACAGTGCAGAAGGCCAAATAAATCTATTTTCTACTATGTTACATAAGTGTTCAAAGATTAAGGGGTGGTGTCCATGTTTGGGGGGTGGGGGTTGGCTTCAGGGCTCAGCATTTTTCTTGAAGATCCTGCCTGCTACCAGGGCATCCGTATCCAAACCTGCTCGCTTTCTCTGATAGAAGACAAGCGCTGGAAGCCACTGGACATCACAAAAGCAGGTATTTTTTAGAAAAAGACAGACTGTTTAACACACAGCACACCTGTAGTCAATACAGAAGCCCGTCTGCTCCCACCCCCCCCCTCCCCGGGGGGCTTAGGACCCCTTAGGCTGGGAGCTTACGCATAACCCTCTTATATCTCGACAGGTTAACTCTTTACCAACATTGATGTTGTAACGACAGGCAAAGGTCAGGAGAGACCACGACAGGAAGA
This sequence comes from Ichthyophis bannanicus, assembly GCA_033557465.1. Taxonomy (NCBI): domain Eukaryota; kingdom Metazoa; phylum Chordata; class Amphibia; order Gymnophiona; family Ichthyophiidae; genus Ichthyophis; species Ichthyophis bannanicus. The sequence goes on along the minus strand of CM066051.1, from coordinate 51,381,164 downwards.
CCCAGGAGTGGCGCCTTGATCCTCCAGCCCTTTACCGTGAGGAACCCCCTGGGTAGCTCCAGCCTGCGCTCTCCTACCTGCTTCCTTGTGCGTGTCTTTCCTGTCCGAAGCTTAATGTACCGGGCTATCAACTCATTGCGACCTGAGAAAGACAAATATTACAGAGAAAGAGAGGAAAAAAAAGAGGGATAGAAACTTCAATAGCAACATCCTCTTAAATATCTCTTATGACACCATTTACCCCTAGAGACTGCAGTGCCGTTACGCCCTTCAGTCTCTCTCCCTCACATCCTTCACCCTCAGGAAAGGCAGCAGATGGAGCCAGGTCACTGAAACTGAACTGGCAGCCACTGGTTTCATGGGTCATAATTCCAATTCTCTACTCCATCAAGGAAAGGAAACTAAGACCTGTGAAGTTAAAATGAAAAGACACTTCTGATGGACCAGAAAGGACTTAAGGATCCGGGTTTCCTATTACATAAATTATTTACTGCTTTTGTCACCTTCTGATCTCTCCCCTGCCCCCAATCTTCTCCCCCCCCCCCCCGCCCCCGAGATTATGACAGGGATGCTTTTATGATTCGCCTAGTCTGGTCATCTTGTCCTCATACTGTCCTGACCCCAGCAACAAGATTTCAACTTTTGAAGGCTAGTCCTCAGGCTAGCACCTTATTTTCTATTTTTCTTTTTATTTATTAGCCATTAAAATGAACTATCATGGCCACCACCATCTTAACCTCCGCTAAATCACAAAGCTTTCCTCCCCTCTTCCTACACGCATGTTTCTCCTGGGAGCAGAGCCATGTGAAAACATGAGATCTCGCCCCAACCCTACCGCAGATCCCTAAAGTTGGTGGTGACTCTGGCGAGGCCCTCAGGACTCTCCCGCTGCAGGCAAAGAAATCAAGTCCAGGCTTGGACAAGGTCCAGAACGGGAAGCAGACAAAGGAGGGGGGTGATGAAGCTGCCGGAGGAAGGGCAGGAACAGAGAAAGCCTTGGAACGTCTACCAGCTCCGACAGCTGCCTCAGGGGTCAGGGATCACTGCTTGTGACTTCATGGGATGAGCTATCTGAAGGCAGCACCTGTTGAGCGCTCCTGCCATCCTCCGCCACTCAAGAAAGAGGCTACAGAAAGGAAAGCGGAGGGGAACAAAGGGAGACAGGAAGGACAGAGAAAGTAGCGAGCGAGCGGTCTGAAAGAGTAGGGGCTGGAAAGCAGATGGAAGAGACAAAAGACAGGGAGGGAAAATGAATGAGGAGGAGGAGGAGATAGGAAGGACGGACAGACGTTTCTGTGGTATCGCCAAACTCTGAAAGCTATTAGATGGAATATTGATGAGTTTTCAGGGGCTATGGCATTATTTAAACCTCCCCCTTCCCCCAACCACCTTCCAAAAACATGAAATTAACCTTTCCTGAGAGCATTTTTGCAGAACAGAACTCCTGTCTAACATCCCCCCCACCCCACCAAAAATAACTCTTACTAAAACAAATTTAAAATGAGGTATTACACCGCCCCCTCACACTTCCCCCTTCCTCCAAAGTAAAAGGGCGCGCCAAAAAGGTGTAGAGTCGTCGGGGATGTTTTCTGGCTTATCGAGGTTTCAGTTTCTTCGGGGCCTCACCTCACCGCCCATCCCATTCTCAAAATGAAATAAAAGGTGGAAGATGGGGGGGGGGGGGGGACGCAAGACAAATAGTCAACCCCTACCATGCCTTCTACCCCCATGAATAGTTCTAAGAGACAGGTAGGGGAAAAGAAGGACAAAGGCCTGCACGTGACTGAGGCCTGGTAGCATCTGTAGGCCTCAATCTACCCACTAGGCGAACTTGTGCAGGGTGAGGGTGGGAGTGGGGAGGTAACGGCAGGATTGCGTTTTGCCTTGGGTTGGGCTGCCTCATTCCTTGCACCGGCCCTGGACAGAAGGGTGGTAGCAGCGATCGCAGTTTTTTAACCAGTGGTCACCGCATTTAAAAAAAAAAACCTACTACACAGACAACTAAGTGGTTTAATTTAGAAAAGAATAAAAGGTGGCACCAGTCTCAATTCTAGCAGCTGCATGTTGCCGCTCCCCATGCTGTCAGATGTTTTGCCACCACTGCCCAGCTCTGCCCTGACATGATTCGTTTACTGCTGCTGTGGTTAGAGAGGTTTCCAATGGCAAGATCCAGGGGGGGGGGGGGGAGGGGGGGAGGGCTGCTAAAACCTCAGATGGGGACATAAGCATGTGGTGGCACTCACACAGGTAATGAGAGCAATTTCCGAGAGCCATTTACTCAGATAAATGGACCATTTGAATGCTGCTCTCCCTCTCTGTGGATAAAAGCATGTGCTGATGGGCCTTTGCGTCGTCAGGACATCAGGATCTGTTGTTTTGCTTTGACTGCAGCTGCCCTTCACTGCTCCCCAGAAATTGCCACCCCCCTGCTCACCCTCCTCACAGATCATCACTGTGCTCCATGGAGGAAGTAGGAATGTAAGGGGTTTTTATTTTAATTTAAGTGTGTGATATCCAAGAGAAGTTGGGGGGGGGGGGCGGGTAGGTTACATGTGCTGAGCACTCTTCTTATGGACACACAATGGGAAAAGTCCTTCAGAGTATTAGGCCCTTTGTTGCGGAGAGCTACTTCTCAGGCCTGCAGGTTAGGGCCTGGCTTCACTTTTGCCTGCTAATTCAATATTCGCCTTGCATCTGTGGGAAAGATGATATCTGAAGTAGCTGGAGGGTTGTCCCTCATGACTTCAGGAGATGTGGACTTTTCTGTGCAACCTCCCCCATTCCACACAAACACTGTGCTCCCTGCGCTACCTCCCTCTCCCCCCCCCCCCCCCGCTCACTGACCATCTGCAGGAGCAGCTATTGCTATCAAGCCAGACTTTAACAAAGCAGCCTCAGTAAACGCTGCTCAGAAGACAGCAAGCTTGCACCCCTTCCTACCCCTTAGAGCAAAAGAGAAGGGCAGAGCAGGGACGTGGAGGCCAGGGCTCAGCCCACACCAAGCCCACTCTAAATCCTTCTGCAGTGCTACGTCTCCTGCCGGGAGCATAAAACGTAGAGTTTGGCGACTGCTTTGCAAGCATCCCCTCTCTCCTCTTCATCCTCCACTCACCTCCCCGTCTCTTTATGTTTATGTTTAATAAAACTTGATTGACCGCCCTTCACAATAAAATCAGAGCGGTTTACAACATATAAAAACCATTAAAAAATAGGGCACAAGGCCAGTAAAAGAAAAGGAAGTTACATTTTATAAAAAAAAGAAGAACAGAGAGGGCAGGAGAGGGTGAGAGGAGAGGAGTAGGATTATAGAGAGGGAGGAGAGGTGGGGAGGTTAAAAGCAAGGGAAAAAAGGTGGGTTTTTAGCTGCTGTTTAAATGCTGAGTGGGAGGGTTCTAATCGGATAGAGGAGGGGAGGGAGTTCCATAGTGCGGGGCCTATAAAGAAAAAAGCTGAAGAGCGGGTGGATTGCAAGTGAGCGGCAGAAGGGGGGGGGGGGGGAAGGATGAGCCGGTTTAGGTGGAATGAGCGGGGGGTGTATCTGGGAGTGTGGAAGTGGATTAAATCAGCTAGATATTGTGGGGAGTTAGTGTGGAGGGCCTTGTGAACCAAAGTAAGTAGTTTGTATTGGGAACGGAAGGGAACAGGCAACCAGTGTAAGTGGATAAGAAGAGGAGTTATATGGTGCGAATGAGATGAGTGGGAAAGAAGGCGGGCTGCGGTATGCTGGATTCTTTGAAGACGGTGTAAATGAGAGGAGGCCAAACCAATAAGGACAGAATTAGCAAAATCAACCCTGGACATGACAAGAGAGAGAAGTAGGGTAGATAAGGCAGAAGGAGAGAGAAAAGGACGGACAGCACGAATTTGACGCAGAAAATAAAAGGAAGTTTTAGTGATGTGTGAGATATGGGCGTGAAAGGAAAGATCTGAGTCAAAAAGAACACCAAGATAGCGGAAGGTAGTGACTAAGGATATGGGAGTGTTAGAAAGGGAAGGAGCTAGCGAGGGGGGGGGGGGGTGGCCGTAGGGGAACCAGATAGCAGTGGTTTGGGCCAGATTTAGGTGAAGGCAGTTTTGGGTTAACCAGTGGGTGACAGCAGTGAGGCAGTTGTTAAGAGGAGTCAGATCAGGAGAAAGTGGGGAAGTGTGATGAAGAAGAAGAAGGATGTCATCAGCGTAGTAGAAAGCAAAGATCCCAAATTAGGATTCTGGGCTCATTTGGAAAGTGTGTTGGTGTGCGGGCTCTGCAATCTGACCAACCTTTCATTCCCCCATCAGCTGTGCTCAGGGAAGAGAGAGTCAGAGCCCTCGCTGGATCAAACGCCGCCCCCCCCCTTCTGGTTTACAGGTTTGCATTCACAGAACCACTCAAAAAGGCAGTGTGCTCCCCTCCCCCCTTCCTCAGTGTCCAAAGTGACTGTCCTGTTTGCCCATCCCTTGAGACAGTTCTGGTTGGAGGGAAGCAACAAACAAGAGATCAAGATGCTGTGTAAAAGTGAATTAAGACATCAGACACTGGGGTCATGATGGAGTTCCAAAGGGTCGGCCACACACTGGTGAGGTCTTCCTACCTAGCGCCATGGAGGGATTCTCTCCTAGAGCTCAGAAAAGCCTGGAACAGGGCTTCCCTCCGACACCACAGTGTCCTGCCTGCACCAATGTGTTCTTGAAAGCTTACAGGTGGCATGCACCCAGGGGCTCTCCGCGGCACTGAAGTCGAGACTCCAGCCCAGCAGACTCTACTCGCTGATCTCCTTCCAGGACGGAGTCCGAGAGGTGCTAGTATGTCACCCAACTTCCTCTCCTGTGAAAAAGGAGCAGCGCCCCATTCCCCATGCTTTTGAGGGTGTGTTGGTCCCCAACCCAACTCTCCCCAGGATCCCTGCTGGAGAGCAGTCAGAATTCGGGGGCCACCGACCAGAAACAGGAGCAGAAGTGTACAGCTCTGAATGACATGGGAGGGCAAACTGGAAATTTTCATCGGGGGGGGGGGGGGGGGGGGGGGAAACGGCAGGTCTTAGAAGGCAAGAACCGAGACACAGCACCAGAGAATTTAGGTGAACGCTGCATCATGGTTTCAATGGTATTGCCATCCCGGAGAGGGGCTGCGCTAGGTGCCCCCAGACCATCGGTGCTCTAGGTGACGGCCTAGTTCACCTAATGATAGCACCGGCCTTGTCTGGACCCTTCACCTTCTTTTCCCATGGAAAGTGGCAACCTTCATCTTGGTGGGAAATCCCACCAGTAAGCTAAGGTGTAACTGGTCTGAAACACTGGGCTTCTGCCCTGACCCTTCTTAGGGCCGTTACACCTGCTTTCTCACTAGTCAGGATCTCTGTCAGAAAACCTGGCCCCCCGGAGGGGTCTAATGGCAGCGGGGCAACCATTAGCCATAAAGGTCCATCAAGCCCAGTATCCTGTTTCCAGCAGTGGCTAATCCAGGTCACAAGCGCTTGGCAGGTTCCCAAAAGGTGGACATACCCCTGGAGCAAGCAGCGGATTTCCCTGGTCCTCTTTAATAATGAGTTATGGACGTTTCCTCTAGAAACTCAGCCAAACCTCTCTTAAACCCAGCTCACTAATAGCTTTTACTACATCTTCCGGCAACAAATTGCAGGGTTTGATTAAGTGTTGAGTGAAAGAATCATTTTCTCTGATTAGTCTTACATATATTAGTTAGTACCCTGCATGTCCCCTAATTGTGGTACTTCTAGAAGCGGTAAACAATCGATTCACATCTACCCTTTCCACTCCACTCAGGGCTTTATAAACGTCCAACCCCCACTTCCCTCTGTCCTGCCAGGCTGTTGCCAATGAAAGCAGACATTTCCAAAGCTGCTGAAGTTCCCTATGGGGGAAAGCCCTACCCACCCTCCTGTCCACCTGAAATACTTCCATAGTACACCCAGCATACGCCAACATCCATTCTCAGCGACCGAAAGACTTCACAGACTGAACAAGTCTTTACACCCCCCTCCCCTTTGCCCCCAGGTCCCTGGTTTCATGGAAAGGGATCCCAGCTGATGGGATCATGGTGGTGGGGGGAAACTGCAGGCCCAAAGGGAACAATTCACACTTACTTCCACACCCTCTTCCCCCATGCAGCTCTCTCTCAGCCAAGCTCACCGTACATCTTGCCCTCGTCCGACAGGATAATTTTACGCCGGCCACAGGGTGGGTAGATCGCCAATGCTTCCCGGAAACTTTGCTCAATGTCTGGACTCCACACCCCCTCGGCTTCGCTGTCCAGGCCCTTCTCCATGGAGTCCCCCATGCTCTCCGTGGGGCTGCCACCCTCACTCCACCCACCAGGATCCATGCTTCCAGTCCAGGGGAGAGGGTGGAGAGGCAGCACGACTAATGAGGGGCTCCTCCAGTTCTTGGGATGCAGGGAGGTGGTGGATCCTGAAACACAAAGGTGGGAGGGTGAAGAAGAGTCAATAGTCCATCACTGGGTTTCCATGTTCCTATGGTGCTTGACAACGCTCCACCGATGGGACCACCCCTGCCCAACTTTGGGAAGAAAAAGAGGAAAGAGGGCACCAAGAGGGGAAGAAGCAGCGAGACCACCAATGGGAGGGAAACCCTCTTTAGCAGAGGTGTTAGCTGGGCAGGAGCTCAAATCTTCACGAGCCAGAACGGCTGCGATTCCAGCCCTGCAAATAAGAGTTACAGCCATACTCTGCAATTCTATAGAGAGAAATGAGTGCATGGAGTAACCTCCCAAAAGGACGCTGCAACAGCAACAAAATCCATTAAAGCCTGAGGAAGACCCTTGGATGGGAAGAAATAAACGGGAAAGCCAGAAACTGGATAGCCCACATTGCCTTGCGACTCTCCGGAGAAGCTTCCTAAAAAAGGGAGAGAGAGAGATAAAAACAAGGGAGGAAACAAGGAAGGGGAGATGGAAAGACACAGGGGAAGGGGGACAGAGCAGAGGAGCGGTTCTATCGGTAAGAAACTGACAGATTCTGAAGCAAAGTGTGAAATTCCCGTGGCAAGCTTGCAGCAGGGGGGCGATGGCTGGACCCATTGCCTTTGAGAGACCTAGAGGATACCTGTTCATCCCCTAGGGTCCAGATGAACTCTAGAAGACACAGAGGGACTCAGATCCAGGAAACCGACGCTATATTAGTAAAATCAACACCTCCACTAACTATAGGCTGAGAGTGTGAAGACCTTGCTGGGCTCAGCCCGAGAATATCGCAAGCTAAGAATACATCAGAAGCTCGATGTTAGCAGACCCTGAGTGATACCCAATCACGGGAGCTCCGGGGTCACTACTTCTATTGCAGGGGCTGCTGTTTACCAAGGACATGAAACAATGCAAAAGCCTGAAATGCCTACAACTGGGGAAGGCAGAAGATGCGTGTAGGATCCCCACTCCCTCCGAACCTGTGCCCGAGGGAAGTCTACAGCAGAGGCGGATGGGTGCAGAGAGCTAAGCCGGCCCAGGAGGATCTAACCACTACTCCTCCCCTCCCCCCGAATGCTCTGCTTTTAGAGGCTATGCGAGAGCTATACTGAGGGAAGGGCGAGATGGGGGCATGGAGCTGTCCCTTACCTCCCAGCTAAGAGGGACCCTGCCACTTGCCGCTCATGAAAGCTTAGTACTGCCCAACCTGTCGAGGCCTTTGACTGGCCCATCTTGAGTACCCACTGAAAAGAAGGGAAAACAGAGGAAGAAAAGTCAAAAAGTAGGAGGATAAAACCACTCTAATTCCGGAAGAATAAGGAGAAACAGCAGCTAGAGCTGCAAAATATGTGGGGTCCACAGTGCAACCCAAAGAAAACAAGAACCCTTCCGCCTTCCACCCCCCGACTTAACTGCATAGTAAGAAATCACCCAACAGTGGGAATAAAAACAGAGCAGATCTTGCAATTAGAAGCAATCATTTATCATTGCAAATGCAATGTGTGCCTTCAAATCAGTGCCGACTCCTGACGACCCAGCAGCTTCTGAGCTTCATTAGAAAGTTAAAATAAAACTAAACAAAGCGACAAGTCCCAACACAGCCGTGTTTCAGCATCTCCAGGGGTCATCACGTACTATGAGCCCAAGAACACCCTGAAAGTTTTACTTAAGGGAAAACATCCAGCCTAGGCTGCCCTATAAATGTACAATCTCAGAATCTCAAGGTCTGATTTGGTTCTCGTTTGTGCCTTAGATTACTGTGAACAGGAATTTCATGCTATGGACGCCTCTGCTAATTCTCTCGCTAAACATAGCAACATGGTAAATGATGGCTGTTAAAGACCATGGCTGTTAAAGGCCCGGCAATCTACTTCTGTATCTTGCCATGAAAACCCAATGGATAGTTACAACAAAACAAATTCTGCTATGGTGCTGGAAGATGAGACCCCCGGGTCGGAAGGCACTCAACTAGCTACTGGAGAAGAGCTGAAGACTTTTCAGAGTAAAGCCAGCATTTATGATGTGGTTGGATCAAAGCCCTCGGGAAGTCTGACTGCTGATGTAGCTGCGCATGAAATGAGAGTCAGAAGCTGTAAAGATGTCTTACACATTGGAACATGGAACGTACGAAGCATGAACCAAGGGAAGTTGGAGGTGGTCAAGAATGAAATGGAACGTGTACAACTTGATCTGTTGGGTGTCAGCGAACTGAAATGGACTTTGCATCAGATGATCACATGGTCTACTATGCTGGAAATGAAAGACAAAGAAGAAATGGTGTTGCATTTATAATAAAGAAGAAACTTGCAAGAACTGTAATGAAATACAATGCAGTCAGCGAACGCTTAATCTCTATTCGTCTACGAGGATTGCCTATCAACGCAACTATAATTCAAGTATATGCCCCAACAACAGCTGCAGAAGAGAATGAAATTGAAGAGTTCTATGAACAAGTACAAGCTGAAATTGACAGAACACGCAAACAGGATATCCTGATAATCATGGGTGACTGGAACGCAAACGTTGGCAACAAAGAAGAAGGCAAAGTAGTTGGAAAATATGGACTAGACAACAGAAATGAAGCAGGAGAAAGACTGATAGAATTCTGCAAGATCAACGATCTATTCATCTCAAACACCTTCTTCCAGCAACACAAGCGGCAACTGTACACATGGACTTCATCCAATGGATTGTACAAAAATCAAATTAATTACATCTGTGGAAGTCAACGATGGAAAAGCTCTGTAACATCAACAAAGACAAAACCTGGAGCTGACTGTGGTACAGATCATCAACTACTAGTATGCAAACTCAAGCTAAAGTTGAAAAAGAGCAAACCACTCATGAATGCAGCAAAATATGACCTTGAGAATATACCACTGGAATTTAAAGACTGCCTGCAAAATCAATTTGCTGCTTTAGATACAAATGACAGAGATCCAGAAGAGTTATGGAATGACATCAAAAAGGTTGTGTTGGAAGAAAGCGAGAAGTCTCTACAAAAGGTGAAAAAGCCAAAACGGCCAAAATGGATGACGGAAGAAACTCTGAAAATTGCCCAGAAGCGCAGAGAAGCTAAAGCCAGAGGAGAAAGAAAGACAATCACAGAACTCAACAGAGATTTCCAACGTGCAGCAAGACAGGACAAGGAAAAGTATTACGACGACGCATGCAAGGAAATAGAAGCAGAAACTATTAGAGGAAGAACAAGATCGGCTTTCCTAATGCTACGAGAGTTAAAGAAAAAGTTCCATCCTCGAATTGAAATGTTACAAGATACTCAAGGTTCTATGTTGAATGATGCTGAGAAGATCAAGAAAAGGTGGAAGGAATATACAGAGTTTTTATATGATAAAGATCAAGTGGACCAACAGCCGTTTCAACCTGTACCTTATGATCGGGAACCATTGGTGATGAAAGAAGAAGTTGAAGCAGCATTGAAAGCCTTATCAAAGAACAAAGCACCAGGCATTGACAGCATTCCCATAGAAGTATTACAGCAATCTGATGCAGCTGTTACCATACTTACAAGGCTCTGCCAAGAAATATGGAAGACAACATCATGGCCAACTAACTGGAAAAGATCTGTGTTTATACCAATACTAAAGAAAGGTGATCCAACTGACTGTGGAAATTATCGAACAATCGCTCTGATCCCACATGCCAGCAAGATTCTACTGAAGATTATTCAAAAGAGACTACAACCATACCTGGAACAAGAACTACCTTAAGTGCAAGCAGGGTTCAGGAAAGGGCGAGGAACGAGAGACATCATTGCAGATGGGAGATGGATCCTTGAAAAGACTAAAGAATACCAAAAGGATATCTATTTGTGCTTTATCGACTATAGCAAGGCTTTTGACTGTGTAAACCATGAGAAACTCTGGGCCACATTAAGAAGCATGGGTATACCAGAACACCTGATCGTTCTCTTGCGCAATTTGTACATTGATCAAGAAGCAACAGTTTGAACGGGAGAAACAAAATGGTTTAAAATAAGCAAAGGTGTAAGACAAGGCTGCATACTTTCCCCCTACCTGTTTAATTTATATGCATAACAAATCATCAGAGAAGCAGGATTGTATGAAGACAACAGAGGTGTGAAGATTGGTGGAAGACTCATCAACAACCTTTGCTATGCTGATGATACCACATTACTGGCTGAAAGTGAAGATGATCTGAAACATTTGCTTCTCACAATCAAAGAACATAGTCTCAAAATGGGCCTGCACCTTAATGTAAAGAAGACAAAGATCTTGACAACTGGCATAATCAACAGGTTCATCGTCGAAGGAGAAGAAATTGAAATGGTGAACAACTTTAACCTACTTGGATCAACTATCAATAAAGAAGCAACAAGCAGTCAAGAAATCAAACGACGCATTGCTCTTGGCAGAATGGCTATGAAAGACCTAGATAAGATTCTCAAGAGCAGAGATGTCTCTCTCCATACAACGATTTGACTTGTTCAAGCCATGGTATTTTCAATAACATCATATGGATGTGAAAGCTGGACAGTGAAAAAGACAGAGGAAGAAAATTGATGCCTTTGAATTATGGTGCTGGCGGCGAATACTGTGTATACCATGGACTGCCCGAAGAACAAACCAGTCGGTACTAGAGGAGATCAAACCTAAGCTTTCTTTAGAAGCTCAGATGACAAGACTTCAACTTTCATACTTTGGACACATCATGCGACGAGAGAGATCATTAGAGAAAGACATCATGCTTGGCAAGATAGAAGGTCAACGCAAGAGGAAGGCCAGCCATGAAATGGATCGATACAATAACAGCAGCTACGGGTACCAGTCTGTCAACAATGAGCCGCCTGACTAAAGACCGAACACAATTTAGGATAGCTATCCAGTGGGTCGCCATGAGTCGACTCCGACTCGACGGCACTTAACAACAACAAAGACCAGTATGATCCATCCAGTCTGCCCAGTAAGGGGACTGGAGTGGCAGAGCTCCACCTGCCGCTCCGTGCAGGCTACTGACCTCTCTGTTCATGACGTTTGTTGCCATCCTCTCGTTATGTTGTATAAGCTCTGGGCCTCTGCTGGTTGCATCATATAGGTAATATCCTCTGGGAAAAAGATACTCGCGCACATCCAAACATGATCATGCATGCGTGTGTTTAGGGGGAGAGGGAGGTTTGTTCTATTTTCCTTCATAATTGTTGTTAACTGCAGTGTGGGTCACATTTTAGATTACCAGTTGCTGTTTTGGCTGGAATCTGCAGCCAGGTCACGGATGGGATCCAAGCAGAGGGAATCCGGATGAACACCAGAACCCCGGAACCGTCCCTCTTCTTGCCCTTCTGCACTGGGTCATTCATTCCTTTGACCATCTTGTGACAAGTGGCCCCGGGAAAGCACCTTGGATCTGAATTTGAATCAAATTAAAGGGATTTTCTCTACCGAGATGTGGACTTTGGGTTTCCATCATTCCCTAAATGGCCTGCCGGATTAGCCTTTGGGGTCCTCCTTGCTGGACTCAACTCTCTGGGCCTCTTCCCCCTCCTCCCCCCCCCCCCCAGGTTTCTGAGGGCTGCTCTTCATTATCCCATGGTCCCATCCAGGTACCCCAAGGGCTGAAGAACACAAAACCTCAGCTGAGAGCTTTGCAAGACTGGCTTTATGAATGAGGTATTGCTCCCCCCCCTCCCCCAGTAGCTGGCCAGGACTAGGAGAACAGAAAATAGAAGCCCAGGAAGGGGTGGGGGTGGGATCGCTCTCTGCAGCTTACATTTCAAGATCCTTTCCTAGGGGTGACTCCCCAAAATCGAACCCCAGGCTCCAAATATGCCATGAAACTGCTTAATCAAGCCATCATCTCCTTCCTTCTGAATCCTGAAACCCCAACATATGAAAACAGCACCGACAGCTGAAGAGCGGAACGTCATCAGAGCCCCATGCAGGCATTGCCCAGATATGGAGAAAGGGTGAAGACAGCACCGACAGCTGAAGAGCAAACTTGAAGAGGGAGGTGATGATCCAAACAAGCGATGTGCCATATTTGAAAACCATAAAGTGCATTCAGATTATTTATTTGCGAGTTTTTCTATACTGCCTTTTCCAGGGATCGAAGGAGGTTTACAGTGAACAAAAACGTGTTATATAAAAACAAGCTAACAGTGTAATCGGGGGCAATGTCAAAGGTCAAATGGGAGCCTTTGAGCACTGGATATACAGTGCGATTGTTCATATTCACAGCTAGTCAATAAGAGTTCCAGAGCACAGCAGTGAAGTAAGAAAAACGCTCTATTATTTGTAGAGCAATTCGTTTTACGAAAGTCGCTAGGAGCTGTTATGGTGTTCTGAGTGCAGCTTCTTCGTGATCTTTCCTCTGATGGTATGTTGATGAACGTGGAGAGGTATGAGGGGGCTAAATGTCTGAGTAGTTTAAAAGTGACCATTAATGGATCTGCATCATATCCTACTTAGAACCGGTAACCAACGAAGAATGCACAGAACACAGGTTCTGAGCAAAATGAGATTTAAACAGGTGAGGCAAAGGTTAGAGAACCTGAAATCTTTTAAGATTTCTTTCACCTCTCCCCTAGCTTTTTCCTTGCCAAGGAAGAACCGAGCCTCGGCGAGCATTGTGGTGCAGCTGTGCTGTTCATCATCGGACACCTCAGTTCTACCAAGAGAAGAGAGAGTCAGGGAGAAGCTGGCACAGATAAATGGGGATAGAGGGAAAACAGTGATACAAAATATTTAAGAAGTAAAGGGGGGGGGGGCGCAGAGAGTCTCAGACAGTTCCTCTCAAGCTCCTAGGACAGTGTGTGACAGTGATACAGCACCTCCCCTCCCCCGGTGACAGTTGTGTACTAGCAGGACCTCCCTGTGCTAGTGGTGTTGGCATCCCTGCCTCTGCCCACGGGTACTATCAGCTTCTATCCGGCCCTGCTCCCCTCCCCTCTTTGCTGACTTTCCCTCTGTCTTCCTTACAGCACATTAAATCATCTTATTTTATTCTCACTCACCTCCAATCCACTGTGCTGGTTTTAAGAAAGGCTTCCACAGTATGAAACTGGAATAAGGGGCTCCCCCGGATTCCCATGTAAGGGTGCTATCCCCACAGGAAAGGGGGCAGGGGGGTATGCAAACAGGGCCTGCCCCATTCAAGATGTTGGCACCCTTAATCTTTATATCCTCCTTAGCTGTAAAAATCTATTGTTTAGCTTTGAATGCCCTGATCTTTGCCGCCCTTCACAGGATGCTGCCCTAGGCGGCCACCTAGTTTGCCTAGTGGCTCTCATTCCCTGTGGTCTATCAACCACTGGCCTATCTATCTTCCAGGATTGGGAACGGTCACGATGGGGATGGTGAGAAATCGGATTCTCTGGAGTAAAGTCACACCAGAGGACCTTTAAAACAGGAGCAAACTCTTAAGATGGCAACTGAGTTGGGAAGGCAGGAAAAACTTGATTTAAAGTCTTTGTAAATCCTCAGCACAGAGAGAGAATCCGAGAACCGGGAGAAGGGGAGGGTCGGGGGTGGCAAAAGCCAGACAAAGAAAGGGGCCAGAGAGACCTTCCCTTCCCCCCACCAGGAGGACACTTTAGGAAGAAAGGGAAAAGTCCCATCCCACCTTAAAAAGTCCAAAAACTCTCTCCACCTTAAAGATCTGCAATTCCAGGAGAAAGTTACACAAAGCCCCCCCTACTCCCCCCTTAAAAAGTCCTTTAAAGAAGCAGGGGGGAGTCTTATTACAGCACAAGGTGACTTTCAGCAACGCGACTATTTCCCCAGCAAACGGAGACGGGAGAAAAAGATCCGGCTCTGGAGGATGGACCCTCCCCCCGCCTCAGCGACCCTGCCAGAGGCATGGTGGAACTTGTGCAGAAGGACAGCCCCCTTCCCCCCGGGCTCCTTGTCCTGCCAACAGAGGGGGACAACCCCACTGGCCTCCCTCTCCGAACCACATCTGGAGGCTGAGGACCCCCTGAATCAAGGGGGGGGGGGGAGGGACGGAAAATTGTACCATTCGGCTTCCAAAGGAGCCCTAAGGAAAAAGGAGGGGGGGGGGGGTGCCCAGAGAGAGGAGAGAAACTTTTGCCCTTACCTTAGCAGGAGAGGGTTGCAGCAGTGAGGCTGGGGGGCTCACATGGGTCTCTGAGGAAGAGGAGAATAAGCCACCCCCCCTGCCGCAGGACACTTTCTGAGGGGAGGAGGGTGGGGGGCTGCGCTCTGCTGGGGGCGGGCCGGCTGGTATTTGGGAAAGGTGACAGCTTTTCTGAGGAATGCCAGGAATGAAGAGGGAGCCCAGGGAATTAATTCAGAGACTCAGGAGGCACTACGGGGGCGGTGCCAAGAGCAGAAGGAAGGAGCTCGTTATTCAGGAGGGGCGGGGCTTATTGTCCGAGAAAGGCGGGGCTAGGGGAAGCAGGGAAACAGACCTTCGGGAGGGGCGGACTCACTACATTCTTAGGGAGGCGGTGCCATAGGTTCAGGGACAGCACTTCAGGGGCGGGGCTGGGGTATTATCTGAGGAGGCGGGGCTAGGGGATAAGGGACAGCCATTCGGAGGCGGGGCTACGGGATCAGGGGCAGCCCATCGTGGGCGAGGCTACGGGATCGGGGACAGCCCTTCTGGGGGCGGGGCTACGGGAAGAGGGACAGCCCTTCGGGAGGTGGGGCTACGGGATCAGGCACTTCAGCTACAAGCACTGATAGAACTTTAATTCTGAAACAGGGGTGTCACCTTTGCCCTTACTTTAGCAGGACTATGACTAATAATGTTATAATGTAAAAAGTTCAAACACTGTAATATGTAACATGTTGAGGTCCTTGATCTCTGGAAGGGGCGATATAGAAATGTGTAATAAATAAAAATAAATAAATACTTTTTTCTATCTCTGCACACACACTGCTGTTCTGACCTTCCTATGCCAAAGCCTTCTACTAAATAAAACCAGGCCTTCCAGTCAGACTCGATAATCCGGGTTTTCTACCGTGGGCACCATAATCAAAAGAGATGACTTTATACTTCATACTTTCCCTCACTAAAAAAGGCTCCCCAGATCGGGAGAGTCCCCCCTCTCTAACACCAGGACGTGGATGACACCAGCTATTTAACAGTTTTATCATCTTAGTCAAAACGGTTTACATTGTAACTAATGAACTGTGATAACTTGGATTCTTCTGAGACAACGGAGGGTTATCAAATTTATCCAAGAGAGCTCTAGTGGGAATCAAATGCTGGTCTTTGGGCTCCCAAGCCAGTGCTCTAACAATTAGGCTCCTCCTCCACTTGCCCTAGGTAAAGACCAGTATGGTCCATCTAGTCTGCCCAGTAAGGTGGCTAGAATAGCGGTCCCTGCCGCTCAGTGCCTTCCCTCTATTCCTTTGTTTAGGGTTGTACCCGCTGCCCTGTGCAAGTCACCTGCCCTCTATTTGTTGAAGTATAAAAGATATTTAAGTTTATTTTGATTTTATCCTCTTCCGATAAAGGGATCCATTGTGTCTCTCTCATGCTATTTTGAATTCCGTCACTGTATTTGTCATTGGGAGGGCATCCAAGCATCCAGCACCCTTTCAGTGAAAAACATGTCCTGACATTGCTTTTAAGTTCCTCTTTTGAAAGGATCCCTGCCCCAACACAGATGTATTTTTTTAAGTGCTCTCGAGTCAATGCTGACTCCTGGTGACCCAGCAGCCCCAGGGTTTTCTTAGTAAAGTATAATTGGAAGTAGATTCCCAGAACTTTTATTCAGAGTGATCTATAAAAGGTCACGAGGAGGAATCAAACCATGATGTTTGGGATCCTAACTAGCTATTACTCTTCTCAACTATTCTGAAATAAAGACCAGAATGGTCCATCTAGTCTGCCCAGTAAGGTGGCTAGAATAGCGGTCCCTGCCGCTCAGTGCCTTCCCTCTATGCCTTTGTTTAGGGCTGAACCCGCTGCTTCGTGCAGGTCACCTCCCCTCTATTTGTTGAAGTATAAAATATATTTAAGTTTATCTTGATTTTATCCTCTTGCTATAAAGGGATCCGCCATGTCTGTCCTATGCTATTTTGAATTCCGTCACCATATTTGCCATTGGGAGGGCATCCAAACACACAAACCTCTTCCAAAGACAGAGAAGCTGCAAAACTGGAGGGCATAACATGAAGCTACAAGGTGGTAAATTGAAAGGCAAAGTCAGGAAATGCTTTTTCACTGAAAGGGTGGTGGATGCTTGGAAATCCCTCCCGATGGAAGTGGTGGGGGCAAATACGGTGGTGGAGTTCGAAAGGGCATGGGACAGACAAAGTGGATCCCTTTACAGCAACAAGAAAATATCAAAATAATTGGAACCATCTAATTCCTTAACAAATAGTGTTATACTACAAGGAGTGGTGGGATCACCCCTAAACAAAGACATGGTGGCCTGCACAGAGAGCTGAGTTACTTACCTGTAACATGAGTTCTCCAGGAACAGCAGGATAAGTCAGCCACAAGTGGTGATGTCATCCAACGGTGCCATAGACAGAAGTACTCTCAGTAGCCCAGAAGGCTTTTAGGCCCTCTGGGCATGGCTAGTAGCCCCACCTCCAGGACCGCCCCTAGCTAGCCAGGCTTTCCCCAGCTGAGGCGCTGCCAGGAGCTAGGAGGTGAAGTGGTGTCTCTCAAGCTACACGTTCAGCGGAGGGGGGGGGGGGCAGATTAATTTGTATGCAAGAAAAGCCAATTCATTCCATTTGGATGCAAACAAGTCAGATTCAATGGCATAACAGGCACTGTGCAAAAAACCAATCACGTGTGGGAGACAGCGAATATGTGCAGACTAGCAAAGATCGATCACCCATTGTGCCAACATGCACATATTGTGTGAACATCAGAGGTCGTGCAAACATGCAATTATCGTGCAAACATAGCAGCATTGCCCAACAGGTTTATGTTTATACATTTGATATGCCGCTCAGGCCGAAGCATCAGAGCGGTTTACAATAATATATCATTTGAGAAAATATGAAAGGAACGCCATTTATGAGATAGGACAGAATAGAGGACAGACAAAGTCAAAAGACAAGAGGAGGAGAAAGAAAAGGAATAGCAGGTTACGATGATATACGAGCATGGCAAACCAGTCCACACCTTCAGTGACAACTTCAGAACAGATGCCAAGGACCAACACCTAAGGGCCACGCCAAAGGGCCCTCTGGCGAGGCCCTCAGGCGCGGGTGCGCCCCTGAAGCGGCGTTTTTCAGCCGTTGTTAAAAGAAGCTGATTGGCAGGCTGAGGGGGAAGGAGGGGCTCCTGCTCACACCTCCGGTGTAATCGCTGCTCTTCTGCGTGACCCTGAAGCGGCAGTTTTCAGCCGTTGTTAAAAGAAGCTGATTGGCAGGCTGAGGGGGAAGGAGGGGCTCCTGCTCACACCTCCGGTGTAATCGCTGCTCTTCTGCGCGCCCCTGAAGTGGCGGTTTTCAGGTTGCCGGTGTGGGGTTACAGCACCGTCTGAAAATTCACAGCACACTACAACATAACAAGACCGTATCAAACAGTATCGCATAACACACTACAACATAACAGGATCGTATAAAACAGTATCGCGTAACACACTACAACATAACAGGATCATATAAAACAGTATCGCATGACCCATAGGTCAGAGTCCCTTGGGCCTGCGATCAGGTGTCGGGGAGGGAGGCTGTGGCTAAGACCGCCCTGCCGAAGGCAGCGTTGCCCTGACCTGCCTGATCCAAGCAGTAGTGTCTCTGAAAGGTTTGGATGGAGGCCCAGGTGGCTGCCTTGCAGATCTCTGGAACCAGAATGGAGCGTAGGTTGGCAATCGTGGCGGCCAGCGCCCGCAGGTGATGCGCCTTGACCCCTGGCATGGGTTGTGAGCCCGCTTGTGATAGGCAAAAGGCGATGCATGAGGAGATCCAGATGGAGAGTGTTCGTTTGGACACTGGGCGACCAGGCTTGTTAGGATCATAGGAGACAAAGAGCTGCAACCCTTTTCGGATAGAGGAGGTCCGTTGTAGGTAGCAGCGTAAGGTCCTGACACAGTCCAGGGTGTGTAGTCTCTCCTGTTCTTGGTTGGCGTGCAGTTCTGGTTTGAAGCAGGGCAACTCAATGGTTTGGTTGATGTGGAAGGCGCTCGCCACCTTCAGGACAAATCTAGGATGTGTCCATAGTCAGGCATGGTCGCGGTGGAGTATGGTGTAAGGTGGGTAAGCCACCAGGGCATGTAGTTCGCTGATGCGCCTGGCAGAGGTGATGGCTATGAGAAAGAGTGCCTTCCAAGAGACAAATTTGAGCTCCGCTGATTGCAGTGATTCAAATGGTTCCCCTGTGAGCTGGTTAAGGACAACATTCAGGTCCCATGCCGGAACGGACGCTCAGATGGGGAGCCGTAGATTGGAGAGGCCTTTCATGAAGCGAACCACCGGCGGCAGCGTTGCTATGGAGACGTCTCCAGGGTGGTTGTGGAATGCTGCTATGGCAGACAGGTGGACTCTGATGGTTTGCGTTTTCAGCCCAAGCGCCGAGAGTGAAGTGAGATATTGGAGGATTTGAGGAACGGGGAACGAAAAGGGATCCAGACGATGTGACTCGCACCAAATGCTGAAACGCTGCCACTTCAGGCTGTAGGATTTCCTAGTAGACGGTCGCCGAGCCACCAGTATGACCTGCTGGGCCACGGTCGAAAGATCCAGGGACGCGAGGGTCATCCTTTCAGCCTCCACGCCGTTAGCGATAGCATCTGCAAGTTGGGGTGGAGGGTCACGCTGTTGTCTTGGGAGACTAGGTCTGGCCTCAGAGGCAGGCGTACCGGAGGTTCCAGGGCCAGGCGCTGCAGGTAGGGGAACCAGACTTGCCCGGGCAGTGGGGGACCACCAGGATGGCTTGCGCCATGTCCCTGATCAGGCACTGTATAGTCCGTGAAATGAGCAGCGTGGGGGGGGGGAGGCGTAAATCAGAGGCCATCGGTCCCAGGTCACGTCGAAGGCGTCTGCAGCTACTCTGTTGCGTGCGGGCCTTTTCGAGCAGAACAGGGGGCATTTGGTATTCTGCTGGGTCGCAAAGAGGTCGATCAGTGGCTGGCCCCATTTCGTGAAGAGGGCCAAAGCCACTTCCTCATGGAGCACCCACTCGTGGGGACTCAGCTGTCTGCTGAGGCGATCCGCTGGTTCGTTCTCTATCCCTGGCAGGTAGCAGGCCTGCAGGGTGCACCGATGAGAGAGTGCCAGGTGCCAGGTTCTGAGCGCCTCCCTGCACAGGGGGCGTGACCCCGTCCTCTCTTGCATGTTGATGTAGAACATGGTTACTTGGTTGTCGGTTTGTATCCTGACGGCCTTGCCCGTTATCTGATCTTGGAAGGCCAGAAGTGCATAGTGGACAGTTCTGAGCTCTAGGACGTTGATGTGCAGGCCCCTCTCTGCTGCTGACCAGGGACCCTGTGTGCGGAACTCTAGACAGTGGGCTCCCCACCCGAGTGGGGACGCATCTGTGGTGATGGTTATTTGGTGTGCTGGTGACTGAAGATGCCTGCCTCGCAAGAGATTGACTGGGTACGTCCACCAGCGGATTGCTCTGGCTGCCGACATGTTGATGGGGATGCCTGTAGACAGAGGTTGGGAGTGTTGGCACCAATGGGAACGAAGGTGCCACTGCAGGAGTCGCATGTGCAGCCTCGCGAGTGGAAGGACATGGGTGGCAGCCGCCATGTGACCAAGGAGGCGCAGGAGGGTCCTTGCGGTTGAGCGCGTGGAGCTGAGTATGTGGAGGGCAAGGTCGATGATGACTCTCTTCCTGCCTCGTGGAAGGAAGGCCTTGGCCAAAGTTGTGTCTATCCATGCTCCTATGAATTCCAACTTCTGGACCGGAGTGAGGTGGGACTTCGAGTGATTGATTAGAAACCCCAAGGATGAGAGGAGGGAGGTAGCTTCCTTGACTACCGCCCGGAGCTCCTTCCGGGAGGCCACAGAAATCAACCAATCATCCAGGTAGGGGAAGACACATATGCCATGCTTGCGAAGGTGTGCCGCTGCCACTGCTACACATTTGGTGAAGACCCATGGGGCAGGTGAGAGTCCGAAGGGGAGGACTCTGTATTGGTAATGATTCCCCAGAATCTGAAAACGCAAGAACCTCCTGTGCCACTTGTGGATGGGCACATGAGTGTAAGCGTCCTGAAGATCCAGCGAGGCCAGCCATTCCTTGGGTTGGATGAGGGGCAGGATGGAGGTCAGTGAATGCATTCTGAATTTTTCTTTTATGATGAATTTGTTGAGTTTTCGAAGGTCGAGTATGGGACGGACGCCTTCTGACTTCTTGGGGACGAGGAAGTATCTGGAGTAAAACCCTGTATTGACTTCGTTGGGCGGAATAGGTTCTATAGCCCGGGATGCTAGGAGGGCTACAATTTCCGAAGTCATGGGGAGAAGGTGGTGCGGTGGTACGTTGCTCACAGGTGGTGAACGTTGCGTCGGAGCTGAAGAGAATTTTAGGCAATAGCCTCGTTTGATGATGCTGAGAACCCATTGGTCCATTGTGATGGTCTCCCAAAAACACAGGGAACGCAGATAAATGGCCCCCGTGGGCAGGTGTTATTTGGATGCCGAGTCAAAAACTAGGATTGCTTTTCGCGGGCGCAGACGGGTTTTTCTTTTGAGTGCACTCACGTTGACGTGGTTTCTGTCGGTAGGGAGCTTGATAGGGTTGCTGCTTGTACCGTGGTTGTTGTTGGTGAGGTTGTCTCGGAGGAGCTGATGGACGGGCAGGGAGGTTATGGTCCTGGGAGCATCCATGAATTTGAGGGCGCTCTGCACCTCGGTGCGTTGGTCTGTGGTTTTGACAGGATCAGTGGACAGTGCAGAAGTGACTTTACGCAAGAATTTGGGGTAGGTGAGGTCCTCCTGTGGGTTGGTGAGGGCTGAGGAACCCTCCGTGGTGGGCGTCGTGAGAGAGTCCCCGGGGTGTGATGACTCCTCCGTCTGTGATTGATCCTTGATCCCGTCCTCCGCCGGTTGTGGGGTGGGGGATGGTGGTGGAGCTGCTGCAGGCTTGGAGGGCAAGGGTTCCACTAGCTGAGCAGAAGAGAGGGTGGAGGCCCATTGCTGAAGCATATTAGAGAGAAGCTTGAGGGTCTCCGGTGGGTTAGCAGGAGTAGGTGGTACGGTGGAGGGCTGCAGAGGCAGGGCAGACAGTTCTGTGCCACCTTGCTGTTCTCCGTCTGTTCCCGGAGTGGAGGAAGGGGAGTTAGGTAAATCCTCATCCCCGTAGGAGTAGTGGCTGCTGACGTAGGAGGTGCTGCTGTGCTGGTGGGATCGCTTTGTGTGGGTTGCATCCCTGGAATGGTCTCTGTGGCGGCGGTGAAGCGAGCCGTTGCTGTAGCGGTGCCCTGAGTTGCTCTGGTCGCGTTGCCTCTTGCTTCAGTTGCGGCTGCTTCCCTGGTGCCGTTTGGCAGTGTGCGTTGTGCTTCTGCTGCTGCTTCGGTGCCGCTTGGGGCTCTGGTGCCGTCTGGTGCTGTGCGGCGAGCTCCTGCTGTGACTCCGGTGCTGTCTGCTGCTGTGCGGCGAGCTCCTGCTGCCCGAGGTGCTGCGACGGTGCCACTGCTTGTGTCGTTTGCCCCAGCTCCGGCGTCTGCTCCGATGTGCGTCCCGATGGCTGCCCTCCGGTGCGTAGAGGCTCTGAGATTCTCTGCACTGGGCTCCGGGGCTGAGTCTGCTGCGCGTGTCAGAGGCCCCTGTCATGTGACATGAAGCCGGAAGTCCAAAGGCAGTGCTGGAAGAGGAGGCCATCCCGGAAGCGATGTCGGCCATGGAGTCCGCATGGAGAGGATCACACATGGAGGGCGAAGGGAGTTTGTCATGGCGGGAGACGGAGGCCTGAGCAGGCGCGTCTCCGGTCGGAGCAGTGGCGGGGGTTGCCGGAAGACTCTGAGTCTCATTTTGAGCTGCATCTTGGGCCGCATCCAGAGACAGCATCGTGGAGAGCATAGGAGATGCCGGGGCTGGAACAGGAGCGAGGAAGTCAGAAAGGGCATGGCGGCGAGACTTTAAAGCCCTGGGAGACATGCGGGCGCAGATATCGCAGTCCTCCACTGGGTGCTCCTTACCCAGGCATCGAAGGCAGACTCGATGAGCGTCGGAGTTGCTCATCTTCCTGGAGCACTTGGGGCACTTCTTGAAACCCGGTTTTGAAGGTAGCTTTTTCATAGTTGATTGTAGTTCCTCTGAAAGTGATCTTCTTGGAGAATTCTTCTGAATACTGAATTGTAGTATTAATTTTAATGGAAAGTGAGAGTGAAACGTCTTGCTGGCAAGGCGGAAGACAAAGACTGGCTAGCTAGAGGCGGTCCTAGGGGTGGGGCTACTAGCCATGTCCAGAGGGCCTAAAAGCCTTCTGGGCTACTCAGAGTACTTCCGTCTATGGCGCCGTCAGATGACGTCACCACCTGTGGCTGACTCATCCTGCTTGTCCTGGGAGAACGGCAGGTGTACCTACTCTTGACATCGTACTGGGCAGACTAGATGGACCATACTGATCTTTATCTGCCGTCATTTACTATGTTACTATGTTATTATGTTACCACCCTTTGAGTGAAAAAATGTTTCCTGACATTGTTTTTAAGTTCCTCTTTTGAAAGGATCCCTGCCCCAACACTGATTTTTTTAAAGTGCTCTTAAGTCAATGCTGTCTTTTGGTGACCCAGCAGCCCCAAGGTTTTCTTAGGAAGGTATTACTGGAAGTAAACTCCCAGAACTTTACTTCAGAGTTATTTGTACAAGGTCACTAGGGTGAATCAAACCCTAATCTTTGGGTTTCTAAGCTGGTGCTCTAGTTATTAGGCAACTCCTCTACTTACCTTAGATAACATATATTACAATAAACTTTTGTACGAGTAGGTTATGTGTTCTTCAACGTTAAATAGTGTAGATGGATTAGGAGGAGATCTTTAGTTAAAGGCTAATTTTTACTTGGATATATTTTGTTTCCATCAGTTATATCACCATAGTGTTCTATGAACAGGTACATTTTTATTTCCTTGCGAAAGTCTTTTAGGTCCATAACAGCTCTTAATTTATTTGGTAGGGAATTCCATAGTATGGGTGAGAAGCAGATGATTGCTCTGTTACTGGTTGATCGGTTTGTGTTATGGTAGTTAGTGGGTACTGCCTAGACGTTATTGTTGCGACATCTTCTCGTTCTTTCATGAGATGGGCTGCTGATCAGGGACATTAAGTATGAAGGGGCTATTTCCCATTTTAAATGTTATTACAAGTATCTTGTACTTGATACGGCTCAAAATTGGTAACCAATGTAATTTGTATGGTATAGGCATGATGTCTTCTGTGCTGTTAACCTTATAGATGATATGGGCAGCAACATTTTGGGCCATTTGAAGTTGATTAATGGTTTGTTTTGGTAGTCCTTGTAAAATAGCATTTGAGAAGTCAAAGTGAGGAATGATCATGAACCGGAGGACTGAGCGGAAATTATGACCATCCAGGAATGAATAGCTTGAGTTGTTGGAGCATTCATAGTTTATAAAGGATAGTTTTTGTCATTTGCTTTATATGTGAAGTCATTGAGAGTGTCTGATCCAAGGTAACCCCAGGGTATGTTACTTTGGTTTTAACTTCTAGCTCAATGTCGTGAAGTTGTAGTTTGGGGGGAAAACTGAAGTCAAGGTTCCTTGTAACAAAAGAAGACCTCAGTTTTGTTGTAATTTATGGTTAGTTATGGCGTTTTAGCCAGTTTGTCGCTGAACTGAGACCTGCTGTGAGAATTTGATAATTGGGATTCATAATGTCTATCGGCAGTAGAGCATATGTCATCTGCATAGATGTGATAGCCCAATTTGAGCTTTTTGAAGATATTGCATATTGATTGTAAGTAAATATTAAATAATAATGATGAGAGGGCAGATCCCTGAGAGATACCTTGTTCTTGATTATATGCTTGGGAATACTGCCTCGGAAGAAAGGCCTGGCAATCTACTTCCGGTGACACTGCCAAGAAAACCCAGGAGCTTCTGGGTCGCCAGGAGTCAGGACTGACTCAAAGGCACACATTGCATTTACTGTTGGTTGATAAGTACTTGTTGGGTCCACTTGGTAAGGTAGGATGGAACCAGTTAAATATGTTTCCGTGTATCCCTATGCGTTGTAGTCTATTGAATAGAATATTGTGGCTTATTGAATGTGGCGGTAATACCAAGAAATACGAATACAAAGGCTTGTTTTGATTTGTCTAGCCCTCAAATTAGTTTGTCAAACAAGGCTAAAAGGAGTGTTTCGACTCCATGATGTGGTCTAAAGCCGTATTGCTGTTCGTCTGGTGGGGCATTCTGTTCAATAAAATCCTGCAATTGGATCTGCACACTTTTTTCAATCACTTTAGTCATGAAAGGGCGACTAGAAATTGGCCTATATGAATTGGGGTTCTGTTTATCTAAAGATGTATATTTGAGTATTGATCTTATAAAAGCATGCTTTAGTGTTGAAGGCATGTATCCTTGCGCAAGAGGTTGGTTGGCAATTTTAAGCCAAAATGGTTAAAGTTCAGAAAGAGAGGCTTTTAGACAGCTAACAGGACAAGGGTCTAAACAGGAAGTTGTGGCGTTCATTTTAGTGATTATATTCTTAATATGTTTTAAATCAACACTGTGGAATGTTTGCCATTTTATAGAGTGAGAGCCTTCACAATTGCAAAAAGTTCTCTTGGTCGGTTGAGAGATTTTGAAAGGATTTTTGTATTATACTGTTTTTGTCTTATTTGTATGTCTGGAGCTGCTGGTGTAACTTCATCTGTCATCTATGGATTTTGAATCCCTCTATTCATGCTCGAGTCTCCTTCGATGTTGTTTTAGTTTTCTTCGTTCGTGGGTATACCATTTCTCTGATCTTTCTGTAATATTTATTTTATGGGGTTTCTTTTTGATAGCAGCATTTGGAATTGATGTATTCCAGTTTGTTAGGATGTCATCTAATTCCGCTAGGGGGATCTCTATTCGTGGTATAACTTCATTCAAAAAGTTATCCTTACTAAGTGGCCTGAATCGTCGTGTCTGGGATTCATTATTATGAGGTATTGCTGTGGACGTTGCAAGTGGGAATACAAATTCTCTGAGGTAGTGGTCGGACCATGGGACTTGTAATGCTTTGGGTGGTGTGATATTATTGGGAATTAATATAAGATTGCCTTTGTTTTATTGGGAATGCATGTAAGATTGTCTTTGCTTAGGGTTGTTCCTGACATTGTTTTTATGTTCCTCCTTTGAAAGGATCCCTGCTCCAACACAGATTTACCTTTTTAAGTGCTTTCAAGTCAGTGCTGATTCCTAATGACCCAGCAGCCCCTGGGGTTCCTTAATAAGGTATAACTGTAAGTAGATTGCCAGGCCTTGTGCAAGGTCACTATAGGGATTCAAACCTTGCTTTCTTGAATATTAAGCTACTCCTCCCCTCCAGGGTCCCTAGATCAAGGTATGCCCTAGCTTTCTAGCTTTGGAATCTTGTCCTATACTGTCCTCATGTGGCATGTTGCAGTACTGCATGTCTGCTTTAGATTTGTACCTTCCCTATTGGCCTGGGGCGGAGGGTATCAGACGAACAGCACAGAGGAACCTACCAGAGACCACGATGGGAAGAAAATAAAGAGAAATGCAGGGGCAAGACGGAATGGGAGACGCCCTGGGACTTGCCTGGAGGGACAGGCGTGGCAGGGCCCTGGGTCACACGTGGGGTCTCTCTCTCTGTGATGCCCGGTCCAGGATTCTGGTTCTGGAGTCAGAACCGCGGCAGTTGAGGCTTGAAAGAAAACTGCAGAGTGCAGAGGAGCCGCTAAAGGACGAGTGAGCAAGGGGAGGACTCCCAGCGATAGTCCTTACTGCTTCTCACGCCAGGCAGGAAAGAGATACCCCAGGGTGGCAGGGACTCAGAGAGATACCCCTCAGAGTGGGAGGAGCTCTCAGAGATACCCCTGGGTGGGAGGAGTTCTAAAATAACCCCCGGGTGCAGGGCTCTAAGCGGCACCCTCAGTGGGAGGGGCTTTGATACCCCCGGTGGGAGGGGCTCTTCCAGATACCCCAGGGGGAGGGGTTCTCAGAGATACCCCCGGGTGGGAGAAGTTCGAACATAAACCGCGGTTGGAGGGCTGTAAGCGATAGTGCCAGTGGGAGGGGCTGTAAGATAAACCCCGGGTGGGAGGGGCACCCAGAGATACCCCCGGTGGGAGGGGCTCTTCCAGATACCCCAGGGGGAGGGGTTCTCAGAGATACCCCCGGGTGGGAGAAGTTCGAACATAAACCGCGGTTGGAGGGCTGTAAGCGATAGTGCCAGTGGGAGGGGCTGTAAGATAAACCCCGGGTGGGAGGGGCTCCCAGAGATACCCCAGGGGGAGGGGCTCTCGCAGATACGCTAAGTGGGCGGGCTCGCAGGCATCAGCCGCTCAGTCCTTCATCCTCGCTGTGTCTCTGCCCCGCAGCTCCTGCCCTGTCCCCCCCTTCCCCGGGATGCTGCCGCTGCCGCTTTTGGGGTTCCTGCTCCTCGGGCCCCCGCCCAGCTCCCCGGCTTTCCTGCCGCGGCCCGTGCAAAGCCTGTTCCAGGACCTCGGACAGTTCCTGGAGGGCGACCAGGTAAGGACGGGAAAGGGGCGCCCCCGGGTCAACCCCTTCAGCCCCCACGGGGAGGGGAGACCCCCCCGCAGCCCAATTCAATCTCTGCTCCTCCGCTGCCGCCCCCAGCTCTAGCATCGCGTCTGCAAGCCGAGGGGGCGCATTTATTGCACCCGATTCGCTCTCTGCAAGGGGGTGGGGGGGTGGGGTGGGGGCATTCTTACCGATACCCCCGGCATCGCAGCCGCAGCCCCCTGACCACACCCAGGGAGGCCGGTCCCGCTTTCTAGTGCACGGCCTGGCCAGAGGAGGCTCCTGCCTGCCCCGAGCACTTGCTGCAAGAAGCTTCATCGCACAGGTCCTGGTTCCCGGAAATATCAGCAAAACACAAAGAAGCTTCCGAAAAGAGATGTCAGGAGACCCAGTGTCCTTCAGAGCCCAGACACACCGGCAGGGAGGGGGAGGATTACATGAGCTGAAAGAGGACTTGATTTATGGAGATACTGCACGACTAACATTAACCTGCCCCCCCCCCCCCCGCTCGTTAACATTTCCACTGAAAAACTGCCCTAGCCCCCACCGCACCTACTGAACTATCTTTTTCCCCTTTAAATATGTCTACAGGAGACACCCGGCAAAGATGAGCAAACCTTTGATTACTCAGTGGACTTCAGGCAGCTCCCTCCCAACTATCACAACGAAGAGCACAAGGAGAGAAAAGTGGGAAATGCAACTGTTTTCAGCCACAGCAGGATTGATAAGGTGAGAGGCTCGGGGAGGAATAGATACATCCACTGGGAGATGGAGAAGGTGAGAGGCTAGGGGAGGAACAGATACATCCGCTGGGAGATGGAAAAGGTGAGGGGACGGAGGGAGGAATAGATACAGCCACAGGAAGATGGACAAGGTGAGGGGACAGAGGGAGGAATAGATACATCCGCTAGGAGATGGACAAGGTGAGGGGATGGAGGGAGGAATAGATACAGCCATAGGAAGATGGATAAGGTGAGGGGACGGAGGGAGGAATAGATACAGCCATAGGAAGATGGATAAGGTGAGGGGATGGAGGGAGGAATAGTTACAGCCATAGGAAGATGGACAAGGTGAGGGGAGAGAGGGAGGAATAGATACAGCCATAGGAAGATGGATAAGGTGAGGGGACGGAGGGAGGAATAGATACAGCCATAGGAAGATGGATAAGGTGAGGGGACGGAGGGAGGAATAGATACAGCCATAGGAAGATGGATAAGGTGAGGGGACGGAGGGAGGAATAGATACAGCCATAGGAAGATGGATAAGGTGAGGGGACGGAGGGAGGAATAGATACAGCCATAGGAAGATGGATAAGGTGAGGGGACGGAGGGAGGAATAGATACAGCCATAGGAAGATGGATAAGGTGAGGGGACGGAGGGAGGAATAGATACAGCCATAGGAAGATGGACAAGGTGAGGGGACGGAGGAAGGAATAGATACATCCGCTGGGAGATGGAGAAGGTGACGGGACAGAGGGAGGAATAGATACAGCCAAAGGAAGATGGATGGTGAGGGGACGGAGGGAGGAATAGATACAGCCATAGGAAGATGGACAAGGTGAGGGGACGGAGGAAGGAATAGATACATCCGCTGGGAGATGGACAAGGTGAGGGGACGGAGGGAGGAATAGATACAGCCATAGGAAGATGGATAAGGTGAGGGGACGGAGGGAGGAATAGATACAGCCATAGGAAGATGGATAAGGTGAGGGGACGGAGGGAGGAATAGATACAGCCATAGGAAGATGGATAAGGTGAGGGGACGGAGGGAGGAATAGATACAGCCATAGGAAGATAGACAAGGTGAGGGGACGGAGGGAGGAATAGATACAGCCATAGGAAGATGGACAAGGTGAGGGGATGGAGGGAGGAATAGATACATCCATAGGAAGATGTACAAGGTGAGGGGACAGAGGGAGGAATAGATACAGCCCTAGGAAGATGGACAAGGTGAGGTGACAGAGGGAGGAATAGATACAGCCATCGGAAGATGGACAAGGTGAGGGGACAGAGAGAGGAATAGATACAGCCACAGGAAGATGGACAGGGTGAGGGGACAGAGAGAGGAATAGATACAGCCACAGGAAGATGGACAGAGGGAGGGATAGATACATCCGCAGGGAGATGGACAAGGTAAGGGGATGGAGGGAGGAATAGATACAGCCGTTGGAAGATGAACAAGGTGAGGAGACGGACGGAGGAATAGTTACAGCCATAGGAAGATGGACAAGGTGAGGGGATGGAGGGAGGAATAGATACAGCCGTAGGAAGAGGGACAAGGTGAGGGGATGGAAGGAGGAATAGATACAGCCACAGGAAGATGGACAAGGTGAGGGGACGGAGGGAGGAATAGATACATCCACAGGAAGATGGACAAGGTGAGGGGACAGAGGGAGGAATAGATACAGCCATAGGAAGATGGACATGGTCAGGGGACAGAGGAAGGAATAGATACAGCCATAGGAAGATGGACAAGGTGAGGGGACGGAGGGAGGAATAGATACAGCCATAGGAAGATGGACAAGGTGAGGGGACAGAGGGAGGAATAGATACAGCCATAGAAAGATGGATAAGGTGAGGGGACAGAGGGAGGAATAGATACAGCCATAGGAAGATGGACAAGGTGAGGGGACGGAGGGAGGAATAGATACAGACGCAGGAAAATGAACAAGGTGAGGAGACGGAGGGAGGAATAGATACAGCCCTAGGAAGATGGCAAGGTGAGGGGACGGTGGGAGGATTAGATACAGCCACAGGAAGATGGACAAGGTGAAGGGATGGAGGGAGGAATAGACAGAGCCATAGGAAAAGGGACAAGGTGAGGGGAGAGAGGGAGGAATAGATACAGCCATAGGGAGATGGAGAAGGTGAGGGGATGGAGGGAGGAATAGATACAGCCGTAGGAAGAGGGACAAGGTGAGGGGATGGAAGGAGGAATAGATACAGCCGTAGGAAGATGGACAAGGTGAGGGGACGGAGGGAGGAATAGAAACAGCCATAGGAAGATGGACAAGGTGAGGGGACAGAGGGAGGAATAGATACAGCCACAGGAAGATGGACAAGGAGAGGGGACTGAGGGAGGAATAGATACAGCCATAGGGAGTAGGTGAGGGGATGGAGGGAGGAATAGATACATCCGTAGGAAGATGGACAAGGTGAGGGGACGGAGGGAGGAATAGTTACAGCCATAGGAAGATGGACAAGGTGAGGGGATGGAGGGAGGAATAGATACAGCCGTAGGAAGAGGGACAAGGTGAGGGGATGGAAGGAGGAATAGATACAGCCGTAGGAAGATGGACAAGGTGAGGGGACGGAGGGAGGAATAGAAACAGCCATAGGAAGATGGACAAGGTGAGGGGACGGAGGGAGGAATAGATACAGCCACAGGAAGATGGACAAGGTGAGGGGACTGAGGGAGGAATAGATACATCCACAGGAAGATGGACAAGGTGAGGGGACAGAGGGAGGAATAGATACAGCCATAGGAAGGTGGAGAAGGTCAGGGGACAGAAGGAGGAATAGATACAGCCATAGGAAGATGGACAAGGTGAGGGGACGGAGAGAGGAATAGATACAACCATATGAAGATGGACAAGGTGAGGGGACAGAGGGAGGAATAGATACAGCCATAGGAAGATGGATAAGGTGAGGGGACAGAGGGAGGAATAGATACAGCCATAGGAGGATGGACAAGGTGAGGGGACAGAGGGAGGAATAGATACAGCCATAGGAAGATGGACAAGGTGAGGGGACGGAGGGTGGAATAGATACAGACGCAGGAAGATGAACAAGGTGAGGAGACGGAGGGAGGAATAGATACAGCCCTAGGAAGATGGCAAGGTGAGGGGACGGTGGGAGGATTAGATACAGCCACAGGAAGATGGACAAGGTGAGGGGACAGAGGGAGGAATAGATACAGACGCAGGAAGATGAACAAGGTGAGGAGACGGAGGGAGGAATAGATACAGCCCTAGGAAGATGGACAAGGTGAGGTGACAGAGGGAGGAATAGATACAGCCATAGGAAGATGGACAAGGTGAGGGGACAGAGGGAGGTATAGATATAGCCATAGGAAGATGGAGATGGTGAGGGGAGAGAGGTAGGAATAGATACAGCCATAGGAAGATGGACAAGGTGAGGGGACGGAGGGAGGGATAGATACAGCCATAGGAAGATGGACAAGGTGAGGGGACAGAGGGAGGAATAGGTACAGCCATAGGAAGATGGATAAGGTGAGGGGACAGTGGGAGGAATAGATACAGCCATAGGAAGATGGACAAGGTGAGGGGACAGAGGGAGGAATAGATACAGCCATAGGAAGATGGACAAGGTGAGGGGACGGAAGGAGGAATAGATACAGCCATAGGAAGATGGACAAGGTGAGGGGATGGAAGGAGGAATAGATACAGCCGTAGGAAG
The DNA here is from genome assembly GCA_033557465.1 of Ichthyophis bannanicus. Lineage (NCBI taxonomy): Eukaryota > Metazoa > Chordata > Amphibia > Gymnophiona > Ichthyophiidae > Ichthyophis > Ichthyophis bannanicus. Next base: position 51,349,734 of record CM066051.1, on the reverse strand, counting down.
ATGGACAAGGTGAGGGGACAGAGGGAGGAATAGATACAGCCACAGGAAGATGGACAAGGTGAGGGGACGAGGGAGGAATAGATACATCCGCAGGGAGATGGACAAGGTGAGGGGACGGAGGGAAGAATAGATACAGCCGTTGGAAGATGAACTAGGTGAGGAGATGGAGGGAGGAATAGATGCAGCCATAGGGAGATGGAGAAGATGAGGGCACGGAGGGAGGAATAGATACAGCCATAGGGAGAAAGTGAGGGGATGGAGGGAGGAATAGATACAGCCATAGGAAGATGGACAAGGTGAAGGGACGGAGGTAGGAATAGATACAGCCGTAGAAAGATGGAGAAGGTGAGGGGAGAGAGGGAGGAATAGATACAGCCGCAGGAAGATGGACAAGGTGAGGAGATGAAGGGAGGAATAGATACAGCCATAGGAAGATGAACAAGGTGAGGAGACGGAGGGAGGAAAAGATACAGCCCTAGGAAGGTGGACAAGGTGAGGGGACAGAGGGAGGAATAGATACAGAGCAGGAAGATGAACAAGATGAGGGGATGGAGGGAGGAATAGATACAGCCCTAGGAAGATGGACAAGGTGAGGGGACAGAGGGAGGAATAGATACAGCCATAGGAAGATGGACAAGGTGAGGGGACAGAGGGAGGAATAGATACAGCCATAGGAATATGGAGAAGGTGAGGGGAGAGTGGGAGGAATAGATACATCCATAGGAAGATGTACAAGGTGAGGGGACGGAGGGAGGAATAGATACAGCCATAGGAATATGGAGAAGATGAGGGGAGAGAGGGAGGAATACATACAGCCATAGGGAGAAGGTGAGGGGACGGAGGGAGGAATAGATACAGCCATAGGAAGATGGACAAGGTGAGGGGACGGAGGGAGGAATAGATACAGCCGTAGGAAGATGGACAAGGTGAGGGGACGGAGGGAGGAATAGATACAGACGCAGGAAGATGGACAAGGTGAGGAGATGTAGGGAGGAATAGATAGTGCCGTAGGAAGATGAACAACGTGAGGGGATGGAGGGAGGAATAGATACAGCCCTAGGAAGATGGACAAGGTGAAGGGACGGAGGGAGGAATAGATACAGCCGCCAGAAGATGGACAAGGTGAGGAGATGGAGGGAGGGATAGATACAGCCGTATGAAGATGGACAAGGTTAGGGGACGGAGGGAGGAATAGATACAGCCATAGGAAAATGGACAAGGTGAGGGGACAGAGGGAGGAATAGATACAGCCATAGGAAGATGGACAAGGTGAGGGGATGGAAGGAGGAATAGATACAGCCGTAGGAAAATGGACAAGGTGAGGGGACAGAGGGAGGAATAGATACAGCCATAGGAAGATGGACAAGGTGAGGGGACGTAGGGAGGAATAGATACAGCTATAGGAAGATGGACAAGGTGAGGGGACGAGGGAGGAATAGATACATCCGCAGGGAGATGGACAAAGTGAGGGGACAGAGGGAAGAATAGATACAGCCTTTGGAAGATGAACAAGGTGAGGAGATGGAGGGAGGAATAGATGCAGCCATAGGGAGATGGAGAAGGTGAGGGGATGGAGGGAGGAATAGATACAGCCATAGGAAGATGGACAAGGTGAAGGGACGGAGGTAGGAATAGATACAGCCATAGGAAGAGGGACAAGGTGAGGGGAGAGAGGGAGGAATAGATACAGCCGTAGGAAGATGGAGAAGGTGAGGGGAGAGAGGGAGGAATAGATACAGTCGTAGGAAGATGGAGAAGGTGAGGGGACGGAGGGAGGAATAGATACAGCCATAGGAAGATGGACAAGGTGAAGGGACGGAGGGAGGAATAGAAACAGCCGCAGGAAGATGGACAAGGTGAGGAGATGGAGGGAGGAATAGATACAGCTATAGGAAGATGCACAAGGTGAGGAGACAGAGGGAGGAATAGATACAGCCCTAGGAAGGTGGACAAGGTGAGGGGACAGAGGGAGGAATAGATAAAGAGCAGGAAGTTGAACAAGGTGAGGGGATGGAGGGAGGAATAGATACAGCCCTAGGAAGATGGACAAGGTGAGGGGACAGAGGGAGGAACAGATACAGCCATAGGAAGATGGACAAGGTGAGGGGACCTAGGGAGGAATAGATACAGCCATAGGAATATGGAGAAGGTAAGGGGAGAGAGGGAGGAATAGATACAGCTGCCGGAAGATGGACAAGGTGAGGGGATGGAAAGAGAAATAGATACAGCCGTAGGAAGATGGACAAGGTGAGGGGACAGAGGGAGGAATAGATACAGCCCTGGGAAGATGGACAAGGTGAGGGGACAGAGGGAGGAATAGATATAGCCACAGGAAGATGGACAAGATTAGGGGACGGAGGGAGGAATACATAGAGCCACAGGAAGATGGACAAGGTGAGGGGACAGAGGGAGGAATAGATACAGCCACAGGAAGATGTACAAGGTGAGGGGACAGAGGGAGGAATAGATACAGACGTAGGAAGATGAACAAGTTGAGGAGACGGAGGGTGCAATAGATACAGCCCTAGGAAGATGGACAAGGTGAGGGGACAGTGGGAGGATCAGATACAGCCACAGGAATATGGACAAGGTGAGGGGACAGAGGGAGGAATAGATACAGATGCAGGAAGATGAACAAGGTGAGGGGACAGGGGGAGAAAAAGATACAGCCGCAGGAAGATGGACAATGTGAGGGGAGAGAGGGAGGAATAGATACAGCCGCAGGAAGATGGACAAGGTGAGGGGATGGAGGGAGGAATAGATAGAGCCCTAGGAAGATGGACAAGGTGAGGGGACAGAGGGAGGAATAGATACAGCCATAGGAAGATGGACAAGGTGAGGGGACAGAGGGAGGAATAGATACAGCCATAGGAATATGGAGAAAGTGAGGGGAGAGAGGGAGGAATAGATACAGCCATAGGAAGATGGACAAGGTGAGGGGACGGAGGGAGGAATAGATACAGCCATAGGAAGATGGATAAGGTGAGGGGACAGAGGGAGGAATAGATACAGCCATAGGAAGATTGGTAAGGTGAGGGGACAGAGGGAGGAATAGATACAGCCATAGGAAGATGGACAAGGTGAGGGGACAGAGGGAGGAATAGATACAGCCATAGGAAGATGGACAAGGTGAGGGGATGGAAAGAGGAATAGATACAGCCATAGGAAGATGGACAAGGTGAGGGGACAGAGGGAGGAATAGATACAGCCATAGGAAGATGGACAAGATGAGGGGACAGAGGGAGGAATAGATACAGCCATAGGAAGAGGGACAAGGTGAGGGGATGGAAGGAGGAATAGATACAGCCATAGGAAGATGGACAATGTGAGGGGACAGAGGGAGGAATAGATACAGCCATAGGAAGATGGATAAGGTGAGGGGACAGAGGGAGGAATAGATATAGCCATAGGAAGATGGACAAGGTGAGGGGACAGAGGGAGGAATAGATACAGCCATAGGAAGATGGACAAGGTGAGGGGACGGAAGGAGGAATAGATACAGCCATAGGAAGATGGACAAGCTGAGGGGATGGAAGGAGAAACAGATACAGCCGTAGGAAGATGGACAAAGTGAGGGGATAGAGGGAGGAATAGATACAGCCCTAGGAAGATGGACAAGGTGAGGGGACAGAGGGAGGAATAGATATAGCCACAGGAAGATGGATAAGGTGAGGGGACGGAGGGAGGAATACATAGAGCCACAGGAAGATGGACAAGGTGAGGGGACAGAGGGAGGAATAGATACAGCCACAGGAAGATGGACAAGGTGAGGGGACAGAGGGAGGAATAGATACATCCGCAGGGAGATGGACAAGGTGAGGGGACGGAGGGAGGAACAGATACAGCCGTTGGAAGATGAACAAGGTGAGGAGACTGAGTGAGGAATAGATACAGCCATAGGGAGATGAAGAAGGTGAGGGGACAGAGGGAGGAGAAGATACAGCCGCAGGAAGATGGACAAGGTGAGGGGACGGAGGGAGGAATAGATACAGACGCAGGAAGATGAACAAGGTGAGGAGACGGAGGGTGCAATAGATACAGCCCTAGGAATATGGACAAGGTGAGGGGACAGAGGGAGGAATAGATACAGCCACAGGAATATGGACAAGGTGAGGGGACAGAGGGAGGAATAGATACAGCCGCAGGAAGGTGGACAATGTGAGGGGAGAGAGGGAGGAATAGATACAGCCGCAGGAAGATTGACAAGGTGAGGGGACAGAGGGAGAAAAAGATACAGCCGCAGGAAGATGGACAATGTGAGGGGAGAGAGGGAGGAATAGATACAGCCGCAGGAAGATGGACAAGGTGAGGAGATGGAGGGAGGAATAGATACAGCCCTAGGAAGATGGAGAAGGTGAGGGGACAGAGGGAGGAATAGATACAGCCATAGGAAGATGGACAAGGTGAGGGAATGGAGGGAGGAATAGATACAGCCGTAGGAAGATGGAGAAGGTGAGGGGACGGAGGGAGGAATAGATACAGCCATAGGAAGATGGACAAGGTGAGGGGACAGAGGGAGGAATAGATACAGCCGTAGGAAGATGGACAAGGTGAGGGGATGGAGGGAGGAATAGATACAGCCGTAGGAAGATGGAGAAGGTGAGGGGACGGAGGGAGGAATAGATACAGCCACAGGAAGATGGACAAGGTGAGGGGACAGAGGGAGGAATAGATACAGCCATAGGAAGATGGACAAGGTGAGGGGACGGAGGGAGGAATAGATACAGCCGTAGGAAAATGGACAAGGTGAGTGGACGGAGCGAGGAATAGATACAGCCACAGGAAGATGGACAAGGTGAGGGGACAGAGGGAGGAATAGATACAGACGCAGGAAGATGAACAAAATGAGGAGACGGAGGGAGGAATAGATACAGCCCTAGGAAGATGGACAAGGTGAGGGGACAGTGGGAGGATTAGATACAGACGCAGGAAGATGGAGAAGGTGAGGGGACGGAGGGAGTAATAGATACAGCCACAGGGAGTTGGAGAAAGTGACAAGACAGAGGGAGAAAGAGTTTCAGTTAGTGAGAGATGGATAAGATAAGGGGTTAAATGATTGAAAATTCCTCTAACATGCATTTTCCCAAGTTGCTATGGATATGTGTACCCTTCACTGTGTCTTTTGTCTTCATTCTAGGAATTAATACATAGTGCCTTATTCAGGAATGATTTATTTTTGTCACATGCATAGAATTCAGAATCGGTATTTTCCCATGAGACCTATCCTTTTCAGTACTCCTTCTTTAAAAGGATTTCTGATCTAGTAATGTCAGCCGCTCATTCTCTGAAGGGCACCACACCTTATAACCTATGAGAGACACATGGTACCCTGCAAGTAACAGTTCTGTAGCCTCATAGCCACCGTCTCTTTCTCTGTACGGCAGGTGACCAACAACCAGACAGGGGAGTCGGTGATTTCCCAAAATACGTTCACCTCTATAAAACAGGGGGACCGAGGCCTCAGTCATCAATGGAAGGTGAGTACTGAGAGCTGGACTCTTGTCCGCAATCTGTCCTCTCAGGCTCTTTGCTGTCTTCACACAATCTGTCACAATATCTCAACCTTCTCCAGGGCAGACTTTTAAAAACTCCCTCAGGCTAATATTTATCTGCTTCTCTAACTCGTGTGTTATTCAGTTCATTCTTTGCTCTGAAAATGTTTTCCTAGGCTCCTTAAATTTTGCTAGTGGGGACAATACGCAGGGAAAGGGATCCATTATATGGTATTATGGAGAAAGAAGAGAGAAGGAATACTGAGGCAGATAGACAGATGGAAATGGTACGGAGGCGGCTGTAGGGAGGGTAAGAGAAGGTCCCTGCTAAAGGCAGCACATTTTTGGAACAATACTCAATGTTCAAGCCTGGTCCACAGTAGGTAGATTGTTTTCTCTGCCAATGAGGGAAGTTTCACATTTTAAATCTGGGCTTCTGTTTGCAGCTTTTAGTCCGAAACCTTCATTTTCTATGGTTTCCGCAGCACCTGGTAAGTAGAGCAGAACATGCACAGGAGGGAAAAGATAGAACTCGCGTTACCCATCTCCCTCGCCCCCTGCCACATACTGTAGCTCTCCGTCTCCATTTCATCACCTCTTCTCTCTCCCACCTCTAATGTTGCCCTGGAGATGTACCTAGCTAGCCCTCACCCCTTCCCTCTATGCACAGAGATGCCAGCTAATGCACCTTAGCCTGGCATGAGATGGTCGGGCTGTCCAACAGGGAGATCGGGTAATGCCAGTCCACTTTTGCTACCCTGCAGGTACATAGAGAACAAAAGGTGAGAGGAAAGAGAGTAGTTCAGCCTGCAATATGTCATTGTAGTTTTCAGTTCACCCCCTTTTATCCTATGTCCGCACTGCTCCAGGATGACCCCAAGACTCCCCCCTCCCCATTAGTTTGCTGTGTTAATCCCCCAGCCTCTAGGATGAATACACAAGCTTTACGCTGCATGGTTTCCCAGGGGAGAGAACGAAGCACCGGCGATCAGAGCCTTATAAACAAGAAATTACTTTACGTCACTCTAGTCCAGTCCCGGAATTTTTGTAGAGGATCATAAACTCGTTGACTTTCCACTGGTGGCTAATTTAGGAGAGAAGCGATTGGCTGCTTCTCTAAAATTAGACGAACCTATAATTCCTGCTAAAAGATCTAGGTTGACAAAGAATCTTTCAATATCATCTCAAGAAATGCATTCTGATCTTGATGATGAGATTGAAGAAGAGGTGGAGGAAGGAGAATTGGTGGATCAGGAGGACCAGTCCAGGATTGTAAGAGTTTTTCATAGGGAGGAGTTGCCTGCTTTAATTGAGGAAACTCTTAAAACTTTAAATATTTCATTGCCAGAGCACAGCGAAAATCAGGAATTGGAAGATCCGCTGTTGCAAGCGGTTAGGAAGACACAAAGGGTTTTCCCAATACATAGAGTGGTAAAAGAAATGATTCAGCAGGAGTGGAATGTTCCTGAGGCTACATTAAGAGGATCTAGAATTATGACTCGATTATATCCTTTGCAAGAAGATGATTGTGAGTTATTTGTTCCACCTAAGATTGATGCAGCGGTATCAGCAGTCACTAAGAGGACTACAATTCCAATTGAAAGCGGGGCAGCTTTAAAGGATAGTTATGACAGGAAATTGGATACTCTGCTGAAACAAATTTTTGATATAAACGCATTATCGTTTAAAGCATCAATTTGTGGAGCGTGGGTAGCTAGAGCCTGTTTAAGATGGTCTCAAGGCTTGCATTCAGACATAGAAGGAGCCTCTTCTCAAGATGCATCTAAATTAGAGACGGGTGCAGCATATTTAGCTGACATCCACTATGACCTTATCAGAGCATTGTCAAAAGGAATAGCCTCGGTTGTGGCAGCTAGAAGACATGTTTGGCTGCGAACCTGGGCAGCAGATATTTCTTCTAAGGCAAGGCTTTCGAAGTTACCTTTTAGAGGTAAGCTCCTTTTTGGAGAGGATCTCGAAAAGTTGGTAAAGGATTTGGGAGACTGCAAAGGTGGCAAACTCCCTGAAGATAAACAGAGACTTGGTCGCCCGATTCAGACCTATAGAGGTCAGTTTAGAGATTTTCGACGTTTTCGTTCTCTTCGTTTCGGTCAAATGCAAAGAGGACGTCAAAATTATAGATCTCAAGGATTTCGAAACTTTCGTGGTTCAGGAAGGGGGGTCTCAGCCTCTTCTTCCAATGTTAATTCAAGAAAAGCACAATGAGATAAGGATAACCCAGGCGGATTTTGTTCCTATAGGTGGCAGACTACACAAATTCTATCCGGCCTGGGCACAAATCACCACAGACCAATGGGTCTTAGAAATAATACAGAAAGGATATGCTCTAGAGTTCCAGCATCCGCTACTCGACCTATTTGTTCAATCCCCTTGCAGATCACATTACAAAGAGGCCGCCATATGCCAGACATTACAAAAGCTTTTAGAACTAGAAGCAGTTGTACCGGTGCCATTAAATCAGCGAGGATTAGGTCGATACTCAATATATTTTCTAGTTCCGAAAAAAGAAGGTTCCTTCCGACCGGTGTTAGATCTTCGGGGAGTGAATCATTATCTTCGAGTAGCACGTTTTCGCATGGAGACGTTAAAATCAATAATTATGGCAGTAAGGAAAGGAGAGTTTCTTACATCTCTGGATTTGAAAGAGGCCTATTTTCATATTCCAATTCGTCAAGAACACCAAAAGTATTTAAGATTTGCCGTTCCAATGGGCCATTTCCAGTTTCGGGCTCTGCCATTTGGGTTGGCGACAGCTCCAAGAACATTTACCAAGGTGATGGTGGTAGTAGCAGCGGCTTTGCGAAAGGAGGGAATATTAGTTCATCCTTATCTGGACGATTGGTTTGATACGAGCAAAGTCAAGGAGCGAAAGTATATTAGCAACCAGAAGGGTGGTTCAATTGTTACAAAGCCTAGGTTGGGTGGTGAATATGAAAAAGAGCAAGTTAGTACCATCCCAAGTTCTAGAACATTTAGGCGCTCGTTTCGATACGAAGGCAGGAAAAGTGTTCTTGCCACAATCTCGAGTATTAACAGTCATGAATCTGGTGCAGCAGTTTGTACAGAGAGAGAATCCCACAGCGTGGCATTATCTCCAGTTGCTAGGTACCATGGCAGCAACTTTGGAACTGGTGCCATGGGCAAGGGCTCATATGCGCCCTTTGCAAAGAGCGCTACTAAGAAGGTGGTCGCATCAAAGGAGTCCAATGTCGGAGATTCTAGCCTGTCCACCGGAAACCCGTCTGGCTCTGCAATGGTGGTTAAAGCCCGAGGTATTGCAAATAGGCATGCCGTTGCAATTTCCAGTTTGGGTTCAGATTACGACGGACGCCAGTCTAAAGGGCTGGGGTGCACATTGCGAAGGACAATTTGCTCAAGGTCAGTGGTCCAAGCAGGAGAGAGCGTGGTCAATAAACAGGTTGGAATTGAGAGCTTCAGGCGTTTCAAAGGCTCCTTCACGGAAAAGCTGTTCGTGTCTTATCAGACAACGCGACGGCGGTGGCATACATCAATCGGCAAGGAGGCACAGGCAGTGCTCCTCTGGAGGAGGAATCGGAAAGTTTATTCCTCTGGGCCGAGGAAAATTTTGAAGCGATATCGGCGAACCATGTTGCAGGGATAAGCAATTTTCAGGCCGATTTCTTGAGTCGAGTAAGAGTAGATCCAGGGGAGTGGAATCTCCATCCCCAAGTGTTTCAAATGATAGTAAGGCGATGGGGAACTCCGGTAATAGATCTCATGGCAACATTCCTGTCTGCAAAAGTCGACCGTTTCTACAGCAGAAGACGGGAGAGAATGTCGGAAGGACTAGATGCACTAGTTCAAAAGTGGCTGAAGGGTCAGCTGTTGTATGTGTTCCCTCCCTGGGTATTGATAGGTCGAGTTCTTCAGAGGGTAGAATCCCACAAAGGAACAGTGATATTAATAGCCCCCGATTGGCCAAGGCGTCCTTGGTATGCAGATCTAATGAGATTACTGATAGACCGTCCTTGGCGTTTGCCACTAAGGGAGGATCTCTTAAGTCAAGGTCCACTATATATGCCTCAAGTGGATCGATTTTCGCTTACGGCTTGGCTCTTGAAAGGGCAAGATTAAGATCAAGAGGGTACTCTTCTTCAGTAATCTCTACCTTGTTAAGGTCCAGAAAAAGGTCTACTTCGCTAGCATATATTCGTACATGGAGGATATTTGAGGGATGGTGTAAGCAGAGGTCGATTGAGGCATTGAAGGTTTCTGTTCCACAGATTCTTTCTTTTTTGCAAGAAGGTTTTGATAAAGGTTTAGCTCCGGCATCTTTAAAGGTTCAGCTAGCAGCGTTGGCGTGTTACAGAGGAAAAATAAAAGGAATATCGATTGGAACGCACCTGGATATAAAACGTTTTTTGAGAGCCGTTACGTTGATGAGACCACCATGTAGACCGCAAGTTCCTTCTTTATGATCCTCTACAAAAATTCCGGGACTGGACTAGAGTTCCTAAAGTAACAACAATTAGCAGGTAAGTCTAATTTACATTTAACACTCATGGAGATAATCACCCATAGCCAACATTCCCACCAAGCTGTGCGGGAGTCCTCCACTCTCACTGCTGCTGGTAGGGAGAGGTGCTATGATACCGTGCTTTTTGTCGCAAGGAGGACTCTCATGCATCTTGGGAAGAACATTGCCAACAACCCAACAGAACAGCTACATTCCCCTCTAAGATTATTCTGGACATTCTATCTTTGCTTGGCCAACCTCCTGTAAATTATACTATGGTAGTAATAGCAGATGTGCCGTTTTCATCGGACACGCTTATGTGTTTTCCAGAAGGGTCAGGAGAGAGAGAAACGCCATTCGTATAGACCGCAGGTTCTGAGAAGGCTTCTGCTCCGCCCAAGGCTTGCTGTTTTCATGATACCTCGGATAACCACAAGAGCCAAGCTACCCAATACCGACCTGTACTTGGAGCTCAAGAACGTACTGCACAGGCAAAACATGGTGACAGAGCCGTCTCAGCAAAGGCCGGCCCCCCAAATTCTAGCACAGCGTGAGCAGCAAACAATGTGGCCAAGTCTCTTATGCCTACTGAGAAGAGTCTTTAGCCTACATAGCTAGAAGGATGAGCTGGTAAAATTAGACGTATTCTTACCGTTTCATGTACTATCCAGGGAGCTCCTCGAAAAAGGAGTGAACATTGTACAATGGAGTCTTGAAATAAAACTAACAGAAGAGAGTCAAGGAGGTGAAATTCTGTGAATCCAGGAGCACAGGTTAAAACACTCACACTCACCAAATTTTCTCCAGGCACTGACCAAACTTAATCTCAGATCTGGCAAGAGTGAGATTTGAGGCTGGAAAGAGAGTCTCAGTCACTCATGAAATACAATTTTTTTAAAAAGAGAAAACAGAGAGTCTTATAAGGCAAATAAGAGAAAGTGTGATTTAACTAAGTAAGTGAGGAGCCCACCACCCACTACACTATTGTACATCACCATGACATTGCAATGAAAGAGGCAAGAATATACACAGACAAGAGGAAAAGTACAAACCGGGTCCTCAAAACACTTCTATCTTTTTGTACCTGTTGGAAAACTTCTCTTTAAGCCTGACCATGTACATAAGGCTACTTGTTTTACTGTGTGGGCCAAATATTTGAAAGGCATTTACACAGTTTACAGCACAGTAAACCATGTAAATGCTTTAAATGGGGATATTCAAGGGCACTTACTTGGTTAGTGATGTTGAGTATCCCCTCCTGACTCCCTTATTGCATACTGGCCGGTTAGCCATCTGCGCCTTAAAGATAAGCAAGGAAAATCTGCCTATCTTTACGGCGTAGGAGCTAATCAGGGAACATGCAATATCGCTGCTGCCTGGTTAGCTACTGCAGCTTCCGGTGTCTGCAGCAATTCCTGAATATTCAGTGCCAGGGTCGCATATGACCCCAGCATTGAATATTCAGGGTTATGGGTTGGCGGGCAGGGCTATGTGCCGTAGAGGCGCATAGCCTGCCCAACTCAATATTGGGCCCTATCTGTCCAACACCGGCTACTCTGCTCTCAAGGTACAGACTAAAAAATCAGGGGGGCTTGGTATGGTGCTGGAAACCCACATAAACAAATCAGCACAACAGAGGTGAGGGTAGACAGGCAAGAAGAAAAATGAGCCCTAGTCTTCACCGGTACCATTGTCACAGAATCATTCATCCAAACCAGTCCTCGTTTTCGCCAGAACCACCACTACACATTGACATTCATCCAAACCAGTCCTTATCGTCACCAAAATCATTACTAGAGATTTTGATATTATTCCCAACCAATCCTCATCTTCCAGAAACAATCAATCAGCCTGTTAGTTTACCAGGGAATTTGCTGAGACCAGGTCTTAGAGAAGTGCAATCAAAGCTAATGAGATCCAGAAATATCTTTGGATTTTACCCATTGCCTTAGGCTTAGTAGGTTCTTGTTTGTCACCCCAACCTAATCACTTTCATTTAAATCTGTACAATAGCCCTGTAGCAGAGCTGCAGTCTATTTATATTGTGTCCTTGAATTGGTTGATCTATGGCCGCTGGTCGGCCATTGAGGTTCCACAGAACTATTTCAGGATGGGACATCCTCCAGAACCTGGCCACAGCAGATCATTGCATAATGGACTTGTGCCTGGCTACAACTCCTCATCAGACTGGCCATCCCCCTGAGAAAAACCCTGTAGCACTTGCTGTCGACCTCAGAGTGCTTTCACGCTCTTTGATGCTCCATTCTCTCCTACCAACCTCACCCTTCCCCTCCCCTCCCCCATTCCAGGGGTGCCATGATGCTGATGACTGCCAGAGGGACCAGTACTGTCATTCCTTCTTCCTTGCTTCTGAGTGCCGGGATTGTAAAGTCAAGAGCACGGTGAGTATGTGTAAGGGTGGGCCAGATGTTGGCTTTCATAGAGTGTGCAGAGGATGGGGTATGATTGTGGGAGGGTAAGAAGTAGTAACCCTTCTCATGAAGAGCAGCAGAGAAGGGGCCACGATCGGTCAGCAACACTTCCCAGTGTCCTGGGATTTTGGGGTGAGAAGGAGAGTATCTTTTCCCACTACCAGTCAACGGAGAACAAGGATTACAGCCAGTGGTGGGGTTCAACCGGTTTGCGCAAAGCGGTACTTAGTGTTTCCTGCGCTCGCCGAACTGGTCGCTACAGGCTGTTTCACCACTGGATAGGCAATGGTGGGTTTCAAGAAACCTGGCATCATTTGGATGACATTGAGGGGAGGTATCATGGCATCAGTAGAAGCCCCCGATGCCATCCAAATAACGTTTGGTGTTTTGAAAGCTGCCAGTTGAGATCCGGCAGTAAAACAGCCTATAGGGACCGGTTCAGCGAATGCGGGAAACACTAAGAACCAGTTCAACCCGGCTGCTTCCTACCACGGACCAAACCAGTTCCTATGAGGATTTGAATCCCACCACTGATTACAACTCCCCTTCACTGAAGCTAAGGTGTGTTCATTTCTCATGCGTCTGCAACCTGCTGAGACTACTGTGATTTTCTTAACATTTTTTCAGAGTTAGGGCAACTATTTGCAAGCTGAGCTTTCATTAAGAATAAACATTCAACAGCCCTCTCTGCTTCCCTCCTCTATCCTCCTATTCCCCAAGACGTCTCTAGATAAATGTGTCTCCAAGAGGGGAGCATACGCAAAACAAGCATGGGGGTGGGGTGGGGGGAATGACTTGGCATAACTAGAGTTGAGGCATGAAGACAGAGAATACTGAAGAGCATTAAACAAAATCTGATCCATGAAAACGTCAGACCATTTGGGGGGCAGAGGTCAATCACGATGAACTTTGTGCTTGGCACGTTGCTGGGCCAGTGAGTTCTACCCACATCTCAGATGAATCACTTTTGATCTGAAATATCATTGCATCCTACAGTACATGGGATTGTGTCAGGATACAAACTTCTGAATTCTGGTCATTTATTTCCTTGTTTGAGAGCAGCTCACCTACTAGTCAACTGTTGCAGCCTAACCTTGTTTTTTGAGTAGTCAAGATCCTCATTTTCAGTTTACCAGAGACACCGCTAAGCAAATTCCCTTGGGTGTAAAGCCTGCCCGACCCCCACTCTGGCACCCTCAGAAGGGTTCAACGTTATCCCCCCTGTATCAGTCAGAGCTGTGCCTCTGTTTGCATTAGGAATGTCGGAGGGACGGAGAGTGCTGCTTGGGGTACCTGTGCGTTTGGGGAAGGTGCTCCGATGGCGTGGCTCATGGTGAGAATGGGACAAGTTGCAATCCACAACAAGACACTTGTGTGAAGGGACTCTGCTGCACCAGCCGGAACAGTGAGTTTCCGCCTATCCCTCGCCTCTCTATATACTGTCCTCGGGGCTGGCAATACCCATTAAGCGAACTAGACGATTGCTTAGAGCACCAGCATTAAAAGAGCAACGCAGTGCTTACCCAAAGCTTCCATGGCCGAGTGCAGTTGGCACCATGCTTTGACCAGCCATTTCCGCCCCCATGCAAACAGGAAGTCTGCATCGGAGCAGCAGAAGCGTCTGGTTAAAGTGCAAAACCAACAGCCCGCGGTGTCGGAGGCTTTGGGTAAGTGCTGTGCCGCTGAAGGTCCCAGAGAGGGGGGAGCAGCGGGGAAGGGGTGCGGCAGGAAAGGGAAATCATCAGGAAATACACATAGGGCACTAGACAGTATGGGACCTCGGTAACGCCTTTTAGTGGGGGTAGGGAGGGCAGAGAAGAAACCAAGACTACACGCTATTTTCAGAGAAAGTGGAGAATCGAGAGTCAGGTGTAACAAGCCCTTTCTTTGTCCCTCTTCACACGCAGTCCTCTCACGTCCAGTCTGTACCCCGCTTCCAGGAGAGGGACAAGAGTGCTGGAGTCCGAGCAGCAGACTGCTGGGAAGGATTGGCGGGGGGTTGGCGGCCAGGGCATGGTGGGAGTCTTGCTCTTGCGCTCCAGGGCTGGTGTGCACCCAGAGGAGGTAAGGAGAAGAAAAAGCAAACAATCTCAAAAAGACATTTAGGGGTATGTTTACTAATCGGTGGTAGCGGCTTCCGTGCGATATCGGAGCCGCGGCCCCATTGAATTCAATGGCCATTGTTGGAGAAAGGGTGAGGTGCTTGATGGACCATAGGTCTGACCCAACATGGCACTTACGTTCTTCTGAGGCATTAATGCTAAGGTCTACGGCATTGCTACGCCAATTAAACTGGGCAATCTAGTAGAGGCTTACAGTCCTCATCCGCCATCATTTTTGTGTTTCTACAGAGGACATCCATGCTGCCATGGAGCCTTTACCAAGATATTATGTGTTTGTATCTTCATTTTAATCCAGGTTTAACCCAGTCTCTACGTGCCAGAGGTTGGAGAGGGGACTGCACTTCGCAGAGGTTGAGAGGGCATCTTTTCTGCAGCCCATCCTGCGCAGACATGTGGAGTTTGACTATGACAACGCCGGCCCGCTGCCTTGGCAACTGGCAGATGGCCAATTGACAGTATTAGACCTCCCCAGAGCAACTGAGGAACGTGAAGGCGATGCTGAAGATTTTGGCCAAAGGCTGACCGCGAAGCTGGTAGACGGTTGGGAAGACAAGAACCTGTCAATGGATGACAATGTGGGAGACCCAGACAGTCCTAGCCCACTAGATTTCCAACAACTCAAGGAGCTGGCCACGCAGATGGGTCAATATTTTGGGCCTGATTTTTCTTAAAAGCTTTTGTCTCCCTACTCTGGCACGCCCCCCACCCCACCAGTCCTAAACATCCAAATGTCCCTTGTGGTTGCCTTAAATTTATGTTCTTTGTGTGTCCCACTGTTTGTTTTTCAGTTGCTTTACTACTTTGCTGTTGAAAACATATCTTTTTCAGTAAAATTGTCTCTTCTTGCTATCATTTACGCTAATTAGATCTGTTCACCGCTTTTGGCACATTTTGTCTCATTTCTGTTTCCTGTGTCAGGACAACCCAGAGTGATGCGTTCTAAGCATCACGACAGACTGATTTTGAGAGCAAAGAATCGTGTTTTCATCTTACTTAAAAAGACAGCCAGGGAGTATATATCACTGGCAACTAGATACACAATCCTCAAGCTTTCCCTAAAAGAGAGGCATTTTGTATTCATGTGTAGCTGAAGTCGGAATTTGGCACAGAGCAGCATGTTCCTGTGGGGCTCAGGTCTAAAAGCACATTTTAAACATTAGGGTAGATGTTAGGTTAGCAGAAAATAGGGTGAAGAGAGAGGTGAGGGTGGGCAAGAAGGCAACCGCTGGGACCTTTTTGCGTCAACCCCTGTGTTTTAAAAGCAGGTCCTTTAGAATGAGAGGCAAAGCCCAGGCACTGTTTTGTACAATGGCCTTGGGGGTGGGGGACTGGGGTTAATGCCTCAGAGCGCGTGGTCTAGTGATATCTTCAGAAACATCTACAATCAACTGGCAAAAGCGGAGGTGGTGGGAAGACTCTTAAATAGGACCTGAATAGAAAGTGGCCTAGCACAAGGGTATTAGGCTGTCACAGGCTGAACCAGGTCTAGTTTTGCCTCACGGCATGTAGGGAGTTGTAGTTCTGATTTTCCTAGGGAAGAATGGACTCTCCTCCTGTATCACATTCTGTAGCTGGAAGTCTAGTGCACAGTATTCATGAGGCGTGTGTGTGCCTGTCATTAACATGTTGAAAACATGTAGGACTTATACATACCCACAGGCCACAGCAGGCCATCTATGGGAGGTTTCCCGATGACCATGTAGCAATTCTCTAGCTCAACCCCTCTTCCCTAGGTCTCCCCCTTTTTCCCCTACCAGGGATGACACTAGCAATCACGCTTCCATCTCCATACCCAATCCCAGCACTTTCTCCCTCCATACCCACGCCTGATCCTAGCACCCTCCCCCTCCCCCTCCCATTCCACTCCTGATCCTAGCACCCTCCCCCTCCCATTCCACTCCTGATCCTAGCACTCTCCCCCTCCCCCTCCCATTCCACTCCTGATCCTAGCACCCTCCCCCTCCCCCTCCCATTCCACTCCTGATCCTAGCACCCTCCCCCTCCCCCTCCCATTCCAATCCTGATCCTAGCACTCTCCCCCTCCCCCTCCCATTCCAATCCTGATCCTAGCACCCTCCCCCTCCCCTCCCATTCCAATCCTGATCCTAGCACCCTCCCCCTCCCCCTCCCAGTCCCCTCCTGATCCTAGCACCCTCCCCCTCCCATTCCACTCCTGATCCTAGCACTCACCCCCTCCCCCTCCCATTCCACTCCTGATCCTAGCACTCTCCCCCTCCCATTCCACTCCTGATCCTAGCACTCTCCCCCTCCCCCTCCCATTCCACTCCTGATCCTAGCACTCTCCCCCTCCCCCTCCCAATCCACTCCTGATCCTAGCACTCTCCCTAAGCCCAACTCAAACACTCCTCCATCACCAAACCCAACACCTTCCTCAGCAGTCTCTCCCCTCCATCCCCAACCTCAAAATTATCCCCATTCCTAATTCATCTCCAGCAGTCTTCCCTCCATCCCCAGTGACCCCAGCACTCCCCTCCTCTCCCTTTCCCATTCCATTCCTGGTCCTAACACACTGCCCCTCCCTAAACCAAACCTGAGCGCTCTCCTTCTCCATCACCAAACCAAACCCAACACCCTTCTCAGCACTCCCCTCTACCTCCATCCCCAATCCCAAAATTATCCACATCTAAGACCGTACCAAGCTAGAAACGTGCCCTGTATGACTAACGAATCTAGTGCCCTCCTCCGCCCAACCACATACAGTAACTCACTCTTTTTGAGCTTCTTGGAAGCCCAGTGATAACATCTGCACCTCCTTCTGTGATTGCGCCCCGAGTGGCCACATCGCTCGCTCACACAGCCCTGCCTAATTCATCTCTAGCACTCCCCCCTCCATCCCCAACCCTCCTCCCAAACCTAGCCCTCCCCCCTCCATCCCCTAGCACTCCCCCCATCCCCAACCCCACTCCCGACCCTAGCACTCCCCCCTCCATCCCCACTCCCGATCCTAGCACTCCCCCCTCCATCCCCAACTCCCCTGACCCTAGCACTCCCCCCTCCCCACTCCCAATCCTAGCACTCCCCCCTCCATCCCCAACCCTCCTCCCAAACCTAGCCCTCCCCCCTCCATCCCCACTCCTGACCCTAGCACTCCCCCCATCCCCAACCCCACTCCCGACCCTAGCACTCCCCCCTCCATCCCCATCCCCACTCCCGACCCTAGCACACCCCCCCTCCCCAACCCCACTCCCGACCCTAGCACTCCCCCCTCCATCCCCACTCCCTATCCTAGCACTCCCCCCTCCATCCCCACCTCCCCTGACCCTAGCACTCCCCCCTCCCCACTCCCAATCCTAGCACTCCCCCCTCCATCCCCAACCCTCCTCCCAAACCTAGCCCTCCCCCTCCATCCCCACTCCTGACCCTAGCACTCCCCCCATCCCCAACCCCACTCCCGACCCTAGCACTCCCCCCTCCATCCCCAACCCTCCCAACCCTAGCACTCCCCCCTCCATCCCCATCCCCACTCCCGACCCTAGCACTCCCCCCATCCCCAACCCCACTCCCGACCCTAGCACTCCCCCCTCCATCCCCACTCCCGATCCTAGCACTCCCCCCTCCATCCCCAACCCTCCCAACCCTAGCACTCCCCCCTCCATCCCCATCCCCACTCCCGACCCTAGCACTCCCCCCATCCCCAACCCCACTCCCGACCCTAGCACTCCCCCCTCCATCCCCAACCCCTCCCAACCCTAGCACTCCCCCCTCCATCCCCATCCCCACTCCCGACCCTAGCACTCCCCCCATCCCCAACCCCACTCCCGACCCTAGCACTCCCCCCTCCATCCCCACTCCCGATCCTAGCACTCCCCCCTCCATACCCAACACCCCAGACCCTAGCACTCCCCCCTCCCCACTCCCAATCCTAGCACTCCCCCCGCCAACCCCAACTCCCCTGACCCTAGCACTCCCCCCTCCATCCCCACTCCCAACCCTAGCCTCCCCCCTCCATCCCCACTCCTGACCCTAGCACTCCCCCCTCCATCCCCAACCCTCCTCACATCCCTAGCACTCCCCCCTCCATCCCCATCCCTCCTCCCCACCCTAGCACCCCCCCTCCATCCCCAAACCTCCCAACCCTAGCACTCCCCCCTCCCAACCCTAGCACTCCCCCTGCATCCCCAACTCCCCTGACCCCAGCACTCCCCCCTCCATCCCCAACCCTCCTCCCAGCCCTAGCACTCCCCCTCCATCCCCAACCCCACCCCCCTCCATCCCCATCCCCACTCCCGAACCTAGCACTCCCCCCTCCCCCCTCCCTCCACATCCCCACTCTCGACCCTAGCACTCCCTTCTCCATCCCCATCCCCACTCTCGACCCTAGCACTCCCTTCTCCATCCCCAACCCTCCTCCCAACCCTAGCACTCTCCCCTCCATCCCCAACCCTCCTCCCAACCCTAGCACTCTCCCCTCCATCCCCAACCCTCCTCCCAACCCTAGCACTCGCCCCTCCATCCCCAACCCTCCTCCCAACCCTAGCACTCTCCCCTCCATCCCCAACCCTCCTCCCAACCCTAGCACTCTCCCCTCCATCCCCAACCCTCCTCCCAACCCTAGCACTCCCCCTCAATCCCCAACCCTCCTCCCAACCCTAGCACTCGCCCCTCCATCCCCATCCCCATCTCCACTCCAGACCCTAGCACTCCCCCTCCATCCCCATCCCTCCTCCAGACCCTAGCACGCCCCCCGCCATCCCCATCCCAGACCCTAGCACTCCCCCCTCCATCCCCACTCCTGACCATATCACTCTCCCCTCCCGACCCTAGCACTCCCCTCTATCCCCAACCCTCCTCCCAACCCTAGCACTCCCCCTTTCATCCCAACCCTCCTCCCAACCCTAGCACTCCCCCCTCCATCTCCACTCCCGACCCTAGCACTCCCCCCTCCATCCCCAACCCCACTCCCAACCGTATCACTCCCCCCTCCATCCCCATCCCCACTCCCGACCCTAGCACGCCCCCCTCCATCCCCATCTCCACTCCTGACCCTAGCACTCCCCCCTCCATCCCCAACCCCACTCCCAACCCTAGCACTCTCCCCTCCATCCCCAACCCCACTCCCAACCCTAGCACTCGCCCCTCCATCCCCATCTCCACTCCTGACCCTAGCACTCCCCCCGCCATCCCCAACCCCACTCCCGACCCTAGCACGCCCCCTCCATACCCAACCCTCCTCCCAACCCTAGCACTCCCCCCTTCATCCCAACCCCCCTCCTGACCCTAGCACTCCCCCCTCCATCCCCATCCCCAACCCCACTCCCAACCCTAGCACTCTCCCCTCCATCCCCATCCCCACTCCCAACCCTAGCACTCCCCCCTCCATCCCCATCTCCACTCCTGACCATAGCACTCCCCCCTCCATCCCAAGCCCCCTCCTGACCCTAGCACTCCCTCCTCCTTCTCCAACTTCAGAACTGTTTTCCTCCATCACCAATCCCATCCCTCTTCATATCCACACCAAATCCCAGCATTCTCCTCCTCCTCCACTTCCAATCCAGGACTCTGAATCCCCACCCCTAAACCCAATCCCCCTTCAATCCATCGTCAATCCCTCCACTGTCCTCACCCATAATCCAAACCTAACTCTCTCTTTCCACTCTCCTCCGACCTTACCCTTGTGGAATCTGGCTCTGCCCCTTCACCAAACTAGCTCTAGAACCCACCCAACCCTGCAGCGTCATGCCTGACATGCCTCAGCCATTGGTCAGTTTATGCCCATTCTCCTAAAAACTCTTCCCTCATTGGCTAAACTGCATACTGTGAATCACATCCTCTGTCATTGGCTGCGAGCCCACTCTGTCTCTGCCCGACGCCGACGCTTCCTCTTTGTGGCACTGCACCAGAGAATGGGCCTGCACCCAGTCGATTTTTAGGCACGAGGGCATTTCTTTCTCTCTCTCATAGGCCACCCGGTACTGCCAATCAGACGGGGCCAGTGCGGAATGGGGGTGGGAATGACTGGGAGCGGGTCTTTCTTGTCAGGAAAGGTAATGGAGACAGGAGACTGGAATCACTTGTGATCCTATAAATACCACATTCTCAGTTTCACCCAATATTATCATATGATGGGGGAGAAAATTAATCAACAAATAATAAAAACAAATGGGGGCCAGAAGCCAACAGCAACGCCAACTTACCCAGAGGTATTTTAGGTCAGCCCGGCTCTTATTCACTGATAGCCAAGCAATGCTGCAATAGTTCATAGCAGCTTAAAATAAACAAGATATACTGCCAAAATAATATCAAAGCTAAGCCCCGACATCTCTCATTTCAGTCTGGGAGTTGCAGTTTCTGACTCTGTTCCAAACTAATGTTCCCATAATGCAGCTGGGTGAGGTTAATCAGAAATCCAGGGCTGGTCTGCCATGTCCCGCTACTGGAACTGGGTAGTCTGATAGCTATGAGTTAGTCCAATAAAAACTATCATCATACGGTAATTCCTGTTCTTATGAACCTTTAGCGGGTGCATTCATGTGGACTAACTGCTGTCAGTCATGCTACTTTATCCATGAAGAGTGTGGCATGAAATTTGGGTGCTGATTTCAAGTTACCCTGTTCCAATACAGAGATTTCATGCCAGTCCGGACCACCCTTGCACGTTAAGGGACCTCTAGCTCTAATTTTCTTGAGTAAACTTGAGGTCTACAAATACTACAGCACTTTAGGATGTAAGTTCAAAACCAAAAATGCAATGTGTGCCCGGATAGTTGGTGTGTGCCCGTGTGGATTTTGAGCGTTTGAGTGCGGACTCCACCACTATGGAGTGGTGTGGGAGCTGAGTTTTGTCAAGTCCTGGAGAGGGTTGGACCTGGTAGTTGGCGTCTAGTTTTCGAGACACAAGGGGTCCTGTGATGGGATTCTGCCACAATGTGAGGAGGTTTTTGCGTAGCAGAGGGTGTACAGGGATAAGCGCAGGAGATCTAGGAGCCTCTAAGAACTTCTGCGCTGCCTGGGTTTCGGGGCGCTGGTCAGAGGCGTCGCAGGCGCTTGGGAGATCCGAGGCGTTTGCGACCTTCTGGAGGAACTTGGGGCAGGTCAGGTCCCCAGGGTTGCTGGAAGGTAGATCTGCTGCCGGTGCGGGGGTCTCTATGTCTGCTGAAGGGGGGTTCTCCCCAGAGGCCAGAGACTCTGGAGTTGTGGCTTCTTCCCTGTAGCTGGGAGCGTGAGGGTGCTGAGATTGGGGTGGCGCCCTTAGAAGGTACCGGGGGGGCGGGGGGGGGTTGCTGCGTGCTGCCAGA
This sequence comes from Ichthyophis bannanicus, assembly GCA_033557465.1. Lineage (NCBI taxonomy): Eukaryota > Metazoa > Chordata > Amphibia > Gymnophiona > Ichthyophiidae > Ichthyophis > Ichthyophis bannanicus. Next base: position 51,327,933 of record CM066051.1, on the reverse strand, counting down.
GGGCAAAACCCTTGGTGTAGGAGGGCAGGGTTGTTCACTGGCCGGTGGAGTGCAGGCCCACTGGTGGAACAGGTTGGAGAGCAGACTGAAGAACTGTGTAGACGTGTCGGGGGCCCCTGGGAGCCTGAGCCCCATGCCAGTGGCTCCCAGCTGCTCTGGCTGCTCCAGGGTTGGTGCAGCTTGTGAGGAGGCTGAGCTTGCGGCGGGGAGAAATCAGTCGTAGCTCTGCTCCAAGCTGGGGGGGGAGGCATACCTGTTTGCAGGGGGTAAGTCCAAGCTGTGCCTGCTGCTGCTGGGAGTCGGAGGAGAGCTGGTGTACCTGCGATGCCGATGGCGGCTTCTGCCAATGCGCCGGTGCTTCCTGCACTGGTGGCTGCTGTCGGTGCTGCTGCTGATACTGCTGCGCTGCCTTCTGGGTTGTTTTTTGTGCTGCCTGGAGTATCTGGAGCGTCGGCACGGGCTGGAACGGTGTTTCCAGGCTGACCGGGAGTCGCGGCGGTGAGTGTGTTTGTCCTTTGAGCTGTCCTCCCTGCAGCGTCGATGGCTCTGGCGCCGACCAATGGCGCCACGGTGGGAGGAGTCGAGAATGATGTCAGATCCCAAGATGGCCGCCACCACAGGAGCCTTTGCTTCCTCGTGAGCTGGGAGGAAAGGACGGCCCTGAAGCTGCCGGGCTGCCTGGAGAATATCCCCCAAAGGGGAGAGAGGTCCCTGGGCCGAGCGGCTGCGGATGGAGGCCTGAGCAGGCACATCCGGAGCCGTGGAAGGAGCTGGCTCATGGCCCTGGATGTCCTTGGGAAGGGCTCCAGGGCAGGCAGAGAGAGCTGGTGTCTCGGGGAAAAGTTCTTGGAGGGTGTTCCGGCGGGATTTTCTCACCCGTGGAGACATCTTGTCGCAGTGTGCGCAATCTTCGACTCTATGGGAGATCCCAAGGCAGCAGAGGCAGTGATCGTGTGAGTCTGTTGAATTCATCTTTCTGGAACAGCCTGGGCATTTTTTAAAGCTTGGTTTGAGCATGCTTGATTGAAGGTTCTATCGAGAGTTTTGTTGGTTTTAGGAAGTTGTTGAAGGAGAGTCCGTCTTGCTGGCAAGTCAGAAGAGGTAAAAAGTGGCTGGCTAGGGGTGGGCCTGGAGGTAGGGCCAGGTGGATCACGCCCAGAAGGGCAAAGCACTTCTGGGCTAGGGAGAGTACTTACGTTCTTGGCGCCGTCAGACTCGGATGATGTCACCAGTTGTGGCTGACTCATCTTGTTTGTCCTAGAACTGGGTTTTCTTGGCAGTGTGACAGGAAGTAGATTGCCAGGTCTTTCTTCCAAGGCAATGGAGGGTTAAGTGACTTGCCCAAGGCCACAAGGAGCACTATTGGGAATCAAAATCTGGCCACTAGATTACCAATCCAGTGCTTTAACCACCAGGTTACTGTTCCACTAGCCAGTTTAAAACCAGGACTGGCCAAAAGGTCTCAGTCCTGCAACTGGGCAACTTTGAATCTCTTCATATCCATAATTCTATGGCTAAAGGTTACCCAGTTCCAGTAGATAGATTTGAGGTTAGTCCTGAATTTCTAATATTCTTCAATATTATGCATTGTGGGGCCTACAACTCTGATTCCAATGGGTAGAAATGGGGACTACAAATACATGCTTTCAGAGTTGACAAATTACCCTGTTCCAGGCCTGAAAATTGTTGCCAGTTCTGGTTTTAAATTTGTATTCCAATGCAGTCTGGTATTTGTAGTTCCTGATTTTACCCATTGGAATCGGCGTTGCAGGTCCCATAATGCATCAGAATAAGATTGTCATCTATGACTAGCTTAACCCTTTTCACTTGGCTGTCCCACTCTGAGATTCATTTAAATTTTCTCATTCATATTGCTTGTCTGACCCTGTGGGACATTTGGCTAACTTGCTAGTTTTTTGCCAGGAGCTCCCACCCCATGGGACATTTCTGAGCAACTATAAGTAAACAGAGACTTGATAATCATAAAAGGTGTGCTTTATTTTGATCTGGCATATTTATTTAATTAGGCTTATATACCGTTTTTCTACCAGACAAAGTGGTGTATCTTCAGGTACTATATATATTTTTTTCTCTTGTCGCCAAAGGGCTTACAATCTATGGTTTTGTACCTGAGACAACGGAGGGTTAAGTGGCTTGCCCAAGGCCACAAGGAGCACTTGTGGGACTAGAAACCTCAGTCCTTCTGGCCCACGGTTGCCGTCGTCTAGTGGGATTTGAACCCCTGGCCCTCAATAACTTGCCCCAACCACTAGGCCACGCCTCCCTCATATGCAACAAAGGAAAGCTATCTGAGTGGAAAGGGTTAAAATCTCACTGCTGGAACTGAGTTTACTACAAATTATGCAGAAAGAATCTTGTGATCCAACACATGGTAGCGTATTTATCACACCCAGGCCAGTGGAAGGATAGTGGGCACCCTCTGAAATCCTTCAGCCTTAAGGCTCCCTCCCCCAAGATTTAATTGAGCTCAATAATCATGATTATCCCACTGCCACAACAATGTTGTAAAAATGCATAATTGGGCATCATACTTTTAAATATTAAAGTTTGCTTTGTATATACGGTGTGTTTTCTCAACTCAGTCCCTGGGATCAGAGATTTGCAGAGGATGCAAATCTCTCTCATGCACAGTGGTTCTCCTGAACACCTGACCAGCTAGCTGTGTCCTGAGGACGGGGTGGAGAACTCCTGCACTTTTACGAACTCTTCAGTGATAATCTTAATCCATGACGCGACAGTTTATGTCACACTCCCTAGAACTACTATTTTACAGAAAGAATTCACCCATATAGAAACATAGAAATATGACGACAGGAAAAGACCACATGGCCTATCTAGTCTGTCCTTCCATATCAACAACATATACCTAGGAGAGAAGCTACTGCTATCCCACATTATCCCTCCAGTCCGGTCCAGATGCAGGGGTTCTGCTCCCCGACAGCAGAGGGAGACTGAGCATGCTCACGGAATTCTGACATCACCCTTAAGGGCGGAGCCTGCTGGGAATTGGCAGATGGGGGGAGCTTCTGTGCCTCTGAACTGCGCTGAGGGTCCAAATTACTGAGGCTGTACGTTGATGAGAGCCGTGCTCGGTTCGGTGGGAAGGCAGGAGCACGTTGTGGAGCCCTTCGGAGAGAGAATTAAAAACACAAGGTGGTACGGAGGGGACTGGGAGAGGAACATGCAGCACCTTAGGAAAAAAAGGTTCACTGGCTGAGCACCGCAAACTGATCTAGTTCGGTGACGGGCTCATACGCGCTGCGGGTGTATATCCGGGTGCCCCAGGTCCCTCCCCTTCTACCTGGGAAAGAAAATATTGCTAATAATATAGACATAATTGGTTAAGAACTCAGTTTGCATTACAAAGTTTCCAAGGCAGAACTCCGCTCCTCTGGCAGATCCCTTTTATCTGTGCCCTTCTCTGCCAATGCCAACTCCAGACTTCATCCATTCCACCTTGTTGCTCCATATGCCTGGAACAAACTACCTAAGTTAATATTTCAGGCCCTCCCCTCTGGCCCTATTCAAATCCAGGCTAAAAACCATAGGTGTCAGAAAGGGGTGGGCCATAGGGGCCCTGGTCCCACCAAAAATCACATTATGGGAGGCAGCAGGCTGCCTGTGGGGATCCCGGCCCCCAGGGACAGAAGAAAAGCAGTGATCACGGCAAAGACACTTCCTGTCTGCCCGAATGGATCCTGCCCCTCCCCCACCAAAGAAAAAGCCCTTCCGCTGCCCCTGCTAAAAACCCACCTCTTCGATGCTGCTTTTGGATCATGATTCCCCTCGCTCTCTTGTTCACCACTTACCTGTATCTAACCCTACTCTAGGCCGCAGTTTTTGTGATGTTTGTCTTGATTAGACTGTAAGCCCCGATGAGCAGGGACTGTCTTTTACATCTATATGTACAGTGCAGCATAGGGCTTGTGGCACTATACAAATAACAGGAGTAGTTTAAGGTTTTGGACTAATTCTGGATTTCTGACAACCCTATCCTGCAGCACTGATTTCAGGGAGTAAACCTGAGGACTACAAATCCCACAGTGCTTTGGGATAGAAGTTTGAAATCAGGGCTGGAGAAAAGCTTCCTTCAAGAATGTGTGAAGAACATAAAGTAGAACCCCTAAAACAACTGATCTGGAAAAGCAAGACTGAAAAGAAAAAAGGCGAAAGAGAGATATGCAAAAAACCCACACCATTTTACAGGATTGTGGAACTAGCTGTTTATCTTTTTTTTTTCCAGCTGAGTCAGGCAGAGTGAGGGGTAGTAGGGGTGACACATCAACTTTTGAATGATAAAGAACAAGTTACCAAAATTACTAATTTCTATTCTATGAACATCATCATTTATGTAGAGCTAGCAGGTGTATACAGATCTGTACAGAGACATATAAGACACAGTCCCTGTTCCTTGGAGCTTATGATTATGTCAAGGCAGGTAGATAAGACACACAAAAAAGAGGCTTTGACTTAAGATAGTGAGGTCCTGCATGGGAAGAATTAAACTAGGTTAGTTGAAGAAAAGATTAGTTGAAGAGGCAGCTTTAGTAAAAATGTATTCTATTTATTAAAACCAAAATGTACATACCTCCTTCCCGAGCAAAAACAGCCCGTCCAAGTTGGTGTACAAAGCAAATATTTCTTACAGACCTTTAAAAACACAACCACAAGACACTCTATGTAAAAGAAAGCACCTGGCCGCCATCTCCCTCCCACCCCTCAAAAAACGTTACCACCATCCCGCAACAGTCAGCAACCACTGCCCCAACGTTAATGGACGAAATCTGCAAGAGTTGATGCCTGAGAGAGCACGACTGTTAACGCCTTCTCCAAATGTTTTATGATGTTGGAAATGGGGTGGGCAGAGAAGGAATATGACAGGAGGGCACTACAGAAATTCACCCCAGTCCCCTTCTTGTTTAAGGAGGAGGTAGATTATGGTCTTAATGTTGATAATTTTCTAGCAGTGGCTTTGACTGGAGTCCTAAGGATAATCACTGTTGTGTGTGTGCTTGTGTGTCAGATGTTCCTGAGAATGTGAATGGGTTTTTTTCACAGTGCCACCAAGGACAGCTCTTGCTGGGCCATGGACAGGCAGAAGCTTGGTGCGGCAAGCGTTGCCGTACCAAAGGAATCATCTTCCGGCCACCATGACGTCCCGGCAGACCCAGGGCTCTGCATGGTCCCAGCACTGGATGGTACGTTGTCTACCAGTCAATACCAGTTTGGCAAGCGGCACTGTAGACCAGTGCTCGCTCTTTAAATCTTCTGTCTCTAAATAAAAGCCAGATACTGATTACGGTGCATAGTATAATGGTTTCTTGGCAGTGGTAGATCAGGTTTAAGTGCATAAATAAACTGAGAAACTAGAGACACAGACTGAGGAGTAAGAATGATGGAGAAGACCGGGAGGAATGGCAGGGGGGAGAGCAAGAAGAGGGGTGCACACCATCTACTTTCTGGCCCACTAGCTGCCACTGTTTCTCAACCATGACTTGGCTAAGATCCCTTGCGGGGTCTGAACCGTGAGTTTGGCTACCCATATCCCTCGTGACTCAGAAGCATATATCAGTTCCACATTGACACATGGCATGCACAGATAGACCGCTCATCTTCCATTAACAGTTTTTCGTAGATCAATCCAGTGTTTTATATTTAAAATACTGAGTACTGAGTTCCAGTTTAAACTCAGTACTGGGCGACTATTCTCCTGACACGCTCATGTTCAGTAGTCTCCTGCTTCTACAGTCCAGGATGCGACTGATCAGAGATGATTTTTTTTTCCCTTATTTAGCCATCTCCCAGGATGTCATCACAGATGCAGTTTTTCATGGGTTTCCTAGTTCTGGTTGCTGCTCGGAGACAGTCATGTTAGAATATGCGTTCCACGCCTGCGATCTGGAAGGCACCGGTAAGGCAAGATCTCCCAGCAGGTCTGCTATCTCGCGACTGTACATCTGGGCTGACTCCGTTTCCCTGTGAGGGCACAGAAATTAAATGACACAACATTTCCCAGCCCAGTTATTCTGACAATTAACCGGTTCTGGTCTAATGTAGTCCAGAGCTGAAAGGTCACAGTGGTACCCCCATGAATAGGTTAAAGGAGCTGTTAGGAAATGGGGAGGGTAGAGAAGGTGCTTCCTCTATGAAGCTGCCATATATCTATAGAATGTTATGAGAAGCAAGCATCAGATGATAATTTCATTGCCTTCAATATGATTCAGGGACCAACGGGTATGTTATTCCCTGCATCTTTTGGTTCCACTGGAGGTTACAGAGTTTGGCTGCTGTTCTCCTCTTACCCCCTCAGATCTTCATTTTCTGACTAGACCAGATCTAATTGGGGATAATTAATCGCGCACTAGATTCTAAGTGTTCTCCCGGTCACTGTTGTTTGCCAGGTGAGGTGTCGGCTTCCAGGATCCTGGAATACCTGCAGTGTGTGACTGGACAGAGTCGTGAGGGAGAAGGCCTCCGATCTCTCTATCGCAGGCTGGACCCAGACGAGAGTGGGGTCTCTGTTGATCTGCAGACATTCCATGCCGTCATGGGCCAGTGGATTGTGGAGCGGCGGTCAGTACCTCATCCATATGGGAATTCTAAGGAAGTATTTCTGGGGGTTGGGGAAGAGAGGAAGACCAGCAACTCCAAAGAAAATTGTATAATCTAGTTTTCTTTATACTCTAATTTGGAAAAAAGGAGGGTTAGGGGCTTTGATATGTAATGTTTCCTTATCGTCCCTCCAGTCCAGTCCAGACATGTGGGCTATCTCATCTCTCCAGCAGCTGGAGACTGAGCATGCCAAGATTTGATGATGTCACCCTAGCTAGGCAGCTGTCACCACCCACCAACTCAGTATTCCAGAGCATCCTGCTAGACCAGTCCAGACCATAAGGTTAACTCCACCAACTAGCAGATGAGAGACTGAGAAAAAAAACACAGAACAGTGCCGTGACATCAATACTAGCACCTTACCCTGTACAGCTAGGGGCACCCTTCTTTTATTTCTCTTGTCTCAGCAGATGGTGGTTGATTCCTGTACACCTTCATCTAAGCTTCAGCTTGGTTTACCGTCCGCCAGGAGTATATGAGATACCCTCTGGCAGGATTGCTCTCCCAGGGGAGACACAACTACAGACCAGGAGGGTCAGAAAGTTGTCCTAGCAGTGCTCTGAGGGGTGCCTGGCCTAGCTCCAGTTTGTTGGTTTTGTTATTTTTTCCTTTTAAGGAAAGGAAGTTCTAGCAAATAGAAGAAATGGACTTCAAGGGATTACCTGGCTGGCACCAGCAGTCCTTCCTTCGGCTCTTCCTACCCTCCTCTGCTGCCCCTGAAGGTTTGAGGTGGCACAGTGAGTACAATCAGGTGATCCAGCCAAACAAGCAGGGCAGGCGGCCGCAGCTGCAGAGAGGTTTCCTACCATTTCTCTGGCCTTGTTGGAGAGCATATGCGTGCACAAATTTCAGGAGGGGGAGTGTGGTACCTCTTGGCAGGCTCTCTCTCTCTGGCAATGGCTCCAGGCCTATCACACATCAGAAAGCACTGCAGGAAGGGCTGATGCGTCTCTGCCAAGCCTTCTCCCTCAGGGGGAAGATGATTTGCCAGGTCTACACTCCGGTTTGCCACCAAAGGACTCAGAGGCAGATGAATTTGCCTATTTTTTTTTCAGAAGACCCGGTCCCTCTGGAAGAGCAGTCATGGGGGGCCTAAGCAGGTGGCTCCATTGACTCTAGGGGGACCACAGCAGCGGGGGTTCCTTAAAGAAATGCAGAGCTACCATGCTGGATGTCACGGGGCAAGCACAGGCACAAGTCTCTGGCCTAGGCCCTCGGAGACCGCGTAAGACGATGACGGGGTCAGTGAGCCAGGGTCCTCAGCACTTCCAGGATGGAAGAGGGTGAGTTTTCCCCTAGGTGAAGATGACGGAGAGTCCCGTGTGGTTCGCCTCTTCTGCCGGGAGGAGGTGCCCATGCGCATCAGCCAGGTGATGGCCGAGCTCTGCATTCAAGAACCTGCAAATAAGGTGGACCTCTCTACTGTGGATCCCATCCTTTGGGGAGTCAGGGCTCCGCCCCAGGCCTCCCTGTTTGCACCTGAACCTCAGCAACTGATCACAGATGAATGGGACACACCCAACGCCGCACTGCGGATGGCACTTCGGCTGGAGAAGACTTACCCCTGGGTTCTGGACAACCTGCTCCGCTGGCTGCGCTACCCTACGGTGAACTCACTGGTCTTAGTCTTTATCACATTTGATATGCTTCCGGTTTACAAAATCAAAATAGCTACGGAAAAAGAAAAGCACTCCACTGGCAAATAGGAAAGAAAAGGAGAATGGGGAGGGGGAGGGGAAAGGGGGGAAAGAAGGGAGTGGATACTTCATATTAGAGGGTAGCGAGGAGGTAATCAAGGCGGGATGGGGGGGAGGTCAAAGGCGAGATGGAAGAGATGGGTTTTAAGCACTGCTTTAAATCAGGGGTAGGAGAATTCAGTGCGGAGTGTGGATGTTAATGAGTTCCAGAGGGCGGGGCCCAGGAAGAACAAGGCAGAATGGTGGGCAAGCTCGAGATGTGCTTGAGTAGGGGAAGGGAGGAAGAGGCGATTAGCATGAAGGGTTCAGAGCAGACACGGTGGGGTATAGAGATGAAGCTGATCTGCCAGATATTGAGGGGTATGCACAGGGGTGACCAAGTGTACGACCATTCCCACAGAGTGTGGGGCAGCTCTCAGAGATGCCCAGGACAAGAAGGTGGAGGGCTTGTTGAAGATGGCCTTTTCCGCCTCGGCACTGGTAATCCAGATCTCAGTCTGTTGGGGGCTGGCTGGCCGAGCTCTCCTGCACTGAATTCAATTGCTGCCAGAAAATGAGACCTCGGTTCGTTTGGAGTCCAAGATGGCCTTTTCCACCTCGGCACTGGTAATCCAGATCTCAGTCTGTGGGGGGCTGGCTGGCCAAGCTCTCCTGCACTGAATTCAGTTGCTGCCAGAAAATGAGACCTCGGTTCGTTTGGAGTCCATTGTGGCCTTTATGGCTAACGGGTTTTATGATCTTTTGCACTTGGCAATCTGGGGGGGTTGCCATTGCCAGGATGGCCCAGCATTGGCTCTGGTTATGCAACTGGTCGGTGGACACGGCCTCTAAGGCACGCTTGGCTGGCTTCCCCTTCAAGGGCGGCCTGCTCTTTGGAAAGGATCTGGAAAAGTCGAGGAAGGACTTGGGGGAGGTCAAGCCACAGAGACTTCTGGAGGACAAGCCCAAGACATCATCTCGGTGATCCACTCTGATGCCTTCCAGCTTCTTGTGGTCTGGGTACTGGGATTCCCAAAGATATTGGCAGAGCCATTCCTCCTCTTACTCTGGCTCTGGGAATAGGAGCCAGTCTTTTCGCAGAGTTCGGGAATTGCAAGGAGTCCTCAGGGAGCACAAAGAAGCACACCGGCTCCTCCCCCCATGCTGCCCACTGACAGGCAGGGGGCCCATTCTGCAGTGCCACAAGTCAGAGAGTGGCTTTGGCTGTTCTACCCAGAATGGGCTCAGATCACCTCAAGTCAGTGGGTTCCGGAGGCCTTCTCTCAGGGGTATACATTGCATTTAGCCAGACTCGCTTGAGAGTTCTTCATTGTCTCCCCCTGCAGACCCACAATAGAGCGTTCAGCCATCTGTACCACCAGTTACATGCTCTTGTGCCCATGGCCTCCTAATGAGCAGGGCAAGGGCTGCTACTCCATCTACTTCATCGTCCCCAAGAACAATGGGGTGTACCGGCCCATTCTGAATATGTAGGGCGTCAAATGCAGCCGGCAGGTTCCACAATTCTGCATGGAGATCTTGCAGTTGGTCATTCCGGCGGTGCAGCCGGGCGAGTTCCTGGCAATGCTCGACCTTACCGAGGCATATTTGCACATTCCCATCCTAGAGGACCATCAATGCTACTGTGTTTTGCTGTCCTAGGGTGACATTATCAGTTCTGTACCCTTCCCTTTGGCCTTGCCATGGCCCTACGAACATTCTCCAAGGTCATGGTGGTGGTGGCTGCTGTGCTATGGCGCAAGGGGATATGTGTTCACCCCTATTTGGATAACTGGCTGATTCGGATACCGTCATTTTGTGACACGGAGATGGCCATTCGGCAGGTGGTCACCCTCCTAGAACAAATCGTTTGGGTGGTCAATCACATCAAGAGTTTGCTCTTCCCCATACAGGAGAGGGAGTTTCTCAGAGTCCGGTTCAACACGCACCACAGCAGCACTCATGGAGTCTCGCTGGCTCATGTTCAAGAGTTGCTGGCGCCACGAGCCTGGGACTATCTGCAGTTGCTTGGCGCTATAGCAACAACTCTGGGGGTCATGCTGAGGGCGAGGGCGCAAATGCACCTGCTGCAGAGGTTGCTGCTGAGCCTTTGTTCTTCATGCTCCCAGGACTTCTGGATCCGGCTTCCCCTGTCTCCGGTGGTGTGCAACAGCTTACGCTGGTGGGATTTGCCCGCTCACATGTTGTGGGGGGTTCCCCTGGAGCAGCCAGATTGGCTGCTAGTGATGACTGATGCCAGCCTGACCGGCTGGGGAGCACACTGTCAGGGTAAGGCAGTGCAGGGTACCTGGTCATGGACAGAGGCTCTATGGTCCATCAATCGCCTCAAGGTGCTGGCCATCTGCCTTGCCCTGTGGGAGTTTCAGTCTCTGCTCCAAGGGCAAGCGGTGTGGGTGATATTGGACAACACGAACGCAGTGGCATATATGAATTGGCAGGGCAGCACCAAGTGCCCAGGGGTTGTGTGCAAGATGGCAATCCTTCTGCCATGGGCTGAGAGCATGCTACAGGCTCTCTCGGCCCAGCACATAGTGGGAGAGGACAGTGTACAGGCAGACTTCCTCATACGCCATTGTCTGTATCCCAGGGAGTGGTAGCTGGCATTGTCGACCTTCAGTCGAGTGGAGCGTCGACGGGGCCAACTGGCGAGGACCTCATAGTGACCCCTCAGGTGCCCTCCTTTTTCAGCTGGTGGAAGGTACCGGAGACCTGCGGTGTGGATGTGCAGGTGCAGCCTTGGCCAAAGTCCATGATTCTGTATGCCTTCCACCATGGCTGCTGATTCCACAGATCATTCGGCACATCGAGCGACATCTTCATCCAGTGATTCTTGTGGCTCCCGACTGGCCTCGGCGACCATGGTATGCAGACTGAGTGTGGCTTCAGATTGATCAGCCCCTAGCTTTGGGGATGTAGGGGGGGGGGGGGTTGCTGCAGCAGGGTCCTGTCCTCATGGACGACCTGGCTCCCTTCTCGCTTAGAGCTTGGCTCTTGAGCGGTGTCAGCTGATGCACCAGGGTTATTCCCTGGCAGTGGTAATGGTGTTTCTCCATGCTCGGCGCCAGTTAACATCCCTGGCTATGTATGGGGCAGGTGGGTTTTTGAGCATTAGTGCCAGGAGCTCCACTTTCTCTCTGGTGGGCTTGTCTTCTGTCCATCCTGGTGTTCCTTCAGGAGGGGCTGGTGTGGAGCTTCCTGTGAGTGCAGGTGGTAGCCCTTGCAGCCTTTCGGGATCTGATCCAGGGTGAGTCCTTGGCCTGCTATCGTGACGTTAGTCACTTTCTTAGGGGTGTGCATGTCTTGTAGCCACCAATTTGTCCGGTGGTGCCCGCTTGGACTCTATCCGTGGTGCTGCAAGCACTTGTTCGGGAGCCCTTTGAGCCCCTGCAGTGGGCAACACTCAAGGATGTCACTCTGAAGACTGTTTGTTTTTCTCGTGGCTATGACTTTGGCTTACCAGATTTCTGAGCTGCATGCTCTCTCTTGCCAGGATCCATTTTTATCATTTTCAGTGGAAGGTGCATCTGTGCGCACCATTCCCTCCTTCTTGCCAAAGTTCTTTTCGCCCTTTCATATCAATCAAACTCTTTCCTTGCCGTCCTTCTCTCTGGATCAGTGTGTCGGAGAGGATAAGCACTTGCGGCAGTTGGATGTCCACTAATCTTTGCTGTATTACCTGGAAGTTATGAATTTCTTTTGGGTGTCAGACCACCTGTTTGTGCTGTTTGCCGGGTCCCAGAGGGGCTCGGCAGCTCCCCAGGGCCACCCTGGGCTCTTGGATCAGAGAGGCCATTGCATTAGCTTATCTTTTGGTTGGAAAGTCAGTGCCTGCTGGCTTGGAAGGCACACAACCCATGCTCAGGTTGCATCCTAGGCAGAGTTAGCCGCTGTGGCACCGGTGGATATCTGCAGAGTGACAACATGGTCATCCCTGTCCACCTTTGTTCAGCATTACCGCTTGGATGTGCACGTGGCAGCCTGTTTCGGCACTCTGGTGCTGCCCGCTTCCCTGTCGACTCGCCCCACTGGGGAGTAGCTTTGGCACTGCCCTATGGTCTGGATTGGTCTAGCAGGATGCTTTGGAAGGGAAAATTTTACTTGCCATTAATTTCCTTTCCTGGAGTCCTCATAGACGAATCCAGGGCCCGCCCTGTCGGTGCCATTATGGGGGGGCTTGCCGGTTTAACTTTGAGCTTCCATTCTTCTGGCTTCTGCCTTGTGTATATAGCTCCCCTTGAGATTGTATATAGTTGGGAGAAAGGGGCCCCTTGGAGCGCTATGTATGGGTTCCATTGCTTTCTACATCTTTACTGAAGCCCCTATTAGTGATGATGTCACGGTATGGTTCTCGTTTCTTCTCTGTCTCACATCTGCTGGTTGGTAGACCCTATGGTCTGGACTGGGCTGGCAGGACTCCAGGAAATGAAATAAACGGTAAGTAAAATTTCTCCTTCTCAGTCTCCAAGCAGCTGGTGAGCATGTCTTCCTCACTATCTGGACTTGGAATGGAAAGCTTCAACTAAGAAAAAAATACTAGTAAATAGGTTTAGGTATAGAGGGCATGATAATGTCCCTTTACCTTTAAGACATTGTTCAAAAAAAAAAAAGGAAGTCAGCCTTGCCTTTAAGTGGTTTTGGTGGGTTTTTTGCAGGCTGCTCACTGATCACTTGAGTGGGAGGTGCAGTGAGTCTAGCAGAGAGTTGTGCAGTCTCCTCTGGAAAAAGAGTGATCTGCACGAGCTGAGACCTTTGTGTCGGTCTGGCGAAGGTCTTCAGTGCTCTATTGGCAAAGTGCCGATTCCTCCCCTCTGCTTCCCATCATGTTGACATCCTTCTTCCAGATGCCGATGCTGTCAGGTGAGTCCTGGGGGTTGGTGATTTTTTTTTGATAATTGATAAGCAGGTGTTTGGCGGTTTGGGAAGCTAGCAGGCATCCTGTCAAGCAGAGCCACAGCCAGCGGGAGCTCTGGGCTCAGCAGTCTTCATGGTGGTTTGTGTTTGGCACGCTTTTTTGCTCTGGGATGTTTTCCTTTTGTAATCCATTTGATTTTCTTAGACTTTTTTTTTTATTTCTTTCATTTCTTGAGAAACGCCGTTATTTTTGTTTACTTTACCTTTTGGTTTCACGGTTTGTGTCTTGCCAGGGCTGTGATGCCGTCGAGCAAAGCTGCTATTGGAGCATGTGGCTTCCGCAGGGAGTCCCTGTCTCCTGAGGGTTTTTGCCAGGGCTGCAAGGCAGAGTTTCGGTCAGTAGAGGAGGGTCTCTCTGCTAGTAAAGCAGGGGCAGAGAGTTCCTCCGGTGGAGCTTCTCAACTCAGGCAGCCTTCCCCCTCAACGGCATCCACCATGGTTTTGGCGGGAACGGCAGTCATTTTAGATGAGCTTGGTGTCCCAGTAACACAGATGGCTGTCAGACCAAGCAGTTTGGATTCAGTCCTGTCAGCAAGGATTTGCCAGCATCTTTGGGCATGTTTTCTCTGGATTTTTGTGCTAATTATGCATCAGACTTACTGCTTAAAGCAAGGCTTGGGCGAAGAAGCTGCTGGGACCTTAGAGGAGAATCAGAAGAGAGGGGCTGCAGAGGTCCCAATGGGTAAGGGGGCTGAAGGAGAGCCTATACCCAAACGTACAATAGGAGCATGGAAAATGAATTCTGAGGGGAGACAGGATCTGTTCACTCGGAGCGTTTGGAGGACCCAATGGAAGGCCCCTCGGATCTCTGGGGCAACAACCCATCCACAGAACTGGAGGAGGGAGAGATCCCACAGGGGGAAGACCCTCATATTGTCCACATGTTTCACAGAGAAGAGTTGGCAGCACTAATCGCCGATTCACTGGCCGCCCTTAATCTACCACACATTGCGATGTCTACTGAGCAGCCCTTAGAAGATCCGCTTTTACAGGGTGTCCAGAAGTCACAAATTGCCTTTCCCATCCATAGGGTAATCAAGCAGATGATCCAGGATGAGTAGGACATTCCAGATGTCTGAAGGTCTGGATGCCTTGGTCCAAACATGATGAAAGGAGGGCCTCCTCTGTTTTCCCACTGTGGGCTCTCATAGGGGAGTTGCTGCAGTGGATAGACACGCTTCCTGGGCTGGTGCTCCTGATTGCGCCGGACTGGCCTCAGAGTCTGTAGTATGCAGATCTCCGGTTAGCAGCAGACACTCCTTGGCAACTGCTCCTCTCCTTCTCTACACCTTCTCTCTCAGGGCCCAGTCCTCATGCCTCAGGTGCATCAATTCTTGCTTATGGCCTGGCTCTTGAGAGGACTAGGTTAAGGAAGTGGGGGTATTCGGCTCCAGTGATAATGACTTTGTTGAAGGTGGGCAAGCGATCTACGTTCCTGCCGTATGTACGGGTTTGGAGAGTGTTCGAAGCTTGGTGTGAGGAGCGAGGTCTGCAGCCTTTGTCAGCTTCCCTGCCGGATGTTCTGGCCTTCCTGCAGACTGGCCTTGAAAAAGGCCTTGCTTGCAACTCTTTGCACGTTCAATTGGCTACACAGACATGTTATAGGGGGCGAGTCCAGGGGGTTTCCTTGGCTGCCCAACTGGATGTGATACGTTTTCTCCAGACAATGAAATATGTCTGCCAGTGAGAACTTTTGTCCCCCTTTGGGATCTTAATCTGGTCTTGTCAGCTTTGACAGAGGCTTCCTTTGAGCCTTTGGGGAGTTCCACCTTGAAGGATTTGACATTGAAGACTGTTTCTGGTAGAGATTTGCTCAGTATGCCGGATTTCTGAGCTTCAGGCTTTATCGTATTGGGAGCCTTTCCTATCAATCTCGAAAGAGGAGGTGGTTTTGCAATCTGTCCCATTGTTTCTACCCAAGGTAGTGTCGTCATTTCATCTCAATCAGCTGGTTACACTGCTAGTGTTTCCAGAGGGAGGCGATACTTCAAAGGAGCGTCAACTGCATTTACTGGATGGTGCCAAGGGCACTCCATCGTTATCTCAAGCAAACGCAGCCGTTCTGCAAGTCTGATCATTTGTCCTCTTTGGAGGCGCATGTAAAGGGAACACGACCATTGCTTCAGTGTGCCCTTTGTAGCATAGGGAGTTGCCTAAAGGGCTCCCCGTGCATTTAATCAGGGTGCAGGAGCTATCTTGGGCAGAAGTGGGGCTAGTGCCTCCACTGGACATTTGTAAAGCAGCGACATGGTCTTCCTTGCATAACTTCATCCATCATTACCACCTGGATATGCAGGCTGTGAGTGGCGCATGGTTTGGCTCAGTGGTGCTTCATGCCGGGCTTGAGGGTCCCTCCTGAGAATAGTACAGCTATGGTACATCCCACCTGTCTAGACTGGACTGGAGGGATGATAAGGAAGGGTAAATTAGATCTTACCTGTTAATTTGCTTTCCTTGAGTCCCTCCAGTCCAGGACCCTCCCTGTACTGCTGTTGTTCACACTTACGGTGGCAATCCCGAATGACACAGATTTCATCACACATTGCTTTCTGTCTGGAGGTCCTTTTTTGTGTATGCGTCGGTATGGAGTCTGCTCTGGGCCTCAGTGGACTGCTGCACACCACTGTACAAAAAAAAGAAAAGCAAATAGGAAGTGACAAGGTAAAGATACTGTATAGGTCCTACAGGAGGCGGTGTAGATAGTTCTGATTATGATTATGTTATGTGTTTACCAGTTCTTAATTGTTGCTCTTCTAGTCTGCTTTGTCAATAGGACACTGAGTTATTGGGCAGTGACAGCTGCCTATCTAGGTTGACATCATCAAATCTTGGCATGCTGTCTCCAGCTGCTGGTGAGGCAAGATAACCCACATGTCTGGACTGGACTGGAGGGACTCAAGGAAAGCATATTAACAGGCAATATCTAATTTACCCATTTTGTATGGAATTATATCAGTTAAGGTTTTATGTCTGTTCACTGCCTTGAATGCTCTGGCGTATGGCAGTATATAAATATTTTAAAATAAATAAATTTGAGCTATAAGCTTTGAACCCAAAGACGTTAGTTATGGATTGTGCTGCGTTTTGACCTAGAAATCTCTCAGTACAGTAGCACGCACATCTCCGAACAGCGATGGAGCCTGTGGTCTGAAGTGTGTTCTGCATTAAAGCGATACCCTTGAATACACACACCTAAGTGTGAGCAGAGCCAAGAAAAGGAGATGTAACCTAGTCTGGCCAGCACCAAAGTGATAGATGTCCATCTCTTCTTTATGCAGGACTTACGAGAGGGCAAAGGATGGAGACAGTGGCCTACAGAATACTGGCCCGCCGCAGCCCGGTAGGTCCTTAGCTCCAGAAGCCAGGTCTACCTCGCTCTAATAATCCATTCTCAGACTTACTGAGAGGCTTATTAAAGCAGGAAGAGCCAAGCAATGGGGTGTGGGGATTCATTGCCAGCTTGTCACCGAACATACTTTGGCTTATATTGGACTGAATTACAAGAAAATAGTTGCACAGATCGAAAACCAAAGTTATAACAGTTGTGCTTCACAGCATGAGGACTCAGTGCCATGTTTCTCTGGTGATGATTAGTCTTGATGAAAGAAGCTGTTTAGTCCCTTCCTAACGCTCTCTGTCTCGTAACAAGAGATTTCTGTATTAGACCATAAGGCCCCATTTGACTGTTTCTTTTTGTATAAGATGTGTCAGATGTTTCTCTCTTCTAGGGAAGAGGACTGCCCCCATCACCGCTCAGCTCGAGGGATATGGTGGAGATACTCAGAAATTCGGCTTGTAAGTACCACTCTAGCTTTCCTTTACCCATCTGCCAATAACAGTCTTCCCCTCACGCTTCTTCAATCTTATCTTCCCCTTTCTTTCTGCCTCTCGGGGGCACTTTGCAGAGGGGAAGCTGCGGACCTTGTGAGCACCATTGAAGACTTGGAATATGCCAACAGAAAACTGGTGGTTGAAAACACCAAGCTGCAACGTAGCATCGAAGTGTTGGAGGAGGCCGCTGCTCGCCTCACCGAAGAGATCAGTAATCTGAGAAGCAAGCTGAAGGCGTGAGGCTGCCAGGAGGACAAAAAGGGGAGGGTTTTTTCCATGAGGGGTTCTTGTGCGAGCACAGTGGGTACTGAAGACGGGCTAAAGGCATGTGGGAGGACTTTATTACTAGGATGAAGCCTACCTGTATTGCACGGGAAGAGAAGGCCTTATGCACATATGCTTTTGGGATGGGTAGGGGAGGGGCAGCATCGAGCTTATCTCACATCTTCACCACCTTTCCTTTCTAGTTCCCAGCAGGCCCTGCAGCATGCCAAGACTACAGCCAGTGAATTGGAAGAGCTGAAGACAGTGGTGAAGAGCCTGGAGGAAAAGAACTGTCAGCTTCATGCTCAGAGCCGGCAGCTGGTGGGTACATTGGTGGAGGAGTAGGATCCTTGCAACTGGAGGGGTCGTACTTTCATCCCATGTAGTCGGCTATGCTTCACATTCACAGACCCTGCTGGCTTCACTTAGCCATCTTCCCTTATCAAAGTGAAACCGACAGGGCTGCGGTGCACCAATGGACAGCTCTGCGAACCTCCTTTCCGGCATAAAATAAGTCTTTTGTGTTTCTTGGCAGGAGAAGGAGCAACAGTGTCTGAGTAACCAGGTGCAGGACCTGCAGGAGATGGTGAGATCCAATGGGCCTTCAGTGATCCCAAGAGGCTGTATGACAGGAATTTGCTTTTCACTGGGTGACAGCTGGGGTGGGGGCAGGTGGGATTCATTCATTGATCTTTGGGCAAGCTCTTACATAAGTATTATAAAACATACACTGCTCTGTGAAGAATCTGGTCACTTAATGGTTAAATTGTGTGAATATAAGAACTGCCATACAAGGTCGGAGTAAAGCTCCATCGAGACCAGTATCCTGTTTCCAACAGTGGCCAAGCCAGTTCACAAGTACATGTCACGTTCCCAAAAGGTAGACCGATTCCATGCTGCTTATCCCAGGGGTAAGCAGTGAATTTCCCCAGTCCTCTTTAGTAATTATTTATGGACTTTTTTTCCAGGAACCTGTCCAAACCATTTTTAAACCCATTCACGCTCCCTGCTTTTACCAAATCCTCCAGTCACAAAGTCCAGGGCCTTACTATGCTCCGAGTGAAAAGAATATTTTTTCCAATTTGTTTAAAATGTGCTACTTAGTAACTTCCTGGTGTTTCTTTGTACTTTTTGAAAGAATAAACTAATTCACGTTGCTCCATTCAGGACTTCGTAGAGCTTTATTCCGTTTCTTCACATTTCCTAACGTCTCCCCCTAGTCAGTATGTTTATTTTTGCTTGATATATTGCATCTTCGAAACAGCAGGGTGGTGTATAATCCAAAAAATTACAAAGAAAATTGAAAAAAAAAAAGAGAGGAAGGGACGCTATTATATGGCAGAAAAGGTATACATCGATACTAACAGCAGAGAGGACAGAGCAAAGCAAGCAAGGGGACTAGGAGTCAGGTTGTGGGAGGGCAGAAAGAGCGCAGAACAGATATGTGTTGAGCTTAGTTTTGAACTTTGGGTAAGCAAGTTTGAGACGGAGGTAAGGAATTCCAAAGGGCAGGTCTGAGAAAGGGCAGAGCTGAGGAATGAGTGGATTCTAACTGGGCGTGTGAGAAAGAGGGCAAAGGAAGATGGCTGGCATGTAGTGTACAGAGAGGGGAGGGTGGAGGTGGAGGAGATCGGAGACAGAAGTGCGAGTACCAGTGTGAAGGGCCTTGTGGACAAAAGTCAGAAGCTGGTATTGAGAGCAATATTTGAGAGGAAGCCAGTGAAAGTGAATTAGAAGAGGGTGTCATGATTGAAGCAGGTGGCGTGTGAGACTCTATGTACCGGACAAGTTGCAGATGATGGAGTATGGAGTATTGAGGAAGAATGAGGAAGAATGAGAAGAATGACGTTACAGTAATCTAATTTGGCCATCACCAGGGTCTGAAGAAGAGTGGTGAGAGATGAGGGGGGCAAGAAAGGATGGATGGCACAAATGTGGCAAAGAGAGAAAAAAGCACAACGGAAAACAGAAGGGAGATGCGTCTGGAAGTTGAGGGAGGAATCAAGAATTACCCGAAGAGCAGAGTATCGATTACAAGGATTGGACCAGAGAGAAATGCAAGAGCTAGTGAAGAGAACCAGATGGCTGCGGTTTTAGAAGGATTGAGGTGAAGAAAGTTTTCAGAGAACTAGGTGGCAATATTGGAAAGACAAGTGTTCAAGGGAAGCAAATCAGGGGCCGAAGGATTTATGTGGTGCAAGAGGATAATATTGTCCGCATAATAGTAGATTGAAATCCCGTGTTGTTGAACAAGTAGAATGAGGGGTATTAAAAAATGTTGAACAGAAAGGGGGAAGAACTGAGCCCTAGGGGACACCACAGGAAAGTGAAGGAGAGGGGGAGGCGTGGGAGGAAGAGGAGCCACCGTGAACCGAGAAAGACCAATGGCAGAGAAAAGAATAGAACCAGCAGTGAACAGTGCCGTGGATACCAAGACGGTGTAAACAGGAAAGAAGAGTAGCATGATCAACGAAGTCGAAAGTGGAAGATAGGTCCAGGGGGACAGCCAGAGAAAGGTCACCACAATCATGAGCCTGGTGGATTTCATTCAAGAAGGAAAGAAGAATAGCTTCTGTGCTGTGACCCGCGCAAAAACAAGACTGACGAAGATGTAGCGTGTGAGTGGCATCGAGATGAGAGGAAAGCTGAGAAGAAAACAATTTCTCAAGAATTTTTGACGGGAAAGGAAGGGTGGAGATAGGTCAAACATGAGCAGGAATGGAAGAATCAAAAGAGGGGTTCTTCAAAGGGATCTGACTAAAGCGTGTTTTCAGGTGGAGGGGAAGGTGCCAGAGGACAAGCTGTTGTTAAAAATAGACACAATCAGGGGAAGTAGAGCCAGGGAGGGTTCCATGAGCCAAGCTGAAGGAATGGGGTCAGAGGGACAAGTGGTCTTGCGGGAGGAGGATAAAACCTTGTGAAGTTCATCGGAAGAAATTACATGAAAAAGTGGATCAAGTGTGAGGATGAGCAGGAGAGGAAGTGGGACGGGAGGAGGGGGAAGGGGAAAGTGGAGAGAGGGGATGGGCAATTGTCAAAGGAGGATCGAAGATTCTGAACCTTAACTTGAAAGTGGTGTGCGATGGTAGTGGGGTTAAGGGGAGGGGCTGAAGAAGGATGAAGGGAAGAGGTCCTGGTGTTTGAAAGAGAGCCGAGGACAGAGTAGAGCTGATGAGTAGAGTTAGGAGCAAAGGAGATCATAAAAGGATTGTTTGGCGATAATGGTAGTGCAGATCCTTGAAATGCTGAAGTGACTCAGGTGATGGGTGCTTGCAACATGGGCACGTGGGACGGCAAAGGTGGGTGTGGAGAAGGTGGAGATGTGGGTGGTACCAGAGCTGGTGAGATTTTGATGACGTATGACGGGGACAAAGGGGGGCAATCCAGTCTAGGGCATCGGTAAGTTTTGAGTGCCAGAGGTCCACTTGAGTATCAACGGGAAGGGTAGAAAAGTCCTCTAGGAAAATGAGATCTGAAGAGGGGAAGAGTTCAAGGGGATGGGATGAGAGAACATGAGACAATGAAGCAGGGGCTGTAGAAGAAGAGATGGCCATAGGTAGGGAGGTATCAGACAAGAAGAGTGAAAAAAACGCAACGATAATGTGACTATGGGAGATCCAGAGGTGCAAGAGAGGAGGGGGGGGGGAATACAGAGGTCTGAGGAAGAAAGAATAAGACCCAGTGTGTGGCCAGCAGAATGAGTAGGGAAAGGAACATGCTGAGTGAGTGAAAGATCCTGAAAGAGGGTAAAGCAAGGCCCTATCATGAGGTCTGGGGGAGTCCAAGTGAATATTAAAGTCTTCTAGGAGCAAGAAGTGTGGAAAATGAAGAGAAACCTCAGATAGGGCCAGGAGAAGGGAATCCCAGAGATGAGGACAGAGAGAGGGGTGTAGAAAAGAAGGAGATGAAGTGGGCAGAAACTATCAAGGCGCAGTAGGAGGAACTTGGGGTAGTGAAGAGAAGCAGAAGAAGCCTCGGAAACCAGAAGAGAGGCCCGAAGGAGGAGAGTCGCCCCTCCCCCGCCATGACCCACCCAAGACATAGAGAAAGCCATAAACTCGGGTGGAAGGCAGCGGTTGAGGAGTGACCCCTCCCTCAACCTGGTCTCTGTCAAGAAAAGGCATCAGGAGAGTGCTGGAAGGGGGGGTCATGGACAAGAGTCATTTTGGAGCTGAGATCTGCAGTTCAGCAGGGCGAAGGACAGGTGGGATTGAGAAGGGATGGCAGAGGGTAAAGGGAGTGGCGTGATAGTGAGACAAGGAAGTAGGCTGGCGAGGCAGCAACTATGGGAGAGACATGGTTGACGGGCCGGAGGCAGAGGCCGTCAGCCTCAATGGACAGGGATGGAAGACATTGGAGGTGAACCAGAAAGGCTAAGGACAGAAGGAAGGCAGCAGAAAAGGGCAAAGAAGGTACTTGCTGTACGGAGAGATGATCGCTCGAGGGAAGGACAAGCAATCCGAAGGGTTAGGTGTGAGTTTAAGGGAGTTGCCCCAAGGAGCATGTCCTATGCCTTCAGCACACTGCCGTAGGCTTTATCTGTGCCCAGGTTACCTTGCCGATCGCGGCCGCGTCACTTCCAGGAGGGCTGTGAGGGGAGTAACCTGAAAGTACAGCAAAGGGAGGCAAACAACACAGTGCATAGACAGCATACGGTATTGCCTGGACCAGATCTTCCTTGGGTAGGGAAGGGGGAGGGACACTGGGCATTACTGGAGATATTTTGTCAGCCTGCTCGGCTACCGGCACCTTTGTTTCGCACCTCAGGTGACACCGAGGCTGCGGTTGTTTTCCAGAACGAGAAGCTGCTTGCGGAGAGACAGCGAGCAAGACATAAGATCGACGAGCTGGTTGCCGAGACCAATGAGCTGCAGGTATGGGTCTTTATCTTCTGTGCCAGCCTCTTACTGCAGCGTCTCCTCTCACAGAGTAAGACACGAAAATGCCATTCTAGCTTGCAAAATGCAACCGGCTCTTCCAAAGCTGATCTCCCTCTGCTCTTTGACTTCCTTCCCTCACAGTTAAGAAATGATAAAACACTATATAAGACTGTGGCAGGGGTGGCCAACTCTGATCCTGGTGCACCACAATCCAGCCTGGTTTTCATGATGTCCCTAGTGATATATTTGCATCCACTGACTCCCATTGCATGCAAATAGATCCATGAATATTCATTATGTACACTGTGAAAACCAGGCTGGGTTGTGGTGCACCAGGACCAGAGTTGGCCACCCCTTGACTGTGCTGTCATAGCGTCTTGATGCCCCATATGGAACTAGTGTCGTCCCTTTCTTCCACAGCACCATCTTAGCGACTGTGAAAGCTCCATCGTCCACAAGGATGTCCTCCTCCGGCAGGTGAGGGACCCACTCCTGCCCTCTGGGGCTAGAGGCTGGCAGTGTTTCAGCATGTCGCTCGTGTGATCCCACAGGCCTATACCCAACAGCTGGCCTGCGCACATATGAGGAAGGGCATATGGTCTGCCTGTCATTCTTAATATAAACATGTCATTTTACAGCGCTAGTGAATATCCAGGTACAATATGCCCCTTCCCCTAAGAGCTCACCATTAAAACAGATGCTGGAGGAAGTGGGTGGTAAAATACCTCACCCAAGGTCACAAGGGATGAAGTGGGATTTGAACTCAGGCTTACCTGAATTGCAGCCCAGCTGTGCCGTACTGCTATGCCGCTTCCTCCCCACTCCATTTTGCCTAGTTCCCATGTGAAGTTCTCTGCGCACAATCCCATTTCCTGAGCCAGGAGAAGAGCTTACACCGCCCTTCCCTTGGCTGTTACAGAACGTGAATCAGGCCGAGGAGCTGAAAGAAACCCTGGAAGAATATGAAGAAATGATTAAGGTAACCCAAGACAGGGATTAGCCCGGGCTGTCCTCGCCTCACGCCTCTGTTTTCTCTCACCCTATTCTGCTCCAGAGTCAAAGATTACACAGGAGGGACAGCCATGCTCCTATTCCCAGCTCTCCTCCACCCAGGGCCTTTGCAAGGAGAAGCTAAGAAGGGCAATAAGCCACTTTTTCATGCTCTGGGAATCTTCGAGTGTGCAAATCAAAGAGGGCACCATTCTGTCCACCCTCTCTCCATCCTGGGTTTCCTCCCCCCTTCTTTCTCGCTGCTCTGCAGTCTTCATTCTGTTCCCAAAGAGACGTTTTCGGAGTCGTTGTGGCAGGCAGCCACCGATGCAGCATCCCTTTCAGCAAACAGGCGGCACACCATGTTCGTCCTGCAGCTTTCAAGCCCGTCTCCACTGGGTTCCACAGCACGAGCTGGGATGCTGTAAAGCAGGGGACAGAGCCCACAGGGATCAGCGCACCGCTAATCTTCTCCTTTCTTTACTTGTTTCTCCAGGAGCTGAAAGCCGAAATCATTCAGTTACAGAAGCAGCTGTCCCAGACCACCACAGACATCCTCAAGTGTGTTGGCATGCCTGTAATCTTATCATCAGTCTATGGGAGAGGGGTACCAAAAAAACAACAGAGAGCCAAATGTGTGGGTCTGAATGGCCAAGTGTGTAATTGTGATCAATACACAGTGTTCAGCATATGCTGAGGCCAATCGTAATCCCCTCAAAGGGCTCGTGGCGCACCGATTCCAGCTACCATTCCGCTAAGGAGCCTTCACAGCCTGAAAAATGCTACTAGTCTTCTCTCCTCTTTTGCCCTCTCCCAGGCCTCCCATGCCAGTGACGGGTACTGTCTTTGTTGTTCTTAGATTCACATAAGGTACTGTCTAATGTCTCCTTGTGTTCAAGGTTTCCAGAGGCACCGCTGGGCAACGCATCCGCCTTCACCATGAGAGCAGCACAATCGGTGCATTTGGAGATAGAGGAAATAGAGAAGGTAAGGGGGCCAGACAGCTGTGCTTCCGAAAGATGGGGGGAGATTGGAGCTAAGGGATCTTCTGTTGTCTGCGGTCAATTTGGGCCAGTGACTTGGTTTCTCATTGCCAGCAGAACAATGATTACATGGACCTCTATCCCCCTCATAAGCTGTCACACCACCAGGCCATCTACCCCAGTGATAGCTAAATATGTCTCTGAAACATTAAAGCGTATCTAGACGGAGTAGACTGCGGGTCTAGGTAAGTACCATCCCTCTGGTTGGGCTGAAACTCAAGACAGATTGTGACTTGCTGACACCTTGTCCTGTGTCTCGAGTGAACGGAGGTGCTCCTTTGCGACACTGATGTGCCTAACCTTTCTTCCACTGACGTTTGGGATGCAGCCACTACTAGGATGACCGAGTAAAGAATCTCTTCACTCTTGCTCCTAACATGGGTGAACAGTCACTGGAGGGAGGGAGGTTTTGGGGGAAGGAGAGTGGAACAGAATCCATTTGCTATGTGAAGTCACATCCACCCACGCAGCTACTGCATTTTTGCAAGTTCATTTCGCTTTGATGAAGCTTTCACGCGAAAGCAAATCCTGCAGCACGGAGGTGCGAGGAGATAGGGCCTCGGCACAGGTGTCTCTTAGTCGTGGGTTTTATGGTTCCTCTGTCTCTTCCTGCAGGGAAGGGATACGGAAGCCAAACTGATCAGCCCACTGTGCGGGACACTCCCGAGGCCTGGCGGAGCTACAGCATCCGCCTTGGAAGAGGAAGTGCTGAGCCCATGGGAGGAGGTGAGCGATTTGGGCCCCTCGCAGGACACTGCAGAGCTGGTGAGTACCAGGAAGAGCGAGTACAGGCTTTTCTCTGCTGCCTTTTTTTGTCAATTATACAGTGTCCCAAGAGATCAGGAGGTCACGCTCGTACCTGGTAACGCTTAAGCGAAGTCCTCATGTCCAGGAAGGATTTTTGTCCAGTCCTGGTTTTCAGTGTACACCCCAAAGGAGCATGTTATTTGTAAACCCCAATTCTGTCCGTTAAGATTAATGCTGCATGACTCCTAGTGCAAGAGGATGAGGTTTTTAGAAAGCCAGGACTGGTATAAAATCCTGGAACTGGTTAACATGCCAGCATCGCAGTCTTGGTCTCCAGAGATATCTACAAATGCCCTGGATGCTTGCTTTTCTCCTTCCGTTTGCTGAAGGCTGTCTGGGAGGGGAGAGGTTGGCTTTGGAGCAGTGTTACTGTTCTTTATTCTGTTCTGTCTATTCCAACCTCCCCCCTCCCTTCTTTGCAAAACAGGAGGGGAAGGGGTTGATTATGGAGCAGGATAGATGTTCCTTTGACTCTCATCAGACCAGTCGAGACACTTGGGTTTTGCCTGCTTAGATGGAGACAGACAGCAGAAATTTCCTTATCCTCCCTGCAGTCCGGTCTAGACGCATGGGTTATGCGTCTAGACTGGACTGGGTTATGGAGACCAAGCATCACAGGTTTTGATGATGTCACAGTGTAAGGGTTCTGTGCACCTCCTCTCACACCAGTATTCTCAGTCTCCAGTAGATGGTGATGAGCTTCTGTGCAGTCTAGACTCCACTGAAAGGATTTTAGGAAAAAAAATGAATGATGGAAGAGAGATGAAGTTGTTCTTGGAAAACCAAAGCGGTCTCCATTTCATCCCTCCAGTCCAGTCTCGACGAATGGGTTCTCCTCCACCTTCAGCAGCTGAGAACCGAGCATGTCATAATTCTGATCTCCCACATAAGAGCTCGTTCTTCAGCTCCAGGATCCAGTATCTTCAGTAGCTGAAGATTCATCCCCAGGGTAAGGAAATTTTACTGAACGATACTCCCACAAATTAGGTTAGGAGCGTTAGGACAGAAAAAACTAAGAAAGGAGACCAGTCTTCTAGCCTTAAGCTAGGTTATTCTCGCTCAGAACTGTTGAGTGAAAGGGCAGACAGAGCTGCAGGAGGCCTACCTAACACCAGGATCCTGTAGTGGGTCTGGTGGGCCCTAAGGGGTTAGATACCAGGTGCTCTAGGTCCCTTTACCCCCCCCCGGCTGGACTACCCACACCTCTCATCCACAGAGTCTGGGTTTTCCTTTCAAATTGCTGGACTTCCATATTCTCAGTCAGAACTGGTTGAGTGAGGAGTTGACAAGGCCACAGTAAGCCTCTCTGCCACCAGGATCCTTTGGTGGGTCTGGTGGGCCCCAGGGGGTTAGATACCTGGTGGTCCAGGTGCCATTCTCCCCCGGCTGGGCTACCCACACCTCTGATCTAGAGATCTGGGTTTTCCCTTCAGGTTGCTAAAATAGGCCTTTTTAAGTAGGCAGTCACTTTCAATAAGAAAAACAGCTTGAGTTTTACTTCTGTGCCGGGTTTACTGCAGAGCTCTGCTTACAACCAACGTTTCTTACATCAGGCTTGTCAGCTAGAGCAGTGAAGGATAAGTTTATCTGTTTTCGGTTTGACAGGGGGTCCCCGGGGAACAGCGGCCTTTTCTTTTTGCATCAGCAGTGGGGGAAACCGTGGTTTGTCAGCAGGCAGCTTCTGATATGTTTGTTTAAAGCAGGGAAGAGCCCTGGAGCGTGGATTGGCCTTGGAGGGGCATGGATCACTCAGGGGAGAAGCTAGGTTCTGATCTGGCAGAGCCAGAGACCCCGCAGTTTTGGCGGGAGCTGCAGCCATGTTAGATTCAGCAACCATTTTCTCAGCTAAGGCTGTGAACACAAAAGCAAAACAGCGATCAAAACGCAGCTCGGCATCGCGGACAGCGTCTTTGCCGGCTACTGAGCAGGGGGACCCGGTTTTCTCAGCAGATTTTAGTTTATTATTGCATAAGGCCTATAGGTTAAAGAGACAACAGGTTCAGGCCCTGCTCAGCCTACTCTGCCTTCCATTATGTCGACTGAAGCACTGCAAGAGTCTTCTCGGCCTAGTCAGGAACCTTCAGGGCATTGGGATCCCCCCACTCCCAGACTTCAGAGGATGCCGGGGAGGGTCCCTCAGACCTCTGGGATGACTCTGCTAATCCAGACTTGGAAGAAGGTGAGTTCCCCATGGGGGAGGACCCTAATGTGTTCAGATTTATTCATAAGGAAAAATTATCGGGTCTTATCAAGCACTCCCTGGCGGCTTAAATATTGCCTATTTGGTGGAGGAGCCATTGGAGGATCCCCTTCTGAAGGGTTTCAAGGGCGGCCAAAGGTGCTACCTAGTACACAGAGTGATTAAAATAATGCTTGAAGCGGAATGGGAGTTCCCTAAAGCGGACCTCAAGGAAGGCGTGTCTCTCAGTCGCCTTAGAGAAGATATTTAGCTGTTATTTTGCTTTATTTTCGCCAGTTTCTTTTGTTTCCTGGGGTTTTCAGCGGGAACGTCCAATTCTACCCTTCCTTCCAGGCCCGATGGCATACTTAGGGAGAAAGAAGGCACAACATAAATAAAGTGAAAGCGTGGGGCACTCTCCAAAGCACTTCACATAACTGCCGTGCCTGCAATACATGTAGGAAATGGCCTGCGCTGTGTAACTGACATATCTGAAACACATGAAATTACTGATCTATATGACGTAAATGCCTTTAATGGGAAATGATTTAAATGATATGCATGACATAGCTCATCTGAATGATGTACACAAGTTGGATGCTATACACAAAGTAAATCCTTATATAAAGTTGTTAATGCATTGTATGACTTGAATGAAATAGAGGCAGTTCTCGTGGTACAAGTCATGTCTAATCTAAATGATATTTCTGATGTACAAGCTGTTTATGCAGTCAAGAGCATCAATGTCATAACTTCATTGAATACTGAAGATGGGATGCCCACAGAGCAAGAGTTCTTGCTTGGGGTGATTCTGTCATCATCTGAGGAGCAGTAGTGGTTGCCCTTTGGTGCGATCCACCATTTCTATGTCCTTGGATGTGCCTTGCTGCCTCGTGGTTGCTCAGGGTGGGGTGTGTGCATGAGCTGAAGGACTGGATTGTTTCCAAAGGGCCTATCTTTCATTGGCAGCACAAGTTGGCGGGAACAGCCCCTTGGCCTTTCGTTCCACAGGGCTTGCACATCAGCCTTTTGGGCTGGCCACGGCTCTGCACATCTTCACAAAATTTATGTTGGTAGTGGCAGCTGCCGTGTGGAAGGAGGGCATCATGGTCCATCCGTACTGAGATGACTGGTTGAGTCGAGCAAAGATGGAACAGGAGGTGCAGCCGGCCACCAAATGGGCAGTGCAGTTCCTTCGAAGTAGAAGATGGGTGGTCAATCTTGACAAGTTAGTTGCAATCCATCTAGCAGTCGGTGGACCTGGGGGTGAGGTTTGATGCAGAAATGGGTAATCACCTCACTTCCAGAGGTCAGCATATGACAGATCCAGCATCAGATGCGCCAGTTTCTGGCTATGAGAGAACCTACAGCATGGTATTTTCTGCAACTCTTGAGATCCATGGTAGCAGCATTGGAATTGGTGCCCTGGGTATGCACTCACATGCGGCCCCTCTAGCAAGTGCTGCTGTCACACTGGTCTCTGCAGAACCAGCCACTGTCACACAAGCTGTTTTGTCCAGACTCAATTCGGGAAAGCCTGTTGACTATGGAGAGAATTTGGTGGTGGGGGTATCCCGGGAGCTGCCAGATTGTATTCTGGGGATGATAGAGGCCAACCTCACGGAATGGGGTGTGCATTGTCAATCACAGGTGAGGTAGGGACAATGGTCCCCGGAGGAGAGCGCTTGGCCCATCAATCGGCTAGAGTTGAGGGCAGTGTTTCTGTTGCTCCAGTACTTCTGGCCACTGATCCAGCGAAAGGAAGTGCGAGTATATTCGGACAATGCGACCACGGTGGCCTATATCAACTGCCAAGGAGGCATGGGGAGCGCAGCCTCTACTCCTGTGGGTGGAACAATGGCTCACACTCTTTTGGAAGCACATATCGCTGGCAAGGAGAATATACAGGCCGATTTTCTCAGACATCACTATTTGGATCTGGGCAAAAGGGAGCTTCACAAGACCAGGTTTCACAGTATCACAAGGTGTTGGGAAACATCTGTCATGGATCTAATTGCATCACTTGCCAGTGCCAATGTGGCCCAGTTCTTCAGCCGGCACAGAGAATGCATGTCTGAAGGGTTCAAGGCCCTAGCACAACAGTGGCTTAGGAACGGTCTCCTATAGATGTTTCCACTTGGGCCACTTATCGGTCAGCTCTTGCAGCGCACAGAAGTGCACCAGGGGCAGGTGATTCCGATAGCCATGGATTGGCCCAACAGACCGTGGTATGTGGACCTGGTACTGCTTCTGGTGGATGAGCTATGACGGCTTCCCTACCGGAGCAATCTATTAATGTAGGGTCCAGTACTGCTGCTGCAAGTGGATCGATCCTCACTTGAGAGGGCATGATTGATGCATAAAGGATATTCGGCCTCAGTCACCACCACCCTCCTACAAGCCAGGAAGAAGTCCATTAAGCTAGCCTATATACGCGTCTGGCGAGTATTCGAGAGCAGGTGGAGTCCGAAGAGTGTTTGACCTTTTGCAGCAGATACCTGAGATTCTTTTATTCCTTTGGGATGGGGCCTGGAAAGGGGGTTGGCACTCATTTCTCTGAAGGTGCAAGTAGCAGCCCTCACCTGTTACAGAGGGCAAGTTCAGGGCCAGACCCTGGCGACCCATCCAGATGTGGTCTGGTTCTTGTGAACAGTGAAGCAGATCCAGCCATCGGTATTGCCCGGCTGGTTATCATGTCCCCTAAACGCCTGCGTAATCTTCAAGTACCGCCTGAGGGCCCTGTGCACATCCAACAAATGCAAGACCCAAAAATCTGCAGAGTCCTGAGCCTCGGAAAACATCGACAGGGTAACCACTTGATTAAGATGGAAAGCCAGGGGGTGTGGGAGTCACGTGATGCACCGAGCCGGGTAGCTGCTTTTCTGCCGGTTCTGAGGTGGACACCCAGTAACAAGGAGAGAAATTGGAGGACTTAGAGAACCTCCAATTTGTGGGTATAGTGGAGACTGTGGCCAAGTCTGAAATGCGTGAATATCTTAAAAACCTGGCTGCCCCTGAATCTTTCCTTGGATGCCTCTATCGGGCCGATCACCATTGAACAGGCACATTGGCTGGGTCCCCATCGGCATGGGTCTGATCGCCTGCGGGTTGTTATCACACGATTCCTAGACTTCATGCAAAAAAGTAGCTAGAAGGCCATGTCAAGCCTAGCAAGGGAGCAAAAGAGTGCTGATCTTTTAGGATTACTCCCCTCTCGTTAGCCAGCAAGAGTTTGACGAGATCTGTAGCATGCTGGTGGCTAAGGGGCTCTGTTTTGCATTAATATACTCTGCAAGGCTGTGGGTTGAGCACCAAAACCAACAATGCTTCTTCATATCCCCAGCACAGGCTCAATCTTTTTTGAATGATTTACCTGCAGGATGAGGTATCTCTTGGTCCATGATGCTGGGACTGACAACCGGACATTGAGTGTGTTCCGGACATAGTGAGATCGCTGGTGCAAGGCCTTCTTTCCCCTTGCTTTCAGACTGGCTCTGGAGCTTCCTGTTAATATGTTGTTATCTCGCTAGCACACCTTTGCCTCACTGACCATTGATCATCTGCGATGCTGAGGGCTTTGGAGCTGCCCAGGGTGTAGACTTTATTTTTTGGCACAGCCTGGAACTGAGCTTCACAGCCTCAGCACAGTGTAGAAAAGATGGGTCCCGTATACCCGATATGGACTTGCTTCTTTGATCAGGACCTTTTCTATGTGTGTGGTCCGTAAAGCTTCTTATAGCCAAATTTGTTTTGCGGTTGCAAAATGTACTTTTGATATGTAGTATTTTTTTTTTTACTCTTGGTTTTTGAATTGTTACTTAGGTAAACTCCGTCTGTTCCTTTTCTTCTCTCCCTCTTGTGTGGTCTTAAGTATTGTTTTAATTCTGCCCATTGTTGATTACTTCAGTATATTTTGTGTTTGAACTTTCTTATGTCATAGTACTATAAATACATTATTTTTGTTGATTTTAATTTTGGATGTTACTTGCCCACCAGTTATGTTTGCCTCCTCTCCCTCTTATTGGTTTTAATTTATGCTGCTAGGCTGTTGTAACTTCCTTTTAATCAGCTTTTTGGATAATCTCTGCCCCATCTGCATTTCTTCATTTTTATCTTTGCCCTCTTCTTCCCCCTGATTTTTGTTTTGGGGCTGCACGCACGCCCACCCCTTACAAGCCAGACGTTATGGCCCATGCTCTTTTCTCTTTGATGACAGGAGAACGGTCCTCTTGCTTCTCTGATATGTTGGGATACTTTCCCGAACCTTGCAGCCTATAACTCTCCGACAGGTCTGACTCCGTTGCGGAGGGGATCTGGATTGCACACAGGCAATGGATGGATATGGGGGGTGGGCTCATGTGCAATCCCTGTGTGTGAGGGGGAATAGTGACGGTGTGCCGGAATAGTAACAGTGTGAATGTGTATGTATGGCGGGCACGTGAGCGGAGAGGGTGTTTGTGTAGGGGGGAATGATTAGGAGGGTGACGGGGGGGGGTCGTTTGAGTTTAGGGGATGTATTACGAAGCCTATGGGGAGGACTGGTGCAGGAGTGGTAAGCGTAGATATCGAATGTGGTCTGGTGAGTGTTGGGAGGAAGGAGAGGGTCAGGATGGATGACGAATGTAGGAGTTGTGTAACCCCTGGTAGCATTAACTGCTTGTCGCTGCTTTTGTTGCTATTGCCTTGGTGAAGCTCAGGCCCACTGGAACAGAAGTGGACGGTAGGGAAGAGAAGGGATAGGGTGGATGGGTGAAGGTTGTGTAGCTAGTATAGGTGGTGGGGAAGATGGATTGTTTAATCTGTGTGAATGGGGGATAGTGTGCATCGGTTAAGGTGGGCGGGGTGGAATCGGGTGAACCTTTTGTTACATAAAGCGGGTCCCTGATGCATTGCTATTGGACCTCCATGGTGGATTCCATAGAGGAATGTTGTGCGGGACAGAAGGGTGTTTGGTGGGTGGGAAGTGGGGTGGGCAGGGCTGGGCTGCAAGGACTTAGGATGGTCCATGGTGGGTGAAGTTTCCATGTGACTACAGCTCGCTGGGGTGGACATGTGGATCTGTTGCTTCATGCTAAGGGGAGGCCCTGGGCTGGGGGGGGGGGGGGCTACCTTACATTGGGGTTGTGACCCTAACTAACTATGTATATCAATACGGTCTATGGCCAGTTGACTGCGGGTAGGGACCTTTGCTTTGTTTCTTGAAACATTTGTGGTTTGGAGAGCTCCATTAATCATCATAAGGTGCTGTGAACACTCTGGGACAACAGAACGGACTTTGCCTTTTTACAGGAAATGCACCAGACCAAGGTAGAACATAATAAATTCCAAACGCTGGTGGTGGGGGGAAGTCTATGATACATCTTCCAGAGGGAAAAAGGTGGGGGTGGTTATTCTTGCTCATAAACAAGCAGAGTTCATGGCGGAGCAGAGTATCATGGATCCTGGGGGCCAGTATATAATTGTAATTAGTGTGATGTGGGGACAACAGGTGGCTTTAGCAAACATCTATGTACATATGATCCTCACTTTTATGCCCAATTAGGCAAGTGTCTAGCAGATGTTGGCTCGTTCTGCTTCTCATGGGGGAGACTGTAACTGTGCTATGGAGGAGTCTGTAGATCTATCCGGGCACTGATGTTGGATGGTGGATCGTTGGGCGCAGGGTACTTGCAACAGTTATGATCTTGCAGACTACTGGAGAGCTCTACATCCCCTGGAGAGAGATTACACAAACATGTCCTGAGCCCATGACATGGGTTTCTGGATAGATTTTTTTCTAGGGTCCTCTCTGCTGTTTGATTGGGTGGTCCGCTTGGAAATAGGTCCAGTTACTATCTCTGATCACATATTGGTGTGGGTTGCTGAGTTAAGCTCCGACAAGAACCTGGAGATATCCCCCCCTCAGTCAATTCATTTGCCAAATTTTGAGTGTTTCGGCAAGCACAATGCGAGGACTAGGCTAAGCTTAATGCAGTGCACCGAGACAATCCTACATGGTTCTGGGATGCAGCCAAGGTGGTACTGCAAGATCAAATTATAAGGTATATGACCACTAAGCACCAATTTTACTGCAGATATCGGCTCCAGCTGGAGAGGGAGATATATGTGGCTCGACAAAAGTTCGTGTCACATCCCATACCTAGCAGGAAGGCTATCATGAACCATCTTCGAACAAAAGTTAACTCTTTTGCATGAGTGGGTCACTCATTTCATTCTGTACTATCGCTATAAGCTATATAAATTTGGGAATAACGGCAGGAAGCTCCTTTCGCGCTTGCTTAAGACTACCAGGGGACAGCACCATGGGGGGGGGGTGTCACCCCCAGATCACCAGGATATTCCCTTGGCCCTGCTTGAGGCAAAAGGCCTCGGACAGTAGAAGCACAAATTTGGGAGAAAAGGGAGAGGCCCCTCGTAGTGGAGCCTCTCCCAACCCCTCAGCTTCAGGGACTGAAAACAGCTGCAACACTGGAGGGTCCCCGCACACAGCCTGGCTCACAGCAGCTGCATCCAATATGGTGTCCGTTCTGCCAAAGCACTGGGGCCTGCGTTCAGAAGAACAGCACAGTTGCAGCCATTGGGAGCCCCCTTGATTGGCCCCTGACACACTATCTGCTGGAGAGAAGATCTGTGGCTGCCGCACAGCCCTTCTGCCGAGAGCCGCAGACACAGATCTCTGGATCAGCCATGTGTGCTGTAGTTCGTGGTTCTCTGCTCCCCTGAAATGCTCACACCCCATCTGGCACCAGCCCCCCTTACCGGGCAACCTCACTGAAGCTGCACTGCCACTGTTCACAGAGCTTCCTGGGGGTTTCCCCCCCCCCAATTTTATGGACAAGGCACTGCCCTGCCTGCAAATGCCTCAACCCCGGGCCCCCTCCCAGCATCTGGGAAGAAGGAACAAGGGAACTTGAAGTGCGGCTCGGGGGAGGGACTTATACCAGTGGGTTCAGCACCCCCAGGCCACTGTAAGAGAAAACCCCCCCAGCAGGCCCAACACCACCAATCAAATCATTTTAGACTAAGCTCATCCACCATCTGCTGAGACTGAGAAAAGACTGGCTGAGTGAGGGTGCACAGGTTTCTTATAGGGCCACTTTCGTCTCAGTTTCTCTCTCAGTCTCCATCTGCTGGTGGGTGAGCATAACCCACGTGTCTGGACTGGAGGGACGAATACGAAGATGGAGTTTGTTAAGGTCAGTGCTGGAATCATCCCTTGGGGAAAATGAAGAATGAACGATGTCTTTGTCCCCCAAAGCAAAGAGTGATCCCCAAAATGTCTCCTTCCCCCTGTCAATAACCTTCAATATAACCCTTCAAAGAATGACTAAAGCTAGTTACATTCTGGGGGTGATCACATTCCCTATCAGATGTCATGTCATATTTGGGCGCTGTTCAGTCATGTGGTTCCATGACCCTATGATTGCCTTCTGCAGGTAATGCAGCTCCTTCAGGGAACAGAGGATCTGTTGCACCAGGTTAAACGACTTACTGGTGCTGTGAATGTGCTGGATAAAACAGTGGACATGGTGGAGGTACAGGTAGGTGGAAGCTGACTTAAGGCTGTGATGGGCTACACAGAGGTCCTACAGGAGGGCGCTAGCATCTGGAGCAGGGAGTAAGGGCGAGATGCAATGTATCTTATAATGCCAAAAACACAAATAAGATATGTTGACTAAGTTACGTCTTTCTTAAAGAAAATGAAATGTAACAGTTGCTTCTTCTTTCATTGGCCCCTGCTCTTCCAGGGTCTGGCATGTGGATTGGAAAAGGCAGGCGAAGCCCTGCTGCACAGATTTGAGTGCGTAGAGCATTGCAGGGCCACCTGGGAATCTCACCTGCACAAAAAGGTTCAATTGCAGACATACAGACATCAGGAGCAGCAGTGGCCAAGCCCAGACACGAGGAACAGGTACAAACATGCCAGGAAAGCATGTAGACATAGGTGGGAATACAGCAGTGAGGGAGATAAAAATCGTTTGGTATTAACAGAGTGGAAAACCTATCTTAAGTTACAGGGTGGGGACAGAGTACCTGAAATTATGCTAGAAAAGATTGTAAATACTTCTAGCCCAAAGTATCAGCTGCTTTCAGCTAACCCATGCAGTAAGCACACTGGGGCCACTAAACGGTGCAAAGACAAAGGTTTACCTAACTTGACTTTGTTCTGCGATGCAGTGCAGGCGAGGAAGAGCAGACGGACAGACAAGGGAGGCTGGAGCTAAACCAGAGCAGCGGAGTGGAGACATGGAGAGACAGGGAAGGTGATGGAGGGCTGGATCTAAGCTATGAGAAGGTAACCCGTGAGCTGCGATACCCCAAATCTTTGTCACATGTGTTGTCCTCTGTGCATCCAGAGAAGAAAAACTGGGCCCAGAACTCAGGACCGGGATTGAAAGGAACTAAACAATATGGGATTCAATAAGGCATCCAGACCCGCTGAAATGAATGGGAGCCCCTCTCTCTTGCTACACTATTTTTAACAGGCACAGGCTCGCCTTCCTTTTTCACTGTTGCCTGGAGGCGAGCCAGGGCAGCGGCCGCATCTCGCCACAACTTTCATTGCACATAACTCGCTGCTTTCTAGATTCCTGAGCAAACCTTTAACACTTATCATCTATGAAGTGGGCTGGGAGAATGGGCCAAGGAAATGACGGCCGCGGTTACCTCTCGGAACCAGGCCCTTAGAAATCACTGGATATTTTTATCTGGAAACTGACTCATGCCCCAGGGTTCTGCAGTGGCCATGGTAGAGGAAGGAGACACCAGGAGCTGGAGATGATCTAGACCCTTAATCTTCACTCTCAATCTCAAAGTTTTCACGCTCTCTGCAATGACTATGCATGAGAGAAATTTGCAGATAATGGAGGAAGTGGCCATGCAAATTTCTCTCATGCACTTTCATTAGGGATATTTTGAAAACCAGAATTGCTGGTGACCCTTGAGGACCGGGAGCAAAGACCATTCCACATCGGACAAAACAGCCCAATTGTGGAGCCTGCCAACTTATACAGTTCCAAGCATTAGATACTTGAGCGAGTCCTAGTTTTAAACTTAAATCTTAAAGCAGTATGCACTTCTACCAATTGCAATTATAATCCCATAATACAACAGTACAGGGTTCTTAAAATAACCAGGACTGGCCTGAAGTCTTCTTCCTGGAACTGGGTAACCTTTGCACTCTGACCTCAGTTACTGGCTGAAAAACATCAAGGTAAGATCACTAATGCACAGACATATTCCCCACTCTAACGTTAGCTTGCATCAATAAAACAGAAATAGTGTGAAAATATAAATACCCTCCCTCCCAAACAACAACAACAACAAAAATCTTGCATGCAGTTCAATCTGCAGCTGATTTAACAATGACAGAGACATTATCAGCTGCATAATTCTTCTCTTTCGAGTCGAGCCTCAGCTCTTACTCCCTGCAAGACAGGGGAGAAATGGCTGGAATAAGAGGCACTCTTCAGTTCTTGGCTCTGCCTGCTCCAGCCTCACCCTCTCCACTCCTATCCCCCTGCTTGCTGCCTAGGAGGGGAGGGGCTGGAGCAGAACCAGAGGGCATACTACTGTGAATCATTTCTATAATGTTTACAAGACCTATGAACAGTTGGAGACCTGTAAACTGGTTTGTCTGCACAACTTGCAAGTTCTCCAGAGACGAGCAGGGGGCTGCAGGTACACTCTGAAGGTGAAGTCTCTGAGCCAGTGTTGCCCGGATCTCACATAACACAGACATTTTTAACTTCTCTGCGTATGTGTGCCTGCATCCCCCCCACCATAGCTGTCCCACTACCTAGATTTTCCTTCCCCAACCCACCCAGCAGCAAAACCGGGTGGTAAGGCACAGCATTAACAGAGACAGCACCAAGCCTTACTCAACACCGGCAGCTGTTGCTACTGCACCGCAAGGTAAGATCACCCCCAAACATTAGGGGGGTGAGTCTGCGGGGCGGGGCGGCACTGGCCAAACACCGAGCTATCACACCTGCTAGCTCCCCAACCCCATCCAGGGAGAACCTCACCCCCCCCCCCCCCGCTCTCCCACCTTCAAAGATTCCTGCACTAGTATTCTCTCCTCCTAAAGGGAGCTCCCCCTCCGACCCTAGATAGGGACCCTCAGAGAGCCTACTAGACACATCTCCACTAGCCCATTGGCAGCCTCCACAGTCCCTTGACCAAGACACTGGCTCCCTACCTTCCTGCCCACCCCCTTGGGAGGCCTATGAGCCCTCCATGGGCGGTCTCCCCTCCCCAGAGGCTCCAGAGGAACCCATGTAACATCTCTCTTATCCAAAATTCCTTCAAAAGATCTCTCAGGCATTGGCCCTGATTAACTCCCAACCTCTCCCATCAACAAGTGGGGCTTTCAGTCCATTCTCAAGGCCTGCAACAATCCTAAAGAGGTCCTTACTCTTCCGGTGCCCCAGATACTGCTTGACATCCAGGCGTACATCTGGAAGACACCGTCAGAAAGCACGACATCATGCCGTCTGGGCTAGTCGAACATCTCCAAGATGGAGCTAAAGAAGTCTAAAAGCTCCAGCCTAACCTACGCAAATGTCCCCGGGCAAGGAGCAGAGGCTAAAACGCCATGGGCCA
Source organism: Ichthyophis bannanicus (assembly GCA_033557465.1). Lineage (NCBI taxonomy): Eukaryota > Metazoa > Chordata > Amphibia > Gymnophiona > Ichthyophiidae > Ichthyophis > Ichthyophis bannanicus. The sequence goes on along the minus strand of CM066051.1, from coordinate 51,290,093 downwards.
TAAGACCAACCAGAGCAGTACCTTGGTCATGCACATCTTAGCCCATCAGCTACAGATACTCCACTACAACCACAACCTCCTTCTCCACATTAATGACACGGCCTCCGAGGACACTGCCCAAATTGTGACAGAGCTCCAGGAATATCTCTATCACATAATTTGAGCAACATACGACATTCACGATTCTGTGGCATGCTTCACAGCCATGGCTGTATCAGCTTGGCACACTGCATGGCTTCATGTTTCGGATCTAACAGAGGATCTACACTACCGCCTTGCTGATGCCCCTTGCCAGGGCAACAGTCTTTTCGGCTCTAAGGTGCAAGAAGCCATCGTGGAAGCGAAAGACCACTCGCCTACAGTCAGAGAATTGGCGGTGCAGCCAGCCAAGACCTCTACATCTTTACGCCAGCCACCCAGGCCTCAATTCTGGCAGCCTTACCAGTATTTCCAGCAGTTCTTCCCGCACCGGCAGTACCAGCTCTATTCCCGGCTGCTGCAGCAGTGCAATCAGAGTCAACCCTACAGCCAACACCCCTGGCAGCATGAGAAAAGACCCAACCCCTCCCTCAGCCTGCCATGCCCAAGCCCAACCCAGGCTTTTGACTATGTACCAGTAGGAGGATGCATCCACTTCTTCCAGGAGGTTTGTCAGTCAACTGCCACAGACTGCTGGGTCCTCGATGGCTACAAGTTCAATTTCTCGAGCCTCTCTCCCTGCCATTCGGGTGCCGGGCCACTACATCTCACAGCTGTTGCTGGAGATCCAACAGCTCCTTCTCAACAATGCCACAGAGCCATTCTCCCCCCTCATGAAATCCATCAGGTGGTCTACTCAAACCTCTTCCTTATATCTAAGACGTCCAGGGGACTTCGACCAATTCTGGACCTCCAGCACCTCAACCCATTCCTAAAAAAGGAGAAGTTCAGGATGCACACCCTCAGTTTACTCAGTCAACACGACTGGCTGGCCTCTCTGGACCTCAACAATGCATATACTCATGTCCCCATTCATCCACAACATTTGAAATATCTGTTTCTAGTTCCTGAAGCACCACTACCAAGACAAAGTCCTCCCCTTCGCACTGTCGTTAGCCCCCCAGGTCTTCATTAAATGTATAGTGATTGTTGTGGCTTCCTACTCAGTCGAAGACACCACATTACCCTTATCTCGACGACTGGCACATCTCAGGGGCGTTGATGGACGACACCCGTCACTATCCAAGCCACTTCAGCAGGGTCTCTGGTTTCCCCAGAGAGACAGAAACAGAATACTGGGCTTGATGGACCTTGGTCTGACCCAGTATGGCATATCTTATGTTCTTGACAGGAGCAGCTGACGGATGCCTTTTCTCGGGCAGGAGGTGGTTTCCAGTGCTTCCTCAATGGCGGCCATTTTGTTCCCAGAGAGGAATGCCACCACCGGCTTTTCAAATCCTGGGGCGGGGGGCATATACGGGGGATGCCCTCAGAGATCCTAGGGGGCAGTCAGGTTTAGGACAGTTCTCCATTTTCACCGGAGTTCATTCTGCTGTTAAATAGAAGCCTACAGGCGGACAAAGAAAAAAGGCCAGAGCCGAAGCAAGGCAGGGCCTCCTTCACAGGCATTAGCGGCCAAACAGTTCTCCCCAGATCCAGGGTGGGGGACCCCAGGCGCAGTAGGCTTGGAACAAATGAAATAGGGGAGAAGAAGCTCTCTGATTCTTCTGAGGAAGCAGAGGATCTGGGGGAAGGTCTCTTGGGGCTTCAGAAAAAGTTAAACACGGGGGCTCTTGAGGAGCAGCTATTGGCACTCATTTCTAGTTCTTTGCCATCTCTGAATCTGTCTTTTAGGATATTGTTGAATGAGGTTCCCTGTGAGGACCCCCTCTTGCAAGGGATGCGGTCTCCACAGAATTCTTTTCCGGTACCTAAGGCTATCATGCAGATGACAGGTCCTATCTGAAGCTGGTCTCAAGGGTGGTCAGGCTATGGCCCATCTGTACCCAGTGCCTCCTGCAGAGAAGCAGCTGTTTAAAGATCCTCAAAGGTGGACACATTGGTTACCACAGCAACAAAGACTACCAATTCCAGTAGAAAGAGTGGGTCCGAAGGACCCGCAAGACTGTCAGTTGGAGTTGCTCCTAAAACAGGCCTTTAACGCTCTCTCCTTGCAGGCCTCCATATGGGGGGGAGGGGGGGAGGGGGGGTGTATGTGGCAAAAGCCTGTATGCGCTAGGTACAGGCTCTGCCCGAGTTGATCTACGAGGCGAGTCAAGCTGGAGTCTACTTTGGCATTTTTGTCAGGCTTCCGTTATGACCCGATTCGAGCATCCTCAAAGAGCATGGCATTGGTGGTCATGACTAGGTGCTTCCTATGACTGCGTAATTGTTGGCGGACTTGACTTCCAAGATCAGGTTGAGCAAGCTGCCATTCAAGGGCAAGCTCTAGTTTGGAGAGGCTCTGAAGTAACCTAGGATGGGTCATCAACAGGCCAAGAGCAAGCTGTCCCCAACGCAGTGGCTAATTTATCTGGGTGCAGTTCGACACGATGAGCAGTCAAGCGTTCCTACAAGATGAAAGGATAGACAAAATACAGCATCTGTTGAGGCAATTTTTGTGGATGACAGCCCAATTGGCATAGCACTATTTGCAGGTGCTGGGACTGATGGCAGCAGCGTTGGATTTAGTCCACTGAGCCAGAGTGCACATGAGATCTTTGCAGAGGACTTTGTTGTCTCACTAGTCCCCTCAGTTGCACCCCTTGTCCTGGAGGCTTCAGTGTCCAAGGGAAGTGAAAGTCAAGCTGAGGAGGTGGCTGCGCAAGGCCAATCTCAGCCAAGAGGTGCCACTGGATGCCAACTTTGGTAGTGGTCACGACAGACACCAGCCTGTACAGCTGGGGAGAACAATGTTTGGATCAGGTAGCTCAGGGGCAATGGTTGCTGTAGGAAAGCACCCGGTCGATCAATCATTTGGAGATCAGAGCAGCATGGATGGCACGTCAGCATTCCGCTCCAGTCCTGAAGGGCAAAGTGCTGAATGTTTTCAGACAGTGCTTCCACAGTAGCATATCTGAACAGGCGGGGGGGGGGGGGGGGGCACAGGCCGTGCCATGCTCATGGTAGAGGTTGTGCCCTTATTACAATGGGCCGAGGGGCACATAATGGTGCTGTTGGTGGCTCACATAGCAGGCAAGAACAACATGCAAGCAGACTTCCTCAGCAGACACCGCCTGGACCCAGCGGAGTGGTCGCTAGAGAGCTCTATGTTAGACAAGATTGTGCACTGCTGGGGGCAACCAGTGTTGGATCTCAGGACTGCCACAGTCAATGCCAAGGCCAGTCATTTCCTCAGCCAGCAGAGAAAGAAAATGTTGGAGGGGCTGGATGCCCTAAACAAATCCCTGACCTCAGGAGGGACTGCTGTACGTCTTCCCGCCATGGGTGTTAATAGGCCGGCTCCTGCACAAGATAGCTCGGCGCAGAGGTCGAGTGATCTAGTGGTGCCAGACTGGCCCCAGAGGCGATGGGATGCGGATCTGGTCCATCTGACATCAGAGCGGCCGTGGCGACTTCCATTGAGACGGGATCTTCTATTCCAAGGACTGGTACTCATGTCACAAGTGGATAGATTCTCACTTATGGCCTGGCTCTTGAAAAGGCAGGGTTAAGGAGGCATGGCTGTGCTCGAAGAGTGATTGCTACCCTGTTGAAGGCTAGGAAGAGGTCTACATCTTTATCATATGTTTGTATTTGGAGAGTTTTTGAAGGATGTTGTGCTCAACATGAGCTTCGGCCCTTAGTGGACATATTGGCCTTCTTGCAGGCAGGACCAGAAAGGGTCTTGCCTTAAAACTCCCTCGAGGTGGCAGCCTTGTACTGTTACTGGGGGGAAATACACGGCATGCCTTTGACAAGTCATTCGGATGTTTGCTGGTTCTTGCGGACGGTGAAGGAGGTCAGACCGCCGGTTCGGGTGGTAGTTCCCCTGTGGGCTCTTAACCTCATTCTTTCCATGTTAACGGAGGCCCCCCCCCTTTGAGCTTCCGAGAAAAGCTTCACTGAAAGATATGCTAAAAGTATTGTTCTCAGTGGCCAACGGCTTGGCGTATTTTGGAGCTACAGGCTTTTTCATATAGGGAGCCCTTTTTGTTGCTTTCAAGAGAACGGGTAATGTTGTACACAGTTCCATATTTCCTGCTGAAGCACATGCAGTTGTTCAGGAGATCGACAGTTTGTGCTGTTTGGAGGACTGCAAAAGGGAGAGGCGGCCACCTCCAAGGCTTCCATTTCTAGATGGATGAAGAAGCGATTGTTTCGGCATATCTACTCAGACAAGTGTTGCAGGCACATTCTACCAGGGCTCAGGCGGCATCCTAGGCTGAGGTCAGTTTGGTGCCTCCAGAGGATATCTGCAGGGCAGCAACATGGTCATCATTACATACCTTTGCAAGGCACTATAGGCTAGATGTGCAGGCAAATCAGTAGGGGAGAATCACTGATCAAGTCTTAAGGGCGTCGCTCACAGGTCTCTCCCGTGTTTAGGTACTGCTGCGGTACATACCGTATATCTGGACTGGAGGGACTCCATGAAAGAAAATTAGCAGGTAAGGTCTAATTTCACATTCATCCACGTTCCTCCAGTCCAGTCCAGAGCCCTCCCAGTGGTATTCCAGTCATTTGGGGAGTAGCCTAGAGGGTGTTGCCTGGTGAGGTTTCTTCTCGGGTCGTAGTTCAGAATTTCAGATGATATTTGGATCACTTTAAAAAAACAAAAAGCCCAAAGAGAAAAGTCAAAATATCAGTGCTGCCGTTGATAGGCAGTGGGCAGTCAACTGGGTCGGTACTGTATATAGTTATACTGTTGGTGTAGTCTGACCTCTCTTTGGGAGGACTTAGTAGTGGCTTTGTTAACAGGATACTGTAGGGAAAGGGGATGGCCTCTCTCTATACATTGTGACATCACAATGTTTTGCATAGTCAGTCTCCAGCTGCAGGTGGATGAACACAACCCGTGTCTGGATTGGAGGGACTCCATGAAAGGAAATTAGCAGATAAGGTCTAAATTTCACCTTTCCTGATGTTTAATCCTAACAATCCAGGCCATCCGGCCTCAAAGCAGACCATTTCTTTGTGGACTGCAAACTGTACGATTTACTGCCATGAACAAGCCGCCTTACTGTTGCTAGGGCAAGTGGGACCCCAAAGTCTTCAGGCTACTGCCGCCTCCATAGCCATCCTAGCAGCTGTCTCCCTCTGAGGACATCTGGAAGGCCACGACCTGGGTGACACTCCATACTTTCGCCAAGCACTACAGCCTGGACCACTGCTCCGCACAGGACTTTGCTTTTGGACAAGCATCCTTCGCAATCTCTTTACTCAACAGTCCATCTTCTACACCCAACTCTCATTTGGGCTGCTGAAAAAAAAAAAGGAAACCAGAAGACAGAGGATGTGGCTCTCAGCTCTGGACTCACCTTCTGAGTGTGTCTGCACCCCCCCCCCCCTCACTCGTCTCTGGAGAAAGCACAAGCACAGTTGCTTACCTGTAACAGGGGTTCTCCGCAGAAAACATGCAGCCATATTCACCTGCCTGCCATTCCCACAACCACCACATCATTCTCCACTGCATCAGTGCTCATCTACAAGCACTTACACTGACCTCTCTTTTCTCTGTGCCATGATATAAACTGATTATCCAGGCCTAAGCAAACGAGAAGGCAGGTACACATGCGCAGAGAAGCTAAAAACCTCTTTGGGCTATGGGAGATCTGGGCAAATCAGGCTCAGTTGGAGACTTCACCTTCAGAGTGTGGCTGCATACCCCCTGCTGTCTACAGAGAACTCCTGTTACTCCAACTACGCTTTCCACCCAATTCTGCAGGTCTCCCTTACAAGCAAGAGCTGATTAAAACACTTCTGGCACGGTCCAAAAATATGACTCTCATTCTAACATTTGGATGTTCTCATTTTTGTCTAAGGTTGCATATCCCACATGCTCCTCGGTCGAGTTTCTAAACCCTGCTGCAAGGAAGAGGTGAGTGTGCAGGGGCCACAAAACAAGTCCGTGGCTTTAGGGATATATCTTGAGCGCCTGCATCTCAGCAAGGGTCAGAGCTTTCCTGTCCCCGTGCCGGCATCACTAAGATGCTCCAAAGACTTCCAAGTATGTACAAGTTCAGTTGGATCTAAAAACCACCCCTCCTCCCAGCATTGGCCAGAAAAGGAGAGAGAGATACAACTTACAAATTTTTCTCTCACTGGGACGCCAGGCAGATTACAAACACATTCCCCATCTTACCAAATTCTTGCTCGGCAGATCTCCACATTACTACCATCTACCAGCATCCAAGTGTGGCATGCTCACATACTCTAGGGTTCTTTGCCTCAACCACTCTCAAATCCAAAGGAGAACGCTGACCCTAGAGTGGCCACTGGCCAAATACAGGATGCTGCATGCCTTCAAGCAGGCCCAAAATCCACATCAACAGCGTGGGCAGCCACCATGTGGTATCTGGGCACCCTTCCATCCACAGGGGCTTTTAGGTCGATAAGGAGAAATTAGACCATACCTGCTAATTTGGTTTCCTTTAGTCCCTCCAGTCCAGACTAACAAGTCTTCATCCCCTTCTAGCAGAGACTAAGAATTCCAAGCTTTTATGATGTCATCCCATAAAGGGAAATGCACTTCTGCCCCCTAGCCAGTATCCTATTGGCAAAGCATACTACCTACGAACAAACTATAAACAAGTATATCCCTATATACATTACAAAGATCTCTCAGGAGGAGTCCAAACCCAAGAGAGCCCCAGCCCAAAGACCTAAAACCCCTGGGAAGCACTCAACAGGAGTGACCTCCATCAGACAATAAGGACTCTGGGCAAAAAGAATGGCACTGGCCATAAGACTACCTTTTCCTTTGAAAGGCACAAGAAAGGCTCCCGACACAACAAAGCCTGAAGCTCGGAAATGCACCGAGCAGAACACATTGCCACAAGGAATACGACTTTCAAAGTAAGATCCTTCTAAGAAGCCCCTTTCCAGAGCTCAAAGGGAGGTCTCGTCAAAACCGACAGAACCAGATTCAGATCCCAGGCAGGCACTGCAGGACATACCGTAGCCGAATCTGCTGCATAGCCTGAAGAAAACAGACCATATCTGGGTGAGAAACTAATAAATGTCCTTGAATACGTCCACGGTTACAAGATGAGGCTGCTTACCTGTACATGAAGAGAATTGAGCACCAGGCTCTTGTCAACACTTGCCTGGAAAAAGGCCAAAATATCCAGGATCACAGCCTGCAAGGGCACGGCCCATAATCTGAACACCAGCCTTCGAAAATACACCATACCCGGATATAGACCAAGGAGGTGGAATGCTTATGAGCCTGTAAAAGGCAGGCCCTCTTATGAGCCAGGCTGTAAGTAAGAATCAATCGACCTGAGGCATGCTCAATGGACCTTGCAAGAGAAGGCATTGCCCGACTGATAGCCTCCAGGCTATTTCTGCTGCCAGCCTAACTACATCGGCATACCAAGAGCTGTGCAGCCAATCCAGTGCTATGAGAATCACATTGACTCCTGTGCATCTCCACTTGCTGTAACATTTGGCCAATGAGAGGCCACAAGAGAAACATGTAGAGGAGAACTCCCTCCGGCCACAGTTGAGCCGGGGCATTGAGATCTTCAGACATCCACTCCCTGTGATGACTGACGAACCAAGGAGCTTTGGCATTGAGGGCGGCAGCCATCAAGTCAATTTCCGGCTGACCCCACTACAGAGTTATTTGCCAGAACACCAGATTGTCTAATATAAATTGCAAAAAAGAGATAGTTGAGGGGGCATATGATAAGTATCTATAAATTAATGGAGTGGAACGGGTAAACGTAGTTCAGTTGTTTATATCAAAGTGGAAAGATTAGAGGACACACAATGAAGCTACAATGCAACCCATTTAAGATAGTAAGATAAAATATTTTTTCACTCAACCTGCAATCAAACTCTGGAATTCATTACTAGAGGATGTAGTAAAAGCTGTTAATGTAGCTGGGTTTAAAAAAGGTTTGGAAAGATTCCAGGAAGAAAGGTCCATAAACTGTTATTAAAGAGGACCTGGGAAATCCACTGCTTGCCCTGGGTCAGGTTTTATGGGACCAGTGTGCCTCTTTGGGAACCTGCCAAGTACATGTGACCTGGATTAGCCACTGTTGGAAACAGGATACTGGGCGTGATGGACCCTTGGTCTGACCCAGTAAGGCATTTCTTATGTAATGTCCATTCTTCTGGTCTAACTGATGACGACTGAGGAAGTCTGCCTCGATATTCTCCATGCCGGCCACATGTGCTGCTGAAATGGACAGAAGATGTTGCTCTGCCCAGAGAATTAATGGAGCAATCTCCTCAGCCAGGAGAGCACTCCCAGTGCTGCCCTGGCCATTGATGTACGCCACTGTGGTCGCTTTGCCAGAGAAAATTCAGACCACCCTTCCTTCTAGGAGAGCCTGGAAACACTGCAAGGCTAGGTAAAAGTTCTTATTTCCAACCAGTTGATCGACCATGCTGTTTGATCAGCAGACCACACTCCCTGGACTATTTGCCCCTGACAGTGGGCACCCCAACCCATGAGACTGGCATCACTTGTTACTATGGTCCACATGGCTGACCCAGTGGCATGTCTGCCAACATCTTCTCTGAACAGCGCCATCGAGCCTCTGACAGACAGATCAACTTGCACAACAGATGATGCCGTGAACTCCAATGGGAGAGCAATGCCCTCTGAAGTGGCTGCATATATGCCTGGGCCTAAGGCACCAGGTCCAAGTTTGCTGCCATGAAGCCCAGCACCTACAGATAGGACCATGCCGTGGGCGCCCTGCACCATAGAATGATGAATTTGATGTTGCACGCTTGGTTGTGCAGTAAAAACAAAATCCTAGAAAAGCGTTGAATCTCGCTCCCAGATAGGGTAGAGACTGGGCGGGAGTGAGATAACTTTTGGCTTTGTTGATAATTCAGCCACTGACTTGCTCTCCTCCAGGGATTTCGCCCTGATCAACCAATCATCCAGGTAAGGGTGCATGAATACCCCCTCCCAGTGAAGAACTGCCACCACTACCTACCTTGACTTTTGTGAAGGCACACTGAGCTGTGGCCAGACCAAATGGTAACACCTGAAATTGAAAATGTCCCATTGGAACGGCAAACCATAGATAACGCTGGTGTTCTGGCTCAAACTGGGATGTAGAGATAAGCCTCTGTGAGGTCTAGTGCCGTGAGAGACTCCCCCTTTCACACGGTTGCGATCATAGAGTGCAAGGTCTCCACGTGAAATGTGGAACCCGAAGGGCACAATTGACATACTTGAAGTCCAAGATAGGATGGAAAAAAAAAAAAAAGTGTCATTTTTTTGGGCACCACAAAATAAATGGAGTATCGACTGGACCCTAACTGGTCTGCAGGGACAGGAACCATTGCCAGTAGTTAGAGCAGCTAATGAAGCATCTCCTCGACCGCCACTCTTTTGGTCAGAGCCTTGCGAGAGAAGAAAAAGAATCCCGGAAAGGTTCAGCAAACTCCAAGGCATAACTTTCACAAATCACCTCGAGTACCCACTGGTCTGAGATAATTTGGACCCCTGGGGCCAGATCCAGAGTCAGAGAAGGCCCCACGTCTGCCATAAAAGGGCTGATCTCACGGTGAGTACCTAGAGCACTGATAGGGTGCAAACCTAGCAGCCTGGTAATGCCGAAAATCCCAAGACTGAAATTTTGAAGACGCCGAAGACTTTGCAACCTTCGGCTTATCCTCCGGCTGCCTTGCAGGCTTAGACTCCCCAACTCCTATATCAGCTTTTCAAAGAGGAGCTTTCCGCAAAAGCAAAGCTTCAGCCTAGCTTTAGAAGAGACATCCACTGCCCAGTTGGCAGAGTAACCAACGCGCCACCACAGCTGAAGCCATGGTTTTGGAGAGCCCAAACACGATTATAATGGGTGTCTGCCAAGTACGCAGCCCCTAACTCTAATGGCCACCTCAGGCACTGGAGAGACTTCAGTTGCTGCGGGCTCCGGCAGGACCTGCGCCCAACAGAGGTACGCCCTAGCCATATAGGCTCCGCAGACTGATGCCTGCAATGCCAACGTGCTAACCTCAAACACCTGTTGCAGCAGGGTTTCGAGTTTCTTGTCCTGCGGATCCTTCAACATGGCTCTATCTTCCACCAGAATGGTGATCTTCTTGGTGACCACTGAGACTAAAACATCTACCTTAGGAAGATGCAAGAACTCCTTCTCCACGGAGGGCATGGGGTATAAATGAACCATTGCCCACCCCCTCTTAAGCCAGCCTCTGGTGCTTCCCTTTCGGCCTCAATCATTTGCATGATCGCCCAGTGGATGGGAAAAGCCGTCTCTGTGGTGCATATACCCCGCAAGAAGGGGTCCTCGAGCACAGAGTCCTGCACCTGGGGCTGGAAGGTAATATGGCGTGCCTTGACAGAATGTGTAACAAGTCTCCCCAGCTCCTCCTGATGGAAGACATGCATGATGTGTGGATCATCCCCCACCAAGATATCCCGATCTTCCAAGTCCACTGGAGAGGATTTTGCACAGACTCTCGAGGGGCACTCAAGGGTATCATCCAACCTCCCAGAAACATCTTTCCATATCTAGAACTGGGGGCGCCGCCTCCACTGAGAGCACCAGTCTCCTGTACCATTGTCTGTAGAGGCCGAGACACCCCCTCCCCCCCTTTTTCATAAATTATGCTTTGTGTAATAAAAGCACAGAATCGCACAATTAAGGATTGTCAGGCTCCCCAGAGATGACCTGTGAGCTTTCCTGGCTGAACTTTGCTAAGGCCAGCCCCCCCCCCCCCCAAGCAGACCCTCTGTAGCCCATGCTTCCATGGAGATCATGGTATCTGTTCCCGCCAAAACTGCAGGAGCCATTACTTAAAATAACACTCTCCCTGATGGCGGGAGAAACCCCATCAAACTGCCTTCACAGCCCCCTGCAGTGAGCAAATGATCCCCTGCTTCGTGGTCCGTCTGCTCATATAGACGCAGAGCCCCAGCAAAGTCAAACGCCACCGCCTCAGGCGGCACACAGCACAGGTACTCATGGCAGACAGCCAAAAAAGAGTGGGTGTGCCGCTGTCAGGAAAATGAATCCATCATCGCTGCCGAAATGTCTCACAGAATAAAATATGCTGCCACTTATGAGCCGGAAGGGGGAAAATGCCCCTGCAGTTGCATCCTCACAGAACAAGGCCCTACTCCAGCACATTAGGCCCCCCACCGGACCAGAGAACCAGCTCCATTTCGATTTGCTTACCGGCAAAGCCCGCTCCCAACTCAACCGGTTAGGACTGTCACAAGTCTGATGTCCTCCTAAGAGGTACAGAGCAGCTCTGCAGCAGCCTCTCGCAAACAGGAAACGTTGAGAAAAGGCTTAAGAGAAATACCATTAATATTCTAAACTAGGCAATTTAATCAGGTTTCCTTTTTTCTTTTTTTTTTAAGAGCAAAGAATTCTCAAGAGAGCATCCTAGACTAGGCGAAGCTCATCCCCTTCTACTTGAAGACTGAAGATACTGGCTAGGGGGCTGGAATGTATTTCCCTTTATGGGATGACATCTAAGCTTGGATTCTCAGTCTCAAATCTGCTAGAAGGGGGTGAAGACCTGTTAGCCTGGACTGGACTGAAGGGATTCTATGGAATGTTTAGCGTAAAATTATTTTTCTTTTGTAAACTGCTCTAATGTCCTGACAATGGGCGGTATAGAAAGTTTTGAAATAAAGAAATAAAGTATTTTAATATTAAATGTTATAAAACCAAGCTCGGGCTTCCAGATGGAGCTTGACAAGATGTTGCAAAGTTAAGATGGATGCTATAATGGTTGATAATCACTGTACTTACACTTTGCTCATTAGCCCGAGGCCTGTATTTGCTCTAGATTTTGTCAAGATCCATGAAGAAACCACTGGTCCACTCTATGTTTTATAAGAAGCAGAGACGTTCAGATCAATAAAGCATATTCCTTATTGTACCTCCAGTCCAGTTCTGACCTGTATGTTCTCACCCCTCACCTGCAGCTTGGAGACTGAGCGTAACCAACTTTAATGACATCACGATACACAGGCAACTGGCACTACCTACTAGCCTCAGTATACTGAATCTCCAAGCAGCTGTAGAGGAGCGATTCCCTGGCTGGGGACTCGCTGAAGGAACAACTAGGACAGTTTGTTGTGTTGGGTTCTTCTCTTTCAAATTTAAGGGTGTCTCTGGCCCTTTAAATTTCTTTTCTCCTGGCAAGGGCAATAGGGGGTGGGAGGCAGCTCCAAAAGGCACCAAAGCTAAGCCTCGGAAATAGAACTGCCTTCCGCCGGTCTGTGAAAGGGGATTGTAGTGCTCTTAGTGGCAGCGGCATCAGATCCCTTTAGTGGGTGAAGAGCAGCTCACAGCGGCAAAGCCAGACTGCTCAGACCTCCTGCTGCCGCCAATACAGAAGGAGCGCACAGGCAGGAGTGAGGGCCGCCAATAAGCATAGAACTTATTTTGGGGGTTTCTGCTGTGGCGGTTGGCTTCCAGATTGTGTTTTGACTTTGAGGGAAGAACCATACGGCAGGCAGAAGCCATGTGGTGCTTTAGGCGGGCTGTTCCACTGAGTGCGAGAAACATTTTGGGGGCACTAACTATTCCTCTCACTGGGATGCTGGGGCCTTGTTTTTCCTTGTGTTTTGTTATTTTGGTAGCTCCCCTCTTGCCCGGAATAGGCACCATTGGGGGGGGGGGGGGGGGCGAACAAGAATAGAAAACTACAATTGAGGAAGCTGTAAGCTCCAAGCTAGTCTAAGTGACAGCTGTATACTTCGGTTCCTGCAGTACTGAGAGGGAGTGCAGCACAGATATCCATATGTCCCCCAAGGTCACTTGCCTGACCTGTGGCTTGTGCTGGGGATCTGTCTCAGCAGAGGGTTTTGCCAGGGTTGCAAGACAAATTCTCAGGCAGTGGAGGAAGGCATTTTAGGAGACAAACCCGAGAAAGTGGGAGAGCGGTGACCTTAAGTGAGACAGCAGCTCCTTCTCCATTTCCAGGGGGGGGAGGAAGAAGAGGGAGGTGCTATTCCCCCCACAGCCTTGGCAGGGGCGGTGCCTGTCTTGGAGGACAATGAGTGTTCTGCTCTGCCCCTTCTGGACCTGAGGGGTGGAGATGGCAGGTCTCCCCGACCTTTTCAATCCAAGAACGCAGCAACTGGAGATATGCCTGGACGGTCCCCCCCACCCCACAGAGTTTATCCTCATGCATAAGACTTTTTGCATGAAACAGTGAGGGAAGGACTCCCCCCACCTCCCCCCGGGGCTCAGGAGAGATCAAGGAGAAGAGCTCTGTTCAAGGTATCCGGTAAGAGGATAGCAGAGGATCCCAGTCCCAACCAAAGGTATTGGACAGGGTCCTCTGGGAGGAGGCAGCTTCCATACACTCAGATGATGCGGAGGACCCAGAGACAGACATTAGAGTGGAGTTCACTGAACTTGAAGAGGGGGAGATCCCATGGGGGGGGGGGGGGGGAAACGAGGCTCAGATTGTGCGTGTCATCCGATAGGAAGAGCTGGCGGCGCTGATCGCTCTCTCTTTGAGAGCTTTGAATACGTCCGCGGAGGTTGTGCCAGAAGAGCCCCCAGAAATTCTCATTCTAGGCCATCAGGAAGCTGCTCACGCTGTTTTTCCTTATCAAGTAAACGAGTAGATGATCCAAGGCGAATGGGACATCCCAGAAGCAGGGCTTAAGGGTACTGGGACGATGGCCCACCTTTATCTCCTCCCAGATATCAGGAAATGAAGCTTCTACACTCTTCTAAAGTGGACAGGATTGTTTCCATGGTTACAAAGATGACCACTATTCCAGTGGAGGGCAGTTCAGCCCTTAAGGACATGCAGGATCACAAACTTGAGACCTTGCTTAAGCAGACATTTGATATTAATGCTCTAATCTTGCAGGTGTCAGTCTGCGGAGCCTTTGTGCTGGGGATTTGTCTCAGCAGAGGGGTTCCGTCAGGGTTGCAAGACAAATTCTCAGGCGGCAGAGGAAGGCATGCTTGCGTTGAGCACAAAGAATCTTGGAAGCAGTCCCAGCTACCAGAAGCAACGAAGTTGGAGTCTGGGGTGTCTTACTTGGTGGATACCTTTTTATGATCTTTTTAAAGGCTTGTCGAAGAGTATGGCCTTTGTGATGGCTGCTCGATGCCACTTGTCCGCTGACCAATTCTGTAGCCACATCTCCTCCAAAGCCTGTTAGAGTAAGCGTCCCTTCAAGGGTAAGCTCCTGTTTGGAAATGCCTTGGATAAGTTTAAGGATTTGGGGGGAGTCGAAAGGCGGCCGACTTCCTGAAGATAAGCAGAAAGCAGTAAGGACCTTTGCTCCTGTGTAGGGCCAGCCATGGTATTTACAGCAGTTCCTCACGTTCCGCTTTGTGCCTTACCAAAGGGAGCTTTTCCACTCTAGGGGACAGGCTTTTTGAAGGTTTTGAGGAACCAGCAGGGGGTTTTGTGCCGCTTCCTCTGCTGCAGCTAAGAAACCACAATGAGCGAGGGGGGCTCGGGCAGGGATGCTTCCCGTATGGGAGTCGCTTCAGAAATTCTACGTTGCCTGGGTTCAGATCACTTCCGACCTGTGAGTGCTGGAGGTCATCCAAGAGGGCTGTGCACTCAAATTTGCGCAGCCCCTGGTAGAAGCCTTCATCAGATCTCCCTGCAAGGCACCCTACAAGGTCAAGGCCATGTGGGACACCTTGCTACACCTTCAGGACGAACGCTGTGGTGCAGGTATATCAAGACCAATGTGGATAGAGTTGATGCTCCATTTACTTTGTGGTCCCCAAAAAGAAGGGCTCATTCAGGTTCATCTTGGATCTCAAGCACGTTAATTGCTGTTTGAAGGTGCCCCAGGTTTCACATGGAAATGCTTTGGTCGACCAAAGTGGACGTCAGAGACAGAGAATTTCTGATGTCACTCAATCTAATAGAGGCATACTTGCACATTCCCATCTGAGCCATCAACAGTTTCTGCGATTTCCACTACCCATGGGGCATTTTCAGTTCAAGGCCTTGCCATGTGGCCTGGCAACCACACCTCGCATCTTCACCAAGGTGATGGTGGTGGTTGCCGTCACCCTGTGG
Organism: Ichthyophis bannanicus; assembly: GCA_033557465.1. NCBI lineage: Eukaryota > Metazoa > Chordata > Amphibia > Gymnophiona > Ichthyophiidae > Ichthyophis > Ichthyophis bannanicus. The sequence continues at coordinate 51,274,934 of CM066051.1, read as the reverse complement.
CAAGAAGGCATTCTGATGCATCCCTACTTGGACAATTGGCTCATATGGGCACGGAGCGAACGGGCCACGGAGAGAGCTATCGCCTGTCTGCAGGGGCTCAGCTGGGTCATCAACTTTGCAAAGAGCTGCCTACAGCCAGCGCAAGATATGGTGTGGGGGGGGGGGGCCCGGTTCAGGACGGACAAGGGCTGTGTGATGTTGCTGGAGGACAGGATGGGCATCCTGCAGGGGCAGGTCCAACAGTTCCTCAAAATGAAGGCACTGACAGTGTGGCATTACCTTCAACTGTTAGGGTTGATGGCGGCAACCATCGAGTTTGTACCATGGGCATGGGTCCACATGAGACCATTACAGCAACTGCTATTGTGGAGGAGGTTGGCTCAGTGCCATTTGATCATGTAGCTGCTACCCTGCCCAGGGGCCGTCAGGATGACTCTATGGTGGTAGCTCCAATCGGACAAGCTCATGGTGGAGATGCCCCTGGAGGCGCTTGATGGGTTCTGACGACGGATACCAGTCTCACTGGACGGGGAGCACATTGCGGAGGAGAGTGCCTAGCCCATCAACCGCTTGGAGATGCATATGGCACTGCAAATGTTTCAAACTTTCTTGCAGGGCTAGGTGGTGTGAGTGTTCTTGGATAATGCAACCACCGCAACATACATCAATTGGCAGGGCAGCACTGGCAGCATCTAGTTGGAGAGTGAGATAGTTTCGCTCTTTGGATTGGGTGGAGGACAATCTGCAGGCATTCTCAGTAGCTCATGTGGCTGGTAAGGAAAATGTGGCAGCCTATTACCTCAGTCAGCTCTGTCTCAACCCCAGTGAATGGACACTCCATGCGGAGGTGTTTGTTCAGCTGGTGCAGTGCTGGGGTGAGCCAATCATGGACCTATGGTAATGTTCAAGTCTGCAAAGGCAATCAGATTTTACAGCAGAAGAGAGCGCATGGCAGAAGGTCTTGATATGCTGGTGCAGCTTTGGCCTATGGAGGGGCTGCTTTATGTGTTTACACCATAGGCGCAAAGGATCTTAGTGCATCGGGGGCTAGTCATCCTAGTAGCTCCTGACTGGCCACGAAGCCTGTGGTAAACGGATCTTGTATGGTTGATGATGGATCGCCCTTGGCGCCTTCTGAATCGGACAGACCTCCTCTCACAGGGACCTGTGCCGATTCCTCAAATAGTTTCTCGCTTATGGCTTGGCTCTTGAGAGGGCTCGGCTGAGGAAGCGTGGATATTCAACTACGGTGATTACAACTTTGTTGAAAACCCATAAGCGCTCCATCTCGCTGTTGTACGTATGGAGTTTTTGAGAGCTGGTGTACACAACATAGACATCGACCTTTGACAGTTTCCATTCCAGATATCTTGGCCTTCCTGCAAGCGGGCTTGGAGAAGGGCCTGGCTTGCAGTTTGATCTGAGTGCAGGTAGCAGTACTCACCTGTTACTGTGGTAGGGTCCAGGTGGTGTCCCTAGCAATGCATCTGGATGTGGTCTGTTTTCTTCACGCCATAAAGCAGGTTCGACCTCTGGTGAGGTCGCTGGTTCTCCCGTGGGACCTCAATCTTGTGCTGTCCGCATTGGCTGAGGCACCCTTTGAACCACTGGGTGCTTGCACAGTAAAGGATTTGACAATGAAGAAAGTCTTTTTAGTAGCCATCTGTTCAACCAGAAGGATTTCAGAGCTGTAGGCACTGTCATAGCACAAGCCTTTTCTATGGATTTCCAAGGAAAAAGTCATGTTAAGACTGGTTCCCTTTTTTCTCACCAAGGTGATCTTGGCATTTCATCTGAATCAGCCTGGTCACTCTGCCAACGTTCCTGGAAGTCAAGCAGGAACCGTAGTTATGCCTCCTGGATTACACCAGGCACTGTGGTGCTATTTGAAGCAGACGGAGTCATTTCAGACGTCCGACAGGTTGTTTGTACTGTTCGGTAGTCCATGTAAGAGGGAGGCAGCTTCCAATGAGTGTTTCTCTAGGTGGATGAGGAAAGCCATTTCTTCAACTTATCTGTTGAGACATAAAAGCCTGCCTGTGGGTCTCAGAGCTCATTCAACCGGGGCACAGGCATCATGAGCGGAGGCTAGCCTAGTTCTGCCAGCAGATATCTGTAGAGCAGCTACATGGTCTTCTTTGCATACTTTTGTTTGGCATTATCGCTTGGATGTGCAAGCAGCACGGGATGCATTCTTTGGGTCAGTAACGCTTCAGGGCGGGCTTGCGGGTCCCTCCCGACGTTTGTACTGCTATGGTACATCTCACAAGTCAGGGTTTGACCTACAATAAGGAAGGTGAAATTAGGACTTACCTGCTAATTGACTTTCTTCGAGTACTTCCAGTCCAGTCCTGGACGCTCCCTGTTTTTGTAGGCTGTATAATGTGTGGTGGTGATCCCAGGCCTGAAGAATTTCATCTAATGGTAGAGTTCTGGGGTAGGGCGAGAGTCATCTCAGAGGCTGGGCCTCTTTGGGGGGAGTCTGTGTCCTTTTCCTTTCACATAAGTGCACTTCATTAAGTGTTGGGATAATAGGAGTGGAGGAGTGGCCTAGTGGTTGGGCAAGGTACCTCAGGCCAGAAGGTCGGGGGTTCAAATCCCACTAGAGGACAACAACCTTGGGCCAGAAGGACTGGGGTTTCTAGTCCCACAGGTGCTCCTTGTGGTCTTGGGCAAGCCACTTAACCCTCCATTGCCCATGTTCCCTGTAAAATAGTTATCTCCAAGTTATAATGCCCTGTTCAATATAATTTCAGTTTGTAAATGTTAAATAAATAAAATAAAAAAGCTTGATGAAAGCAAAGATAGGAACATAGAGTCATCTACTTGACAAAGTAATAAGTTTCCTTCGTGTTTGGAGGAAGTAGTTTGAGATCTTTTTTTTTAGATGGTTTATAAGCGTTTGGCAGCCGTTTTTTCTTATTTGTTGCTTCTGTGAGTCTGCTTGGTCAATAGTATACAGAAACTGGTAGGTGGTGCCAGTTGCCTATGTACAGGGTGGCCCAAAAAAAGTGAGAACATCTCGTAAATTAAAAGCTTAAATAGTTTACTTATTTACCTTTTTTAGCTATATAGCGTAGTTACTCACCTGTAACAGGTGTTCTCCAGGAGCAGCAGGAATCAGTCCTCACATATGGGTGACGTCGGCGCCGACGGAGCCCTCGCGGAGCAATTTTCCCCAGCTTTCAAAGAAAGCCTTTGGGAATTGCAGCGCGCATGCGCGGTCCTCTTCCCGCCCAAGGGTGCCATCTTGCTCAGTCAGATGACATAGCTAAAAGACAGCAAAAATTAGCAAAAACGAAAGCATAAAACTGCAACTCCAAGGGGAGGAGGGAGGGTTGTGAGGACTGATTCCTGCTGCTCCTGGAGAACACCTGTTACAGGTGAGTAACTACGCTTTCTCCAGGACCAAGCAGGAAGTCAGTCCTCACATATGGGACTCCCAAGCTTAAGGCTACCGGAGACCCTAAGCACAAAAATGAGCTCCCTCTAGCTCAGCAGCACAGAAGGAAGGAATCTTCTCTGAATACGTCTCCAACCGGTAGCCCAACATCCGGGATGGAGGGTAGGAGTTGCCTATACCTCGAAGAGGTTACGGAGGACTGCCTGTCCGAAAGCACTGTCCCTGCGGGACTCCCTCTCCAGGCAGTAATGGGCTGCAAAAGTCTGGCTTGAAGACCAAGTAGCGGCCCGGCAGATGTCTGCCAACGGGACAGAGCGGAGGTAAGCCACTGACGTAGCCTTCGCCCGAACACGATGAGCGGTGACTCTACCTTCCAGCACGAGGCCCGCAGCCTCGTAAGCCCAAGCGATGCAGTCCGCAATCCAGATGGACAGAGTACGCTTGGAGACAGGGAGCCCCAACTTGTTGGGGTCATAAGACACGAAGAGCTGAACAGCCCTTCGGGGCTCCCGCGTACGGTCAAGGTAGAAGTTCAGCGCCCTTCTACAGTCCAGGGTATGCAGGACCATTTCAGCTCGGCTGGAGTGTGGCCTGGGAAAGTAGGTCGGAAGTACCACCTCCTGGTTGATGTGAAAAGGGGAAACCACCTCAGGAAGAAACTTAGGGTGAGTCCGTAGGACTACCCGGTTCTTGTAGAACCTAGTGTAAGGAGGATCAGATACCAGGGCCTGCAGCTCACTAACGCGTCTAGCAGAAGTGAGGGCCACCAAGAACAAGGTTTTCCAGGAAAGAAAACGACGAGGACAGGTAGCCATAGGCTCAAAAGGCGGACAGGTAAGCCGCTGTAAAACCACATTGAGATCACAGTTCGGGGCTGGCGGACGCAAAGGTGGTTTAAGGAGTAGGAGTCCTCGGAGAAAACAAGCCACCAGAGGGTGGCTGGAAAGAGGTCTACCCTCCACCGGTAGGTGGTGCGCAGAAATAGCACTGAGGTGGACCTTGACCGAGTTGGACTTAAGTCCAAGATTGGAAAGGAAAAGCAAGTACTGCAAGACCACTGATGCTGAACAGGAGAAGGGGTCTTGCGACTGCTGAGTACACCAGACGGAGAACCGACGCCACTTGAGAGCGTAGGACTTCCGGGTGGAAGGCCTCCTGGAGGCCAAGACGACCTCTTCCACATCTGGAGGTAGCTGGAGAGGAGCAAGGACTACCCTTTCAGCAGCCAGGCCATCAGATGAAGGGACCGAAGGTTGGGGTGCAGGAGCGTCCCCTGATCCTGCGAGAGGAGGTCGGGCTGAAACCCCAGAGGAAGAGGGGTGTCCACCGCCAGCTGCATCAGAAGCGGGAACCAAGGTTGTCTCGGCCACCGGGGAGCCACTAGGATCACCGACGCCTTGTCTCTGAGAACTTTGAAGAGCATCCGAGACACCAGAGGCATGGGTGGAAAGGCATACAAGAGGTCTGTGGACCATGGAATCAGAAAAGCATCCGCCGCTACCCGGAGAGGACGCGGCTGTCGAGAGCAGAATCTGGGAAGCTGCCGGTTCAGAGGACTGGCGAACAGATCCATGGTGGGGAGGCCCCACCGGAGAAAGATCCGCTGAACCACAAGGGGATCCAATCTCCACTCGTGCGGTTGGAGGATCCTGCTCAGTTTGTCTGCCAGGTAGTTTTCTTGACCTGGGAGATAGACAGCTTTGAGGACGAGGTTGCGATGGACGGCCCAAGAGCAGAGCTTCTGTGCTTCCTGACAGAGAAGGAAGGAGCCGGTTCCGCCTTGCTTGTTCACGTAGAACATGGCAACCTGATTGTCTGTCTGGACAAGTACCGACTGGTGAGAAATCAGGTGAGAGAAGGCTTTGAGCGCTAGGCGGATGGCCCTGAGCTCCAGGAAGTTGATCTGTTGAGCGGACTCCCAAGGAGTCCAGAGACCCTGAGTACAGGTCCCTTGGCAATGTGCTCCCCAACCCTGGAGAGAAGCATCGGTTGTCAGGACCCGAGAATGTGTAGGGGGCTGAAAAGTCACCCCCAGCACTAGGTTTGGCAGATGAAGCCACCATCGCAGAGAGGAGACCAGCTGGTCGGAGATCTGTACGGAGTCCGCTAGGCTCCCAGTGGCCTGATGCCATTGATTGCGAAGGCACCATTGAGCAGGTCGCATGTTCAGGCGGGCATTGGGGGTTACATGGACCGTGGAAGCCATATGGCTGAGCAGTCTCAGAAATTGCCTGGCCGAGACCAGGGAATTGCTGTGAAAGCGGCTGGCGAGATCCATGAGCCTCTGGGCCCTGTCCAGAGGCAGGAAGGCCCGCGCCTGAAGAGTGTCCAACCTGGCGCCGATGAATTCTAGATCTTGAGAGGGGGAGCAAAGTGGACTTTGCGAAGTTTATGACAAAACCCAAGTGCTGGAGCAGAGCCACAGTGCGATGAGTAGCCTGAGTGGCTTCTTGGGCAGACTGGGCCCTGATGAGCCAGTCGTCCAGGTATGGAAACACAAAGAGACCTTGAAGTCTCAGATAGGCCGCCACCACTGCTAGGCATTTGGTGAACACTCTGGGGGCGGAGGATAGGCCGAAAGGCAGTACTCTGTACTGGTAATGGTGACTGCCCACAACAAACCTGAGGTATTGTCTGTGGTCGGGATGAATAAGGATATGAGTATACGCATCCTTTAGATCTAAGGAGCATAGCCAGTCTCCCTGCTGGAGGTAGGGCAGCAGGATTCCAAGGGTAAGCATTTTGAACTTTTCCTTTGCAAGGAACTTGTTGAGGTTTCGCAAGTCTAGGATGGGTCTGAGGCCTCCTGTTCTTTTCGGAATCAGGAAGTATCTGGAATAAAACCCTTGACCCTTCAGGTGGTGGGGCACCGGTTCCATGGCTTGTTCCTGAACAAGACTTGCTAACTCCTGAAGGAGTAAGTCCCTGTGCAGAGGGAGTCTGGAAGGCTCCCCTGGAAAGTAGGAGGGAGGTACCTGGTGAAAATGAAGAAGATAGCCCTTTTGAACTATCTGAAGCACCCAGGTATCTGTGGTGATGTTGGACCACCTGTGGGCAAAGTGGACCAGCCGGCCTCCTGTGCTGAGAGAAACCAGCTGAGGGGGAGAGGCTATGCTGAGAAAGTCAAAAACCCCCACCCTGCTGAGCAGGGGCCGGTGGTGCAGGCTTGGGGGCTTGCTGCCTACGGGACCCATTACCCCGTCCCTTGGCCTGCTTTCCCTGTGGGGGAGCTGGTGAGGCCTGATACTGAGGGTAGTATTTATAGGCAGCACCTTTCCTCGGGTAAAAGGGCTTTTTCCCTGAGGCCTTCTTCTTTTGAGAAGGGGCAGAGGTCTTCCTGGAGAGACGAGTCCTGGTGAGAGTCTCCGTCTCGATTTGTGCAGCCTTCTCATCCATGGGCTTGCCAAAGAGGTTATCACCTCGGCAGGGGACATCGACCAACTTGTCCTGTACCCAGGGCTCGAGGTCGGACGTCTGAAGCCAAGCCTGGCGGTGTCCACCGATGCCAGCCGCGGCTACTCGAGCCAAAGCCTCAAAACCATCATAGGCTGCTCAAGAGATAAACTTGGAGCACTCCCGAATACCAGTAGACAAGGATTGGAACCTCTGCAAAGGTTCGTCGGAGAGACCAGCAGAGAACCTGGCTATTTCCTTAGCCAGGTCTCGGAGATACATGCCCATGTAGAGCTGGTATGTCTGGACTCGACAAGCAAGCATAGAGCCCTGGAAGCACTTCCTACCGAGGGCATCCAGGCTTCGGGCTTCCCTACCCGGGGGCACCGAGGAGTGCATTTTTTGACTCTTCAGTCTATGCATGGCCGATTCCACCACCATGGAATGGTGCGGTAGTTGTGCCTTTTGGAACCCGGGGCTCTTGCAGACTCGATAAATGGAATCGACCCGCTTGCTTAACACCGGCGACGACGCCGGGCTCTCCCACATGCGGAAGAGAAGCCGTTCCAGCATGGGAGGAACCGGTACAATAAAGGCCTCCTTCGGGGGAGAGTCATATTGGAGGGCATCGAGTTCTTCGACTCGGGGCTCCTCCTCGGGATCCGCAGGGAAGGCCAAGGCTTTGGCCATATCCCTCACGAAGTCCGAGAACCGGGTATCCTCCGGGGGGGACCGTCTCCGAGGTTCGGACTCGGGGGAGTCCGAAGGGACACACCGAGTCCGAAAGGAACCAGGTGACTCTTCGTCCTCAGATTCCCAGGCCGACTCCTCGGAGGAGTCGTCGACCGGCTCCGGTCGGGCGGGCACTGAAGCCATCCGCCCCGACGCCGAGGGAGTCGGCGTCGACGACCTCGGTCCCGAACGGGAGGCCGAAGGAGACCTCGACCGAGGATCGACTCGAGCCCTCATGGACTCGAGGATCGGCTCGGTCTCCGGGGTCGACTTGGAGGTCGACGTCCCGGCGGTCAGGGCAGAAGCGCCAGCGAGGCCAGCGATCAATGCCCGCTGCTGGTCCAAGAAGGCAGACAAACTGCACTCCAAGGCCGTCAACCTGAGTCCGAGCTCAGGAGACCCAGCAGCCCCCGACTCTGGGCCAGACGGTGTCGGGCCCGACGTCGGGTCCTTCGGAGGCGAGTCCACGAGGACAACAGTACTTACGTGAGCGGGCAAGTCCACCTCGAGTCGAGGATGTTTTGACAGCCTTTCCGACTCCAAGGACCCGGGACGGGAATCGGGGCTATGCGACATGGCCCTCGAGGAACCAGGAGCGTCCACCGATCCCGCCCTCCCGGGTTTCTTCTTCCGATGAGGCTCCCGGGTAGGAGACCCCCTTTCAGAGGAACTCCGACGATGCTCAGGACCGGAGTCCCGAGACGTCGAAGCCTCTGACGAGGTCTGAGCCCGGCCAGAGTCAGAGAAGATATGCTCCCGCTGGTGCTGCCGACTCCTCAATGCTTTTGAGGACATTTTGCCGCATGGCGTGCAGATCATGGGGTCATGATCTGGGCCGAGGCAGCGGAGGCAGAAGTCATGAGTGTCTGTAAGAGACATAAGTTTCTTACAGAGGTCACACTTTTTGAAACCACTGGCCGCCATCGGGGGAAAAAGGGCCCCTGCGAGGTCGAACGACCGGGCAGCCAGGGAAAAAGGAAAAAGAGCGCGAAATCTGTCACAAGGACAAAAAAAATGAAAAATAAAGGACGGACTCGCAACCGGCGTCGCGAGTCCGGGCAGGAATAGAACCGGCGTCGAACCGAAGAAAAAACAGAGAAAAATCAACTTTTCTGCGGGGATTCACAGGCAACGTCTGTAGGGCTCCGCGGAAAAAAGAAGACTGAGCAAGATGGAACCCTTGGGCGGGAAGAGGACCGCGCATGCGCGCTGCAATTCCCAAAGGCTTTCTTTGAAAGCTGGGGAAAATTGCTCCGCGAGGGCTCCGTCGGCGCCGACGTCACCCATATGTGAGGACTGACTTCCTGCTTGGTCCTGGAAAAAATGTCTTTATTTCGACACTTTCCGGTCGCCATCTTTTTTTTTTAAAATTTGTCAATCGTTTACATGTCTTTTTGAATTTTAAATAACTTATATGCTACAAGATGTTCTCACTTTTTTTGGGCCACCCTGTATAGTGATGTCCTCAAAGTTGACAGACTCATTTTCCAGTCCTCACATATGGGTGACGTCAGTGCCAATGGAACCCGAACAGAAGCATCTCCCCAGCTTTCAAAGAAAGTCTTTGAGAGATGCATCACGCATGTGTAGTCCACTTCCTGCCAAGGGTACCATCTTGCCTTTTTTCCCTGGAAAATGGTGATTTTTTGTTAAATTTTGTCCGGTTTGCTTAGCAGTTCCTTCCCTCCCCTGAGCCAGCTCACCTCCGTGTCACTCCTTGGGTTTGTCCATTTATTTTCTCATCGAGGTGTCCCTCAACCCGTGTTAGCATCCTTTTTCAGCCAAAGGCTACCCCTCCTGGGAGGCGGGGACCTCCTTTTTCCGATGGCCTCCAGTGGCTTCAAGAAGTGTGACCGGTGTGGCAAAATGATGTCACTTACCGACCCACACGACTGCTTCCTCTGATGCCTTAGCCTGGAGCATAAACGGACACCAACTGTGAACTCTGCAGAACCATGACTTCAAAAGCCTTAAAGCAGTCACCATCAGCAACAGGAAAAATTTTTTCAAGTCTAACTCCGCGTTGGAGTCCCCAGTCACACCATGCTCCAGAGCCCCCTCTGATACCCCAGGCGCCCCACGAAGCCAGAGCCTCTTCGGAGTCCCGCGGCCATGGCTCCACTAAGCGGAAATCCCCAGAGGTGGAGCACAAGAATTAGAAACCCTCGAAGACTGCCGTGGAGGACAGATCCGGGAAGAAGGGGAAATCTCACTCCAGAACCCTCAGCCCAGGCATGAGTCCGATGAGTCTGGGCAGGAGCAGCTTTCCAAGCTGCCCTGTAAGGAGTCATCGGCACCCACCGACCGGCCTCGGACCTTCGAGACCATTCTCATCAAGGACTCCCCCTTGACAATACCGACGCCGGCCCGAAGTCCTCGGTGCCCACATCAAAGGCTGCAGAGCAAACTGGTATGGAGACCAGAATGGCAGCCGTAGAGTGCAGTATATCTGCCCTAGTGGCCATGTAGTCGGCATTCATGTCTTACTCATCTGGTTCATCCGCCCTGACGACAGCACCCTTGACCTCAAGGACTTCCCTCAATGTCGAGCCGGACCTCGAGTGCCACCGGCCCTGAGAGAGAGTCCCTGGCACTGGACAAAGGTCCCGGTCTTCCCCAGCGAGCGACAGACTCAGACCGCAGATCCTCCGGATGTCATGGACCACCCAACCTCAACCGAGGTCTCCACACATCAGACTCATACTCTGACCCTCAGTCCAAATGGGAGATCGAGGACGAAGAGTTCCCAGACATGAAGTGACACCAGAAAGTGCCCTCTGTCCTGTCTCCCCCGATGACCAGGCATTGTTGCCCGCCCGAGGACATGGCTTTCCTCAATTTTGTGTGGGATATGGCCAAGGCTCTCACTATTGAGAAAGAAGAGGGACCCATGCACTGAGGAATTGGAAACACACCAATACGAGGCACCTCCAAAAGGAAACCCTTTCGATCCCAGTGCCCCCAATCTTCGACTGCCTTCTCCTCCAAATGTGGGAAACACTAGCATCTGTACCAATCATTAGTACAGGATTTCAAAAGACCCAGCTTCCCCACAACTCCATGGTCATGGACTTGGCCATGCATCGGCTGAAGAGCCAAAAAACTCATTTGTCGGTCCCATACAGCAAGGAGGCCTGAACCCTCAGCCACAAGGCCTTTCAGGGCTCTATGCTAACGTGCCAGATCTGATCCTACCAGCTCTGTATCAGCATGTACCTGAAGGAACTGTCGAAGTAGCTTGGTGGATTCTCAGCAGGCCTCAACGGGGAACTCTTACACCCTGACCTTGGTGGTAATAGAATGCTCAAAGATTTTATTCCGAGCAGCCTAAGATGGCTTTGAGTCATCAGCCAGGGTGGCTGTCGCAGGCATCAGAGCACAATGCCAAACATGGCTGCAGTCATCTGACCTGTAACAATGGGTACAGGACAAACTGATTGATGTCCCCTGCATAGGTGAGAACCTATTTGGGAAACCCATGGCAGATAAGGCAGCGGAGACAGAGAACGAGTTCATGACAAGGACCAGGCTCTCAAAGACGACATCGGTGCAGCCCCGAAAGAAAGTCCTGGGGAAAAAGCCCTTTTCCCCCCCAAGGAAGAAGGGGGGCTTTAGCAGTACACCGCACTTCCAGGCCTTCCCAGCCCCACAGCAGGGCCAGCAACAAAAAGACCAAAGAGACAGTCACAGAAAACAAAAGACCCCGAAGTCTGAGGCTTTTGACTGCTTGGGTGTGACCTCCCCACTCCTGAGGGGGTCCCCTGCTGCGCACAGATGGACAGCCATCACCACCGACACCTGGGTGCTACAAGTGATCAGGCAGGACTACCTCCTCCACCTACAGTCGGGCACCACCCTCTTACTTCCCAGGAGAGCTCACCAGACCTCTCTTTCACCAGACCCTGCTTCTCACCGAGCTAGCTAATCCAGGACAATGCAGTGGAGCCAGTCTTGAAACATCTCTGGGCACAGGCTTCTACTCCAGGTATTTCTTTATCCCCAAGAGGACAGGAGGCCTCAGGCCCATCCTGGGTCTGCGAGGGCTCAACAGGTTTCTGGTCCAATGCTCTCCCTTGGGACATTGCTGCCATTCCTCCAGCAGGGAGATTAGATCTAAGTTGCAGAGCCAAAGGATGCCTACACGCACATCCTAATCCATCCCAGCCACAGAAAATACCTCTGGTTTTTGGGGGTGGGGGGGGGGGGGGAAAGACATACAGCGTGCTGTCCTTTGGTCTGGCCTTGTCACCAAGAGTCTTCACAAAATGCCTCATGGTGGTTGCAGTCCACCTCCGGCTCCAAAGGGCATTTGTCTTCCCTTACCTGGGTGACTGGCTCATAAAAGAGGACATAGCTGCAGAGGCATAATGCACCACCAAGTGAATCAAACGCCCTGCAACATATGGGGTTCATCAAACTACTCCAAGACCCACCTCACTCCGGCCCAGCACCTATTATTCATGGGGCCGCAACTAGATCCCCTCTAAGCGAAAGCCTTCCTCCATCAGGAGATGTCAGTACACTTCAGGAAGTTAGCCGCAGAGGTACACAGATACTGGACACTATCTGCCCGGCTTATACGTCAACTCTTGGGGCACATGGCCTCCATGCTTCACATGATGGCAGCCTAGTGGTGCCTCCACTCAGTGGACACAAGCCACAGACAGGCTCAGGGACAGAGTGATAGTGACCCGACAGCTGGAAGACTCCCTCAGATGGTGGCACATTCCAAGTCACCTTCAGTCCAGGATGCCCTTCCAGGCACCCAACCCCCAGAATGTCCTCACCACGGACTCCCCCCTACTGGGCTGGGAAGCTGGCACCACTAGTCACCAAGACCCTATTTATGGTCCAGCATGACAGAGCATCTCTAATGCTGATAGCCCCTTGATGGCCCAGGCAATCCTGGTTCCCACTGCTCCTCTCCCTGTCAGCAGTGTCGGAGTTTCCCCTGGGCCAAGCCCCAGGGCTACTCTCACAGGAGCAGGGCTCTCTGCTACACCCCAACCTAGGGTCCCTGTCACTTACAGCTTGACTGCTGAAAGGATAGTGTTAGCTCCCTTCAACCTCCCACGGGACATGGAGGTGGGTTCTTCTGGCCTCATGTAAGGCCTTCACAAGGGTGTATGCCTTCAAGTGGCGCCGTTTCTCGGTGTGGTGCGCAGAAAGATAGGCAAACCCGTTCTCCTGCTCAGTACAAGTAGTTACTCCAGTACCTGCTCCACCTGTTGCAGGTAGGACTGAAATCCAACTTGGTCAGAGTACACTTGAGTGCCATCACAGCGCACTACCATCTCGCTGAGGGCAAGTCCCTCTCAGCATAGCCCCTTGTGTCCCAATTCCTGCGGGGTCTCATGTTATCCAAACCCTCTGTCCGCCCTCCAGCAGCGGAGTGGAATCTAAACGTGGTGCTCACACAGATCACAAAGCCTCCGTTTGAGCCTCTGGCAGCCTGCCACCTGCGGTATCTTTCCTGGAAGGTCATATTTCTTGTAGCACTCACATCAGCTCGCAGAGTTAGCGAGCTTCAGGCTCCGATGGCAGAGCCCCCCTACACAAGGTTCTACAAGAATAGGGTGGTGCTCCGCACAAATCCCAAGTTTCTACTGAAGGTGGTGTTCCCTTTCCATCTCAACCAGGAGGTGGTGCTCCTCACCTGCTTTCTGAGGCCTCCTGCTCTTAGGGTGGAGACCATCATCCATACTCTGGATTTTAAAAGGGCCCTGTCCTATCTTCAAAGGATTCACAGCACCTCTGCTTTTTATATCCTATGACCCCAAGTCATCTGGGGCTCCCAGTGACTAAAACTGTCGGCTTGGGTGGCAGACTGCATTACCCTTGCCTACGAGCAGGAGGGGATTCCACTGGACCAGAAGATCACAGTGCATTGCATCAGGGCCATGGCTGCGTCCATGGCAAATCTGCACTCTGTCTTCGTGATGGAGATCCATCAGGCAGCCATCTGGTCTTCGGTCCATACTGCTGCAGCTCACTACCACCTGGAGAGGGAGTCCCGATGGGACAGCACCTTCAACCAGGCTGTACTCTGTAACCTTTTCAGGATGTAGGCAACTCCTGCCCTCAGGCCCTTCTGTGTTCAGGCTACTGGACTGCTGGTTCTCTGCCAGACATTCGGGTCTTGCGAGAGTCTCTCGGTAGGGAGCTGCTGCTGATCACGGCTCACACTTGCAGGCTGCAGTGGTGTTTTTTCTTTATAGGGTCTCGGTAGCCTGTAGCTGGGGAGTCCCATATGGGAGGACTGACTTCATTGCTCCCAAAGAAAGCATAGTTACTCACCTGTAACAGGTGTTCTCTGGGGACAGCGGGAATCAGTCCTCACAACTCTCTCCTCCCCTTGGAGTTGCTTATCGTATTTTAGTTTTGCCATCTTAGCTATGTCATTGGACTGAGGCAAGATGGCAACCTTGAGTGGGAAGTGGACCACACATGCATGGTGCATCTCCCAAGGCTTTCTTTGAAAGCTGGGGAGATGCTTTCATGTGGGCACTGTTGACACCATCACTCATATGTGAGGACCGATTCCTGCTTTCTCCAGAGAACACCAGTTACAGGTAACTATGCTCCGAACTGCTGATGAGAGGTGAGAACCCATAGGTCTGGATTGGACTGAGGTACTTAAGCCAATTAAGATTTATCTGCTAATTTCACCATAGGTAACCCCCCCACCCCCCCTGAATTTGGCAGTTGTTCAGAAGGTCATAATTGGTTTGGTGTTTTCCTTCGTCAACAGGACAGAAATCTCTCGACAGGACCTGTCCTTACTACCGGTGAAGAACCAACTGGTGTTGTTTTCCAGGTAGGTCCTCTTAAACACAAGCACACTCTCTCCATGCCCCATGGGGCTCCTGCTTCATGTAGTATTAGGGGGAGAGCACAGAAATCAGTTGGAAAAAGTCCTCTTCATTCTCTGCGATATGGGGTTCAAATACCACCACCAGACCTAAGATTCATAGAAACAGAAGCGGCTTCAAGAGGCTTGGCTAGATGGTAGAGCCATCTGTGGTAGAACAAGATCAGATGATAGTGGGAGGCGGCCACGCTTATGACAGAAGGATTAGGGGAGGGGAGATCTCCTGCACTGTTCAGGAGCTGGGTGGACCTGCCAGGAGACCTGCTTTCCAGCACTCTAATCCACTCCCCCCAATCCTACAAAAGCCCAGTTGACCAATTCCATTCCTTCTCTTCAGATCCCAAGCGGACTCAGCCTGTCAGCTCTGGCTGTGTTTGGTCCGAAGCGCACCAATGTTGGGTGTCCTGTTGCTGCTGACCACTTACCTGCTGTTGTCCTCACTTCTGTCTGCTGATGGGGTTGGCATTTGGACCACAGTGAGGGCAGCAATTGGGCCTCATATCCAGCTGCACTACCTGAAGCCTCCACCAATGTGAAGCGAACGGCCCAGCAAACAGCTTAGGGAAGCCAGCCACTACCACACAGATGTACAGGTAAATGATCCAGTGTGGTGGGCTAGACATTTTGGTAAATGGAAGAGAGAGAGCCTCTGGACTGGCAGCTCAATCAGAACTAATGCCCTGAGTCTTCATGCACAACCAGCTAGCAGTTCTAGCCCTGCCCGGGGTGGGGGTGGGGGTGGGGGGGGAAGAGTGTGCTTCCAGTATATGTGCCCCATAAGTGTGGCCACTAGCTGTTGTGGATAAACAATATCGAAGACTCCTGTCCAGGGTGCAACAATATGACTTGTTTGGAGCAGCCTCAGCTAGTCCAGGTAATGAATCTAAATCTCACATTGGCGCCCAATGTTGGGCCAGCTCCTATGGGAGAAGAGAAGGGAAATAATTGTCAGCACTCCATGTGCAAGCTCTCAAAGCAGTTCATGTGTTTTACATCAAACCTATAGTCCTAGTTGCATGTTACGGTCAAGGAATTTTTATCCTGTGTTGCAGTGGTTCATAAATTGTTGATGCATTTTCACTTTTTGTGTCCTCTGTCTGAAACTGTTGACTTGCCTTCCACTTATTTTTAGATCTAAGAAAGTCTCTTTCATTTCCAAGGAAGCTGAAAGTATATTTCTTTAGACAATGTTTTGATGCTATGTGTGAAGAATTTCTATTTAGATGTAGTTTTGATTTCAACACATTAAATGTTTTTTGGGATCTTCTTATTTCTATAGAACTTTAATTTGTGATTTGCTTAGAATTGTAAAGATGGATGGCATACAGAGATATCAAATAATAATCATCCTTTTTGTTGAGAAAGTCAACATCCTTGCCTGTCCCTTCAAAGCATGAGAGCAAAGAAGCCTGGGGGGGGGGTTAGATACTCCCTTTTCCCTGTGTAGGGAGCTCACCACGCTGAATTAGGGGGGGGGTTCACACCTCTCTGGGCAGGCAGAGTCCCAACGCCAACTTGGGACATTGCTCCCTGGGCAATGAGCATACATATGGCTGCAAACCCTTACCCGAGGGGATTTAAACACACCAAAAAGGTTAGGAGGAAAAGTCTTTATTAAACGATTCCGATTTCTGTAGCACCTTTTACCCAAACAGGAATCAAACTTGCTTTACAAAACATACACACAGCTACCCTCCAGGGTGGATGGCCTGGCTTGCGTGACAGCTTTTGCAGAAACAAGCGTTTCCATTCTGAGCACAGCTGGGTAAACCGAGGCAGCGGGAAACAAAATAGCTCACCCAAAGTCAGATATAGGTCATTGAGAGAAGATCTGGAGCTTACGGCCCACTGAGCGCCTAATCCGGTTTAAGAGGGTGATTAGACAAACATGTTGAGACCAGATCAATCACAGGTTAGGAACTTAACATAGCTACAGGAAACTGGGAAAGCACAAGACTACGGCCAGGCTCAACACATGCCGTTGCTTTATCCCTGCTTCCTGGTGTCCATTGCTGGACCTTCGTGGTGACCCAGTTTGGCAGGTCTATTTCTGATTCACAGCTACGAAAAGAACTCCAGGCCCTCCTATCGCGAGCAGGGTGTCCTGCTAGATTGAAAATGGAGGGGCAGGGGGTAGTCCGATTTCAGGTTGGAACTTTTCAAATCTAGATATCAAAAGCAATAGGCCTACTGTATCCATACCCCCAGCCCACCGCAGGGAAGATTTTCATTGGCTGGAAAGCTCGTGTCAGCTGAAATAAAGAGGTTAGAGTAAAAGGGGGAACTGGAATGGATTGAAGGGGCAGCAGGAGGAGCAAAATAGATCCAGTACCCAAGCAAACTTTTCCAGGCTACCCAAACTGTTCCCTTCCCCGTCCAGCATCGCACCTGAAGCTCACATACTAAAAGACCCTAAAACATTCCTGTTTTCTCAGGAAGTAAAGACACATTCCTTCCTGCCCTCCTTGATGCTGCTTGGCATGGATGTTTAGGAGGGGCCATAAAGGAAAAAGGGGGGGATGGGTCACCTTCAGTCCTCCCCACACAGGTCGGCAGTTGTCTTTTCAGTCCCATGTTTCCATGGTGTGTTTTCGGTGTAGCTGTTCAGCCAACCCGCAGCAGGATGCAGGGCAGAGGCCTCAGTCACTTATAAAATCCGGCATCTCCTGGAAGATTTCTTCTTCTTTTTCTTTCCATTGGTGATCTTCTCTTTATGCTTCCGGATCTCCCGGACAAGTGTGTAAAAGGCATCTTCCACTCCCTGCCATCATCCAAAAATAAGGGGGGGGGGGGGGGAGAGATAGGAGAACAAGAAAGCATGAGGCTGCTGCTGTCTGACACCCTGCATACCATATCATCTGTCTGAGAACAAATGCTAAGAATTAAAAAACATGGGGTTGGGGGAAGAGCACACCGTGTCACAGCTTGATAGCATAGAAAATTTCATAAATAAAGAAATTGTTACTGCGACTACCCACTTCTACAGCTCCCACTGCCCTTAGTTTTGGGGCCTCCCACGCTCCTGGCCATACCTGTCTGGTCTTTGCAGATGTCTCGATGAAAGGGATCCCGTAGCCTCTGGCTAGCTCTTGCGCCTGTTTTGTGTCAATAGTGCGAGAAGGCAGGTCACATTTGTTTCCGACTAACACCATAGGGACATCATCCGAATCCTTCACCCTGTTAATCTGCTCCCTGCAGACAAAAGGATAAACCAACAGAGTGAAAATGTTCTACCTGAGTCAGGACAAAGCCTGTTTACATAATGTGGTAGCCATAAAATCCTACAATACCTTATTCTTAATTGTGACTTATTCAGATCAGAATACGGAGATAGTGCGAGCAGGTGAGACAACAACACAGCAAACTTTGGATAATGTCAAACACATCCCCACCCCCACTAATTATACTGGGACCTTTTCTCTGGACAATCTCTTCTCAAATAGGGTCTTTGCTTTGATGACTGGAGGGTTCCCGGGTGCCTGCAGGTCTCAAATGCCAATTCAGGAGCAAATAAGCAAGGTCAGGAGAGAGCACTGACCTATAGTGATGGACATCCTGGAACGATTTTGTGTTATTGATGGCGAAGACACAGAGGAAGCCCTCCCCAGTGCGCATGTACTGGTCCCTCATGGCACTGTACTCCTCTTGACCTGCTGTGTCCAGAATGTCCAAGAGACAGGTCTCACCATCTATGACCACCTGCTTCCGGTAAGAGTCCTGCAGAGGGGAAGAATGAGTGTTAAGACTCAGCAGATTCTTTTTAACAGTGTTTTCCATGGGAACTGTGTGTTCACCATCTTATAATGTTGTGTCTGGCTTCTTCATGCCAGAGGGCCAAAGTTCCTCATCAGAAACGCATACTAGCACCGGCCTGAGGACAGCATTGTGAGCAAAGACTTCCTTTCCTGACCACAATCAAGGGACTGGCACATGCCACGTGGATTCTTAGATACTGGTGTTAATTTCTGATTGAAAACACAAAATGTGGCAACAGACGATTCGCTTTCAGCCTCTTGTCTGGATCCTCTCTCCACATTACATTGTGATAAATATCAGGACGTTTGCTTGCAAGAGCTGACCTGGGTTGTCATATCTTGCATGGTCGGGGGAGGGGGGGGGAGACAGACACTACCTTCTCCCTGTGTAGGGGGCTCACCATGCTGACTTAGGGAGGTTCACCCCTCTCTGGCCAGCCAGAGTCCCAACGCCAAGGACATTGCTCCCTGGGTAATGAGCATCCCAATACTGAGTTTGGGGAGGGAGGCAGGTTCACTCACCTCTATAGTGGGGTCATATTCATCCACGAAGTGGTTCTGAATGAGCTGGATAGTAAGTGCGCTCTTCCCCACGCCACCAGCTCCCACCACCACTAGTTTGTATTCAGTCATGGTGCCACCGCCACTTCTGGAAAGAGAGCAAAGAGGCAAGAATTACTTTTACTGCTTATTTCTATAGCACAACTGGATGTACACAATGCCATACACACATACATAGAAGAGATGGTTCCTGCTCCACAGAGCTTACAGTCTAGTTTTAACAGACAAGCAGGAGGGTGCAGTCGCACCTTATTGGCAACAGCTCTGATGCTGCCTACGTTCTGGCTCTCCCTAGCTCGAACAACCCTTTAATTGTCCAAGCATGCGCGCTCCCCTTCCTAATCCATCACTGATCAGTTTTCTCTCTCACCATGTGAATCTTGCCACGGCTCTCCCACCTTGCGCAGTCTCGTGCCCTTTCTCAGCAACTGCAGCCACCCGATCTTCAGCGACTCATCAACCACGCTCCTCAGGCGCCTCTCCCAGTATTAAAAACAAAACAAAAAATAAGCCCCAAAAACATAGGCAAACGTCTTTCGCGCACCAAAACACCAGCTTTAGCCACTTGATCCTTCAGTGCTCCCCAGCAGCATTCAAAAACAGAAAGTACAGACAAACCTAGTACAGCGTAAATGTGATTGACCCCCCCAAGCAAACGAAAAAAAAACAAAAAACAACCTACTGAAGACACTGCATAATTGCATCGTCTCCCTCATTGCCTGCCCCCTCCCATCAGGTCCAGACCTGGCACGACTGGGAGCCCCTAGGACAGCTGTGTGGCCAGAGGCAGACCTCCTACCCCAGCTCGAACACACGCCAACAGCCTTTGCCTTCAGGCCTAGTGGCACGACACCCTTCCCCCCAAACCCTGCAGCTCCAGGGGCCACTGGAGGGAAGGTTAAGGAGGAAATCAAGCACAAGAATCAGGACCACCAGCTCCTCTCAGGTAAGGGCCCCAAAACGGCAGTCCTTAAAGATCGGGGTTTGTCTGGGAGCCAGCCCCCAAGATGGACAGACAAGGGGAACCCACCATGCCCGTCCTCTCTCCTGCAACACCTACCTCCCGAAGACTGGAGGGACCCTGCCTGAACTCTTCTTTAATAGCCCTCCTACGGAGGTTTGTGGAGGACAGTGCTGCCATCCTTCAAACCCTAACAGTGGCAGAGCCTCCATCCTTCAGAAGCACACTTGAGGCTCTAGCAAATCCCCGACTTCCAACGGCTGGAGTTGTCCCTCCCTGGGTCCACTGGAGGTCCCCCCTCCACTCAAAGAGGATGCATGTTTCCTCTGGAGTGTCCCCTTCTCTCAAGCAGACACAGAGCCACCAGGAGACGCCTCCCCACATGCTCCAGAGCATGATTTGAAAGACACACCCAAGGACTTCTCATATCCCAAATTTCTACAGAAGATCTCCCAAGCTCTTGCGCTCTGTGACACCCAGACCCAACCAACAAAAGGGACCTTCAACCCATCCTCAAAGTGTGCAGTGCTCCCAAGGAGGTCACTGCCTTGCTGATTCCCCCCATTCTCCAGGAAAAACTCGTGTCTGTGCATGCAACCTCCTGACAATTGGACCTGAAATATAAAGTGCTTCTGGCTTCAACACCAGTAACTTCCCATCAGCCGGTTGTCTTAGAGGCCATCCTCAAAAAGTCCGAACATATGTTCCTTGTCGGCCCTCCAGTCTAGTCCCAGAAAACTGGGTTTAAGCACCTCCTCCCGCAGCTATGGAGACTGAGCACGTCACAACTTTCTGTGGCTCCAGCATAAATACCTCAGGGATCTCCTTCCCTTTCCAGTAGTCTCAGTCTCCATTGCAGCTGTAGGAGGTGTGAGCCTTGGCAGGCTCACCGGAGCAATTGTTTAGAGTTGAATAGAAAGAGATGTAAAAGGCATCAGTGTTAGTGTTATTTCAGCCTAGCTGTGCTGGTGCAGCTTGCCTTACTTGGCTGGACGCTGGCTCGGTGATCAGAAGGCTCCTCAGTTGTGGACAGGCAAGCTCTCCCCCCTCCCGGGCGGTTTACCTGGCTCCGGGTGTGTGTGGGAGTGTGCTGGGGTCTCTGGCTCCCGAACCCGCGATTGGGTGAGGAGCCGTTGAGGAGACACAGGCGCCGCGTGGGAGTCTGTTTTTGGCGCCCAGGGCCGCGTGACAGCAGCGGGCCGGTCCCTTCGGAGTGAGGGACAGGACTGAGGAGCAGTATTCCAGCGGGGGGGGACGGTCCCGTCGGAGTGGAGCCGAGCTAGCCGCTGCGCGGAGGAGCCGGTGAGTCAGCGGGGTAGAGCGGCTGACAGGTGCGGCTCTGGCCGCGTGTCCTCACTGAGCGGTGCGCCATTACAGTGCAGGCCTGCCGTTTGGTGGTAGGTGGGTCCTCCTCACGTGCGCCAAGCGCGGGAAGGAGGGCGAGTCGGGCTGCGGCCTAGTAGGAAGGTCGGCGTGTGCGTTGAGCAGGTCTTAAAAAAAAAAAAAAGAAAAAAAAGAAAGGAAACGAGAGAGCGCGAATTCAGGCAGTGATTGTGCAGCAGGCACCACAGGGGAAAGAGTCTGCAGCACTTCAGTGCCCCGCTATGCCGTCCAAACCACAATGCTTGTTCTGTGGGCTTCGGAGAGGCTTGGTCTCGGCGGAAGGCGTCTGCCGGGAGTGCGCGCAGGAGAAGGTAGCGGGGGAAGTAGAGATGGAGCCGGCTCTGGCTCCCGGGGATGTTGTGGAGTCTCCTTTGTCTGACGGCCGGGTGTTAGAGCCTACGCACGGACCTTCTAGAACAGCAGAGGCGGCCAGCTCGCTTCCAGGGCTAGCGGGGGGGGCTGGCTGCAATTTTTTCAAAAGACTTTATGGCCTTGCTCAGCCAAGCTCTGGGGAAGCAGCCTGGGGAGGAGGCTGCGGAGGGCACAGGGCGTAAACGCGGGGGCAGCCTCGTGGAGGGAGATACGGAGGCCGTCCCGCGGAAGAGAACAAAGTTAGCTGACAAGGTAGATCCTGCAGAGGTTTCGGATTTCCTATCGGAGACCGTGGATGATTTGGAGGTGGACTTGGATCTCGAGGAAGGAGAGACTGTGGACGCCGAGGATCAGGCGCGGGTAGTTAGGGTCTTTCGGCGGGAGGAGCTCTCGCCGCTAATAGCGGAAACGCTGAAGGCTCTCAATATGCCTGCGACAGAGCAGACAGGGGATCCGTCTTTGGAAGACCCGCTGTTGCAGGCAGTGAGGAAGTCTCAGAGGGCCTTCCCGATCCATAGAGTGTTTAAGGAGATGATTCAGGAGGAATGGGACGCTCCGGAAGCAGGTATGAAGGGTGCTAGAGTGATGTCGCGGCTCTATCCCCTGCAGGAGCCGGATAAAGACCTCTTTAAATCCCCAAGAGTGGATGCAGCGGTCTCGGCGGTCACGAAGAAGACCACTATCCCGGTGGAAGGAGGTTCGGCCCTGAAGGATGCTCAGGATAGGCATCGCGATGCTTTATTGAAGCAGGTCTTTGAAGTTAATGCCCTGGCCATCCAGGCCTCTATTTGTGGGGCGTGGGTGGCTAGGGCATGCTTGCGCTGGTCCCAGAAGTTGAAGGGCAGCCTGGACTTAGAGGCAAATGAGGAAGCGGCCCGCTTAGAGTCGGGGTTGGCGTACCTCGCCGATTTGCAGTATGATCTCATTCGGGGCCTCTCCAAGAGTATGGCGTCTGTAGTGGCGGCGCGTAGGTATCTGTGGCTGCGCAACTGGGCGGCCGATGGACCGTCCAAGGCGAGACTGGCGAAGCTCCCTTTTTGGGGGAAACTCCTCTTTGGGGAGGACTTGGACAAGCTGGTTAAGGATCTTGGTGAGTCCAAGGGGGGAAGGTTGCCGGAGGATAAGCAGAGGCAGAGCCGTCCTCAGCCACCTTCTCGAAGCCAGCAGAGGGAATTTCGTAGATTTCGACAGACCAGGTTTAGTAAGTTCCAGCGGGGCCGTTTCCCGTATCGCTCTCAGGGATTTCGGGGTTTCAGGGGAGCAGGGAGAGGTTTTGGGGTCCCTCCTTCCCCGAATCTCAAGTCGTCCCAATGATGCCAGGGGGGCCCAGGCAAGGGTGTTACCCGTGGGAGGGCGGCTACGGGATTTCTACCCGGCTTGGGCCCAAATCACGACAGATCTCTGGGTGTTGGAGGTCATTCGCGAGGGCTATGCTCTGGAGTTTCTTCGCCCGTGCGGGAGGCCTTTGTTCTCTCACCGTGCCGGACGAGTGCAAAGCGCAGGGCCGTACAGGAGACGGTGGAACGCTTGTTGGCGCTCAAAGCGGTGGTGCCCGTTCCAGAAGACCAGTGCGGTTCCGGTCGATACTCCATATATTTCGTGGTTCCCAAAAAGGAAGGGACCTGGAGGCCCATCCTGGATCTCAAGGGCGTCAATCGGTGCCTGAGGGTTTCTCATTTTCGGATGGAAACGCTGAGGTCGGTTATCGTAGCGGTACGGCAAGGAGAGTTTCTCACTTCCCTGGATCTCTCGGAAGCGTACTTACATATCCCCATTCGGGCAGAGCACCAGAGGTTTCTACGATTTGCCGTTCCCTTGGGGCATTTTCAGTTCCAGGCATTGCCCTTCGGCTTGGCGACGGTGCCGCGCACCTTTACAAAGGTGATGGTGGTGGTGGCGGCGTTGCGAAGAGAAGGGATCCTGGTGCATCCGTATCTGGACGACTGGCTGATTCGGGTGAAGTCACGGGTCGAAAGTGTGGCGGCCACGCGCCGGGTGGTCCAGTTTCTCGAAAGTCTCGGATGGGTAGTGAATACTGCAAAGAGCAAGTTGGAGTCCTCAATGAGGTTGGAGTACTTAGGAGCGAGCTTCGACACGGAGACAGGCAGAGTCTTTCTCCCGCACTCTCGGGCTGTGAGACTGCGGCAGCTGGTGCAGGCGTTTCTGGCAGCCAGGGCCCCATCAGCGTGGCACTATCTTCAGCTCTTGGGCACGATGGCGGCGACACTGGAGGTGGTCCCATGGGCAAGAGCGCATATGCGGCCTTTACAGAGGGCGCTTCTCTGCAGATGGTCACATCAGTCGGATCCGCTGTCCCAGAGACTGGTTTGCCCTGCGGTCACGAGGCAAGCCCTTCGGTGGTGGCTGGCTCCGGGTCATTTGGAGAGGGGCATGCCTTTGGAGTTGCCGGAGTGGAGACCCCTGACGACGGATGCCAGCCTGTTCGGCTGGGGAGCGCACTTTGACAGTCAGTATGCCCAGGGGCAATGGTCCGAGCTGGAAAGGACATGGTCGATGAACAGGCTGGAGCTGAGGGCGGTCATGATGGCGTTACTAGCGTTCCAGCATTTGGTACAAGGCAAGGCGATTCGGGTGCTGTCCGACAACGCCACGGCCGTGGCGTACATCAATCGGCAAGGGGGCACCGCCAGTGTGGCTCTCGAGGACGAAGCAGGGGAGCTTCTTGTCTGGGCGGAGTCGCGTCTGGAAGCTTTATCAGCAGCGCATGTGGCAGGAGTCGACAACGTGGCGGCAGATTTTCTGAGCAGAGTCAGGGTGGATCCCGGAGAGTGGGCTCTCCACCAGGACGTCTTCGATCTTAGTGCTGCATTGGGGGCCTCCAGTGATGGACCCGATGGCAACGTTCAACTCGGCAAAGGCCGGAAGATTTTTCAGCAGGCGCAGGGAAAAGGATGTCGGAGGGCCTGGACGCTCTGATTCAGAGGTGGCCGGAACATCAGTTGCTCTGTGTGTTCCCTCCGTGGGCGCTGATCGGTCGAGTGGTGCAACGCATAGAGAGGCACAACGGGGTGGTGATTCTCATTGCCCCGGATTGGCCACGAAGACCGTGGTATGCAGATCTGGTGCGCCTTCTCGTGGAGCCTCCGTGGCGGCTTCCGGTCCGGGATGATCTCCTGCGGCAGGGTCCTCTGTTGATGCCTCAGGTGGATCGATTCTCGCTTATGGCCTGGCTCTTGAGAGGGCTCGGCTGACGGCCAGGGGCTACTCAGCAGCGGTTATCTCGACGTTGTTGAAGTCTAGGCGTCGGTCGACGTCATTGGCCTATGTCAGGGTATGGCGCATTTTTGAGGCCTGGTGTGCGGGGCGCCGAGTGGTGGCGCTTAGGGCGTCGGTCTTGCAGGTTCTGGCATTCTTGCAGGACGGCTTCGATAAGGGCTTGGCGGTGGTGTCGCTTCGGGTGCAGTTGGTGGCGCTTGCCTGTTATCGCGGAAAGGTTCAGGGGATGGTGTTGGGGAACCATCCGGATGTCCGAAGGTTTCTGCGGGCCACCGCGCTCTTGCGGCCTCCCTGTAGGAGTCCGGTTCCGGCGTGGGACCTTAACATCGTGTTGGATGGTTTAGTCGGAGCACCTTTTGAGCCTTTGGCTAGCGCTACCTTGAAGGATCTTACGCTCAAAGTGGTTTTCTTGGTGGCCATCTCGTCGGCGAGACGAATTTCAGAGTTGCAGACTCTGTCCTGTAAGGCGCCCTTTCTGTCGTTCTACGATCATAAGGTGGTCTTGCGTACCGTTCCATCCTTTTTGCCGAAGGTCGTGTCCGCGTTTCATGTGATTCAAGTAATTTCCTTGCCAGCCTTCGAGAGGGGTGGCAGAGATTCTGGCAAGAGGCGGCTTCATTGGCTGGACGTAAGTCGGGCTCTACGTCTGTATGTTAGCAGGACGGCTTCGTTGAGGAAGTCGGACAGGCTGTTTATCTTGTTTGGAGGTCCACGGCAGGGTGAGGCGGCTTCTAAGGCGTCTATTGCGAGGTGGATTAAGGGTGCTATTGAGTCCGCCTATATTCTGAAGGGCAGGACGGCGCCGAAGGGTCTGAGAGCGCATTCTACGAGAGCGCAGGCAGCCTCTTGGGCAGAATGTACTTTGGTTCCCGCAGCTGACATTTGCAGGGCAGCTTGGTCGTCACTGACGTCTTTTATTAAACATTACCGGCTGGATGTGCAAGCCAAAGGGGATGCGCGGTTTGGATCGGCGGTTCTTCAGGCCGGTCTAGCGCGTCCCTCCCATTGATTGGATTACTGCTCTGGTACATGCCCAGTTTTCTGGGACTAGACTGGAGGGCAAACAAGGAAGGTGAATTAGACTTACCTGCTAATTATGATTCCTTTAGGGACTCCAGTCTAGTCCCATATCCCTCCCGAGTACCAGTTGGTAGACGGTGGCCTGAAGAAGTACATTGTACGCCGCTCTTTACAGATGGGTGGTGTTGGGCTACGGTCTCTGGTGGGAGAGGGGTTTTGGGCTAGTCTGGTCCACGTATCGGCAAGAGATATCCTTCTGTATCAGTCGACTCATCGACCAGGTTCTTAAGGTAGGTTCAAAGTTTATTTACCATTTTCAAGTTATGTAATTTTTGAAAGTGCGTGGTATTTTGAGAAGTTTATGTGCTTATTGCTCTGGTGAGTCTGCTTTGTCAATAGGTTACTGGAAAGGGAAGGAGATCCCTGAGGTATTTATGCTGGAGCCACAGAAAGTTGTGACGTGCTCAGTCTCCATAGCTGCGGGAGGAGGTGCTTAAACCCAGTTTTCTAGGACTAGATTGGAGTCCCTAAAGGAATCATAATTAGCAGGTAAGTCTAATTCACCATATTGTCTTTCCAGACTCCACCAGGAAAGAACAAAGGACTCTAAATGCCATCGGTTGGAAGTCCTACCAAAGCAACCTTCTGGCAATTCTTGCACACAAGCTTCAAATCCTGCACTACCACGCTCCTCCTGCAACTAGATGACCTTTCCACCTCATCCGTGGAGGACCAGGCCCAAATACTGTCCAACCTCCATGAGTCCTCCACCACATATGATGTTTTCAACTTCATGGCTCGTTCCTCGGCTACCACCATCTCAGAATGCCATACTGCCTGATTATGAGTACCAGGCCCCTGTGAAGACCTCTATGACCAGTTAGCAGATGCCCCATGTCTGGGAGATAGCATATTTGGTTCCAAGATGCAAGACGCAGTCTCACAGATTAAAGACCACTGCTCCATAGCCCGGGAACCAGCAGCTCAACCAGCGGAGACTTGGCCAAAAGCTCGCAGTACCAGAAGGCATATCACTAACAATATTTCCAACAATTCTACCCTTGGAGGAGATTCTAGTCCTACCCCTCACCAGCAGCCAGCATACATGCAGCATTCCTGGCCATAGGAACGAAAAGTCACTGTGAACCCAGCTCTCACCCAGTTTTGAATACCTGCCAATAAGGGACAGGATCCGGCACTTCAGATAGGGCTGGCAATCCATAACCACAAACCGCTGCATTCTCATAATTCAGGGAGGATACATTCCAGGATACTGAAAGTCCTCAGAGAAGTTCTTGCAGGACCGTTAAAGGATGTCTTCAACAGATCCTTGGAAACAGGAGTGGTTCCTCAGGACTGGAGAATGGCTAATGTTGTACCTCTACATAAAAGTGGTGACAGGGAAGAAATGTCAAACTACAGGCCCGTGAGCCTTACCTTGGTGGCAGGAAAAGTAATGGAGGCGCTCCTGAAAGAGCGAATAGTGAACTTTCTCAAAACCAACAGGTTGCAAGATCCAAGGCAACATGGTTTTACCGAAGGACGGTCTTGCCAAACAAATCTGATTGAGTTCTTTGATTGGGTGACCAAGGAACTAGATCTGGGGCATGCAATGGATGTCATCTATCTGGATTTTTCAGCAAAGCCTTTGATACTGTTCCTCATAGGAGGCTTGTCAAACTCAGTAGCTTGGGGATGGGTCCCAAGATAGTAAACTGGATTAGAAATTGGTTGACTGACAGACAACAGAAGGTGATGGTACATGGAGCTCACTCGGATGAGAGGAAGGTGATTAGCGGGGTGCCTCAGGGTTCGGTCCTGGGCCCGGCACTGTTCAATATATTTGTGAGTGATATTGCTGAAGGACTGAATGGAAAAGTCTGTCTTTTTGCAGATGACACAAAAATTTGCAACAGAGTGGACTCCCCCGAGGGAGTGGTTAACATGAGGAAAGATCTACAAAAGCTGGAAGACTGGTCTAATGCTTGGCAACTACGATTTAATGTGAAAAAGTGCAGTGTCATGCACTTGGGTAGCAGAAATCCAAGGGAAAAGTACACGATAGGGGGTGAGAGGATGGTATGCACGGTTCAGGAGAAAGACCTTGGTGTGATTATCTCTGATGATCTCAAGGTGGCAAAACAGTGCGACAAGGCGGTGGCAAAAGCCAGGAGGATGTTGGGCTGCATACAAAGAGGGATTACCAGCAGAAAGGAAGAGGTACTTATGCCATTGTACAAGTCACTGGTGAGGCCTCACTTGGAATACTGTGTTCAGTTTTGGAGACCGTATCTTGCAAAAGAAGTAAAAAGACTGGAAACTGTTCAGAGGAAAGCGACCAAAATGATTTGGAGCCTGCGTTAGAAGCCTTATGAGAAGAGACTTGAAGACCTAAATATGTACACTTTGGAGGAGAGGAGGGACAGGGGAGATATGATTCAGACCTTTAAATACTTAAAGAGAAACGATGAACAAACAAACCTCTTCCAAAGACGGGGAAGCTGTAAAACTAGAGGACATAACATGAAGCTGCAAGGAGGTAAATTGAAAGGCAATGTCAGGAAATATTTCTTCACTGAAAGGGTGGTGGATGCTTGGAATGCCCTCCCGATGGAAGTGGTGGGGGCAAACACGGTGATGGAATTCAAAACGGCATGGGACAAACACAGTGGATCCCTTTACAGCAACAGGATAAAAGCAAAATAAACGGTACCATCTAACTTCTGAACTATCTAACGTCTCAACAAATAAGGGTGTCCTACATGGAGTGGTGGGTTCACCCCTAAACAAAAACATGGGGAGGGATGGTCTGCACAGAGTGACAGGTGCACCTACTCTTGCCATCTTGCTGGGCAGACTAGATGGACCATGCTGGTCTTTATCTGCCGTCACTTACTATAAGATGTCCACCAATCCATCTCCCTGCACCGGAAAGACCCATCCCAGAGCACCACCTACACATCTGAATTGCCTCGCCACAATATTAAATTCAAAATCAAATAGCCACACATGCATGGTATTTAATATGACAATTAGCTTGATATGACAATAAGTTAGTGACATTACAATAGAACATTAAGTTAGTGATATTACAATGACAATAAAACAATTGATATTGCATCTCCAAACTCCCTGTCCCTCATTGCAGGGCAATAACAATTCGTCACCAAACTTTCTGACATCACAGCCCTTAACATCAGCTGGGAGAGCCTCAGCGAAGGCTGGAGAAAAGTCTGGGATTCTTTACGCGTGGATATTTGAGGGACAGGGAGTTTGGAGATGCAATATCAATTGTTTTATTGTCATTGTAATATCACTAACTTATTGTCATATTAACAAGCTAATTGTCGTATTGAATAACTTAATTATATACCATGCATGTGTGGCTATTTGATCTTGAATTTAAAATTATGGCGAGACAACACAGCATCTTAACAGCAGGAGATATCACAGCTCTTCCACAATTGCGCAATAGCACCTGTCCCACACAAGCAGCGCAACCAGGGCTTCTACTCCCGCTTCTTCCCGATCCCAAAGAAATCCAGTGGCCTCCGACCCATCCTCAACCTCAATATCAAGCGGGAAAATTTAAAAATGAACTCTTAACACCATCCTCCCCTTGTTGTGTCACAATAACTGGCTAGCCTCCCCGGAGCTGCAGGATGCCTACACTAACATCCCTATCCACCCCCTCCACTGATGCTACCTCCGCTTCAGGTTCCAAGAGCAGCATTATCAGTATCAAGTCCTTCCCTATGGTTTTTGGCTGTCCTATGAGTCTCCACTTAGCGCTTATCTGTGGTTGCAGTGCATCTACACCATCACAGCCAATGTGTCTATTCCTACCTAAACAATTGGCTGGTATTGGCCTTGACAGGCCTGCAGCACAGCATACCTTGCACTACAAGCAAAAGGCTTCCTTGTCAAGATCAAAAAGCCCCAACTGGAGCCCTGGCAAAACCTGACCTTCATAGAGGTGTTGATCAGAACCATCAAGAGCAGGGTGCACCTCCCTGGTGACAGAGCTGTTGCCCTGCTATGACCACTGTTCCCTCTAAGCTGTGCGCGTGTGCGCGCGCACATACTTTACAACAGAGCACACAAAAATTACGGTTCTGATTCTGATAGAAAACAACACAGACTTTCTTAAAATTGAAAAGCTGTTGTGTATTTATGGTTTTCACAAGTTCTACAATATTTTCTAGTGCAATCAATGTGGTGTACATACCGTATTCTGACGTGTAGTCAAATTTTAAAGTATATAACTCTGAGTGTCGTTATGTGGCGCACAAAAATTTAACCTTCCTTCAAAAGCTGCACAGCTGATATTTTATGCGCGCACACAGCCTACAGAAAATTAGAGGGAACATTGGCTATGACTCAGCATCAATCTATGCCACAGACACACCGCCTCTGCTCGAAGTGTCCTACAGCTCCTTGGCCAGATGGCAGCATCCATGCAGGTTGTTCCCTTTGCACGGTCCCTGCAGTGGCACCTCCGACTAAACTGGAATCAACACACACAGTCGTTAGGCACAAAGATTTCTTTGTTGAGCGATGGACAGAGCAGACTGCGCCGGAGCATTCAGTGGTGGTCCATCCCAAACAACCTGATGGCAGGCTGCTCCCTGCAACCACCACCATACCAGCTCATTCTCACAACTGATGCATCCACACACTCATCTGGGGGTGCACGCACATCTGATCACACAGTGGTCTGTATAGGCGTGTTCTTTCCACATCAATGTCCTGCAACTCAGAACGGTTTTCACTGCCCTCATGGTCTTTCGGTCCTGGGCCTCTAACTGGACACTCTTGCTGCAGACAGACAACCAAGTCATGATGTTCTCTATCAACAAGCAAGGAGGGATGGATTCCTTCAAACTATGCTGCAAAGTGATATGACTGACTTTTAGCCCAGTCCATGCACACTTCCCTCAGGGCGACATATCTTCCAGGAACCAGCAACTAACTAGCACAGTCTCAGCCGGATCTACAAGAATGGTCTCTGGATTTCAAAATTGCCCAAAAGATTTTCATCAAATGGAGCACCCCGGAAGTAGACCTCTTCACCACTGCCAAAAATGACAAATGGTGCCCTCTTCTGCGCCCCAATCCACACCAGTGGGCCCACGACATGTTAGCCATCAGCTGGAGCCACCAGCGGTTGTTCATCTTCCATCTTGCTCGAGAGGACAAATCCGTGGCCACAGCAAATCTGGTACCCATACTTCCTGGCCTTGACGGGGGATGTTCCACAATCCCTAAGGGCAGATCCCTTTCTTTTCACACAGTACAAAGGATCATTACTGCACCCCAACCTCACCAGCCTCTCACTAGCAGCCTGGAAACTTTATTCCACCTAGCCAATGACCTTGCCCTACCCGACAAAGTGCATATCACCATCTCTGCTTCAAGGAAACCAGCAACGTGACTCTATCATCAGAAATGTTTGCATTTTGCCAGCTGGGCTAAAAGCCATCACCTGGATGTGTCACATGTCCCCTGGGTCAGGTCCTTGCCTATTTGCTTCAGCTCGCCCATTCGGGCCTACAAACAAACAAAATCTATGCAATATCTTTCCACCATTACTGTTTCGCATGCTGCACTGGAAGGGAAACCTATCTTGGTTCATCCCCTCGTTTCCAGGTTCATGAAGGGCCTCAAACACAAACCCTCCACTCAAGCCTCCTGTACCAATCTGGGTTTTCAAAGTTGTTCTTTCACAACTAATGATGCTTCTCTTTGAGCCCTTAACCTTTACTTCCCTCAAATACTTCACCTGGAAGACAGTCTTCCTGATCGCCATCACTTCAGCCAGGAGCATCAGCGAATTGCAGGCACTGGTACACTTACCAACCATGTTGTTGTCAAGTGCTATTGAATCGGTGTCGACTCATGGCAACCCTTTGGATAGTCATCCTAAACTGTGTTCGGTCTTCAGTCAGGCAGCTCATTGTTGAAAGAGTGGCATCCATAGCTGTTATTGTATCACTCCATCTCAATGCTGGCCTTCCTCTTTTGCGTTGACCTTCTACCTTGCCAAGCATGATGTGTCCAAAAGTATGAAAGTCAAAGTCTTGTTATCTGAGCTTCTAAAGAAAGCTTATGTTTGATCTCCTCTAGTACACACTAGTTTGTTCTTCGGGCAGTCCATGGTACACACAATATTCATTGCCAGCACCATAATTCAAAGGCATTGATTTTCTTCCTGTCTAGCTTTTTCACTGTCCAACTTTCACATCCATAGGACATTACTGAAAATACCATGTCTCAGACAAGTCTAATCTTTGTGTGGAGAGAGACAACAGACATATCCTTTGCTCTTGAGAATCTTGTCTAGGTCCTTCATAGCCATTCTGCCAAGAGCAATGTGTTCTCCGATTTCTTGACTTCTTGTCGTTTCCTTATTGATTGTTGATCCACATGTTAAAATGGTCAATTATTTCAATTTCTTCTCCATCAATGATGAACTTATTGATTTTCCCAGTTATCAGGATCTTTGTCTTCTTTATCCAGACCCATTTTAAGACTATGTTCCTTGAACTTGACAAGCAAATGTTTAAATCGTCTTCACTTTCAGCCAGTAATGTGATGTGATATCCGCATAGCGAATGTTGTTGATGAGTCTTCCACTAATCTGCCCACCTCTGTTGTCTTCATACAGTCCTGCTTCTCTGAAGATTTGTTCTGCATATAAATTAAACAGGTAGGAGGAAAGTATGCAGCCTTGTCGAACACCTTTACTGATTTTAAACCTGTTTCTCTTAGCTCTGTTCAAAGTGTTGCTTCTTGATCAGTGTAAAGATTGTGCAAGAGAACTCTCAGGTGTTCTGGCATACCCATGCTTCTTAATGTGTCCCAGAATTTTCTTGTTCTTCCTCTAATAGTTTCTGATCCTATTTCTTTGCATGTGTCATTGTAGTATTTCTCTTTGTCTTGTCTTGTTGCATGTTGGAAGTTTCTGTCGAGTTTTGTGATTGCCTCTCTCCCCCCCCTCTGGCTTTAGCTTCTCTGCGTTTCTGGGCAATTTTCGGAGTTTCTTCAGTCATCCATTATTGCTTTTTCACCTTTTGTGGAAACTTATCAAGAAGGTTGCATTGGAAGAAAGTGAGGTCATCCCACGACTCTTCTGGGGTTCTGTCATTTATATCTAAAGTAGCAAATCAATTTTGCAGGAAGTCTTTAAATTCCAATAGTATATTCTCAAGGTCAAATTTACCTAGTCATAAGTAATTTGCTCTTTTTCAACTTTAGCTTAAGTCTGCCTACTAGTAGTTGGTGATCTGTACCACAGTCAGCTCCAGGTTTTAATCTTTGTTAATGTTATAGAACTTTTCCATCATTGACTTCCACAGATGTAGTCAATTTGATTTTTCTACAATCCATTGGGTGAGGTCCATGTGTACAGTCGTTGCTTGTGTTGCTGGAAGGTGTTTGAGATGAATGGATAGTTGGTCGTGCAGAATTCTATCAGTCTTTCTCCAGCTTCATTTCTGTTGCCAAGTCCATATTTTCCAACCACTTTGTCGCCTTCTTGGTTGCCAACCTTTGCATTCCAGTCACCCATGACTACCAAAATACCCTGTTTGTATGTTCTGCCAATTTCAGCTTGCACTTGTTCATATAACTCATCAACTTCATCCTCTTCTGCAGCTGTTGTTGGGGCACATACCCAAATTATAGCTGTGTTGATGGGTATTCCGCATAGACGAACAGAAATTAAGCGTTCACTGACTGCATTGGATTTCATTACAGTTCTCCCAAGTTTCTTCTTGATTATTACCAGCATAGTAGACCATGTGATCATCAGACGCAAAGTGCTCAATGTCTGTCCATTTCAGTTTGCTGACACCCAAGAGATCGAGTTGTACACATTCCATTTCATTCTTTCCCACAGTTCATGCTTCGTACATTCCATGTCCCAATATGCAAGACATCTTTGCAGCTTTTGATTCATTTCATGCGCAGCTACATCAGCGGTCAGAGTCCGAGGACTTTGATCCAACCACATCACAAATGCTGGCTTTACTCTGAAAAGTTCAGCTTCTCCCCCTGTAGCCAGTTGAGTGCCTTCTGACCTGGGGGTCTCATCTTCCGGCTCTATAGTGCAATTTGTTTTGTTGTAACTATCCAATGGGTTTCCATGGCATGATATAGAAGTAGATTACCAGGCCTTTCTTCCACGCAGATAATTCTAGTGTTGTTGGTGGCGAAGGATCATCATGTTTCTGTGACCCAGCAAAACCTTCCTATTCTGCTGCTGCCCAGATGGATGCTTCGTCTTGGACAGGTCTCAGCTGAGGTGCCAGACCATCTTGGAGACTCTGTCAGTAATTAAGCTACCAACAAATTAGCTCTCAGCATCACCGTGCATATAAGTTTTCAGAACACGACAAACTGCAAACCAAGTGAGGGCTACCCACCATATACGCAGTTTTTTCAAAATAGGAGTGATCCTTCCAAAAGTCATCTCCTCCTTCCATCTCAATCAAGCCATTGTTCTCTTTTTTCCCAGTGCTCCAGTGGATTCTTTGGAAAAAAAAACCCTACACACATTGGATTGCTGACGAGTCCTTTTATTCTATCTCCACGTGACCAAGGATATGAGTTTCTTCACAGCTCTTTTAATCCAGGATGCCCACACACAAAAAGACTATTTCCTCATGGATATCCAACTGCATATCTTTCTGCTGTACCAGACGCAACAGTAATCCACTGGCCGTGTTAAGCCACAGCAACTAACATAGCCTACTTATCCTCTGTCTCAGCCCAAGACATAAGCAAAGCAATTATTTGGACTTCCATGCATACTGTCACCAAACACTACAGCTTAGACTGCTCATCAGCCCAAGACCTTGCCTTTGGCTAAACAGTTCTCAGGAACCTCTTCAACTGTTTACCACTGCCCACTACCACAATCACCGGGCTGCAGCCCAAGGACCACCAGGCAGCCTTCAGCTCTGGACTCACCTATTAAGTGCGGCTGCATCCCCCTGCTTATCTGCAGAGAAAGTTGTTTACCTGTAATGGGGGTTCTCTGAAGACAGAAGAGTTTGCAGCCGCACTCACCTGCCCACCTTTCTCCCAAAAGGCAACAGAATAAGGAAACACCAGCAAAGAACAAGGCATCTCCTTTCACAGCCTGGCCACTCGGCTAAATGAGGAGCTGATAAGTGCCAGAGGTGGCAGGGTGGGAAGGGATCTAGGTAGAACAGGCACATAGACAATACCTATCAAGTGTGACTGCATATCTCTGCAGTCTATGGAGACCCCCTATTAGAAGTAAGTAGTTCCCTTTCGTGGAAGGGTTTACAATCTAAGTCTGCACCTGAGCCAATGAGGGCTTAAACGACTTGCCCAAAATCACAAGGAGCGGCAGTGGGATTTGACCCCTGACTTTCCCGATTCCCAACCCGCTGTAAGTTAAATTAGAGGAGAAAAAAAAAGCTCAGATTCAGTGGCCAAACAAAGCTACAGAAAAACAGCTACTCAGAACACATGAAAGCATTACTCCTGCTGCAATACCGCACCCAGACTTCAAAAGCCTGTATCCGAACGTCTCACGTATGCAAAATTCTGTAGGGTTTGTCAGAACAGTGCTTTGTTTGTTCTGTTGCAATACTCGATTTAAAATACAGTCCAAAAAAGAATGCAAAGAAACAAAAGCGCATAATGTTGAGTAAGGGCGGGCAGAATTCCAGCGGGGGTAAAACAGAGATCGAAAAGGAGGGGTGCAAGTGAAAATCACACACTACTCATCTCTTAGCGGGGGGGGGGGGGGGTACATCGCATAGGCTCGCACCGGTGGAGATGCTTAGCTTGTGGGAAGGTGGGGGAGGGGCGGGGGTGACGGCTTAGGGGAGGCCTCCGGCCACACTATGACCCGTCCTGTCGCTGAGGGGGAGGGGCTCACGAGCGGGGAGGGGGTAAGGGGGCGACGGGCTCATGAGGAGGGGGACGAGGTTCTCACCGCCGGTCCCGGGCTCGCTGCTTGCCTTCTCACCGCTTCTCCTCCATCGCTGCTCTGTCCGCTCCCTCCACTTCCTGCTACAACGCTGGAGCGGAAGCGCACGCCAACCCCACCCTGACCGACGCCCAGCTCGGACCAATGCCGCCCCGGTCTCGTCCCCGAGAGACCAATCAGCGGCAGGCACCGCCCTCCTCGGACCAATGAGCGTCCACACTCGCTGTGATTGGACCCGCCCCCAACAACCTGTTTTTTTTTTTTTATAAGAAACTTTAATATAAACGATTCCGTGCAACAAGAACAAAGAGGGCAGAGTCTGTGTATCGTCCTCACTATCATTATTTTCGGAGGGACTGTGTCGTTTTTCCATACACTTATTGACATTATATACATTTTTTGGAGGTAGGAATAAAGACAATCCTAGTCCATATCCCTCTTATTTTTATTTGATGATATCTATAGACTGGCTATCAAAATAACATCTCCCTGGCAGCTTACAATAAAAATATGCATAATAATGAAAAAAAAAATAAGACATTAGATACACGACCAAATGCAACCCCAAAGCCTATCAACGCCTCTCCTAATCCGTCTGAACACTTCTGTGGGTTGTAGTGTTAAGATAATTAATCAGGTGTATTTCAGCAAGGCCGGTTGAGCGCTCAGTGTCAGGGAAATTGTCTATATGCTTATTTGTAACAAATGTGTGTGTGAAAGTCTGGTCAAAATGCGGTGGTTCACACTTCTCCCACTGCAATCTGCTGTCTGAATGATGGAGCTGCATGGTGCAGGAAGTTCAGGCTGAACTCAGGTTTGAAGTCCCCCGAGCCCAAACTTCCTCCATCATTCAGAGATCTGATCTTAGTGGGGGATGTGTGAACTGCCTTGTTTTTGGAGAGCTGTACCCAGCGGCAATGAGGCAGCCATGAGGTTTAGCTGTGGGTAACCCTTCCCCCAAGCCATGAGGTTTTACATAGTGATCAGCTTGCTAAGAGAAGACATAAAGGTTTCAGTAGGCACCCTTCCCCCCCTCCAGGCCTGAGCACAATACCCCCTTGCCCAGAAATCAGCAGACCAGAGCATACCGGTTTGGACAGGTCACCCAGGCACCTTCCCCAGGGGCTGCTGATTGGTGGACAGGAAATACCTGAGACGAATGAGATTGTAGAATGAGTTTAAAAATGTACTGTATATAAGACAATGTAGGACGTCCTTCGGGGCTCAGATTTTTGTGGAGGGTACCGGCTCTCTGTCTGGGCCTGTGTGCACATTAAAAGATCCTGTTTGCATTCCAGCCTGTCTGTGTGCTTCCTTCTGTGGGTGAGTGAGAGAATGAGAGCATTTTCAGCTGTGTGGCTGCAACATTTTGGCACCCCAGGTGGGACCCTTTTAAATTAAACAAAAAGCCTCTCTCATCACACCCACGGTGGGAAGACTTCTGCTCTTGCAGCATTGGGCCTCCAGCGGTCAGGGACCGGCCCCTCCAGGTGATTAACGGTCCTTGGCGCCCCGGGCCCCTTTGTGCTCCAGAAGGACATCTTGACTTGTCTGGTCAGTCGGTCCCTGCGGCTGACCCCCCGATTGAAAACCGGCTGGATAGACTGGCATCCAAACTCTCTCTGATCAGAGGTCTGGTGAGTACTACTGCCTTACTGTTTTACTGTTTGGGTAGTTCTGTATTTCTGTATCTGGAAATTCTGGTAAATCTGGTAAATTCTGTGAACCTGTAGCGGCCTGATCACCCGCAATGAGCAGTCCGAGTAAGGGCCCCAGAGTCCCTGAAACCACTGCTCGTCCAGTCTGTGGGGAAAAAGGGGAGGGGGAGGGGGCGCTTGCGAGCACCAAAAATGGTCGCAGTAACCTCGGGTACCTTAAAGCACTTTAAAGCGCTGCCAAAACTTCTTAAAATGACCAAAAACATTAGCACTTGACCCCCTTAAGTGTGCCTTTCAAGCTGTTTATTAATAATTGCGCTGATCGCAATTCTCCGATGATCGGGGCGATTTATTTAGAGCCTACACACGCTGTCTCTAATGAAGCATACTTGGGGGCTTTTTTTGTGTTGCCATGTGCTTCTAGAGTTGGGGGCTTCTTTTGTGCTAGTGATCCTGGAGCTCCATCTAGTGGACATTAGAAAAATAGCTAGCTATATTTCTCATATTACTATTATCCTCATGGTAAAAGTTAAATCCTATACTACAGCTAGAGAGAGTGTGTGTAATGTGTATTTGTAACAGCTGCTACTGAGGAAAGAGAGTGTATGAGTATTCGCTGCTGAGACGTCTCTGTTTTCTGTTTTCCCTCTTTCTTTTTCCCTTTGTGGTCCTGTGTGTTTTGCGCAACCAAACTCTGCCTGTTACCTGGATTATATTGTATATTGTATTCCCAGAAGTGAGGTTAGAAAATTTACACTGAACATTACATTCCTTGAATTGAGATTAGAAGATTTACACTGTAAATTGTGATTTGTAAATTGTGATTAGAGCATGGGGTCCGGAGGCTAAATTGTAGTGAAGGAGCATCCGGACCAGTTTCCCTATATAGATTCATGGCTGGTCCATATAGTTAATGTGCTGTTATGTAGAAACTGTTAGAGTGTCTCTGTAAATGTTAGAGTGTCTCTGTGTTTAGTTGTGACATTAGGGAAAGATTAGGGAAAGAAAGTTTTTTGTCCAGACATTAGGTCTTTATATTTCAGGATTGATTGGTGTATGCTTGAGACTGTACGTACATTGGTACAAAGTGGGTGTGTGTCCCTATCCACATTTCCATACCCCCGCGAGGGGATAGGCTGGGTTTGGACGAAGCGCAAGGACTGCATGTCTGTATGAGTCCTGGATTTGTAATTTCGCACCTCTGTAGATAAAGAGGTTTGATACTCTATCAGTAAAAGGTGAAGTTATTAACAAATCGCCCCTGTGTCCCCAAACAGTGAAAAACACCAGGTCTACTGATTGCAGGGAAAGGGACAGTTTAGAAAATGTTTAAAAAAGAAATCCAAGAAGGGGATAGATAATGAAAAAGGGGATTGAATCCGGCCCCAACCTCATAGCTTCTCCTCTAACCTTTAAAAATAAAGAGGAAAGGGACTGTTCCCTGTAAATAAAAGGAGAGTAGGGTTTACTGTATGTAGACTGTTGTATTGGTGTAGCAGTGAAGGAAGACAATTGCTTTGTTTAATGCATATCCAGTTT
Source organism: Ichthyophis bannanicus (assembly GCA_033557465.1). NCBI lineage: Eukaryota > Metazoa > Chordata > Amphibia > Gymnophiona > Ichthyophiidae > Ichthyophis > Ichthyophis bannanicus. Next base: position 51,236,082 of record CM066051.1, on the reverse strand, counting down.
CATTGCTATGTTTCATGCATGATCAGTGGTCAGGGAACCAGGTTTTTGGTCATGCCTCTCAGCGGTGAGTGGGGGGTGGTTGGAACTGCTGAGATGGTTTGCATAACTACAGAAAGATACTAGGAATGAAACCATTGAAATTGTTTGCATAGCTATAGAAAGATACTGGAAGATCAGGGAGGAGTTTCTTCTTCTAGCAGATGAATGGAGGCCCATTAGAGAGGACAAAAGGACAAATCACCTAGGAGTCTTTCTCCTAGCAAACAAATGGAAACCCATTAAAGAGGACAAAAAAACCCCAATTCACCTAGCCTCACCTAGCCTCCAAACAATCCTCTTGTCATCGAGTTTAATTGTAGAATTTTGAGCTTCTAAAGCCATGGGGGGTGTCTCCTTTGAGCATCCTCAGATGTCTGACCAGCATCTTGATTGTGTAAGGGTGGGATCAAACAAAGGCTGGTCAAATTACTATTAGCAAAGATGTATGGGGTGGGGAATATCTGTAAGGCAAAGCTCATGTGTAAGAGCTAGCCTGCAAACCATTTGTTACAGCCTATAAAAAGAGAGAGAAAAATCCTTATAAGATTATGAAGAAATAAAGACTTTTTTACTTTTTTAAGGTCCCTGTTTTTCCCAAGATGTTGTTAAAGCATGTTACTTTTCAGAACTACCCAGGGGGAGGGTTTAGTGAAATTTATCAAGAAAACCTTCTTATTCCAATCAGATAGGCTGCTAGCTGCTATACTTTAAAGACTAATAGTCTTGTGTTTAAATGTTTTAATCTACAGTAAATATTGTTTTTCTTTCATTGCTGGCTGTTCATTGCCAAGTGCCCCTGGATGCTAGATCAAACAAACAAGGCATGAAACTAAGGAAACTGTTTCTGTTTTCCTTTGACCTTCAAAGTAGAGGTTAAGAGCTCTGAATAAAAAGGGTAATCCAGCTTGAATTTTTATCTCTGGTACATATATTTGGTTTTGACTGCATATACAAAATTAAAAATTAAAAGGGATTTTATATACTGTGGCAAGCACCTCACAGAGGGTTTTCAGATCAGTTTGATGCCAGTCTCAGGTATTGTTAGGTTTTAAATTAAATGTGAAAAAGAATATTCTGCATTAAAAATATACAAGGAGAAGTGTTTGCATTCCAGATATCCCCCAACCTTTTCATGCAAAAGTATCAGTTTCATCATTTGAATGCCTGTTTTCTGAACTGTAAGATTTAAGGCAGCTCAGTGCTGATGACTGCTGAACAAGACAGTAACACCATAGGTGCCAATTACACCAGAAAATATGGAAATATTTGTAAAATTATTTAACTTGAGTTGATTGGACAAAACCAAATTTTGCATGTCAGCAATGATCCAGGAGAGGTTTGAGAAAAAGAATGAGAGAAAAGAAACAATACTAAGTTTTTAAACAATTGTTTGATATTCTTAGCAGCCTTGCCAAATAAGGATATATTAGTATGGTATAAAAACATGAAAGGGACCTATGTATGTGATTGGTGGAATGATGCAGGTGATGGGGGAGTGTTGTGAAGGATGAAGTGGGATATTAAGAAGAAGGACTTTGATGGACATTAAACTGATGAAGGTAATTTGAAGTGATGTATCTGGCTAATGAATATGTAAACAAAACAAAAAAAAAGAGATGAGCACTTTATTCAACTATGCCGTCTCCAGAATCTTCAATTTAGGAATTCATCTAAGCCACAACACATACTCAACAATTAGAAATAGACATCTGGAGACAGGCTGGGTGCACCTTGCACCCTGATGAGCTTGGAAAACCCACACTGGCCATGTGGTACTTCCAGATGCTTTTTGCCTCATTTTACCCCTGTAAGTCCTGGCCAGGCATGCATGGGCAAAAGAGGGATGATTTGATGACAAATTCTCACAAAAATTGGTATAATTCTAAAAAACCTGGCCAGAAATCGCAGAATATGTGTGTGCAACTTGTCTGATCTATAAACATGTAAAGATCAGTCAAGGGCATAATGGAATATTTCTTACCTGCAAAGGAATCTCCAGTGGTAAAGAGACAAAGAGTTGATCAAACTGAGAGACATAGTTGACACCATATGAGATAGTTATGATCTTAAGTAAATATGGATGAAATTAAGTTTATATCATTGTGAAATCTAATCCAGCATATTTAGTTTTTTTTTCATTCAATATTGGTGCTGCTTTTCTGAATAAGGCCTGGAGCCATGTCACCAATTGTAATCCAGAGAGTCCAGCAGAGGTAATTGGCCAGAGTCCAGATGGAACAGACCATCCCAAGAACTCAGAACTACCCACCGCTGAAATGTGTGAAGGAGTCTCTATCTGGATCAGTGTGTCACATTGAAAAAGGGCCAAGATATCTGCCTATGAGAATGAGAGGTTCAAATTTTGAGAGAAACAGAACTTAAACTTCAGAGAAAGGTGAAGCACACTGCGAGGTCCTGGGGAACTGCTGAGAGGCAGGACCACATTGTCTGAGAATGGGAAGAGGACTATTGGACTGACTGGGGGTTTTGGGGGGGCTTTTGTGAATGATTGTATTGTTATCCTTTTAATATTGTTTTCTTAGAAAGTAACTGAAATCTACAAGCCATTTCGGCTTCAGCAATTGCAATACCCACACCAGCTCAAGTTTTGCTGTACTATTCTCAGAGCTTTCTTTATCACATTATTAAGCACTGCTGCTTTTGATACACTTTCATGTTATGTGTTTTCAATATTATTGAGTTGCTGCAAGAAAATGATGTTACAATGTACGTATGTTGTCTCTAGGGAACAGTACCAGAAGCTGCTTTTCTGATGCCTCCTATCTGTCTCAAATGGTTGTTGTCCATTGCCCTTAGTGGGATTACCTTTGCCCCATTCACAAGAAAAGAAAAAGAAAAATTGGAGAATGAAGGGAAATTGGCTGATAGGTATGTCTAGTATGGCTGCATCGGAAAAAAACATGTGGGCTAAGAAAATGAGTACCCAGAGCCCAGCACAACAAGAGTAAAGCCAGGGGGAACCATACTCTGAACAGAAGTGCACAGAGAATGGACCCAGCTAAGAAACAGGTCAGGCCTGAAAGTGCACAGAAAATGGACCCAGCTAAGAAAAGACATGCCAGGCCTGAACAGATTGAACAGGCCTGAGCAAGCTGGGCAAGCCTGGACAAGTTAAACAGGCCAAACAAAGCTGGTGATACAAAGTGCTCATGAGCCCTGAAGACTACAGTGTCAGTGATTAATGAAACAAAGGGGATGGCAGGGTGTAGCCAGAATGACTCAACACTAGCAAGAATAAAAGCCATTAATATGTTAATAAGGGTGGATCCCAAAGGAAAGAGGCCTCTGCAGGCCCTGCAACCTTTTACAGACAGTACAGCAACTTTTGCACACGGAACAAAAAACTTTTGTGCAGGAGTTGCTACAGAGGGTATAGGGTATGTGTTGTTTTAAACTCACTGACACAAGTGTTTCCATTGAACACTCTATCCAAGACCTACGTGATCTAGTTAATCATATTACTGACCCGTCCATGGGTCCTGGGTGGTTTATGAAGTGGTTCAGTTGGCTAGGGGGACTAAAAATCCTAGTGGTAGGGGTTCTTTTTATTTTACTGCTATGTGCCATTCTGCCATGTTGTATCCCCATTCTTTACCACTTCATTACCACCACCCTTGATACCCTGGTAGAACGCAAGGCTGCTACCACTGTCATGGCCCTGACCCAATACACCCCTCTGCGGCTTGCCTCCAGTAATACTGCCCTCTACCGCCCCTAGCGGTTGAGGTCTCACTTAAAAAGGGGGGAGTGAGGCAGCCATGAGGTTTAGCTGTGGGTAACCCTTCCCCCAAGCCATGAGGTTTTACATAGTGATCAGCTTGCTAAGAGAAGACATAAAGGTTTCAGTAGGCACCCTTCCCCCCTCCAGGCCTGAGCACAATACCCCCTTGCCCAGAAATCAGCAGACCAGAGCATACCGGTTTGGACAGGTCACCCAGGTACCTTCCCCAGGGGCTGCTGATTGGTGGACAGGAAATACCTGAGACGAATGAGATTGTAGAATGAGTTTAAAAATGTACTGTATATAAGACAATGTAGGACGTCCTTCGGGGCTCAGATTTTTGTGGAGGGTACCGGCTCTCTGTCTGGGCCTGTGTGCACATTAAAAGATCCTGTTTGCATTCCAGCCTGTCTGTGTGCTTCCTTTTGTGGGTGAGTGAGAGAATGAGAGCATTTTCAGCTGCGTGGTTGCAACAGCAAGAATGGGTGAGTGTAGTACAAATGAATTAAAAATTGACTATTGATCATGTCTCTCAACAGTAAGTAAGGGGTAAAAGAAACTGTTGAAACAGGGGTAGTTGAAACTGTTCACATAACTACAGAGATGCTGGAAGACCAGAGAGGGAGGCAATTCTCTTAACAAATGTAGATCAATTGAGGAGAGAATTCCCTTAACAAGTGTAGATCAATTGAGGAAACCATTCTAGTTACATAACAATGTAAACAAGATACACATCAATTGTAATTATGGAGTTCTGAACTTCCGAAGCCATGGGGGGTGGGGGAGGCATGTCCTTTGAACATTGTCAGGCACCTGGCCAGTGTCCTGGCTGTGTTTGAAGTATAACTGCCCCTATATGTCGCCTGGTGAAAGATAGCTAGTTGTCTGCGCAACAGCTGGTTTTTTGCAACAGGATAAAAGGGATGCCTGTTTCAGCTAGAGAGAGAAGCTACCAAGGGATCTCATCTAGGGACGGCCGCGTCACCTAGAGAAACTCCTGATTGAGAAGTCTCTCTTGTCTGGTTGAATCAGGGATCCATTCAATCGAAGTGTGACCGGAGATGAAGTTCAGAACTCTTTCGGTGAAGTATTATTCTTCTGTAATTAGCTTTCTAGTTATCATTTTCTTCTGTAATTAAGTGCTTTTAGTTATCATTATTCTAATAGCTTTCTAGGTATCTTTTAAACTAATAATAGGTAGATAAATGAATTACTTGCCTTTCTAAATAAGTATGAATTAAGGAGTCAAATAAGTGAACTTCAAGTTATCCCTGCTTTGTTTTATAAATAAAGTGCTTGTCTTTATTGCAAGGTGTGTTAGCCTTTGTCATAGCAAGACAGTGAGTGAAAGAGGAACTGAAGGGGGAGGGGTATTAGAAAGAGAGAGAGAGACTGGTTGAATCCTGGGGGGAGGAGGGGGGTCATATGAGGGAGAGGGAGATTGAGGGAAGGCTGGTGGTGACTGTGGTGATTATGAGGGAGAGAAACACACACATGCACATACACCCATCCCCGACACTCCTCGTGACACACACATGCACAAACACATGGTTTGCAGCTTGTCATGCTGTGAGGGCTTGTGTGCATCAGTGATGCTGAGGGCTAAGCTATCAGTAGTTTAACTACTGGCAGGGTCTGCCAAGATGGACAGGTCTCAGCTGAGATGCCAGACCAAGACAAACCACCCATCTGGGCAGCAGCAGAATGGGATAGTGTTGGCAGCAGAGGATCACATTTCTGTGACAATGGCAACAGCACTAAACTTAAACTGCATGGAAGAAAGGCCCGGCAATCTACTTCTGTATCTTGCCACGAAAACCCAATGGATAGTCACTTTTGCATTGATCAAGAAGCAACAGTTCGAACGGAATAAAAGGAGAAACAGAATAGTTTAAAATCAGAAAAGGTGTACAACAAGGCTGCATACTTTCCTCCTACCTATTTAATTTATATGAAGAACAAATCAATTGAGAAGCAGGATTGTATGAAGACAACAAAGGTGTGTAGATTGGTGGAAGACTCATTAACAACCTTTGCTATACTGATGATACCACATTACTGGCTGAAAGTGAAGATGATCTGAAACATTTGCTTCTCACAATCAAAGAACATAGTCTCAAAATGGGCCTGCACCTTAAAGTACAGAAGACAAAGATCATGACAACTGGCAAAATCAATAAGCTCATTGTTGATGGAGGAGAAATTGAAATAGTGGACAACTTTAACCTACTTGGAACAACTATCAATAAAGAAGCAACAAGCAGTCAAGAAATCTGACGACACATTGCTCTTGGTAGAATGGCTATGAAGAACCTAGACAAGATTCTCAAGAGCAGAGATGTCTCTCTCCATACAAATATTCAACTTATTCAAGCCATGGTATTTTCAATAACATCATATGGATGTGAAAGCTGGACAGTGTGAAAGATAGACAGGAAGAAAATTGATGCTTTGAATTATGGTGCTGGCGACAAATATTGTGTATACCATGGACTGCCCGAAGAACAAACCAGTCGGTACTAGAGGAGATCAAACCTAAGCTTTCTTTAGAAGCTCAGATGACAAGACTTCAACTTTCATACTTTGGACACATCATGCGAAGAGAGAGATCATTAGAGAAAGACATCATGCTTGGCAAGGTCAATGCAAAAGAGGAAGGCCAGCAATGAGATGGATCGATACAATGACAGCAGCTATGGGTGCCAGTCTTTCAACAATGAGCTGCCTGACTGAAGACTGAACACAATTTAGGATAGCTATCCAGAGGGTCGCCATGAGTTGACACTCAACGGCACTTAACAACAACATACCCACATGCACTCATTTAGCCCCTGATATTCCCCATGACACACACATGTAGCCCCCAATACTCCCCATGACACACATATACGCACCCCTCAACACACACATGCACACACATGCAGCCCCGACACGTCCTATGAGACACACATATGAATCCCCCACATGCCTGATTCAGAAATGGGGGAAATATACCATTGTGTCATACTACATTCCAGCCCCAAATGGCTTGGATGCACAGATCTTTTAACCATACCATCCACACTGGGTGGGAAAGAGCAGCAATGGCCCAGAAAAGCGGACAGAACCTGAAGGAACAAATTTGATTCAAAGCTCACTAATACAGACCAGCTCTCATTAAGGCCAGCTGGATCAGGCACAAAACCTTAAAGTGAATTTAGTATTCTTTGGGCAGCCCATGTAAGATTTTGTTGTCTTACTGATTCCCCCCTCTTCCTACCCCAGGATGCAATCTGTCCCAGTGGGAAAAGCTGAATATAATAAACCTGTGGCATTTCTACATGAATGGCATGCAGTGTCCCAGGCCTTCTGGTGCCAAGGCTTGCACCACTGCACAAACTGCCCCTGCATATGGTGGAGGAGACACACCACCCTTCATTCCAAAAATACTGCAAGAATTACATTCTTCATTTCATGCTGTAGTGACTGGCTGAACCACTCCTAGTTTTACTTCCATTGAATGCCCCTGAAAAGTATGTTTGGATGCAATAGAAGTAACACCAGGACTGTTTCAGCCTGTCCCTGATGACCTGGAGTCATCTGATCTTCCTATATTGTAGTGGCAGCTTGTATCTAACACCACTTTCCAAGATATTTTACTCCTTGCAAGAAAGGGCAGCACACATCTTCACCGAACTGCAGGACTACAAGAGGTCTCCAAGAATATCCACTCAGCTCTATAACTTCCATGTTTTTCACATTTAAGGTCAACGCATTGGTGGTTAACTTTCTTACGAAAGATGGTCATTAGTCACTCTGAATCTCTGGATTCAACAGTAGTTGGATGCTATTTCTGTATGGCATGTCATGGATTACCAATTCCCTCAGCGTTTCATGGCGAAGGCGTCTACTATTGCTTGTGATGTTGGGCAACTCATTTCATCGCCCGGTATCTGAAGAGCCCATTTAGACTGTAAGGTGTTTTGGGTTAGAGACTTATGATGCCATGTAGGTTCGCTCATGCTATAGCAAGTGATAACTAAGAAAGTTTCCTGGATCTCAGTACTCTCACAGATCCATTGAACAGCAGGGTCTAGAAAGCAGATGCCCATAAACTGGGCACTCCGTCCATCCTCTAGCTCTGACCAGTTCACGGGCTCCCACTTTATAGATCAGAGCAAAGCAAAGCTATTCTTAGGCCACTCCTGGATTTCTGACCACTCCTTTCTGGTACCCACAGCACAGAATTTGCGTGCAAAAAGCAGTGACTATGAATCCCACAATGCATTGGGGATGTAAGTACACAAAGCAGGACTGGCCATACAAGAATCCTCCTGGAACTCCGTCGCTTGGCAGCTCCTATCCTGGTTGCCAACCATGTCAATGTGACAAGATTGATCTGGATCTGGTTTTGGGCCATGGTGCGGAAGGAATCAGAGAGACACCAAAACAGACCCATTATAAAAGAGTGAGATTTTTCAGATGATACATCCAGGGTATAAATCTAGAAAGATTTAAGAGGTATAAATTCTGCCCAAGAAGCCCCTCTAGTGCAAAGGACCCAGAGGAGAAGAGGGCCAACTGGCAGGTGCTCTTGGATTCACTCCACTGGTGCCTTTTCCAAATTGATGCTTGGGAGGGCTGTAAGTTGAACTTCGCTTGCAAGCCATAAATAAAAAGCATGCTAGAATGATATTCTCTTTTCTTTAGAGCCTCTGAAAGGGTACAGACAGAGAAGCGGTTCAATGTGTAAATCGTCTGAGCTGAAAATTGCTCTCCTCTCTGTGACGGAGTAAACACACAGGATTCGTTGTATGTTGCTTGTGTCACCTTGGGCTAGCTGCAATCTGTTTCCATCCTATCCAGGGCTTCTCTTTGCCTATACCCACCTTTTTGGTCTGTCTGATCCTCTGTCCTAGCTAAGAAATGGCGTTCCTTTCTGATTTCCCTATATTTTAATGCGGTATATTGAATAACCATAACCATAGCCGTAGCCGTACGTCCTGGACTTGTAGGTGCAGGGAAAGGGATGGGATAGCGGGAGGCGGCGCACCAGAAGATTTATTCAGATTTCTTCCTACTGATTGTATCACTTGACTTTTTTCCTCTTAGACTTACCTATCATGGAAGCAGTGATCGGGACCTGCTGCATTTTCGCTGAAGCTCTAATGAGTGCGAGAAGGGGCTCAGAGAGTGAGAGAGTCTTTGAAAGAGTGTATCATATTCCTAATGGTTGAGAGAAGGGGTTCAGAGAGTGTGAGAGTGAGACAACCGTCAAATGAATGAGAGAAGGGGCTGAGATAGTGTGAGAATGAGAGAGCCTTCAAATAAGTATGATGCATGTCTAATGAGCAAGAGAAGAGGTTAAGAGAGTGTGAGGGTCCTTCAAATGAGTGTGACACACTCCTAATTATTGAGAGAAGGAGTTCGGAGAATGTGAGAGTGAGCGAGCCTTCAATTGAGTGTGACGCATTCCGTATGAGTGAGAGAAGGGGCTCTGTGAGAGTGAGCAAGCCTTCAAATCAGTATGGGACACTACTAATGAGCGAGAGAAGAGGCTCAGGAAGTGTGAGAGCGAAAAATCCTTCAATTGTTACATCTGCAGTTTAGTATTGGCTTGGCTTCTTTACCGCGGCTGTCTTATGCTACGTTTGGATCTCTGGAGCTCTGTGCTGGTACTGAAAGCGCTCGAGAATGTTTTGTAAATTAAAGTTGTTAAAACACAAGAGGATTGTGGAAAATTGCAAGAGGATCTTGCTAAATTGGAAGACTGGACGTCCAAATGGCAGATAAAATTAAATATGGACACGTGTGCAAAGTTATGCACCTAGGAAAGAACAACCCAAACTATGGTTATATGATGTGAGATTCCACATTAGGAACCATCACCCAGGAAAAAGATTTAGGCGTCATTGTGGATAACATGTTAAAACCCTCCGCCCAGTGTGCAGCGGCGGCCAAGAGAGCAAATAGAATGCTAGGTATCATAAGGAAAGGAATGGAAAATAAAACAAAGGATATTATAATGCCTCTGTATCGGTGCATGGTGCGACCGCATCTTGAATATTGTGTGCAATGCTAGTCACCATATCTTAAAAAGGAGATAGCGGAATTAGAAAATGTACAGAGAAGAGCCACCAACATGGTAAAAGGGATAGAAGGATACTCCTATGAGAATAAGTTCTTCAACTTGGAAAAGAGAAGACTGAGGGGAGATATGATAGAGGTCTAAAAATTAATGATGGAGCAGAACGGGTAAACGTAGATTGGTTGTTTATGCCATGGAAAAGTAGAAAGACTAGGGGACATGCAATGAAGCTACAGGGTAACCCATTTAAGACTAATAAGAGAAAATATTTTTTCACTCAACGTATAATCAAATTCTGGAATTCGTTACCAGAGGATGTAGTAAAAGCTGTTAGTGTAGCTGGGTTTAAAAAAGGTTTGGACAAGTTCCTGGAGGAAAGATCCATGAACTATTATTTAAAAGGATCTGGCAATCCACTGCTTACTCCAGGACAAGCAGTGTGGAATGTTTGTACCTTTTTGGGAACCTGCCAGACAGTGGTGGGATTCAAAAATCCTAGGAACCCGTTCTATATCAGGTCAGGACGAGTGGGCTGCAGCACCCGACCTCTCCGCCCAGCAGTATAGTAATGGCATCGGGAACAATCGCGGCATTGTGAAAAGAACATGATGACCATCAAAATACTGTCGGGGCCGGTGCCCCAACAGATAGTGAATCCCTGGTGGTCTAGTGGCCCATTGAACCCCCCCACCCCCCTCCCAACTAAAAAACAAAATAGACCTGGTGATCTAGTGGCCCATGAAACACCTCGGTACCTTTCAAAATGTGTGGGAACGCTGCCTACACATCCCTGCTCGGGATGCACTGCGTGGAGCCAGGTGCGGCCATTTCTGTAGATGGCAGATTACAAGCGGGGGTGCCTAGGCAGCGCTCCTGCTCATTTCAAAAGATATCGGGGTGGTTCAGGAGTCACTGAGTCACCAGGTCTCTTTTGTTTTATAGTCGGGAGTGGGGTGGGGGCTCAAGGGGCCACTAGGTCACCAGGCTTATCTTCTTTTGAAGGAAGGGAGGAAGGAGGGGTCTGGGCTGCTAGGTCACCAGGAATTCACTATCTATCGGGGCACCGGCCCCCGACAGTATTTTGATAGCATTGGGGACTTTCCCAACGCTGCAATTGTCTCCTGATGCCATCAAAATACTGTTGGGTGGGGGGGATCAGGGCCGCTGGGGGAAGTGGTTTGGCGAACTTGGGAAATTTTAGGGACGATTTCAGGCGAAGCTGTGCGAACCGGCTGAATCCCACCACTGCTGCCAGGTATTTGTGACCTGGATTGGCCACTGTTGGAAACAGGATTGTGGGCTTGATGGGCCTTGGTCTGACCCAGTGTGGCATTTATTTATGTTCTTATGTAATGGAGCTGCAGTAATTTTGTTCTGAAGTTACCATCTCAGAGCCTCATACAGTCTCCTGCTTTTCTAGATCCCTCTTTCCTCTGGGAATAATCTATTTCTTGTACCTGACTTACACCTTGAAAATATTTGAATGTTTCTATCATTCCTCCCCCCCACTTTCCTTTAGGTCCTTCAGTCTCATCTCACAACCCTTTTGGTGCAGACCTCATCCTTTTTTGGATACTTTTCTCAGGACTGTCTTCAGCCTGCCTAGCATTTTGGAGGTACGGCCTCCAGAACTGAAAATCAAGAGCTAGCCGAGGTTGGGGGTTTTATTTAGTGGCAAGGGTTTTTTTGGGTTGTTTTAAGTGGACACTGCAGGTTCATTTGTGCCAGATTAGAAGCCCAGGATATCTGAGCAGCTGCCAGTTAACCCAGTCAGGTATTTGGCGCGACTGCCTCTCTCTCGCTGCACTCTGTGCACCCTCTGGAAGAGTAGACTGACATCACAGTACAGGCTGTTCACATGCTGCCTGCTTCACGACGTAAGAAGCCCCCTCCCACCCCATTTTCCCTCTTCTTGTCTGCAGCTGTTTGTTTAGCTGTCCTCAAACGTTTTTATATGTTTTTAAGAGTTTTTAATTAGCCCTGAGGGTTAAGGATGATACATCGGTGGCCTTGTTGAAGTTCTGAGTTTGTATCACTTCCCATGAGTCCTTCCAGTGTGGGCGCAGTGCTGAGTGGACCAGCGTCATCCCTACGTCAGCACTGAGTTTCAATGTTGTTTATGTTTCCTAGTGCCCCCCCCCTGACATTGCCTTGTCTCGCTTCCCCCTCCCGGCCCTGGGGTTCGGTGCAGCCTTCCACAGCATCCTGTAAAGTGGGGCAGGATGGTGGGGCAGGAGGTAGGCCTTCTGAGCAACCTCTCCAGTCCATTTTAGATGCTCTTGGTAGCAGAGAGAAAGAGAGGCAAGGTCTACAGCAGAATACAGTAGCAGAAATAAGAACAGAACAACAGTAACATACTAAGAAAATTAAATAATTCTGACCATCAAATATTTTGTAAGAACAGTGAATTAGCCACAAGCTCCAGTTTAATAATAATAATAATGATAAATCCATAATGACAAATTTGAGTCAGCATTGACTCAGCAGCATACGACACACTCATTATCCATTTCCACAAATTAAAAACCCTTAAAAACAAACATATAAAAACGTTTGAGGACAGCCAAACAAACAGAGCAGCATCAAATAATTCTGTATCATAGTCGAGTCTCATAGAAGTGATCATGTACCCAGCATATTTCGGCTTTTCTTTGTGTTGTTTATGGTTATCTACATTTGCTATACCACCCTTCATCAATAACACCAAAGCGGTTTACAGTCCATTAATAAGACAAACAACGAAATAAAAAGAAATACAAGACATAACGTTACAATTTTGATTGGGGAGAGAGCCCCCGAAATTAAAGTAGTGAAAGTATTCATAATATTCATACTCTGTCACCAGTTATAGTCCTCTACCATAATATATAGTATTAACCAGAAAGATAGATACCGAGGGAGCCCCACCTAGAAGACCTTATGAGCCAAGATCAAGATTTTATATCTTATTCTAGAATAAACGTGCAACCAGTGAGGGTCTTTTAAAAGTGGAGTGACATGATCGCATCTCTTAGAATGGGTTACTCGTTCGCCTGCCTCAGGGAACTTGGTGAAATGGTTCATCTTGAATGGGATAATTGGAAACAAAAGTCTGATGATCATTCCAAAACCAGGTAAAAAGACCTAAGACGGAACCCGAAGAAAAAAATGGGGAAGAAAACGAAGAAAGGAAAAGGAGAGAGGGGGGCGGCAGGGAGGATGAAGGAAAGGGGAAAGAAAGGCTAATAAAAAAGGCTAAAAATGAAAAATAATCAAAAAAATTATATAAAAAATAAAAAAGGTAAAAAAAGTTTTAAACAAAATAAAAATAGATTTTGTCCCCAGTATATAAACTTCAGTGGAATCACAGGCTATGTCCTCATTTACCATTGGGCTATTGCTCTTAACTATCCTTTACGCTGTTCTTACAAAATATGTGATGGTCATTATTAATATTATTGATTTATTATTTATTTCTTCCTCTCTTCTTTCTCATCGCTGTATTTTGCAGTAGACTTTGCGCAGTTGCCAAGTGACCCAGTTCCAGCAGTGAGATTTGAGCCCAGTCCTGGATTTCTGACAATCTCATCCAGTTGCCTTATGGGACCTGCGGCCCTGATACCAATGGGTAAAATCAGGGACTAGAAAAATCATACTGCACTGCAATGCAAATTTAAAACCAGAACGGGAACAAAATCTCATTCTTGGAACTGGGTCACTTGGCAACTCTGAGTTGGCCTCTCTTTGTGTCTGCACTAGGGCGATGTCTTTCTTGCTAAGCGCGGCTGCTTTGTGTCCGCAGTTTGTGCGTGCCACGGCGGCCCGGGATGCCGGTTGCATTATTGCTAGTAAAGACTGGCGGAGGATTCTGGGAGCAGCTATCGAAAGCCCTCTGATGGTCTCAGATTCTATTCCTTTCTAACTTTTATCTGTCTAAAGCTTTGGAAAGAGTCTGCCGCTTACTGCTTCCGCACTTCCCAGTATGTTAGAGGCCTCATCACAAAGCCTGATTAGCCATCACAGTGAAACGTAAGAGGCATGAGTACAGCACTGATGCCTCAAAAGTCGATCTCTACTGGGCATCTCTCAGCAGGACACGTAAAGTGTGAAAACAGCACAAACAGCTGAGAGTAAACTCAGGAAAGGAGGCGGGATATTTTCCTAAACACTCTGCCACGTCTCCCATTCCTCTTGCTCTCCTGTGCTCCTTTCTCCCTTTTATCTCCTCCCCAGAAGTACATAAAAGCTGCCCTTCAGTGCTTCTCCTCCCTATCACCTCTCTCCTTCCCCCCTGTCTCCATTTCCTTCTTCGCCATCTTTGTCTCAGCTTTCTCTCCGGAGAGCCATTACCTTCCCTGCTTCTCTTTCCCCTCTTCCTCCAGTCTGCCTTCTGGTTTTCCTCACTTTTCTCTCTAATACCCCTTCTCCTTACCCCATTCTGTCGTCCCTCTCTCTCCCCCCTCCTTGTTTTCTCCCCACGCCTCTCCTTTCTCTCTCTCTCCTCACTCCCTTTGCCGCCACCTCATCTCTCTGCTCTGTTCTCCCTTCTCTATTCCATTCCTTTGCTTTTTCGGTCCCATCCCTCTCACTCCTTCGTCCCTCTCTGCCCTTACCTTGTTTCTTATATCTCCTTTGCCCCATCCAGTTTCCCCTCTTGTCCTCTTCTCTCTCTGGGTCCACCCTCTCTCTCCTCTCCTTCTCCCTTTTCTCCTCTCGGCCTCCACCCTGTCTTACATCTGTCCTGTCCCTCTCTTTGTGTCTGGAATAGGAAATGCTGGGCTCTTCCCCACCCTCCTCCCCAAATGGATCAATTTCTCACCTAATTTGCTGCATTAACGGAATCTGAAAGAGCCCTGCCATCTTCCTTAAATGTTCCTGGACGGCTTTTTATCTTTTCAATAAGATGTGATTTTTATTCTGCTTGGATAGGGAAGTATTAAATTATTCACCAGACATTAACTTGTATCATTTCTACTGTTATTCTCAATCTTCTCTCACCAAGATTAAGAGTCATTTCCATCCGCCTCCCCTCCTTTAAATCAAGGTTCGGCTTCATACAGTGGGGAGAGTTGGAGGGGAGGGACAGGATTAGGAGGAGAATCATACCCCATGGTGGGGGGGCTCAATACTAGGGGAGGGGGAGGCTGTGTGCTGCAGGAGAACGAGAGACAATGGGGGTAGAGGAGGAAGGAAAGTAATATGGGGAGAGGGGGGAGCTAAGTGTTGGATAGGGCTGGCAGTGCTCCCTGGGGATTGGCACGTGGGGAGGAAGGAGAGAGGGAAGAGTCGCTGGAGGGGTGAGGGAGAACATCATAAACCGAGGAGGGGAGCTGTGCACTACATGAATGGGGAGAAAAATGCAGTGCTAGGGTGTGGGTTGGGTGCTGGGGTGGGGTGGGGGATAGAAGCCCTCCTGGGTTGGGGTTGGTGGTAGTGTTGTGCTGGAAGACGATATACAGCTTTTGGGCGAGTGGGGGGGGGGGAGGCGAGGGAGAGAGGAGAGGTAGTGTGTAAAGACTGATTAAAGCTCCACTCCAGCACCTGAGACCCCAGGGGATCCACAGTGTTGCTAAGTCCCTGGCCATGGGTGCTCTGGTCCAGCCTTTCCCAAGGGGTGGGGTGAGGGGGCCCTCCCCTTACTCACATGCTAGACTTCAGCAAAGCAGTTACAACTCTGGACTGGTTGCAGAAAGAATGAGAGCCTGGCCGGACCCATGGCAGACAGGGGACGTTATCGAGTGCAGTACGTCCGGGGTTTGTCGAAAACCAAAAGCCTGGGGAAAGCAGCGTGCGCTGTACTGCTGGTTCTGCCATAGCAGTTGGACTGGGCAGACTGGTTGACTCTATCGGTCTTTATCCGCCATCAGCAATTGGTTTATTATCAAAGAGATAGCGACATAGAAGACAGAGACTCGGACGGGCCTGTAGGAGCAGGGCTGTGCACAGATGCAAAGAGCTAAGAGAGATCAGGCTGCATTAATGTTAGGAGCAGAGCCGGCCTCAGGACTGCTGCCCTAGGAAAACATTAAGGGCCCGATATTCGAAGGACGTTTACACGGCTTACAGCCGAGTAAACCATGTAAGTGCCTTAGATGGGGCTACGCAACGACACATAGACGGGTAGTGCCGTTGAATACCCCCATCTATGTCCCCTACGCGCTCCGATGCTATCCGGCTGGCATCGCAATGTGTCGGGGGCGTTCCGGGGCAGAACGGAGGCATGAGATAACCAGCAGCAGAGATATTGCATGCTGTCCGTTTAGTGCTCCGTGCTTAACAGATGGGCGAGGAAACCCTTTGCCTATCTTTACAGTGTGGCACTCACCGGGCTGCAAGCAGTATCGCTGCTACCCACTTAGCTTTGGCAGCTTCCAGGCTGTGCGGAAATACCCGATATTCAATGCCAAGGCCGCATATAACCACGGCATTGAATATCCGGGTTTAAGGGTCAGCGGGCAGGGCTATGCGCTGACACGGCGCATAGCCTGCCCAGAAGAATATCGGGCCCAAAGTCTTTAACCTCTCCCCCCCTTTCGGCTGTCAGGATCTATTGTTTAGCTTTGAATGCCCTTCTCTTTGTCGACCCTCAGAAGTTGTCGTCCTAGGCGACTGCCTAATGTGTCTAATGGTTGGCCGGCCCTAGTTAGGAGATGCCCTCATAACATAGGGGAGCCTCGATAACTGGGGAGCACTATAAACAAATAGGCTTTAAAAGAGGGGCAACTCCATTCAGCTCTGAGGTTCCAGGGGACAGGAGCAGAGCAAATGAAAGATCATTGATATATTATCTCCATGTACAACCAAGTTTACTGTTCACTGTAAGCTGCCTTGATCATCTGAAAGGCCGTGTAAAAGAAATGTTCATTAAAGAACAATAAAATAAATAAATAATGCCATTGTACGTTGCAGCCATCAGCTTGAGGGTGTAGAGGGCCGTGGAACTGAAATGCTTTTTAACAGAGCATAGACTGCAGAGAGTGAGGAAGGAGGTTTTAATTCACGAGGAGAAACTTAGCGGGTTGCCAAAAGTATTGCCCAAAATTGTTTAATAGGTGAGTGTAATGTAACCCTCTAGAAACGGAGCAAGTGTGGGTTGACTGGAACGGTCAATGATCCACACGGCTTCTCTTATAGAGCGATTCGCTGTTGGCTGAGGCTGGCAGCTGTAAGACATGCGTTACGCTGAATTAGGTCCGGGGATGAGTAGTCATTTTTACAAAAGAGGTGAACACACCGAAGTCCTAGATTGGACAAATGGGAGATGAGAAGTTGATGCTTAACAAGGTCAAAAGCCACAAATAGATTGAGTGAGACTATTATGGCGATCTGTCCCAAGTCTAAGTGACCGTGGAGCTCACTGATTGCTGTGATGATAGTTTCTGTAATCCTGATGGATGAGAAGGTAGGTTGTTGCATTCTCTACGAAGTTGTTCAGTTTTCTACTAATTTTGAAAGATAATGTAGGTTTGAGATTGGGCTGTAATTTCCTAAAGTAGATTGATCGAAGGCGGCCTTTTTGAGTTTAGGAAAAATTAGAGTCTTGGAACCAGCCTCTCTTATAAGCTGTTTTAGCTGAAAGACCCTATGTCTTATCAGTGTTTCTTATCAGTTTGTCTGAAGGGATTTTAAACTTCAAAAAGCAGAGGCCAACTCCATTCCTATTATTGCGGAAATCCATGTGTCACAGAGACAGGTGTGCATAGCAGCCTGGCCCATCGGTTTCCCTGTATATGATAGAAGCTTATACACTGGGTATGGTGGTTGCACTGTTCTCCATCTCTCCCATTTCCCCTTACGCTCTTTCTTTACGGAGGACAAAGTTGTGGTGTCTATTTGCACTGGCTCTCCAGTGTATATATCTGCACCTCTCCAAGATGGATGGGGGGGGGGGGAGGAGGAAACTCTCATAATCCCTGTCCCCAATTGAATATGAACCTGAGCCCAGAGCTGGTCCAACCATTAGGCAAACCAGGCCATCATCTACGGCAGCGGCTTTTGGGATTGGGGGAGTAAAGAGCAGGTCATTCAAAGCTAAAGAATAGATTCAGACAGATGGGGGGAGAGGGGGATAAGGCTTAATGTTTGACTAGGACAGCAACTCTGGTGCCAGCCCTGCCTGAACTCATGGTGGCCCTCCAGCGAGAACCATCTGTGTTCATATGCCAAAGTCTGTGCAGGACGCAGCCCCCGCTCATGGGATTGTCCCACCCAGCACCCGGCATGAATCTCAGCAGGGCTTCTGCAGCCATACCCTGGAGTGGAGGAGTGGCCTAGTGGTTGGGGCAAGGTACTTCAGGCCGGAAGGTTGGGGGTTCAAATTCCACTAGAGGACAGCAACCTTGGGCCAGAAGGACTGGGGTTTCTAGTCCCACAGATGCTCCTTGTGGTCTTGGGCAAGCCACTTAACCCTCCATAGCCCATGTTCCCTGTAAAATAGTTATCTCCAAGTTATAATGCCCTGTTCAATGTAATTTCAGTTTGTTCAATGTAAACCGCATTGATGCAGAATAGCACGGTATATAAGAGAATGTAAATAAATAAATAAATACCACAAGCCTGTCCTTCCCAGTGGCCAACCTGCCTACCATCCTCATTAAACATGGACTCATGCTACCACGTAGCTCTGTGCATGGCCCTCGTGGGACCCTCCCAGTGTTGTAAATTGCATCCTATGACCCCCACTGCAGGGAATGGCAAAGGTGCATTAGGAGATACCCCCCCCCCCTGCAAACTTGGCACCTTCACAACTGGTTCAGCTCAACCCAGTCTGGTGCATTGTTGGTCTCACAGGAGCAGGGTGCTGTCCCCCACCCATGCTGCTCCCCTAGTCTCCCCAAGCCTTGGGGTGGAGGGAAAGGAGAGCACTGCACTTCCCAGCTGCAGCTGCTCCTCTAGGGTGATACCTGGCTCAGAAAGTTGCCATCTGCTCATTAGCAGCCCGAAGCATAAGCTCTTCACATCTTAGTGCTAAAAGAGCTGCGGCCTGAAGAGCTGGAAACATGGTCTCATCTCCCACCCTGCAGAGTGCACCAGCATTAGCTCCCCTCCTCTGCTCCCCCATCAGCAAGAGCTCTCAGGTCTCAAGAAGCTACACAGACTTCAAGTACTTAGATAGGGAGACATGCAGATGGTCAATGCACTTCATTCCTATCCTGAGCTCTCAGCGCCAATACACAGGGGCACTGAGAGCCAGCACGGACCCTAGGGCAGACAACCTTTCTGGGACCCTTTTACCACCAGTCTCCCATTGGGCCCAGGTTTTGAAAAATGAAACAGTGTGGTGATGCACCTTGCAGCGCCTATGTGCGCTCTAGGCCAGCTGTGTCCTGTCCCCTCCAACAATTCCTATCGGAAGGGACGGGGCACAGATGGCCTACAGCGCCCATGACTGCTGTAAGACAAGTGGAGGCCAGGCCTCTTCTGAGACTCATAGGCCCTAAGGTCATGGACCCTCCTGACCTCCCCCTCTTGTCAGGTTTGTCCACACACAACACTGTACCAAAGCACCTCACTCCTTTCCTGTAGTGTCCCCGTTTCCTGCTCCAGCACTGAACCTCTACACATGCCCCATGCCCAGCTCTGTCAGTGTTACATTGCCTACAAAGACAAGGAGCTTTATAGAGAGTGAGCGGGAGTTTCTTCGAGGTGGAAACTGCGGTACACCCGGTCCCTTGGAGGATAGGAGCTGTGTGCCCACCCTTCCTGCCTGCAGACTCAGCCCACAAGTGGGACACACACATAATCCAGTTTTGTCTCCTCCTGTTGTCAAACCCTCTAACCCAAGCCAAGCAACCCGGTGCACCTCACAAAAATCATATCTGAATCTTTGTTCCTGCAAACTAGAGCCTGGCTAAGGGACCGTTCAACCCCCCTCCTCCAGTATATACACACACAACTCTCTTCTGCTTGCGAGTAGATTACTCAGCTAATTATAATTTTAATCTGCACTTGTTCCTGCGCTGGACGAGTTTGCGAGAGGTCTCTAATTGAACCAAGAGGTTACTTGTGCGGAGGCTTCATTATGAAGAGAAGCACTAATGTAGAAAGAGCGTCCAATTAATTTCCTACGCCGGGCGGTGGACTCGGGGGGCTTGGGGGGCTCGGGAGCCCTTTGTCGTACAGATAAACAGATCTGCCTGTTTGTACATCTACCCTCTTCCCATCCCTGAGCCCCGACCCTGATCAGAACCTCGAACTGCAACGTGTCCTGGGCTTCAACGATAAGGCGAGAAACCAAACCGAGATAGATAAATGCAGTTTTCTCGCCCAATGGCCAGATCCAAGGATGGGAGCCTGGACGGCCAGTTCGGTGTTTTGGGTTTACTCATGTGTGAGGTTCTCTTATCAGTACGACTATAAGAAACACTTCAGGCATATGAGTTTGGTGATGAAGAGCGTGCAAGAGTGGGCACATGTGCAGTGGAGTAGGTGAAGGGGGGATTCCTCCACCATACGGCCCCCTTTCCACAGTGAAACACAATGTTATATCGCCAGAGACAAAACAATGCAATTTGTTCCGTCTACGTGCTGTTTTGTAATACGAGTATCGTACCCGGAATTTGTGCTGGTGTGACATCACCGATGCATAAAGTCAGCAAAAGAATGGGAGAATGTCTCACTCTACCTCACACAGAACTGAGGGTAGGAGGGTACTCTCTACCTACTTTAAGCAATAAGAAACGGCTGCTTTCCAGTCTCCTAAATTGTTTAAAGGCTCCTGTATCATTAATAACCCCCCGCCCTCTCCCACCTGTAATCAGAATTCATCTCAGTTAGGACACTGCTGTGTCTTGTCTACACTGTAAGCTCCCAAGGGCAGGGACTCTCTCTTACGTGAACAGTGCTATGTATATCTGGGATGTGCTATATAAGCTGCGCGACTAATAAAGTCATATGTTATATTTATATGTTATTATAGACGTGTAAAATAGAACATGATTTTCCTTGACTTAACTCCAATACGAAGCAATTCACAAACTATAAAATGGTTCATGTCATTCTCACAGGGCCCAGTAAATCCAAGCCACGAAGAGACTCCAGCTCAGAATGTGTGGAGGCAGGAAACTGTAGCACCCTGAGACACCCAAAGGATGAGTACAGCATGGACGACTGAAGAGGGACCTCGGGGGAGAGGACAGCAGCGCCCTGAGACATCAAAAATGGTGAATACAGCATGGACAACTGAAGAGTGACCTCTGTGGAGGGAACCACAGTAGAAAGAGACACCCAAAGAGTGAATATAGCATGGACAACTGCAGAGAGACATCAAGGAAGTGAACAGCAGCTGTGAGACATCCAAAGGGCAAATGCAACATGGCTAGTTTGCACCTAGAAATCTGCACCTTAGTAATCTGACTTCTTCAGCTTTTCAGATGGGTGTAGGGATGTTCTAGGGCCCACTACAATGTTTACAGTTCTACGTTTTTCCTGGATAGGTCCCTTGTGTGCGTTTAGGAAGTTGCTGCTGGTATGGTCCCTTGCTCTGTAGATCCTCGGTGACTTTTGCAGAGTTTTGTATTAGTTCACAATATGCCTGGTACTGGAGAATGTTTATGTTGTTGTTAGTGAGATGACCAGAATCAGATTTGTTTTTATAAATATATATATATTGAATTCTATGGGTAAATGTCCTAATTCTGCTCTGTACCCTTGTCGCGGGAGAGATTTCTGTGGATGCAGAATATAAGTGCAAAAAGAGAAAGCAAGAACCGTAATGCGATTTATAGCAAAATAAAATGAGTTACAATTTGGTGTTATAAATGGCACTGTGGTTCTTGCTGTTCCATTTAGTTCCTTGATGTGGGAACATCTTATTTATTTATTTAAACCGTTTTTATATACTGCCCCTTCCAACGACTAGGGGCGGTTTACATGGAACAGTAGAATGTCATTACAGGGAACATTTTGAACTATCTTACAATGAAACTGAAGCTATCTGCATAGCAGTAATCACATAGGGTTGCTGGTTTTCTTAACTATGTACAGGGCCTTGTGAATAGGGGATGAAAGGGAGGGAGGTTATGTTATTGGTGGGGCAGAAGGAGTTGAGAGTGGACGAGTCATAATAGTCAGTGAATAGGTAAGTTTTTAATTCCTTTCTGAAAGTCAGTAGGTCCTTAATTGCTCTGATTGAATCCGGGAGAGCATTCCAGAGGGTGGGGGCGGTGAATCTGAAAGCCCTATTGCTAGTGGTCCGTTTGGTTTTCTGAATTATGGAGGGTGTTGTTAGAAATCTTGCATTTCCTTTGTTTTTTTTTGCAGAATACGGGGGTATATAGTTATATTAACACCATGCTAGTTCGGCCTGCAGTTGCAGAGGAGTTATGTTGGGGTTCCCAAACTCCTCTTGGTGTCTGGCATGTTTAGTAGTGGCGTGTTTACTAAGCTCCGTGCTGGTAACACATGAGTGGGCTGCGTAACCGGCGTGGGGCTGTAGGCTAACTGCAGGAGGGAACGAGTACACCCCCCTGCAATTACCGAGCCACTATGCTAGTTTCTGCCGACAATGCCTGTGAGAGGTTTCTCTCTCGCCTCACTCTGGAGGACAGTATAATTTTGGGAAAGAAATCCTGTAAACCTAGGAGCAATGGAAAAGCACTGATTTTACTCCCTGGTCCAGCTAGAAAGTGGACGTGTTATTCTCGCCTTTCTCTCGTTCCAGCTTCACTTCTTACCTCGAGCGCATCGACTGCGTGACGGCCAGTAGGACGTGAAGCTAGAGAAGGCCAGGATAACACAGGCTTGATCAA
This sequence comes from Ichthyophis bannanicus, assembly GCA_033557465.1. NCBI lineage: Eukaryota > Metazoa > Chordata > Amphibia > Gymnophiona > Ichthyophiidae > Ichthyophis > Ichthyophis bannanicus. Next base: position 51,213,506 of record CM066051.1, on the reverse strand, counting down.
GAAATGAAAACAAATCCTGTGATCCAGCTAGGAGAAAGCGTGGATTTATTGGGGAGGCAAGGGCAACAGATTTTGTGACCCCATTGGAACTCTGGGAGCTGTTTAAAAGATGCTGGATCCGGATGGCCCTAAATGATCATTTTGCAATACCAGTTAGGAGTCTGCGGAAGGCTGTTTGTCTTATCAAAGCATGGCCTAGTAAAAGATTTTAGGGAAAAATAGTCATCAGATTGCTTTAAAATATTTTATGGACACTGTTTGGGCTTCCTGGTCCAATATATTAAATGGTGAATTGCCTGGGCACAGCAAAGCATTCTGAAATGCTGGGATATGAATAATATATCCAAAGTATATTTTCTTATTTTACAGCAGTCTGACATACTGTTGGCCTATTTTACTAATTATTCTTCACAGTGCTATAACTTGTAACCTACAGGTTTGTCCTTGAAGCTTGCTTAACACATGTGGTTTAAATTAGCAGCATATTACTGTTGTCACTGTCTTCCTACAGTGATATACTATGTTGCATCAACATCATACCAATTTTGCTTATAATTTCTAGATGTACATTGATGGCATGGCTATCATGTTGCTGATTCCTACATTCCATACAAAATCTTTCTCCTGCATATTTTATCAATGAGTAAAATATTTCTGAGCTGTCCATACTACTGAGTGTTTTTTTTTATCCAGATCTAAAACTTAGCATGCTCTTGAACTATCACAGCCTGTTCATATGATGCTAAGCATTTACTGTTCAATAGCTATCTTTATTCTGGCTGTGCATTTGCCCCTTCACTGCAATGTTCTTACAACATTGGATTTGAAGGAGAAATACTAGCATCACGTGAAAAGAGTTCACAAAGGAATTTGATGAAAAGGGGGTATGGAGTGTAGCCAAAGGGCAAATACAGCATGGACAACTGAAGAGAACCATCAAGGAAGAGGACAACAGCAACCTGAGATACCCAAAGGCTGAATACAGCATGGACAACTGAAGAGAGACCACAGGAGAGGGGATAGCAGTACCCTGAGATACCCAAAGAGAGAATATAGCATGGATAACTAAAGAAACTATAAATTAATGAATGGAGTGGAATGGGTTAACGTAGATCGGTTGTTTACGCCATCAAAAAGTAGAAAGACTAGAGGGCATGCAATGAAGCTACAATGTAACCCATTTAAGACTAATAAGAGAAAATATTTTTTCACTCAACGTCTAATCAAACTCTGGAATTCGTTACTGGAGGATGTAGTTAAAGCTGTTAGTGTAGCTGGATTTAAAAAAGGTTTGGACAAGTTCCTGGAGGAAAGGTCCATAAACCATTATTAAAGGGGACCCAGGAAATCACTGCTTGCCCCAGGATGAGCATTGCGGAACCTGTGGTCTTTGGGTATCTGCCAAGTATTTGTGACTTGGATGGCCACTGCTGGAAACAGGATACTGGGCTTGATGGACCTTGGTCTCACCCAGAATGGCATGAGAAACGTTGGGGGAGGGGACAGCAGAACCCTGAGATTGCTAAAGGGTGAAGAGCGATCTCAGGGGAAGGGAGAACAGCACCTTGAGACGTACAAAGGGCAATTAGAACATGGAAAATTGAAGAGTCCTCAGGGGATGGGTCATCCCTGATATGAAACTATATGAATCGGGTGCACCTAAAGATAATCAGGTGATTTATTTGCTTATCTCCGTGCCCGAGATTCAGCGGTTTCATCCTTGAACTATGGATTATATCATTATGAATTGGATACATTGAAGATCACTGGCCTATCCCTAAAAGAAGCAGGCCAATAGGCAACGTTTAGCAGCCTCTGTTAAATGTTTAAGTCCACTATCCAGGAATTTTTAGTGCCGCTGAAAATCTCTCAAAGCAATGGAGAGTGCCAGGGCAGAGTTAGGGCAGAACGAGGGCGGAACATCCAACTGGACCGATAGTGGAAATATTCCTTTTCATTTAGGACAGAAAAAAAAACAAAAAACCAGAATCGTAAAGTTAGACATGCAGAAAGTGATTTTCTATAATCATGACATGGGCGCAGCGGAAAGTTACGTGCTGAAGTCCCTGTTTTCAAGGATTTACGCATGAACTCCAGGGCTCTATTCTGTACGCGCACGCGTAAGTGTCCATTATGTGTATTTTCAGGGGCCGTGACCTGGGGTGGAGCTTGGGCAAGTATAGATGTGGCCTTTTCCAACCCGTATAACTTCTAAAATACTATGACTTACGCGCATCAGCTCTCCGATCTAGGCGCGGCAAGTAGCACCTGCCCTTGAGCAGACGTACGTGGCCGCGCCTAGGATCCAGCATGTCTGTATTCCCCCATTTTGTAATGGAAAGTGCGTGCACACGATATGTTATACAATAGGCCTGAACTGCGCACACTGAACCGTGTGCTGCCTGTGCGGGGGATTGCAAAATTACCCTCGTAGAAGCTGAATATCACTGCTATATGTCTGCCGATGGTGACGCCAGCTCCTTGCATATATTCATTGCTGCATCCTATCCGTGCTCACGGCGCTAAATATCCGTATTTCATTAAATCCCACAGCTGCCGTTTACAAACCGCAGTCACTGCTGCTGCTGAATATTGATCTGAAGAGTTTCAGTTCTAGCCTAAAAGCCAGGGAATTTGATTGCAGTCTGAGTTCTGACAGCAGCCAAAATACCGGAGCAATGCAGCAGACTTTGCCGACTGTAGGACTGAGAGCATGAAAAGGAGGCGGGAGCCACAGCTTGCAGGTGGGAGACTACCAAGATAATCCTTTGGGCAGGTAGCAGGGCCCCCAGCAGCCGTCAAGGTCTTAATGAGAAGTAGCATTATGAATTCTATCCTAGCACATATGGGCAGCCCGTGGAGTCCATATAATGTAAATGTGTCTCTCTCCCTGCGAGGTCTCCGGTGGCTGAATTCTGGGCCTAACCAGTGAGTCTAACCTGGCACTGCAAACTGGAGACCATCAGGTAGACAGTCATAGCCAAAAAAGGCTGAAAACACCTAATGAGAAGTCATTTCATAAATGCCTTGTTATAACTTTGGGATTTGAGACTTTAACCCAAACAGAGAGTCCAAGAGAACCACGCCCCCCCCCCCCTCCCACTGATGTTCTGAGATACCCTAATTAGAATTCAGTATGGGCAGCTGGAGAGGCACCTTGGGGAGGGGACAGCAACACCTTGAGACAGCCAAGAAGGAATACAGCACAGACAGGTTGAGAGAGACTTCAGAAGAGCGGACAGAGCGCCCCGAGACACCCCAACAGAGAGCTGGACAGAGACCTCAGGGCAGGGGACATCAGTACTTAAAGCCACCTGAAGTGCGACTAAAGCATACAGGGCTACAAACAGACCTCACTAGAGGAGACACCCAAGGTGAGTATGAATAGAGCCGAGACAGCTGAAGACAGAAAGAACAGCTGGAGAGAGATCTCAGGGGAAGAGACCACAGCACCCCGAGATAATTTAAGTATGAATACTGAATGGAGAGAAGAAGAGGCAGAGGGCAGGAGATGGAGGCGCCTCAGAATAACCAAATATGAAGACAGCATAGACGGCTGAAGGAAAACCTTCTCTTTAAAGGAGAGTGAGACAGTTGCCATCTCTTTCTGGCTGTGTCTGACTGGTTCAGGCATACAGTTGGTATGAATGGCTTGCAGCGCTGGCTCTGATTAAGAGGGACGGGGCTGCCTACAGAGAAGCGCAGGCTTCTGAATTCTTCATGAGTGACTCTGGGGCCCAGCAAGACTCATTTGCTCCCTGCTCCATCTTGGCTCGGATCTGACTAAGCTACGTTGCTACCTCTTAATCTGGAGAGCCCCTGTGTTCAAACCTTTGAGGAACCCTCTCCCTTGCCTCTAAAACAAATGCCTGTCTGCGCACATCCTCTCCTCCTTGCTACCCCCTCCCTCTCTTTCTGTCTTCTCTTTTCCCTTCCTTTCCTCTTCCAGGAGATGTTAAGAACATAAGAACATAAGATATGCCATACTGGGTCAGACCAAGGTCCATCAAGCCCAGTATTCTGTTTCCAACAGTGGCCAATCTAGGTCATACGTACCTAGCAGTTTCCCCAAGGGACACAGGTTCCACAATGCTTGTATTGGTTCAAGCATTGATATCCTGGGTCCCTTCTTAATAATGGTTTATGGACCTTTCCTCCAGGAACTTGTCCAAACCTTTTTTAAACCCAGCTACACTAACAGCCTTTACTACATCCTCCGGTAACAAATTCCAGAGTTTGATTACACGTTGAGTGAAAAAATATTTTCTTTTATTAGTCTTAAATAGTTTACCCTGTAGCTTCATTGCATGTCCCCTAGTCTTTCTATATTCTGATAAGGTAAACAATCGATCTACGTTTACCCGTTCCACTCCGTTCATTAATTTATAGACTTCTATCATATCTCCCCTCAGCCGTCTCTTTTCCAGGTTAAAGAGCCCCAACCTTTTTAGCCTTTCTTCATAGGAGTAGCCTTCCATCCCCTTTACCATTTTGGTGGCTCTTCTCTGAACCTTTTCTAAAATTGCTATATCCTTTTTAAGATATGGCGACCAGAATTGCACACAATATTCAAGGTGCGGTCTCACCATGGAACGATATAGAGGCATTATAATATCTTTTGTTTTATTTTCCATTCCTTTCCTTATCATACCTAGCATTCTATTTGCTCTCTTGGCCGCCGCTGCACACTGGGCCGAGGGTTTTAACATGGTATCCACAAGGACGCCTAAATCTTTTTCTTGGGTGGTGGTTCCTAATGTGGAACCTTGCATCGTGTAACCATAGTTTGGGTTGTTCTTCCCTAGGTGCATAACCTTGCACTTCTCCACATTAAATTTCATCTGCCATTTTGATGCCCAGTCTTCCAATTTATCAAGATCCTCTTGCAATTTTCCACAATCCTCCTGGGTTTTAACAACTTTAAATAGTTTTGTGTCATCAGCAAATTTGATAACCTCACTCGTTATTCCACGTTCCAGGTCATTTATGAATATGTCAAAAAGCAGCGGACCCAGCACAGATCCCTGGGGTACACCACTATTCACCTTTCTCCATTGGGAAAATTGGCCATTTAGCCCTACCCTCTGCTTTCTATCTTTTAACCAGTTCCTGATCCACAGTAGTACACTGCCTCCTATCCCATGACTCTTTAGTTTTGCCAAAAGTCTCTCATGAGGGACCTTGTCAAAGGCTTTCTGAAAGTCCAGATACACAATATCAACCGACTCACCTTTGTCCACCTGTTTATTCACTCCTTCAAAAAAACATAACAGATTAGTAAGACAAGATCTTCCTTGTCTAAAGCCATGTTGGCTGTCTCCCATTAGGTCATGACTATCTATATGCTGAGTAATTTTATTCTTTATGATGGTTTCTACCATTTTTCCCGGTACTGATGTCAGGCTCACCGGTCTGTAGTTTCCCGGATCACCCCTCGAACCCTTTTTAAAAATTGGTGTTACATTGGCGATCCTCCAATCCTCAGGTATTAGAGATGATTTTAATGATAGTTCACAGATTACTGATAGCAGGTCTGCAATCTCAAATTTCAGTTCTTTCAACACCCTTGGATGTATACCATCCGGCCCAGGTGATTTGCTACTCTTCAGTTTATCTAATAGTTGTAGGACATCTTCCCGATGTATCGATATTTCCTTCAATTCTTCCACACCTTTAAATACCACTTCAGTCGTGGGTAACATCCCTACATCTTCCTCAGTAAAGACCGAAGCAAAGAATTCATTCAGTCTCTCCGCTATCGCCTTGTCGCCTCTTAGTGCTCCTTTAACCCCTTTATCATCTAATGGACCAACTGACTCTCTCACGGGTTTTTTGCTACGAATGTACTTGAAAAGGTCTTTATTTCGCGTTTTTGCTTCCGCAGCAAGCTTCTTCTCAAATTCTCTCTTTGCCTGCCTTATCAATGCCTTGCATTTGACTTGCCAGTGCTTGTGCTGTTTCCAGGTTTCATCATTTGGCTCTTTTTTCCATTTCTTGAAAGATGCTTTTTTGGCAACAACAGCCTCTCTGACCTCAGCTTTAAACCATGCTGGCAATTTTTTGGACTTCCTTCCACTTTTCTTAAAGCGTGGAATACAGCTGGTCTGGGCTTCCAAGATAGTATTTTTCAACAACACCCAAGCTTGATGTACGTCTTTAACCTTTGCAACTGCTCCTTTTAGTTTTTTCTTAACTGTTTTCCTCATTCTATCATAGTCTCCCTTTCGAAAGTTAAAGGGTAGTACTGTGGATTTCCTTACTATCCCTCCTCCACTAATTAAATCAAAGGCGATCATGCTATGATCACTATTGCCAAGTGGCCCCAACACCCTTATCTCTTGCACTACATCTGGTGTTCCACTAAGGACTAGGTCTAATATTGCTTCCCCTCTGGTCGGTTCATGAACCAGCTGCTCCAAGAAGCAGTCATTTATTTCATCTAGGAACTTTATCTCCCTAGCATGTCCTGTTGTGACACTGACCCAGTCGATGCCGGGGTAATTGAAATCACCCATTATTATTACTGCACTGTAACTTTTGCTAGCTTCCTTGATTTCTTTGAGCATTTCATCATCCATTTGTTCATTCTGGCCAGGCGGACGATAGTACACCCCCACTGCCATCGCCTTCCCCTTTTTACATGGAATTTCAATCCATAGAGATTCTACAGCAAATTTTGTTTCTTGCAAAACTTTAATCCTTTCTGACTCAATGCCCTCTCTAACATAGAGCGCAACCCCTCCACCAATTTGATCAGCTCTATCATTTCGATATAGTTTGTACCCAGGTATCACAGTGTCCCACTGGTTGTCCTCCTTCCACCATGTCTCTGATATTCCAATCATATCTAACCTCTCGTTTAGTGCTATATATTCTAACTCTCCCATCTTGTTTTGTAGACTTCTAGCATTTGCATACAAGCATTTTAGAGACTGTATTTTATTCATATTAATTTGGCTATTGGTAGACATGGGTAATTTGGGATCTTTAAGTTCTGTCTGCTCCATACTCGAGGGCATTTGGGCTACTTTACTCTTTTTTGGAACCTCTCTGCTTTTTGTAGTATCCTTCAAGGATACATTCTTCCGAACCATGCGCTCTTGGGCGACTGTCGGCTTTCCCCTATTATCTAGTTTAAAAGCTGCATAAATACAGACGCACATGTTTAAAAACACGCCACATGCACCCTGCACATAGATATGTACTTATGCACAAAGACTACTCCTGCCTCCCTGCTCACGGTCTCGGAGGCCTTGCGGGTTCCTTCCTCCAGTTCACAGCCAGCCACTATTGGTTTTCCCTGACTCCAAAACCCCTCAAAGGGTTCAGACAAATTTAGACTCGGGACCCTTCCTAAGTGTACATTCAAAAGGGGGTTTATCGAATTGTTCGTGCAAAACTTTGCCCTGGCTGAGTAGAAGGGTTCTTGGGGATCCGAGAGGTTTCTGTTGGTGTTTGAGGCAAACCTTAAGCTTTATGCCCCACTGGCTCTCAAAATCTATTGTTTAGCCTTGAACACCTTGTTCTTTGTCGCCCTAAGCAACTGCCTAGTTTGCCCAATGACTGGGGCGGCCCTGCACACAGGGTACAAATATGGAGGGGGTGCAATGCTGGGTCAACAGTCTGCATGTGCTGTCAGAACAGGTGTGCCGGGGAGAGCGGACTTCACGGGCCTGGGCCTGACCAAATTTCTGACTCTTAGAACAGAAGAAATGCCGTACTGGGTCAGACCAAGGTCCATCAAGCGCAGTGTCCTGTTTCCAACAGTGTCCAATCCAGGTCGCAAGTATCTGGCAGGTTCCCAAAAAGGCACACAGGTTACCCAATGCTCGTCCCGGGGTAAGCAGTGGATTTCCCAGATCCTCTTTAATAATAATTTATGGATCAGGAACTTATCCAAATCTTTTTTAAACCCAGCTACACTCATAGCCTTCACTACATCCTCCGGTAACAAAGTAAAACAAATTCTCTTATTAGTCTTATATGGGTTACACAGTAACTTCATTACATGTCCCCTAGTCTACTTTTTGAAGACGTAAACAACTGGTCTTTGTTTACCTGTTCCACTCCTTTCATTAATTTATAGACTTCTATCATATCTCCCTTCAGCTGTCTCTTTTCCAGGTTGAAGAGCCCTAACCTTTTAAGCTTTTCCTCATAGGGGTATCCTTCCATCCTCTTTACCATTTTGGTGGCTCTTCTCTGTACCTTTTCTAACAATGTTATATCCTTTTGAAGATACGGCGACCAGAACTGCACACAATATTCAAGGGTGGTCGAGTCATGGAATGATACAGAAGCATTATAATATCCTTGGTTTTATTCTCCATGCCTTTCCTTATGATTCCTAGCATTCTATTAGCCTTCTTGGCTGCTGTTGCACACTCGGTGGAGGGTTTCAACATATGATCCACGATGACGCCTAAATCTTTTTCGTGAGTCAAAAGCAATATTAAAGCTACTGAAATGCAGGGCACGTGGGGAAAAGAAGAAGCACTATGGATTGTGTTGGAAAGAGGAGATGGCACCGTCATCCATACTGGTGTGGTCTACAGGCCTCCAACTCAAACCGATTAAATAGATAGCCACAAAGGGGGAAGTGATCATATTGGGTGACTTTAATCTACCCAATATGGACTGGAGTATTCCTTCTGCAAATCTGGAAAGAAGTAAAAAAAAATGTGGATAACATGAGAAAAAAATCTATAAAAGCTGGAAGAATGATTTAATGTTTGGCAGTTAAGATTTAATATGAAGAAGTGCAGTGTCATGCACTTGGGAAGCAGAAATCCAGGGGGAAATGTACGTAATAGGGGGCGAGAGGTTGGTGTGCATGGACCAGGAGAAGGACCCTGGTGTGATTATTTCTGAGGATCTCAAGGTGGCAAAACAGTGCGACAAGGCGGTGGCAAAAGCCAGGAGGATGTTGGGTTTTATTTTTTTATTTATTTTATTTAAAGGTATTTCTATCCCGCTTTATCCTTGAATCAAAGCGGATTTCACTGCAAACCAATCAAGTAGGGTAGTGCGGGGGGTGTCGGCATGCAGTGGTTGTAAGGATAGTGTTTGTGAGTGTGTGGATAGGTAGAATTTGATGTGGGGTGCAGTATATACAGGTTGAGCTATCTACATTGGGCTATATACATTTTAATAAGAGTAGTGGGATGTTTTTATGTCGTGGATGTCATGTCTTGTGTAACTCGTTTTGTGGGGTGGTTACGGTGGATTGGTGGTCTTCGTTGAATTGTTCAATGAATAGGGTGGTTTTAAGTAGCTTCCATAATTCTTTTATATGTTTTGTTGATTTTAGATTATCTGGGAGGACATTCCAGATAGCAGGGGCAGCAAGAGAGAAGGCTCGCATGGATGTGGATTTGTTTGTTCTTGTGAATAGAGTAGGTGTTGGTATATTGTTTTTGGTGCTGTTACTGTCTGGTCTTTTGTTTGTTTTGGTTCCATTGAGTTCCTGTAGTATTCCTGCTGAGGAGTTGTTTTTAATTTTGAAGATGGTAAGTGCAGATTTATAGTTTGCCCGTGAGGAGATTGGTAGCCAGTGTAGATCTTGTAGTATTGGAGTTATATGGTCTTGTATTGAAGTGCTAGTAACAATACGGGCAGCAGTGTTCTGGACTATTTGTAGGGGGCGGGTGGTTTGTTTAGGCAGCCCTTGGAATAGTACAGTATATTACAGTAGTCCAGTACAGGTGTAATGACGGAAATGTTCTTTATTGAGGAGAGGTTTTAGTCTCCGGAGTGTTGCGAGTTTGAAGAAGGATGTTCTGGATATCTTGTTGATGTGCGGTTGGAGGGTGAGTTGTTTGTCTAGAACCACTCCAAGGTATCTGACTTCGTCTTTTATTGTAATCGGTCTGTTGGATATGTTGATGGCAGTTGAAGGAATGAATGTGGAGTCTCTTGTGATGATAATTGCTTCAGTTTTTTTTTATGTTGATGTTTAAGTTGTTAGTTAGCCAGGTTGTTATTTCTTGACTGCAGGTTGATATAGTGGCATAGTCTGGGTTGCATACAGAGAGGAATTACCAGCAGAAAGGAAGAGGTACTAATGCCACTGTATAAGTCACTGGTGAGGCCTCACTTGGAATACCGTGTTCAGTTTTGGAGACCGTATCTCGCAAAGGATGTAAAAAGACTGGAATCTGTTCAGAGGAAGGCGACCAAAATGATTCGGAGCCTGCGTCAGAAGCCTTTTGAGAAGAGACTTGAAGAGCTAAATATGTACACTTTGGAGGAGAGGAGGGATAGGGGAGATATGATTCAGACCTTTAAATACTTAAAAGAATATTAATGGACAAACAAACCTCTTCGAAAGATGGGGAAGCTGTAAAACTAGAGGACGCAACTTGAAGCTGCAAGGGGGTAAATTGAAAGGCAATGTCAGGAAATACTTTTGAACTGAAAGGGTGGTGGATGCTTGGAATGCCCTCCCAATGGAAGCAGTAGGGACAAATACAGTGACGGAATTCAAAATGGCATGGGACAGACACAGTGGATCCCTTTACAGCAACAGGATAAAATCAAAATAAACTTAACTTTCTCTTTGGAGCAGTGGGTACACCCCTAAACAAAGACAGGGGGAGGGGTGACCTGTACGGAGCGTCAGGTGCACCTACTCTTGCCACCTTGCTGGGCAGACTAGATGGACCATACTGGTCTATTGTGTAACCGTAGTTTGGGTTTTTCTTTCCTAGGTGCATAACTTTGCACTTGTCCACATTCAATTTCATTTGCCTTTGGATGACCAGTCTTCCAATTTATCAAGGTCCTCTTGCAATTTTTCACAATCCTCTTGGGTTTTAACAACTTTGAAACTTTGAATAATTTTGTGTCATCTGCAAATTTGATAACCTCACTCGTTATTCCCATTTCCATGTCATTTATGAATATGTCAAAAAGCAGCAGACCCAGCACAGATCCCTGGGGTACTCCACTATTCACCTTTCTCAATTGGGAAAATTGGCCATTTAGCCCTACCCTCTGCTTTCTATCTTTTAACCAGTTCCTGATCCACAATAGTACACTTCCTCCTATCGCATGACTTTTTAATTTCGTCAAGAGTCTCTCATGAGGGACCTTGCCAAAGGCTTTCTGAAAATCCAAATACACTATATCGACCGGCTCATCTTTGTCTACCTGTTTATTCACATCTTCAAAAAATATAAGAGATCAGTAAGACAAGATCTTCCTTGGCTAAAGCCATGTTGGTTGTCTCCTATTAAACCATGGCTAACTACATGATCAGTAATTTTATTCTTTATAATTGTTTCTACCATTTTGCCCAGTGGTGACGTCAGGCTCACCGGTTTGTAGTTTCCTGGATCACTCCTGGAACCCATTTTAAAAATTGGCGTTACATTGGAACCCTGTATTTGCTTAGTAGTGCTATGGAAATGATGAGTAGTAGGTAGTAGTAGTGTGGAATAAGAGATAAGAGAGGAGGTGAAGGTGAAGGTGGAAGGAGCTGAAGTGGGACCATTTCAGAAATGTACTAAACATGCAATTAATAGTCTGATAGACATGGGGGGGGGGGGGAGGGCACCAGGTTCATGAGTTGCATGGGGCAATTGTAGCTCGGTATGACGCTGTTTACAGTCACATCCATGCTTTTGGAAATGTGTCTCATTGCATATTAATTAACACAGAGTAGTTGTAGAGAGGAGCCTATACATCTGTGGGATAGTTTCCCCGCAGTCGTTTCCTCCGAAAATCCAGCAGAGGCTTTTTACCCCCATACTAATAGAGAGAGGGGTTTGGGGAAGGAAATAGATACAAATTTGGGGCTGTCACGTGAAATGTTCTTTCTCATGGAGAAGGAGCGGGTTCGCTGGGACTCTCGGTGCGTGGTAGATGGTGAGGCGGCTTCCACACCCCCCCGCAGAACACATGTGGTGACGTCTTACGCCCGCTGGTGACTACCCACTGTCTCTCTGGGGGGCAGTGAGTGCTGGAGCCGTCACAGATGTTTTCTGGATGTCTACTAGTAGATAATGCTGGTACTACCAATCTATGTCTCCCTGTCTCACTATTACCCCCATCGTACTGTCTGTGTAGCCCCTCACTGTCTCCCCCAGTATCTCAGTGACTGGCTGGCTGACTACCCCTCTCTCACTGTCTGCATACCTCACCTGTCTCGGTCTGCCTGTGTACCCCCCATCTCACTCTGTCTCTCTCCCCATTCCACAGTCTTTCTGTATACTCCCTCGTCCTCACTGTTTGTATATCATCCCCCCCCCCTCCAGCTTCACTGTCTGTCTGTATAACCCCCTCCTCGCTCACTCTGTCTCTCTCTCTTTCTGCTTGTATACCCCCACTGTCTGTCTTTTCCCTGGCCATCCATATGTCCCCTCCCTGTGTCTCATTGTCTGTCTGTCTCCTCTCTTCTCGCCTCCCCTTCCCTCCTGTTTCACTGTCTGTTTGTCCATAAACCCTCTCCATCTACTGTGTTTCCATCCCCCTCCTTTCTCACTGTCTGTCTCCCCTTCTGTCTCACTACTTGTCTATTTCTCCTCCCCCGGTGTCTCACTGTCTGTAACCCTCCTACCCCAAAATATTTGGCCAATGCACCTCATTCCTGCCCTGCAGTACCTCCTGCTATTCCAGTACTGAGATTCCCCTCCTCACACAGACATACAACTCTACCAATGCACCTCATTCCTACCTTGCAACTCCCCTTCTATACCAGTATAGAGGCGAGGGCTGGCCCAACCATTAGGCAAACTAGGCAGTTGCCTTGGGTGGTGGCTTCCGCGGGCTGGCAAGGAGCAGGGCATTCAAAGCTAAAGAACAGATTCTGACAGCTACGGGGCATAAAGCCTACGGTTTGTCTAGAGTGCCCTGCACAGCTCTACCAATACACCTCATTCCTGCCCTGCAGCACCTCCTGCTACTCCAGTAATGAGATGGCCCCCATCACACACACACACACGTCTCTACCAATGCACCTCATTCCTGCCCTGCTTCCCTTCTAGTCTAGAATACAGTTTAGGTGGCGGCTTTCTCAGTCGTTCACTGGTCCTGCTGGGACAGCGCTGAAGTTTATAGCATTATGGTAATAGAACCAGTGCCTTTGAGATCAGAAATTGTACCGACGATAGCTGCCCCAGGGCCCCTCCTCATCCTGCAGCCCCTCTTTCTTCACCCCCCCCATGCACCCCCTACATGTTGCTTGTTCCCTCTGCCTCCCCCTTATTTAGAAGTGGGATAAGTGAACAGGTGAGATATTGCTTTTCTCTTTCAGTCTGTCTAGTATATAGGAAAAAAACACAATGGGGAAGAGAGAGAGAGAGACATGGAGAGTGATATTCATCTCTCTGCCATCATTCCCAAGTCAATTATCTCTAATTACACTTATCAAAGCCATTTTCCTGTCAAAAAAATGGGCACGCTTGCCTAATCAAACTCTTCGCTATGCTTTTTTCCCTCCCCCCTCACATTTCTGGGTAATGACAAAATTTATGCGGCCAGACATCGCCCATTCCCCGCATAAATAGGGCCCCTGCTCCCCTCCGCTGTCCCAGAGGCAGAGAGGAGAGGAATCGAGAAGAAGACCCGCCGCCTAGAGCCATCATACTTATAATATTATAACTTCGTCCCACGACACACCCTCTGCCTCGGTGTTATTTGATGGTAACAGCTCAGAATAGCAAGAAACAAAGAAAATAGCACATTAGCTCTGTGTCTGAATATCAGAAAATTTCTTTTTTTAAAATTTTGATTGCTTTTTTCTTTCATCACGCAGACGGAAGAGGCTGCATCTGGAATCAAGGTGAGAGTTTTTTTCTACTTTAGGGAGTCCTGCTCTCTGACATCTCCTTTTTCATCTTCTTTCTGTGTTTGGTTCTTTGTACACACACACACACACACTTTTTCATCTCTCCCTCTTTCTGAATTTCTTTTGTCCCCCTTCCCCACTCGAGCTCTGCTGGTTACCAGCTGCTAGGAAGGGCATCTGCCAGATGTTGCCAGCTGCATCTGTTACCATGTGGCACAGCCCCTTGTCTGTTTTCCCAGTGGTCTCAGTTCTAACTCTTCTCTGGAACGGAATCGACTTGCAGCCCCACATCTGCTGGGTGAGATGGGAGAAACGGCAGACAACACCTGCGCCCCCCCCTAACCCCTCAGGAAAGAGTTATTAGAATACAGATCTCCGAATAGATGGGTTAATCCATCAGGAGCCCGGATCCTGTCCTTACTGTATTACAGGGGCGCTCAGTCCCCTGTCCTTACTATACAGCAAGAGATCTCCAGAGCCCTGTCTCTGCCCCTATTATACAGCAGGAGCTTCTGAGAGCCCAGTCCCTGTCCTTATTATAGAGCAGATCTCCAGAGCCGTGTCTCTGTCCTTATTATACAGCAGGAGATCTCCAGAGCTCTGTCTCTGCCCTTATTATACAGCATGAACGTCCGAGAGCCCAGTCCCTGCCCTTATTATAGAGCAGATCTCCAGAGCCGTGTCTCTGTCCTTACTATACAGCAGGAGATCTCCAGAGCCCTGTCTCTGCCCTTATTATACAGCAGGAGCTTCCGAGAGCCCAGTCCCTGTCATTATAGAGCAGATCTCCAGAGCCGTGTCTCTGTCCTTATTATACAGCAGGAGATCTCCAGAGCCCTGTCTCTGCCCTTATTATACAGCAGGAGCTTCCAAGAGCCCAGTCCCTGTCCTTATTATAGAGCAGATCTCCAGAGCCGTGTCTCTGTCCTTATTATACAGCAGAAGATCTCCAGAGCCTTGTCTCTGCCCTTATTATACAGCAGGAGCTTCTGAGAGTCCAAACCTTGTCCCTATCATACAACAGGAGCCCAGTCCCTGTCCTTATTATACAGAGTTTTGATTCTTGAAATATTTTCACTGGCTTGTGAGAGAAACAGCTCCCTAGATCACCTGTTCCTGAGTGGGCTGATCCTGAAGTCCTCTTCAGAAGTGATTCAGGTGGGGACCAGATGTGAAGGGATAAGGGTGGCATTTTCTGCTCTATGAAATCTCGCCGAGATTCCCTGAGGGAACCCTGCAAGGTTCCGCATCACCCAGGAGCTTCTCACGGCGTCCTTAGTATAAGTATCATTTTGATATTTAAATGACTCTCTGTAGCGGGTGTTGAAGAAGACATGGATCATGGATATATAAAACCAGGTGACATCTAAATACCACGAGCAGTCTCTGTGCCCCTATCTCCCTCCCTTCCTCCCCTTCCTTGCACACATATGTGTATGAGACTAGGGGGGGGGGTGCTGTTTTCTCTATTTGACAGAGATAAAATAACATGCTTTACACTTGGAAATTCTTTCTAAAATTCCCTTTCACTATCGCTACTTGTCATACAAACATATATTCAGTAACAGCGACACAAACTCTTTCCACTCCCATGTGACACAACAGAAAACCCCTGCATAAAAAACAGTTGGCACTTATGGAGCAAACCTGCCACACCATAATAACACTGACTACCAGGATTCACACAGCAACAACCCTACCCATGAAAATATTACACTGGACTCTCGAACCAAGGGATGGGGAAAACAGGACCAGCCAGACTGTAACAGATCCCTACACAGAAATTACATGCTAGCAGAACCCCCCACCTCTGCTACACACATAAGAGTATGGACGGAGCCTCATCAGACACATAATAAGAGACCACAAATGGTATATTCTTTGTGTATGTACGCGCGTGTGTGTGTGTGCTTCTATCAGCACCATAGCAATGGATGTGGAGCGGCTGCACAAGGCACAAAAATGAAATGATAGAAGCCTGATAAAAACAAGGCAGTGGCTGTATGTAACCCTGGCCGGGGGCAAGTTTAAGAATCACATAGGGTGCAATTTTAGCTTGGTACGACCCTGATTTCTATACACTGTGGTCGATGGGGAAAGCCGTGCGTTAGAATCCTATGTGCAACATTTGAATGCATGTGCTAAAAAACATTTTTCCTCCTGATGCAGTCAACTAATGGCGTGCAAATTACCACTGTGTTAAAAAGTGTGCCCTGTCAGAAATAAAGAGTGCACGCAGCAGTGGTGAGAGACAGCCGTCACCGCATCACGAGTAAATGCCTCCCTTCCTGTCAGTGGTCAGGGATTGGCTCACGTACCGAAAAGGAGACATAAAAAAACATACTGAACTCCCCAATTCCCATCCCTAGCACCTCCCCAAAGCCCTCCTCCCCTCATCGCTCTGCACTGCACTATTACAACTCTCTAAAGCTCCTGATACCCCACAGCCCCTCAAATATCTTTGGTAGCCCATAGCCTCTGGACCCTCAATCCCTCACTCCTGCCACCACCCGAAAGATTCCCTGGTGGCCCTAGTGGGCCCATGAGCCACCCCCAAAGAAAAGATTAATGGCTGGTTGCCCTCCTCCCGCACTCCGCGACAACTTGTACCCTTGATCCATCTTGAGTATCTCAACATTGAGAGGCTGGAGCGATGCTCCCTCCCTCCCTCCTCCAGGCTGCCGTCTTGAAAAATGATGGCCCTTGACCTTTGCATTGCTTCTGCCTGCCAGAGTTGAAGATACTCAAGGTGGGTCGGGTATGGGGAGTGTACAGGGGGGTTGGGAGGTTTAGAAGGAGGGCCACAAGCCATCAATCATTTCTTTTGAGGCAGGGGGATAGGGGTCCACTAGGGCCACCAGGGCCATCTTTGGGATGTGGGTCCAGGGGTTCATGGGCCACCAGGGATATATGCAGGGTCTGCAGCTTTGGGTTGGGGGGGGGGGGTTCGGGGAGTGACAGGTGGAGAAATTGGGTTGTCCATGGTCCATCTGGGCCACCAGAGATTTTGGGTCATCTGAAGTGAAGTGTCACACTTAACCTTGGATGACTCTTTTGCTCCCCTAAGCCATCTTAATGATTCGGCATTAAGGGATGAGTAAAAAAACGGCTACATTTCAGCACAGGTTTTTACACTGGACGCAATTTTGTATTCAGCTGTTTTGCAAGCATTTTGCATGCCCAACGCATTGCCCAATGCAGTGCAGTGGTTTTACACTGTTTTTTTTATCACGTTAATCATTAAAATCATCTGTAATACCTGAAGATTGGAGGATGGCCAATGTAACGCCAATTTTTAAAAAGGGTTCCCAGGGTGATCTGGGAAACTACAGACCGGTGAGCCTGACATCAGTACCATGAAAATGATAAGAAACCATCATAAAGAATAAAATTACTCAGCATGTAGATAGTCATGGCTTAATGGGAGACAGCCAACATGGCTTTAGACAAGGAAGGTCTTGTCTTACTAATCTGTTACGTCATGAGATAGGAGGCAGTGTACTGTTGTGGATCAGGAACTGGTTAAAAGACAGAAAGCAGGGGGTAGGGCTAAATGGCCAATTTTCCCAATGGAGAAAGGTGAATAGTGGAGTACCCCAGGGATCTGTGCTGGGTCCGATGCTTTTTGACATATTCATAAATGACCTGGAAAAGGGAATAACGAGTGAGGTTATCAAATTTGCAGATGACACAAAACTATTTAAAGTTGTTAAAACCCATGAGGATTGTGGAAAATTGCAAGAGGATCTTGATAAATTGGAAGACTGGGCATCCAAATGGCAGATGAAATTTAAGTTATGCACCTAGGAAAGAAAAACCCAAACTATGGTTACACGATGCAAGGTTCTACATTAGGAACCACCACCCAGGAAAAAGATTTAGGTGTCATCATGGATAACATGTTAAAACCCTCTGCCCAGTGTGCAGCGGCGGCCAAGAGAGCAAAGAGAATGCTAGGAATCATAAGGAAAGGAATGGAAAATAAAACAAAGGATATTATAATGCCTCTATATTGTTCCATGGTGAGACCGCACCTTGAGTATTGCGTACAATTCTGGTCTCCGTATCTTAAAAAGGATATAGCGTTATTAGAAAAGGTTCAGAGAAGAGTCACCAAAATGGTAAAGGGGATGAAAGGATACTCCTATGAAGAAAGGCTAAAAAGGTTAGAGCTCTTTAACCTGGAAAAGAGACGGCTGAGGGGAGATATGATAGAAGTCTATAAACATAGAAACATAGAAATATGATGACAGAAAAAGACCACATGGCCTATCCAGTCTGTCCTTCCATATCAACAACTACTACAGTCCCCTTTTTACCTTTAGAGATCCTCTGTGTTTGTCCCATGCTTTTTTGAATTCAGTTACTGTCCTCATCTCTACCACCTCCACTGGGAGACTATTCCATGGATCCACTACTCTTTCTGTAAAGAAATATTTCCGCATATCACCCCTGAATCTATCTCCCTTCACCCTCATCCCATGTCCCCTCGTAGCAGAGCTTGCTTTCAATTGAAAGAGGCTCTCTCCCTGAACATTTTTGCCACGGAGGTATTTAAACATCTCAATCATATCACCTCTATCCTGCCTTTCCTCTAAGGTGTACATATTAAGATCCTTCAGTCTGTCCTCATATGCTTTATAATGAAGACCACTAATCATTTTAGTAGCCACCCTCTGCACCGACTCCATCCTGTTCACATCCTTTTGAAGGTGCGGTCTCCAGAATTGCACACTATACTCCAAATGAGGTCGCACCAAAGACTTATACAGAGGCACCATCACCTCCTTTTTTCTGCTAGCTATTCCTCTCCGTATGCACCCAAGCATCCTTCTAGCTTTTGCCGTTGCCTTTTCTACCTGTTTAGCTACTTTAAGATCATCAGACACAACCACGCCTAGGTCCCGCTCTTCTTTAGTGGACAAAAGTACTTCACCCCCTATACTATATTGCTCCCTTGGATTGCTGCAGCCCAAATGCATGACCTTACATTTTTTAACATTAAATCCCAGCTGCCAAATTCTAGACCATTCTTCAAGCTTAGCTAGATCCTTCCTCGTGTTATCTACACCTTCCTGGGTGTCTACTCTATTGCAGATGTTGGTATCATCTGCAAAGAGGCAAACCTTACCCGACAGCCCTTCCGCTATATCACTAACAAAGATGTTAAAAAGAATCGGACCAAGGACAGATCCCTGGGGCACACCACTGGTAACATCCTTCTCCTCAGAGTGAGCTCCATTTACTTGTACTCTTTGTTGCCTCCCACCCAACCAATTTCTAACCCAAGCAGTAACTTTAGGGTCCATCCCTAGGGTGCTCAGTTTGTTTATAAGTCGCCTGTGAGGAACAGTGTCAAAGGCTTTACTGAAATCTAAATACACCACATCTAGGGCTCTCCCTCGGTCCAACTCCCTGGTCACCCCCAGTCAAAGAAATCATTCAGATTTGTCTGACAAGTCCTGCCTCTGGTGAATCCATGCTGCCTTGGATCCTGTAATCCGCTGGACTCCAGAAACCTCACTATTTTCTCTTTCAGCAGCGTTTGCAATAATTTATAAATTAATGAACGGAGTGGAACGGGTAAACGTAGATCAATTGTTTATGTCATCAGAATATAGAAAAACTAGGGGACATGCAATGAAGCTACAAGATAAACTATTTAAGACTAATAAGAGAAAATATTTTTTCATTCAACGTGTAATCAAACTCTGGAATTTGTTACCGGAGGATGTAGTAAAAGCTGTTAGTGTAACTGGGTTTAAAAAAAGGTTTGGACAAGTTCCTGGAGGAAAGGTCCATAAACCATTATTATACAAGCATTGAGGAACCTGTGTCTTTTGGGGAGACTGCTAGGTACGTATGACCTAGATTGGCCACTGTTGGAAACAGGATACTGAGCTTGATGCACCTTGGTCTGACCCTATATGGCAGATCTTATGTTCCTGCATTGAGGAGTAAGATTAGTATGGAAAAATCAAGCGCAAACTGCTACGCTAAGGGGCAGCGCAGCTTGCTGCATTGATCCAAGTGTGTGTGTGTGTGTGTGTGTGTGTGCATGCGCGTGTCTCTAGGCACACTAATCTCTCTCCGTCTCTCTTTCAGATGGTATGCCCGCAGTCTCTGCTTTGCCTCTCCCTGCTGCTCTGTGGATTCCTCCCTGAGGGCTATGGCTTTACCTTAATGGTGAGTTTTAGGGAGGGGGCAGACCAGAGCTGACCCCAGAGTTGGTACAAGGTGTTGGTGCCCTAGGCAAACTTTAAGCCTTACACCCCCCTGGCTGTCAGAATCTATTGTTTAGCTTTGAATGCCCCGCTATTTTCCACCCCTCAGCAGTTGCCGCCCTAGGTGACCACCTAGTTTGCCTAATGGTTGGGCAGGCCCTGGAGCAGACTCCCCGAATCTCTGCAAGAAGGACTTGAATCTTGCTGTATCTGGACTCTTTAGGTCAAGATCTTCATGGGGGGATTGTCCCAGGATCATGCTATGTATTTCGGGTGGGGGGAGGATTGTGTGACTGCATAATGGGGAGGGGAGGGCCTCTGCTTCAGGCTGTATATTGTGGAATTATCTCTGGATAAAGCTATATATGGGAGGGGGAGGGTATTGGAATTACGCTGTGTTTTGAGGGTGGGTCTCTAGGTCAGGTTGGGTATCTCGGGGGGGGGGGGGGAGTTGTCTATGAAGCAGGCTCTGTATTGGAGGAGTTGTCTCTGGATAAGGCTGTATGTGGGTGGTGGGATGTTTCTTTGTCAGATTTCGCCTCTCTTTCTGTGGGGTGGGGTCGAAGTTTTAACCATTTCCATTTTTTTTAAAGAAGAAAATCTCTGGAGGTGCCATAGTCCAATCCAGATGTAATAATACAAGCAATCTCTGATCTCAGCATCTGAGTGATATCTGCAGATGTTTTCTGACAGGTCTCCCTCCCCCTTCCTTTCCCCACCTCTTCTTCCCTCCCTTTTTACTCTCTCCTCCTCCCTCTCTCCCCCTCCCTCTTTCCTTCCCCCATCTCTCCTTCTCTTGTTTTTATTATTTCCTCCTCTCTCTCTTTCCCCTCCTCTCTCCCCCTCTGTTCCTTCTCCCTTCATCTCCCTCCTGTTGCTCTCTTTCCTCTATCACTCTGTTCCCTCCTTTCTCCCCCTTTCCCCATCTTCTTCTTTCCTTGCAGCCCAAAGACAAGCGAGGATGGACACTGAACAGTGCTGGTTACCTGCTGGGACCCCGTGAGTACCCCTCTCTCTGTCCCTCCTCATCCTTAGCTGGAATGGGGACATCTCTGAAGACCAAGTGGATCTGTGCGGGGAGGGGGCTGTTAAAGCTGATTATTTGGAAGTAAAATGGGATTTACAGTATATATTATGAGGAAATGTGCAGGGAGAGTAGTCCATCAAGCCCAGTATCCTGTTTCCAACAGTGGCCAGTCCAGGTCACAAGTACCTGTCAGGATCTCAGAAGGTAGAAATATTCCATGCTGCTTATCCCAGAAGTAAGTAGTGGATTTACCCATGTCCACGCTAATAATGGTTTATGAACTTTTCCTCCAGGAACGTGTCCAAACCCGGAAGGGCCATATGATCTTTATCTGCCATCATGTTTCTAAACCCAGCTACACTGACAGCTTTTACCACATTCTCCAGAGCAGAATTATGCTTAATTATACGTTGAGTGAAAAAATATTTTCTACAATTTGTTTTAAACGTGCTACTTTATAGCTTCATGGCATGACCTCTCGTCTTCGAACCTTGTACTCATCTACCTGTTCCACTCCACTCAGAATTTTATAGCCCTCTATCATATCTCTCTTCAGCCGTCTCTTCTCCAAGCAGCCTTTCCTCATAGGAAAGCCAACAGCAAGGCCAGGGGTAGTGAGAGATGACTCCCTGATGAGAGCCAGTTGGGAATTCATAGTGTCTCAGACCAGCTGAGGGAAGCGGCAGGAGACTGGCTCAAGGATACCCCTTCGGTTTCTGCAGCTATGATGGATTAAACGTTCAGGGGTAGATGAGTCATCTGCTCAGAACTTAAGCCTTGAGGTGGCCCATGTAGGAAAACCCTCACCTGTCAAAGCACTGAGCATACACTGGAGACTCATCTAGTTGGGCCAGACCTCCGGTTTAATTCATGGACTTGATGTTTCTGCTTCTCTTGGTCCATAGAGGCATAGCGGAGGAGGAAGGGAAAGGGCATAGACCACGATTCAGACTGTCCTCGATGATGCCTTATCAAAGTTTTCTCCTTTTCTTTTGTCTTTGCTGCGGCAGATGCACATCGGACTCTGACAGATAAGGGGGGCCTGGCCGGGAAGAGAGAGACTGGAGAAGAGCTGTATAAACGCATGGAGGACCTATATGGTAGGTGGCACCAAGTTACTACTCTGTAAGAAGGAGGGAAAGGGAAGGGGTATCATGCCAGGCCAAGCCCACTCCAGCCTGTTCCAAACCACAGGGATCCCTCCGCTGGTGGGAAGGGGGTGGGGGCCCTTCCAAGAGAGGCATCTTCTAATACCTTACTGGTGCTGCCATTCTCCAGGTAGGCTAGAGGTTTCCTCTGACACGTCTCTATGGGGAGAAA
Organism: Ichthyophis bannanicus; assembly: GCA_033557465.1. Taxonomy (NCBI): domain Eukaryota; kingdom Metazoa; phylum Chordata; class Amphibia; order Gymnophiona; family Ichthyophiidae; genus Ichthyophis; species Ichthyophis bannanicus. Next base: position 51,191,146 of record CM066051.1, on the reverse strand, counting down.
GTTCTCTCCTACCTCCTTGACTGGCTCTCTTCTTTTGCTACATTTTGATACTCTACTGCTCCTTCCCATCCTATGAGAGAGGGTGGGTTCTTTGATCCCTCCCCACCCCCAATAGATTGCTCAGGAACCTTGAAAATTAAATTCTCTTGAGGACTATGGGCTGGTGGCTGGCACTTCATGCTTTTTCTCTCTGTTCCTTGGTAGCCAATCAGCTTCAGTCTGTGGATGAGAATGCCCTACAGATGGTGCTCGATTTCCTCTCGTATCTCCGCCTAAGAGGTGAGGAAGATTATGGAGTCATTACTCCCCTAGCCCACTCTCACAACTCTGTTCTTCCCCTTGCTTCCCCCAGGCATGAGAAACTCATCCATTCTTTGGGTGATGGCTCCAGTTGCCATCTAGGGTCATGTTGGGGTGGATATAGAAGATCAAGGTTACTGGTCCTAGATCTCATAGGGTTGATGTAGCAGTGGTATATTCTGTGGGGGGAATAATGCCAAGGTTCTCCATCAATAATATTTCTTCTCTCCTTTCTGCAGATCTTGGAGCCCTGGACCATCTCACTCTGCCCATCACCTCAGAGGACTCCACTCCACAGTAGCCCATCAGCCCTTCTCCTTCCTGACCCATTCACCTGTACATAATTTCCAACCACTTGGCAGAGAAGAAAGTCTGCATGCTTATATTGCCCGCCTCCCACTCATCCCATACCACAGAGATCTGATGGCTGAACCTAACCTTTCCAGGGGAATCATCTGCTCCTCCACCCCCATTCAGAATAATCCAATATTTATGACATGGTAAAAAATTACTTCTACTTATCAGCCCAAACCAAGCTGAAGTCTAGACAACAGAGACATGCAAAAGTTCATTGAAAAGTAAGGGTTCACCAAGGCATGCTGGGGTGTGTAGGCCTGGATCTTCATGGAGGAGTACAAATCCCATGACTCTTGGGAGCAGGCAGCAGAGGAACCCTGGACTGACTGTGGAAGGGAATGGACTCAGGTTCAGCAGATGTAGATGTGGGTGAGGGGAAGGATGAGATGGGGAGAGAGTCTTGCAACAACCTCTATGACTAGGTGCGATGTCAAACTGATGTTTTCTGAAAAAATAAAAAAAATTTTGAAACATTTTTGGCTTGCTGACTTGACTTTCTGAGATATTCAGACACAATGGGACATAAAGTGCTTATCATGGGTTCACCTCAAACCAGTGCCTCTTGGGTAGGAAGGCACCAGTCACCCAGGAGGAGCTCTTATGTCTCCTGTCAAAAGGTGGGGAGGAGAGCGCAGGTTGTTAGGAGAGCTCTCCTATAACATAGAGGGTGGAGAAAAGAGCTGGGGGAGCTCTCCTACTGGTCAGAGGGTGGAGAAGGGAGTTAGGAGAGCTCTTCTATTGCTCTGAAGGTGGGGAGGAGAGTGCAGGTTGTTTGGAGAGCTCTCCTATAACATAGAGGGTGGAGAAAAGAGCTGGGGGAGCTCTCCTACTGGTCAGAGGGTGGAGAAGGGAGTTAGGAAAGCTCTTCTATTGGTCAGAAGGTGGGAAAGGGAGCACAGGGAGTTAGGAGGGCTCTCCTATGGATCAGAAGGTGTGAGGGGAGCAAAGGGAGTTAGAAGAGATCTCCTATTGGTCAGTGGGTGGAGAAGGGACTTGGGCGATCTCTCCTATTGGTCCGAAGATGGGGAGGGGTACACAGGTAGTTAAGAGAGTTCTCCTATGGGTCAGAAGGTGGAAGGGGAGCACAGGGAGTTAGGAGAGCTTTCCTATTGGTCAGTAGGTGGAGAATAGAGTTGGGAGATCTTTCCTATTGGTCAGAAGATGGGGAGGGGTGCACAGGTAGTTAGGAGAGTTCTCCTATGGGTCAGAAGGTGGAAGGAGGAGCACAGGAAGTTAGGAGATCTCTCCAATTGGTCAGTAGGTGGAGAATAGAGTTAGGAGAGCTCTCCTATTGGTCAGTAGGTGGAGAGTAGAGTTGGGAGAGCTCTCCTATTGCTCTGAAGGTGGGAAGGGGAGCACAGGGAGTTAGGAGAGCTTTCCTATTGGTCAGTAGGTGGAGAATAGAGTTGGGAGATCTTTCCTATTGGTCAGAAGATGGGGAGGGGTGCACAGGTAGTTAGGAGAGTTCTCCTATTGGTCAGAAGGTGGAGAGGGGAGCCCAGGTAGTTAGGAGAGCTCTCCTATTGCTCTGAAGGTGGAGAGGGGAGCCCAGGTAGTTAGGAGAGCTCTCCTATTGCTCTGAAGGTGGAGAGGGGAGCCCAGGGAGTTAGGAGAGCTCTCCTATGGGTCAGAAGGTGGAAGGGGGAGCACAGGAAGTTGGGAGAGTTCTCCTATTGCTCTGAAGGTGGAGAGGGGAGCCCAGGGAGTTAGGAGAGCTCTCCTATGGGTCAGAAGGTGGAAGGGGGAGCACAGGAAGTTGGGAGAGTTCTCCTATTGCTCTGAAGGTGGAGAGGGGAGCCCAGGGAGTTAGGAGAGCTCTCCTATTGGTCAGAAGATGGGGAGGGGTGCCCAGGGAGTTAGGAGAGCTCTCCTATTGGGCAGAAGGTGGAGAGGGGAGCCCAGGGAGTTAGGAGAGCTCTCCTATTGGTCAGAAGATGGGGAGGGGTGCCCAGGGAGTTAGGAGAGCTCTCCTATTGGGCAGAGGATGGGGAGGGGTGCCCAGGGAGTTAGGAGAGCTCTCCTATTGCACTGAAGGTGGAGAGGGGAGCCCAGGGAGTTAGGAGAGCTCTCCTATTGGGCAGAGGATGGGGAGGGGTGCACAGGGAGTTAGGAGAGCTCTCCTATTGGTCAGAAGATGGGGAGGGGTGCACAGGGAGTTAGGAGAGCTCTCCTATTGGTCAGAAGATGGGGAGGGGTGCACAGGGAGTTAGGAGAGCTCTCCTATTGGTCAGAAGATGGAGAGGGGTGCACAGGGAGTTAGGAGAGCTCTCCTATTGGTCAGAAGATGGGGAGGGGTGCACAGGGAGTTAGGAGAGCTCTCCTATTGGTCAGAAGATGGAGAGGGGTGCAGAGGGAGTTAGGAGAGCTCTCCTATTGGGCAGAGGATGGGGAAAGAATCATCTGGAGTTAGGAGAGCTCTCCTATTGGGCAGAGGATGGGGAAAGAATCATCTGGAGTTAGGATAACCCTTTCATTGGTTCCAGTTAAAAGTGAGAGTATTCTTTGCATCACCTATTAGAACTTAGAAGACAAAGATCTCAGTTGCCTTCACAGTATCTCGGCATATCTAAAGTGCACCATAGCATCTTTTGACCAGGATTGAGCTGTACTGTGTGGTTACCATGGGCTAGCTGCATTTTCCTCTTGATCCCCCATCTTTTGCCTTCCTTTAACTCAAAGAAGGGAGCAAGGATGCAGGGTAACTGACAGTGAGCCTTTGAAAAGAACATTTCAGCTCCTTTACTGCTGGGGGCTGGAGATGGACAGTCATATAGCCCCCCCCCCCTCCACGCATGATGCCGCCTGACTCCAAGTCATCCCAGTCTGCTCTGAGCCAGTACTGGCCCCCACACTGCTTTGGCTTAGGGTTTCTAAACATGTTAGAAGGGGGGGAGGCTGCCCCCTTTCCCCCAGCTCAGGCTCTGGATGCAGAGCAAAACAGCGGTGGTGGGGACTAGAGGCTGTCAGGCTCTCGGCCACCAGCCTGAGCCAACCTTGGTTGTAACACTATTACTCACATGTAATTGGGGTTCCAGGCTTCATAAACCCAAGAAACCGTGGCCACATGCTTTCCTTAATCTTTCCCCCTCCCGCCCTGGCCTTCCTTTTTCATTAGGTTTTAATGGTCCTCTGTTTCAGAAGAAGGACAGTCTATGTTAGGTGAGGAACCAACTGAGGTGCTTTGAGCAGCTCTGAGTTGCATGTTAATACCTGCTTATCTTTAACCTGAACTGGACTCTCTAGGCTTGGGGCATGGCCAGCTCCTACCCCCCCATCCCACACGTTAATTCTTCCTTGTTCCATGCCCCCCTCCAACCAACCCCAAATGTGCTTCATCTGAATCCCCCTGAACCTCTCACCCCCACCATTTCCTATCTCCTGATGCCAAAACATTAGTTACCTGATTTTTGGAAATCTAGGACACCTGGGCAGGGCCCGGTTGGGCTGGGAGGGGAAGGGGTCCTCCCTCCACGGGCATTGTTTCCCCAAATATTTCAAAATGACCAGTCAAAATAGCATTCAGTCATTTAAAACGTTTAAAAATGACAGTAGCAGTCCTTCTCCAGTTAGAAGCGCACATACACACATAGATGCTTAAACTTTATTTTATACATAGAGATAAATGTTCTATATATTTCTACAATTCTTCCTCCTTTTTCAGAAAGGAAGTTCATTTTAAATCTTCTGCCAGGATCGAGAACGTTGCGTCTGAGAGGTTTGCCTCTGTCCTCACTGAAATCGGGAACAGGAGGTGGTTATAGTCCATGGGGTCAGGGACACTATGTCAAAATCGGGGGCAATCCCCGAAAATCGGGGACATTTGGAAACCTTGCAAAACACTCACCAAAGACACTGAATTGATCCATCTCAAACTTTTAATGCAAGCCATCTTTAAGTCAATTTAAGCCTCCCCGCCCCTCCCAAAACAAATAAACGTATGATGAACAACAGTACATGGAAACATTTTCCCCTGGAGCAGAGCTGTAGGGAATGTGGAGAGCCTCTGGACCTGGATCAATACTAAGGCTGGTGCCACCAAGAAGAGCAGGTCTGTAGGGCCTGGAGGTCACCACCTCATCCCAACCCAGCCAGGACAGGCTTCCAAAGGCTAGGTAAGGAGATGTCATTTTTAATGATCTCAGGGGAACTCAAAACAACAACTCTCTATATGCATAGCAGGCAAAACTAGAAGGGGGGGGGGGGGAGGGTCAATCTATCTTAGTTAACCTGAGGGAGGTGGCCATCCTAGCAGTGCAGTTCAATCCAAGTAGCTTTAGTGCTTCTGTTCTATGCAGAGAATAATGGCTAAAAGCCCCCCTCTCCATCCTATATACACCCCCCCTTTGGAGGTCCATTCAGACCTATGATAAGGCTTTCAAGGAAGGACTACCATACCAGAAGCAGCCTTGCTCTTTGCAAATGATCTCTGAGATCTGCGCCCCCTGCCTGTCCTGTAGACCTCGCGAAGGGTTCAGTGGTCCTGGAGAAGCATCATTGCTTTTTTCACCAAAGCAGCTGCTCTTCAGTTTGCTGGCTCTTTTGCCAAAGCGTAGGCTGAAGGAGTTGAGGTTATAGCTGGCTCGTTGTTGCCGCTTCTGACGTCCCAGGAAATAAAAGCTAGCTTGGATGTCCTTGGTGCAGTTCCTGGAGGGCTTCCTGGAGCCCATGGCCACCTGCTCATGGGCAGCGAGGCGAGAGGAAAGCAGGAGGGCCCTGATGAGGTGGCACGACTTTGGGGCCCAGCCAGTACAAGGGCTCACTGCTCCCATGGTTGGGGCCCCAGAGAGAGATTTTGTGAGACAGACTTCCCAGCTCAAAGCTAAGATTGCCAGCCAACAAAGGAGATGAAGAAGGTTCCTGCAGAGAAAAGGAAGAGAGGGTACAGAAGATGGGTTGGGGGAGAAAAGGAGGGGGAGAAATGGATGAAGAAAAGTAATGGTAATTCAACGCTTCAGAAGGGAAGGTAAACCAGACTTTATAACATTCACTGACCTCCAGTTTAACAAGGTGCTGAGTGCAGAAGAGAAAGGCCCCAGATCGCCCCAACTTTTCATCTCTCCATATCATTTCCTAAGAGCGTCCTTTCCTCTCAAAACAAGTTTCTGTGTTTCCTCGAGAGAAGAGGGAGAAGCTACCCAGGTTTTGCTGGGTGAAAGATCTTCCTCTGGGGCCCACATCCCCCTCACAAGACCCTAAGTGAAAGATCTTCTCTGATAACCTGACCATCTTTTCTAAGTTCAACTATGGGACACTCAATCAAGCCGGGGGGAGGGGGGATTCAAAGTTAAGGAAAATAAAAAATATGTTTATAATTACAATTTTAATTTTAACCAAAACTTTTAATCAGTAGGCTAGGTTTATAACTTTACTTACAAATGTGCCAATCAGGCCTACTTGTTCTTCTCTAGTCTTAGTCAGAATGATGTCTAAATCGTCTGAGTATTTTTTAAGAGTTTAGCTCTACAGCTTGCCAGTGCTCCACCCTCACTGTGCTGAGTAAGTGGTAGGTTCCAGCCAATGGAAAGGCTGCACTAGTCACAGGAAGGATGAGCTGATTTTCTGCACAGGGTCTGGGAGAGAGTCAGTGGAATAGGTGGGTTTCTTGGTAGGGGTGAGTGGGGTTGCTGAGAAAGGATAGAAATATAAGAGGAATGGGGTAAAGTGTGAGGAGGCTAGGGCATGCTGAGAAAAAGAACTGGTAGCAAAAGCAAGAACTGGGGGCATTGAAGAAGAGGAGTGCAGAAGCAGCACAGCACCAGTAGACATTCAGAGACAGAATCTGTCTGTCTGAAAAGAGCATGTGTATACCTGATTTGTGGGGTGGGGGGCGGATGAATGCATGTACATGTGTGTGTGTCTGAAGTACAATAGAGTTCATGCATGTGTATATGTTTCTGTGTCTGATGGAAATAGTCTCATATAAATAGAGTTTCCCTTTGAAAATTTCAGCTGGAGTGGAGAAGTCTGCTGGTACAAATGTGGAGGAGTGGGACACGTGTTTTAAAATAGGGGACATTTAGGCGTCTCGACTGACATAATACGATTCCAGGGATAAATCCTTAAAATACGGGATGATTGGCCACTTTATCCTCTAGGGCCTGTATCCCCCTCACAAGACCCTGGGTGAAAGATCTTCCTCTGGAGCCCATAACACCCTCGCAAGATTCTGGGTGAAACATGTTTTACTGGGGCCTGGGTCCCCCTCACAAGACTGGGTGAAAGAGGTCCTACTGGGGCCCAGATCTCTCTCTCAAAACTCTGGGTGAAAGATAGTCTTCTGGGTCCCACATCCCCCATACAAGACTCTGGCTGAAGGATCTTCCTTCTGGGGCCTGCGTCCCCCTCACAAGACCCTAGGTGAAAGATCTCCTTGGGGGGGGGGGTGTCCCCCTCTCAAAACTCTGGATGAAAGATGTCCCTCTGGGGCCCAGGTGCCTCTCACAAAACCCTGAGTGAAAGATCTCTCTTTTGGGGCTGATGGCTCCCTCACAAGGCCTTGGGTGAAAGATGTCTGTTTAGGGTCCAGGTTCCTCTCACAAAATCATGATTGTGCCTTGTTCCTGCCCTTTCAAATAAACAGGAAAATAGGACTCTGCATGAGTGTCATTCTGTAGACACAAGCACACGCTTACCTCTGGGGTGCAAATACTGGGAAGTGCATGCTAAATTTAGATACAAAAAGATAATTGAGAAGCCCAGGGTCAAAGAAATGATCAGAGCAAAGGCACGGGGAGACAAGAGTGACTCACAGGGCCACACAGAGAATCAGCGACAGAGCCAGAGATTAGAGATGAGGCACAGGAAGATAAAGTGACACACCCCAGGGTCACACACACAGAGTCAGCGACAGAGCCGGGGATTAGAATTCAGGCACAGGAGGAGAGAGTGACCCCCCCTCAGGATCACACACAGAGACTGAGAGACAGAGCCGGGGATTAGAGCTGAGACACAGGACGATAGAGCGACTCCCCCCAGAATGACATGCAAAAGGTCAGGGACAGAGCCGGGGATTAGAGCTGAGACACAGGACGATAGAGCGATTCTCCCCAGGGTCACACAGAGAGTCAGGGACAGAGCCGGGGATTAGAGCTGAGACAAAGGATGATAGAGCGACTCCCCCCAGGGTCACACAGAGAGTCAGGGACAGAGCCGGGGATTAGAGCTGAGACAAAGGATGATAGAGCGACTCCCCCCAGGGTCACACAGAGAGTCAGGGACAGAGCCGGGGATTAGAGCTGAGACAAAGGATGATAGAGCGACTCCCCCCAGGGTCACACAGAGAGTCAGGGACAGAGCCGGGGATTAGAGCTGAGACAAAGGATGATAGAGCGACTCCCCCCAGGGTCACACAGAGAGTCAGGAACAGAGCCGGGGATTAGAGCTGAGACACAGGGCGATAGAGCGATTCTCCCCAGGGTCACACAGAGAGTCAGGGACAGAGCTGGGGATTAGAGCTGAGACAAAGGATGATAGAGCGACTCCCCCCAGGGTCACACAGAGAGTCAGGGACAGAGCCGGAGATTAGAGATGAGACAAAGGATGATAGAGCGACTCCCCCCAGGGTCACACAGAGAGTCAGGGACAGAGCCGGGGATTAGAGCTGAGACACAGGACGATAGAGCGATTCTCCCCAGGGTCACACAGAGAGTCAGGGACAGAGCCGGAGATTAGAGCTGAGACACAGGGCGATAAAGTGACTCACCCCAGAATGGCATGCAAAAAGTCAGGGACAGAGCTGGGGATTAGAGCTGAGACACAGGGCGATAGAGCGACTCACCCCAGAATGACATGCAAAAAGTCAGGGACAGAGCTGGGGATTAGAGCTGAGACACAGGACGATAGAGCGATTCTCCCCAGGGTCACACAGAGAATCAGTGACAGAGCCAGAGATTAGAGATGAGGCACAGGAAGATAAAGTGACACACCCTAGGGTAACACACAGAGAGTCAGTGACAGAGCCGGGAATTAGAATTCAGGCACAGGAGGAGAGAGTGACCCACCCTCAGGATCACACACAGAGACTGAGAGACAGAGCCGGGGATTAGAGCTGAGACAAAGGATGATAGAGCGACTCCCCCCAGGGTCACACAGAGAGTCAGGGACAGAGCCGGGGATTAGAGATGAGACAAAGGATGATAGAGCGACTCCCCCCAGGGTCACACAGAGAGTCAGGGACAGAGCCGGGGATTAGAGATGAGACAAAGGATGATAGAGCGACTCCCCCCAGGGTCACACAGAGAGTCAGGGACAGAGCTGGGGATTAGAGCTGAGACAAAGGATGATAGAGCGACTCCCCCCAGGGTCACACAGAGAGTCAGGGACAGAGCCGGAGATTAGAGATGAGACAAAGGATGATAGAGCGACTCCCCCCAGGGTCACACAGAGAGTCAGGGACAGAGCCGGGGATTAGAGCTGAGACACAGGACGATAGAGCGATTCTCCCCAGGGTCACACAGAGAGTCAGGGACAGAGCCGGAGATTAGAGATGAGACAAAGGATGATAGAGCGACTCCCCCCAGGGTCACACAGAGAGTCAGGGACAGAGCCGGGGATTAGAGCTGAGACAAAGGATGATAGAGCGACTCCCCCCAGGGTCACACAGAGAGTCAGGGACAGAGCCAGGGGATTAGAGCTGAGACACAGGGCGATAGAGCGATTCTCCCCAGGGTCACACAGAGAGTCAGGGACAGAGCTGGGGATTAGAGCTGAGACAAAGGATGATAGAGCGACTCCCCCCAGGGTCACACAGAGAGTCAGGGACAGAGCCGGAGATTAGAGATGAGACAAAGGATGAGAGAGCGACTCCCCCCAGGGTCACACAGAGAGTCAGGGACAGAGCCGGGGATTAGAGCTGAGACACAGGACGATAGAGCGATTCTCCCCAGGGTCACACAGAGAGTCAGGGACAGAGCCGGAGATTAGAGATGAGACAAAGGATGATAGAGCGACTCCCCCCAGGGTCACACAGAGAGTCAGGGACAGAGCCGGGGATTAGAGCTGAGACACAGGATGATAGAGCGATTCTCCCCAGGGTCACACAGAGAGTCAGGGACAGAGCCGGAGATTAGAGCTGAGACACAGGGCGATAAAGTGACTCACCCCAGAATGACATGCAAAAAGTCAGGGACAGAGCTGGGGATTAGAGCTGAGACACAGGACGATAGAGCGATTCTCCCCAGGGTCACACAGAGAGTCAGGGACAGAGCCGGAGATTAGAGCTGAGACACAGGGCGATAGAGCGACTCACCCCAGAATGACATGCAAAAAGTCAGGGACAGAGCTGGGGATTAGAGCTGAGACACAGGACGATAGAGCGATTCTCCCCAGGGTCACACAGAGAATCAGTGACAGAGCCAGAGATTAGAGATGAGGCACAGGAAGATAAAGTGACACACCCTAGGGTAACACACAGAGAGTCAGTGACAGAGCCGGGAATTAGAATTCAGGCACAGGAGGAGAGAGTGACCCACCCTCAGGATCACACACAGAGACTGAGAGACAGAGCCGGGGATTAGAGCTGAGACAAAGGATGATAGAGCGACTCCCCCCAGGGTCACACAGAGAGTCAGGGACAGAGCCGGGGATTAGAGATGAGACAAAGGATGATAGAGCGACTCCCCCCAGGGTCACACAGAGAGTCAGGGACAGAGCCGGGGATTAGAGATGAGACAAAGGATGATAGAGCGAATCACCCCAGGGTCACACAGAGATTCAGGGACAGAGCTGGTGATTAGAGCTGAGACAAAGGATGATAGAGCGACTCCCCCCAGGGTCACACAGAGAGTCAGGGACAGAGCCGGAGATTAGAGATGAGACAAAGGATGATAGAGCGACTCCCCCCAGGGTCACACAGAGAGTCAGGGACAGAGCCGGGGATTAGAGCTGAGACACAGGACGATAGAGCGATTCTCCCCAGGGTCACACAGAGAGTCAGGGACAGAGCCGGAGATTAGAGATGAGACAAAGGATGATAGAGCGACTCCCCCCAGGGTCACACAGAGAGTCAGGGACAGAGCCGGGGATTAGAGCTGAGACAAAGGATGATAGAGCGACTCCCCCCAGGGTCACACAGAGAGTCAGGGACAGAGCCAGGGGATTAGAGCTGAGACACAGGGCGATAGAGCGATTCTCCCCAGGGTCACACAGAGAGTCAGGGACAGAGCCGGGGATTAGAGCTGAGACAAAGGATGATAGAGCGACTCCCCCCAGGGTCACACAGAGAGTCAGGGACAGAGCCGGAGATTAGAGATGAGACAAAGGATGATAGAGCGACTCCCCCCAGGGTCACACAGAGAGTCAGGGACAGAGCCAGGGATTAGAGATGAGACAAAGGATGATAGAGCGACTCCCCCCAGGGTCACACAGAGAGTCAGGGACAGAGCCGGGGATTAGAGCTGAGACAAAGGATGATAGAGCGACTCCCCCCAGGGTCACACAGAGAGTCAGGGACAGAGCCGGGGATTAGAGCTGAGACACAGGACGATAGAGCGATTCTCCCCAGGGTCACACAGAGAGTCAGGGACAGAGCCGGAGATTAGAGATGAGACAAAGGATGATAGAGCGACTCCCCCCAGGGTCACACAGAGAGTCAGGGACAGAGCCGGGGATTAGAGCTGAGACACAGGATGATAGAGCGACTCCCCCCAGGGTCACACAGAGAGTCAGGGACAGAGCCGGGGATTAGAGCTGAGACACAGGACGATAGAGCGATTCTCCCCAGGGTCACACAGAGAATCAGTGACAGAGCCAGAGATTAGAGATGAGGCACAGGAAGATAAAGTGACACACCCTAGGGTAACACACAGAGAGTCAGTGACAGAGCCGGGAATTAGAATTCAGGCACAGGAGGAGAGAGTGACCCACCCTCAGGATCACACACAGAGACTGAGAGACAGAGCCGGGGATTAGAGCTGAGACAAAGGATGATAGAGCGACTCCCCCCAGGGTCACACAGAGAGTCAGGGACAGAGCCGGGGATTAGAGATGAGACAAAGGATGATAGAGCGACTCCCCCCAGGGTCACACAGAGAGTCAGGGACAGAGCCGGGGATTAGAGATGAGACAAAGGATGATAGAGCGACTCCCCCCAGGGTCACACAGAGAGTCAGGGACAGAGCTGGGGATTAGAGCTGAGACAAAGGATGATAGAGCGACTCCCCCCAGGGTCACACAGAGAGTCAGGGACAGAGCCGGAGATTAGAGATGAGACAAAGGATGATAGAGCGACTCCCCCCAGGGTCACACAGAGAGTCAGGGACAGAGCCGGGGATTAGAGCTGAGACACAGGACGATAGAGCGATTCTCCCCAGGGTCACACAGAGAGTCAGGGACAGAGCCGGAGATTAGAGATGAGACAAAGGATGATAGAGCGACTCCCCCCAGGGTCACACAGAGAGTCAGGGACAGAGCCGGGGATTAGAGCTGAGACAAAGGATGATAGAGCGACTCCCCCCAGGGTCACACAGAGAGTCAGGGACAGAGCCAGGGGATTAGAGCTGAGACACAGGGCGATAGAGCGATTCTCCCCAGGGTCACACAGAGAGTCAGGGACAGAGCCGGGGATTAGAGCTGAGACAAAGGATGATAGAGCGACTCCCCCCAGGGTCACACAGAGAGTCAGGGACAGAGCCGGAGATTAGAGATGAGACAAAGGATGATAGAGCGACTCCCCCCAGGGTCACACAGAGAGTCAGGGACAGAGCCAGGGATTAGAGATGAGACAAAGGATGATAGAGCGACTCCCCCCAGGGTCACACAGAGAGTCAGGGACAGAGCCGGGGATTAGAGCTGAGACAAAGGATGATAGAGCGACTCCCCCCAGGGTCACACAGAGAGTCAGGGACAGAGCCGGGGATTAGAGCTGAGACACAGGACGATAGAGCGATTCTCCCCAGGGTCACACAGAGAGTCAGGGACAGAGCCGGAGATTAGAGATGAGACAAAGGATGATAGAGCGACTCCCCCCAGGGTCACACAGAGAGTCAGGGACAGAGCCGGGGATTAGAGCTGAGACACCGGATGATAGAGCGACTCCCCCCAGGGTCACACAGAGAGTCAGGGACAGAGCCGGGGATTAGAGCTGAGACACAGGACGATAGAGCGATTCTCCCCAGGGTCACACAGAGAGTCAGGGACAGAGCCGGAGATTAGAGATGAGACAAAGGATGATAGAGCGACTCCCCCCAGGGTCACACAGAGAGTCAGGGACAGAGCCGGGGATTAGAGCTGAGACAAAGGATGATAGAGCGACTTCCCCCAGGGTCACACAGAGAGTCAGGGACAGAGCCGGGGATTAGAGCTGAGACACAGGACGATAGAGCGATTCTCCCCAGGGTCACACAGTGAGTCAGGCACAAAGCCGGGGATTAGAGCTGAGACAAAGGATGATAGTGCGACTCACCCCTGGGTTACACGTGGAGAGTGAGAGACAGAGCCTGGGATTAGAGCTGATGGAAAGAGCACACTGGGTTGTATGTCTGCACCATTCAGAAATCCTGTCAGAGGCAGAACACAGAATAATCTTTCCTGTCCCCCCCCCCCGCCGCCCCCACAGAAGGTCCCGTAGGAGTGATGCCATTCTTATGAACCCTTCAAACCTGCAAGCAATGCTTCTGAGCAAGTAGGGAGAAGAGACAGGATTTACTGCTCCCATGAAACATCCGGAGTCTTAAACAAGCATCTCTGAAATATTCAGTTTGCTTTTCACTGTAAAATGTGCTTGGTAATGAGGACTTGGCGATTCTTAATACAACCTTCATTCTCCAAAGCAGGGGCGGAGGGTGACGGTGGGGGTGGACACTCTACCTCTTCTGGCAGAAAGGAAAAAGCTTAGAGGAGACCTGCCTCTCTGACAGCTTGGCGTCATTGTGGAAAGGAGACCTGCCACTTCACCTCGGATAAGATGTTCTCCAGCAGTTTCTATTGCACCAATTCTGTCTGCAGGATCTGCTCCACTGTATCTCGTCTAACCAATGCATCTGTCATGTCTACCTTACAGTATCCATCCCCACAGTACCCATCCCATATCATCTGTCTGCAGTATCCACCCCGCAGTATCTCTTCTACCCAATCCATCTGTCTTATCTACTCAACAGTATCCATCCCCACAGTACCCATCCCATATCATCTGTCTGCAGTATCCACCCCGCAGTATCTCTTCTACCGAATGCATCTGTCTTATCTACTCCACAGTACCCATCCCATATCATCTGTCTGCAGTATCTACTCTAAAGTTTCTCTTCTACCCAATCCATCTGTCGTATCTACCCCACAGTACCCATCCCATATCATCTGTCTGCAGTATCCACCCCGCAGTATCTCTTCTACCCAATCCATCTGTCTTATCTACTCCACAGTATCCATCCCCACAGTACCCATCCCATATCATCTGTCTGCAGTATCCACCCCGCAGTATCTCTTCTACCCAATCCATCTGTCTTATCTACTCAACAGTATCCATCCCCACAGTACCCATCCCATATCATCTGTCTGCAGTATCCACCCCGCAGTATCTCTTCTACCGAATGCATCTGTCTTATCTACTCCACAGTACCCATCCCATATCATCTGTCTGCAGTATCTACTCTAAAGTTTCTCTTCTACCCAATCCATCTGTCGTATCTACCCCACAGTACCCATCCCATATCATCTGTCTGCAGTATCCACCCCGCAGTATCTCTTCTACCCAATCCATCTGTCTTATCTACTTCACAGTATCCATCCCCACAGTACCCATCCCATATCATCTGTCTGCAGTATCTACTCTAAAGTTTCTCTTCTACCCAATCCATCTGTCGTATCTACCCCACAGTATCCATCCCCGCAGTATCTATCCCATAGCATTATTCTGCAGTATCTAGCCCACAGTATCTCTTCTATCCAATCCATCTGTCATATCCATCCCCACAGTACCCATCCCATATCATCTGTCTGCAGTATCCACCCCGCAGTATCTCTTCTACCGAATGCATCTGTCTTATCTACTCCACAGTACCCATCCCATATCATCTGTCTGCAGTATCCACCCCGCAGTATCTCTTCTACCGAATGCATCTGTCTTATCTACTCCACAGTACCCATCCCATATCATCTGTCTGCAGTACCCACCCTGAAGTATCTCTTCTACTCAATCCATCTGTCATGCCTACTCCACAGTATCCATCCCAGCAATATCCATCCCATAGCATCTGTCTGCAGTACCTACCCCACAGTATTTCTTCTCCCCAATGTATCTGTCGTATCTACCCCTCAGTATCCACCCCACCGTATTTATCCCATAGCATCTGTCTGCAGTATCTACCCTAAGGTATCTCTTCTACCCCAATGCATCTGTCGTATCTACCCCACGGTATCCATCCCTGCAGTATCCATCCCATAGCATCTGTCTGCAGTATCTACCCTACAGTATCTCTTCTATCCAATGCACCTGTCGTGTCTACCTCATAGGATACATCACTGCAGTATCCATCCTATAGTATCTGTCTGCAGTATCTACCCCACATTATCTCTTCTACCCAGTGTATTTGTCGTGTCTACCCCGCAGTATCCATTCCCACCACCGTATCTATCCCATAGCATCTGTCTGCAGTATCTACCCCACAGTATCTCTTCTACCCAATGCATGTTATATTTACTCGGCAGTATCCATCCTCACAGTATCTATCCCATAGCATCTGTCTGCAGTATCTCCCACACAGTATCTATTCTACCAAGTGCATCTGTCATACTTACCCCGCAGTATCCATCCCCGCAGTATCTATCCCATAGCATCTGTCTGCAATATCTACACTAAAGTATATCCTCTATCCAATGCATCTGTCATGTCTACCCTGCAGTATCCATCCCTGCAGTATTTATCCCATTGCAGCTGTCTGCAGTATCCAACCCGCAGTATCTCTTCTACCCAATGCATCTGTCATATCTACCCACAGTATCCATCCCATAGTATCTGTCTATAGTATCTACCCCAGTGTATCTATTCTACCAAATGCATCTGTCGTATCTACTCCATAATATCAATCCCCGCAGTCTCTATCCTGTAGCATCGGTCTGCAGTATCCACCCTGCAGTATCTCTTCTACGCAACGCATCTTCATGCCTACCCCACATTTTCCATCTCATAGCCTCTGTCTGTAGTATCTACCTCGCAGAATCTCTTCAACCCAATGCATCTGTTGTATCTACCCCTCAGTAACCAGCCCCACAGTAACTATCCCATAGCATCAGTATGCAGTATCCAGCCCGCAGTATGTCTTCAACCCAATGCATTTGTCGTGTCTATCCTACAATATCCATCCTCTCAGTATATATCCCATAGCATCTGTCTGCAGTATCTATCCTGCAGTATTTATTTATTTATTTAGACAGATTTGTATACCACTTTATCCTTCAATCAAAGTGGTCACATCACATTGGGGTTTTACTTAACATAATACATCACAATTGGTGGGTTACACTTAACATAAGGATACTTAACATCTCATCTATCCAATGCATCTGTCGTATCTAACCCACAGTATTCAACCCCACAGTATCTATCTCATAGTATCTGTCTGCAGTATCTACCCCACAGTATCTCTTCTACCCAATGCATTTGTCGTATCTACCCCGCAGAATCCATCCCATAGCATTGGTTTGCAGTATCTACCCCACAGTATCTCTTCTGTCCAATACACCTGTCATGTTTACCCCACAGAATCTATCCCATAATATCTGTCTGCAGTATCTATCCTAAGGTATCTCTTCTACCCAATGCATCTGTCGTATCTACTCTACAGTATCCATCCCCACAGTATCTATCCTGTAGCATCTGTCTGCAGTATCTACCCCACAGTATCTCTTCTACCCAATGCATGTTATATTTACCCTGCAGTATCCATCCTCACAGTATCTATCCCATAGCATCTGTCTGCAGTATGTACCACACAGTATCTCTTCTACCCAATGCATCTATCGTGTCTACCCCACAGTTTCCATTTTGTAGCCTCTGTCTGTAATATCTACCTTGCAGTATCTCTTCTACCCCAATGCATTTGTTGTATCTACCCCGCAGTATCCATCCCCACAGTATCTATCCCAAAGCATCTGTCTGCAGTATCTACCCCACTTTACCTATTCTACCCAATGCATCTGTCGTATCTACTCCAAAGTATCCATCCCAGCAGTATCTATCCCTTAGCATCTGTCTGCAGTATCTACCCCACTTTATCTATTCTACCCAATGCATCTGTCGTATCTACTCCAAAGTATCCATCCCAGCAGTATCTATCCCTTAGCATCTGTCTGCAGTATCTACCCCACTTTATCTATTCTACCCAATGCATCTGTCGTATCTACTCCAAAGTATCCATCCCAGCAGTATCTATCCCTTAGCATCTGTCTGCAGTATCTACCCCACTTTATCTATTCTACCCAATGCATCTGTCGTATCTACTCCAAAGTATCCATCCCAGCAGTATCTATCCCTTAGCATCTGTCTGCAGTATCTACCCCACTTTATCTATTCTACTCAATGCATCGGTCGTATCTACTCCAAAGTATCCATCCCAGCAGTATCTATCCCTTAGCATCTGTCTGCAGTATCTACCCCACTTTATCTATTCTACCCAATGTATCTGTCGTATCTACTCCAAAGTATCCATCCCAGCAGTATCTATCCCTTAGCATCTGTTTGCAGTATCTACCCCACTTTATCTATTCTACCCAATGCATCTGTCGTATCTACTCCAAAGTATCCATCCCAGCAGTATCTATCCCTTAGCATCTGTCTGCAGTATCTACCCCACTTTATCTATTCTACCCAATGCATCTGTCGTATCTACTCCAAAGTATCCATCCCAGCAGTATCTATCCCTTAGCATCTGTCTGCAGTATCTACCCCACTTTATCTATTCTACTCAATGCATCTGTCGTATCTACTCCAAAGTATCCTTCCCAGCAGTATCTATCCCTTAGCATCTGTCTGCAGTATCTACCCCACTTTATCTATTCTACTCAATGCATCTGTCGTATCTACTCCAAAGTATCCATCCCAGCAGTATCTATCCCTTAGCATCTGTCTGCAGTATCTACCCCACTTTATCTATTCTACCCAATGCATCTGTCGTATCTACTCCAAAGTATCCATCCCAGCAGTATCTATCCCAAAGCATCTGTCTGCAGTATCTACCCCACTTTATCTATTCTACCCAATGCATCTGTCGTATCTACTCCAAAGTATCCATCCCAGCAGTATCTATCCCTTAGCATCTGTCTGCAGTATCTACCCCACTTTATCTATTCTACCCAATGCATCTGTTGTATCTACTCCAAAGTATCCATCCCAGCAGTATCTATCCCAAAGCATCTGTCTGCAGTATCTACCCCACTTTATCTATTCTACTCAATGCATCTGTCGTATCTACTCCAAAGTATCCATCCCAGCAGTATCTATCCCTTAGCATCTGTCTGCAGTATCTACCCCACTTTATCTATTCTACCCAATGCATCTGTCATATCTACTCCAAAGTATCCATCCCAGCAGTATCTATCCCTTAGCATCTGTCTGCAGTATCTACCCCACTTTATCTATTCTACCCAATGCATCTGTCGTATCTACTCCAAAGTATCCATCCCAGCAGTATCTATCCCAAAGCATCTGTCTGCAGTATCTACCCCACTTTATCTATTCTACTCAATGCATCTGTCGTATCTACTCCAAAGTATCCATCCCAGCAGTATCTATCCCTTAGCATCTGTCTGCAGTATCTACCCCACTTTATCTATTCTACCCAATGCATCTGTCGTATCTACTCCAAAGTATCCATCCCAGCAGTATCTATCCCTTAGCATCTGTCTGCAGTATCTACCCCACTTTATCTATTCTACCCAATGCATCTGTCGTATCTACTCCAAAGTATCCATCCCAGCAGTATCTATCCCTTAGCATCTGTCTGCAGTATCTACCCCACTTTATCTATTCTACCCAATGCATCTGTCGTATCTACTCCAAAGTATCCATCCCAGCAGTATCTATCCCTTAGCATCTGTCTGCAGTATCTACCCCACTTTATCTATTCTACTCAATGCATCTGTCGTATCTACTCCAAAGTATCCATCCCAGCAGTATCTATCCCTTAGCATCTGTCTGCAGTATCTACCCCACTTTATCTATTCTACCCAATGCATCTGTCGTATCTACTCCAAAGTATCCATCCCAGCAGTATCTATCCCTTAGCATCTGTCTGCAGTATCTACCCCACTTTATCTATTCTACCCAATGCATCTGTCGTATCTACTCCAAAGTATCCATCCCAGCAGTATCTATCCCTTAGCATCTGTCTGCAGTATCTACCCCACTTTATCTATTCTACCCAATGCATCTGTCGTATCTGCTCCAAAGTATCCATCCCAGCAGTATCTATCCCTTAGCATCTGTCTGCAGTATCTACCCCACTTTATCTATTCTACCCAATGCATCTGTCGTATCTACTCCAAAGTATCCATCCCAGCAGTATCTATCCCTTAGCATCTGTCTGCAGTATCTACCCCACTTTATCTATTCTACCCAATGCATCTGTCGTATCTGCTCCAAAGTATCCATCCCAGCAGTATCTATCCCTTAGCATCTGTCTGCAGTATCTACCCCACTTTATCTATTCTACCCAATGCATCTGTCGTATCTACTCCAAAGTATCCATCCCAGCAGTATCTATCCCTTAGCATCTGTCTGCAGTATCTACCCCACTTTATCTATTCTACTCAATGCATCTGTCGTATCTACTCCAAAGTATCCATCCCAGCAGTATCTATCCCTTAGCATCTGTCTGCAGTATCTACCCCACAGTATCTATCCCACAGTATCAGTCTGCAGTATCTACCCCACAGTATCCATCCCACAGTATCTATCCCACAGTATCGGTCTGCAGTATCTACCCCACAGTATTCATCTCATAGCCTCTGTCAGTAGTTTCTGCCCTACAGTATCTCTTCTACCCAATGCATTTGTCATCTTTACTCCACAGTATCTTTCCCTTAGCATCTGTCTGCAGTATCTAGCCCTCAGCTTCTCTTCTTTCCAATGCATCTGTTGTATCTACCCAACAAAATCCAGCCTGACAGTAACTATCACATAGCAACTGTCTTCAGTACCTATTATTTATCTGTTTCTGTGTGCTTATATACTGCCTTTCTGGAATCAAAACGGTTTACAAAGAACTTAAAACAGAACACATCAAACCAAAACTTACATGGTACCGAATTAAACAATGTGCTCTAGAAAACTAGTTCAACATATCAAAATTACTATTTGATAACAAAGGATTTCAAAACTTATTTACAAATTTCTTGTAGAATATTTGAAGGATGAATCCTATCTTATAACTTAATCTTTAGGTTAGGGAAGAATTGCACAATTCTTACTAAGTGGTTTTGGTCTAAAGACTAGGGGATCTATACACTGGAACATTATAAACTAAGGGAGACTTTGATTGCTCGGGTTAAGTTTCAGAGTCTCTGTAATAATTTATTAATGGGAAGGGTTTTAGAAGCTTGTGAAAGGCATTAGGGTCCTTGGTGGCTCTTATTGTGTCTGAGAGCGAGTTCCATAGGGTTGGAGCGTATAGTGAGAAAGCTCTCTGTCTACCCTAAAGCATCTCTTTTATCCAATGCATCTGTCGTGTCTACCCTGCAGTATCTATTCCATAGCATCTGTCTGCAATATCTACCCTTCATTATCTCCTCAATCCAATGCATCTCTCAGGTCTAGCCTGCAGTATCCATCCCCACAGTATCCATCCTATAGCATCTGTCTGCAGTATCTATCCAGTAGTATCTCTTCTAGCCAATGTATCTGTGGTATCTACCCCACGGTATCTATCCCCATAGCATCTGGCTGCAATATCTACCCCCACAGTATCTCTTCTACCCAATGCATCTATCATGTATACACCACAGCATCCATCCCTGCAGTATCCATCCCATATCATGCCTGCAGTATCTACCCAGCAGCATCTCTTCTACCCAATGCATTTGTCATGTCTACCCCTCAGTATCTATCCCTGCAGTATCCATCCTATAGCATCTGTCTGCAGTATCTATCCTAAAGTATCTCTTCTGCCCAATGTATCTGTCGTATCTACCCCACAGTATCTATCCCACAGTATCCATCCCACAGTATCTATCCCACAGTATCTACCCCACAGTATCTATCCCACAGTATCCATCCCACAGTATCTACCCCACAGTATCCATCCCACAGTATTTATCCCACAGTATCTACCCCACAGTATCCATCCCACAGTATCTATCCCACAGTATCCATCCCACAGTATCTATCCCACAGTATCTACCCCACAGTATCCATCCCACAGTATCTACCCCACAGTATCCATCCCACAGTATCTATCCCACAGTATCTACCCCACAGTATCCATCCCACAGTATCTACCCCACAGTATCAGTCTGCAGTATCTACCCCACAGTATCCATCCCACAGTATCTACCCCACAGTATATATCCCACAGTATCGGTCTGCAGTATCTACCCCACAGTATTCATCTCATAGCCTCTGTCAGTAGTTTCTGCCCTACAGTATCTCTTCTACCCAATGCATTTGTCATCTTTACTCCACAGTATCTTTCCCATAGCATCTGTCTGCAATATCTACCCTGTAGTATCTATCCCTGCAGTATCCATCCTATAGAATATGTCTGCAGTATCTATCCTAAAGTATCTCTTCTGCCCAATGCATCTGTCGTATCTACCCCACAGTATCTATTCCACAGTATCAGTCTGCAGTATCTACCCCACAGTATCTATCCCACAGTATCAGTCTGCAGTATCTACCCCACAGTATCCATCCCACAGTATCTACCCCACAGTATCTATCCCACAGTATCGGTCTGCAGTATCTACCCCACAGTATTCATCTCATAGCCTCTGTCAGTAGTTTCTGCCCTACAGTATCTCTTCTACCCATTGCATTTGTCATCTTTACTCCACAGTATCTTTCCCATAGCATCTGTCTGCAATATCTACCCTGTAGTATCTATCTCTGCAGTATCCATCCTATAGAATCTGTCTGCAGTATCTATCCTAAAGTATCTCTTCTGCCCAATGCATCTGTCGTATCTATCCCACAGTATCTACCCCACAGTATCTACCCCACAGTATCTATCCCACAGTATCTACCCCACAGTATCCATCCCACAGTATCCATCCCACAGTATCTATCCCACAGTACCTACCCCACAGTATCCATCCCACAGTATCTACCCCACAGTATCTATCCCACAGTATCAGTCTGCAGTATCTACCCCACAGTATCCATCCCACAGTATCTATCCCACAGTATCGGTCTGCAGTATCTACCCCACAGTATTCATCTCATAGCCTCTGTCAGTAGTTTCTGCCCTACAGTATCTCTTCTACCCAATGCATTTGTCATCTTTACTCCACAGTATCTTTCCCATAGCATCTGTCTGCAATATCTACCCTGTAGTATCTATCCCTGCAGTATCCATCCTATAGAATATGTCTGCAGTATCTATCCTAAAGTATCTCTTCTGCCCAATGCATCTGTCGTATCTACCCCACAGTATCTACCCCACAGTATCTATCCCACAGTATCAGTCTGCAGTATCTACCCCACAGTATCTCTTCTTCCCAATTCATCTGTTGAATCTATGCCATAGTATTTACCTCACAGTATCTCTTCTATGTAGGGTGTCTGTTATATCTACCCCACAGTATCTATCCTATAGTATATGTCTGTTGTATCTACCCCCCCTCACCCAGTATGTATCCTTCAGTATCTGCCTGCAGTATATACCCTGCAGTATCTTATCTCATCTATCCAATGCATCTGTTGTATGTACTCCACAGTATCTATTTTACATAAACCTGTCTGTGATATCAAGCCTTCTGAATCTATCCACAGTATCTAGCCCATGTAATCTTCTGTTTATCTAATCTGCGTTATCTGCCTACATTATTCACTCAAATATAGGAATTTAGGAAGTGAAATATCCTCCAGATTCCATAGATTATGGAATTGATTACCTGAAAAGTTTGCCTTCCAAGGTGAAGTTACCCAAATCTGTTTTCCATTGTAATCAGGTCTCTCTCCCCCGCAATATATCTGAAAGTTGCTGCATCAGTATGAATGTGAAGTCATTCTCTGGGTTCACCAGCTTCATGTGAGCCCAGGAGAAAGTTCTACAGACCCAGCACCCCTACCACCGCCTCACCCACTCTACCCCAGTACTTACATGTCAGCTGAGACTGGGGTTTCAGAGAAAACAGATTAGCCCCGAAGATATCTGAACACACAGCTCTCTTTGATCTTCGGTGAGCGGGTTACCCTTGTTCAACCCTGCTGAGGTTCACAATTGTCTGATTTATTCTTACGCCTCCTTTTATAGGAAGGGGACAGGGAGAGAGAGAGATGTGCTATCATAAGAGAAGGGGGATGGGGGTGACATGAAAAGATTAGGAAGAGTGCAACTGAGGCACTCATCTCAGTTCTGATGCAGGGAGATGGTCTTACACAATAGCATTGGGCAGAGACTCCTATCTAACTGCTCCCAAAACACAGCTAAGGCCGGAGGCGGGCTATTGGACACTCTAGGCAAATTTTGAGCCTTGCTTGCTCCCACACACACCACTTCACAAGCTAGACAATCATGATCACCCCAACCTCCCTCCCCCAACAATCTGTAGAACTATAGACGTGAACATCATGTGCAGCGGCTAGTGTGATTACAGCACGCAGCCATTGCCGTTGAACACTAAACCTGCATATTCAATGCCGGGGCCATATCCGTCCACCAGCAATGAGTATCTGCGTCAGCCATGGAAGCAGGAAGCTAACTGCGCAGTGGCAATATATTCAGCCGCTGCCCACTTAGCCTCAATGGCAACAGTTAGGACAGCTTTTGCTACACCTTATGTTCACCACTGAGGGATAACCGGAGAGTGGTGAATACCTCCTCTGAGTGGTTATCCCTGGGCACCGCCCATGGAACGCCCTGATATTAACCGGATAGCATTGGGGCGTATAGCGCCACCCAATGTCCCGCTTAGGGGCAATTACACAGTTTACAGGTCTGTAAACCATGTAAATGCCTTTGAATATCGGGCCCCATACTTTTAAATATTAAACTTTGCTTCGTGTATATATGCCGCTCTCCCTGCGGGTAAAAGAATGTGCTGATGGTTTTTAAAGTTGGTCTGGCTGTCAGGATCTAGTGTTTTGCTTTGACTGTTGCACCTGCCTAATCTTGCTTAATGGACAGAGAATCCCAGAACTTCACTCTACCTCCTAATGGGAAAAGAGAACCAGCTGGGCTTACACAGATCCTCACAGAGAAATTACACACTAGCAGAATCTCTCACGTCAGTCACACACGCAGAACATGGACAGACCTTCACCAAACACAGAACAAGGGATCATAAACTAAGGTTGCCAAGTGGCTCCAGATGCGCCCAACAGGCTTGAACCAGCCCTGGGACATGTAGTCTTGTTTTTCTTATGGAGTGCAATGGAGAAATCAGAACTACATGTCCCTGCATGCAATGGGATAAACCTAGGACTGGATCAAGCCTGTCGGGCGCATCTGGAGCCAGTTGGCAACCCTATCATAAACGTGCAGACACAAACTGAGTTGGAAACTCCAAATTGTCAGAGTCCAGCTGTAGCGCAAGATCAGAGAAAGAGAAGTGGAGATGCAAAATCCAAAGAGAGACATTCAAGACTGACCAGCAAAGAAAGAGCAGGAAAAATTGCGTCTGATCCTGAGGGAAAGAGCAGGCGGAGCCGCAGAATCCGTGGTGTCCCGCCACCGGGCCAGAACCAGACGACCGATACCAGAATCTGGGAACTGTTCCTCTTACTGGCTTTTCTAGGCTTTGCAATAGGCAGATGACTTGGAAATGTTGAAAGACAAGAATCTAAAGAGAAGCAAAAGTAGAAGATGTGCAGCCTGATAGTGGCTGCACCGGTCTGATCAACCAACACTTTTACCATCCCCAGGGTTTATGTCTCTGATCAAATAACTAGAGGCTGCGTGAAAATCTGCCCAAGTCTTCTGTGTGCACAAACTCAGATACTAAACTCCCCATTGTCACTAAACAGATCTGAGCTAAACAGATCATTAGGCACAGAGTTGGCAAGCTACCCAGTTCCAGAAGTGAGATTTTTAAACCAGTCCTGGATTTCTCACAAGCTCATTCTGATGCATTATGGGACCTGCAGCACTGATGCCAATGGGCAAAACCAGGGACTACCAATACCATACTGCACTGCAATACAAATTTAAAACCAGAACTGGCAAAATCTCTCACTCCCGGAACTGGGTAACCTGCCAACTCTGTTTACTGCTATGCAAAGTGACTGCCCACCCCTAACCTGTGTAGATACACATATGCATCCCAGTGAACTAACCTAAGAAAAACGGAACTACAAATCCCTACATGACCTGGGGCTTAAGGACAACTGTATCAGCCTTTTTCTTGGCCACCAGCCTGGAGGTCAGGGCACAAACCTTCTCCAGCCAAGACAGAGGATTCCTTGGGAAACAGTGACACCCGGAGGCCACGGTTGGTACAGCTGCCTCCTATCCTTTACTCCCCATGATTTCAATACCAGAGCAGGGCTGATTGCATGCTCCCAAGAGCTGCCCACTGTCCAGCACCCCTGCCTTTTTTGTCAGCCCTCCCTGCCCACCCCCTCAGGGCTGTAAACACAGTTTTCTCTGCCCTTTATAACTTCTCACTCCCCCTTAGCTCTTTCCTACACAGACTCCAAAGCCCAGTAGAGAGGGAACTAAGAGGCAATGGTCACCCCCCTTCTGAGAGCCCTGATCCACACATCCAGGCCAGGAGACTCAGATGCTGCAGGAAATGCTGATTAATGAGCCACACTGATGAAATAAGAATAATATTCATGTTTCTGGAGCGCTACTCTCTATTTATTACAGACACCATGTACGATTGTTCTGAATTCTTTGTTTACTGCATACAGGTATTAAAATGAACTGAATCTCAGCTTGGTGGAGGTCATAGTTTTTGGTGGGAGTGGCTGCAGCATGGGGACTACCCCAGAGAGTCCCAGAACGAAGAGAACAGGTGCCAAATCTCTCAAAGAATGGACATGCCTGGGCAGTTTAATCCTTGCTGCCTTCCCCCAACGTTAACCCTGCCCCTTCCCTTCAAGATCAGTCTGAATTCATCACCATCAGTTTCTGTATATAAGCATTCAGCCACTTCTTCCTCTCCATAGCTGTCAGCAGCTTGCTTCTCTCCCGGAAGGCCGCGTCGTCAGCCACCACAATGCTACGCCTCTTCTCGGTCTCCCCTGCCAACCAGTGGGGGACCCCCTCCATCAGCTTCCTGGGGTCTCCCTCAGAGTCAAAGTGAGCCTTCCTGACCTGGTCGGGCGTCGTATTAGATGCTGTCATCTGGAGGCTCCAGTCATGCAGGGTGATGGAGGGAGGCTGGAGGTTCCAGATGGGGACACCAGGGAGGAAAGGCCCCCACAGCTGCATGTTGGCTGGGGATTCCGGTAACTCCCTCTTCCAGAGTCTGGAAAACAGTATTTACAGGTGAGAAGGAGGAAGGGTGGCAATTAGAATATTCCAGTACAAGACAGAGGCACTTGGACTCTTTATCTCTGCACCATTCTTGCATTACTCTTATAACATTCCAAATCATAGTTATTAATAGAAGAGGCTCACCTTTGAGAATAATACCCCTGGGTTTAGACTTCCCATCTCAGTGAACCCCCTTCATAGTCCCCTGAACTCATGCTCCAGCTCTCTGCTATATTCCTGCTTTATTTGCACCTTGGTGACGTAGTTTTAGCTGTCTGATGACTAATAGCACAGTAGCACCCTAAAAATTGTTTCACTCTGTATCACTGGAAGAGGAGCTTAATGGTGAGAGCAATGAGCTGAGAACCAGGGAAGCTGGGGTCTAAATCCCACAGTTGCTTCTTCTGATCTTTGCCAAGTCGCCTCTGGGGACAGGGTAATAACCACTGCATCCATAGGTAATTCACCTCAAAGTACTACTGAAAAAGACATGAGCTAGATATGAAAACCTGTCATCTCGAAGATATACGTAAACTGGAAATAAAAAGGGAACCTTAGCATAAACCTTTTATCTTCTGGACAGAGGGTGGGAGTATGGGGGCTCTCTTGATATCCGGGGACTGGCCCCTTATGTGCATGGGAATTTTTGGATGCTCACAATAACAATGCCTTACTGTCCAACTCTGAGGGATCCCTCTATCTCTCCTAAGCAAAGGGGGACCCCAGTTTTCATGTTTTCGAGAAATGGAGTGTGTGTCCATCCCAGCATCTCCCTCAGATGAAAATATGGGCCGGGCAGCTCTGACTCACCTGTTTGGAGCTTGGGAGTGAGGAAAGGCGGCAGCAGATGGCAGCAGTATGCCACACCCCAACAGGAGCATGAGGGGCAGCAGATTCCGCCCAGCGGCACCTCGCTCCATAATCTGCAAAGAGGACAAATGCTGCCAACCTGAGAATCATGGAACAGGAACACCCACATCCTTAAATCCAGCACTGTACCTCCACATCTCCAACTGTTCCCCCATCCCCATATCATAGGTCACGGACTGTCCTCCCACATCCCCAACTCCACCCCCCACCCTCGCCCACATCTTGTACATCCTGGACTGCCCCCACCATGTATCCCCATATCTCTGACCCATCGCACCTCCTAATATCCATCCTCCTGCACTCCATAAGTCTACAACTGCTCCCCCACGCTATCTCATATGTCCTGGATGATCCCCAAATATATCCTACATATCCCTAACTGTGCCCCCACCTGTACCCTGCACAGCCTTGACTGTCCCTCCTTCTGCTCCAACCTGCAATCAGGCGACCCTTCCCCACTTGTAGATCATTCTGCTCCATCCCTACTTCTGGGCAGTCAGCTCTTCAGGAAAGGGACCTGCTCGCACCATCCTGGTGTGTTTTTCACCTTGGTCAATAGTCTCTCAGATTTCCCTTCTTTTTCTTTCTGGTTCCCCACCCTGCATGCCAACAATACCCTGGAAATCCTAAACCGTGACTGCAGGAAAGCAGGCAGACCTTCAGACACTAGAGACAGATGGACACATCGGCTGACAAATTCTCCAGCCATCAAATCCTGTCTGTTTGACTGCCTTGTGCAAAGCCTCTTCTGTACCCTGAACTATCTATCTCCAGGCTTCAGGCACCCATGGTGGCTCACCGCAGAGGGTGTCAGTGCCACAGGACCGATTCTTGTTCAGAGATGATAGGAAACGCCTCTGGGTTGAGACTCTAGGGAAAAAGGCGTGAAATGTAAAAACTTTGTGCAATGCATCCATTGCCCCCTTTGAGGAAGGAGGCCATGCTCGTTGCACAAACTTTGCAATGAGGTTCATCCAGGAGCAGGCGTTGCTGCTGTTTCATAGCCATGAAAGAAACTGACCCACAGGTTCCCGCCAGTCCTACATCTGAACCATGACACCTCACTGATATAAGGCTGGCTGGGCTCCCCTGTCTAATATACCACCCAGCTACCTAAGGGAGGAGAGCGCCGAGCGCTTTCAGGAGAATGGATGTTACCTGGAAGGCGCAGCCTGTCTGTCTGAGCGGCCTGAAGCTCCTCTGTGGATCTCCCTCACATTGGCCTTACTTATACACCTTGCTGGGGCGAGGTATGACGCAGGTGGGGGGAAAAGGCATGTCTCACGGCTTTATTTAATTGACTGGACAAAATCACCAGTCAGAGTAATCCCCCTCGCTCGATAACCAGTCACTGGCCCTTGGCTCAATCTGCTTCACTTCTGTAGCAAAGAAAGTGGGAGGGGGCGAGAGAAAAAAGAGAGAGATGGAGGGATACAAATGGAGGGAAGAAGAAAGATAAGGAGGGAGAGAGAGGAAAGGAGGGCAAATAAGGAAAGAGAAGTATGGAAGGTAAGATGAAAGAAGAGGGGGGAGAGAACTGAGGAAGGAAGAGAAAAGGTGAGAGACGGAGGGAGGGCAAGAGGAAAAAAAAGGAGAGAGGGAGAGAAGAATAGTGACAGAATGAGAGGAAGGGAAGAGAGGGGTGAATGGTGAGATAGTGAGAGAGAGAGGGGAATGGTGAGGCAGAGAAAACGAGGGAGGGAGAGGTAAGAGGGGAGGGAAGGGTGAGAGAAGGAGCGAGAGGGAAGGAAGGTGGATGAAAGAGAGAGGGAGGAATGGTGTGACAGTGAGAGAGAGAGAGCTGGACGAGAGGGGGAGATGATGAGAGAATGAGAGAGGGAAAGAGGGAGAAAAAGAGAGAGGGAGGAAAGGGAGGCGTGGTCACATAGTGAGGGGGGGGGGGGGGATGAGAGGGAGGGCAGGATGGTGAGATAGTGAGAGAGAAGTATGTGTTTCCTTACAGTCCCCAGCTGTTGTGCTGTCTGTAAGCTCTGATGAGCAGGGACTGTACAGGGCTGCGTACGCCCTGTAGCACTATGTAAATGATCCGTAGACCCTGAGAGGGAGAACGTTTTCCCATTTTCTACCAATGAAGGGTCTTGAGTGAATGAGAGTACAGGGACAGGGAGCTGCCCTCCCTCCTGGGAAGAAAAGGTCTCAAAGGACATCATGCAAGCTTGGAAACAATCTAATTAAGAGCAGGGGGAATATTAATTTGAAGAAGTTGGTGCCCATCGCCGGGGCTGTGGCGGCAGCGGCAGCCTGAGAAGCCGATCTTTCTAATTCAAAGGCGATCGATGGCTTTCGGAGCTGCGTGTGCCGCCGTGACTTTGTTTGATTCTGGAAATGAATCAGAATGTTCCGGGGGGCCCATGCGAGCAGGGGTCGGCGGAGGTTGCCGCCTAATTGTACACAGCGCCTGGCAAGCCTTGGGTGGCTTGTTAAGGGTTACGCGGGGGCATCTGGTGTGAGTCACTCTCCAGCGACGGCCAGTGCCCAGCCTGTCCTTCACTCCAGGCGAACTCTCTCCTCATTAGTGTGAATATTGCAGGATAATGAGCAGCTTCAGACAGCTCTCTGTCCTGGGCTAGGTGGTGGTGGTGGGTGTGGGGGGGGGGGGTTGTTCTCTCTAGTAGCTATTTCCTCAGCTATATAGAACACAGGGCACTGGGGGGGGGGGGGATTCTTGGGCCCTGCATGGGGCCTGACCCTTCTCCATCAGCCCCTACTGTCACCAATTCTCAAGGAGAAGCCGTCTCGCCCCCTTCTCCCAGTTACACAGGATTCACATTCTGACGGAGGAAAAGACACTTTACCCCTCTGCTGAGTTCCATGAGGAATAGGGAGGCTTTCCAACCTGCCCCAAAGCCTTTGGGGCTGATTTGCAAAACACCCCATAATCAAACGCCACTGGTATACTGGTGGGATGTTCGGTGGTAGCATTGAGATGTTACTGAAGGTCAGGGCTGAAGGGTGCTAACTACTCGGATATGGTTTATGGTTTATTAAAATGCGATATGCCAGTCTTCCTTACAGAATCAGAGCGGTTTACATAAAAACAGGGGGATAAACTAACTGAAAGGAACCCCATTGATAAGATAGGAAAGAGCACAATCACATGCATAGGGAGAGAGGAGGGCGAGGGGGGGGGGGGGAAGGGATCAGAAAGAGGTGCAGCTGGGATTGCAGCATGTTCCCAGTAGGACAGCGACTTTTAACTGGTTAATGGCGATTTTCAGCCTCCATTTATCCAGCTTTGCTCTTTGGGGCAAGCGTCCTAACGTGGCTGGATAGTGACTGAAAATACCGCTGACGGAAGACAGTCACCATTTATCTGGTTGGCATCAAGACCACCCATAGATCATCTCTGCAATACTCTGATCATGCCACTGAAGATGGCAGGCAGAACCCGTAGCCCACTGCCCTCTCATTGTCTGGCTAAGGGTTTTGACCTTCGAGCCCTAAGCATTTATCAGAGTGAAACTTGCATAGCGCTTAGATGAAGATCTGAGTTTCAGTCGTCTGTGCTGTATTCAGCTTCACGCGTATCAAAGTGAAGCTTGCATGGGGCTCAAATGAAAATCTGCTCTTCAGCTATCTGTGCTGGGAGGGAGGAGTGGTCTAGTGGTTAGGACAAGGTACTTCAGGCCAGAGGGCCAGGGGTTCAAGTCCCACCTGGGGACAGCAATCTCAGGCCGGAGGGTCTGGGATTTCTAGTCCTATAGGCACTCCTTGTGGTCTTGGGCAAGCCACTTAACCCTCCATTGCCCATGTTCCCTGTGAGTATTAGCATATGTGTCTCATATCCCCTTGTGTTAAATGTATCCCCCAATTGACCCAGTGAAAAGCAGGACATAAATACAGCTAAATAAATAAATGCTCATGCTTTAAATGTATCATAGTATCTGCTCTTCAGTTGTTTGTGCTGTATTCAGCTTTATTTATTTACATTCTCTTATATACCACACTATTCTGCATCAGTGTGGTTTACATTGAACAGGGCATTATAACTTGGAGATAACTATTTTACAGGGAACATGGGCTATGGCAGGTTAAGTGGCTTGCCCAAGACCACATGGAGCACCTGTGGGACTAGAAACCCCAGTCCTTTTGGCCCAAGGTTGCTGTCCTCTAGTGGGATTTGAACCCCCAACCTTCTGGCCTGAAGTACCTTGCCCCAACCACTAGGCCACTCCTCCACTCCATACATATCACAGTGAAGTGAGCTTGGATGAAGATCTGTTCTTCAGCTGTCCATGCTGTATTCACACTTTACATGTGCCATGTTCTGAAGTCCTTTCAACTGTTAGGCTACTGCATTTCACAGCCGCTTTGCTAACAAGAACAACTTCAGCGTTATCAGAATACTAGTCACAAAAATGTAATTTGGCAGTTTCTGCACGATTAAGAACAAAGGAATCAAAATCCATCAGTAACCAAACTTCCTGGGAGATGAAGCCTGAAGACTGAACACGGATCAGCAAGGGAAAGAAATCAGAAGCAAAAACTGAGGTTGGATTGTCCAGAAGCAAAATGCAGGAGAAGAAGGATGAAGGGGAGGGGAGAGGGAGCTTCCTGGTTAGGCTGGGACTGCCTCTCCTGCCTTTAATTTCTATCCTGCCCCCACCTCTTCACACCCAGGTGTAAGTACTGATCAATCCTCCCTTTATAAGCCCAGCTGCTGAGCTTGCCCTTCTCTTTCTGGGCTTTTGAAGATGGCATCCTTCCCTTGGTCACTTGGCTCGGTGCTCCTCTGTGTCGTCTCTGTTAACTGGTTTATGTGTGAAAATCTGCAGATTGTGGGTAAGCTAAGGCTTTAGAAGAGCAGGGTAGCTGGGACTCCCATGTCTCTGACCCGGGGTTGGCTGAATTCTGGAAGCTTCTGCTTCCCCCCCCCCCTCCCCACCTCAAATGGCTTCTCCCTACCCACTTCAAACCCTTCTAAGAAGGGGTGACCTGAAGGAATTTGATGGACTTGGCTCTCATGGGTGGCTCTAGAAAAGGTTATCGCCTTCTCCTCCCCCTCCCCCCACCCCCCATATCCTGGTACTGGAGGGACATTCCTTGACTGCTAATCCCAGATGTGTACTTCTGGCTGGTTTGGGGGATTTGACCTCTATGGGTGCTCTGTGGCTTTTGGCATGTAGCTCCTGCAAGGGGGGGGTCAGGCTGTCCCCTTGGTGTCAGGCTGTCCCCTTGGTGTCAGGCTGTCTTCCTCCACCCTGACTCTTGTTTTCTATGGGTAAGAGGATGGCTGGGATGTATAAGAGGAAAAGTGAGGTGCTGTGGCTGCACCCCTGAAGGACGTGGGGCTATGGCTCCCTTATCTCAAAAGGGGTCTGTTAGAGTAAAGGTTACCTGGCCTGTGTCCCATGATAAATAGCACTTGGCCCCTCCTGCAAAGGTGTGTTGGATATAATCTGTTTCCTTATTTCATTGCTGCTTTAATATCTTTCTGTTGTGCCAAAGAGTACCTCCTGGTGTTCATGAGGTGTAACTACAGGTAATGTATGATACGCATGGAAACTTTTTATTGGGACAGTGATGCTAGATTGGGATGCTATGTCTCTTTCCTGGTTTCCGTTTGCATTGCTTGGCTCATAAGTGTAAGTGTTTCTGTGCCATGCAGCTGTTCTAATAAATGTGGTTATGCAGGTCTCCTTTACCACACTCTTTGCTCTTATGTTATCTTTCGGACTGAGTTTATCCTAGGTGATGGCAAATCTCCTCCTCCTTCCTTCTGCATTGTTCTATCAATGACTTTTCTTCTGGCACAGCAGGGTTTGTGCTTAGTTTCCAGTGAGTGAGGGTTGCTACCTTGTGCTTTCTGTGGATCGACCTCTTGGCACATCTCATCCAGTGACCTTTCCAGTTCAAGACAGAAATGCAGGTTGTAGGTGTTGACTAGTTTTTCTATATTAGCTGAGAACAATCTGTGGTGTGCTCCATCTTTTGCTTTGAAATCACTTCTGCTCCAATATTTCTGTGTCAGGGTTAGAGCAAGAGATTTGCCATAGTGGGTCAGACTGAACACCCAAACCAGTATCCTGTTTCCAGCTGTGGTCAATCCAGGTCACAAGTAGCTGGAATCCTGGCAACTTTATCCCAGGGGTAAGCAGTGGATATCCCCAGTCCGCTTTCATAATGGTTTATGGACTCTTCTTCCAGGAACTGGTTCACACCTTTTTAAACCCAGCTAAGCTTTCTTGTGCTGGCTGATGTAATGGTATCTTGCCTGGTGTACTATGAAAGCATTCACGGACGAGGCTTGTGCCTAGGAAATCTGTCTCGTGGCTTAAGGGTGAATTTGTCTCGTCCTGCAGATTACCCCATCTCCCTGTACTCCAAGGATGCTCGCCTGTCGACCCTTCTCTGGCTGCGGCCTGCCTACTGCTTTTATGAAAAGTGGCTGATGGATGCTGTGGACCCAAATCAGGTGCACAGGAGCACTGCTGCTATCGAGGTTCAGGTCAAGCTGGCAGGTAAGGGGGGTACTGAAGGGCGGAGCCTCCTGGTAGGAACATGGACACAGAGTTGAGAGAAGGGTGAGCTAGTAGAGGGGGGGGGGGTATCTTCTGGTGGAATAAAAAGGCTTTAGTGCAGTGAAAGATGGCTTGACGTCTGGTCCTAGTGATTGGGTATGGGAGAAGATGAGCAGATTTTCTCCGGGGGGTAGGGTAGACACTGACTTCATGGTTCAGTGAGTATTGTATTTGGAACTTTAATGTTTGGTTCCATTACTGCACAGTGATAACAGCAGGAGTTGTTTGACATGTGTTCTGTGTTTGCCCTTGGCTGTCTCTCTCCCAGTGCTGAATCATTTGCAGTACTGGTTATGCCCTCAACAGCTTAGTGATGCCCAACAAATATCAGGCTCTTTCCCTCATAAACCCAGCTTTCTCCTTTTGTGCTGGTCTGTTCCTGGGTGCCTGCAGTGGGGATGGGTTGGGGGATAGACATCAGGACTCCTGACTTCCTCTGCTGCTGTAGCTCTGTCTTCTCCTATCAGGTGACAACGAAACCTACAAGTTGCCCCAGAGTTACCAGGTGCCTCCTTGTAGCCCCATGTTCCAGGACCCTCCCACAGTCCTGGAGTTTGCTTATCAGATGGGACCCACCATCATGTGGTTGAATAGCAGCTGGGTGCAGAGCATCTTACCTGGCCAGCAATATAGGTGAGTGACCACCTGCTCCCCTCCTCCAAGGACAGCAAGTAGGAAGGGGGGGGCACAGCAGGGAAAGGTCCTGGCTGCTCTGCTCATGGTTCATGGTGTTGCCTGGATCTTGAGAGCACCAGAAGTAGGTGCTCCAATGTCCACTTTGAGGAAGGGGTGGATGGTTTAGCTCAAGCAGCTTGAATCCCCTTTAAAGGGCAACAGATTAGGTGAAAACTCTTATACCTGCTCTGCAAATTGGGTGAAGAGCTGGGAGTTTGTGCAAGGAGAGGCCCTAGGGTGCTGTGGTGTGGGCTTCCCCCTCCTGCAAAAGGACTAAACCAGGAGGGTGTCTTCCCAGTAGAACATTCTGATGGGAATTGAACTTGGCAGCCAGGTCTGTTCAGTGAATCAGTAATTGAAGGTCCTGTTTTAGCTAAGGTTGGACCCCTGCCTGCAGATTTCCTGTATTAATTCTGTGATATCTGACAGGGTCCGCTATGTCCTGTATAACCAGCTCAAGGAAGAGGTGGCTGCTTCAAACTGGTCCCAGTCCTTTCAGACGCGAGGTGAGCCAAGCTGGGTGGGGAGAAGTCAATCCAGTTGGTTTGCAGAGTATCTAAGGAAACTTCAGATGTCGTGGGGCTCTATTCAATATAAAGGCTCTATCAAGTAGTTAGTGGTATCCTAGATACCAGTGCTAGTCTCTGAGCCTGATACAACACTTTCTGTCTTGCTGTACCAGTGGAGATTCTCATGAGGGGTGGAAGATACTAGAATTTCAACAAACTGTCCCCTTAACAATAGAAAAGGATAGAGGTGATGGCTGGGGTTAGTTTAATTTTGGCATCCTAAGGTAGAGCAAGAATCCCTCTAGGGAATTCAGTGCCAAGAAGAACTCATGGCAGAGGCAGGGGTGAGGTGGTTGGCCAGACTATTGTGGTGCTGCTGCTTCAAAGTGGGGCAGGTTGACAACCCCTAGATTAATTGGCAGGCGGATCCATTTTTGGGATGGCTGCTTGGTGCCCTAGGGAGTTGACTGTGCCTAAATCTGGGCCTTGTGTGATTCCTAAATGCTGGGCAGCATTTGGTTTTCGCTTCCACTGTTTCCTAATTGGCTTGTAACACCAGTAAATTGTTAATCTTGGACAGGGTTGACAGGATTGGGTACTAGAACCATCTCTACCACCTTAAATAATGGCATGTGGAGGGGGTGGGCAAGTGCTGTGCCGAGCTAGAGGGGGGGGGAAGTTACCAGGGCCAGCTGCAGTTGAATTAAGGTGTTGGCACCCTGGGTAAAGTTTAAGCTTTCCCCCTATCTGGCTGGCAAAATCTATTCAGCTTTGAATGCCCTTCTCTTTACCACCCTCCAAAAGTTGCTATAGTAGGCAAATGCTTAGTTTGCGTAACATTCATCTGGCCCCAGGGGTTTAGAAGGAGACAAGTGGAAAAATTCAATATTGGCATAAGTCATTGCTTCAGTATAGTTCATGCCTGTAGTCTTCTGCTACCTGGCATTAAGTCTTAACACTCTCCTCCTCCCCCCCCCCCCCCCCATTCTGTTAAGGGCACTTCAAGGAATAAGCAGACAGGAGGGGCAGGCAAGGTGGAAGGAGGGGAGAGACTGCCCTGTCACATTGAGTCCTCCTCATCACTAATGCTTCTCTCATCTTCCTTACAGATCTACCTCCAAGCGGCCGTGACATGAAGCCCTTGTTGGAGGGGCGCTCGGGAGGCATGGTAGTCATCACAGTTCTTCTCAGCATCTCTATGTTCCTTCTGTTGATTGGGTTGGGGCTGGCACTGGGATATGGCCATCACTGAGTGAAGGGTCATACCCTCCCTCTTTAGGGCTAAGAAAGGGCTCTGCCCTTGAGAGGGGATGGATCTTGTTTGATTGGTTAGGGGTGGGGTTCATTTTTCCAATAAAAGGATTTGTACACTTTTTTTAAAAACTTCTGAGCAAATAAAAACTTTTTCTAATGTTCCCTGTGGGTCTTAAGGAGCTAGTCTCATTCCTGGGTAATAGAGAAAATCCTTGGTCTATGTGGGGTGGCATAGCTGTGACTACTCATGCTTTAGTGCAGGGGTGGACAACTCCAGTCCTGGTGCATCATGATCCAGCCTAGTTTTCAGGATGTGGCTAATAAATATTCATGAATATATTTGCATGCAAGCATACCTCATGAATAGTTAAGGACATCCAGAACACCAGGCTGGATTGTCATGTACCAGGACTGGAGTTGGCCACCCCTTCTCCATGGATCCTTCATCTACACCTGTTACTCCTAGAGCTAGAGTCCGTCTCCCTCCCTAGAGCCTGCTGTCCAGAGGTTAAGCAGGTGTCTTACTCTAGTTGCCCTACTCTGAAAGCACCTGTACGGTACTATCTCTCAGGAGAGCTGCTTGGAGGGAGGTCTGATTGTCCCTGTTAGAGAAGGAGTTAAGAGACCATAAACCCCTTAAAATCCATCCTGCTCTGAAGGCTAGTGGCTGAAAAGGATGTCAAAGCTTCCTCTGCTAGTAGAGACTGGCTGAATCTATTTTGTACTAGTGTTGGAGTGACAGTGTGGGTGAGAGACTAACATATCCAGCAAGTGACCGTGGGCAAGACTCTCTGAACTTGCAGGTAGTGTATGGTGTGAGCGGCTTTGGGCTGCAATCGAGCCGATTTCAGAATGGAGACTGCTACAGGTACATGGGTAGAGCTATGCCAGGGGGGTAATAGGAAATGAGCCATATAGCAGTTGGGAGGAGGGGGGGGGGGGCAGGGAAACTGCCTTTTTGACTAGGTCAGAAGCAAGGACCTAGTAAATGCAGTGATGGACACTGAGCTATGTTTGTCTAGACTTTATTTGAATATACTGTTAATCACAGACCAAACAAAGCTCATGCCGTAAACAGTACACTCCAATCTACCTACACTCACACTCACTGTACAGTATAAGAACACCTTTACAAATACCAATTGAAATTGATTGTTTGTTGTGTACACCACCTTAATTGAAGGATAAGGTGGGATATAAATACCCTTTAAATAAAAATAAACATTCTGCTTTACAAATCCATAAAGATGAAAATATAAAAGGAAATTTACATGTAAAATAAGAAAAGAAATTTAAAAATTTGAGGAGACTGGAAAATATTAAAAATGGAGAAGAATAAGATAGTAGGGAAGCTAGTATAATGAAACTGCTCTTACTCCCACAGCGTTTAAAGGAAGACTGAGCTAAGCCCGGAGGAGCAAGAGGGCCGGAGTTGGCATGGGGACAGGTCTTCTGCTTGGGGAGAGGAGTGGGCCAGGGGGAGGACCTACAGCTGAGGGCTGGAGATACTGTGAAACCCGGAGGCTTAACTTCAGCTTAGGAAAATTGGTTACTATATGATACACTGACACTGCGGCGGGTGGTGTGGTGATTAAGCCGTTTTTGCCACAGTCTAGCAACATCGTTGGCAACCAGGGAATAAAGTGGGTGGAGAGAGCCACTGTGTGCAAACAGAGCGTTAATAAAGACTCGGTAGCACAGACAAACACCCCCCCCCCCTTGCTCTGGTGTGCCATGTGTGCATCCCAATGGATGGGCAGATTGATGCTGGCATGTTCCCCTTGGGGGGTTACATGCAGAGCTTGTTGCTAGGACTCTTCTCTAACAAGTGAGTGGGGACCTGATTGTAGCTGTAACACGGAGTTGGGTGTGGCTGTCCCTCGGAAATGGGGTGGTGGGGGCTAGCAGGTGCCCACTAGGAATTTCTTGCAGGGACAGAAGCAGCGTGGAGGGGGATCTGCAGGAATTTTCTCTCTAAGCTGGCTTGGCTTGGCTCCCTCCATCGCAGAGTGGTGGCTTGTCTCTGGATCCAGGAGAAAACTAGAAGTCGTCGTGGGATTCACAGCTTGCATCAGGGGTGACGTTTTCTCCGCTTCTCGTCTTTGGCCGTGGGTGGTGTGGGATGAGAACAAGGGACATCCTGCCCTGCCTCGTCCTCCTCTGCCTCCACATCTGGAATGAAGCTGAACCTTCTCCAGAGCCCACCACCTCTCTTCCCTTGCCCCCTCCTGCTGTCTCCATTCTCCCAGAGGGTCTGGGCAGTACTGGAGCTGCCTCCCTTTACTCTCCTGCTGTTCTGGAGACCTCTGGCTCAACCACCTTGAAGGAAGATGGCTCTGACGCCTCCTGGAATGACACCTCAAATCTGAACCTCAATGAGACCCCTGCCACCATCCCCCCCATGAAGCCACTGCCGGAGGACAATGACTTCAATGACACCGCAAGCCTCAACGCCAGTAACGAGACTGAAGCAAACAGCACCGCGAGCCCACCCCCAGCATCCAGTAAGGCTTCCCATGAGGCAGCCAAGAGCAGCCACATCGAAGGTGGAATCGTAGAAACTTTCAGCGCAGCAGGGAGCACAGAGCGAGGTTCCATGGAGCAGGCGAAAGGCTTGGAGGCAGATTTCAAGGGCAGAGCTGAAAAGACAGGTATCTGTGGCTGGGGGAGAGGAGGGATGAAGGGGGTTAATGAGGCAAACATAGTCCAGTAGGGTTCTCTTGGTCAGAAAATCAGAGGGTGGCCATTTCTGCTTCTACAGTAGAATCGAATCCTGCTTTCGCCTTCCCCATTCCCTTCTCAAACTTTGTCGTCGTACTTTCCTTAAGAAAGATGGGAACTACAAATCCCACCATGCATTGTGAGGAGATGTTTACAAGCAGGACCAGATCAAACTGTTCCCAAAACAACCGGGGCCACTTTGAGCTGACAATCTCTGTGCATCTAAGACTCTCGGTCCTGCTTACGGACCTTCTAACCCAGTGCATTCCAGGGCTGGTGACTAACTGGAGCCTGGTGAAGGCAGGGCTATGCAAGGTAACCCTGGGTACAGCTAGATCCCTCTATGTATCATGCATTATCCTCTCTCTCCTATAGACTTGGACCTGGGGCAGCGGCATGGCGTGACGGGCAAGGCATTGGCTCTCTTCCTGGGGGCAGCTGGGGTGCTGATCTGCCTCTTGCTTCTGATATACTGTTTCTACAGCAGGACCCGCAGGAAGGAGATGTTTTCTCATCGCCGCCTTTATGAGAGAGGCTTTGATGACCCTGGTAAGGATGTGCAGGGAGGTGGGTCGCCTGGTTCATGGAGCTTAGTGTCAGCCGAGTCAAAGATGGGCTGGAGCCATGTTACCAGCCTAACTTCATGTGTTGGGCTCAGTAGGACCCAGCCCCACCTCGGGTGTTCTGTGGGATATATTGGGCTACGGATCTGCATCTCATAAGCTTAGCCATGCTCTCTCAGCCTAGAGATCAGAGGGGCTCAGATATTCCATATAGATGTAGAAAAGGGATCTCCCCACTTCATATATATCGGCTCTATGCTGTAAGGACAAACGGACAAACCATGGGCATGGAAGGTGGTGAAAGAGTTAACATAGCTGTCAGTTTACCTAACTCCCGGAGGGACATTTTAGACCAGTCCTGGATTTCTGTCCACCCTATCCTGGTGCATTATGATACCTGCAGCCTTGATTTCACTGGGTAGAATCCAGGACGGCAAATCCCACCATGCTGGAGAATGTCCTTACTGGAGTAGGGTAAGTGGGCAGCCTAGAGAGAGGATATTGATGGGAGGAGGGACAGGCTGGTGCTGAGTGCTGTTCATTTTTATGCCTCTTAGATTTAGAAACCAATTTGAGGATTTACAGAAAAGGGTGGGGTGGGGGGGATTTGTTACATTTTTATCTTTTGGTGGTTCTTCCTAGTTCTGCACTTGGACACCCCCATGGACCATTATGACTTTTTCTCCTTCAATGACACGGAGGGGCGGCCAGCACCGGCCTCTGGGCCACAGAATCCAGTCTCCCAGGAAGCATCCCTCCCTCAGCCGAAGCTTAGAACCCCCCAGGAACTGATCCGGTTGGAGTCCCTGGCCTCGTGGGACCGTGCCAAGGCCTGCATTTAAGCTGCGAGGAAGCGAGATGTGACATATCCTTGGTCAAGGCAAGAGGTGGACATCTTTTGTAGCCTGAAGTTAGAGTGACTGGATTCCATAGAGACCTTTCATTAATAAAACTCGGAACACTCCTGGTTTTACCATAGCATCCTATAACCTTTCCCTCCTACTGCCCTAGGCCCCCCTGAACCAAGAAGGGGCTTAATCCCAGAAATCTATTTACTGTCACATCCATGGACTGTAAATGCTGAGTCCAGGAGCATGGGGGGTGTCTAGAAGGAGGAGATTCAGTGCCTTTGTTTCCAGAAAGATAAACTCTTTGTTCACAGATCCATTATGACAAAAAGCTTCATTGGAGAAGAAATGGCTTTGTGCAGGGGCCACACTCTGGCTGGCAGTGGAGATAAATGCCTGCAGTGTGGACAGGAATAAGTGGCAAAACTGAAAGCTGGTTGGTCTTTCTCCAGAGTGATTTCCTATGCTTGGGCCAGGGCTGGTCTTAGAGTTGGTCCAAAGTATTGGAGCCCTATGTGAACCTGAAGCTGTACACCCCCTCTGACTGTCAAAATCTATTATTTAGCTTTGAATGACCTGCTTTTGCCATCCTAGGTGACTGCCTAGTTTACCTAGTGGTTGGGCCGGCCCTGGCTAGGGCATAAGGTAAGAAAAATGGAAGGGTCACCATCCCTTTAGCTAGCACAACTCCCAGCAGCAGTTTCCCAGCACCCCTAAAAATTATTCAAAGGGCTCAGATAGAGATTTGCAGAGGAAACATTTTTAAATCCCCATATTTCCTGTGTAATTGTCAGCTTTAATGTGAAATAAAGTGACTGGTAGTAATCTAAAGCTAACACCTGTCTTCTTTCTTCAGCACCTAGTGTCACCTTTACATGTCATCTCACAGAAGGCCACAGGATGGCGCTGATTCCGCATAGATGAGGCCCATAAACCACGTGATGCCGCTTTTTCCTCATAGCTGTCAATGCTGCTTCCCATCCTGACGCCCAGCGCAGGTATCAGAGTCAAATAGAAGGATTTTGTCTCCATTTGCCTTCTGTCAGGTGCTGCCGTGGGATATCTGCCAACTGCCTCCAGATATGCCCAAAAGACTTGATCCATTTCTAGGTTTACCCCATTGCATGCAGGGACATGTTCTGATTTCTCTATTGCATGCCATAAAAAAGCAAGACTACAAGTCCCTGCATGCAATGGGGCAAACCCAGGACTGGATCAAGCCTGTTGGGCACATCTGGAGCCAGTCAACAGCTCTATCTGGGAACCTGCCCTGGACTGCAGTTAAAAATGCCCAAATTCCAGTTAGAGAGATTTCCAGAGTAGCCACCTCCATCTCCCCTACAGACTGTCTCGTTGCCTTGAGGAAAGAAGGGAGAGAGGGGAAGAGCATCAAAGACAGAGAGAGAGCCATGAAGGGAGTGAGAGTCAGGGAAAGCGAGAGGGGCTAGAGGGAAGCAGGTTTGCCAAGTTACCTTGTTTCAAGCCAGTCCTGGATTTCTGACAATCCAATCATGATGCATTATGGGACCTGCAG
The DNA here is from genome assembly GCA_033557465.1 of Ichthyophis bannanicus. Lineage (NCBI taxonomy): Eukaryota > Metazoa > Chordata > Amphibia > Gymnophiona > Ichthyophiidae > Ichthyophis > Ichthyophis bannanicus. The sequence continues at coordinate 51,149,405 of CM066051.1, read as the reverse complement.
CACTAATCTTTATCTTTATTTGGAAGCCTGATATACCGCGCCTTCATGACATCAATAAATAAACTGAAGTGGCTGAAGCCACGACATAGCGGAGAAGAATTCCAATGGGTAAAATCAGGAATAGAAATACCATACTGGCATTGCAAGGCAAATTTTAAAACCTGAACTGGAAAAAAAATCTCACTTCCGGAACTGGGTAGTCTGGCAGCTCTGGGGAAGAGGAAGGACTAGAGAGCACAAGCTAGGGAGTGCTTTATCTGGAGCTATCTCTGCCTACACTCCCCACCATCCCTCTAGCCAAGTCTGAATCAAAGAGAGCTTCCTGCAAAATCAGCTCTCATCAGGGAGCCATCTCATGGAACACTGTCTAAGCCTCCACGCCGCTCAGCAGTCCATCAGTAGTGCTTCCTGTGATAAGCCCCACTCTCCCAGTATCATGCCACTCTCTGAGTCAGCCTCAGGCTTCCAGGACCTTGCTATCAATACCCACTATCTGGATACACTTCCAGAGTTTGGGCTGATAAGGCCCCAGTCTAGCCATATCGGACCCACTTTGAGTATATTGTCGTGGCGCATGATGAAATTCCATCAAGATAAAGTGGGGGGGGGGGGGCTGTCAGTGTCCCCTCCCCTTCCCCTTCAGCCTACAGTGAAACTAGGTTTTCAGTTGTATCCTTCACTCTCCCATAGTTAATAGTGGAGTACCCCACTGAGGCTCTTCTGTGCCCATCCCAGGCTTTACCCCTCAATTCCCCACTGCTGAGGATCCTCTGTACCTGTCCTGGGCCTTCTTGAATTCCAAAAGTGGAAGCAAGGAGGGAAGGGATAGGTATTCCTAGATCCCTACAGACCTGCTCCTGGGTGCCCTGGACTGAGGGGGCTTCAGAGGCTGCCTGCCTCACCCCCACAGCTCTGAAATTATTGTTGTTACCCTCACATCAAAGCAACACTTCTTGTCCAGTACGCTTGGCTCCTCACCCCATCTCTGAGCACCTCTAATCCCCTGTGCTATTTCTGGACAAAGCCTAATCCTGCCACAGCTGTCAGACCAAGAGGGAGTCTGATTCCTGCATTAAACCTCTTCTTTTAACCCTCTCTGAACACCTTCCAAGGTTATAGTTGGCGATTCAGTCATTAGGCATGTAGATAGCTGGGTGGCTGGTGGACATAAGGATCGCTTGGTAACATGCCTGCCTGGTGCAAAGGTAGCGGACCTCACGCACCACCTGGACAAGGTTTTAGATAGTGCTCGGGAGGAGTCTGCTGTCTTGCTACATGTTGGTACCAATGACATAGGAAAGTGTGGGAGGGAGGTTCTGGAGGTCAAATTTAGGCTTTATGTAGGAAGCTGAAATCCAGAACTTCCAGGGTAGCGTTCTCAGAAAGGTTCCCATTCCATGTGCAGGACCCAAAAGGCAGGCCAGAGCTCCAGAGTCTCAATGTGTGGATGAGACGATAGTGCAAGGAAGAGGGTTTGGGATTTGTTAGGAACTGGGCAACATTCTGGGGAAGGGAGGGGCTTTTCTGAAGGGATGGGCTCCACTTTAACAGAGATGGAACCAGGCTGCTGGCATTAACCTTTAAAAAGGAGAAAGAGCAGCTTTCAAACTAGATAATAGGGGAAAGCCAACAGTCACCCAAGAATGCATGGTTCAGAAGGATGTATTCTTGAAGGATACTAGCAAAAGAGGGAAGTTAGGGCACATCAACAGAGAGATTCCAAGAACAGTAAAAGTAACCTAGATGCTCTTAAGTACAGAACAGACAGAGCTGAAAGATTCCAAATTACCCCTATCAACTGATAACCAGATTAATATGAATAAAATACAATCCCCAAAATGCCAGTATGCAAATGAAAGAAGTCTTAAAAATAAGATGGGAAAGTTAGAATATATAGCACAAAATGAAAGATTAGACATAATTGGCATCTCAGAGACCTGGTGGAAGGAAGACAACCAATGGGACACTGTGATACCTGGGTACAAACTATATCGCAATGATAGAATAGATTAAATTGGTGGAGGGGTTGCGCTTTACATTAGAGAGGGCATTGAGTCACACAGGATTAAAGTTTTGCAGCAAACAAAATACACTGTAGAATCTCTATGCATAGAAATTCCATGTAAAATGGGGAAGGCGATGACAGTGGGGGTGTACTACTGACCACCTAGCCAGAATAAATAGACGGATGATGAAATTCTAAAAGAAATCAGGGAAACTAACACAAGTTACAACATAGTAATAATGGGTGATTTAGATTACCCTGGTATCAACTGGGTTAGTGTCACAGCAGGACATGCTAGGGAGATAAAGATTTTAGATTAAATAAATGATTAAAGCAACTGTAATAAATAAATAAATGACTGCTTCTTGGAGCAACTGATTCATGAACCATAAGAGGGGAAGCCATTTCTGACCTAGTCTTCAGTGGAACACAGGATCTGATGCAAGGGATAAGGCACTAGTGGCAATAGTGATCGTAGAATGATCACATTTGGTTCAATAAATGGAGGGAGAAGAGCAAGTAAATCCACCGTACTACCTTTTAACTTTCAAAAGGAAGATTGTGATAAAATAAAGAAAATAGTTAAGTAAAAATAAAAGGAGCAGCTGCAAAGGTTAAAGATTTACAGCAAGCATGGGCATTGTTTAAAAATACTACTGTCTTGGAAGCCCAGACCAGATGTATTCCACGCTTTAAGAAAAGTGGAAGAAAGGCCAGAAAACTGCCAGCATGGTTTAAAGGTGAGGTGAGAGAGGCTGTTGTAGCCAAAAAAGCATCTCTCAGGAAATGGCAAAAGGAGCCAAATGACTTAAAATGGGAAACAGTATAAGCACTGGCAAGTTTGATGCAAGGCATTGATAAGGCAGGCAAAGAGAGAATTTGAATAAAACTTGCTGTGGAAGTAAAAACATATATAAAACTTTTTGAAGTACATTCATAACAAAAAACCTGTGAGTCAGTTGGACCATTAGATGATAGAGGGATAAAAGGGGCGCTAAGGGAGGACAAGGCCATAACAGAGAGACTTAATGAATTCAGTTTTTACTGAAGAAGATGTAGGGATGTTATCCGTCCCTGAAAAAGTAATCAAAGGTAATGTATTGAAAGAAATATCAATAAACCGGGAAGATGTATTACAACTATTTGATAAACTGAAGAGTAGCAAATCACCTGGACTGGATGGTATACATCCGAGGGTGTTGAAAGAATTGAAATATGAGATTGCAGACTTATTGTTAGTAATCTGTGAACTAACATTAAAATCATCTGTAGTAACTGAAGATTAGAGAATCGCCAATGTAATGCCAATATTTAAAAAAGGGTTCCAGGTGTGATCTGAGACACTACAGACCAGTGAGCTTGACATCAGTATCGGGCAAAATGGCAGAAACCATTATAAAGAATAACATTATGGAACATGTAGATAGTCGTGGCTTAATGGGAGAAAGCCAACATGAATTTAGCCAAGGAAAGTCATGTCTTACTATAATTTGTTATATTTTTTTGAAGGTGTGAATAAACAGGTAGACAAAGGTGAGTCAGTTGATATAGTGTATCTGGATTTGTAGAAAGCCTTTGACAAGGTCCCTCATGAGAGACTCTTGGCAAAATTAAAAAGTTATGGGATAGGAGGCAGAGTACTAGTGTGGATCAGGAACTGATTAAAAGATAGAAAGCAGAGGGTAGGGCAAAATGATCAATTTTCTCAATGGAGAAAGGTGAATAGTTGAGTACCCCAGGGATCTGTGCTGGGCCCGCTGCTTTTTAACATATTCATAAATGACCAGGTAATGGGAATAACAAGTGAGATGATCAAATAAGCAGATGATGCAAAATTTTTCAAAGTTGTTAAAATGCAAGAGGATAGTGAAAAATTGCAAGAGGACCTTGATAAATTAGAAGACTGGATGTTCAAATGGCAGATGAAATTTAATGTGGACAAGTGCAAAGTTATGCACCTAAGAAAGAACAACCCAAACTACGGTTACATTATGCAAGGTACCACATTAGCAAACACCACCCAGGAAAAGGATTTAGGTGTCATCGTGGCTAATACGTTGAAACCCTCCGCCCAGTGTGCAGCGGTAGCCATGAAAGCTAATAGAATGCTAGGAATCATAAGGAAAGGAATGGAGAATAAAACCAAGGATATTATAATGCCTCTGTATCTTTCCATGGTTCCTTGAATATTGTGTGCAATTCTGGTCGCCATATCTTAAAAAAGATACAGGAGAATTAGAAAAGGTAGAAAGAAGAACCACCAAAATGGTAAAGGGGATAGAAGGATACTCCTATGAAGAGAGGCTAAAAAGGTTCGGGCTCTTTAACCTGGAAAAGAGACGGCTGAGGGGAGATATGATAGAAGTCTATAAATTAATGAGTGGAGTGGAACGGGTAAACGTAGATCGATTGTTTACACCATCCAAAAGTAGAAAGGCTAGGGGACACTCGGTGAAGCCGCAATTTAGCCGATTTAGGACTAAGAGAAAATATTTTTCACTCAATAAGTAATCAAACTCTGGAATTCATTACTAGAGGATTATAGTAAAAGTTGTTAATGTAGCTGAGTTTAAAAAAGGTCTGGACAAGTTTCTGGAGGAAAAGTCCATAAGCCATTATTAAAAAGGATCAGGGGAATCCACTGCTTACCCCAGGAAATTCAATGAGAAATCAGTGTACCTTTTTGGGAAGCTGTCAGGTACTTGTGACCTGGATTGGCCACTGTTGGAAACAGGATACTGTGCTTGATGGATCTAGGTCTGACCCAGTATGGCATATCTTATGTTCTTATGAGCTACTTTAGTGCTGATAGACATGACCCCAACCCAAGCACTACAAATCCCAGAATGCACTGTCATGCTTGAAGGACCAGTAGGAAAGGACTGTGCAGGGGGCACACATGTCTGCAAGCCCCTGGTTCAGTTGTTCAACACTGACTGCATTGCAAGACAAGAAGAAGCGATGCGGAAAGGCATTTCCTCCTATCCTGAGCAAAATCCAAAGAGAGAAGAGAGGGAACAGACTCTTCAGCAAAGAAAGAGCAGGAGAAGCTGCGTCTGGTCCTGGGGAAGGAGGAGAGAAAGCAGCGGGCAGAAGAGGGACAATCCGGACCAGCACCAGAACCCAGGAACTGTCCCTCTTACTGTCCTTTTGTCAGTTTATTGTAATGTGATTCTTACATTTGGCAACATCCAAACAGATTATTAGACCAGGGAAGTTTCTTGAATCTGGACAAGAAGGAGAGAAGGGGATGGAAGTTGGAGGAAGGATATAGCTAGATCTTAAGCCTCGGTGTTCGTCTGGCGATTTGACTGTAAGCTCCATGGCCCAGGGACTTCCTCTTTTACGTGCACTGCGTTGCAATAAGAGAAGAAGACAGTCCTTCCTTCACCTGCAGCTGACTCTTGCCCCTCTCGCCTCCTTTCTCCTTCCTTTTGGCTCTCTTCCCCCCCTCTCTCTCTCTATCCATCCCGCCCTCGTTCTCTCCCTACCCCCTTTCTCTCCCTCCCATAGGGGTGCCAGATGGTTGCATTGTACACAGGGCAGGCTTCCCTAGTTCAGGGGTTACCCCCTTCTAGTTTGGTCTTGAAGAACAGCAAAGCTTAGAGATCAGCGGGGTAACACCAGCGTTGATGCAGCCTGTCCTGAAAACAAGCCAGCGTGCAGTTATACCCCCTCCCTCTTCCTGCCTATGCCCCCCCCCCTCATCTATTTTGCTGTCTTTCTCTGCATCCTTATTGATGCCGGGATATTTTTCCTTTCCACTTCTGCCAGTGTGAATTGTCCAGAGCTCACAGACATGTCGACATACACACAATCTCATACGTGTTCACTAACATACAATGATAGACATGCACACTCCTCACCCAGGTACATCACACAGCAGGATCACTGAGCTCCAGCAGGACACTGCTATCTGCTCCACAGCAGGTGCCCCCTTCACCCCCTACCCACGGGCTACTGCTTCGGACTACGCCCTTTAATGTGCTTGGAGTGGGCAGCCGGTGTAGGAGCACTGATTGCACTGGACATTGAGGTACATCTGTGCCTTGACAGTAGAATAGGACGTGCCCCCCTCAGCAGCTAGGGCTAATTCACCCCAGCTAGTGGTGATCGAAAGGGGTTTTAGTTTGGGGACACGTGCAATGACACAGCAAGTTGATCCGCCTGAGTTCATGGTCCAGTGGACAGAGAATTCGGATCACCACAGAACGTTGCTTTCACTGTTAGCCTAAATCAAAAAAACACATAAACTAGATCAGAACAGAAATCAATAAAATAAGAAAAATCTGATCTCTAAAGTAGGAAAAAACACAACTCTAACTTTCAAATGTTGGAAGGTTCACTATGTAGGGGGAAAGGGGAAAACCCCTCCAAACAGTGAACCACTCCCTTTTTAATCTTTTTTTATATGTGTGCAAAATGAAAACTTCTGCAAAAGCAACCCAAAGCCAACATGCCAAGAACCAAAAACTTAATGAACCAACAAGGTTTTTAGAATGTGTACTGTTAGCCTGGCGGGGGGGAATAGGTCATGGTCTTCCTATGGGACAATCCTTCCAGAGTTTACCAGAAGCTGTGAAAGGATCCACAGGATAAACCAGGGTTCATGAGAAGTATGGAATCCATTCTACCTTCACCCACCTCTGTGCCTAGCTTAAAGTGAATCCTTAAAGCCGACTCAGGTACCCACAAGGGTTCTCAGCCTGAGCTGCAAAGGTCCAGAAGGGAGGCCAGATCAGATTTAGAAGCTCAGAGAGAAATCGGTTGAAGTTCTCTCAGTATTGCTGGTTGTGTGGAACTATGGTTTCCGGGCCTGTGCTGGTACAGTGGCACTAGCCACGTTACCTAGAGAGTCACCGGTGGCCTGGCACACCCTGGATGCACTTGGTCTCTTAGATTAACTGTGATGCCCCCAACACACACACACATATTCCATAAAGGAGTCAGGTAGGTCGTGGCTGCAAGGTAAAGTTGTCCGCTGACACTATTTCACCTACAGTTTCCCCACCGGAGCATCTATTGGATTCAAATTCAGGGGCTTTATTTACACCAGTTCCTAGAGCATGCAGTAGTGAAATAAAAAGGAAAACAACAAAGGATACCTTGTTATTGGACTAACAATACATTTCTGGACTAGCTATCAAAGGCTAACACCTTCTTCTTTGGGCTGGCACGGTCAGGTCTTGCTACTTTAGAGCATTTGGGGAAGGGGCCGCGCTGCGTTTTCCCTTTAGCCTTTCCTGTTTTATTCTGCTGAGATTGCTCAGTAAGCATGTTTTGCTCAGAAGTGATGGAGGGGGGGGGGGGGGGAGGTAGACTCTCGGGCCAGGCGAGACAGGAAGAAGCTCCTGGCTGCATTAGGAGGAACTGGATAGCTCTGCTCTCCGCAGTCCGGGGGTGGTGCTGCCCCCGAGGGACTCGACGAGCACTTAGCTGGCAGGATGCAGAACCGCACTCAGCATTTTCTCTCGCCCTGCCAATGTCCTCACGCCCTTCCTGGCCAGCTCGGGTATCACTTCTGTGTGCAAGAAATAGAGCGGCTTGGTTATAACCTGAGATGACAGCCAGGTCCGTTTGGCTCTGCCTCCAAATCTCTAGGTACAATCCTGGGCGAATCTCTCTGTCTCCCTGGGCTTCACCTCTGATGCCTGGCTCTGTTGGTGAACTTGAGGGAGTCCCTTTAATTCCCCGTGCCTGAGTTCTAATCCCCTGCTCTGCCACATATATAATTTTTGCAAATTATGCTTGCTACCTTTTCCAAAGCACAGAGTTTGTGACCCTGGGGGTAAGTCATATAATCTCCTTTGTATTCTTTGCTGGAAGCACAAAGAGGCAACACAGAATGTACGGTAATAGGTAAAGAGACTTTTTTACACTATTTTTCCTTAAGAACATAAGAACATAAGATATGCCATACTGGGTCAGACCAAGGTCCATCAAGCCCAGTATTCTGTTTCCAACAGTGGCCAATCTAGGTCATACGTACCTAGCAGTTTCCCCAAGGGACACAGGTTCCACAATGCTTGTATTGGTTCAAGCATTGATATCCTGGGTCCCTTCTTAATAATGGTTTATGGACCTTTCCTCCAGGAACTTGTCCAAACCTTTTTTAAACCCAGCTACACTAACAGCCTTTACTACATCCTCCGGTAACAAATTCCAGAGTTTGATTACACGTTGAGTGAAAAAATATTTTCTTTTATTAGTCTTAAATAGTTTACCCTGTAGCTTCATTGCATGTCCCCTAGTCTTTCTATATTCTGATAAGGTAAACAATCGATCTACGTTTACCCGTTCCACTCCGTTCATTAATTTATAGACTTCTATCATATCTCCCCTCAGCCGTCTCTTTTCCAGGTTAAAGAGCCCCAACCTTTTTAGCCTTTCTTCATAGGAGTAGCCTTCCATCCCCTTTACCATTTTGGTGGCTCTTCTCTGAACCTTTTCTAAAATTGCTATATCCTTTTTAAGATATGGCGACCAGAATTGCACACATCAGTAAAGGGAGAGAGCAGGAGGAATAGGGGGGCTGAACCAACCTGCTCTACGCGACCTGCTCTCAGCGGACAGTGTTTGTTCACACTCTTGCATTTATGACGTAATAAAAAGCTGGAAGTCATCACTTTGTTATGAAGAAAGTTGCGGGTCTTTGTGATCCCTGGGTCTTGGTGGCTTCTAGCAAAATCTGTGAAATATTCCAGTTAAATGCTGTCACACCATCTCCTTTGCTCCCTGTTACTTAATGAGATTAAAACATAAGAAATTCCTATTACTACAAGTGCTAGTAATCATTGTATAGCGTTACAAGGCGACATACATATGCATGTAAGAGACAGTCCCTGCTCTGTAGGGCTTACAGTCTATGGAAGACAGACAACACAACAGATTTGAGACTAGGGGAAATGGTAAAGGCCCACATTGATGGTAAACGGGAACAAGGGAGTCAGGATACAAAAGCAGCCTTGAAGAGTTGGGTTTTTAGCCTTGATTTAAATAGGAGCAGAGATGGAGCTATTGGGGTTTTTCTATGCTTCAGTAATGTATATCATCCCAGTATCAGACATCGCTCACTCCTTACAATTAGTGTATACATTTGTGAGACAGGACAACTTATGAGTAAAAAACAATCTAATTTATTGAACTCAATACACAGGTCTGCAGCACGTATAACACTGTGTTGTTATCCCGCAAGGCAGAGAGCGACGTTACTCAATACAGAGCTTCAGACACTGTCTGCCCCCCTTGTATGTTTTAAAGCACTAATTTATACAGTCCTTTAAACACATTTGTTGCTTTTCATGTGGCTATTTATTACATAGGAACACATTCCTTTCTTTACTTCTCTTATTGATTTACTTATTTTAGGTTTTTCTATACCGCGCTCTTTAAAATCAGCTCGGTTTACAGTTAAAACAAATTTGTACCATGCAGGCGGCATCTGCATTGTATTTACATGGAACAGGGTTTACAACTTGGCTAACTGGGGAAACTATGTACAGGCTACTCGGTATTTATTTATTTAGACAGATTTGTACGCCACCTTTTCCTTCAATCAAGGTGGTCACACCACAACACAATTGGAGGGTTACATTTCACATTAGGGTACGTGTAAACATTTAGACAGTACAGTTATGTGACAGTATTTAGACAGTACAGTTGAGGTAAGATATAACATAAAGGTGTTTACTAACGTGGTGTGATAAATTTGTTCGTGTGAATGGGGTGGGTGTGTGTTTAGTTGGCAGTGATGTTAGTGTTGCTGTTTGGGTAGGGGGATGTTGCTTGAATGCTCATAGGTTTCTATAAATAACCATGTTTTGAGGTCTTTGCGGAGGTCTGTGAGGTCTTCTAAAGCTCTCAGGCTCATTGGTAGGGAGTTCCATATTGAGGATGCCAGTAGTGATGGTGCTATTTTTGAGGTTGTTTGTTTGGTTTTGTGATAGCCTGCAGGGGTGCTGATCATGTTGTTATTATTGGTTCTTCTTGGTCTATTGCTGATGTCTCTTGTTATGTTTTGGAGTACGTCTGCTGAGAGATGGTGAATGACTTTGAAGATTATCATGATTGTTTTGTATTTAGCTCTTGCCACCATTGGGAGCCAGTACAAGCTGCTCAGATAAGAAACTATATACACAGGCGATACATTCGGGTCCGTAGGAGCGGGCGGCAACATGCCCGCCTAATGGTTATTTACAACAAATTGTATGCTGTATACAATTGTAAGCTATATACAAATTGTGTGCTATCTACAAATTGTGTTACAGGGGTCTTAGCACACAATTTGTAGTAACCCCTGTAAAGCTAAGACCCCTGTAGCACAATTTGTAGATAGCACACAATTTGTAGTAACCCCTGTAAAGCTATCTACAAATTGTGCTACAGGGGTCTTAGCTTTTCTCCCTCCCCCAATTCCTGTCTCTCTCTTGTTTATGTATACTCATGGGCAAACCATTCTCTCTGCAATTCATCTTGACAGCTTGTCTGAAGGTTCACAGCACACATACAGAGATGCTCTCCCAAGTTTCCCTGGCTAATAATAGTTTATGGTCCAAACCAGGAGCGGAGAATAACCACATCCACACAAGTAATTTCTTCACAAACATAATTTTTTTTGTAAAGATCTTTATTGAAAGTATCCCAGGTAGGCCCGGGTGAAACTAGTTACAGATATAGTAAAACATGACAAAAAATAATCCCAAGGAAGACGGTTCAACAACTTCAATAAAACCAGCACAGGAGTAAGTCCCTGTAGATTCAACAAAAAGAGAGGGCACCTTCCTGGAGACCCCCTTTTTCCTCCTTTATCCCCCTCCACCCCCTGCTGCTCGCCCTCTCCCTCCCCTCCCCACACGCACCTCTTAGTTATACCCCCTTCCTCCCTCGCATCTCTCACAGGCCCACAGCAAAGGCGTCCCACAAAGCCCAGTATCTCCTTCGAGCCAAAGATGCTCCAGGCATCTGTGTCAGCCTCTCCCAGTCTCCCTTCTTTTTCATGCAATTTAGCCAGTGCCTGCCCTCAGGGGCCGCCGGGGCCATCCAGTGGGCCAAAATTGTCTACCCCAACTTCCCGGTCCCTTAAGGGTGCATCATCCCCCAACAGAAGAGCCGTGTAAGTCCACTCGACCCATGCCCCTATTACCCATTGAACGTGCTGCAATATCAAATGCCAGGATGTACGCAGCTTCTCGTGTTCTAGAAAGGTTCCGCAGTGGGTTTGGCAATGAGGACACTCAGGGTTCTCCCATAATTTCATCTGCACCCCCATCTTCCTAGTGACATATGCTTGATGTAGAATCTTATATTAAGAACATAAGATATGCCATACTGCGTCAGACCAAGGTCCATCAAGCCCAGTATCCTGTTTCCAACAGTGGCCAATCTAGGTCATATGTACCTAGCAGTTTCCCCAAGGGACACAGGTTCCACAATGCTTGTATTGGGTCAAGCAGTGATATCCCGGGTCCTTTTTAATAATGGTTTATGAACCTTTCCTCCAGGAATTTGTCCAAACCTTTTTTAAACCCAGCTACACTAACAGCCTTTACTACATCCTCCGGTAACAAATTGACCCTCCTGCAGTGTGACACAAGGCGTCACAACATAGATGTCTCGAAAACATTTATCAAGGAGGGGCCTGTCTATCCTCTCATCTAATTCCTGGGTCTAGGCCTCCTCTAATTTCCCTTCCCATTCGGGTCGCCGCTGCTCTCTCCCCATGCGGTACACAAAAAGCGCTTGTCCATAGCAGTGAATCCCACCAAGTCTGCCTCGTCCCTGAATCGGCTCACCACATAATGGTGACCATAGATACACCATGAGGTGCTTGTTCAGATGTCACCATTTCTCCTTCATCTGGTCAAATGTGGGGAACCCCCCTCTCAACTCAATTAGCTGTCCCATATACCTGCACCCCTTTGAGGCCCAACTATCAAAAACTGACCCTTCCACTCCCACAGTAAACTCAGGGTTTCCCATCAAACAGTCAAAGGGATACCTCCCCCCTATCCCACCTGCCACTGTTCTCCACCAGTCCCATCATCTCCCCAGAGTATTGCAGCCAACCCTTACCCCCTGCCTTCCCCCGTCATTCCTTACTAACCTGCAGGAGACTAAATAGAAACCCCATGGTGCATATCTGCCACCCACCTCCCCAGTATGCAGTTCATGTATCCATCTAATGAGCACCGCAACATTGTAGAGCCGGAAGTCACAAAGACCCTCTCCCCCCTATCTCTATCCTCCACCAATTTGGTTTAACTAATCCGGGCCCTCTTTGCCCGCCACAGGAATGCTCAAATCATACTTTTATAGGTCCGCTCTTCCCTAAACTTGATCCAAAAGGGCAATATTTGCAATGGATATAGAATGCGGAGTAGAATGACCATTTTCACCAATGCCACACAAGCCATGAAAGACAGAGGGAGCTCCTGCCAGCGCTCACAAAGGTCTTTCAAGCCGCCCAGCTTGTCCCGCACGTTCTTCTCATACACTCTCCGTGGATCGGCGCACAGATAAAGTCTCAGGGATTTAGAACATAAGAATATAATAACATAAGATATGCTATACTGGGTCAGACCAAGATCCATCAAGCCCGGTATCCAGATGCCGGAAGAGCGATTCCACTCATCTGCTCTCATCTCTCGGACACGTTGACAAGTCCCTCTCCCTGCAGTTGATGCTACAAATCCACCTTGCTCAAAGTCGATCCCAGCCAGCGTCCTGCGGCCTCCAGCATTCAGCGACAGAACCACAGAGGAAAGAACAGCTGACAACAGGGCAAAAACCGTACAGTCCCCTTTGTTATATTGTCCATTCAGGTGCGGGGTAATTGTTCCAGAAACACCTTAACAGCCTCCAGTGTTTCCAGCTGCTGTGTGCAATTATCATAGGTCACCCACACTCTTGTAGGAAACTGCAGGGTGAAGCGAATCCCACAACGCGCCAGTTCAGAACAGTAGGGCACCATTGCTCTCTGGCTAGCAGCCACCCGGGCCGAATAGTCGTTGAACAACAGGAGCTTGTTACCTTTGTATTCTGAGTCTCTCTTGCTGTGGTACAGGCCCCAAAGCTTATGTTTTTCTACAAAGTTCAGCATTTGGGCAATCACGGCCTGCCTCCTCCCACCGTGGGCCCAGGTGGTGAACCCTTTCCACCGCATGCGGTCTCTGGCCACTGCAAGCCCCAGTAGTTTAGGGAGCCACTGCTCCACAATGTCCCACAGCTCAGTATCTTTAATGGACTCTGGGAGGCCTATCAATCAAATATTGTTCCGCCTGCCCCAATTTTCCTGCTCGTCAAGTTGTTCTAGCAAGGTCTGTTGGCTGCGCTCTAAGGTCACCACTTGGGCCTCCAGGCAGGCCACCCAGTCCTCTTGTTGCTCAATGGAGCCTTCAGCTGTTTACAGGCGAATCAGCTGTTTTTCCAACATGCCCTTAATATCGTCAATGGATGTTTGCAGCAGGGTGAATCTGTCATCTAAGAATGCCGTGAGATTCTTAGCTCACGATTCGCCTCCTCCAGAAGTGCAAGCATCATCCCCTGTTTCTGTTCTGCCAACATTTTGTGCCCTCTTGCCCGGCAGGTTTTCAGGGGCATCGCCGGGGCTCCTGAATACCACAAGCTGTCAAATGTACTGTTGCTCAGCGCATGGGGGAGGCTGAAAGTTCACAGCCTCAACAGCACTGCCAAAAGCAATGTTTTTTCAGCAGGATTAAGGGATGGTGAAGCAGAACACAACCCAGAGGCGTCCGCTCAGCAACCCAGAGGCATCCGCTCAGGCAGCTCTTATCACATGTCCTCCCGCAAGCATAAATTTTATTGAGAGGACCCGACTTGGGCAAGTTTCAGCATCAAAGCCTGCATCAGGAATCTGCAGCATAAAAAACACATAAATACTTAAAACATAATAAAAACATCCCAAATAAAAAGTAAACATATCAAAAAATTATAATTAAAAACATATCAAAGTGCAACAACAGGATAACAAATATATTAAAAAAGAACAGGAGCAAACTGCAAAAACAACAGTAATAAATAATGAAGAAAACAATGCACAATCATAAAACAAAAGGTTACCAGTCAAAATGAGAGTACGTTTCAGCTTGATCACAGTACAAGCTAAGTGGTAAAGTGATGACTCTAATATTTAAAATGGCCACATTCATTTTCATAATAGTGAAGACAAGAGAACCACCTGAGACCATCAGAAAAGCCATTATCATCAAACATCAAGCTTCAAAGGGGTACAAGGCCATCTCTGAAGACCTTGGGATTCCTGTGTCTACAGTTTGCAATGTTATTAAGAGGTTTTCTGAATTGTCAAGAACCTCCCAGGACATGTTGTGAAGAGGAAAATCAATCCAAGATGTCTTTGATAGCTAGTGCGAACTGTTGTAAAAACACCATGTACAGCATCCAAAGAGCTTAAGACTGACATGGAGCAATCTGGAATGGTGGTTTCAACCCGCACTATACACTGCACACTAAACAAAGAAGGACTTCATGGGCAAAGACCAAAGAGGACCCCATTGCTCAAAGACAGACATAAAAAGGCACGCTGGATCTTTGCCCAAAACCCCCTTGAGAAACCAAAATCCTTCCGGAAAAATGTTCTGTGGACAACTGAAACCAAACTTGAGCTCTTTGGCAATGCAGACCAGAGATACATTTACAGACAAAGAAGTGAAGCTTATAAGGAAAAAAAACACCCTTCCTACAGTTAAATGTGGTGGAGGTTCCATAATGTTGTGGGGCTGTTTTGCTGCCTCAGGAACTGAAGGTCTAGAACCTATTAAAGGAATCATGACGTCAGAGGACTACCAGAGTATTTTGGAGCGAAATGTGCTACCTAGTGTCAGAAAGCTAAGTTTGGGTTGAAAGTCATGGTTCCTCCAGCAGGACAGTGACCCAAAACCTACATCCAAAAGTACAAAAGATAGGTTAAAAAAGAAAGAAAAATTACTTTTTTAAACTAGCCAGCAATGAGTCCTGATCTCAATCCAATCGAGAACCTTTGGAAAGAGCTGAAATCTGCCATTGGTAAAAGGAATCCTGGAAACATTCATGAGCTGGAACAAATCACAGTTGAAGAGTAGGAGAAACTACAGCCAACACCGATGATTGGTAAAATGAACTTTATGGGTCTCCAATAAAGTTGATTTTACCAATCATCGGTGTTGGCCGTGGTATTTTGCCCTCCGCTGTATTCCTGTTGTGTTTTTCTGTGGAAGGCCTCCTTCTTTTGTCCTTTGAGTGGGAGAAACTACCTGCAGACAGATGCATGACACTTATAGATGGCTACGTTTGGAGGCTGTCATCACTGCCAAGGGTCATGCAACGAAATATTTGTGAAGGGCTCCATTAATCCTGTCCAGGTCATATTGTGTTTATTTGCACAGATATCATTTTTTTTTTTGTTGTATACCTTCGAACATACTATTAAAATATTATAATGACATAGAGCTGGAATATTTCTCAAGATACTGTACACAACATACCTAAAATGCAAAGGTGCCAATAATGTTGACCACAGCTGTAGACAACGCAACTGTGGGTGCTAAACTCTACTCCGGTGACCTCTCCCTGAAAGAGTTGGAAGAGGTTGCTCAATATTTGGGATGTTCAAGCACCCAGGTCTGCCTCACTCCAAAACGTTTAAGATTGGCCTGATAACGTAAGCTATATACATATTGTATACCAAAATAGTACAGAAAGTGATGAAAGGAAAGTACAATCCCTGAGCTCTGTAGTTGTTCGCTCTTCCACTGTCTCAGCCCTCCCAAAGGAGAGGAATGACGATTCCGTCCCTCTCTCCTCGGTCCTGCAGATTTCCTCTGAGTGAGGGGGAGGAAAATCTAATCAGCTGGTGCTAAATAAAGACTTATTTTGAGAAATTCTCCTGGGTGTCAATGGTGGAGGCGAGGTGGAGAATACTGAAAATGGAAAAGAGAGGATAGGTGGGTAAGAAAGCAGTCACAGAGACTTAGGAAGTGGCAGCCGCTGAGTGCTGGGTTTACGCTTGAGAACCTTCCACCCTTCCCTCCAAGCTAGCCTCCTCCACATCTCAAGCCTACTGCAGGTGAGCTAAGGGAATCCCGAACATGGTCCAGGGATGGAAGTGTCACCAGTATCTGATTTGCCAGTAGGGCTTACAAAGGAGGGGATACAATTTAAAAAACAGAAAAAGAAGGGAAAAGATCTGTGAGATGGGAATTTAATGCAATTAAAACTACGACATTATATTTCAAAAACATAATTCCAGAATTTCTAGCCATTTCCTACAAGGGCCTAGGACCTACAAAGGAGGGAGACATTTAAAAAGCAGGAAAAATAAGGAAAACGATTGTGAGACAAAATTGAATGGAACTAAAACTTCAAAATTATATTCAAAAACATAATTTCAGAGTTTCTAGGCGTTTCTTAAGAAAGTTTCTTTCCTACGTCCTCAAAGTCCATATTTTGAAGTGCCCAGAGCTTACAAATGCTAAAGCCAAGCCCTGGGTAGCACTAGTTTTTTAGTAGAGGTCCCTGGTTCTCTCCCTCCCTCCCATGATCCTTGCCCCCATGTCCTGCTCTGTGGTGGATCTCTGATTCTAATACTGCGGCAGAGGCCCAGAGCTTCGGGGCTGTGGTCCCAACCCAGATAGTTCCCGGCCGTGGATTGCTGTTTCTCTTTCCTGTCGGGTCCCATAGAGAAACATACGTCTGCGTATGGAGGATGGGGGTCCCCAGATTCATTTCCTTTGATTCCCGGACACTTTCCCTTGCCCGGAAAGTGCTGCCCACCCCTGCCAACCTGAACAGGGCCTGTGCTTACTCCGCTGGCTGAATTACCAAGTTCAAGGAAGGACATTTTAGGCCCCATCCTGGTGCATGATGCGGCACAACCACTAGGCGCATTAGGCAGTCACCTAGGGCAACAGCTGCTGGGGTTGACAGAAAGCAGCAGCAGTCAAAGTGAAACAATAGATCCTGACAGCTACAGTTTCATACTCAAACAAGCGCCAGTAGATATTCTTACCTGCAGGGAGAGTGGGCTGTTTTCAGGTAGCCCGTTCACCTGGGTAAATGGCTTTTGGAAATTGATCATACATATATATGTCTATATATATATTTCCCAATTACGTGTTTTTATAAGCTCATTGAGTTTAATTAAAATCTCAGGGGGAGCTCTGGAAGCCCAAAAATAAATTGAGGGGGCACAACACTGAAGGTTTGTCTAGGGAACCCCATACCATTGCCTGTAGCACTGATTTCAAAGGGTAGAATCCGAGGCTACCAGGGCCGACCCCAAGGTTGGTTCAAGGTGTTGGCACCCTAGGGAAACCTTAAGCTTCACATCCTCCCTGGTTGTCAAAATCTTTTATCTTTGAATGCCCTACTCTTTGTTGCCCCCCCCCCCTTCCAAGACGTTGCTGCTCTAGGTGATTGTCTAGTTTGCCTAGAGGTTGGGCCAGCCCTGGGGGGCTACAAATACCACAGTACTTAAGGATGCACATGTAAAACCAAGACTGGCTAAAAAGCCTCCATCCTGGACCTGGGCCACTTGGCAGCTCTGCCCTCAGTGATGTCCCAGGTCGGCTCTGGAAGAACCGTCATGTCTCACTGCGGAGAGATGAGTGGAAGGGTTGAGGGGACATTTGCAGAGTCTGTTTCTGTGCTGTTTCCGTCTGAGAGGCATCCAGCTCAGGCGTAGTCATTTGGCTACCAACCCGTTATCTTGGAGTCTGGAGGCTTATCCAACCTACTCAGAGAGTGCTGGAGTCCTGTCACAGTCCTGCCAGATCCCTGTCTAGAAGTATCAGTTGCCTTCCCGAAGCAGAAGGCATCTATGTGTCCGTGGCTCTGTCTGTCTGTTAGACACACCATGGCAGCTTATCATACCTCCCTCTGAAGCAGGAGAGATAAAAGGCAGCAGATGCACCCTTGCAGGAGAAGGACAAACACATGGATTTCTACTATCTCCAGCCTACGTTCCGATGAGGAAATTGTGAACTGTTCCTTCTGCTTTTCCAATTACTCAGGGGAACAGATGCCGAATATTTTTTTTGGAACCGATGCTTCTAGTAACCCTTGGAAGCCCGAGCCGTTCAGAACTCCCTTTCCTGGGTGCTGGATGGTTGCTAGATTTTAGTTTTGTTTTGGCTTGAGGTTTATGTCTTTTTTTTGGGGGGGGGGGGGGCAGGGAGAGTATTGCAAGTCTGAAAGTCTTGAATCTAGTAGTCAAAAGGTTAAAATTTCGTCCATTGACCTATGGCAAGGGGTACTTTTCTCGAACCCCACTTTTGCAGAGCTTTCAAAAGGAACAGACATGGATTCATCCCATGCAGTTATCTTAGGCCAACAAAAGGGTACTCAGATCAATCCGATATTTGAATTTAGCTCAGACCTTTTCCGGAGTAATTCAAAGTGGGTTACATTCAGGTACGATAAATATTTCCCTGTCCCCAGACGGCTTACTGTTTAAGGGACCCTCTTACTAAAGTGCCTAAGGGTTATGCAGTTAATGCACATTGAGAGCTGAAACCCCTCCATGGGTCCGGGATGTGACCAGCATGGTTCCGGAAGCACGGGGACGCATACACAAACCATGATGCAAATGTTGCGGCTGCACCTAATGTCGCCCATTGAGGTGTGGCTATTTGCAACATTGACAGGGCACGATACGTCTCCCAGGCAAACAACAAAGTGCTCCCCTCTCCCACTCCCTGCCCATTCCCCACCCCCCCCCACGCGATATTCAGTTACCGCAGGAATTGGTACATGGTAACCGTCATGCCCCCATGCGAACTGCTACAGTGGGCTCAAGCGTGCAATTACCACATGCCAAAATGTACACTAACTGCTAAACATATTTTAGTAAACGAGCCCTACACTTGCGCCTGAGAGAATGGAGGATAAAGTGGCTTGTCCAAGGTCGCAAGCAGTGTTGGTGGGATTTGAACCCTGGATTGCCTGGCTATCCTACAACCACTGTGTGCGCTCGGTGGAATTATGTCCACCCGCTGGTCCTCTATGGATGCATACTGGGAAGAAGCCATCTTTCCAGACGTCTTTACCATGGCTGGTCTTGAATGGGGAGGATTTATTCCCTTACTGAACTGTTTGGCTAGAGACACACAACTCTGTGGCTTACCCCTTCTGGACTGCTGTTCTCCACAGGGAACTCCAAACTCAGGTCCTGTTTGCCTCAGGGCTCATGGGTTTCCAATACATTAGACTAAGGTGCTAGTGAAGGAGGAAAAGTGATCACCTTGGGAGTGACCCCTGTCAGCACTTGAGCACAGCCGAAAAGCCCAGAAGGTTCTCCTCTCAGCCTTTGGTCAGCCAAGGGACCTGAGTAACCCATGGGGAGCAGGCGGGGGTAACATAGAAACAAAGAAAAAGACGGTAGATACAGACCAAAAGGCCCACCCAGCCTCTGTCCAATTTAATTCCTGCTCTATTATCACTTCGTAAGTAAGGATCCTCTGGGCTTATCTTAGTGAAAGTGCTGTTTTAGGACCCACCACCTCCACCGGAAGGCCACTCCATGAACCCTTTCACGCTGTGTTTCCACTGGGGCTCCTGAGTTGCCTCCCTTCAAAGCTTGGACCGCACCCTCTTGCTCTAGAGCTTTCTTTCCTCTGAAGGTCTGCTTCTTGCATTATTTACATCTTTCATCTATTTCCCCATCACCCCTCTTTACATAATTTTAATGCACGCTATGTGATGCAGCGGCCTTTTCATTTCTGTGGGCACAGCGGCATTCAACATGCATTAACGGTCATTAATGCGCATTAAGCTTTGGTAAACCTGCACCTTAGTGTGCACTAAATTGATCTAAAGCACCCTAATTGATTTAACATGCCATAATTCATCAGTTAGGGCGCGTTAAATCAATTTAGCACACACTAAAAATTCCCTGTTAAAATGAATGTGTGAAACTGACCAAAAAACACCGGAAAATGAGGAAAAACCCTCTCAAAAAATAAACCAAATTTGTCTTGCCTTTGTGCCTCCCCATAGTTGGGGTCCCTCATATAATAAATGTCTCTGAAGTCTTAGTTAATGCTGTCTTCTGGAAGGGGCTCTGCTGCTTTGTAATGAATCACGATGACCCGAGAGTGCATCTCTTCCTTTCTCGGGGGAGTCTCCAGCGGTAGGGAGCCCCTGCCATATTCACACCACCTGAGGTGCCCCATCTGTTGTGTGGCTTGGCAGGTTCCCCCATGCAGCTTTTCGCCTCCACCCATCCTTCATTACCAGCCTTTGTTAATTTGACTTTGGACAGTTTACATGGCATGACAATTTGTCAAACACTCGTCATCTGGGAGCTCAGTGTCGGCTGCCAGGAATTAGAGAGGCCCTCAATCACCCTTATTGGGCCTTTGGGTGGGCCGTTCTCTGACCCCTGCATGATTGCAACAAACCCTTCGCCTTATCTCATTCTTTTTGGTTCTATAGGTCATCTATGTTTTTTTTTGTTTTTTTTAATGATCTGGCTTTTTATTTAGTTAGTTGGTTCTCTCTTTTTTACTGCCAATTTCAAAAATGCTCATGGTGGAGCACAGAAAATAAAATACATTAATGAGGCAGGCGAGCTTAAATCTTTTGAAATGCAATGCAGGTGGGAGTGTTCAATCCGATTTCAATTTTATGATTTTTATTTTTAAATTGCATTTCTCCAAACATGTTTATGCTTTGCAGACTTCCAAAATAATATCTCTCCATCCCAAATTTTAAAGAAAGATGGACATATGGGGGGTGGGAGGGGGAGTAAATTCATAAAGCTTTTTTTGGCACTTAAAGCCTGTTTTTTATGCAGAAAGAGCTTTTATAAAACTGTGCAAGTGTACACGTGTGTAAATAGTATGTGCATGGAAAGGGTGCACCCACATGCAGCGTTGCCAAGCTACCCAGTTCCAGGAGTGAGATGTTTTTGCCTGTTCTGGTTTTAAATTTGCATTGCAATGCAGTATGGTATTTGTAATTCCTGACCTTACCCATTGGATCAGGGCTGCAGGTCGCATAATGCATTAGGACGAGGTTGTCAGAAATCCAGGACTGACTTAAAATCTCACTCCTAGAACTGGGTAACTTGGCAACTCTGTTACATGGTCTGGATGTAGACGTTCCTGGGCGTGGAACCAATGAAAACGCAGAGCTTAGAAAGGACATTTGGATAGTTTTACTAACATTATGTGCATTTAGCTCACCCCTTTACAGAAGTAGTTCAAGGTGTTTCCCTGTCAGAGCTGGCCCCAGAGTTGGTTCAAGGTCTTGGTGCCCTTGGCAGACCTTAAGCCTTATACTCCCTGGCTGTCAGAATCTATTGTTTAGCTTTGAATGGCCTGCTCTTTGCCATCCCTAGTGTTGGCCCAACCCTATTCCTTGTCCCCGGAAGACTTACAATCTAAGTTTGTATCTGAGGCAATGGAGGGTTAAGTGACTTGCCCAAGGTCAGAAGAAGCAGCAGTGGGGTTTGAAAACACACCTACGCAAACATGTGCACACCTATAAACACACACCTGGGACGCTGACAAGTGATGCCTTTTCCAAAGTCTTGTCTGGTTAATGAAAGATAGATCTATGGGCCACAACCCTACCATATAGCCCAGAGTGTCCCCTGAACTTGGCCATCAGGATCCCACACTAGATATGGATTTGGGGATAGCCAGGACAAATATTCATTGGCCATTTTTGCCAGCATTGCTCCAAGGACCAGTGTTCCTTTATTGGTCCAGGTTCTCCTAAAGCCCAGGCCTGGTAGGAGGTGAAACTGCTGACGGTGGCAAAGGGGAAAATAGGGAGGGAGGTCCCCTAAATCTTTGGCTATGGCAGGAAGTAGGCAACACGGTGTATCTATTTGATAGAGGGTTATAGAGGCAAGAGAGTTCCGCTGATTCCTTATGTACTTTTCTGATGTTTCTCATCTCTCTGTATTCTTCGCTTTGGAAAGGCCCGCAAGCTTTTCGTAGGCTGTTGGTAATGGCCTGACGACGTGGGGAGGGTGATATCTTCTTAGAGCGTGCATCTATAAAAGGTCACTGCGGTGGTGTTTGCTGATTATGGGATGCAGGAAAGTGCTCTGGGCTGCAATATTTCTGGGCTTAGATTAGGCATCGCATCTTCTCGTGACCTTGACATTGTCTCTCGCTTTACCATCTGCTGCCTTCCAAAACCCATTTGCAGGTTTTCTTTTTTTTTTTCCTATTGCAATTTCTCAGGAGGAAAACACCCCCAAAGTTAAATCCGGCATGTAGATGAGAGAGGAAATGTTCTTTGCGAGCTGTTTCTACTGATCCAGTAGCAAGATACATGCACCGATTTCCTTCAGAGCACTTGCTGAAAAGTCACGGCTTCTGTTTTCCTTCATCAAAATTCCTGAGTTGCAAATGCATCGGCTGTGTGGAGCAAACAGCCTTCTGCAGTGTGCAATCCTGCAGGAACTCTCAGAGACCTGCATTTGCTAGAGTAAAAGAAAATATGTCCTTTGATATGATATTTGCAGGGACTCCCAAAAACCTTGTGTCCCATTTGCTGAGATCCTGCAGGCATAGCTAGACCTGCATAGCTTGAAGAGAGATATTGAGATCTTTCCTGTCTTCTTGGGCAGGTCTGGGCCAACCACTAGGCAAACCAGGCTGTCACCTAGGGCATCAGCCTCTGAGGGGCGGCAAAAAGTAGGGCATTCAAAGATAAACAATTGATTCTGACAGCCAGAGTGAGCGTAAGGCTTAAGATTTGCCTAGGGCGCCAACACCTTGAACCAACTCTGGGGCCGGCCCTGGTCTTGGGTGATACAGGCTTGGTTAAGAGGAATTTCCAAGCGCACTGTGATAAATTACCCATATATGTTGCATCTTATGAACATAAGAAGGAGGCTCTTCTTGGCACGCTGCAAGTACTATGCCGAGCATTAGTAGTGAATTTGTGAGACTTACTCCACATGCCCTGGCTTAGAAGTGAGGTTCATGACTGTCATGGTATGTGCAAAACTGATTCATTTAGAAAAATTGCCCCCTTAAATTAGCTAAAGCTGAATTTCCAAATGTGATTAGCAGAATAATTACTTCTTATCTGAAGGAGGGAGGATCAGTGACCAAACTCTTTTAATGATGTGGTCATCTGATCACAATTAAAGAAATCTTTCCTAGCGCCAAATATTTACTCAAACACTACCTAACATTGGCAAGATTGTAGAAAGTACAGTCACACTGCCCCTAAGTCATTTTTTGGACTCAGATACCTGGGAAAAGCACAATGGCAAAATGAAGTTGTTTGAACTGTCCGGGGATATTTGTAGATCATTAGCGACAGGTGAGCACCCAGTACTGATGTTGGCACCATCTATCTGGGGCATTTCGCAGGTCCATCACTCAAAAGGTCTAGGTGCTATGGGGGATTATTGCTCATTTTGGAAGATAACAGGAATTGTTCTGGAATGGTTCTCATTTTCCCCTTGGTTTTTTTTTTAATTTTGGGATTCCTCAGGGTTCAGTCCTATGCTAAGTTATCTTTGAACATTTAGCCCTTGGAGAAACTATCTAGAGACTTGAAGGCTTCAGACATGTGGTTCCATTTCCCACTGGGCCAGAAGGGGTGAGGGGGGGGGGGAGTGGGGAGGGGGCTCCTGTAGAATAAACCATGTTAAATCCTAGGGATTAGAAATCCCTGTTTAGATTTTAGGACAGCCTTTCTAAAAAATGGAGAGGCTTGTTCTGCAACTGACTGGCTGATGGGGCAGGAGTCTTGCTGAACTTTGGTTCGAACCTAGAGATGGACAAACACATTTCTGCTCCTTATCATTGAGGTCAGATGGACCATCTTAGCTAATATTCAAATCCAACCAATTTTCAGACAGCAGGTCCATTCACTGATCATCTCGGCAATAATTTAGTGTAAGGACATATATGGAGCGGAGGAGTAGTCTAGTGGATATGGTTAGCAGTGAACTGAACACCAGGAAAATTTGCGTTCAAATCCTTCACCCACTGCTGCTCCTTGTGGCCTTAGTCAAGTCACTTCATTTTCCACCTGTCTGAGGAACAAATTTAGATTGTAAACCCTCTGGGGACAGGGAAATATCTAAACGTAAGTGGCCTTCGCTACCAATGAAAAATAAATTATCCCTATGCCGCCCAATAAAGATCCTGATTATTCATAATTCTGCAGATGGCCAGACCTTAAGGATCCCATTTCTCCCACCCTGAGGACCCTCCATTGGTTAACAGATCGGTTTTAAAGCGCTGCGAGCACATTGCCTGGGAGAAACCCAGCAGGCAGCTCAGATCAGCTCGGGAAGCATTTCTTTTGATGTCTTGCAAGGGGCAAGGTTCTGAACTGGACCGAGCTGGTCAAGGAGATCTGAGAGACTGGCTGACTTCTAGAAAACCTTTGGCAGGCTGGTTTTCTAAATGAACCCACTCTTGGACATCAACGGGACTTTCTGGGAACTCTCCTCTGTGATGCTCTCATGTGTGCTTTGTCTCTTTTTGGTTCTGTCCCCATTTTGTTATTTTTTTATTTATTTATTTTTTTTGTTTACCGAGTCGATTGTCCATATAAGTTGGATCTTCTGGAAAGCAAGCTGG
The DNA here is from genome assembly GCA_033557465.1 of Ichthyophis bannanicus. Classification (NCBI taxonomy): domain Eukaryota; kingdom Metazoa; phylum Chordata; class Amphibia; order Gymnophiona; family Ichthyophiidae; genus Ichthyophis; species Ichthyophis bannanicus. The sequence continues at coordinate 51,124,823 of CM066051.1, read as the reverse complement.
CATTTCTTGATCCACTGGTTGTTTTGTGATTTACTAGTATGGATTTTTTGGTTTATATTTTTTAATGTCTGGGTACAGCGGACTTGGAGTATCTGGCTTTTTGTGATGCAGTTTATACGTTTGTTAAGCATTGTCCTTTTCTTGTTGTGCTCCGATGAACTCTGTTTCCTCACCTTGTCTGCTTTGACCATTTATGAATTGAACTGGTGTAAGAACAACCAGGAAATCATGAGAAACCCACAGGTAGATGGAGGAATGGAGGGCAGGAAGTACTGTCCCATTGGTGACTCGCTGGCTTTTTATGAGATGTCCACTCAGGATGCAAAAGTTAAGGGGGTCCCAGCACACAAACATATCTCTGGGAACACGGATGCATGGTCTGTCCTATCCCCTGGAAATCCAGATGTTTGCCTCTGCCCTTCAAAATCATCTATATCCTCCTGGGGTGAGCCTACATTCAGATCAAGGGAGGGAAGCCCAAACCAAACTCCCCTCTCCTCTTCCCCCCAGCATTTCCTGCAGGTTGGCGACCTGTTCAAGTGTTTCACCAAAGCCTCCTATTACTACCCCACAGACCCAAAGAAAGGGATCAGGTCAGGACGGGGTCCTTATTAGCTAAATCTTATGATCAGCAAAGGCTGGGCTGGGATTGTAGATCTCCGGTTCCTGCGATGAGTCTCCCAGGAGCTTGTTCATCAGAGCTGATGCCAGAATCCTGTAAGCCCCTGGAGGGAAGAGGGGAATTTTAAGGACGGGTCACCTAAAGATTAAGGAGTGTGCAGAAAATTAGATCCCCTCTTCCCCAAGGGAAAAGACCTTCTGATTAAAGATTTCTAGCAAAAGGGGGTCCTGGTTGAATTTGCAAATTACTTCATCTTAATGAACAGGCCTTAAACAAAATGAGGGAATCCACCTAGAGATGTAACTGTTCCCTCACACTAAAGCATCCACGGAACCGAAAATCCTGGCCCAAACAGCATTGCACAGCTGAGGGAGCCTGGACAGGAAGAGACTCGGGGGATGATTCAATTTAAAATAATGTCCTCCATCCGAGGCATGAAAATATTCTTCTTGTCCCACACTGGCTGCTCTCACCAAATCTAAAATGTCCCTTAGCTTTCGTTCTGACCGAAACAAAACAATAAGATAAAGAATAAAAAAGGGAGGGTGGGGGGGGGGGGACGAATTCATTTCACCCGCGAAAATGGTCAAAGACAGGCGCGCAACCTGTGAATTGAGTCTGCAGAAGCAAAGGTCATGGTGGGATCCCCGCGCCTAGGAGGTGAATGAAAGACCTGCAGGCGCTCTTTAAAAAAGCATTTCCACGGCTCAGAGAGGGGGGGGGGGGCTGGGTGCAGGTTATTAGAAGGAGGGGAACACTAAAATCCGATCCGTCGGCTATTTTCCGTTTCTTGTTTTAATCGTTGCTATGCGCACAAGGGATCGGGTATCCGGGCTTGAAATCCGTTTATCCGCAAATAAGATAACGCTTGTTCCTTAAAGATCAGAAAAAGCAGCGTTTAGAAAAAAAAAGATTTCTTGGATCCAAGCCTTTAAGGATTCGGAATTTCAGGCCGATGTTTGAGGTTCGGGGGAGAGGGGGGTCCAGAAGGTCTGAAGATGGCCCGGGGAAGAGGCAGGAGGGGGCCCCCGCAGCCCCCCTTTGCTCTTTCCTGGTTTTGCCTCCCGGAATGCGTCCGGGCATGAATTTCTCATGAGCCTCGGAGCCCCGGCTCAGAAATAAAAGTCCCACAATCCACTCGCACCGCCTGCGCTCGAGGAGAAGTCTGGGACCAGCATGAAATTTTAATAAGCAGCCATTAACCACAGTGAAACGACCCCAGTACATTAACCAAGTTGAGTGCTATTAATGTAGTGGTGCCTCTTCCATCTTGCCTCACCAGGCCCCACCCTGCCCTCCTCTCCTCCTGGCTCCGGTTAGTTAAGAGCTTCTAATGGCCTCTTCCCCTCCCCATCCCAGCCCTGGGCTAGCAGCTGGGACCAGCAAGAGCCTCGCCCAGGAAGAGCGGCTGCAGCTGTCCATGGTGCTGAAAGCCGGGAAGGTGCCGAGAGAAGGGAGGCCGGAACCTTCTTCTTGGGCAGAAAGTGGACCTAGCTAGGGCAAAGCCCTTGGGCCGGAAACGGGCCCGAATTCGGGAAGGGGAGGTGGTGGTGGTGGTGGTGTGGGGGGGGGGGGGGGGCATTGGGAAGCAAAGCCACAGAGCTGGGAGACGATCCTGGTTGGGGTGAGGTGGGGAAGAATGGCACTTGGGCCCGTTGTTGACATTGAAAGCGTTCCGGATCGGTCTTGGAGAACCAGGAGCAGAACTTGAGTTTGTGAAAGTGGTGTGGGGGGGGGGGGAGGGGAGCCCTTGACGTCAGCAGGACGGGAGCTGTTGCTGGTGCTGAAAGCGAGAGCGCTGCAGGGGGTGGGGGGCAGTCGTGGGAGTCGCGGAAGGTAGGAGCTGTCCCCGGTGCTAAAGGTGGCCGAGGGGATGAAAGGATCCCGAAGCCTGGGGCTGTAAACTGTTGTCCCTGCTCCCCAACCCACAGTCCTGAATATCAGCTGGATCAAGGTGACCTGACCCCCCATGAACTTGCGCCGGACTTTCCTCTCCCTCCTCCAGAACTGGATGGCCGTCCCACGCAAGAAGGAGGGACGCTCGGCGGATTTACTGGTACCCGCTGTGATTTCATTTGCTGCTCTTTTGGGTCACTTCAGTACAAGTTGACTAGAGCTGCCTAGAACCATGTTTGACTGTATTTCCTCCGAAACACACAGTCTTTTCGTTTTGCCATGTGCTGCTCTCCTGCAAGGATTCATTCTCGGCTTAGAGTCTGCCTGGTAATGAAGCGCGTTTGAGGCGTTTCCCTGCAGCTTTGAACGTGGTGATGAGATTAAGGCGAACTTTGTGAATTGAAAGAGGGGAAAGAGAACAAAAGAGTCCATCGGCAGAATCCCTTCACAGGAGCGGGATGGAGTTTAAGAAGGAAGAATTCAAGAAATTGGCCGGTAGTGCCTTAGGCCAGCTGCACAGGTGAGCCTCCCCCCCTCCCTTTGGGAACCTTTCCTGCTGGAATTAAGAGATGGGAGCACGGATTTCAGCTTTCAGTTCAGTCGGTGCTTAGCAATGATCGTCCGGGTCTGGGAGGGTTATTCCTAAATCGCTGGGGAAGGGTTCGTTACCCTTTCTGCACTCGCTTGGAGGGGGATGGGGGGGGGGGGGTGAGGCGGGGGTGTGATTAGTAGACCCCTAAACAGGGGATCGGCAGGATTCATCTCCTGTCCACCTTCAATCATATCTCGCCTCTCAAAAGCCCACCTTCTCATCTCCCCCCCTCCCCGCCCCCATATCTAGGGCAGAGGCAAAGAGACTAACCTCGGGCCAATAAAAACGATGTCCAAAGGAACAGCACTCCCTCCGAAGGGGGAGGCTAGTGAGTTGAGACCCCTTCCCCTTCACGTCCTCTTTTCTCCCCCATCCTATCCGTACATGGGCGGCGGGGGATCTGAATTTTATTTGGAATAATTCATTTCTTTAACAATACTAATCGTGAGAGAACTATTAGGACACGTTGGTTTCAATATATATATATATGATGTTAAATAGAGGGAGAAAGATTTCCTGTCTTCATATGATTCTTCCGGTGAAAGGCTGGCATCTGCTTTGCTCGGGAGGTGGTGGGGGCCTAATATGCTTAATGGGTGAGAGATTGCACCGGGTATCCGTAAACGCTATTTCCGTTTAATCGAGGGTGAAGAAAATGTTTTGGTTTAGAAGGAGTTGAGTTAAAAGCGCTGAAGAGCTTTGGCTAAGTGGTCTGAGAGTTTCAGGACTTTGGGTGATAACAGGCTAAGGAGAGGCCTTTACCCAGAGGTGAGCATAGAACAGGGATAAGAGAGGAGAGGCTGTCTCTTGAACGAGTGACTGGAAGGGAGAAGGAGAGGCTGTCTCTTTGAAGAGTGGATGAAAGGCGGAAGGAGAAGCTCTCTCTTGGAAGGGGGAAGGAGAGGCTGTCTCTTGAAAGAGTGAATGGAAAGGAGAAGGGAGGCTGTCTCTTGGAAGAGTGGATGGATGGGGGGAAGGAGAGGCTGTCTCTTGGAAGGGGGAAGGAGATGCTCTCTCTTGGAAGAGTGGATGGAAGGGGGAAGGAGAGGCTGTCTCTTGAAAGAGTGAATGGAAAGGAGAACGGAGGCTGTCTCTTGGAAGGGGGAAGGAGAGGCTCTCTCTTGGAAGAGTGAAGGAAAGGGGAAGGAGAGGCTGTCTCTTGGAAGAGTGAAGGAAAGGGGAAGGAGAGGCTCTCTCTTGGAAGAGTGGATGGATGGGGGGAAGGAGAGGCTGTCTCTTGGAAGGGGGAAGGAGAGGCTGTCTCTTGGAAGAGTGAATGGAAGGGGGAAGGAGAGTGTCTCTTGGAAGAGTGGATGGGAAGGGGGAGGAGAGGCTGTCTCTTGGAAGAGTGACTGGAAGGGGGAAGGAGAGGTTGTCTCTTAGAAGAGTGCACAGCAGGTACCCCTCAGGATCGCACCATGGGATTCACTTCAGAGCAGGCGTTGCCTCACCACTGCAGCTCCCCCGCCTCCCAAAGTCACCTTGGGCAAAGCCGCAGCCCCAAAGGGAGAGCCGGAGACGAGAGGGTAAGACTTCACTCCCCATCCCTGAACCTCTAAAATAATAGCCTAAAACGGATGATTAAAAAACGATAGAAAAATTACTCTTGCAAGTGAGATATTTGCAAGGAAAGAGATTTATGTTTAATTTGGTCTCACTTTACTCAGTCACCGGAAAAAAAAAGCAAAAACACAAAAAAAACCATTAAGCAAATTGTGAAGATATTCTAAAGCGGTTCTTTGAACCCGTTTCGTTTCTGCATTTCGGATCCTTCCCTCTGACCTTATGAGAAAAAAAATCCCAGACGTTTAATCCAATTCTAATTTTGCAGATGGAACGAGAAATGTGTTCAAAACCATCACATTTAAGTGGCATATTTGAGAGAAATCTCATGTCCCTTTTTCGGTCCGAAAGAAACCTTTTCCATGTGGCTATGTGAACGAAATATTTAGGAAAGTTCTTGATCTATTTTCACAGAAAAAAAATGGTGAGGGGGAAGGGGAGGGGATTGAAAAGCTGATGGAATTAAAGATGAAGTCGTACAAATTTTAAATAACAAAGAGATTAACATTTTTTGCCTTTTTTTTGTCTAATGAACTCTGCTTTGGCCAGTTCTCGTTTGTTGATGCACGATTCAGATATGGTTTAAATGAAATATTGGGGGCACGGAGTGGAGTCTGTTTAAGGGAGTTTTTTTTTTTAGGGGGGAGGGGGCTTCAGGTGACGATGTTTTTGAATCCCCAAGTCTCTCTTCCACGATCGATTTCTATCTGCTCTCTAAGAAGTGTCTCTCTTTTTCCTTTAAATGCACTGCAATGGAAAACATCTTTCAGTCCCTTGAAGACCACGTCCCCCACCCCCCAAATCCTCCCACATCCCCAAGAGTCAGGGAACCCGCATTTTTCGTTCTATGGACTTCGTTTTAAGACTGACCCGGGTCCTCATGCAGGCCGTTGAACGAGAGAAAATGATCTTCAAATATCATAGCGGCTGTCTTCGTCTCTAAAAACAGATCAAATGATTTTTCTTCTTAATCGCATCTGAAATTGAACAATTCCCTTGGATTTAAATTATTCTAAATAATTTAACCTTAACTGGGTTTGTTTTTTTTAAAATATATTTCAACAAAAAAGTCAAGTTCTCTCAGGGTTGCTGGAGGGGTGCAGATTTTCTGCCGAGTTTTGCCCTTTCAGGACCGCTTGGCTCGTATTTTCGGGCCCACTGGAGACTCATTCACAGCTACCTTTGACAAATTATTTCTAAAATTAAGGAAACATATCCGAGTTTGTGGTTAGAAATGCGACGATCAAATATGCTGAACTCCTAAAATCCTATTTATCCGTCTACACTTTCCAATAGCTGTTTCGATCTGTTATTTATGCCACAAAAATCACCCACAAATGTAGTTTTGCTCCTTATATTATTTACAAGTATGTTTCTATTTTTAATTCCCCTGTCTGGGTTTATTATTATTTTTCCCATCAAAAACAACGATGTGCCAAACATTTTTGCTGTGGGGAAACCTAGGACCCTGTCAAATAAAACATTCACTTTATTTTATTATTATTATTTTTTGCTGCTCTTTCCTTATCCTGTCTCCTCCCAACTTTAATTATAAATTCCCTTAAAAAAAAAACCCAGAAAATTGGGTGCCAGGTGTTAATGAGCTGGGTGGAAGTGTAAAGGAGATGCTAATGGACGAATATTTGGAGCTGACTTGGTATGAGGTCTGTCTTTGTACGGAAATGATGCTTCCCCATGTTTCTGCCTGCTGGTGTCTCAGTGGTTGGGGGGCTCTTAAACCAGTTTCCTTAGTACATTTAGCTTGTATTGGAAGGAATGAAGGCATTTTTGGGCAAGGACGTTGGCAGCTGAGTCAGGTCTTTAGGAGTCAGTGATAGGGACCTTTCTGTGGTAGGTGGCGGCTGTCTTTTTTTTTAAAGACCCTCCAGTGCAGTTTAACATCCCCAGTGCTGGCTGAATGCCGTCTGCTTCTCTCAAGGTCCTAAAAAAACTGTCGGCCATCTAGAGATGGAAGCCAGGGAGTCACCTTCACACAGTTTTCAGAAGGGAGGGGGGGGGGGAGAAAGATATTGAATTGGGGGGCACAGAATACCCTCTTTAGGAACCCGGTCCTTATATCTTTAGTGATGGTCCAGTAAATAATATTCAGGTGCCCTCAATATAAAGCTGTCACCCTCTACCCTTCCTGCTCTGGTTCAGGGCCTTTTCTGGCCTGCGCGGACCATCTCGAAACGCTGCTGCAGTGGCGTGAAGTCCATTTTTTCTAGGGTGACTATGTGGCTCCTGGTCAAAGGTCACACACCAAACTAGTCCTGATTTGTCTGATTAATATCCCTTCTCTCAAAAGATAGTGGTGGCAGTGGGGAGGCTTGGGCTAGCCCTCCACAGGATGGAGCTATGACTTGATAGAATAAAGTGGTTCCCATTCGCCCAGTACTGCGGGAAGATAGCCAGGCAACCCTTCCCTCTTCAGGACCCACAGTTTGCAAACAGAAATCCGCACTTCAGATCTTTCCCGCAAAACCCCTCTGCAGATTAGGCTCCATCTGACATGGGTGCTCCTCTCGGGAAACTATCTCCATCAGGAGAACTGCAAAATCGCATCTACCAGTAGAAAAGAGGGCTTTAGACCTTGATTGAGATTCATTTCTGCTTCCCTATATCTGTCTCTGACCTGATAGCAGATCTGCTGACATAGATATAAACACTGCAGGGTCCTGCATCATCCAAGTTTCTATTTAAAGCAGCCTTTAAGAAGCGTCTGGCAGCTGACACAAGACTTTAGCAGCCCTCCTGGGCCCCAGGGACCTCTCCTGCTGCAACTGCTTTAAGATCAGGGGAAGAGGGGAAAGGCTTTTTGGCGTATCTACCCCTCTAAATTCTAAAAATCGTGATGCTCCAGCAGAGGGAACAGAGAGGAGGGGGCCAAAGGTGTGACAGTCAGAAAGGGTTTCTAAGCAGAGCGTAATCTCATAGCTGTGGGCCCCCCCTCCCTCCCTCCCTCACCATTCTCACTTCCATCATCCGCAAGGCCTCCTCCATCTGTTCACACTCCCACCAGACAGAAGTGAAACATCCCATTAGGAGCTGGTAAGGAGCGATGCCGCCAGACCCTTGGACACAGCTGATGGGGATATGTGGGCTGGGTGGGGGATAATGGAGAGATGGGATAGAGCCACAAAATCTAATTTCAGTTGCAAAGGTTTGTAATCCTGTTCTGTAATCTGGAAATATCATGCCAAAACAGGCTAATGAATCCTAAAAAATATATTTGATAGAGGTAACTAATTCATGCCAATAGAAACCCTGAATCCCCCAGGTCTGAAAACAGCCTCTTCTCCCCCCCCCCCCCCCACATCCACAGAAACTCCCCCAACAACGGGCGCAGAGCAGAACTAAGACACTTCCCCTTACTACTCACCATGCAAAAATATATATTAAAATTCTGGTGTCACCTCACTAACAGCAACACAAACTCCCTCCACTCTGTGATAACACCACATACTCAGCACCTGACACACTATAACACCACTAACAGCTAGAACTCGCATCGCGCCAAACCTATCTAGGAAAAGACAGGCGCAGAACAGAACTAAGATACTTCCCCTTACTACTCACCATGCAAAAATATATATTAAAATTCTGGTGCCACCTCAGTAACAGCGACACAAACTCCCTCCACTCTGTGATAACACCATATGCTCAGCACCTGACACACTATAACACTAACAGCTAGAACTCGCATCGCGCAAAACCTATCCATGAAAAGACAGCACTGCAAATATTACACCGGGCCCTCGAACCACAATACACTTCCTATGGGGGGAACAGATCCACCGGACTGTGACAGATCTTTACATGGAATTCCTCACATGCACACAGAACATAGACAGACCCTCACCAACCACAGAATAAGTCAGACAAAAACTGAGCTGTAAAAACCCTAAGATTTATTTTTTATTTTATTTATTTAAAAGAATTTATATAGCACTTTGTCCTGAAATCAAAGCGTTTTACACTTCAAACAATCAATGATCAGTGTCAGTAGAGGTAGAGGTAGGCATGCAGTGTTAACACGTATGGGAATTTGTGTGAGTGAGGGGGATGATTTCTTGGTGTGCTATTTACAGGATGAGCTATGTACAAGGGGTTATCTACAGGGAGGGCAACATCATGCCTGACTCTGCCTGCACTGCAGAGAATGAGAAGCGGGAATGCATTTCCTCCTGTCCTGAGCGAAACCTGAAGGGAGAAAAGTTCCTCGACTCCTTGGATAGTTGTCTACATCGTAACTATCTTTTGGGTTTTCTTGGCAAGATACAATCGGAAGTAGATTGCCAGGCCTTTCTTCCATGCAGTATACCTATAGCACCTGGTCTTCCAAGGTGGTCTCCCCAAGTACCACAGGCCCAACTCTACTTTGCACCCACACTCTTAGGCCTTTGGAAGGGAGGAGGCTATCTCAGGGGTCTGAAGTTTTCATAAGTAGACACCAATTCAAGGCTGGCCCCAGAGTTAGTTCAAGGTGTTGGTGCCCTAGGCAAACCTTAAGCTTTACCCCCCACCCCTGTCAGAATCTATTGTTAACCTTGAATGCCTTGCTCTATGCTGCCCCCCCCAAAACAGCCTCCCTAGGTGAATGCCTTATTTTCCTAGTGGTTATCCGGGCCCTGCACCTATCTTACTTCTTTCAGGCTTCTACACAAAAGAGCTGGTGCAAAGGAGACAGACGCAGCTAGTTCGAGCAGCTAATGCTAATTTTCAGGGAATGAATGCATGGGCTTTGTATGCATGGGGACTCTGGAAATGATCTGTCTTAGTTTGGACACATGTACAAATCATCCGGCAAAGAAAGATTTCAGAACCAGAACATGAACGAGATTTTGTCCATCTGGAGTTTCTGTCTGAGCAGTGTTTACACATAGTTACATCGGAAGAGGTGATGACGCCCTTCCCTGGTTTCTCACGTTCAGATCACAGCAGGATGCTAACAACAGAGCTGAAGGAAAGAGTCACAACTGTTAATTAATGCTCTGGCAGAGCCCAAAATAGACACTGAAGGAAAAGTTAACTTTATTACCTAATCTCTTCTGATAAAAAAAAATCAAGCTAGGCTGTGCCCCATTGTCATGACTCCCTCTCACTAGGAATGCTATGGCGGGACTGAGAAGCCTTCATCCCCCCCACCCCCACCCCGGGAACACAGGGCGACACATTCACTAGGCAGACTAGGCATCCATCTAGGGCGACAGCTATTGCAGAGTGGCAATGCAACAAACAGAGAGCCAACAGGACACCGTGCCAAAGCGGCAGCGGGTCTTTGAGCGCCCACGCATGCGTGCTCAAGGCCTGCGGCTCCTGTCATCTCCGACAGGAAGTTTGCATCAGAGAAGGCAGGACTGGCAGGCCGTAAGCACATGCACAAAGCTCAAAGGCCCGCCACTGTGCCGCTTCTATTTTCCACCCAGGCTCAAGGATAGAGCTATGCTGGCAACAGTAGCAGGAGGAAAGGGAGGAAGATGCTGGAAGCTGGTGAGGGGGGGGGGGGGTAGAGGAAGGCCCCATGGAGGGGCATAACTGAATGTTTGTCTATGGCAAAAGACACCCTTGTGCAAGCCCCGACAGCACACACACAGTTCTGCCGATGTGCCTCAGTCCTGTTCCAGCAAGAAGACTGCTAGATACGGCTCTACCAGCGTACCAGAACCCACTGCTCTTCCAATACTTCCCCTACACAGGTCTGCCAATGCACCTCACTCCTGTTTTGCAGCACCGTCTGCTGTTCCAGCACTAAACCTTTTCCCCATCCTTCTCCTACTGATTGCCTTAAACCTACCCACCCCATCGCCTTCTTAGGGACCCTCATGTTGCTCCTTACTTGAAGGGCAGAATGCAGGCTCTATCCTTCACATGTTCTTTGGTGCAACCTACAGGATCCTGGAGAAAAGGCAGACTGCTGGCGAGACCATTGAACTGACAGATCAGGGGCACCCGGTGATAACAGCGCAGAAGAGGCAGCCCGTGGTGGACTGTACCTGCTTTGGGTTACCTCGCCGTTACATCATCGCCATTATGAGTGGTCTGGGATTCTGTATCTCCTTCGGAATCCGCTGCAATTTGGGTGTAGCCATCGTCAGCATGGTGAACAACAACACCATCTACAAGGGTAACAAAGTCATCGTGGAGGTGAGCACCCCTTCCCCGCATACACCCCTCCTCCAATCCTGCCTCATACAAAAGAGTCTGTCCACTTCTTATTCTTTTTTAACAGGAGGGAGGACACTAGGAAGCTGACAGCAATGCATGTCTGACAGTGTCCAATCTCACCTAGCAAAAAATTAAATGCCTATTGCCATCAGCACCACGTATGTCCATGTCAGCAGCAAAACCTATTAGACACCATGAGAAACAACATTGAGAGCAGAGTGTCACACTCCAGTTGTGGTTTTCAGGATATCCCTAATGAATATGCATGCGATGGATCGGCAATACAAATCTATCTCGTGCATATTCATTGTGGTATCCTGAAAGCCTGACTAGCCAAGCAGTACCTGAGCACTAGCTTGAGTGGCTTGGAGCAGCTATAAGGCTTCTCCTTCTTGGAGCTTATATATTGGAAATCTAGGTGGTTATTTTTCAGGCAATGCAGCTGTTTTGTGGGCTCCTAAAAATAGACGTTTATTGGCATTTTCATGCCACAAACTATTTTGAGACACTATTTTTCATCCAAGGGGCGGCAGTGCAGCCAGGCAAGAGTGAAACTGGGGCGACAAAAGCAGGACCAGTGTTACACCTGCTGGCGCACAGGGCAGAAATTTACGAGGGGGCCTCAGAGCCCTCTAGCAAACTCTGCCTACTTCAGCTTCAGGAAGACTAGGGGGCTCCTTCTGGCCTGAGAGGCCACAGTGATCACTCTCCTTATACCCCCTGGACAAGGAACACGCCTCGATCATGGTCTGAGGGTGGGTAATGTGATCGGAGCAGAGTGAGGCAGGAAAATAGGAAACTCTAATATACACCATAAGAGACCTCAGTGAGAGCAACAGTATCTCTTAACATCCTGTTACCCATAACTGGCATAGCTGGTAGTGATAGTGCATCAGTCGGGACTTTCCTTGATCTATTGTTCTCCCCCTTCCTCCTTTGTGCCCTTGGCTTCTTACCTTTCTCTTTTTGCTTTTCAGAAAGCGAAATTCACCTGGGACCCCGAAACCGTAGGGATGATTCATGGCTCTTTTTTCTGGGGTTACATCGTAACGCAGATCCCTGGAGGCTTCATTGCTCAGAAATTCGCTGCCAACAGGTGAGAAGCGGAGAGGCTGCTGGTGCCATTAAGGAAGAGCGAAGGAAGGTCGGTTGGGGGTTAGCGGCAAAAGCTGGGGGGCACTGACTGGAGGGACAGCAGTAGGGAATGGTAGAGGAGCTACGGCTGCGGTGAGAGCAGTACGGAATGGTATAGGAGGGCTGGCTGAAGAGGGAGCAAGAGATGATGGGGAAACATTGGTGGGGAGCAGTGTAAGAAGGGTGGAGACGGGCTAGAGAACAGTGGGGGGCATCAGCTTAGGGAAAATGTAGGGGATGCATGTTCAGGACCTATAGAATTCCACCCTTAGAAGCCATCAGGCACTGGCAGTGTTCCAGGCCTGACCTATTTAGAGATAGGGATGGATTAAGCAGCTCACACAATTTTCACTGCTCTATCTGACACAGGAAGCATGGAACAGGGTGTTAGTGGAAAGGGTGGGGCAGGTGAGGCCTCTGAATACAAATAGCCAATATGGGGAGCCTTCAAAGTGGGTCTTCCATGCTGCATTGGGAAATCCACCTCTCCCTCTATGCTACTCTTTAGGAAACATGTCTCTTCTCTCTTTGGATTATGCTCAGGACAGGAGGAAAGCAAGGTTACTTACCTGTAACAGGGGCTATCCATGGACAGCAGGATAAGTCAGCTACACCTGGTGACATCATCCGACAGCGCCAAGGATGGAAGTGTTCTCCTGAGCCCAGAAAGGTAAACCTTGCTGGGCATGTGCCAAGGTGGCCCTATCCCCTAGCCCTCCCCTAGCCAGCCCAGTATGTCTCTAGCTGTGGTCTTGCTGTTAGGTAGGCGGGCAGCCGGGCGTGAGGCCGACCTCATCCCAGGGAGGCAGGTGGGTATGTGTGGCTGACTTATCCTGCTGTCCACGGGAACCCCCATTACAGGTAAGTAGCCTCGATTTCTCCTTGGACAAGCAGGATGCATCAACCACATCTGATGCCTCTCTAGCTGTGTGGTTGCATGTACTGTGGTTGATGAGGGAGGCTGAAGGACTATGACTTTGACCTTTAACGACAGTGCACCATGTCTTGGCTGAATGTTTTTTAATGACATAACTTGCTTTGAACATGCGATAACAGCTTAAGCCCAACAGTGGATTCTAAAACATAACTTGACAACAGCATAATATTGACAGCCCGGCTAGGAACATTGCACTTTGGCTGACTGAGCGAGGGGATCACGGAGCAGTTCCTCTGGCTGTGTCTGGACCAGGATTAGTCTTTAGGATCCACTGGCTCCACAGTTGTGAGGCGGAGGGCATTGCAGAGGTCAGGACAGCCTGGCCGAATGAGTTGTCCACTTGTGCCTCGAGGTCTAGGCAGTCATGTTTTTGGAAGATGTGAACCAAGAACCAGGTTGAAGCCTTAAAAATGTCAGTCACTGGCATGGCGTGCAGGTTGGCGATGATGGTGGCCAGCGCTTGGAGCTGGTGTGCTCAGACCCTGGCCATAGTCTGAGCCCCGGCACAGTCATGGCAGAAGGCAATACAGTTGGATATCCATTGAGACAACATCCATTTAGTGACCAGGTGCTCCAGCCTCCCAGGATCGAAGGAAATGAAGAGTTGCACCCCTTGGCATGTGGGCTCTGTCCTGAGGAGGTAGGTGCACAGGGCCCTGATGGAGTCGAGGGTATGTAGTCTCTGCTCTTCTGGTGAGGCATGAGGTTCCGCATAGAAGGTGGGCAGCTCGATCATCTGGTTGATGTGGAATGCTGAGGCCACCTTCGGAATAAACCTCAGATGGGTCCAGAGAGTGGTCCGGTCGTAATACAACTGCATATATGGCGGGCATGCCACGAGCACCTGAAACTTGCCGATCCTTCTGGCTGAGGTGACTGCTATCAAGACAAGGAATTTCCAGGAGATGTATTTTAGTGGTGCTGTTTGGATAGGCCCAAATGGCTTCTGTGTTAGCTGGTGGAGAACCACATTCAAGTCCTAAGGCAGAACTGGGGGCCACACTGGGGGGGCATAGTTTGGTCAGGACTTTCATAAAGCGGGCAACTAGAGGGAGAGTGGCTATTGAGCAGTTGTTGATGCAGTCATGGAATGTGGTGATTGCGGAGAGGTGGACCTTGCTGGACTGCATCTTGAGGCCACTGTCAAATAGGGTGCTGAGGTATTGTAGAACTTGAGTAAATGGACAGGAGACCAAGTCCAGCCCTTGCGAGAGGCACCAGGTGCTGTTTCGCTTCAGACTGTGGGACTTCCCCATAGATGGGCATCTGTCTGCAAGGATTACTCTCTGCACTTCCGTGGACAGGCTGAGGGATGTGAGGGTCAACCTCTCAATTTCCAGGCTGTCAAGTTGAGTGCTGATAGATTGGGGTGCAGGGTCATCCCACCGCCCTGGGTGATGAGTGTCAGCTTCTGGGGAAGGTGTAGCAGTGGGTCGAGGGCAAGGTGGCAGAGGTAGGGAAACCACATCTGCCTTGGCCAGTGGGCCGTGATGAGGATGGCCTGAGCCTTGTCCCTCACTATCCTCTGTAGGCTCTTGGATATGAGTGGAGTGGGGGGAAAAGCATACACTAGTGACCACTCCCCCAGGACACATCAAAGGCATCCGAGGCTTGACTCTTGGTGGATGGGCACTTGGAGCAGAACTGGGGGCACTTCAAGTTGCTCTCGATGGCAAAAATGTACATTGGGGGTTGTCCCCAGTGTCTGAAGAGACTCCATCTCCTGCTGGTCCAGAGTCCACTCATGAGGGTCCAGTTGGCAGCTCAGCTTGTCTGCCAAGTCATTTTGTGTGCCTGGTAGGTAGGAAACTTGCAGCAGGCAGTGTCTGGAGAGGGCAAAGGACCATAGTCTGATCACCTCTGAGCACCACCTGATTGTCCGTTTGGATCAGGACAGTCTTGTTGATGACATACTGCTAGAAGACCACCAGTGCGAACCGTATTGCCCTGAGCTCCAGTAGATTGATGTGGTGCCTCTGTTCCTTCACAGTCCAAGCCCCTTGGGTGCACAGTTGGCCTCCCAGCCCATTGTTGAGGCATCAGTGGTGATGACTGGACTGGTTGCTGGAGGGGCCTGCCTTCCCTTATGTTCCCAGGCAGGGTCCACCATAAGAGGGACTCCCTTACCCTTTTGTCCAGAGGGATGTGCCTGGACAGTGGCTGAGCATGCTGGTCCCAATGGGTGTGGAGGTGCCATTGCAGGTGGTGCATGTGCAGTTTTGCGAGGGGCGGTACTTGCATCATCACTGCCATATGGCCTGGTTGGTGGAGGAGATGCTATGAGCCACTGCTGTGATTACGCCAGCGAAGTGCGCAGAGAGGAATGCCATGGCGGCTGTTGTATTGATGTCTACTCCAATGAACTCCAGACACTGGGTGTGCTGTAGGTGGGACTTCTGGTGGTTCATCAGGAATCCTAGGGATGTCAGGAAGGTAATGGTTTGTCTGACTGCTGACAATGCCTCATGTGAGAGTGCTGAGAGGAACCAGTCATCGAGGTAAGGGAAGACACAGACACCTTGTTTGCGGAGGTGGGCTGCTGCCACAGCTATGCACTTGGTAAATACCCATGGAGCAAGACACAAGCCAAAGGGGAGGACCTTAAGAACATAAGAACATAAGATATGCCATACTGGGTCAGAGCAAGGTCCATCAAGCCCAGTATCCTGTTTCCAACAGTGGCCAATCTAGGTCATACGTACCTAGCAGTTTCCCCAAAAGACACAGGTTCCGCAATGCTTGTACTGGGTCAAGCATTGATATCCTGGGTCCCTTCTTAATAATGGTTTATGGATCTTTCCTCCAGGAACTTGTCCAAACCTTTTTTAAACCCAGCTATACTAACAGCCTTTACTACATCCTCCGGTAACAAATTCCAGAGTTTGATTACATGTTGAGTGAAAAAATATTTTCTTTTATTAGTCTTAAATAGTTTACCCTGTAGCTTCATTGCATGTCCCTTAGTCTTTCTATATTCTGATAACGTAAAAAATCGATCTACGTTTACCCGTTCCACTCCGTTCATTAATTTATAGACTTCTATCATATCTCCCCTCAGCCGTCTCCTTATACTGATAGCGGTTACCCAATACTTGGAATTGAATTGCCTGTACTCACTGTGGATGGGGTTGTTCATGTACGCATCCTACAAGTCCAAGGCAGCCAACCAGTTCCCTGGCTGGATGTGGGGCAGTATGGAACCCAGGGAGTACATCCGGAATTTCTTTTGATGATAAATTTGTTGGGCTTCCTGATGTTGAGGATGGGGTGGGCCTCTCCTGACTTCTTGGGAATAAGAAAGTACCTGGAGTAGAATCCACTGTTGAGTTTGTCCTCCAGGATAGGTTCTCTTGCCCGGGAAACCAGAAGGGACCAGATGACTGACGCCTTGGTCAGTGCCAATTGTAGTGGAGTCTTGGTGATAGGTGGGGAACGTTGGGAAGGTTGTGCTGAGAATCGTATGCTGTTGTTGTTATTGTTAAGTGCCGTTGAGTCAGTGTTGACTCCTGGTGACCCTCTGGATAGTTGACCTAAACTTTGTTCGGTCTTCAGCCAAACTGATCATTGTTGATAGAGTGGTATCCATAGCTGCTGTTATTGTATTGATCCATCTCATTGCCAGTCTTCCTCTTTTACGGTGACCGTCTACCTTGCCAAGCATTATGTCTTTCTCCAATGATCTCTCTCTCCACATGATGTGTTGAAAGTATGAAAGTTTAAGTCTTGTCATCTGAGCTTCTAAGGAAAGCTTAGATTTGATATCCTCTAGTACTGACTCGTTTTTTCTTCGGGCAGTCCATGATATACACCGTAGTCGTCGCCAGCACCATAATTCAAAGGCATCAGTTTTCTTCCTGTCTATCTTTTTCACTGTCCAACTTTCGCATCCATATGATGTTATTGAAAATACCATGGCCTGGGCAAGTCGAATCTTTTTATGGAGAGAGACATCTCTGCTATTGTCTAGGTCCCTCATAGCCATTCTACCAAGAGTAATATGTCGTCCGTTTTCTTGACTGCTAGTCCTTTCTTTATTTTGTTGATCGAAGTAAGTTAACAATTTCAATTTTTTCTTCATCAATCATGAACTTATTGATTTTGCCAGTTGTCAGGATCTTTGTCTTCTTAACATTAAGGTGCAGACCCATTTTAAGACTATATTCCTTGTCCTTGAGAAGCAAATGTTTCAAATCGTCTTCATTTTCAGCCAGTAATGTGGTATCATCAGCATAGCGAAGGTTGTTGATGAATCTTCCACCAGTCTTCACACCTTGGTTGTCTTCATACACCCTGCTTCTCTGATGATTTGTTCTGCATATAAATTAAAGAGGTAGGGGGAATGTAAGCAGCCTTGTCTTACACCTTTGCTAGTTTTTAAACCATTCTGTTTCTCCTAGTTCTATTTAAACTGTTGCTTTTTGATCAATGTAAAGATTGTGCAAGAGAACTATTAGGTGTTTTGGTATACCCATGCTTCTTAATATGGCCCAGAGTTTCTCATGGTTTACACAGTCAAAAGCCTTGCTGTAGTCAATAAAACACATATAGATATCCTTTTGGTATTCTTTTGTCTTTTCAAGGATTCATCTCACATCCACGATAATGTCTCTCGTTCCTCTCCCTTTCCTGAACCCCGCTTGCACTTCAGGCAGTTCTCGTTCCAGGTATGGTTGTAGTCTCTGCTGAATGATCTTGAGTAGAATCTTGTTGGCATGTGGGATCAAAGTGATTGTGTGATAATGTCCACAGTCAGTCAGGCCATCTTTCTTCAGTATTGGTATAAACACAGATCTTTTCCAGTCAGTTGACCATGAATTTGTTTTCCAAATTTCCTGACAGAGCCTTGTAAGTATGGTAACAGCTTCATTCGATTGCTGTAATACTTCAATGGGAATGCCATCAGTGCCCAGTGCTTTGTTCTTTAATCAGGCTTTCAATGCTGCTTCAACTTCTTCTTTCATCTCCAATGGTTCCTGATAACAAGGTACAGGTTGAAACGGCTGTTGGTCCACTTGATCTTTATGGTATAATGACTCTGTATATTCTTTCCACCTTTTCTTGATCTTCTCAGCATCATTCAACATGGATACTTAAGCATCTTGTAGCATTCCAATTCAAGGCTGGAATTTTTTATTTAACACTCGTAGCTTTAGAAAAGACTATCTTGTTCTTCCTCTAATAGTTTCTGATTCTATTTTGGATGCTGTAGCCCTCTGCTATAATCCAGAATACCCGTTTTTCCATTGTGATCTGAGTTCAGGCCTTGAAGAAAGTCAAGAGATGCCCCCGCCCCACCACCACTAGGGTTTTGAGCTTGGCAGCGGTGGGACGTGCATAGTCAAAAGGAAGGGTTTCTCTTTTGCCCTGTTGTTTGTACCTTGGGGCCTGCCACTTGTGATAGGTGCTGCTTTGCCTGGACGAGGAATAAGTCTTGCAGTGGTAGTTGCCTTTTCTATTGTTGGAGTTGTGTTCGAGGTCCTCTTTGGTGAGGGTCTTTAGGGTGGTACACTGCTCTGTCATGTCATTGACGGTGTTGTTGACCTTGTCGCTGAACAGCGAGTTCTCTGCACAGGGAGCATCTGCTATATGGTTGTGCATGTTCTCTCACAGGTCCAAGACCTGAAGCCAGGCTAGACATCGTGTTGCGATGGCCGTTCTGACTGTGCAGGCAGCGGTGTCAAAGGCATCGAAGGCTGCTTGGACTAGGTGCTTGGTGTACTGTTACAGTACTCCATGAGATCCACCAAGGCCACTGAGATGGCTGCCTGGGGCTCTGTGTGCAGAGTTGCCACAGTTTTCCAGGAGCAGGCCTTGGAACAAGGTGTGCTGGAACTGGTGTGCTGTAATTCACGTGCTTAGCATGGCTCCATGGAAATATTTTTTGCCCACACCATCCAGGAGTTTGGGGTCCTGGCCAGGTGGGGTGTTAGCATGATAGTGGGAAGATTTTACTCTTTTAAAGGTGGATTCGTCCACTATGGATTGATGGGGCAACTGTGTCTTCGAGAATCTGGGAGCCTAATACGTCACTTTGAGCTTGCGTGTGCAGACAGGGCCTGATGCTGGGGTGAGCCAGAGCTGGGTGTCTTGAAGTCTCTGGTGGACTAACAGGGTAGCTAGTGTCTTGCGGGCTTCCAAGTATTCAAAGACCCCTGTGACTTCGCTTTTCTGCTCCACTGCATCTGCCAGTGTGAGGGTGAGCTAGGATGCGAACTTGCGCAAAAATGTAGGGTAACTTAGGTCCTCCGGTGGTGGCTGCGGTTGGGGCTGGGTAGTGGAAGTCTCTTCATCTGCCCTTTGTGTGGTGCCTGTGTCCAGTGAGATAAAAGTGTCCCCCCTGTCGGATGCTTCTAGGGCCTCTGCCTCTTCTGCTGTGCTGCTTGTGTGTGGAAATGAGACTGGAGAGTGGGCCAGCATTGCCGAGTCCGCGACCCTGGCTAGTGTTCCTCCTGCACCAGCATTGCGTTGGCAGTCCTGCCCTGCTCCTGCTATTGTTGGTCCTGGAGTAGGTGGGTGAGGAGGCCCGGTGCAGTGGTGGAGGAGCTTCTAACAGGGTTTTGGCGCTTCCTGTGTTTTCTGCTGTGACCTCTGGAGATGGATGATGTGGAGCGGCTATTTGAGTGTCCCCATTGGTGCCGGTGTCTGTGCTTTAGATCGCACCTGCTGCTGGAAATAGAGACAGCCCTTTTCTATGGACTTTGGTGACTCTCCCTGCCTTTGCTGTGTCAGTTTGGCTTGTCTGAGTGTTTCTGCGACAACGGGAGGTGAGCTCCATGCTTCTGTGCTACCGGGGGGCCTTCCCTGTCGGCATGGTGATGTCTTTCTTGGCTTCCCCTGTCGACATGGCGCTGACCAATGGCATCACGGGGGACAGAGTTCAGAGCAACGATATCATTCCTGGCCTCATGGTGTCATGCAGAGAAGCTGTGCCTGAGTGTTCAGCAGCAATTGCAGCGGGGCTGTCCTGAGCATCCTGAGGGAGCTGAGCCCAGGCCGCCGAGGCAGTTAAAGGCACACAGCTGGGGATGGAGGCCCTGGAGGGTGCAACTCGACTGGCAGAAGGGGTGCTGAGCTGCTGGTGCTCCACGTGGTTGGCCGCATGACCTCCAGTAGGCAAGGAGAGCGGGGTCTCAGTTAGGAAGTTGTTGAGAGCATGGAATCTGGATTGTCTGGCCTGTGGAGATATCCTAACACAGTGGGGGCAGTCCTCCACCCAGTGGCCAATCCCCAAGCATCTCACGCACCGATCGTGTGCATCGGTGCTCTTCATCATTTTGCCACTGTGAGGACACTTTTTAAAACTGGGTTTTGGCACAGTACCTTGGTAGGAGCTTTCTCTTGCTTGGTAGCTTCACTTCTCTTTTGCTGGATTTTTGCAGGTATGATTTTTTTTGGGGGGGAGCTAAGAGATCCATCTTGCTGGCAAGGAGGAAGAATGGAAACTGGTGGGCTAGCTAGGAGTGGGCCAAGGGGTAGGGCCAACTTGCTGCTGTTGGATGAGGTCAACGGGTGTGGCTGACGCATCCTGCTTGTCCAAGGAGAAATGCATCCTTCATCTCTTTCTCCAGTCTTGCACTGCAGGCCAACTCCGACATGTCAGAGTTTCCGGTTCAATTTGAGTCTGCACTTTTCTAGTTCTAGTTTCTGGTTCCTTATTCTGTGTTTGGTGAGGGTGTCTTCTTGTTCTGTGTGCGTAACTGAGGTGAAGGATTCTGCTAATATGTAGTTTCTGTGTAGGGATCTCTCACAGTCTGGCTGGTTCTGGTTTCCCCATAGGAGGTGTATTGTGGGTTCTAAGGTCTGGTATAATATTCGCAGTGCTGACTTTTCATGCACAGGCTATTACCCTCCCTTTTGCACACTCTTCCCCTCTTCTTCTATCCTATGCCTCTCTCTCTCTCTAACTCTCTGCATGTGAAGTTGCAGGACACCATCCTCAGAAATATATGACCATTACGGAAGATGATAGGCAAGCCCTAAATTAGATCCTTCTTATAGTGAGGCAAAACAAACTCACAGGATCCTGACTGTTAAATGAAATTCCCTCACTCTGTCCTGTTACATGAGGTACTGCATGTGATCATTGGTCTTCTCTGGCTCTGTGCTGTCTCACATGGGGATAGTGTGGTACTGCATGTGATCATTGGTCTTCTCTGGCTCTGTGCTGTCTCACATGGGGATAGTGTGGTACTACACGTGGTCATTGGTCTTCCTTGGCTCTGTGCTGTCTCACATGGGGATAGTGTGGTACTGCACGTGGTCACTGGTCTTCTCTGGCTCTGTGCTGTCTCACATGGGGATAGTGTGGTACTGAACATGGTCATTGGTCTTCTCTGGCTCTGTGCTGTCTCACATGGGGATAGTGTGGTACTGAACATGGTCATTGGTCTTCCCTGGCTCTGTGCTGTCTCACATGGGGATAGTGTGGTACTGCACATGGTCATTGGTCTTCTCTGGCTCTGTGCTGTCTCACATGGGGATAGTGTGGTACTGCACGTGGTCACTGGTCTTCTCTGGCTCTGTGCTGTCTCACATGGGGATAGTGTGGTACTGCACATGGTCACTGGTCTTCTCTGGCTCTGTGCTGTCTCACATGGGGATAGTGTGGTACTGCACATGGTCATTGGTCTTCTCTGGCTCTGTGCTGTCTCACATGGGGATAGTGTGGTACTGCACGTGGTCACTGGTCTTCTCTGGCTCTGTGCTGTCTCACATGGGGATAGTGTGGTACTGCACGTGGTCACTGGGCTTCCCTGGCTCTGTGCTGTCTCATATGGGGATAGTGTGGTACTGCACGTGGTCATTGGTCTTCTCTGGCTCTGTGCTGTCTCACATGGGGATAGTGTGGTACCGCACATGGTCACTGGTCTTCCTTGGCTCTGTGCTGTCTCACATGGGGATAGTGTGGTACTGCACATGGTCACTGGTCTTCCCTGGCTCTGTGCTGTCTCACATGGGGATAGTGTGGTACTGCACGTGGTCATTGGTCTTCTCTGGCTCTGTGCTGTCTCACATGGGGATAGTGTGGTATTGCACGTGGTCACTGGCCTTCTCTGGCTCTGTGCTGTCTCACATGGGGATAGTGTGGCACTGCACATGGTCACTGGTCTTCTCTGGCTCTGTGCTGTCTCACATGGGGATAGTGTGGCACTGCACGTGGTCACTGGTCTTCTCTGGCTCTGTGCTGTCTCACATGGGGATAGTGTGGTACTGCACATGGTCACTGGTCTTCTCTGGCTCTGTGCTGTCTCACATGGGGATAGTGTGGTACTGCACATGGTCATTGGTCTTCTCTGGCTCTGTGCTGTCTCACATGGGGATAGTGTGGTACTGCACGTGGTCACTGGTCTTCTCTGGCTCTGTGCTGTCTCACATGGGGATAGTGTGGTACTGCACGTGGTCACTGGGCTTCCCTGGCTCTGTGCTGTCTCATATGGGGATAGTGTGGTACTGCACGTGGTCATTGGTCTTCTCTGGCTCTGTGCTGTCTCACATGGGGATAGTGTGGTACCGCACATGGTCACTGGTCTTCCTTGGCTCTGTGCTGTCTCACATGGGGATAGTGTGGTACCGCACATGGTCACTGGTCTTCCCTGGCTCTGTGCTGTCTCACATGGGGATAGTGTGGTACCGCACATGGTCATTGGTCTTCTCTGGCTCTGTGCTGTCTCACATGGGGATAGTGTGGTATTGCACGTGGTCACTGGCCTTCTCTGGCTCTGTGCTGTCTCACATGGGGATAGTGTGGCACTGCACGTGGTCACTGGTCTTCTCTGGCTCTGTGCTGTCTCACATGGGGATAGTGTGGTACCGCACATGGTCATTGGTCTTCCCTGGCTCTGTGCTGTCTCACATGGGGATAGTGTGGTACCGCACATGGTCACTGGTCTTCCTTGGCTCTGTGCTGTCTCACATGGGGATAGTGTGGTACTGCACGTGGTCACTGGTCTTCCCTGGCTCTGTGCTGTCTCACATGGGGATAGTGTGGTTCTGCAGCTGATAACTGGTCTCTCACTCCATTCTTTGGTAGAGTGTTTGGTTTTGCCATCATAGCCACGTCTACGCTGAACATGCTCATCCCATCAGCAGCCCAAGTCCATTATGGATGTGTGATATTTGTTCGGATCATGCAGGGACTGGTGGAGGTAAGTCTTTGCTGGAGTATGTCTTCTTACACACCACCCCCATGTTCCTTTTTTGACAAGTCTGTCTTGACCATACCTTTGTCTTCACAGCACAGCTCTCCTAGGATTGCTTTCCTTCCCACTCCCTCCTCCCCCTGCATGAATCCCAGAAAGTCTGTTAACTTCCTTTTCTCTGCATTCCTTGCTGTGGCCCCGGTCCAGCGTTGCATTTAACAGATAGCTATCACATTGGAGAAGAAATTTCCTGCTCCTATCTATAATTAAGAAACATTCTGCTATTATTTCAGACTGACGTGTTAAAGTCATTCTCCCTATTTCTGTTTTTCATGGTCTATCCTGTCTCTCTGTCTCTTTCATCCCTGTCTCACCCCCCCCCCCACACACCTCTTCCCACCTCCCCCTGGTATCCTTGTCCTGGCTTAGGGGGTCACATATCCGGCATGCCATGGAATATGGAGTAAATGGGCTCCTCCTCTGGAGCGCAGCAGACTTGCAACCACTGCCTTCTGTGGTAAGGTGCCCGCGCTCTCACAACTGCCTCATGTATGACGCCAGCACAGGCCGCACAGTCTGATAAGTGATAAGGCATGATAAATGATTATTAGAGAATTAACTATGTAGTAAGTAAATATGTGATGAGTGGCCATGTGTTAAGTGATGCAGTATGTGGTAAGTTAGCATTAGACAGCTAGGCATAAGAGGGCATGTAATAAGTATTAAGAATGTGATAAGTGCATGTGCTAAGGGAATGTGGGATAAGTGATAAGACGTGATAAGTGAGCATGGGATAAGTGATATGACATGCGCTAAGGGAGTGTGGGATACATGATGACATTTGATAAGTGAGTGTGGGATAAGTGATAAGACATGTGCTAAGTGAATGCGGGATAAGAGATATGATATGTGATAACTGAGCATATAATAAATGATAAGACATATGATAAGTGAGTGTGGGTAAGTGATAAGATGTGATAAGATGTGATAAGTGAGCATGGGATCAGTGATAGAACATGTGATAAGTGAGCGTGGGATAAGTGAAATGACATGTGATAAGTGAATGTGGGACAAGTGATAAGATGTGATAAGTGAGCGTGGGATAAGTGATAAGACGTGATAAGTGAGCGTGGGATAAGTGATAAGACGTGATAAGTGAGCGTGGGATAAGTGAAATGACATGTGATAAGTGAATGTGGGACAAGTGATAAGATGTGAAAAGTGAGCGTGGGATAAGTGATAAGACATGTGCTAGGGGAGTGTGGGATAAGTAATAAGATGTGATAAGTGAGTGTGGGATAAGACATATGACGTATGATAACTGAGCATGTAATAAGTGATATGACATATGCTAAGTGAGTGTGGGATAAGAGATATGACATGCGATAAGTGATAAGACATGCGATAAGTGAGTGTGGGAGTAATTGATAAGACATGCGATAAGTGATAAGACATGTGATAAGTGAGTGTGGGAGTAATTGATGTCATGTCTTGTTCTGCTGCCTCTGCAGGGTCCTATGCCGGAGCCGTGGTAGCAATGCCCTTGGCAGGGGTGCTGGTTCAGTATTCTGGCTGGAGCTCCGTGTTTTATGTATATGGTAAGGAAGACTGCCTCAAGAGTGACAGGCTCAGACAAGTGATTGATAGAGGGAGTGAGAAAGAAACAGATAGATGGCGAAGTTGGGAGGAGTGTGCAGGTGATCTCAAAAGCTCACAGCTCTCAGAAAGGGGTGCGGGACTCCACTGATTGCCAAACCTTGCTGTCATAAGCCTGAGGAGTGGAAGGGCTGGAGAGCACTCTAAGAGACAGTCTCATGCCTCATTCCCTCTCCTACAGGGAGCTTCGGTATCATCTGGTACATGTTCTGGATCCTGGTTTCCTATGAGAGCCCAGCCCAGCACCCAACTATCTCAGAGGAGGAGCGCAAGTACATTGAGGAGAGCATTGGGGAAAGCACTACCTTCATGAACCCATTAGCAGTGAGTCACAGAAAGAGACAGCTCCTTGCTCTCTCCCATCTGCATGTCTGAATGAATTCAGGCCACCTACCCACACGCACTCATACAAACAGACACACACACACACAGAGCGACATACTAAATGATGGCAGATAAAGACCCGCACGGTCCATCTATTCTGCCTAGAAAAGTGTTTAGAGTGGTACTCGCTGTCCGTGCGGGTCACCGCTTTCAGAACCTTTGTTCAGAATTCATGCACTGCCCCATTCTAGTTTGCCCCCCCCCCCTCTATTTTTTGAAGTGTAAAAGTAATTTCCATTTGCTTTGATTTCATCTTCTTAATGTTTAGGGATCCTCTGTGTCTGTCCCATGCCTTTCTGAATTCCGCCACTATTGTTGCCCCCACCACCTCCTTCGGGGGAAAGGGGGCATACCAGGCATCCATCACCTTTTTTGTAACAAAGTATTTCCTGATGTTGCTTTTAAGTTGACCTCCCTGCAGCTTCATTTTATGTCCTTTAGTTCTACAGCGTCCCCGTCTTTGAAAAGGGTTTGTCTTTTCATTAATACTCTTTAAATGTTTGCATCATATCCTTCCTGTGTCTCCTCCCCTCTAGGGTAAATGGACCCAATATTCAAGCACGTTTACATGGTTTGCAGACCTGCAACCCGTGTAAATGCTGCTGACTACCCACGGGTACCGCAGCAACATGCCCCGACGCTAACCGGTTAACGCCAGGGCATTCTAGGAGATAAACGATCGCAGTGATATTCAGCCACGGATTGGTTATCTCTCTGTGGTGAGGCACAGAAAAGGCTGTGCTAATGTTCGCCACCAAAGCTAACCAGGCAGCAGATGGCTATTTCTACTGCCCAGTTAGCTTTCTGCTTCAGGGGTGAACCCGTATATTCAGTGCCAGTGTCCGGATATGGCCCCGGCGTTGAATATCCGGGTTCACCTCTGAAGCTGCTGACTGCATTTAGGTCTTCAAGTCTCTTCTCATGTGCCTTCTGGCGCAGACCCCAGATCATCTTGGTCTCCTTCCTCTGAATATTTCAAGTCTTTGCACATCCTTTGCAAGGTATGGTGTCCAAAACTGAACATAATACTCCAAGTGAGGCCTCACCAATGACCTGTACAGGGCCACGAATCCCTCCTCCTTCCTGCTGGTTATTCCTCTCTGTGTACAGCCTAATATCCTTCTGGGTTGGCCACCACCTTGTCACAATGTTTCACCACCCTGAGATCCTCAGACGCTATCACCCCGAGGCCCCTCTCTTGGTCTGTACACATCAGCCTCTCATTCCCTGTCGTGTACAGCTCGAGTGCATACACACATCCACTTACGTGCACACAAACATATCTACAGTCATAAAAATACATACTCGCACACTAATAAACAAACATCACTGCAAAAAATGTCAGGCTGTCGCCCACATGTGCTCTCGCTCCGTCTCTCTTGCCACAGAAATTCAAGGCGCCCTGGCGTAAGTTCTTCACATCCATGCCGGTTTATGCCATCATCATTGCCAACTTCTGCCGCAGCTGGACCTTCTATCTTCTGCTTATCAGCCAGCCTGCGTACTTTGAGGAGGTCTTTGGTTTCGCCATTAGCAAGGTAAGCGCAGCCTGGGGAAATGGAAGAGCGGGACTTCCTCTGGCACAGTCGTGACTTCCTCCCATATATCTCTGCGTATCTCACAAACATGCTATGGCCTCCTGCCACTTAAATCTGTGCATCTCACAAACATGTTGTGGCCTCCTCCTCTGTGTCTTTATGTATGTGTGTCGTTGTGTATCTCAGACACAACCTGCGTTCTCCTCCCATGTGTCTTTGTGTATCTCATGCGCATGCCGTGGCCTCTTCCCATGTATCTCTGTGCATCTCACACACATATCATGGCCTCTTCTCTGTCTGTTTCATCTATCACATGTTTTGGTATCTCACACATAGGTTGGTCTCCTCTCTGCTCTCCCCCATCTGGTGATGACCATCATTGTGCCCATCGGAGGTCAGATTGCCGACTTCCTGCGAAGCAAAAGGATTATGTCTACTACCAATGTCCGGAAAATGATGAACTGTGGTGGTACGTGCTGTAGCTAAAAGCGACACCCCCAGGCCTTGAGCACAGACAAGAGATGAATCCCTCAGAGCCTTAGTTTATAAAATGGAAATACAGCACAGATAGTTGAAGAGGGGATCTCCTAGCACAACCCATGCAGATCTCACAATGATAAACATAAAGAATAAATACAGCACGGACAGCTGAAGAATATTATACAGGGTGGAGATTGCTTAAGGTGTGTGGTCATGCGACAGGGTGCAGACTTTTCCTAACTGATGAGAAAATTGAAAAACATAAGGCATGTACTTGCCTGGGATAACTTTAGAATAACAAGATCAAAAGAGAGGGGAGGTAGGAATAAGGCCAGGAGGGAGTGCTTGAGAGTCAGGAGGTGGGCAGATCTATGCTAAGTTCCTCTTTTTCCTTTTTGTGTCTCCGGAGGCTTTGGCATGGAGGCCACTCTCCTCCTGGTGGTGGGATATTCGCACTCCAGAGGGGTGGCAATCTCCTTCTTGGTGCTGGCCGTGGGCTTCAGTGGCTTCGCCATCTCAGGTGGGTTCACTTGTGACAGGGATGGGACCACAGAGTCGTGATCAGTAGATGGTGTGGGCACCACCTCTGACTCCAGGCATTCACCCCTCTACACTCCTGCATTGCCAACCTGAATAATATGACCCCCCTTCCCCCTGAAGAGTATAAAATAGTACTTCAAAACTATTGGCATCCATTGGTCCAGCTTTCTTGGCTTGTATGTCATGACATTAGTTGTTGTAAACAAACCAATCAGATGCCAGTGGATGTGTGATGTCATTTACGCTACTCAAACATGGCTGCCCCCACAGCAGTATTTCATAGGTTGCGCCGCTGGATCCATTTTATTTTGGCTCACTGGTTGTGGTGGTGGCAGCTGTACCCATGAACAGCAGGCCCCCTACATCCCAACACCAAGGACCATCTCCTCCCTGGCAGCAGCCAGAGTCAGGCCCCCCGTAGCTGGTTTCCTCCTTTTTCTCCTGGGTGCCCACTTTTGAGAATATTTAATTTTCTTCCCTGGTTCTTAGGGTTTAATGTGAATCACCTAGACATTGCTCCACGCTATGCTAGTATCCTGATGGGGATTTCGAATGGTGTGGGCACACTCTCGGGCATGGTGTGTCCCCTCATCGTTGGAGCAATGACCAAGCACAAGGTAAAGAGTCAATGGGTGGTGAGGGCAGAGAGCAGAGTTAGGGAGGAAGAAGAGCAGAGGCAGAAAGAGGAGAGTTGGGAGCAATGAGGGGTGCACAGGAACAGAGAGGGAAGTGTGGGAATGTAGACAAAGAAGAGAGGACAGGCAGACAGAGGGAGTGCTGGGGCAGTGAGGGCTATTCTGAATGGGAGAGATTATTCCCAGTTTGGGATGATTTGATGTGCTGCTTTGGGCTGAATTTTGGTGATTTAGCAGTGAGGTATAAGCGCATTTTGTCTGCAACCCAGTTAACTAGCACTGAAAGCGAGACGGTCTCTCTGTGCCCGACCGTGAGACAGTCTGTTTTGTAGGGAATGAGACAGTCTCACTGTGCCCTGTGTGGTAAAGTGGCCTTCCGTGTCCCAGATACTGACACAAGCTCTTTTCTCTGTCTGGTGTTTCGACCTCTCTCCCTCTTTCTCTTTCACCCCACAGAGCCGTGAAGAATGGCAGTATGTCTTCCTGATTGCGGCACTGGTGCATTACGGGGGGGTCATCTTTTACGGCATCTTTGCCTCGGGGGAGAAGCAGCCCTGGGCCGAACCAGAGGAAACCAGTGAAGAGAAGTGCGGCTTTATCCATGAAGATGAACTGGCCGAGGAGACGGAGGAGGAGCCGGCGGCAAGTCATGGAACGTACGGTGCCATCAGCAGCTCTGACGGTGGTGCTAGCTTCCGGAACGGGGGCTGGAAAGCTGACTGGGACTGGAAAGAGGAGTATGTCCAAGACAAAGGCCAGGACTCCTACCTGTATGGCGTGGCTGGAGAGCGGGAGCTGTCCTGAGAGGGGAAAGAGGGGAAGCGAAGCCATGCCATGTGTGGGGTATCTGCAGATTGGCTACTGCCACAGGGTCTCCCGGCCTCCCACACCCATGCACCCCCACACTCACCCCCCACAGACACAGACACAGACACCCCAAATCACACCCCATCATTACCTGATTCTCAGTATTGTATGCTCTGCGTTGACTGTAAGAGAGGTCTCCCTCCCACACACACCTTATTTACTGTCCATGAATGTCAGCTGTAAGGGGGACTGGAGAGACAAAATTCAGCCAGAACCCACAGATTGGGGGGGGGGGCACTGTGGAAAGAGCAGAGAGGGCACTGAGGGAAGCTCTGTGTGTGCGTGTGTGTGTGGAGGGGGGTGTGCGTGCATGCGTGTGTGTGTGTGAATCTATGGTGTTACAATGTAATTTGCTTTAACTCCATCCCACTTCCTCATTGTATGGCCATGTTAACACTGTGTTTCAAGATCCCATTTTTTTTGCCTAGACTTGTCGGACTTTGGCACCCTTTCCTCTCTCCCCAGAGATATGACACAGTATAACCTGGCTTCAGGTACATCCCTCTGCTCCTAGTTTTTGGAGAATTATCCCCAGATGCTCTCTGCCCTCCTAAAGGCTTCCCAGTCCCTGTGGTGTTGGGTTAAGAGCAGTTCAGTAGGGTTCTGTTGGTTAAAAATACTTAAACTGATGGGGCGGGTGAATCCTATGAGCCGAGGCTTGGCCATACCATGAGGGGCCAGGCAATGAGGTGTCTTCACAACCCCCAGTCTCAGCTTATTCTGTGGGGTAAAGTGAAGTCCACTTACGCAAAGCCTGAGTGGGCACAGGGAATTTCGCCCTCTTTACCCTCATCATACCCAGGCAGTGGTGAAGGACATTTGACCTGCTGTTGCTGACGAAGCAGTGGGATTTTTCTCTGGGGCTGCCTGAAGGCCCTCAGTGACCGGCACGGGGTTATGGCCTTAGAAGAAAGGAGGTATTCAAGCAGCCAATGACTGGTGGAGAAAAGAGAAAGGGGGTGGGGGGGGGGGGCAAGGAAGGGGTAGAGTCTGAAATGGTCAAACGTAGGAGAAGGGCTGATAAATTGCTGGATTCCTCTTATTACCCTAAGGGCAAGTGGCTCATATATTCCTCGTCTAAACGCTTCTCCTGTACAATAGGGACAATATTTTTCACAGTGGCTGCTGAGTATTTTGGGGGGCTGGTGTCTGAAGCTGCATGCGTATGCATGTGCCTGGCACAGATGGCAATAGGGATGGGGTGGGGGTATGTATTAGGGCATGGGAGGGAATGTGTCAGTATGAGAATTATGTTTCAAAGGGAGTTGGAGATGTTCCTGGAGGAAAAGTCCATTAATCATTATTAGCCAGGTAGACTTCGGAAAGCTGCCACTTCTTCCTGGGATCTATTCTGGGAATCCTGCCAGGTTCTTTGCATCTGGATTGATAGATGTTGAAGGCAGGATATTAGACTAGAGGGGCCTTTGGTGTGACCCAATATGTGCATGTATTTGTAGGGCTGTGGGGAATATGTAGGGGTGTGTGTGTGTGTAGGGGTGTGCAAGCCCCTCTGCCCCTTAGCAGAAGTGGGAGTTTCAGGGTTTGAAGGAGGGGTTAGAGGGCTGGATTGTGGATACCTTGCTGTGGGGGGGGGGGGTGGGGAAGGGGGAATGCCTATGTTTCATTTCTGTGGTGTGCACTGTGGCTTTCCGTGCTGAATTTGAACTTGTGGTTGCAGTATCCATGGGCGTGTGCCTCGTAGGTGCTTTTGAGGATGACTGTGGTACGACGGTAAAGCCTATATCGCCAGCAGAGTATGATAAGGGATGGGACAAGTGATTATTCAGATGGGTATCGGATTTTCTCATTCTCCTCTACATCACAACAATCACCCCCGTCCCAATCACTGTATGCCCTTGGGGGGGGAGGGGGAGGAGGTCTGTAAGGGCCCCTTAGAGCATTGGAAGGCTCTGGCTTTGCAGTCACTGGAAGGGAATTCTGGGGGCGCACTAAGAGAAGCACAATGACAAAGTATTTAGGAATAAATAAATCCAAGATGGCTGTTGTATCCCTAATAAAAGTGTTTTCTGAGTCAGAATGTGAAGCAACTGAGCCCTGTCAAATCCTTCCTAGGCTGGAGGTAAGGAGGGGACACCACATAGCGGGGTTCCTGGGGTGAGGGAAAGCGTTTATGTAGGGACAGCTTGGGAAGGAAGGGGATGAGGTGCAGATACTGGAAACCCCGAGATGTCCGAGTCTGGCTGCAGTGCAAAGCCGAAGCAGGAATGCATTTCCTCCTGTCCTGAGCAAAATCCAAACAGATGAGAGAGAGAGAGAGAGAAAATCAAATACTTCCCTGCAGAGAAAGAGCAGGGGAAACTGTGTCTGATCCTGGGGAGAATAGGAGCTGCAGAGTCTGCAGTGTCTTGTTTCAGGGTCTGAATCAGGACAATCTGGACCAGCACCAGAACCCAGAAACTGTCCCTCTCCTTCCTGGCTTTGTAATCCTTTCATTTAATCACTTCCCATGTTACTTTGGCAACACAAAGCTAACTGATCAGGCCAAGAGAATCTCTCCTAATCCGAAAGACAGAGTTATGATGGGAGGGAGGAGCACTTGGAAGAATGAAGGAAGGAGATATCCAAGGGAAAGCAAAACTCCAAAAATCTGGTTAATGTGAGCTTCTGTGGCTGGCAGCTGAAATCTAACTTTATTTTATTTATTTAACAGGTTTTTTATGCAGCTTTATCATTTTAGTCAAAGTGGTTTACATTGTAACTTAAATTTGCTAATGTACATTAAACAGAGACAGTGATAATTTGGATTTTTCTGAGGCAATGGAGGGTTAAATAATGTACCCGAGGAGTGCTAATGGGAATCAAACACTGGTCTTTTGGTGCCCAAGCCAGTGCTCTAACTGTTAGGCTCTTCCTCCACATCCTTGTAATGTGGAAAGGAATAATTGGGCATAATGGATGAGTCAATCGTTCTTCATCCGCTGTCACCCACTGAGTTTCTAACTTAAGAACTTTCTGTGAGAGGAGCAGAAATGCAGAATGGAAGGAGTTACCAAGGTAGGGAGAAAGATCTCCATCACTGAAGTGTTCGAAAAGATCAGCTATAGGACTATTGGATTTGGTTAGATTTCCAAGGTCCCTCTCAGTCACATCTTTCTCTAATTCTAGATGATCTCCAGAGGTCTCTTCTGGCCCCATCTCTCTCTGATTGTAGATTATTTCCTGAGGTCCCCTCCCAACACTCTCCTGAGGTCCCCTCCTATCCCCATTTTTCTCTGATTATAGATGATCCCCTGAGGTCCCCTCCCAGCCCCATCTTTATCTGATTCTAGATGATCCCCTGAGGTCCCCTCCCAGTCCCGTCTTTCTTTGACCCTAGATGATCTCCTGAGGCCTCCTTTCTCTAATTCTAGATGATCTCCCAAGGTCCCCTCTCAGCCCCATTTTTCTCTGATTATAGAAGATTTCCTGTGGTCACCTCCTAGCCTAATCTTTCTCTGATTATTTTAGAGGATCTCCTGTGGTCACCTCCAGCCCCATCTTTCTCTGATTCTAGATGATCCCCTGAGTTTCCCTCCCAGTTCCATCTCTCTTTGACCCTAGTTGAACTGCTGAGGCCCCCTCCTGATCCCCTTTCTCTGATTCTAGATGATCTCCTGAAGTTCCTTCTGGTCCCATCTTTCTCTAACCCTAAATGATCTTCTGAGACCCCTTCCCAGTCCCCTTTCTCTGATTCTAGATGATCTCCTGAAGTTCCTTCCGGTCCCATCTTTCTCTAACCCTAAATGATCTTCTGAGACCCCTTCCCGGTCCCCTTTCTCTGATTCTAGATGATCTCCTGAAGTTCCTTCCGGTCCCATCTTTCTCTAGCCCTAAATGATCTTCTGAGACCCCTTCCTGGTCCCCTTTCTCTGATTCTAGATGATCTCCTGAAGTTCCTTCCGGTCCCATCTTTCTCTAACCCTAAATGATCTTCTGAGACCCCTTCCCGGTCCCCTTTCTCTGATTCTAGATGATCTCCTGTGGTCCCTTCCAAAGCAAGTGCTGGAGACACATTGGGTTTGGGAATAGCAACGCCCTGGGGGTGACTCTCTACAATACACTGCAATTCCGAAGTGCTGGTTGCAATGTATAATATTCAGCATTGTTAGCAGGATCATATTCAGGCTACATCAGCTTGTCTGTACTATGTATACAAAGAATTGATTTGATTTTCTGATCTTACACTCCTCCCCCTACTTCACAGTTGACAGGAAACACCTGACTTCAGGCCACATCATTATAAAGTACCTTGGCCTGGGCATTAACTGGCAGCTAATGCCCAGTGTAGGGACAAGAAAAGGTGTCACCTAAGGCCACCCCCAGTATGGATGGTTATGGATCTTACGAGATGGGAACTGTCTGGGATATTTTTGGGATGGGGTCATGTGGTTTGGGGGAGGACGTTAATTATATTTATATGTATTTTATTATTCTTACGTACCTATTTTCAGAGGATCAATGTGGTTTACAGAGAACAGAACTTCAACATTACATGGAACCGTTTTACATTATAACAAGACGAAGTTGGTATAGCATGGCTGGGTAACTAAATCTTGCTTTTAACAAGGAGGGGGAGTGCATACAAACTAGAGATAACAAGAATTTTGTGGGAAACATACAGATCAGTATTAAACTACATAGTCCATAGTTTCAGCTTAAGCTAAAGGGACAGGAGGAGGGGAGGGTGGAGGGGAAGGAGTGATGGTTGAATAAAGATGAAGGTCGAGTCATGTGATCCCATTGAACTGTTCCTTGAACAGGTAGGTCTTTGGCAACTTCCGGAATATTGCAAGGTCTTGAGAGTCTCTGATGTGGAATGGTAGGGCATTCCAGAGACGGGGGGCATGTAGGGAAAATGCTTGAGTGCAGGTTATCCGATTGCTCTTGGTCAATGTAGGAGATAGGACTAGAAGGTTCTGCTGGATTCCCCTCAGTTCCAAGCAGTGGAAAATGTCCCCACACGGAGAATGAAAACAGCACAGCAGCAGGGGCACGGGGAAGAGAAAGTGAGGGGTAAACCCACCGCCACTGCAGGCACCCAGAGAAGGGAGGAGAGACACACACCCAATAAATGCACATGAAAAAGAAGAACTGGGCTTATCCAAGAAAAGAGATGGATGCTTTTGTTGGGATTCCCAAAGCAGCCAAACTCATGTCCAGTAGGACTAAGGATGATTTAGTCTTGGAAGACTTTAATGGTGTAAGAGAAGACACTCTGAACTTCCTCTGCCAGTGTCACCTTGCAGAAAAACCTGCCGGGAGTTCCAGCACTGAGTCAGACACCCTCCTCTCACCCCAGCATCACACTGTGACTTTCAGCCATGGGAGGTGTCCTGCTGGGGCATCCAGCTTGGCACATAATGCCACGTGTGCACGGGGCGATGATTTCTGTGCATGCCAACTGTAGCAGCCAGAGCTGTGTCACTCTCAACACACTATGGCCCACAGATCCATCCATCCTCGGTAATTAAGCACTGTGATTCTCCACCCACATCTTTATCCTCTCCCTCCCCCCTGCACACTTCTTCATGAGTTAATGATCCCTGGCCCATCTGTCACCACTTAACCAACCCTTGTCATGTTAGCTTGGAAAGAGGCACGGGCACTGTTCTGTTTGCCATCCGCCTCCGTCCCCTTCCTCCCCCCTCCCTCTGGGCTCTTCCCCTTCTGACCCACTCTCTCCTCACCCTCACACGCATGATGGCTTTCTTCATGCCTTCGCTCCTGTGTTTTCTGACAGAACAGAGCAGCTCTCAAGAGCTCAGGGCTGGTCCAATGATTAGGTAAGACTAGGCGGTCGCTAGGGCGGCAGCTTCTGAGGGGCGGCAAAAAGCATCAGCAGTCAAAGTGAAACACTAGATCCTGACAGCCAGACAAACTCTAAGAAGCATCAGCACATTCTTTTACCTGTAGGGAGAGCGGCCACACACATACATACAAAGCACAGTTTCATATTTAAAAGTATGATGTCCAATTATGCATTTTTTCCAGGCTTGTTGTAGAAGGGTTGGTGTTGCGATGATACAGGGGTGGCGTAA
Organism: Ichthyophis bannanicus; assembly: GCA_033557465.1. Classification (NCBI taxonomy): domain Eukaryota; kingdom Metazoa; phylum Chordata; class Amphibia; order Gymnophiona; family Ichthyophiidae; genus Ichthyophis; species Ichthyophis bannanicus. The sequence goes on along the minus strand of CM066051.1, from coordinate 51,089,634 downwards.
AACCGAAGGCTCATCTAGGATGCCCAATATCCTTGCATCAGCCCTGCAAGAGCTGCATACCAAGTGAGGCAGTTAGGAACAGAAAGAGCCTTCCTGCTGCAGCAAAACACAGGAATCTTTACGTCCAGAGATGTCCTGGAGTTGGCCTCACTGTGCTCCCTGTGGCCCAGGGCTCGTTTGGCAAACTCTGCATCCTCCTGGGTTTTTTCTTGGGGGCTGGTTCTCACTGGGTAGCTGGGACATAGAGCCAAATCTGTTCTCCTGGGGTCTCTGGAGAGGAAAGGCTTGGCAGGGGGAGATTTAACACCTCCTTAATTGCTAAGTGATCTCCTCAGAGACATGAACAGCCATTCTCAGTTCCCCCTCTGCGCGCTACCCCCCGCCTCCCGTCCCCTCCATCAGGAAGCATAGCAGACCATAAGAAATCGCTAGGAGTGCCTTTGGAATACACATCACATGGGTGCAGGAATTAAAGAAAGAGCAGCCTCATGGATTTCACTTCCTTCTATCTGACTGTATCACACAGTGCATTTCATGAAAGCATGGGCGCTAAATATTCAAGACTGGCATCTTAGGTTTCTAGTTTAGTTGGGATCTGTACAGTTTTGTTTTTGCGATCCCTCATTCTGTGTTTGGCGAGGGGCACAGACAGATTCTGCTAGCATCTAGTTGTTGTCACCATCTGGCTTGTTCTCTTTTCCATCTGATATATAATTTCTCTTCCACTGCCATCTCGTGGCAGAAAGATCTCAATCTTCATCGCCGGCCTTTACTCAAGCCAGAGGGAAAGCCTGGATTCGAACAGAGAGGAAAGTTGCTCCCCCAGGATTACACAAGAAGCGGGATGTTAAACTGAGGCAGTGAGAAAGCGAGGTTACTTACCTGTAACAGGGATTCTCCGCGGACAGCAGGATAGATCAGCCACACCTGCAGAGAAGCCCCTCTCCATGCGACTAGCCCCCCCCCCCGAAGATGTCACCGCGCCGACAGAGGGACTCCACGTTGGCGCGGGGAGGATCACCATAGCGGTGGCAGGAGTGGCAGCAGCCACGGCAGATGAAAAAACAAACGCGGCAACAGGCACCGCAGCAGGAGCAGCGGGAAAAGCGATAAGAACAGCGGCAGGCATGGGGAGAGGGGGCGCAGGAGGCTCAGTAGCCATCACAGAAGACTTAGCACTAGTGGGGAGAGCTCCAGTGCTGACAGCAGAACTCTGAGACAGCACAAAAGAAGGAGGCACAGTGAGAGCTCCAGCTTTAGCAGCCCCTCCAGCTCCCCCTTCCTTATCAAGACGCCACACGTTCAAGGGCTCTCTGGCCACAGACAACTCCGCTGCAATCCTACAGCTCCTCACACGCCTGGTAGAACAGAATGCCCCTCTTCGGAACGTCTCAGACCTGGGCCTTTCTCCCTCTAACATGGCCTGTCCATCTCCTCCTGTTTTCAACCCGGAAAGTCCTACACGGACACCCACCCGGATGCTTATCCCTCTCAGGACCTTCTTACTGATGGTAGCAATGGAGATGAGGCAGAGTCGGCCCCTGTGGGCTCTATGGCCTCTCCTGCCGACGATCAGTCTGCAGCCGGTGCAGAGGAGCCACAGTCTTCTTTCTCCCGCCTTGCCTCAAGACAGACTCTCCTACACTCCAACATACCATACTAAGATTGAGAATGCCCAAGCCTGGATTCAAGAAGTGCCCACAGTGTAGGAGGAAAATGAACTCCACTGATACTCATGATCGCTGTGTCCGATGTCTGGGAGCAGATCATCAGGTGGAGAATTGTTCCAACTGCTCCAGAATGTGATCAAGAAGTCATGCTCTCCAAGAATTTCTGGCCTCCTCCGATGGACCAGCACAGACTGAGCATCCCACAGAGAAGGGTCGGCCCCCCGGATCTTCCAGCTTGTCTTCCGAGCTGCTGCGGTCTTCACCAGCATGGGATGCGCCCTGCAGGGCCTCCATCCCCGGCCGGCCAGCGGGAGCCACTCTTAAATCTTCTTCGAAGTCTGCCAAGCCTTCGTGCACTCCTGCTGCAACTCCTGCACCCCCCTGAGGACTCAGCCAGAACCCCCAAGCCCCCTCACGGTTCTCTGGCATGATGGCATGGCTTCCAAGATGGCGCCGGCAACATGCTTCCCACTAGCTCCGCCCACAGAGTCAATTGGACAGAGGTGTAGCGAATCAGCAGCTGAGCGCCTCCGTGCTGATGCAAGAACCTACCCCAAATTCCTGAGAAAGGTGACGGCGACCCTGAACCTGACACCGTCTGACAAGGCAGGTGAACAGGAGCCAGAGGTCCTTGAATACCTCAATACGCCTAAACCCGTTCTTGCCGTGCCATTCATTAGACATTACGGGACAATCAGGTGACTCTGTGGCAGACCCACACCTCGGGTCATGCTTGCTCTAGAAGACTGGACACAAAGTACCACGTCCAACATGCACCTGGCTTCAATAAACCTCAGCTCCCTCATCAATCTATTGTCGTGTCATCTGCCCTTAAAAGAGTTAAATCCTCATGCACCCACGCCAACCACCTGCTAGGGAAAGACCCCAAACTCTTGGACAACGTGGGGAAGAAGGTTTACCAAGGAACCATGCTCAGCACCAAGATCACAGCACATCAGTTTCAGCACATCCTCTTCCAGGATGTGCTGCTGGCAAGTCTCAAAGGCCACCTTTCTGCCCTGCCAAAAGAGTCGCAGGCTGCAGCTTCTGCCACCTTTCAAGACCTGGCAGAATGCAGCAAACATCTGGTCAGCACGGCCTTCGACTCCTTTGACAGCGCCATCAGAACTGCTAGCACAGCTATCTTGGCCAGGCAGTGGACGTGGCTGAGGGCCTCCGGTTTAAGGGAGGACACACTTGATAGAATCGCGGATGCTCCATGTGCAGGAGAGTCGCTCTTCGGTGACAAGGTCGCCGACACCATCAACAACCTTAAAGAACATTGTACTAGCTTACAAACGTTAGCTGCCGATAGACTCGAACGCCACTCCAGTTCACAAAAAGGAGGGTACTATCAGAAGCCCTACTACACCAACAGGAGATACAGCTCAAATCTCAAATGGCAGGCTCAGCGCTACAAACAGTTTTATCAGTCCTCTACTCATCAGAGACAGCACCAGAGGGAGTGCAAACCCAAGAAGCAGGCCACATCACAGTCTGCAAAAAACTCCAACTTCTTTTGACGTGCAGCGCCAGGTGGCCACTCCACTTGGTGGTCTGGCTGCCCTTCCTGTAGAGGGTCACCTGTCTGCCTTCCTACTGGCCTGGGAGGCCATCACTTCAAAAGATGGGTGCCGCGGATTATCCGAGGGCTAGCGCATATGCTTCTCTTCTCCACCCTGTCAACGGCCCCGACTGACAAGCGAGCCACCTCCTCACCTTGTGACTCTTATGTCAGAACTGCTCCTGCACCTACTAACCTCACGGGCAATAGAAAAGGTGTCCGTCAACGGGATCAACTCTGGATTCTATTCCAGGTGCTTCCTCATCCCCAAGAAGTCAGGGGGGTACACCCGATCCTGGACCTCCGCAAGCTGAACAGGTTCATCACAAAGGAGCCTTTCAGGATGTACTCTCTCAATTCCATCCTGCAGCTTGTTCGGACAAGGGAATGGCTAGCCTCCCTGGACCTACAGGAGGCATAGTTATACGTCCCCATCCACACAGCACACAGGAAATACCTATGCTTCAAGGTGCTGGACCAGCACTACCAGTACAGGTTGCTCCCCTTTGGACTATCCTTGACACCACGAGTCTTCATAAAGTGAGTAGCCATCGCAGCTGCGCACTTCTGCAAGCAGGGCATCGCCGTCTTCCCGTACCTGGACAACTGGATACTCTCGGCACTATTGGCCCCAGAGTCTCGGTATGCGGTGTGAAGAACAACACTGCTATCCAGGCTGGGCTTCCTCCTGAATCTAGAGAAGTCTCACCTGGAACCATCCCAGAGAATACAGTTCATTAAGGCTATCATCGGCACCTGTGCCTCAAAAGCCTTCCTTCCCAAACAGCGAATTTCGGCAATCACGTCCCTGGCCAAAGAGATGTCGGCATCCAGACAGATCTCTGCACATTCCATCCTACGCCTCCTGGGTCACATGGTGGTGACAACCTCAGTCCTACGCCTAGCGAGACTGCATATACGCAATCTCCATGACACCTGTCTCATTGGAGTCAGCTCTCTCAGCCCCTGAGCATGTGTGTGCCCATGGATGCCCGATCCGTGAAAGACCTACGCTGGTGGACCTACCCGGCCAACCTTGCAGAGGACAGGGACCTACAACAACGCAAGCATCACATTGTCGTAACCACGGACGCATCCTCTGTGGGTTGGGGAGCCCATCGCCGCTGCAGTGATCCTCCCCACACCAACATGGAGTCCCTCCGTCAGCGCAGTGACGTTCTCTGGGGCTAGTCTCAGAGGGAGGGGCTTCTCTGCAAGTGTGGCTGACACATCCTGCTTGTCCATGGAGAAAGTGACTCACTCCAGGACCACAGTCAGAGAGGCAGGGACAGAGCAAAGTAATCCTTCCCCTATTCCTCTGCCCTGCTAAAAGACATTGCACAAGGAAAGCCAAACTACACGTCCTAGCATACAATGTAGCCAAAAACAGGACTGGCCTAGCCCAGGATAGATGCGAGCATTGCTGAGATAAGATGTAAATTAATTCATTAGCAAAGTTAGCAGAGCGCAGATCCCGTGGCAATTTTTTTTTTTAATGAATTTTTAACAAGAGCTCTGCTGACCTTTGCACGCAGGCTGAGATCCCTCCCGGGGCCTGGGGAGTGTGATTCATTCCCAGTCTTTGCTTAGGATGAACCATCGATTTCCCTGCAGGCCTCCATACTGTCCTGCACAGCCTCACATAGTATTTCTACTGGCAAAATCCTTGGGATGGGAGCAAATGAAAAATCTTGCCCCAAACCCTCCCTGCTGTTCTCTGTAAGCCTGTCATGCCATAACCTGCTCCAGATACTGAGAGCAAGGAAAACCCCTCCACCATGCTATAATGCTCCCCCCCCATTCACTGCATTTATCCTGCATAATCCCCTAACAGCCACACTATATCCTGTATAACACCCCTCCGCCTCACCATAGCCAGACTTGCCAAGTTATCCAGTTCTAAGAGTGAGAGTTTTTACCAGTTCTGGTTTTAAATTTGCATTGCAATGCAGTGTGGTAGTTGTAGTCCCTGATTTTACCCATTGGCATCAGTGCTGCAGGTCCCATAATGCATCAGGATGAGATTGTCAGAAATCCAGGATGGGATTAAAATCTCACTACTGGAATTGGGTAATTTGGCCACTCTGCATATTATGTATAATCCCCACATCCACTTTGCTTTATCCTATGTAGCCCCCCTTTGCCTGGCTCTATCCTATCTAATCCACCGCACCGCATCCTGTACATTCCTCCATTCAGTATATCTTTTCTTGCTATTTTAATTTCCTTGCTGATCAAGCAACCTTTGGGGCAAATCATTCATTCTTAGGGATTGTGTTTTTAATATGTGTGGGTGATACACAGCTTCTGATGCTGGTCGGTGCTGCTCCGAATCACAATGCTGATTAAATGTTTGCTGCAAAGGACCATCTGATTACAATATAATGGGTTGGGCCTTAATCTGCAAAAAGGAAGTTTTGTGCTTTGAGACACTGGGCCTCTTTACAGTTTAGACCAGGGGTTCTCAACCCAGTCCTCGAGACACCCCTAGCCAGTCAGGTTCTCAAGATAACTACAATGAATATGCATGCCAGATTTGCACACAATGGAAGCAGTGCGCGCAATTCTCTTTCTGCATATTCATTGTGCTTATCCTATTTAGCATTGCATTAGGAGTTTGGGGGTTTATTTCAACAATGTGGGGGCCCCTCAGACACAAATTGCGTCCCATTGTGTTTACTGTAACCATGGTTCTCACCCCAGTCCTTGGGGAACACCCATCCAGCCGAGTTTTCAGGATATCCACAATGAATATGCATGAGACAGATTTGCATACGATGCGACGGCGTAACAACTTAAACCGTAGTTGGATGAAGACATGTTACTTACTTTGGAGCCCACCCCGGTTTTGACTGTTTTGTATGTGGCCTCCCAGCCTGAACTCTACGGAGGCTGCAGATATAGTAGAATATAGCTGCTGGACTTTTGACAAGAATAATAAAGACTGACAGTGCCCTTCTCTGTCCAATGACGTCACTGGTTGCCCATGAAAGAATGGGCACGATTTAAACAATTGCTGTAGACTTCTTTCACATCCCCAAGCCTGCTTCTTTAGGGGGCAAGTGAGCTGGTATACTCCAGAGTGCACAGTGCAATCTTCATAGGTCTCTCCAGGGGAAGCAATAAGAAAGACTGAGTAGTGGGCCAGAGCTTTTGCGGTAGCAGGGCCCCCCCCCCTCCCCTTTATGGAACAGGCTCTCTTTGGCATTGCATGCTGAAACAAATGTTTTGCATTTTAGGATACAATTAAAGGCGTTTTTATTCCCACAGGTTTGACTGGGGCAGACTAGGTCTCCACCTCGAGTGGCAGAATTTAAGGGGTGTTCAGTGTTTAGTGCTGCTCTCGGCGTGGCATAGACCTGCACTCGACCCTGCCGCATCCCGCCTCCTCCGATCTGAACTCTGCATTGGTTGGGGGGAGGCGTGGGACACAGCTGCACTTGAGAAGACACCTGTGATTGAGGTCCCGTGCCACTGTGACTTGGGTCCCTGGCAGGGGTACAGTGGCGGGAAGAGGAGGGACACGCTATACATGGGAGGGGAAGGAGGGAGAATGAGAAAAAAAAGCCTTCTGGTCAACTGAGGAGAGCGGGAGATGGGTAGGGGTGGGCAGAAGAGGTGCTGGATTCCAGAGGGTGGGAGAAGGGAAGGGGATCTGGATTTAGGTCTCACATTTTTCATTAACTCAAGGTGCGTTGCAGTCAGAGGAGATGCTGGACACCTGTGCATGGAGTAGGGGAGAGGCTGGATTACAGGTTCGGAGTCGCAAGGAGAGAGGCGCGTAGCTGAAGGTTGACCAAGGGCATCAGCTACCTTTGGGCCAGCCTTTGGTATGATTGTCAGTAATGGTTGGTGAAGGTGCGGGGGGGGGGGGGGGGAGGAGGCAGATCTGGTCTTTTATACTCATTTCCCTATGTCTTATCGTTGTTTTTATTGCACTTTATAGTGTTGTAAACTGCTTTGAAGGCAGGCTATATGCTTCTGTAAATAAACTCTCATGACTGATCTGGACCAGGACCTGGAAGGCGCTACAGCATGAGCGGGCGGGATAAGGAAGGAGTACGGAGGAAATGCCTGAGCACAGGTCGCCAGAGGCTTAGTTTTCCTGCCAACTCATCAGCTCGCTAATTGCATAGAATTAAAATGCATGGACATCTCACTATTTCAGGAGTCACGGCAGCCCTCGATCCGTGCCCTTTAGTTTTCATATATATATATATATATATAACAGCTACCATTACATACGACTGTGAAGCATATACGGGTGCCCCAGCACTGACCTAGTATCCCCAGTACGGCTTTAGGGGACACTCTCCCCTCTGAGCCAGCACTGACCCAGTATCACAGCATGATGTTCGTGGAGAAGTAGCCTAATATTTAAGACAGCTGCCTGTGACCAGCAAGACCAGGGTTCAAATCCCATTAACACTCCTTCTGGCCTTGGGCAAGTCACTTAACCCTCCATTGCCTCAGGTGTAAATTTAGATTGTAAGCCAACAGGGAAAAGCCTACAGTACCTGAATGTAACTCATGTTGAACTACTGCTGGAAACGTATGAGCTAAATACTACTAATAAATAACCCACTGTCCCAGCCTGGTGTTCAGGAACACTTTCCCTTCTCAGTTGGTACCGACCCAGCCTCCCTGCATGGTGTAAGAAGGATACTCTCCCCTCTGGCGGTACTGACCCAGCCTCCCTGCATGGTGTAAGGAGGATTCAATCCCTTCCAGCAGACTGGAGACTGAGAATTCCAAGCTTTAGTGACGTCGTCATTCCATAAAGGAACACATTCTGATTCTGATTCATTTCATTTGATATACCGCCTTTTTCAAAGGATACAAAGCGGTTTACAATTACAAAATCAGAAGATTCAAAGCGTTGTGAAAAGAACTCCAAAATGTCCACAGGCGAGAGGAAGAGATGATACCTACCACAATAGTAAAAAACACACAGTCAAGCCATAGAGAGTATTTTCACACATTGTTATCAACTAGCCAGTATCCCACTGTCAAAGCAGAAACCTCATAGTCTTACAATAAAGTAATTAACCTCCGTACCTAACAACTCTATTTACTTTTCTTCAAAGCTCTTACTACTAACGAAAACAATTAACAATCAAATAAGAATATACAATAACTCTTTGGAATGGGTGGGTTATGGACTTTACTGGAGGGACTAAAGGAAAGCAAATTAGCAGGTAAGATCTAATTTCTCCTTCTACAGCGTCCCTCCAGTACAGTCCATACTATTGGGATGTACCAGAGCAGTACTTATGAATGGGTGGGTCCTAAAAGTCCAGCCTGTAGAATACGTGCTCCAAACTGAGCTTCTGATTCTGCCTGTACATTTAAACGGGAATGCTTTGTAAAGGTATGTAAGATAGACCATGTTGCCACCTTACAAATGTCTGCTGGCCCATGAAGTTGCCTGAGCCCTAGTAGAATGCGCCTTTAAGCCCTTAGGTATGGTCTTTTTGCGCAGTAAATAAGCAGACGCTATGGTCTCTTTCAACCAGTGCACAATTGTTGCCTTTGAAGCCGCTTCCCCTTTACACAGTCCTCCATAAGCACAAATAAACATTCTGATCTTCAAAATTACTTTGTACGCCTCAGGTAATGACGAATTACTAAATGCATATCCAAACTTCGTAATCGAGGATTATCTGTTTCTTGAAAACTGGGGAAAACAATTTGTTGACTGATATGAAATGGTGACACAACTTCAGGCAGAAAAGATGGTACTGTACGCAAAACAACTTTTTCCTCTGATAGCAATAGAAACGGTTCTTGACAAGATAATGCTTGCAAATCCAATATACAATGTGCTCAACACATTGCGACTAAAAATACGACCTTTAATGTCAAATCTTTTAAAGTTGCCTCCTTCCAAGGTTCAAACAGCGATTCTGCCAGCACTGTGAGCACCAGATTTAGATCCCAAGACAGAACTACTGAACGTACTTGTGGTCTAATTTTCCTCAATACCTTGATGAAACGTAGAACATCTGGATATGATGCTAAAATGCCTGGAATTCTCAACAAGGAGCCTAGCTATGCAAGGCTCATCCCCCTTCTGCTTGGAGACTGAAAATACTGGCTAGGTGATAGCAATGTGTTCCTTTATGGAGTGACGTCACCAAAGCTTGGAATTCTCAGTCTCCAATATGCTGGAAGGGATTGAAAACCCAATAGTATGGACTGTACTGGAGGGACGCTATGGAAGTCTCTTAACTGGGATTCTTACTCTGAATGGAAGTCTCTTAACTGGGATTTTTACTCTGAGGACATAAACATTCTCAGAGTATTTTAGGAAAATCTAGAGACGTATAACGGAGGCATCACAGCAAACTTTTAGCCCGGCATGGATCTGGTATATTTCTCCATGAGTCGGAGCACCCTACTGCCATTTTCCTAGGGTTGCTTTGTGCCAAACTCCATGCACCTGTCTGGATAAACCTCAAAACCAGCTGCAAAGCATTTTCCAACATTTCTGAGCTGGAGAAACAGTTTAACAGAGAGGAAAGGGCATGATCAGGGAACAGCGTCAGTGTTTTGCACTGTGATACAGGTGAACCAAGGATGGAAAAACCTGCCCGAGCACCACAGAGGGAGGGAAGTAACCTGCCCATCAGCACAAGGCCCATGATTTTGAGTCTACTTGGTGCTATGGCCACCACACTTTTCCCGACTCCTGTGGCCAAGGAGCATGCCACAGTGTGGGGCTACTAGGGCAATTCAGCAAGCGTTCGCAAATCTTTGCCTCTTGCTTGATCAGGAGAAGGACACTTGGGGGATAAAGGTGCAGCAGCTATATCTGTACATGCAAGGTGCTTAGAAGCGCTTTCTCTGGGAGGTTTGAGTGGAACAGGGAAGGAACATACCCCACACGCAATCCAACTCAGCAAGAGGGGGGGGGGGGTAGAAATGGCCTTCATTTAATTCTCAGGCTTAAGTTCCTCTAATTAGCCTGGTAAATAAATGCACAGGGACTGAACCTATAGGTTCCCTCTTGAATATGAAACGTGCAAGACTGCAGACTTGATGTTTCTGATTATCGTCTTGATGTCACGGAAGGGGCCCATGGACAATTTGGGTGGAGGGATGGGGGAGTTGAGACCTATAAAGCTGGGACCGACACTGCATGGAGGGAGAGGAAGACAAGAGACTGAAACACCACTGGAGGAAATCAGACCCCATCATGCTCGTTGCCAGCAGACCATCTCTTACAGGTAGTAGGTACTCCTCCCTTTCATGTCTGTGTTGCAGTGAGTAGGCTGTATGTCCTTGGGTGAGAGAGGTTCAGCAGAGAATGCCGTCTGGTATGGAAGATGGACAAGGGGGCAGCTTTTGCGGTAGACAGGTATGTAGGGCACCTCTTTGCACACTGCTTGCCCAAAAGCTGTTCGGTGGGAATAGTGGTGAACCTCCTTGGGTCTCCATGTCATTGCTCAGCTGACACAGCCTTAAAACCATTACAATACATAATTATTGTCAAATTTAGCATGAGGAAAGGTTTTGAAGTCACTTCCCCCTAACCTTTACCCTCTGAGCCTTGGTACGGGCTCAGGCTCACCCAGCACCACTGCTTGAAGAAATCTGCAGGCCTATCAACCTTTGCTAATTACTTCACCCAGCCATTTGAGCAGAGAGATTCCAGGGACCTGAGATCGCAAAGGCCACCAGTGCCAACAAATCCATGATGTGCGTTTTCCTGCAAAATCCTCCTTATCCCAGCCCAACTGCTGGCTCACAGAAGGGAGGGGGAAGAGCTGAAGGTGGGAACCATGGACCCTGTCTGAATGTCGGCACACCAGAAACATCATAGGTAATTCTGTTCACATGCCGAAATGCTAACATGAGCAGGGAATTTTATTTCCATAGACACCACTGAACTGCAGGTGTGTCCACTAGAAATAGGTTCAACGCACTGATCGAGACTGCATTCTCTGTAGGCTTAGACCCAGTGCACTAGAGCAGGGTTCCCAACTCCCTCCTCAGGACTCTTCCCAACAGTGCAGTTTTCAGGATGTCCATGATGAATAGGCATGAGAGAGTTTGCATGCCCTGCCTCCTTTGCAAGAAAATCTTCCTCATGGTTAGATGCAGCCCATGAGATGGGTTGAGAAGCATTGACTAGCACCCAGAGCATAGATTGCAAGATCATCCCATAGACACATGCTTCATGGGTAAACATACACACATCTTTGTAATTTTCCAGGTCATGCCACATAGGTGGTATGTGGATTTCAGCCATTGTGCTGTGGCTTTTTTCAGGGTGAAGTGGGTATGCAGCAGATGTCTGTCTGATATATAATGGGAATTCAATTCAAATTTCCTGCCTCAATCCCACCATCTGGTTTGAGAAGCACACTATACAAGAACAGACCTCTGAGGTATTACCACTTCACTCCAAAGAAAGCCATCGCACAATGGCTGAAATGTCGGTTCCACTTACTAAGACGCAGTACGACCTAGAAAACCGCAAAGATCATACAAACCACGGAAGTCCAAGAGAACATAAAATTTACACATCGTCACGATGTCACAAGAGGACAGGGATTACTTTCCAAGCCCTATCCATCATTAATTTAAAGCTGTCCGGACATCTCTCAGGGTTCACATCCCTCGACTCCACCCTCCAAACTGCAGCAGCCCCCTGGTTTGTGTTACTATGGGAGAGGAGACCGTAGGCCTCAATTCAAGAGCAATAAGACGGGAAGTGCGTGCGGGTGTGCATGTGTTGGTGGGGAGGTATCCTGCACCGCCGTCTCCTCTACTTGACACTCTCCCCTCCCACCCAGCCACGATGCTGATGATCCTGCTCCTCTCCCACCACTTCGTGACCAGGATAGGCGTGACCTCCTTGCCCATCTGTGCCAACGGAGGCAGTGGTCACGGCTGCCAGATCCTGCTTGAAGACCTCTTCAACCGTGCAGTGATGCTCTCACACTACATCCACTCCCTCTCCTCGGAGATGTTCAAGGACTTTGTGAGTATTTCCACCCTAGGGGAGGGAGGCTCTTCCAGTGGGTGGGAGCGGATTCTTTTCCATCACAAGCCTTTGTTCTAGGATTCAGGAATAGCTATCAGGCCCTCCTGGAAGGTCTGTAGACATGGAGTAGGCAGAGACGGGATAAGGTTCAATTTTTCCATCTGCTGTTAGTTTTCAGACGGGATGTAGCGAGATTTCCTTTCTTTCCTTCCAGGATGAGCGCTACAATCGGGGGAACCAGTTCATCACCCGTGCCATCAACACCTGCCACACGGCCTCTCTGAACACCCCTGAGGATAAGGAGCAGGCTCTGCATATAAACGTGAGTCCTCATGCCCTCCTGCACGACAGAGGGACACAAACTGGCAGGGACAGGAAAGGTTGGGCGAGTTCTGGGAGAGAGAAGTAGCAGGCAACAGATAAAACAAGAACGTCCGTGGGATGCAGGCAAGGAAAGCAGCAGATGAGATGGCTATCCCTCACTCTTGCCCCTTACAGCATGGAGAGCTACTGACCCTGGCCTTGAAGCTGCTGCGTTCCTGGCATGACCCATTACTGCACCTGTCCTCGGAGGCCCAGAATATCGGGGAGGCACCGGACACCATCCTCTGGAAGGCCATGGAGGTGGAGGAGCAGACCAAGAGCCTCCTGGAAGGGATGGAGAAGATCGCCAAGAGGGTATGTATCACTGTGGAAAGAAACCCTTCACAACTAGACATGCAGGCAGCTCTATAGGGGTGGGGGGTGGAGAGACTGAAAGTGACAGAGGGTGGGATTGGGAATACTCCATTTCCGCCTCTCCTGTCCTGGACACTCCAGGAGGAAGAGCCTCAGCAGAGACTTAGTGCGGAGAGGAAGGCCCTGCACTTCAGGTCTTAACACCATGTGGGTTAAAACCTGAAGGTCTGAAAGAGAGGCCAGGAGGCAGATGGGACAGATGTGGTTGCCGCCATTCAGCAATGAGTACATTCTTTCCTCCGCCCCTCCTTCCATTTCAGATCCAGGGTGATCCTGGGAACGAGCTCTTCCCACAGTGGAGTGGACCAGAGATCTCACCGGCAAACCCCAACGATGCCCGCCTCTTCTCCTTGTACCATCTCCTGCACTGCTTCCGCAGGGACTCCCACAAGATCGATAACTACCTCAAGCTGCTGAAGTGCCGCATGGTGAATGATGGAAGCTGCTAGGGCCAGGAGGGCGGCGCCATCTAGTGCCAACTCTAACCCAGGAAGGTCCAGGGCCTAGAAATTCTCTTCCTATGGAGAGCCTAGATCAGTGTTACTACTAGCGTACAGAACCCTCTCCCGATCCTGTCTTGCATGGTTTCCCCTCTCCCCCCTGTGTATTTCCTACAGCTCTCCCCTTGCTATAAGGATGTTACAGGAAGTCTTCTTCTGTACCATCCCAGGTTTTTCTCTCTCCCCCATTTGTATTCCCTGGAGATTTCCCTTGGCTCTCCCACCCATAAGGATGTTATAAGGGGTCCAGCCCTGTCCTGCGTGATTCCCCTTTCTGCACCCCCTCTATCATTAGGACATTACAGGGGTCCCATCCTGTCCTACCCCCAGCGCCCCCCCCCCCCCACCCGCCATCTGTATTCCTTGGAGATTTCCCTTTCTGTAGCTCTCAGCCCCTTCCTCCCCCCTTTCAGCAGGCTGACACCAGCTGGGATTTCTCTGATGTCTTTCGTGTTCAGGACTGTCACGTTTCCAAGGCAAAAACACTGACGTGCATTTAGCAACTTGACTCAGGTTCCTTTGTTCGACTTCCTTGTCATAAGCTGTATTTTGAACATGTGGCCCCTCTGGGGTATCAGAAACAGAAATAAAACCAAAGAAACCAACACTGTGCACAGTTCTCGGATGCTTCTTTCTTCCAGCATGAGAAGCGCACTCTTGCCTCCCCCAGTCCTGGGTCCAAACTAGCCGCTCCACGGCGGCCTTCTGCTCCACGCCCCGCTCTCTCTCTCTGCTACAGCGGCTGCACAGGCATGGTGAGGGTCAGCACCTGGAGGAAAGGAAGGGAACAGATGGGAATCAAGCCCAGTCCTCCTGCCCCTCTCTTACCCCAGCCCCAGAAGTACATCAGACACTCTGTTAGCTCCCCTTACTGCCTCCCTCACTCCTCTGGGTACCTTGCTGTTCCTCTTGAATTGAGCAGTACACTCCTCCTGGATAATGTTGTACGGTAGAAAAATGTCCAGGTAATAAAGGCTGGGCTGTGCCCACAGTATGATACGGTCCTCCCCAAGGTCCAGGACCAGCGACCTCACCGAAGGCTAGAAAGGAAGAACAGAGTCCAGTCAAGCCCTGCCGGGGCTCTAGTAATACAGAACAAAGGAAAGGATCAGGCCCATTTCCTCCACTCACCACTTTGGGCAGAGTGATTTCCCCCACCAGAAAGCTGGGGTGTCCGTCGGCAGGCTCAGCCAGGATTCTGTACTCAGGGACAGCGGGAGAGCTGCGAGACAAAGCACAGAACACACAAGTTAGTTTCTAATTTCAGGCCACAGAAAAGGAAGGGGGGGGAGGGGGATCAGGGAGCAAATGACAGAAGACCTGGGACTGCTGCATTGTCCTATTGTCCTCAGGCTGGTTCCTTACCTCTGAGGCTCAGACACCTGAGTCTCACTACTCGATTTCTGCACGTCACTGGTAAAAAAAAAAAAAAAATTACATATCCAGCGTTAATGTTTAGACAAGCTGACTCTGTGTCCTCCGACCCAAAACCCCAAACACAGGCAGTACCTTAGATGCATCTGCTCTGGGACAGCATACTGGCTAAAAGTATACTCAATTACTGCAGAGAGGCAATGGAAAGCAAAGCACGGGATGAATTCCCAGAAAGCTGTTGTCTCAGGGAAGGATGCAGCCTGAGCTTTGCTGTCTATCCTTTCCATGTCGAAAGTGGAGAGCGAGTACATGTCAAGCTCAAGCCCCTGCCCAGCCCCCTCACCTTCTGTCTATTTCCTGAATGATGGGTCGAGATTTGGTTCGGATGTTCTGGTCCATCACTGATCCCATGAACTTGCGGTTCTTCAGTATGCGCCACTCTGTGGACAGAAAGCAGATAGGCAGAAGAGACATTAGAATCGCCAAGGTGATTTGAGAGAAAAATCTGCACATCCCACCATCAGCCAAACAGATAACTCAGTTTCACCCTTTTCGGATGACTAACCCCCCTGCATTCTAAGTAATCAAAGTGGCACGTGGTGATGAGAGAAATTCTGTCTTGCTGGCATGCCCCCTCCTAAAAAGCTGACATAACAGTATGAGGTCAAGAAGGTTAAGTGCTGATATCAAGGTCACGGCATGTGTAGGAGAAAGGAAAGTGTGGGTGCTCTTAGTTATGAAGTTCTCTATTTCAAGTCCCTAACCACCTTACCAGTTAACTGGCAGAGTCTCCATGAAATAACCCCAAAGTGTCCAGGGCAAACCCGTCTCACCTCGGGACAACTCCAGGTCATATTTGTTCTCCAGTCCCTCCAGGGCCACTGTGATCAGGAATTCCATGAACAGCTTGTTAGTCTGACAAAAGAGACAGGGCATAATAGAGAGCCATGCCTGGAAGGCAGCAGGCAATGGAGTACAGGAGTAGTTAACGGTCAAAGCATTGGGCTGCAAATCAGAGAAGGCAAGGTTCAAACCTCACTAAGTCTCCTTATGACCTTGGGCAAGTCACTTAATCCTCCACTGTCATACGTACAAACTGAGATTGTAAACCCTCTGGGGATAGGGAAAATACCTACTAATACTGGAAAGGCATGCACGAAGTAAAAAAAAAATATATATATATAGGGGAAGGGAGACATGCCAATATAGCATCCGATTGGCACAGTTACGATTCTGGGAAACGAGGCTGCTGAACTGTCTGATGGCCCTGCCAGACTGTGGAAGTAAAGACTTCCGTCATTGTGAGGGAAGTCCTGCAGCCAGTATTATAAAAGCGGCAGCAGTTATTCACGCATTAGATGGTGCCGTGTTGATGGGAGAGCTGCACTACAGATCTCAAGGCCTTAAAAAGGAACCAGCCCACGAAGAAGATGGGGGACCCCTCTCCATTCTTTCCCGTGGATCAAGACCTACCTGGATCTTCTCAAAAAACGTGGTGTTAATTGCAACATCATAAGCTGTACAACCGCTTCCACCTGTGGAGAACAACAGAAGGCTTTAACTAGGTACTCAAAAAGAGAGGACAGCTACATGCTCTCCTTCCTCTGAATTACTGCAGGTCTCTACTTTTCTGGCCAACTTCCCCTTCTGAAAATGATTTCCTACTGAAAAGTGGGTGAGGTGCTGGGATCATAGCTACTAAAGGTAGAGAAAAAGACTCCCTGGACTTGGCCTATGTCACATAGAGAATGAGGAGAGACGGACAGTCCCAGGCTCTTTGCTACACACCGTTGTCCACCTCTGTGTGGGGCTCGCCCAGGCTCATAGGGACCCGATACCCTGACGGATCCTCAGACTCCAGCAGGCTCACAAGCCCCTGCTCTGATAATTCTGGAGGGGATGGGATGTGCTCCGATCTGCAGATGTTAACAAACACTTTGTCGTTGTTGGAGGTTCGGGTCTTCAGGCAGAAACCTGCAAGGGGAATGCATGAACTCAAGGTGGGAGTCATGAAGGACACACACACGAAACCTGCTCTCCAGAACTTCACACAGTACACAGGTTCCTGTGATGCTCTCGCCAAATTCTTTCCTGCGCTGGACTAGTCTTGCTCTGCTGCTATCTCCCCCCATAGGGAGAGAAGAGCTAGTTTCCATTCCAATGTCTAAACTTTGAAACTGCCTATGTTGAAGGATAAGGCACAGAGCAGGACTGATGATGGACCTGGATGCCAGCTGAAACGTGGGGCGCATCTGGATAGATAGCATCATAAGACCCCAGTAGCAAAACACGGTATAAGTCTGGGGAGAACGTAGCTGTCACTATTCTGTTCTTTGAGTCTGCATCCGAGTCCCTGAGCTGGCTTCTCCCTTACCTGCTTGTGGTCGGATCTGTTTTGACTGGGGCTGCCCACTTAGTGTGTCTTGCATTTCCTGGGTCGCCTGCAAAGAGAAACATGAGAAGAAACACACTAACACCCCATTCGCCATTTACATTCCCATGTCGGTACAATGATGTCCTGAGACTAATGGAGTCCCCCTAAGGCTCTGTCATTTAGCGGAGACGTCTCAAGTACAATTAACGTGTAAATTTGGAAGTACATTCAAAAGTTGTTTCGCTTTGATATACCCTTAACTGCAAGTTATGTTATTCTGAAATCCTCTTTTCCATCTTTACCAATTGACAATTTCAATTCCCGAAAACTATGATATTTTAATTTCTCTACTAATTCAAATGATTCTTCACAGCTGGAAAGATTTGTCAGGTTTGAATATTACATTTTGGTGGCATACCTTAGGACAAATTCAAAAGTTTGAAATTAAAGCTTCTGAAAAGACTAACAAGGTATCCAAGGTTAAGAAACTGTGGGAACCTGTCTCCTGTTATAATGACTATCCCATTACAGCCTTGCAATTACATCATGACTAACTTGCATATGAAACTTATTATTCTATTTATTTTTTTCTCCTCATTTAATCATTACTAGATACTCTTTCATAATTTTGTCTCCACATAGTATTAAGATCCATAACTGTTTCACTTTAATTAATGCCGTTAATAATATTATTATTCCTTTTGCATATGCATGCACTGATTTGTGTAATGCACTTTGTTCTTTTCATTTCCTTTCTCAATTTGTATTGTTTCTTTAATGTTTTCATAAAATTAAAAAAAAAACGTTGAAACAGAATCAGCTCGGAAACCCTTATAGGGGAGCAGAGCTGCCAAGTTACCCAGTTCCAAAAAAGAAATTCCCAGCCAGTCCTGGATTTCAGACAACCCTATCCCAATGTACGGTAAGACCTACAGTTGAATTAAATGGGCAGAATGAAGAACTACAAATACCACCCTGCACATGGGATGTCAGTATAGAACCAATCTGGGTCATCCTTGCAGACCAATCCATGGCTGGCTTTGCCTCAATGCAATTCTAGACCCCTATTTCTAATTTCTCCAGAACAGGCAGGACTAGAAGTCCAGGGATGTAAACAGTAAAGCTGGCACCAGCTCAGCATATGGACCAGTCCAGGATGAGGGAGAGGTGAGGTAACATACTTGCAGTAGGAGCGCTCTGTACAGTGCCTCCTCCTCCTCCTCTTCTGCCATCTCACTACAGAGTAGGGACTTGTCTGTGGTGCACGCCATCGCTGGAGGGAAGAGAGAGAGAGGGGCAGAGGATGAGAAAACCTTTACTTCCCTCCTTGAGCACAGCAACACCTGTAGACTCCATGATCAGCAGAGTCCCCAATCCCAGGCAGCGCCATCTAGTCCTGCTTTACCTAAGAAACTTCCTGATCCAGGTCTGTTAGATCCAGTCCTGTTTTTACCCAGGAGAATTCACAATCCCCAGCATTTGATCCAGTTCTACCAAGAGACTCCCCGATTCCGGTCAGCTTGATCCAGTCCTGACTTTACCTAGGAGACTCCCTGATCGTGGTCAGCAGTCCTTGCTTTACCCAGATCCCAGGCAGCTCGATCCAGTCCTGCTATACCCAAGAGACTTCCTGATCCTAGTCTGTCAAATCCACTCCTGGCTTTACCCAGGAGATTCCCCGATCTCAAGCAGCTCGATCCAGTCCTGCTGTACCCAGTAGACTCCCTAATCCCGTGCAGTTCAGTCCTTGCTTTACTCAAGAGACGCCCTGATCCTGGTAAGTACAATCTAGTCCTGGCTTTAACCCGGAGCCTACCTGATCCTAGTCTGCTTAGTCCAGTGCGTAGAGCCCCCGAAGATTCCTGTTGTCACTCTTTCCTGATCCGTTCCACGATTTTCTCTGACGTCTGCGCACTCTCGGTCGCCTGAAATCCAGTTCCAGCTTTGCAGCACAACGACCTGAACCCGGCTCTAGGCAACGGCGCAAGAAACGCACGGCACGTAGATCACGCTAAATACGTAGGGGACGCATGGGAACTGTAGATGTCATAATCCGTTCCATGTTTGACCTTCTTCCGGCGGAAGCGTGGAGTTTGCTCTTTTGTGATAGCGAGGAAGTTTGAGAGAGGAAAAAGAGGAAGAAAGTGAGAGGGAAACAGAGAAAGAAAGAGACCTCCGGACACGAGCCCCTCGGCACGCACATCCCCTCCTAACAGCGCATGGCTGCCAGCACGGGGATAGCGGGGCCGGTCTCGGTGAGAGACGTCTTCGGCTCCCTAGAGTACGGCCCAGCGCCCGAGGCAGACAACGTCGCCCAGGTAACCAGAGAGCCAGGGACAGGCCCAGAGCCCAGTCGTAGCAAGAACCGGACCCTAGAAACAGAGCCAGCATTAGCCAGAGACCGGTACAGAGCCTAGTCCCAGCAAGAACCGGACCCAGGAGACAGAACCAACATCACTCTGATAACCAGAGCCCAGTCACTGCAAACACCAGCCCTACAGACAGAACTAGCAGCACCGAGGTAACCAGGGACAGGCCCAGGGCCAAGTCACAGCAAGAACCCAACTCCGGCACAGAACAGCATCATCCAGCCAACTAAAGACCGGTCCAGAACTCAATCCTAGTAAGAACCAGCACCACCCAGGAACCGGCAAGAACCGAACCCAGCTTAGTAACGTAGTATATGATGGCAGGTAAAGACCAGTGTGGTCCATCTAGTATACCCAGTAAAGTGGCAAGAGTAGGTGCACGTCACCCCTATTTGTTAAGGTATAAGAAATAGTTACATTTATTTTGATTTTATCCTGTTGCTGTAAAGGGATCCACTGTGTCTGAATCATGCCATTTTGAATTCCGTCACTGTATTTGCTCCACTACTTCCATCGGGAGGGCATTCCAAGCATCCACCACCCTTTCAGTGAAAAAGTATTTCCTGATGTTGCTTTTATGTTTACCGCCTTGCAGCTTCCTAGTTTTACAGCTTCCCCTTCTTTGAAAAAGGTTTATTTGTTCATTGATACCCTTTAAGTATTTAAAGGTCTGTATCATATCTCCCGTCTGTCCTCTAAGGTATACATGTTTAGGTCTTCAAGTCTCATACGTCTTTTGGCGAAGGCTCCAAATCATTTTGGTTGCCTTCCTCTGAACTGTTACAAAAAAATTGAATCTTTTGTGAGATATCGTCTCCAAAACTGAACATAATACTCCAAGTAAGGCCTCACCAATGACTTGTACAGGGGGCATTAATACTACCTCCTTTCTGCTGGTTATTCCTCTGTATGCAGCCTAGCATCCTTCTGGCTTTGGCTACTGCCTTGTCGCATTGTTTCACCACTTTGAGATCCTTAGACACTAGCACTGTGAGGTTCCTCTCGTGGGCCGTGCACATCAACATCTCTTCCCCTACTGCATACAATTCCTTCAGATTTCTGTATCCCTAGTGCATGACTCTGCACTTCTTCGCATTAAATCTTAACAGCCAAGCATTAGACTATTCTTCTAGCTTTTGTAGATCTTTCATCTTGTCCACTCCCTCAGAAGTGTCCACCCTGTTGCAAATTTTGTGTCATCTGGCAAAAGGGGAAACTTTTTCATTCAGTCCTTCCATGGTATCACTCACAAATATATTAAACAGTATTGTCCCAAGACCGATCCCTGAGGTACGCAACTACGCACTTTCCTGTCTTCTGAGTGAGTTCCCTTTCCTACCACCACCTGTCATCTGTCAGTCGACCAGTTTCTGATCCAGTTAACCATCTTGGGACTTATCCCAAGGCTGCTCAGTTTATCGATAAGCCTCCTGTAAGGAACAGTATCAAAGGCTTTGAAATCTAGGTATATCATATCCACCGCATGCCCTTGATCTAGTTCTCTGGGCACCCATTCAGAGAACTAGATCAAATTTGTTTGGCATGGTCTTCCCCTGGTAAAACCATGTTGCCCTGGATCATGCAATCCCTTGGTTTCCGTCCACTTTTCTTTCTTTCAAGGGCACCTCCATTATTTTCCCACCACAGAGGTAAGGCTTACTGGCATATAGTTTGTCAACTCTTTCCTGTGATCTTCTGAATTTTGTGAAAGCTGTGTTTTTTGCCATTATTTGTGCAGCCGCCACTTTGGAGAACAATATAGGTTTCCTTTTCCTCTTGTTTTTATTTACTTTCTTTACATATGTATGTGTTTTGCCCCTTTTAGTTTAGTCCACTGCAATTCCGCTTACCTTATCTCCTCCTGCCCTGCTATCATCTTCTTCAGATACGTTCCCATTTTACTGGTCAGCGTTTTTGAAGTCTAGGACTTTGAGTTTGCTGTGACTGGATGCTGCCAGCGACAGAGCTAGCATCACCCAGGTAACCAGAGACCAATACAGAGCCTAGTCGCAGCAAGAACCGGACCCAGGAGATTGAACCAGCATCACCCAGATAACCAGAGACCAGTACAGAGCCTAGTCGCAGCAAGAGCTGGACCCTGCAGACAGAACCAGTATCATCCTGGTAATTAGAAAGAGAGCCAGAGACCATCCTAGAGCTCAGTCACATTAAGAATAGGATCCCAGAGACAGAACCAACATCACCCAAGGTAATTACAGATCAAACTGCGGACTGATCTCCTGAGACAGCCAAGAGACTTGCAAACCTGAATATGTATACTCTGGAGGAAAGGGACAGGGAGAAGCTTAAGTACTTGAAAGATATTAATAAACCAACAGACCTTTCCTTATTGTCCCTCCAGTCCAGTCATGCCTCACCAGCAGCTTAGAGACTGAGCATGTCAAACTTGATGACATCAGCATAAAGTACTTAAGCAGCTGGCACTGCCCACCAGCCCTGGTAGTCTTGGTCTCAAGGCAGCTGGAGAGATGTGATCCCATAGTTCTGGATTCGCTGAAGGAACAAGTCTGCGGCCATGAAAAACAGGCAGAAAAGCCTCTCCTGCTTTGGAGGGCTTCCCGATTGCACTTTAAGTCTCAGCAGCTCCCAGTCCCTTTAGTGGGTGAGGAGTTGCTAGTGCTATGGAGGCCGGTCACTTAAGCCTCTTCAAGGATCCCTGCCACCACCGCTTTGAGCGCAGCTGAGCTTGCGGATGGGAAGTGAGAGTGGTGTGGTCCTCTGGGATAAACGGTCTTGCTGACTTGCTGGGGGGGTGAAAGGTCTATCGGCTTTGTTGTTTCTACCAGGTAGCTTCGATGATCCATAGCCACGCGGTGGGAGCAATGTTGGTCTGTGGAGCATGGGAACCAGCACCATTTTGCTTCTACTTGACTTTCTGGCAGTAAGTGGTGAGGGAACTCCTGGGGTAGTGTTTTGGGCGCTTGGGGTGCTTCCTTCGCGTTTTATTTTTTATTGGGTTCTGCTCAGTTGGAAAACTTCTTTTTTGAAAAAAGAAAGTAGTAAAGTAAAGAGAAATAAAGGATATTTGTGGCTTGCCTAGAAAGGAGCATGATATACTTTTCCTCAGAGCAAGGTGATTACCTGCTTCTTGATTCACTATGCTCACTAAGACCACGTGCCTGGCATGTGGATTGCGATGTGGCTCGGTCTCCGCAGCGGGGTTTTGCCATGTCTGCAAGAAGGAAGCCAGGTTGGCAGAAGAGAGCCTACAGGAGGTAAGGTCAGAGAAGTCTGAGCGAGCTGGGACCTCGGAGGGTGTCTGAGCTCGGCTGTCAGTCCGGGAGATAGCAGACTCCCTCCACAGGTGGTCTGGGTGTATCACCTGTGGTGGGGGAAGAGAAGTGCCCTGCCCAGCAGGAACTCTTGAGTGGGGAGGTCTGTTCTCCACAGCCATCGACAACCCAGACTGCCCTGGGGGTGGCTGGGTGGATTTTCCCCTGAGCTTGTCCTCCTTATGCACAAGGCATTATGTATGAGGCAAACGGGGGGGGGGGTACTCTTCCGCTCTGGAGAGAGCTAGGAAGCAGGCTTTCTCTGAGGCCTTGGCAAATGCATCAGCAGTGGAGGAGCCTGGGCCCAGCCACTGGCACCTGGAAAGTGATGGTGGAGAGGACACCGCTACCAGATGCAGAGAAGGAGATTTTGCGCATGCCTAGGGTGGATGCAGTGGTCTCAGCAGTCACAAAGACCACTATTCCAATGGAAGGCAGCACTGTGCTAAAGGATGTATAAGGTAGAAAATTGGACACCTTGCTGAAGCAGGCCTTTGATATTAATGCTCTCCTTGCAGGTGTCTGTGTGTAACGCGTTTGTGTTTATGCTGGGTGCAGGGCATCTTCGAAAGTGCTGGAGAGGCGCATCTTCTACCTCTTGAGACGGCTAAGCTGGAGTCAGGCGCAGCTTACTTGGCAGATGCCTCCTTTGACCTTATAAGAGGTCTGTCCTCTTAAGAGTATGGTGTCTGTGATGGCTGCACATTGCTGTTTGTGGCTGCAGGATTGGTCAGCAGATGTTTCCTCTAAGGGGTCTGTTTACTAAGCGGCACTAGCAGCTTCCGTGCAAAATGGGAGCCGTGGTCCCATTTTCGCACGGAAGCTGCTAGCGCTGCTTAGAAAACAGACCCCTAAGTTTTGTCTGAGTAAGCTCACATTTAGGGATAAACCTTTGTTCGGCAAGGATATGTTTAAGTTGGTGAAGGATCTGGGGGAGTCTAAAGGAGGTAGGCTTCCCAAGGATAAGCAGAAACCAGTGTGGGCATTGGCACCACCATGAGGCTAGCCGTGGGACTTCTGCCAGTTTCACGCAGTGCGTTTTGTGCCTTACCAGAGGGGAGAGTTCCCCTCAAGGGGCCAGGCCTTTTGCTGTTTCTGAGGAACAGGCAGGGGTTTTTACTCCTCCTTGTCCACTGCCAAAAAGATACAGTGAAGCGAGGGGGACCCGGGAAGGGATGGTTCCCTTGGGGGGGGGGGGGGGGGGATTGGCTGCGGGAGTTCTACCTGGCATAGGTCTCCATCACATCCAACCAGTGGGTGTTGGAATAATTAGAGAGGGGTACGCGCTGGAGTTTGTGTGACCTTGTCATGTCTCCTTGCAAAGTACAGGACACGCTAATACAGCTTCAGGAGCTAGAGGCCGTGGAGCAGGTGTCTACAGACCAGTGTGGTTGTAGTCGATAATCCATTTACTTTGTGGTTCCCAAAAAGGAAGGCTCTTTCCGTCCCACTTTGGATCTTAAGCATGTCAACTGGTGCTTGAGGGTATCCTGGTTTCATATGGAGACCCTCTGGTTGGTCATCGTAGATGTCAGGGAAGTTGACTTTCTGACTTCGCTCAACCTCATGGAGGCCTACTTGCACATTCCTATTTGGCCCAAGTATTGGCAGTTTCTTTGATTCATGGTGCCATTGGAGCACTTCCAATTTAGAGTCTTACTGTTAAGACTTGTGACCGCCCCTCGCACATTCACCAAGGTTATGTTTGTGCTCACGGCTGTCCTTCGTCAGGAGGGGATTCTGGTACATCCCTACCTGGATGATTGGCTCATTTGGGCAGTCCAAAGAGGAGAGCGAGTGAGTTACAGCGCAAATTGTTGAGGTCCTGCAGAGCCTCAGCTGGGTTGTCAATTTTTCCAAGAGCTGTCTGCTGCCATTGCAGGACTTGGTGTTCCTGTGGCATGCTTTCAGACGGACAAGGGCACAGTATCCATGCCAGTGGAATGGATACATGTCTTGCAAGCGCAATTTCGGCAGTGTCACCGAATGGAGATCTCAACAGCATGGCATTATCTTCAGGTCTTAGGCTCTGTGGCAGTGTCCATCAAGTTGGTGCCCTGGGCCTGGGCTCACATGAGGTTGTTGAAGAGAATGCTGTTGTGGAGGTGGTCAGCTCAATGCCACCCTCTGATGTAGCTGTTGCCTTGTCCGGGGGCCACTTGGGCAGCCCTCTGGTGGTGGCTGCTGCCAGAGAAGATTTTGGCCGAAATGCCCTTGGAGTCCCTACGGTGAGTTATTTTGACAATGGGCGCCAGTCTCTTGGACTGGGGAGGCTCACTGCGAGATCCGTGTTGAGCAGGGCCGCTAGTCTCTGGAGCAGAATGCCTGGCCCATCAACCAGTAGGAGATGAGTGGTATTCTTTACATTGCAGGAGTTTCAATCCTTGCTGCAGGGAAAGGCGGCGAATGTTCTCAGATAATGCTGGCTTACATCAATTGTCAGGGCAGCACAAGCAGCATACATCTGGAAAGTGAGATAGGACCATTGTTGGATGGGCGGAGGACAACCTTCAGGCAATCTGGGCAGATCACGTGGCCAGGACAGAGAACGTGACAGCAGACTATCTTAGTCATTTTCATCTTGATCCAGTGGATTGGACACTCAACGAGGCAGTTTTTGCACAAATGGTGAGATAGTGGGGGCCGCCGACAATGGATCTGATGGCAACCTTCAAGTTGGCAAAGGCATCTTGGTTCTACAGCTGGAAGCGAGAGCGAATGTCGGAAAGACTGGATGCATTGGTATAGCGGTGGCCACGAATGGATGCCTGTACGTGTTCCCCCCTCCCTCCTCCGTGAGTGCTTATAGGGTGCGTGGCACAGCGGATCAAGACCCATTGGAGGCTGGACATCCTGATTGGCATGCCAAGGTCTCCATGGCCAATCTGGTCAGACTGATAGTGGACCATCTGTGGCGCCTGCCAGCTCGAGCCGACC
Source organism: Ichthyophis bannanicus (assembly GCA_033557465.1). NCBI lineage: Eukaryota > Metazoa > Chordata > Amphibia > Gymnophiona > Ichthyophiidae > Ichthyophis > Ichthyophis bannanicus. Next base: position 51,063,823 of record CM066051.1, on the reverse strand, counting down.
TTCTGTCTATTCTGATGCTTCGGGTGGATCGATTCTCGCTTACAGCCTGGTTCTTGAAAGGGGTCAGTTGAGGAAATGGGGCTACTCAGCCTTTTGGCTTCTATCATCTCGATCTTGTTGAAGGCCCAGAAGTGCTCCACCTCCCTGCCCTACATTAGAGTATGCCACATTTTTGAGGGCTGGTATGTAGAGAATGGCTGCTGACGCCTATCGGCATCCATGCCGGATATTCTGGCCTTTCTGCAGGCAGGATTGGAGAATGGCAGCTTGGAGACTGAGCATGTCATCTTTTGATGAAATCAGTGTACTTAGGCAGTGTACTCCCTGGCCCTCTATTGTTTCACAAACATATGGAGCGATGACCACATGGCCACCCTACAAATATCTCTCCCGGCAGAACTAAACTAGCCTCCGCCCACGATGCAGCCTAAGCTTAGCTTGAATGGGCTCTCAACCCTGCTGGCACTATCCTTCACCTCAACAGATAAGCCGATGCAATAGCCTCTTTAATCAACCTAAAGATGGAGACCTTAGAAGCTGCCTCCCCCTTACGAAGTCCTCCAACTAGGATGAACAAGTGATCCGACTTCTGAAACGGAGCTGTCCTCTTCAAATAATGCCGTAATGCCCAACGCACGTCCAGGATGCATAGCTGTGGATCTGAAACCTCCTCAGTCACTCTCAAGAGCAATGGCAGTGTAACCGGCTGGTTTAAATGAAAAGCAGCGAGTATCTTAGGTAAAAATGACAACCGGATGCAGAACCACCACCTCCTTTGAGATGGAGAGAAAAGGTTCTCGACATGAGAGAGCTTGGGGCTCAGAGATTCTCGGTGGAGCACATCGCAACCAGGAAAACTGCTTTAAGCGTCAGGTCCTTCAGTGTGCAGGACCCCAGAGGCTGAAAAGGCTCTTCCGCCACAACTGATAACACTAAATTGAGGTCCCAAGGAAGAACCACCGACAGCAGCAGCGGACGGACGGACGGACCTGCTTCACCACCCTTAGAAAACAGGCCATGTCTGGGTGAGTCCTAAGGACACTCCTTGGATCCTGTCACAGTAGCAGGTTATTGCTGCCACCTGTACTTGCAAGGAACTGCAGGCCAGACCCTTCTCAAGGTTGGACTGCAAGAAGGCCAGCACTTCAGACACTGACAAAGACCAGTACTGACACTCTGCATGCCATGCTCAGATATATCAAATCAAAAAGTCCCAGAAGCGGTATTCAAAACTTATAACTAACAAATAAGAGAATACCACAAATCCCCCACTTCACACAGCTTTTTTTTGTCGGGCATAAACCGTAAGAGGGAGAGGAAACAATTCTCACCCTCAAACACAGTACATGTCCCTTTTTTTCATCTTTATGTTCTCATAATATTTGCATTACAGGCATTCTTCAAACCAAATTAAAACCACACTTAAGATAAGTGTGGTTTTAATTTGGTTTGAAGAATGCCTGTAATGCTCAGATATGACAATGAGGTAGACCGCCTGCAGGCCTTCATTAATGTTGAAACCACTGGCACCGAATAGCCTTATCTTCTCAAGCTAGCTCTTTCAAGAGTCATGCCATAAGTGAGACTCGATCCATTTGAGGCATTAGGACTGGCCCTTGGGACAACAGGTTGGCTCAGAGCAGCAGCCGCCACGGCCAATCCACTGTCAGCCGCACTAGGTCCGCTTACCTTGGCCAATCAGGAGCAATCAGAATGACTAGACCCTGGTGCACTTCGATGAGCTGCACCACGTGTCCAATGAGCGCCCATGGGGGAAAGACAAGAGTAGCCCTCTGTGGGCCACCGCTGTACCAGGGCGTTCAGGCCGTCCAACATTCTTTCCCTCTTCCTGCTGAAGAATCAGTTCACTTTGGCCAGCGCAAAGGTTGCCATTAGAGCCATGATCTATGTGCCCCACTGTTGAACTATCTGCGAGAATATGGCGCTGCTGAGTGCCCATTCCCCGGTGTCCAGTGAAAATGATTGAGGTAGTCTGCTGTCATGTTCTTGGTATCCATGACATGCACCACAGAGATTTCCTGCAGATAGCTCTCTGCCCAATCCAACAGCGCCTTGGCCTCACTTTACAGACACACACTGCCCATGCCCCCTTGCTGATTGATGTGGGCCACTGTGGTGGAATTGTTGGAGAAGACTCATCCCTTTCTACAGGGAAAGGTGGTTTGGAAGTCCAGCAGAGCAAGGAAGACTGCCCTCATCTCCAGCCAGTTGATAGGTCAGCCGCTTTCCTCTGGGGTCCACTGAGCCTGTGCAATGCGGACCTCATAATGAAGCCCCCAGCCAGAGAGACTGGTGTCTGTTAGTGGGACCCAGTGCATTGACTCCAGGGGTGTGTTTCGGCTGATAACATCTTGGGGCATAGCCACCACCTGAGTTCTCCTGGCTGCCCGCTTGACAGGGCAACGGTTGGAGCAATCATCTGCATAGCAGCGCCTCATGTGGGTGCGAGCCCAAGGGACCAGCTTGATTGTCGCTACCATGGTCCCTAAAACCTGAAGATAACATCTGCATTCTGAGGAGCTGCCACAGTGATTGCATCCTCTGCAATGGCCGAAACACCTTGCCGCTGTGAGTGTCGAAACGGACACCTAGGTACTCTGGGTCTTGTGACGTAACCAGCCGACTTTTGGCAAAGTTGATGACCCAGCTGAGACTTTGCAGAAACTCGATGATCCTCGCTGTGGCTTGCCTGCTCACTCTCCTGCCTGGATTTTGCCTGAATGAGCCAATCGTCACGGTAAGGATGAACTAGGATTCCCTCCTGGCACAGCACCTCTGCCACCACGACCATCACCTTGGTGAATGTATGTGGGGCCATCCCAAGGCTGAAGGGTAACACTCTGAATTGGTAGTGTCCCATTGGCACCTCAGAGCGGAGAAACTGATGATGCTCTGGACGGCTCGGAATGTGCAAGTAAGCCTCTGTGAAGTTGAGTGAGGTCAGAAACTCTTCTTTAATGGCTACATTGACTGACTGGAGGATCTCCATGTGGAAATGGGGCACTCGCAGACACCGGTTCACTTGCTTGAGATCGAGAAAAGCTCTTTTCAGCCCATTCGTTTTGGACACCACAAAATAAATGAAGTATTGCCGATAGTCACACTGGTCTTAGAGTACCTGCACCACGGCCCCCAACTCCAAAAGCCTCACGAGGGTATCCCACGCTGCCTTGGGTTTGCCACATGCTTTGCAGGGAGACTGTACGAAAGAGTGTGTGAGGGGTCTGGCAAACTCTAGCATGAAGCCCTCTCTTATGACCTCTAGGACCTCTTGTTTCATTGCACCTTTTTTGGGGCAGAGGAAGAGGAGGCAGAGTAGTACTTCAGTCCTGTTCCTTGAAACCTCTGAAAGGCCTGTCCTCAAGAGGGAAAAAGCCCCTTCTGGTAAGGCGCAAAATGCATGGTGTGGAAGCGTCTGAAATCACATGGCTGACCCCCTGCTGGTGCTGAGCAGCACTTCTGTTTGTTTGTCCTCGGGGAAGCGCCCCCCCCCCCCTTTGGACTCCTCTAAGTCCTTCACCAACTTATCCAGCGCTTCTCCGAACAATAGGTTACCCTTGAAAGGGTAGCTTACTTAACTGCGATTTAGAGGAGACATCAGCCAACCAATTACATAGCCAAAGATAGTGACTCACTGCCACCACAGAGGCCATGCTCTTAGAGAGACCTCTGCTAAAGTTGTAGAAGGCGCCTGCCAGATAAGTGGCACCAGATTCCAGTTTTGCCACTGCTGCAGAAGGTGACAGGAACTCCTCTTTTGGCTACAGAATCCCCTGCTATCACTGCAGGCAAGCCCTAGTCACGAACAAGCCACAGATGGGTGCCTGTAACGACAGGGCATTAATATCAAATGCCTGCTTCAACAAGGTATCTAAGTCTTATCCTGAACATCCTTGTGTGGTACTGCCCTTGACAGGGATCGTGGTCTTCTTGTTTACAGCCGACACCATGGCATCTACCTTTTGGGAGGAACACAGAATCTCCCACTCCTGCTCTGGCAGCGGGTGAAGATGGACCATGGTCCAAGTCTTTCTAAGACCGGCGTCCGGGAGATCCCACTCATCATGGATCATCTACTTAATCACACGATGTAAGGGAAGCACCCTTTGAGATTTCCAGACAGCTTGCAACAGCAGGTCTTCCAGCACATCCCTGTCCTGCTGCACTCCTGCCGGCATATTAAGTGTCTTCAGCGACTGTATTATGAGGATCACTAACTCCTCCTGGTGGATGATGCAGAATTTTGCCTCCTGTGGGATCTCGCCCTTCTCTGGCTCCTCCGGCTCAGCGCCAAGCTCCTCTTCCATTTCCAAGGAGCCTGTCTCTGCGCACAGGTTCATTCGAGCCGCCGCCTGCTCCTCACCTGGCGTGGAATCTAACGGGACCTCCGTTGCAGCTCTCTTTCTGCCTTGTGTCGGCACGGAGGAATGGGTGTCTTTCCCCAGCTGTTTCATGCAGAATGCCTTGTGCATGAGGACGATGAACTCAGAGGGGGGGGGGGGAACCCCTGGGCCCATATCTCCCAATGACTCCTGAGATGTTGAAGGCCTGGGGGAGGTGTGCTCCCTGCTCCAACACTGATGGCGTGAAGCTGGCCCCTTCTTCGATCTGGGCCGGCGAACCATGAGCCCCCCCCCCCCCACCATTGTTTGCGAGCCACCTTTGGACTACCCTCCCCCGAGGACCCCGCTCGCCCAGTCTTGTCTGAACTGTCCTTCTGCATACCTTTGGCCATCTGGGCCTCGGCTTCACAGCTGTGGCATATCTCCACAGCCAAGACCTTGCCTCTCTGAGCTCCACATGCTAACACGTAGCCCTTGAAAGCATGGTAAGGCTAGGAGAAGGGAAGGCCCCAGGTGCCCCTTCCAAATAAGTTATTTGGCTGTCCTTTATTCCCTTTTTTTTTTTACTTCTAAAAACTGCAGATGGCCAGCAGAAGCAAAATTCAAAATATAAAATGCAGGGGAAGAGTCCCAGCGTCTGAAAAGTATCTCCTCCCCCCCCCCCCCCCGCCCTGTGCCATCCGCTTTCTTGAAAAGAAAACAGCGCGGCTTCCTGTGATGCTGTGAAACGCGGTTATAGACATCTAGCCTGAGCTGCAAAAACCAAAGTAAATGCTGCCGCACATCAAAAAACTTCCCCAGAATGGCTATTCCCCCATCTGCATCAACACATGGTCCCCCTCTCGCTCTCTGCCTCGTACTCAGCCCTACTTACTGGCTTCAGCGACAGAGGCGGGAGCCCGAATCGAGTGTCACATAGTGACAGGCCTCTGCTTCAGTAGCAGCTCCTCACCCGATGACTGGTTCGGGAGCCGCTGCCCCGATGTCGTTTTTATTGTCTTTTACCAAGCTTTTTTTTTTCGTCAGTAATACCCCCTCTCAGTCCCCTTGGACTGAGGGCTACAGCTACCTGCCAAGGTAAGAGAATGGCTAAAAGAGGAGAAAATAAAAATGCTCCTTAGTTGTCCCCTTTTGATCTCTGGGATCACCCTCTCCAGCTGCCTGGAGACTGAGCTTACTGGGGCTGGTAGGTGGTGCCAGCTGCCTAAGTTCACTGATATCATCAAAAGATGACATGCTCAGTCTCCAAGCTGCTGGTGGAGGTTTACAGCCCAGAGGTTGGGACTGGACTCTTACACTTTGAAAAAGCTGAATAGGGGTAACATGCATGGCATGGTATAGCATGGCAGTTAAAACCCAAACCACCCTACTGTACAGACTAGATGGCCTATACTAGTCTTTATCTGCCATCATTTACTGTGTTAGTATCTCTCAGGTAATTTAGGTATGTTTGTGTTCTGTGTTATTGCTTTATCCAAAATCAAAACAGTTTACAGGGAACAAGTTACAAATAACGGACATGTGCAGTAACTTGAGGAATACATAGAACATTTTAGCATAGAGTATACGTATAACCAAGACTACACAGGGATTGTAACAGGGTTGAGGGATGTAACTGTGCCAAAGTGATGACGTTATCTAGGGTGTAGGCCTGTAAGGCAGGGTGTGGGTATCATGGAATAGATTTTAAACTGGGCAGGTATTTGGTCAAGTTTGTTCTGTGAATAAATGTTTTGAGGTGCTTGCGGAATGAAGATAGATCCGGAGTAGCTCTCATCGTTTCTGGGAGAGAGTTCCAAAGATTGAGGGCATAGAGCAAGAAAGCTCTCTTGCATTTGGGCTGATTACTCTTAGTGTCTTCCATGGGTGTAATTAGCATGTTTCCTAATTGCCCCTCCAGGCCAGTCCAGTACATATGAGGTTTCTCCACCTACTAGCAGCTGAGGACCGAATATGACAGAGTTCTGATGTCATCCTACAAGAGCTCCCTCTTCAGCTCTTCAACTCAGTCTTTCAGTCCTCAGCAGCTGAGTAAAGACCTTTAGTGTAGTGGACTCCACTGAAAGGACGCTTGGAAGGAAAAAAAAAAAGGGGTGCTTATGCTGGCTAGGGTCCTCAACCTTACTTGTGAATTGAAGGTGTGGAGGGCAGGCAGAGCTGCTGGACCTGTCTATAGTCCTGGCTCTAGCAGAATAAAGGTTCCTTATCGTCCCTCCAGTCCAGTCCCTCACCGCTGGGTAGTGCGCCTCCTTTCTGCAGCATGGAGACTGGGCATGTCAGAATTCTGGGACATATACTGGTGGCATCTCCCACCAGCTTCCAGTGTGCCCAGTCTCCATGCAGCAGAAGGTAGTGAGCCTAGGTCCTGGACTCACTTAAGGAGCATATAAGTAGCCGGTGTTAGGTTTAGTTGAGTTTTGGGGTTGTTTTTTCTATCTATACTTTCTTTGACTTGGGCTCTGAGCCATTAAAGGTGGTGTGTGTTTGTTTTTTTTTGTTTTTTTAAAGGAACAGGTCTAGACGGGGCTAGTGAAGGGGCAGTGGAAGAGGATTCCTGCTCTGCTTCAGTTTTAACTTTTTTTTCTGCCCTGCTGCACTCCCCTCCTTGTCTGTATGGAGGGGAGCTGCTTCTGTCTGCCTCTTGCTTGCGGATCAGCTCCGGTACCAGGGGTGGGGGGGTGTCGGCACAGTGTTTGCAGACTCTCTGCCTTCCTGAGCTGTTAGAAGGAGGGACTTGCTCAGCATTGCACTTTTTTGGATGAAAATAGCCTCCGGATCGCTGAGGACAGCTGTTTTACCTCAGGTGAGTGCCCGATTGTGTTTTTTTGTGGAGAGAGGCCTGTTCCCTTGTGGTGAGCCTGCCTGCTCGATTTTTTTGCGCAGACGTTTTTCCTGCAGCACTTCTTTTGCTGGCAGGAGTTCTCTAGTCAGCTTCAGGTGACAGGGGAAGTCTAGATGGTGAGTTTTTATGGATTTTGGGTTCGATCTTTTTTTGATCTGAGCAGAGTGTAAAAAAAATAACATACAGGGGGAATATTTGGTGATCAGCCTGTAAAGAGCAGAGATTCACTGCTGCTGCGCTCTTTTCTTTCTGTTATTCATTGTGGGGAGGTCTTTGGGCCTTTTGGAAGGTAACAAGATCTGCAGGCACGGAGGCGAGACCGGTCAAGAAGGCCCGGCCGTTGGATGACCATCCACATGGATCAGATTGGTTAGAGGATGACGAATTTGATATGGGATTAGAGGGTCCTACGGAGGAGCTTGAGGAAGGTGAGATTCAGGTGCCTGAGGACCCAGCTAGGATTATCCGAGTGTTTCGGAGGGATGAATTGACAGCTCTTATTACGGAGTCACTTCAGCCTCTTAACCTCTCAGTGGTTGAGCCGGCGGAGGAGAACGGTGTAGAGGGTCCTCTGATTCAGGCAATGCAAAGATCCCAAGCAGTTTTTCTGGTTCACAAGGTGGTTAAGCAGATGATTCAGGATGAATGGGATTTGCCGGAGGCAGGATTTAGAGGCGTTAGGTCTATGTCTCATCTTTATCCCTTAGCTGATCAAGAGCGGAAATTGTTCCGTTCTCTGCGAGTGGATGCCGCAGTTTTGGCGGTTACGAAGAAGACTACCATTCTGGTGGAAGGTAGCGCGGCCTTGAAGTATAGTCAGGGCAGAAGAGTGGACTCTGGTAAAACAAGCCTTTGAGGCCAATGCGCTCTCGTTACAGGCCTCTATCTGTGGAGCGTGGGTGGCGAGAGCTTGTCTACGTTGGTCTCAGCGGTTGCGACAGGCGGGAGAGGCTGCGCAAGATCAGCTGGCTGATATGACTAGGTTGGAGTCTGGAGCGGCTTACTTAGCAGATGTTCATTATGACTTAATCAGAAGTTTGACTAATAGTATGTCTTCGTTGGTGGCGGCTTATCAATATATCTGGCTGCGTAATTGGGCGGCGGATAATTCCTCCAAGTCAAGGCTCAGCAAGCTTCTGTTTAGAGGAAAATTGTTGTTCAGTGAGGACCTGGACAAGCTAGTCCAAGATTTGGGGGTATCAAAAGAAGGTCATTTACCAGAGGACAAGCCAAAACCAGAACGGGCTGGAGCAGGGTTGAGGGGCCAGTCTTGGGATTTCAGACTGTTTTGGTCATCACGTCTGGGGACTTTTCAAAGGGGAAGGTATCCCTTTCGGGGTCAAGGTTTTAGAGGATTCTGCGGGGTGGGCAGAGGTTTCGCCAGCCCTTCCCCCGCCAGTTTCAAGAAGTCACAATGAAGCGAGGCGGGCTCCGGTGGGAGTTCAGTCCGTGGGAGTTCGACTATGGGAATTTCTTCCTGCCTGGGTCCACATAACATCCGATCAGTGGGTGTTGGAGGTCATTCGAGAGGGTTACACTCTCGAGTTTGCTCTGCCGGTTCAAGGCTCCTTTGTTCTCTCCACGTGCAGGGGGCGGACAAAGGAGTTGGCGGTTTGAGCACCCTGTCGCGGTTGAGACAGCTAGGGGCCGTGGTTCCGGTTCTTCTGGATCAGTGTGGTTGCGGTCAATACTCAATTTATTTTGTGGTTCCAAAGAAAGACGGAGCTTTTCGTCTAATCCTCAACCTCAAGGGTGTAAACCACTGTCTTCGGGTATCTCATTTCCGCATGGAAACTCTACGTTCAGTGATAGCAGTTCGTCAAGGGGAGTAATTGAAGTCACTGGACCTCACTGAGGCCTACCTACACATTCCCATCAGGCCGGATCATCAAAGGCTTTTGAGGTTTGCAGTGCCGTGGGGTCATTTTCAATTCCGAGCCTTGCCGTTCGGGTTGGCAATGGCTCCACAGATGTTCACCAAGGTAATGGTGGTAGTGGCGGCATATCTGCGCAAGGAGGATGTTCTCATCCATCCTTACCTCAATGACTGGTTAATTTGGGTGAAGTCTCGAGCCGAGAGTGTGAAGGTCACAGTCAAGGTAGTAGAGTTTCTGCAGAGTCTCGGATGGGTGGTCAGTGCCAGCAAGAGTCGGCTGGTGCCTTCTCAGAGCCTAGAGTATCTGGGAGTGCGATTCGACACCCAGGTTGGGGCAGTGTTCCTTCTGGTGCCTCGAATACAGGGGTTTCAGAGTCTGGTATGCGGCTTTCTGAAGCAGCCGGTGCTGTTGGCTTGGCAGTATTTTCGCATGCTAGGAACAATGGCGGCAACGCTGGAGGTCATACCTTGGGCCAGGGCGCACATGTGACCTTTGCAGAGCTCCCTGCTTCGTCGTTGGTCTCATCAGAGGGACTCTTTCAGCAAGCGTTTACCTTGCACCGGGAGGGTCCGCGCGTCTCTACAGTGGTGGCTACGTCTGGAGAAGCTGTCGGCAGGCATGCCTCTCGAGCAGCTGCAGTGGGTCCCCGTAGTGACAAACGCCAGCCTGGTGGGATGGGGGGTGCATTGCGAGGGGCTCTTCACGCAGGGCGAATGGAACGTGCAGGAGGCACAATGGTCAATCAATCGACTAGAGTTGCGGCAGTGGCTCTAGTGTTGAGAGCATTCGAATCCGTGGTGCAGGGCCACGCGGTACGGGTGTTTGTCAGACAATGCTTCTGCGGTGGCGTACGTCAATCATCAAGGGGGCATGGGTCAGCGTGATGCTAGAGAAGGAAGCGGAAGCCCTGTTCGAATGAGTAGAGCTCCATCTTCAGGCTCTGTCAGCAGCGCATGTAGCGGGGACCGACAACGTGATGGCGGACTACCTCAGCCGCATAAGGGTGGATCCCGGAGAGTGGGAATTGCACCCCGAGGTATTTGCACAGTTGGTTGCCAAATGGGGGATTCCCATAATGGATCTCATGGCAACTTTTCAAACGACCAAGGTCGGGCGTTTCTTCAGCAGGAGGAGAGAGAGGATGTCCGAGGGACTCAATGACCTGATACAAAGGTGGCCCTCGCAGGGGCTTCTGTATGTGTTTCCTCCATGGGCTCTCATAGGCTGGGTAATCCAGCACATCGAAGCACATCAGGGGCACGTGATTCTGATTGCTCCGGATTGGCCGCGTCGCCCATGGTATGCAGACCTGATGAGACTTCTCGAGGGGCAGCCGTGGCCTTTACCGATTCAGGAGAATCTACTGTTGCAGGATCCTCTTCAGATGCCTCAGGTAGCTCGATTCTTGCTTACGGCTTGGCCATTGAAAGGGCTCGGTTAAGGAGAAAGGGCTATTCATCAGGAGTGATTGCTACTTGCTGTTGGCCAGGAAACGGTCAACGTCTTTGGCTTATGTGCGAGTCTGGCGTATAGTTGAGGAGTGGTGTGCAGTCAGACAGCTGCAGCTCTCAGGTTATCAGTTCCAGTGGTGCTGAATTTTCTTCAAGATGGTTTCGATAAAGGGTTGGCTGCCAGTTCTTTGAAGGTTCAGCTGGCAGCTATTTCTTGTTGTTGCGGTAAGATTCAGAGCTCCTCTTTAGGTTCCCATCCAGATATGTTGCGATTTTTGAAAGCCGTTTCTCGCGGCCCCCATGCAGAGTGGTGGTTCCTTTGTGGGATCTCAACTTGGTTTTGGGAGCCTTGACAAAGCAGCCTTTTGAGCTGCTGAGGCAGGCTTCGCTTAAAGATATAACTTTGAAGGCAGTTTTCCTGGTGGCGATCTGTTCGGCACGAAGGGTTTCGGAATTGCAAGCATTGTCTTGTAGGGGACCTTTCTTGTCATTTTTTTGAGAGAAGATGGTTTTGCATCCAGTGCCTTCCTTTGTTCCTAAGGTGGTATCGCCTTTTCATGTGAATCAGTCTGTCTCTTTGCCAGTCCTGAATCCAGCAGAAGATAAAGGGGTGGATGGTAGTTTGCGTTTGTTGGATGTAAAGAGTTCTCCTTCATTATTTGAAGGTTTCAGAGTCTTTCTGTAAGTCTGAGCGTTTGTTTGTCCTGTTCGGTGGTCCACGTAAGAGAGAAGTGGCTGCCAAGGCTTCAATTTCTAGGTGGGTTAGAGAAGCTGTATCTTTTGCTTACATTTTGCAGAGAAGGAAAGTGCTGGTAGGCTTAAGGGCGCATTCCACTAGAGCTCAGGCAGCATCGTGGGCAGAGTATGCTTAGATAAACTGAAGAGTAGCAAATCACCTGGGCCAGATGGTATACATCCAAGAGTGTTGAAAGAACTGAAATATGAGATTGCAGACCTGCTATTAGTAATCTGTGAACTATCATTAAAATCATCTCTAATACCTGAAGATTGGAGGATCACCAATGTAACACCAATTTTTAAAAAGGGTTCCAGGGGTGATCTGGGAAACTACAGACCGGTGAGCCTCACGTCAGTACCGGGAAAAATGGTAGAAACCATCATAAAGAATAAAATTACTCAGCATGTAGATAGTCATGGCTTAATGGGAGACAGCCAACATGGCTTTAGACAAGGAAGATCTTGTCTTACTAATCTGTTATGTTTTTTTGAAAGTGTGAATAAACAGGTGGACAAAGGTGGGTCGGTTGATATAGTGTATCTGGACTTTCAGAAAGCCTTTGACAAGGTCCCTCATCAGAGACTTTTGGCAAAACTAGAGTCATGGGATAGGAGGCAGTGTACTACTGTGGATCAGGAACTGGTTAAAAGATAGAAAGCAGAGGGTTGGGCTAAATGGCCAATTTTCCCAATGGAGAAAGGTGAATAGTGGTGTACCCCAGGGATCTGTGCTGAGTCTGCTGCTTTTAGACATATTCATAAATGACATGGAAAGTGGAATAACGAGTGAGGTTATCAAATTTGCAGATGAGACAAAACTATTTAAAGTTGTTAAAACCCAAGAGGATTGTGGAAAATTGCAAGAGGATCTTGATAAATTGGAAGACTGGGCATCAAAATGGCAGATGAAATTTAATGTGGACAAGTGCAAAGTTATGCACCTAGGGAAGAACAACCCAAACTATGGTTACACGATGCAAGGTTCCACATTAGGAACCACCACCGAGGAAAAAGATTTAGGCGTCATTGTGGATAACATGTTAAAACCCTCGGCCCAATGTGCAGCTCCAGCCAAGAGAGCAAATAGAATGCTAGGTATCATAAGGAAAGGAATGGAAAATAAAACAAAAGATATTATGATGCCTCTATATCGTTCCATGGTGAGACCGCACCTTGAATATTGTGTGCAGTTCTGGTCACCGTATCTTAAAAAGGATATACGTTATTAGAAAAGGTTCAGAGAAGAGCCACCAAAATGGTAAAGAGGATGGAAAGATACTCCTATAAAGAAAGGTTAAAAAGGTTAGGGCTCTTTAACCTGGAAAAGAGACGGCTGAGGGGAGATATGATAGAAGTCTATAAATTAATGAACGGAGTGGAACAGGTAAACGTAGATCAATTGTTTACGTTATCAGAATATAGAAAGACTAGGGAACATGCAATGAAGCTACAGGGTAAACTATTTAAGACTAATAAAAGAAAATATTTTTTCACTCAACGTGTAATCAAACTCTAGAATTTGTTACCGGAGGATGTAGTAAAAGCTGTTAGTGTAGCTGGGTTTAAAAAAGGTTTGGACAAGTTCCTGGAGGAAAGGTCCATAAACCATTATTAAGAAGGGACCCAGGATATCAATGCTTGACCCAGTACAAGCATTGTGGAACCTGTCTCTTTTGGGGAAACTGCTTGGTACGTATGACCTAGATTGGCCACTGTTGGAAACAGGATACTGGGCTTGATGGACCTTGGTCTGACCCAGTATGGCATATCTTATGTTCTTATGCTTTGGTTCCGCTGACTGAGATTTGCAAGGCGGCCACCTGGTCCTCCTTGCATACTTTCAGTAGACATTACCGGTTGGATGTTCAGGCGGCGGAGGATGCCTGTTTCGGGTCAACGGTTTTGTGGTCTGGTTGGGCAGGTCCTTCCCATTAATGTACTGCTCTGTTATATCCTAGCGGTGAGGGACTGGAATGGAGGGACGATAAGGAAAGAGAAATTAGACTTACCTGCTAATTGTTGTTCCTTGAGGAACTCCAGTCCAGTCCCGATACCTGCCCGATTCAGTGATGATTAGTTAGGTGTTGGACAGTATTGAGTGGAAGCAAGTAATTCTAAGAATACAGGATGCCGGGAGGTGTTATCTGGCACTGATTTTTTTTTAACAAAGAAAAGAGAGAGAGCTCTTTTCTATTGCTGTTTGCTGTTTGCGCGTTCTTGGCGCTGCTTCTTTCTTCGTCTTCCTTTCAGGGGGAGTGGAGAAATTATCCTCTTCTTTCAGAGGGGTAAGTTAAGGGTTACAGAGTTTGTCTATTATGATTGGTTAATATGGTTACTTATGTGTTGCTCCTTTGTCTGCTTTGTCAGTAGGTCACTGGAAGCTGGTGGGAGGTCCCAGAATTCTGACATGCCCAGTCTCCATGCTGCGGAAGGAGGTGCACTACCCAGCAGTGAGGGACTGGACGGGAGTTCCTCAAGGAACAACAATTAGCAGATAAGTCTAATTTCTCTATTGTCAGGGGTAAACTACCTGGCACTGGAGTTTGCTCGGGCCTTAGCCGACACATTTGTAGCCCCAGGTCCCTCCCCCCCCCCCCTCTCCCCCAGCAGGATTGTCCAGCAGTAGGTTGGCTGCATGCTTCTGGACTATCTGTAGACCCCAGACGTCTTGGGACCTTTTGTGCTGTCCGTTGCTTTGTTTTTTTTTTTGTTTAAATGCAGTCAGAGGAATCGGTGAGGCATTCTTCTGTGAGTAGCGGGGCCCAGGGGGGAGGGGAACGAAAGCGACGTGTTCAGAGTTTTCTCTCCTCTCCTCCGTCTGTGTTCCCAGGGCAGCATTTCTCCAGCGGCATGCTTCAGGCCTTCCCTTAGTGCCAGTGCCGATGGCCGTGTCGGAGCTCTGGTGGCAGAAGCAGTCCGTTCCTGCACAAGTGCAAACCTTTGGGGTCAGCTGGGGAGTGTGTGAGCAGAGCTGTGGTAGGCTTAATATGCCAGTGGACAAAGAGAAGACTGTAAGAGAGACGGCGAATCTTGCAGGGGACGTGATTTTGGCAGGAAAGGAAGCAATTTCCAATCAGGCAAGCCATTTTCACTGCACATGAAGGCAGGCCAGTCAAGAAGAAGGCAAAGTAGAGAGGATCACAGAGTTCAGGGTCTTGGGCTGGGGCTGATCTCTGGGCAGGGAGCTTAGAGCAGGTTTTTTTCACCGGGCTTCGTTTTGTCTCTTCATAAAGTATATTGCCTAAAGAGACAAACTCTTGGCCTGCAACAAGTGGGAGCTGGAGCAGCACAGGATATCCTGCAGGAAGGGAGACCCTGAGGATGGATCTCCTCCACTTAAAAAGGCTAGAGAGTTTCCGGACGCCCGGCTGGGTCAGAACTCTCCACCATCACAAACCTCGGAGTAGGGGGAAGGTCCCTCAGACCTCTGGGGGAGCCTGGGGGCTCAGTCCTGGAAGAGGGTGAGATTCTGGCAGGAGAGGAACCAAATACGTTTAGTGTCTTCCACAGAGAGGAGCTAGCAGCTCTCATTAAACACTCTTTGGCAGCACTGAATATGGTAGCTCCATTTGCGGTGACGGAGGAGCCCTTACTATAAGGTTTTAAAGGGGCCCAGGTTTGTTTTCCATTGCACAGAGTGATTAAAAAGATGATTGATTCGGAATTGGAGTTTCCCAAGGCTATGCTGCAAGGCAGCAGAGCAATGGGCTCGCTGTACCCTATTCCACAGGATGACTGGGAGCTGCTCTGAATGCCCAAGGTGGATGCCTTGGTCTTGGCAGGGACCAAGAAGACCACCATCCCGGTAGAAAGCAGAGCAGCATTAAAGGACCTTCAGGATCGTAAGTTGGAGTCCCTAAAGTAGGCATTTGAGACTAGCGCTCTTACTCTGCAGGCCACCATCTGTGGAGCTTGTTTCTCGGGCGTCATTCTGCTGGATATATGGATTGGCACCACCTGATGTGGAGGGGCTGGTGGTGTCGGATGGAGCTAAGCTGGAGTCTGCTTCAGCTTATTTAGCAGATGCCTTCTATTATCTTGTCCGGGCTTCCTCTAAGTCCATGTCCTCAATTATTGTCACGTCTGTTTCTGTGGCTCCACAATTGGTCTGCTGATGCCTCCTTTAAGGCTGGTTTGATTAAGCTGCCTTTATAAGGGCAAATTGCTCTTTGGGGATGCACTGGATAAATTGGTCAAGGACCTTGGGGATTCCAAGGGTGGCTGGCTGCTGGAGGATCGTCTGAAGGGTCAGAAACAGGGGGCTTTTCAGCGGGCCCAGCCTGGGGATTTTCAGAGGTTCCAGGCCAACCGTTTTGCCCCATACTAAAGGGGACACTACAGTGGTAGAGGACAGCCCTTTCGGGGCTGTTAGGGGAGCGGCAGTCAGGGTTCCTTCTCCTTTCTGCAGATCCCCACTAAGAAGCTCCTATTATGCCAGGTCGGCCCAGGCGGAATGCATACCAATCAGTGTTCAGCTAAAGCAGTTTTATTCCGTCTGGGCCTCGATTACAACCAACCAATGGGTACTGGAGATTGTTCAGAAGGGGTACGCACTGGAGTTTGCTCGGACCCTAGCCAACACATTTGTAGCCTCTCCATGCAAGGCCCCAGAGAAGGCCGCAGCAATCAGGGAAATGCTGGAGTGGCTGTTACAGCTACAGGCAGTAATTCCTGTGCCTCAAGACCAGTGCGGATTAGGTTGGTACTCCCATTTATTTTGTGGTGCTCAAGAAGGAGTGCACTTTTCAGCCCATTCTCTATCTCGAGCATGTGAATCACACCATGAGGGTGCCTCATTTTTGGATGGAAGTCTTGCATTTGGTCGTTTTGGCCATCCGGAAGGGCACGTTCTTGTCTGCCCTAGATCTCACGGAAGCTTATCTGAATATTCCAATACGAGGAGAGCATCAGTGCTTCCTGCAGTTTGCGGTACCAGTGGGTCACTTTCAGTTCCGTGCACTACCTTTTGGGCTAGCGACAGCCCCCTGCACCTTCACCAAGATCATGGTGGTGGCCTTAAACAAAGAAGGCATTCTGTTGCATCCCTATCTGGGTGATTGGTTGATCAGAGCAAAATCCACAGAGGAAGGATACGCTGCTACGCAGAGGGTGGTGGAGTTCCTTCAGAGTCTGGGCTGGGTAGTCAACATAGCTAAGAGACAGCTGCATCCAGACCAGAGGTTAATTTACCTGGGTGCGTTGTTAAATAAAGAAGCGGGGCTGGTGTTGCTCCTGGAGGACAGAGTGCTAAAGATTCAGTAGTAGGTGCAGCAGTCCTTGAGCATGAAGGCTCCTACAGTACGGTACTATCTCCAGTTGCTGGGGGTCGATGGTGGCAGCCTTGGATCCTGGTGCCTTGGGCCAGAGCGCACACGAGACCATTGTAGCAGGTGCTGCTCGTACAATGGTCTCCTCAGCACCATATCTTTTCCCGACAGTTGGAATGCTTGGAGGAGGTGTGCACGAATCTGGAATGGTGGCGTCAATCCATGAACCTGATGGCTGGGGTGCAACTGGAGCCACTGCAATGGATATTAGTAACGTCGGATGCCAGCCTCACTGGGTGGGGATCACATTGTCTGTTGCTGGCGATGCAGGGCCAGTGTTCAAAGGGCAGTCAGCCCTTTAAAAGCGGCATGCTCCAGCAGGAGCCCCACACACATGCTGCCAACGGAGGATCAAAGGGCAATCGGCCTTTTAAAAGCGGCGTGCTCCAGTGGGCGCGCCTGTGCCTGGCGGGCCCGCGGCACCTGAAGGTCTCGCCAGAGGGCTCTTTGGCATGGCCCTTAGGCGCAGGCCCGGGTGCCTGGAGCCGAGTAGGTACGCTTGCTCCTCCACACGTCACCTCCTGACCCCAACCATCTCACGAACACCACCCTTTACCTTCAAGTAACTTTCCTTGACTTGCTGCCCACTGCTGGCATTGATCTTCCTTTCCACTACCCGACTAGAACTTGCTGCCCAGTGTTTGCATAGAACTTGTTGCCCATTACCATGGCCCCGCATCACATTGTCATCCTCCCCAACTGCCTCCCCTACCCCCCCACCTTCCTCACTTCACCCTCCATTCTTTCCCCTTACCTAGCATCTGCTCTTGAGCTTCAGCACACCATCCCCTGCATTCAACCAACCCCTCTCTCTAAGGCAACCCCACCCTCACTTCCGCCGTACCGTCTCCGCTTTACCTCGCTCTCTACTACTCCTTCTTCTCTCTTCAGGCAACATCAACCCCAACCCTGGCCCCCCTCGATTTCTTTCTCAAACTAAAAAGAGTTCCTCACGTACCTTATCTAATCTCATCCACACCTCGCTCCTCCCCCTTTCCACCCTCCCTCACTCATCTCCCAATCTCTCATACAGAGATATCAACCCCAACCTTATCCCCAAAAAGAAGTCCTCACACAACCTAACTGATACTGTCAGACGGCTGCCTGGGTGAGAATGTTCACAGTCTTGGCAAGTGCATATATCAATATGATTTGCAAGGGATTGTGGGCAATGCAGTTCATTCACACCAGACACAGCTGCTCACAATAATTAGTTGTGCTTGAGGGTAAAGCCAATAAGATATTTATTTATGGGGTTATTTCTCCCAACACAGATATGCTTGGTAGCACATAAATCAGGTTACTTGCTTTCAGTGTTAAACTTGGAAAAACAAAATCAGGAAAACATTTGAACTTGTCAGGCAATCAAAGCAAAAGAATAAAGACCTGGTTGGTAACAAACTGGTCTTTTCTGTAGGCTTTAGCTAATATTTTCTTAGCAGTGTATCAAACAACAAAACAAAATCCACAAAGAAGAGAAAAACTGTTCTTTTCAGGTTAACTTCTTATATCTTCCCACATAGATTCAGAAGTTATTCCCTCAGAGCTCACAAGCAATTAGGTAAGGCTCAATTGCTAGCAGTTACCCAGCTGAAACCCCTTAGCTGGCTTGCTTTCTACTGCGTGGCTAAAAAATCCTACTCAGGAGCTTTTCTGAGTAGATTAAAGAACAAGTTTGTATTTCTTTGTGATGGTTGTTGTATTTTATAACAGAAAATCACCAAAGGAGTTTAGACAGAGAGCAGTCCATGTAAACACAGCCTTCATCTGCAATCCCTCCCTCTTCAACAATCATGGGTTCAATATCATGGATTGGCACAGATGAATTTCTCAATGGAGCACTTTCAGGAGAATACTTGTTTCCCTGCTGTCTTTCAAGGTTATAGCTAGGGCATAGATCAGTGTTCATACCTGAGCTTCCATTGCTGTTAGAGTTCCTCTCTATATAGCCTGGCCAGTATGTAGTCCAGTTCCTATGTCCAGCCTTCCAATCCAGATCCCTGGACACTGGGTCTCTCTTCACATACCTTCTGGCACGGGTCTTAGGGTCCCTTCCAAGTGCAGCCATCTCCCTCACAGGTACCGTCTGGAGATTCCTAGCTCTGCAGCACCATTCCTCTGGCTTTCCCCAGTCCAATGGTGTATGCTGGCCCTTGGAATGCCTCCCAGTATACGTACTGCTCCGGACTCCTCTAGATCTTCCAAAGGCTTTTCTCTTCTTTCTTCCAAAGGGTTTCTTGCCCTCTCTGTCCGTCCGGTTTGGCTTCTGCTTCTGATGATCCTCCAGATGAAACTGAGGATATCCAAGCTGATCATGAAGATGATGATCCTCAGGATAATTCTCTGTAGAATAAACTCTACCTTTATTCTGCCTTGATGAGTGCTCCTCCCTAGCACAGCGCAGCTGTGCTGAATCAGGCCCTGCCCTTTGAGATGAGTGCTTAGGGATTACCTCATAGCCCTCCTGATTGAACACACGTTTCCCCACTTCAGCTCCTCTAATGGCTGTTGGAAACCTGGTGCATTCTGGGACTGGTAGTCTTTTATGGGAAAATTCTGTTTTCTTATTTCTACCAGAACTGACAGGTTGCTTGTTCAGAGTCACTTCACCTTTCCTATAGCTCCTTCCTGAGCTATGATAAGCTTCCTTATCACAATACCAGCAATATCACCCTTCACTCGCCCCTCAATTCCCTTCTCTCAAGTCCCTCTTGGAGACCACCCACACCCTATTCCCTCTAAATCTCTGCACTTCTCTAGGAATATAGCCTCATGTTACTCTGATAAGAAATCCTCACGTAACGTATCTAACCTTATCCATATCCCTCTCCTTCCTCCCTCCGCTCTTCCGTTCTCATGTGCCCTATGGAACGCATGCTCAGTCACTAACAAACTTCCTTTTACCCACGATCTCTTTATCTCTAATGCCCTACACCTTCTCGCCCTGACTGAGACCTGGATCCCCCCAGATGACACCGTATCCATTGCTTCTCTCTGCTATGGGAGTTACCAGTTCTCCCATACACCTCGATCTGGTCGCAGTGGTGGTGTTGGTCTCCTTTCTCCCTCCTGTCAATTCCAACCTCTCCCGCTACCTCAGTCACCCTCCCCCCTCTCCTTTGAAGTCAACTCCCCCTACCACTTCCCCTCCACTTTGCTGTTATTTATTGCCCACCCGACAAATCCCAATCAACCTTGCTCACCGACTTCGATTCCTGGCTCTCCGTCTTTCTTGATCCCTCTTCCCTTACTCTTATTCTTGGCGACTTTAACATTCACGTTGACAAACCCTCCGACCCCCACGCCTCAAACTTCCTTGCCCTCATCTCCTCGTACAACTTCCAACTCTGCTCCACCGCCCCCACCCACACACACGGCCACTGCCTTGACCTAGTACTCTTCTTCAATTCCTCTTCCTCAAACTTCCGCAACTCAATCCTTACCTCATCCGACCATCACCTTTTTAACCTTTACTCTTCAGCTTCTGCCATCTCAACCTCGTCCTGTCTCATCCGACCTATTTAGAAACCTCCATAATATTGATCCCTTGACTCTCTCCTCCACCATTTCTCCATCTCTCTCCTCCATTATATCCTCCAAGTCCGTCGATGAGGCACTATCTTCCTACGATGCTATACTCTCCTCAGCTCTTGATGCTCTTGCCCCACCCACCCCACGTCCAGTCAGATGATCTACCCCCCAGCCCTGGCTTTCGCCCACAACCCGTCATCTACGCACCTGCGCACGTTCCGCTGAGTGTGCTTGGTCCAAATCCCGCTCCCCTGAGGACCTTCTATACTTCAAATTCATGCTTGGCTCCTTCCAGTCAGCCATAGCAGTTGCCAAACAAGACTACTACATCCACCTGACCAACTCCCTTGCCTCTGATCCTCGCCGTCTCTTTAATACCCTCAACTAACTCTCTCAAAGTGCCCCCGGTCCCGCCCTCCCTTTCTGCCCAAACCCTAGCCGACTACTTCCGTGACAAAATCCACAAGATTACCCTTCTCCCTCCCCCTATCCGTACTTCCTCTGCCACCCTCTCCTCCTTCCCGCTGATCTCTGAAGAAGAAACCACACTCCCTTCTTACCTCCTCCAAACCCACCACGTGTTCATCTGACTCTATCCCCACCCATCTCCTACACCCCATCTCCTCCACCATTGTACCTACCATCTCTCATATCCTCAACCTCTCACTCTCTACTGCAGCTGTCCCTGTTGACTTCAAACATGCTGTTGTCACACCTCTCCTCAAGAAACCCTCACTCGATCCCACATGCCCTTCTAATTATCGACCCATCTCCCTCCTTCCCTTCATATCCAAACTACTAGAACATGCAGTCCACCGCTGCTGCCTCGACTACCTCACCTCCCAGGCCCTCCTGGACCCACTACAATCCGGATTCCGTCCCTTACGTTCCACTGAAACGGCTCTTGCAAGAGTCTCCAATGACCTATTCCTGGCTAAATCTAAGGGCCTCTACTCTATCCTCGTTCTTCTAGACCTCTCCTCTGCCTTTGACACTGACCACAATATTCTCCTCACCACCCTCTCCTCCCTTGGCTTCAAGGACCTGGTACTGTCCTGGTTCTCCTCCTACCTCTCCCATCGCTCATTTAGTGTATGCTCTGGCGGCTCCTCCTCCTCCCTACCCCGCTCCACGTAGGTGTACCACAGGGATCCGTCTTGGGCCCCTTCCTTTTCTCTCTCTACACCCAAGCCTTGGTGTGCTTATTTCCTCCCACGGCTTTCAGTACCATCTTTATGCCGATGACTCCCAAATCTACCTCTACACCTAATATTTCTCCAGCAACCCAGTCCAAGATCTTTGCCTGCCTCTCCGACATCGCTGCCTGGATGTCTCTTCGTCGATTGAAACTGAACATGGCTAAGACCGAACTCCCTTGTCTTTCCACCCAATTCCTCCCCTCCTCTTCCCCCTTTCTCAGTCTATGTGGACGGAGCTACTATCCTTCCTGTTCCCTCGGCCTGCAACCTAGGGGTTATCTTTGACACCCCTCCTCCTCCGCACATATCCAGCTTGTAGCTAAGACCTGCCGTTTCTTCCTCAACAACATTGGCAAAATCCGCCCCTTCCTCTCTGAACACACCACCAAAATGTTTATCCACTCCTTAATCTCCTCTCGCCTCGATTATTGCAACCTACTCCTCGCTGGTCTCCCCATCAGCCACCTCCTTCCCCTTCAATCTATACAAAATTGTGCTGCTCGAATAATCTTCCGCCAGCCTCGCCACGCCCACATTACTCCTCTTCTCAAGTCGCTTCACTGGCACCCTGTCCAGTTCCGCATCCAATTCAAACTTTTCCTACTGACCTATAAATGCATTCATTCGGCGGCCCCTCAATACCTCTCATCTTTTATCTCTCCCTACATCCCCCCTCGGAACCTGCACTTCGCTAGCAAATCACTTCTAACTCCCAACTTCGCTCCTTTCACCTTGCTGCACCTCACGCCTGGAACAGCCTACCTGTGTCTATATGCCAGGCACCCTCCCTGGCCCTCTTCACGGTCTTGTTCAGATCCTGACTTCTATCCTTATCTTATCTTTACCCCCGTCAACTCTCATGACCATATTGTATTGACCATACTGTGCCTTGCACTAATCCGACCAGTGCTCTGTAATGTTCTGACTAGATTGTAAGCTCCGATGAGCATGACTCTGACAGGCAGGGACTGTCTCTTGTATTCTGGCTAACTCTTGTTAGCTGTACAGCGCTGCATGCGTGACGCTCTATAAGTGATTCGTAGTCGTAGTCGTAGTAGATCTGTCCTGTAATGCTCTTGGTTCATCAACCAATTAGAGATGCAGGCAGTGTTCCTAGCTGTCCAGTACTTCCATCCTTTGATAGGCCACAAGGCAGTGAGTATGCTCGGACAACGCAACTACGGTGGCGTACATCAACTGACAGGGAGGTACTGGCTGTGTGACCTTAGCAGAGGAAATTTGACTGCTCTTGGCATGGGCAGAGGTGCATCTGATGGCACTCTCAGCAGTACATGTAGCAGGAAAGGACAATGTGCAGGTGGATTTCCTTAGCCATCACCAGTTGGATCTGGGAAAATGGCAGCTGAATGTGGCGGTGTATCACATCATGGTCTGTAGGGGGGAACCAGTGATGGTCCTCATGGCCTTCCTAACCAATACCAAAACGAGCTGTTTTTTCAACCGGCACAGAGAACACATGTCCGATGAGCTCAACACCCTGGCTCAAAGCTGGCCCAAGGACAGTCTGCTCTGGCTTCCCACTGTGGACGTTCATCGGACGCACCATTCAGAGGATCAGGACTCGCCTCAGTCCAGTGATCCTTACTGCTCCAGATTGTCCGCAGAGACCTTGGTATGCAGACTTGATTCATGTTGATTGACCAACCATAGAGGCTGCCTGACAGAATCAACCTGCTGTCACAGAGGCCAATACTGATGCCACAGGTGGCTTGATTCTCTCTTACGGCTTGGCTCTTGAGCGGGCGCACTTTCAGCAGAGAGGTTATGCATTGACTGTCATATCAACCATGTTGATGGCACGGAAACGGTTGACCTCGCTGGTTTACATGAGGTTCTGGAGAATATTTGAGAATTGGTGTTCAGAGCTGGGTATTTGTCCATTTGCTTGCTCTCTGCCAGACATCCTCTTGTTTTTGCAGCAGGGGCTTGAAAAGGGACTGGCATTAAATTTGTTGAAGGTTCATCTGGCAGCTCTCGTTTGTTACAGAGGGCAAGTCCGGGGGCAGTCCCTGGGGGAATGTCTGGTTTTTGAAGGCAGTAAAGCAGAGGTGGCCTCCTTTTCGCCTAGTAGTGCCTCTGTGGGACTTGAACTTGGTATTGTCAGCCTTGACTGAGCTACCTTTCGAGCCAATCTCAAGAGCCTCTCTGAGACCTGACATTGAAGGTGGTTTTTCTGGTAGCGATTTTGCTCGGCCCAGCAGATCTCGGTTACAGGCTGTATCATGTAGGGAACCTCTTCTGTTTCTGACTGCTGAGAAAGTGATCCTGTGACCAGTGCCTGCCTGCCTTCCTTCCTAAGGTGGTCTCTAAGTGTTTCATGTGAACCAGGCGATGTCCCTACCAGTGTTTACTGAGTGGGGTGAGTCCATGGAGGAGTGGCATCTCCTTCGGTTGGACGTATGAAGGGCATTGCAACGATATCTTAGGCTTACTGAGTCTTTCTGCAAGTTGGATTGCTTGCTTTTACTATTTGGACAAAAGGGGGAGGTCACTTCTAAGACCTCCATAGTGCCTTGGGTGAAACAGACCATTGCAGTAGCCTATACGAGTCAAGGCAAGGCTGTCCTGGCGAGACTCGGGGGCTCATTCTACTTGATTGCAGGCAGCGTCCTGGGGAGCACAGTTTAGCGCCACCTTTAGAAATCTGCAGGGTGGCGACTTGGTCGTCGCTGCATAGTTTTATGTGACACTATCGCCTGGATGTTCAAGCTGCGCAGGATGCGTGTTTTGGGGCTTCAGTGCTCCATGCCGGACTCATGGGTCCTTCCCATCTTTTGACACTGCTCTGGTACTCCCATGCATACTGGATTGGTCTGGAGGGACGATTAGGAAGGCAAAATTAGACCTTAAATGCTAATGGTCATTCCTTGAGTCCCTCCAGGCCAGTCCAGGACCCACCCATTGATAGCAACTGTTAGGCAGGGCAAGTCCGGAAGGAGTCTTGGAGGAGTCAGTGGTACAGTCAGCACAAACGCAGCATTCCAGGGGTTCCTCCAGGTTCTTCTGAGGGTGGGCTGCTGGGTAGGAATGCATATCTTTATTTTTTATCACTACATATGTACATAGTTTGGGGTTAGTTACCCATTTTGGCATGAGCATTCTGTTTGTTCCTTGGTTAAGGCCTGGCTTTGGCCGCCGTTAGATGTGTGGTACAAGTTAAGAGTTTCTTTTTGGAGTCTGCTTTATCAGTGGGAGACTGAGTTGAGGAGCTGAAGAGGGAACTCCTTGTAGGCTGACATCAGAACTGTCATATTCAGTCCTCAGCTGCTGGTGGGTGGCGAAAACCCATGCATACTGGACTGGCCTGGAGGAACTCAAGGAAAGACAATTAGCAGGTAAGGTCTAATTTCGCCTTTTTGAACAGCTGCTCCTTATTCTGCTGTCTGAAGTAGACTGTAAGATCTTAAATAGGTTGAGGATAGATTGTGGAGTATTTTGAAAATATTTAGTAGTACTTTAAATTTGATTCTGCTAGCAATCAGTAACCAGTGAAGCTGCTTTAGGATAGGAGTGATGTGTTCAGTGGTAGATGAGTCAGGCGGCTGTATGTTTGAGCCATTTTCCATTTTGTATGTTGACCACTGACCAGCTGTATAAACGTATTTTGTGGTATTATTTATGTAGCGTACAGATCTCAGAATCGAATTTGGCAGTATACTACTGTCATTATTAAAATGCAGAAGAATGCCATCAATACATCAATGATCCGTAATTTCGCTACGATTTTATTATATAATCTACTTAATATTTGATTTTTCCGTATTTTTTCAATGCGGAATCTAATATGGAAGCGACCGTGAGTATCTCTCCACTTACATGGACCAACTGTTTTTGATTTAGATATAGTTAGCTAACTTAAAGTTGATGTTTCCAATTTTTTATAGGCAGTCCCCTGATGAAACGCAAATAGTGAAACGCTGTGGCGCCTATTAATGCGTTGGGAATCGGTAAAATCTTAAAAGTTTATGATACTACATTGAAGCATGCTGGAGTGAAGTCTGGAAGTCTGGAAGATACCCAGCTAAGAGTATTCTTGAGAATCACAGGCATTATTGAAGAGTTTTAAGAGTTTCTCACTATGCCTGCATTAAGAAACAAAGATATAAGCTAAGGGACATTTCCCGAACCAACTTCTGACATATGGACATTGGATACAGTATTGTGGAACCCCGAAAAAGAAAAAGAACAAAATTAAAGCATTAATGTTGTTTGAGAACCCTAGGGGCTATAGTTAGAACGGAAACTACTTCCTGCTACAAAGTTGTTTGTGCGTCAATTTTTATAACATAAACTAACTCGAATAGAGGTTCACCGCTTAATTCTATTATAAAACCTTTCAGTGGCTCCACATAATGACGATTTTCATTATAAGAATAACTTTATAACAACATGTCAAGAAACATCAGGCTTCAATAGTAGTACAATTTTATTGAAAATACAGAAAAAGTAAGTATAAAAAAATACGGAAAAATCAAATATTAAGTAGATTATATAATAAAATTGTAGCGAAATTACGGATCATTGATGTATTGATGGCATTCTTCTGCATTTTAATAATGACAGTAGTATACTGCCAAATTCGATTCTGAGATCTGTACGCTACATAAATAATACCACAAAATACGTTTATACAGCTGGTCAGTGGTAAGATAGTAGAGCTAGTTATACTAATTTAGAGCTATATAGCATCTAGTTCTGAGAAGTGACAACTTAATTGCTGACATTTTGTATGTTGAGCCAATTAAAGACCACTCCTCTGAGACAGCCTATTCTCCTTGGCCATCAGTACAGATCAGTAATTCTTTCTGACCAGCATATGTCTCAGGGTGGCAAAAGGCAGATTGTTTGGTGTGGAGCAATGGAAACGGGTTTGGGTGAGAGAGAATGTACCATGGTTTATGGGCAGACGGTGAGAAAACAGAGCACAGAAGCCCTTCCAGGGCAAGATACCCATTGACAGGTGCAGGGAGGCTACTTTAGACTCGGTTACAGGAAGTGAAGACAGGTTTGTGGAACCTGGAAGTATCTGTGTAAAGGCCAAAGGTAAAATGGTTAATGTAGCCCAGTTGTATGACTGTTTGAAATAATTGCCATTACATCAGAAATATGTATAAGAGCATAATAAGATGATTGCTTTGTGATGTGATGTCTACTCTTGTACCTCCTGGACTGTAACAGGGTGTCTCTACCACCTCCTGCACTCCACCCAGGTTCACAATGTCTGTAATGTTGTGCATGCCATGCTAGCGGTGCTTATGGGAAAAAGCAGCACCCTGTCTTGCTCTGCATAGCACTAGCTGCCCTCCATCCCTCGTCAAGGTTGAGACTGGGCCTTTATAAACATGTTTTACCTGAATACCTTTCTCTGATCTCTTTTATGCTTGAGTGGTTTTCTGCTGTACAGAGCATCCCAGCTATGAGACATAGAGCAGGAATATGCTTCATGCATTTAGATGTGCCTGGCGGAGGGAGGGGGCAAGATCCTGTTATATCCCTGTTGTTTGGCCAAGGTGGCGCTGCTTGCTCATTGTGCCTCTTCTGCCCTTCCAGGCATGGTTGGATGCCCATGGACGCAGCTTGGGCCATTTTGTGGATGGCAAGTGGCTGAAACCCGAAGGGAGGCAAACTTACATCACCAAGAATCCTGCTTCAGGTAGTCCTTCAGAGCCAGACATAACATGTCAAGGTTCAGCATTAATCACTGGCTGCATTTGGAGGTTTTCAGAAGAGAGAGTTTGGCATAATTTTCTCCTTTTTTAATCGTCCCTCCAGTCATAAGAACATAAGATATGCCATACTGGGTCAGACCAAGATCATTCAAGCCCAGTATCCTGTTTCCAACAGTGGCTAATCCAGGTCCCAAGTACCTAGCAGGTTCACAAAAAGACACACAGGTTGTACAGTGTTGTATTGGGTCAAGCAGTGGTTTTCCCAGGTCCTCTTTAATAATGGTTTATGGAACTTGTACAAACCTTTTTTAAACCCAGCTACACTAACAGCTTTTACTACATTCTCCGGTAACGAATTCCAGAGTTTGCTTATGCATTGTGAAAAAATATTTTCTCTTATTAGTCTTAAACGGGTTACATTGTCCAGACACGTGGGTTATACTCACCTACCAGTAGATGGAGACTGAGATGCTGAGCTGAAAGACAGCCCTATAAAGATCCTGTGCACCTTATCTCAGCCAGTATTCTCAGTCCTAACCTTTGTAGAAGATTAGCAGTTTGATGGCATTGAGCCTGGCTCCAGTAGGCCCGAGGGTGCAAAACCCAGTGGTCTGGGTCCCTCCTCCCCTAGCCACACCTGGTAGCTCCCTCTTGCTCCTCCCTGATTTTTTCAGAGGGGTTCAGAGGTTGAGCCCTTCTTGAGCTTTCTGTGTAAATGTTATGGGGGAAAAAACAAAGTTAAGTGCTGGCTGTTACTGTGTAAGCCTTTGCAAGGGAACAGAGCAATCGTAATGTCTCTTGGCATGTCTGCCTGGTAAGATTGGAGCTGGGATCGGTGGGGGTGCTTGCTGTCGGGGAGTGTCTGCTCTGAGGGTTGCTGCTGCATTGCAGCATGGCCAACCCAGAGGTTATCAGCTGTTGCGTGGCCCGTGGCAGCCATCGGACACAGTTCTCAGAAGCAGGGCTGTGCCGCGGTTGTTTGAAGAAAGGCGCAGCTACCTCAGATTTAATTTTGAATAGTCTGATAGGGCGGGGGGACGGTTGGGGAAGCACCCAGTGACTGCAATCACACTAGTTTGGTGAGAAGAAGCTTGAGATTTTTGGCAGGAATGGTCGCCATATCTAGTCCAGCTTCGGCTGATGCAAGAGATTCTGAAGGGTCTCCAGTGTTGCAGCCAGTGCTCCAATTGGTGACTGCAGAGCCATGTGGTGTGGGTGGGGGGGGGCCCCCCCACTCCCTAGCATTTTTGTTATACCAGCCATTTTATTTGAGGCAGAGCCAAGGGGGGGGGGGGCAGCACTCCACTGGTCAGCAGTTATGGTTTATTATTTGATAACCATACACACAGTAACCACCGCCTATATTCAATAGTTCTGGTTCCTGATGAAGCCTGGTGGCGAAACAAAAGCTTTTGTCGGACGGTGACTATTGAGGTTGTTTGCCAGTGATTGCATGGAAGCGTTGAAGCCGGGTTTTTGACAGATAAGTAATAGATTGCTCCTCTTTTGAAGCCGGGTGATGCTGTTTGTCTAAAACATAATTTTGTCTTTTTAGCATATTATCATCGAGAATCGTGAATAGCTGTGACTACACCTGTTTGGGCGTATAGTCCATTGGATGAAGATACTGTGAGCATCGCAGCCGGCTTTAAGGAGCACTGGGTGCTATCACTGATTTTTTTAAAGTACAGCGGACACTCCCTGCAGTAGTATGTGTAGTTTGTATGTTTAGAGAGCATGTGTGGGATGTATTGTTGTATATTGGTGTAGTATTATGTGAATCCTGTAGAATTGATTGGTGGAGTGAAGAGGTCTTTTAAGAAAATGAGTTTTCATATTTATTAGAATAAAGAATGTTTGTTTGAATTTGATATACCGCTCAGACCAAAAAGGTATTAGAGCGGTTTACAATACTACATCATTTAGGGAAAAAGAAAGGAACGACAATTATAAAATAGGACAGAGTAGAGTTCAGACACAGTCAAACAGATAAGAGGAGAAAGACTAAGGACCTATGATGCAAGTGTCCGCCATTTCCCTATGGTGATGAATTTCGCCAAATGGAGGGTGAGTGAAACCTGAGGTCCATTTATAGCTTGCTTCTGAGTGTTAAAGTGATTTTGTATGGTACTTTGTAGAGAAAGTTGAATTATAGTAATAGAGGGGTTACTAAGGGGTTTTTTTTGGTTATTATTTGATAAACCATCCTTCAAGGGGTCTCAGCAGAGTGGTGTACAATAATATCTAAAAAATATAATAAAAACAATAAAATAGAAGAGAGCTCCAATAAAAACAGGAAAGAATAGAGTCGTTCATACCACAAGGGAAGAAGGAGAACAAATGGGAGACACAAAAAACAAGACAAAATCACATTTAAGTGCTTGCAAATCATAGGCAGGGAAGCGCAAATGTATGGAGCCTCCATTGGAAGGGGAGAAAGTGGCCTTGGTGGGATTGCTGAACTTCTTTGGCCCCTTAGAGGGGCCTTTCTGACCTGATGAGGACCTTCCACAGGAGGAGTTGGAGGAAGATGAGATCCCTGTGGGTGAGGATCAGACAGTGGTGTGGATTTTTCACAAGGACGAGTTGTCCTCCCTAATATCATAGATGCTGGCAGCGTTGCATTTGGTCAAAGAGCCTAAGCTGGAGTCCACAAAGATGGCGGGAGATCCTCTTCTGGAGGGCATCCATAAGCCACTGAAGGCTTTTCCCTTTCATAAGGCCATAAAGGACATGATTGTGGCCGAATGGAAGTCAGCAGATGCAGGGGTGCATGTTAGTAGGAGTGTATGGCAAGGTTCTATCCTATACTGTTGGAGGAGAGGTTGCGTTTGCACTGGGTTAATGCCTTAGTGGCAGCGGGCACAAGGAAGGCAACCATATCTGTAGAGGGTGGAGCAGCTCTGAAGGAGCCACAGGGCAGATGGATGGAAGCCTTACTTTAAGTAGTCCTTTGAGATCTCTGTGCTGGCTCTGCAAGCATTGTGTGCAGGGCTTATGTGGCGTGGGACCTATGGGCAAAGGCCTGCCTGTGGTAGGTCCAGAGGATCCCGGAGAGGTCCTTGTTGGAGTCTGCAGGTCTTCTGGAGTCTGGTTCAGCTTTTTTGGCTAATCTGCTTTATGATTTATTTTGTGCGTTTGTGAAGAATATGGCCTCCGTGGTAGCTGCCTGGCGGTTTCTGTGGCTGCAGAATTGGTCTGCTGATGTGGCTTCCAAAATGCATCTCAGCAAACTTCCGTTTGTGGAGCAGTTGCTGTTTGGTGAGGATTGGAGAAGTTGGTCAAGGATTTAAGGGAATCCAAAGTCCCTTGGCTTCCGAGGATAGACCCAAAGGGTCTGGAAGGAGACTTCCTCCCGGTGGCAAGGGTACGAAACTCAAGTTTCAGCTGGCTAGACCTTGGAACTCATAGGTCTCTGTTTCTCCCTCAGGGCTAACCCTTTTAAGGGCATCATGGGGGGGGGGGGTTGAGGCGGCCCTACAGACCCCAAAGTCTGCTCATTAAAGGCTTGGGGATCCTGGCGGTGATGCAGTCAATAGGCAGGCATCTACAGCGTTTTTCCCTGCACGGACCTAGATCACTTTGGACACTTGGATATTGGAGGTCTTTCGGGAGGGCTACGTGTTTGAGCTGGTGCTGCCCCTCTCTGCTGTTTTTATGGTCTAGTCTTGCCTTGCCAGGCTCTGGCCAAGGCACAGGCAGTGCAGGTTATCCTGGAGCGGTTGCTACAGCACAAAACCATGGTCCCGGTGCTGCAGGACAAATGGTACATAGGCAGATGTTTATTCTACTTTGTGGTTCCCAAGAAAGAGGGAGCTTGGCAGCCTGAGTTTTGAATCTCAAGAGCGCAAACTGGGCCCTAAGAAATGCCTCATTTTTGCATGGAGACCCTGTACTCGGTGATTGTTGCAGTCCTGAAGGGAATGTTTGTGATCTCCCTGGACATCACCAAGGCTTACCTTCATATTCCCATCCTCCAGGAACATCAGTGTTTTCTCCATATTGCAGTCCTGATGAGCCATTTTCAGTTCCAGGCCCTGCTGTTCAGCCTTGCTAAGGCTCTATTTACCAAAGTGATGATGGGTGTTTACCAAAGTGATGATGGTGGCGGTTGTGGCTGCTGCACTGTGGAAGTTGGGAGTCCTGGTTCATCCTTACCAGGACGACTGTTTGATTTGAGTGAAGCCCCTGCAGGAAAGTCAGGAGGTGACCGAGCTGGTGGTGAAACGCCTGGAGGAGTTTGACCGGGTGGTCAATGTTGCAAAGATCAGAATGGTGTCTTTGCAGTCTTTGGAATATCTGGGGAGTTGCTTCAGTATGTAATCGGGAATGGTGTTTCTGCAGGGCAGCGGGATCATAAAGCTGTAGTCCCAGGTACACAGGTTGCTGACAGTCCTTGGTTCGATGGCGCTGACCTTGATGCTGGTGCCCTGGGCCCAATTGCATATGTGGCCTCTGCAGATGGCACTTCTGTTGCGGTGCCATCTGCAGATGGCACTCCATTTGCAGATGGCACTCCATTTGCAGATGGCACTCCATTTGCAGTCCATGGAGCTGAGGCTGCTCCTGGGGCAACGAGTCTCCAGTGGTGGTTGGACATGGCACCGTTCTCATTGTGGGGTGTCACTTGAGATTCCGGACTGGGTGGTGGTGACCATGGATGCCAGCCTTTTCAATTGGGGCAGACACTGCCTTTCACAGGTGGCTCAGGGCCACTGGTTCTTGGAGGAGAGGAGCCGATCCATCAATCATCTGTAAAACCGGGTAATGTTTTTGTCTCTGCAGGCGTTTCTCCCCCTGATACAGGACAGGGTGAGTGTCCTGTCATACAGTGCAACTGCTGCAGCTTACATCAATCATTGGAGGCATACGAGGAGTTTGCATGTGGCAGCGGAGGCCTTTCCACTTCTTCAGTGGGTAGAGCGTCACCTCCTGGCACTTTTGGCAGCTCTTGTACTGGGGAAGGACAAAATTCAGGCCGATTACCTGAGCTGACATGTTCTAGATTTGGGAGCGTGTTCTCTCTCGGACTCTGTGTTCAAGCGATCATGAAGCATTAGAGAACACCAAGAATGGATCTTATGGCATCCTTGGACCATGCATAGACGAGCAGGTTCTTCGGTCATCGAAGAGAGCATATAGTGGAAGGAATCAATGCTTTGGTACAAGCGTTGCCCAGTGATGGTCTTCTTTACGTGTTTTCTTCATGGCCACTAATAAGCAGAGTGCTTCAGCAGGTGGAGGTACACCCTGGACAAGTGGTGTTGGTAGCCCCGAATTGGCTGTGGCATCCCTGGTATGTGGCTGTTAGTGGCAGATTCCCTCTGGTAGAGGAGGACCTGTTGTCTTAGGGGCCTGTCTGGGTGCCGGAGGTGGGCCGATTCTTGCTTACAGCTTGGCACTTGAGAGCATGTTTGAGCTCAAGAGGTTATTCCTTGCAGGTGTTAGACACCTTGCTTCAGATGCAGCAGCACTCCACTTCTGTGGCCTATGTACATGTGTGATGAAGATCACAGGGTATGGCTGTTTGGGGCTTCGCTTCCCGACATTTTGGCCTTCTTGCAGGTGGACCTTGAAGGGTTATGTCTTGAGTTCCTGGACGTGCAGGTTGTGGCGTTGGCCTGTTCCATGGTCGGGTACAGGGTCAGTCCCTGGTCTCTCATGCAGATGGTGGTGCGTTTTCTTCGGGGGGGGGGGAGAGGGGTGGGGTGGTGAATACGTTCAGCCTTCTTGTCATGCCATTGTTCTGTCCTGGGATCTTAACATGATCCTATCAGTTTTGACTGAGCCTCCTTTCAAGCCTCTCCAGATATTACCCTGATGGATTTGATGTTCAAGGAGGTACTTTGGTGGCCATTTGCTTAGTGTTTCAAATATCTTAGCTGCAAGCTCTTTTCTGTAGAGAGCCCTATATTGTGATTTCCGAGGAGAAGGTGGTAATTCATCCGGTGCCACCTTTTTTGCCTAAAGTGTCCATTTTCCATCTTAATCGGGTGGTTACGTTGCTGGTGGTCTCTGAGATGGCAAAGTCTTCAGAGTCTCGCATTTTCTTGATGTTCGCTATTGTCTCAAGAGGTATTTGAGGATAACTCAATAGATTTGGTGGGTCTACAGGCATATTGTTTTTGTTTTGGAGTCCACGGAAGGGCGAGGCAGCCACTAATGCTTGCATTACTTGCTGGATACAAGAGGCCATAGCATCGGCTTATTTTGTGAGGGGGTGCTCGGTTCCTGCAGGTTTGCATGCACATTCTACTAGGGCTCAGACATTTTTTCTGGGTGAAGTTTGGGCTTGTGTTTCAGGATATTTGCAGAGCAGTAACTTTGTGCTCCCTTCACCCTTTTGCACATTGTTATCGCCTGGATGTGCAGGCTAGGCAGGGCGCAGCCTTTGGAGTGTGGGTATTGCAGACCGGTGTTTCAGGTCCCACCCTTCGTTAGTACTGTTTTGATACATTCTGCTCCTCTGGACTGGACTGGAGGGATGATTAGGAAGGTGAAATTAGGCCTTGCCTGCTAATTGTCTTTCCTGGAATCCTCCAGTTCAGTCCAGAACCCACCCGGGAGTTTACAGTGTTTTTTGATTCTTGCAAAGACTTGAAGAATGTGGTATTATAGTCAGCGAGGTGTTCAGGGGTCCTGGTGCTGACAGTTGTTGCCGGGCGCTCCGCTGTGCTTTCCTTCTGTATTTTTTCCTTTTGGGCTAGTTAGCTGGGATCATTCAGGCTCCCGTAGTTCACAACCTTTGGGGGGGGGGGGGGGAGGAAAGAAAAAGAGAGAATGAATATGGAAAGGAATGTGTTCCAAGAGAGTTCTTGTGCTGATGCAGAATTTGGGGGGGGGGGGGGGTTGGATCTCCTTATCTGCTTTGTTAGGTTCATACTGGCTGAGATAGGATGCACAGGCTCTTTATAGGGCTGTCTTTTAGCTCAGTGTCTGTCTCCATCTGCTGGTAGGTGAGCATAATCCACTCATCTGGTCTGGAGGGATTCCAGGAAAGAAAATTAGCAGGTAAGGCCTAATTTCATTGTTCTTCTTTGGATTTTCATAGTGCCCAGAGGTTTTTGGGATTTAATCTCCTTTCTGTTTGTTGATTTTTGTGAGGAAATGCTATATAGATTTTGCTTTCTGCAGGTGAATCTCTGGCCTCGACCCTTCAGGGTGAAGATGAGGATGTGCAGGCGGCAGTCCAGGCAGCAAGGAAGGCCTTTGAGTCCTGGAGCCAGCTTCCCTGTCATGTCAGAGCCAGATACTTGTACAGGTGAGAGATGAGACAAGGCGGTGTGACTCAGACTCCACATCCTGCTGTGTTAATCTGTTCTATTTTCCACCCTCTACTTGTAGTGTGGCCCGCACTGTGCAGAAACACCAGCGTCTGTTGAGCGTACTGGAGAGTCTGGACAATGGTAAACCCATTCGTGAATCCCGGGACTGCGATGTGCCGCTCGTGGTGCGCCATTTCTACCACCACGCTGGCTGGGCCCAGCTCCGCGATGTGGAGATGAGGGACTGGAAGCCACTGGGTGAGTCTCCTCCCATTACCAGGGGCTCCAAAAATATACATGGGTGCCACTGACCGTCTGTGTATGAGCCACCAAAAGAGAGAAACCAGCAGTCCGAGGCTTCCAAGGAAGAATCACAGCTACCCAGCACATGGCTGAGGTCTGAGGATTGCGAGGGGGGAGGTGGGCAGAGATTTGGTGTCTCTATTGGCTATGGGGGAGGTATCTGGGAGCACTCCGGAGGAAGAGGGCATGGATGGTGCAGAGATCTGGGGGCTCTGTGGATCATAGGAGAAGGGAGTTGGATGGTCCTGGGATGTATCATCTGTATGTTGACTGGGGGGAGAGGGAATAGATTTCTTTGTGTTGTAGATCCTGGAGAAGGGGTTTGTTTTTCCAGGAGCATCTTTGTCTGAAGCTGTATTTCCTGTTGGTCCCACCGGAGGCAGCAAAGACTTCAGCCTGTACTTCCATTAGTCTGCAACCTTATATTGAATCGCTGTAGGAATCTGATGCCAGGGTCTCATAGAGCTCGTAAGTCTCATCACTCCCTCTTTTACTCTACAGGTGTGGTCGCTGCTATCGTACCCTGGAATTTTCCCTTGATGTTGCTGACTTGGAAGATATGCCCTGCATTGGCCATGGGTAAGCTATGTCACACTACCATATTTCTCAGATTATAAGTCACCCCTGTGTATAAATTGCAGTGGCACAATTTGGCGTTTTCACTTGTAAATTACTAGTATAAGTTCCCCTGTGTATAAATCGTAAGTACAAAAGATAAAACCCGAGACAACATTGCTGTTTCTTAAAACCATATTTATTCTATTTCTCTTTCACTTTACAATAACACTCGTTCCACATCAGATTTGTTCTGTATCACTCTCGGGAAAACCGTTGAAGTCCTCATCTTCGGTGTCCCTGTGAAATAGTTCTGCAATTTCCGGTGCCAGTTCATGTTCGTTATTGTCGCCATCTTCATGGTCATCGGGGCTCTTTAGGATCTCAACCTTCACAAAACCTGATTTGATTATTCTATCACTCACCCCCCCCCCCCCATGCTGTCGCAACCCACCTGGTAACTTCTGCAAGTGTGGCATGGCACATACGACCGGTAGCTCTCTGTGTCACATCCAGTTTTCCCATACACAACGCAACACAGTTTTGAATCTTCTGTTGACGGAAATGTCAAGCAGTTGAAGCATTTTTGTTATACCACCAGGTATAATAACCGGGACAGTGTTGAGAGGTTTTATTTTCTTCTTTGTCTTCAGGGAAATGGGCTCTCATGCTATCCATGACAAGTAATGCTTTCTGTCTCGTGAAACATCCATCCAGCTGCTTACTAAAGCAGCGCTACAGCCATTTCAACATCATGCTCTCATCCAGCCACCCTTTCTCATTCACATAAACAACGTTGATTGTTAGAGTTTCACGTGGCATTGTCTTCCTTTTGAATATAATCATAGGTTGCAGCTTCTTTCCACTTGCGCAGCAGGCCAGCACCGCTGTGAAGTTTGTGTTTTCATGTCCGGTGGTTCTAATATTTATTGTTCTAACATGTTTTTGACTGACTGCTCTCCCTAATGGGATGTCGACGGTTAAGGGAACCTTGTCCATGTTGATTATGAAGTCCGGTGACACTGTGTGCGCGATGATTTTTTTGTTTACGGAATTTCAGGGAATCCATACTTTATCCAAGAAATCAGCAAGGAGCTGCTGACACATACTTGTTCTTTTGTCTAATGCTTAATTTGTTTCTTATCATAAATTGGTAGCACCACGAATGACCAGCCTTGAATCCTTCTATATTCATTTCCTTGGTGATAAGAACTGCTTTGAATCGCACCTGCACAGTGTGGACAGTCCATGGCTCTGGGCCCTCCGCTCTACAATGAACTGAAGCAAATGTGCTTTTAATTCAGGCCACCATGTTTTGTGGCTGTGATTTGCAGCCTTTATGCGTTCCATCAAGGTTATTTTTCTCTGCGTCTTCCTCCAGTCTCTAACTAATTTCTCATTAATACAAAAAGTTTGCTCGGCGGCTCTGTTACCATGTTCTTCTGCGTAATGGATAACTTTAAATCTGAATTCCATGGTGTATAAGAACATAACATAATATATGCCATACTGGGTCAGACCAAGGTCCATCAAGCCCAGTATCCTGTTTCCAACAGTAGCCAATCTAGGTCACACGTACCTAGCAGTTTCCCCAAAAGACACAGGTTCCACAATGCTTGTACTGGGTCAAGCATTGATATCCTGGGTCCCATCTTAATAATGGTTTATGGACCTTTCCTCCAGGAATTTGTCCAAACCTTTTTTTAAACCCAGCTACACTAGCAGCCTTTATTACATCCTCCGGTAACAAATTCCAGAGTTTGATTACATGTTGAGTGAAGAAATATTTTCTTTTATTAGTCTTAAATAGTTTACCCTGTAGCTTCATTGCATGTCCCCTAGTCTTTCTA
Source organism: Ichthyophis bannanicus (assembly GCA_033557465.1). Taxonomy (NCBI): domain Eukaryota; kingdom Metazoa; phylum Chordata; class Amphibia; order Gymnophiona; family Ichthyophiidae; genus Ichthyophis; species Ichthyophis bannanicus. The sequence continues at coordinate 51,026,831 of CM066051.1, read as the reverse complement.
TATTCTGATAATGTAAACAATCAATCTACGTTTACCCGTTCCACTCCGTTCATTAATTTATAAACTTCTATCATATCTCCCCTCAGCCGTCCCTTTTCCAGGTTAAAGAGTCCTAACCTTTTTAGCCTTTCTTCATAGGAGTATCCTTCCATCCCCTTTACCATTTTGGTGGCTCTTCTCTGAACCTTTTCTAATAACACTATATCCTTTTTAAGATAGTGACCAGAATGGCACACAATATTCAAGGTGCGGTCTCACCATGGAAGGATATAGAGGCATTATAATATCTTTTGTTTTTTATTTCCATTCCTTTCCTTATATCTAGCATTCTGTTTGCTCTCTTGGCCGCCGCTGCACACTGGGCCGAGGGTTTTAACATGTTATCCACAATGACACCTAAATCTTTTTCCTGGGTGGTGGTTCCTAATGTGGAACCTTGCATCGTGTAACCATAGTTTGGGTTGTTCTTCCCTAGGTGCATAACCTTGCACTTGTCCACATTAAATTTCATCTGCCATTTTGATGCCCAGTCCTCCAATTTATCAAGATTCTCTTGCAATTTTCCACAATCCTCTTGGGTTTTAACAACTTTAAATAGTTTTGTGTCATCTGCAAATTTGATAACCTCACTCATTATTCCCCTTTCCAGGTTATTTATGAATATGTCAAAAAGCAGTGGACCCAGCACAGATCCCTGGGGTACACCACTTTTCACCTTTCTCCATTGGGAAAATTGGCCATTTAGCCCTACCCTTTGCTTTGTATCTTTTAACCCGTTCCTGATCCACAATAGTTCACTGCCTCCTATCCCATGACTCTTTAGTTTTGCCAAAAGTCTCTGATGAGGGACCTTGTCAAAGGCTTTCTGAAAGTCCAGATACACTATATCAACCGACTCACCTTTGTCCACCTGTTTATTCACACCTTCTTTGCCTTCAGTGTCACCATTTTCTGTGGTGTTAAAGAAAATGTTTTTGTTGTAACTGAAATTTGTCCAGTATGCTGTTTGCGAGTATACTAAAAGTACCTACCAGTCTGCTGATCGGAGGGTCTGATTGCAAGCGTTGGGTGTAGAGTGGAGGGCCCAGGGAGAAAGATTGTCCACTGCACAGTTGTGGGTATTTATATCTGTTTCGAAGGACGTGATCCACCATGTAAATCTGTAAGATAAATTGCTCTGTTGTATAGGTCGCGCCATAGTTTCCTGATGTAAAAAAACCACAACTTATAATCTGGGAAATACGGTATATACAATGCATGCTATCACATGGAGGACACCTTCACTCTTCTCCTCACTGCTACCAGGGGCATTCTTGCCTTCCTTTCCTTTTGTTTTCAACCTAATACACAACACATCTGGTTAAGAGCTACCCTTTCACTCTGGGAATTCCATGTAGTGGCATGAAATTAGGAAGCTCAGATGTAGCCCTCCCCAACGTGATGACCCTAATGTAACTCGCTCTAGGATTGCATGCTGGCCATCAGAGATAGTCTTGGGTATTAGATCTAAATCACAGGGAGATAAAAATCTGCTGTTGCAGAGCGCTACTTTTCCGGATCATCCTGCTAGACCAGTCCAGACAAGGTTATCTCCCCCAACCAGCAGATGATGAGACAGAGAAAGCTTCTGAAGAGCTGTGACATCAGCACTAGCATCATTCCCAGTACAGCTAGGGACACTCTTCAGTATTTTCTCCTTCTCAACAGGCAATGGTTGGTTTCCACTACAGCTAAGGATTTCCAGCTGCTGCTGAATGTCTGGAGGACATGAGACAGTCCAGCTGGACTCAGTTCCTGGAAGTATAGGAGATACCTGTCTGGTGGACTAGTTTACCGGGGGTGAGTAGGAGAGGTGGGGCAATGTCTGACTACGAGAGTCAGTTCAGTTGCCCAAGGATATCTCAGTGGGTTGTCTGGCATGCCGCCGCCTTTACTTTTGGTTCTTTGTTTTTCCTTCAGTTTACTTTAAACTGAAATAAGGAATATATAATTTATTTATTGTCCCTCCAGTCCAGTCCTGCACCTCAGGGTAGTGTACCTCTTCCAGCAGCTTGGAGACTGAGCATGTCATCTTTTTGATGACACTAGTGTACATATGCAGCTGGCACCGCCTACCTGCCCCAATATGCTTAAGCAGCTGGAGGAGGTAGTGAGTCAGGGTGCTGGACTTACTGAAGGGACAACTAAGGAGATAGGTTTAGTTAGTTTGCTTTTATTTCCCCTGTTAAGGTGCAGGTTTCTTTGTTTTTAAAGGCAGAAGTAAAAAAACAAAACAAAAACAAATCAGAAGGAACAGAGAACCCGGGGGACAACGGGGCTGAGGGGAGGATATTCCTTCTTCCCCCCCCCCTCCCCCCAGGGTTTTGGGGATGGGAGGGTTTTGTGGGGGCCTTCCTCATTCCGAGACTTCTGGCTACTCCCGGACCCGTTATCGGGTGAGGAGCCACTGCAGGGACTGCAGTTGCTTGACAGGAGTGAAAGCTGGTGGCCCCGAGTCACCACCCCTCAGCACCGAAGCCAGGGAGGAAGGCTGAGCATGAGGGGTAGAAAAGCCATGCGGCAAAGAGGCTTCAAGGTAAGAGTGGCAGGGGGTGGGGAGGACAGCAGAAACCTTTTAGCAACCACCAGAACATGAGGAGACAGAGCGGTCTGCAGCCACATGTTTGGGAGCCTGCAGCAGTGTGTGAAACTGGGCCCCCCCCCCCCTGCTGCATTTAGGGGCGATTTCTTCTTATTCAGGCCCGCATATATTTAACCACCTGCTGTGTTTTGGGTGCCTGGGAGAGGCAGCCACCAGAGAATAAAGCAGGACAGAGCAGCCTCTTCCTAGGGGGCCATTTGCAGTTTTTTTCATTTCCGTTTCAGTTAATTCGATTTTATTTTATTTTTGTTCAAGTACTTTGCTGCTCTTTGCCTGAGCCTGTGGAGGTGCACTGTGCTGGGGATCCTGTTACATACCCAGGTACAAATTGAAGGAGTTCCTTGGGGGTGCCCCCAGCCCTTCCCACCATGCTGGCCAGACCGCAGTGCCTGGTATAGGATGGTATCAAGGGATGTGAACCCCACTTAATCCTTAGCATTCCTTGTGTTATACAGCTCAAAACTTATTCAGTGTTCAATGACTTGGTGCAGACATGTGGGAAAGGCCTAATCAAATAGGCCATTGTTGTTGCTGGGCAAATTTCAGAGTGCTGTGTGCCTGGTCAGATGATCTAAAAGGAGACATTGTTACTTTCTCCTGAGAAGGGTCTGATAGAAAGTCTGAGACAAGAATAAAGATAAGTGTTTAAAAAAAAGTTGCTGAAATGTAGGTTTGTAGCAGCTACAGCTCTGTGGAAAACAGGAAGTACCTGCATACAAGAAATGTATGTAATTTGAAAGATAGTGGATAGGAAACAAATTAAATCCTTTCATCTGTCTATGGTCAGTGAGTAGCCTGACATGATCATCTCTTGTCTCTTAGCCCAGATTATGTACCTATTAAATCTGTAATATTTCTTGTAAGGGAAATTGTACTCCCTTATAGCCATTTGTAGTATTAGAATAAAAATGTAAACTTTACTCGGAGAATATGTCAGTTTGATTGGATCAGGGCAAGGTCCATTTCATATCTTTAAGATACAACACTGCAGTGCAATCTAAAAATCCTCAAGATATGCAGTCCACGATGTGGTGTGATCTCGGAGGCAGGTGTCTGCCTAAACTGCACGCAAGAGACAGTCATGGGAGCAGGACCTGCAGGATGAGATGAGGCAGGAGAGTCCCTCCCGGTTGCAAGAGACCCTGGGGGCGGGGGGGTGCCATGTTACCTTCAACGGATCCGGCCCCTGGTCCCTGCACGATGCCCGGACCATCCACCCCTCAAGCTCAGGGAGGGATAGGGCTCCCGGGGGAGTACTCACCGGAGTGTCTTACTTTTGCATAAGGCGTTTTGCCTACCAAGTGGCTCCTTGGCCCCAGAACACAGGGCTAAGAGGATGTCAGATGCAAAAGAGCACGATTCAGGAGCAGTGACGTCTAAGCGGGCTAGAGGCTTAGAGGAGTGGCAGCAATCGCTGTTGTCAGGGGGGCTGGATGGGGAAGACCTTGACATGGAGCTAGATCTGCAGGAGGAGTTGGATGAAGGAGAGAGCCCAGAACAGGAGAATCAGGCCCAAATTGTTTGGGTTTTCTGCTGGGAGGAGCTATCGGTGCTCATCTTTATGCTTATGTTTATGCAATTTCTCGATATACCACCCAGGCCGAAGGCCATCAGGGCGGTTTACAATCACTACAAGCGGGTACTGATACAATTCCTCGTCCCCAAAGGGCTCACATTCTATGTGTACCTTGGTGACTCTCAAGGCCCTGAATATGCCTGTTAACCTCCCAATAGAGGAAGAGGTGCTGTAGGATCCGCTGTTCCAGGCAGTACGGAAATCACAAAGTCTTACTAGTTCATGGAGTAGTAGGACAGATGATACAGGATGTGTGGGATCTGCCAGAGGTTGGCCTTAAAGGGGTGCAATCCATGACGCACCTATACCTGCTGCCGGAGCATTGCCTAAAGTGGACGCAGCGGTGTTGGCAGCAGTAGAAGAGACCTTGACTTGTCTCCTGCAGCTGAGAGCTGTGGAACTGGTTCCGTGAGACCAGTACGTCTGCGGTCAGTGCTTCATGTATTTCATTTTGTCCAAAAGGAAGGTTCCTTTTGCCCAATTCTCAACTTTGAGGGCATGAATTAGGGTCTCCAGATATCGCATTTTCACAGTGATAATGGCAGTAGGAAACGGAGATTTTTGGCGACTCTCGATTTTCACAAAGGTGTATCTGCATGTTCCCTTCCATCCAGAACATCTGCAGTTTCTCCACTTTGCAGTGCCAAGGGGCCATTTCCAGTTTCGAGCACTGACCTTCAGTCTGGCGACCCCCCCCCCCCCGTACCTTCATCAAGGTCATGGTGGTGATGATGGCAGCTCTCCACAAGGAAGGGGTTCTCATCCACCCATACCTAGATGATTGGCTGATCCAGGCGAAGTCCAGGGACGATAACGAAAAGAGCAACAGCGCGGGTCGGAGAGTTCCTTCAAAGTCTTGGTTGGGGTCAACCTGGCCAAGAGCCAGTTACGGCTGGCCCAGGAGATAGAGTATTTGAGAGCATGCTTTGATACCTGCGTGGGCAGGAATTTCCTGCCTGTTCACCGGGCGCAGGAGCTACGACAGTTGATACGGCAGGTCCTGAAGAGGGCAAGACAATCAGAGTGGCATTATCTGCAGGTTCTGGGGACCATGGTGGCCACTCCTGAGCTAGTCCCATGGGCAATTGCTGTAGAGGGCTCTGCTCCGTCGATGGTCCCATCAGAGTCAACCCCTGTCCCAAGTATTCCCCTGCCTATGGAGTGCCAGGAGAGCCCTCAGTTGGTGGCTGCATGTGGAAGGAGTTCCTGGTATTGGTTCCTCGGATGAATAGCCGGTCAGGTTGGAAAGCCCATTGCGAAGGACGCTTTGTTCAGGGACAAGAGTCGGCAGGAGGCCGTATGGTCGATCAACAGGCTTGAGATGTAAGCGGTGACCTTGGTGCTAGAAAGTTTTTGAGCCATGGTTGCAGGGGAAGGTGATCCGCGTCCTCTCAGAAAATGTGACCACGGTGACTTACATCAACCGGCAAGGAGGCCCTGGAGGAGGAGGCCGAAGGTCTATTCGGATAGGCAGCGATTCGTCTCCAGGCATTATCAGTGGCGCACGTAGCAGGAGTTGACAGCGTGATGGCAGACTACCTCAGCCGAGTGCGCATGGACCCCGGAGAGTGGAAGCTCAATCAGGAGGTGTTCGAGCAGGTGGTCCGCCGATGGGGCACACTGGTCATGGACCTAATGGCAATGTTCGAGTCGGCCAAGGCCTGTGGGTTTTTCAGTAGAAGAAAAGTCCAAGGGCCTGGATGCTCTATTTCAGCAGTGGCTCGAAGAAGGTCTTCTCTGTTTTTCCCCATGGGTACTCATAGGCAGGTTAGTGCAATGGCTAGAGGCGCACCGGGGATTTGTGATTCTGGTGGCACCAGACTGGCCATGGTGCCCATGGTATGCTGACCTGATTCGGATACTGGCGGATTGACTGTGGTGGCTTCCGGTTCGGAAGGGCCTCTTGATGCAGGAACTGCTTCGCATGCCCCGGGTGGATCAATTCTCGCTTACGGCATAGCTTGTGAAAGGGTGAGGTTGAAGAAAGGATAATCAGGCTCGGGGATAGCGACCTTGCTACAGGCCCAGAGGTGGTCTACGAACCTGTCGTACATCTGTGTAGGACGCATCTTTGAATCATGGTGTGGAGAGAGGCAGCCACGCCCTTCCACTGCTGCCGTCTCGGACATCTAGGCGTTCTTGCAATCCCGTTTTGATAAGGGTCTAGCTGCCAGTTCCTTGAGGATGCAACTGGTGGCGATATTCCGGTTATTGCAGGAAAGTCCACGGGGGGCTGTTGGGTAAACACCCAGACGTGCTGAGCTTTCTAGGGGTGGTGACCCACCTCCGTCTGCCAAAGAAGGCAGTGGTACTGCCTTTGAATCTCAATCTGGTGCTGTCTGGGGAACCCATTGAGCCATTGAGTCACGCTTTTCTGCAGGATTTGGCTCTGAAAATGTTGTTCCTGGTGGTGATTTGCTTGGCACGCAGGATTTCAGAGCTTCGGACTCTGTCATGCCAGGAGCCATTCCTTTCCTTCTCCAAGGAAAAAGTGGTCCTGCGCCCAGTACCTTCATTTTTGCCAAGGTGGTGTCAGCATTTCATGTAGATCAGGCAGTTTCCTTACCGGCTCTGGCAAGCGCGGATGTGGGCGAGAGCGGGTATGGCCGTGCCACCCCACAGCTGTGCCACCTGGATGGTAAGAGTCCTGCAAAGGTATGTGAAAAGGGCATTGTCCTTTCGGAGATTGGACCGTCTGTTGGTTCTGTTTGGCAGGTGGCAGCTAAGCCTCCATTTCCAGATGGATCAGTGAGGCAATCACGTCTGCATATATCTTGAAGGGTAGAACAGTGCCGGCGGGGTTGCAGACGCATTTCATGAGGGCTCAGGCAGCCTCATGGGCAGAGTATACTTTTTGTTTCGCCAGTGGAGATCTATAGGATGGCATACTTCTCTGAACATTTTCGCCTGGATGTCCAGGCGGTGGGGGATGCTCGTTTCGGATCGGCAGTGCTTCAGGCTGGTTGTGCGGGTCCCTCCCTGAGTGCTTCCTGTGGTGATCTGTGCACACCCCGGTCCTGAATCTGGTTCCCTTGGTGGAGGAAGTGGCCAGGAGGGGTTTGTAATCCAGTGTTTGGGGGAGGGGTGGACCAGAAGAGCTGTCGGTTGCTTGCTTCCTGCTGGTTGGAGGTGCTCAGGCACTCAACAGGTAGGCCTCTTCATACTGGAAGGGGGTACTAGTTTATTTAGACGTAGAAGTGTTTGTTGCATGTTTAACAACTAATTTGTTGCTCCTCTGCGTCGTCTTTGTCAATAGGTACTGGGGCTGGTGGGCGGTGCCAGCTGCATATGTACACTAGTGTCATCAAAAAAGATGACATGCTCAGTCTCCAAGCTGCTGGAGGAGGTGCACTACCCAGAGGTGCGGGACTGGACTCGAGTTCCTCAAGGAACAACAATGAGCAGGTAAGTCTAATTTCTCTTTAGTGACATTTACAATGACAACCGACAATAGAACAATGCATCACCAACTCTGCCATCATCGCAGCCCCTTTATCAGCTGGGAGAGTCACAGTGAAGGCTGGAGAAATGTCTGGGACCCCTCATGCACTGGCCAGGTGGACATCAGCTTTCTGCCTGTCCTGGAGTTTCTAGCTCTTTTTATAAGCTGTAAAAAATGTGTCACAACTGGACAGCATGACTCCTCACGTGAGGTTTTCCCTACAGATATTCTCCACGCCATACACCTTTGATAAACAGTAATTTCTGACCAGTCCTTCTCCAGGCTTAGTTTGTTCTCTGAGTTACCTCTTATCCAATGTTATGTCACTTCTTATTTTATGTAATTTATTTTGTGTAACCCACCATTTTGATTGTAGGAAAAAAGTGTATGCAAATCTAAAATAAATAAATAAATTCTGATCAGTCATTCCCTACATCTTTGGTCTCCGGGCTAGTAAACAGTTTGGGTACAGCTGGCTCAGCATGATTCCTCACATACAGGATGGTTCAAAAGTTCAGTATTCCTTGCTGATTCAAAGAAATCTTTAATTTTTATTACATTCCACCTGTCGATCAGCAAGGATATTGTACGTAAGCACTGGCCGAATAGCCCTTGTAGCTCATTTGAAAATACACAGTTCCATAAGGTTAAGCCAATCAATTATTATGATTATTAACATGGGATGAAACATAGTGGATAAAATTAAGGTAAATGCTTGAGGGGACAAGAAGTCACTGTGTAAATTGGGTGATATTTTTCCAAGGTATCTAATATACTGTTCCCACCGGCATTGCTATTGCCAAAGCCAAATGGCTTTTAGATCTCAGTTACTTTTGTCAGTACCCCATAAAGTGGGGACTCATTTCAACTGCATATTCAGGACTTTTTCTACTGTATATCTTGCCCCATGGATTTCAATCAATTAGTTACATGTAGCGGGTAGCGGAACAAGTGGTGAGGGACTAACAACCTCAATTGTATTATCTTTACCTTCAGCAACTACTTCTCCCTTCACCAGCTACGAATCTGGTCTTGGATATTTTACTCAAACGTTTGCACCATTGGCCACCTGTAGTTCCAAAACCATTATGAACAGGAGAAAGAGAAGCCGCAGCAATAACTAAGATCGGGGGTACAGGCGAAACAAGCAATTTGGGCACATGATGTCCAGCAGAAAAAAATCTGAGATACTAGAATTACAGTTACTTACCAAGGAAACCATAATAAAAGGATTAACAATACATAAGACAAAAAAAATCATTCACAAAAGCCCCCAATCAGTCTAATAGTCCTCTTTCTATTTTCAAATAATTTGGTCCTGCTTCTCACAGGTATTCAGGACTTCGTAATGTGCTTCACCTTTCTCTGAAGTTTGTTTGCTTTCTCCTAAAAGTTGAACCTCCCATACTCATAGGCGGATATCTTGGCCCTTTTGCAATGTGATGCATGGATCCAGGTAGGGACTCCTTCACACGTTTCTGCAGCGTGTAGTTAGGAGTTCTTGGGATGGTCTGTTCCATCTGGATTCTGGGCAATTGCCTTTGCTGGAACCTCTGGATTGCAGTTGGTGACATGGCTCCAGGTCTCATCCAGAAGAGCAGCAAACAACTTTAAATGAAAAGACTAAATATTCTAGATTAGATTTTGCAATGAGACAAACTTAATTTCATCCATATTTACTAAGATCATATCCTATAAACTATTTAATATGACAGCTAGGTAATATAACAATAAGTTAGTGACATTACAATGCCAACCGACAAAAGAACAATGCACACAAAGGCAAAGGGGGATGATTTGATACACGTTCTCACAATATTGGTACAATCCTAAACTTGCCAAAATTGCAGAAGACGTGTGTGCAACTTGTCCGATCTGTAAACAAGTGAAGATCAGTCAAGGGCACAAGCCAAAGACATTGGGACCCCTTCTGACTTTATAAATGTAACAAAGACATTGATGGAGTATTTCCTACCAGCAAATGAATCTCTTGTGATAGAGAAATAAGGAGTTTATCAAACTGCGAGACAGGGTTGACACCATACGAGAGAGTTACTGGTAGACCATTGAATGTTTATAAAACAATATTTAAATACCATGCTCGTGTGGCTGTTTGCTTTTGAATTTAATATCCAAACGAGCCAATACAGGGAGTTCTGTGGGTCTTCCTCAGTCCGAGACTTCTGGCAGCTCCCGAACCCGTTATCGGGTGATGAGCCGCCGCAGAGACAGCAGTTGATTGACGGGAGTGAAAGCCTGTAGCTCTGAGTCACCCCCCCCCCCCCCCTCAGCACAGAAGCCGGGAAGGGAGGCTGAGCGCGATGGGTAGAAAAGCCATGTGGCAAAGAGGCTCTAAGGTACGAGCAGAGTTGTAGGGAGGACAGCAGGAACCTTTAGCAACCACTGGAACATGAGGAGACGGTGGTCTGCAGCCGTGTGTTTGGGAGCCTGCAGCGGCACGGGAAACTCCCCCCCCCCCCCCCACTGTGTTTAGACATGATTTCTTCTTCACGCTCGCATGTGTTTTAATCCCCCTATGTGTTTTGGGTACCTGGGAGCAGCTTCTTCCTACGGGACCATTTGCAGTTTCCTTTCATTATCCTTTTGATTTTGTTTTGTTTTAGTTCAGGTACTCTAGTGCTCCGTGCCTGAGCCTGTGGAGGTGCACTGTGCTAGGGATCCTTTTACCTACCCGGGTACAGACTGAGGGCAGTTCTGGGGATTGCCTGCAGCCCTTCTCACCATGTCGGCCAGACTATACTGCCTGGTATGGGATGGTATCAAGGGGGGTGAACCTCACTTCATGCCACATCCTTAGGTTTTGAGCTTATTCAGTGCACAGTGACTTGCTACAGACATGTGGAAAAGCCTAACTCTTCTATTGTCTGTTGCTGGGCGGATTTCAGAGAGCTGTTGTACCTGGTCAGGTGATGTGACAGTTTGAGACATTGTGACTTTCTCCTGAGGTCAGGCAAAAAGTCAGAGACAAAAATAAGTGAAAGATAAAGCAGGAAAAAGTGCTGCATAGAGGTTTGTAGTAGCTACAATTTTGTTCTGTGAAAAACAGGAAGTATCTGCATTTAAGAAATGTATATAACTAGAAAGATAGTCACAGTCAGTGGATAGGAGACAAATGAAATCCTTCCATCTGTCTATGGTCAGTGAGTAACCTGACATGATGATCTGGACTAAGAGACAAGGGATGATGTACCTACTAAATTTGTGATATTTTATTTATTTGCTTTTATACAGGGTAGCCCAAAAAAAGTGAATATCTCGTAGCATATAGGTGGTTTAAAAATGCAAAAAGACAGATGTAAACGATTGACAAATTAAAAGAAAAAAAAATGGCGACCGGAAATTGTCGAAATAAAGACGTGTTGTAGCTAAAAAAGGTAAATAAGTAAACTATTTAAGCTTTTAATTTATGAGATGTTCTCACTTTTTTTGGGCCACCCTGTATACCGCCCATTCCAGAGATCAAGGGCAGTTTACAATGAACATAACACAATTATTATAAAATAGCACTCACTTAACATCTTAACAGCTATTTAGCAAAATAGCTAAATAACATATTTTTGAGGTACAACACAGCAGCGCAATCGAAAAATCCTCAAGATATGCAGCACCCAAAGGGGAGCGGTCTTGGAGGCAAGAGTCTGCCTAGACTGCACGCAAGAGGCTAAGTCCATTGGAACAGAGCCTGCAGGAAGAGACGAGGCAGGAGAGTCCCTCTTGGTCCTATGTTACCTTCAACAGATCCGGCTTCTGGTCCCTTCATGATGCCTGGGCCATCCTCCCCTCAGGCCCAGGGAGCAATAGGACTCCTGGGGGAGTTCTCACCTGAGTTTGTCGTTTGCATAAGGCATTTTGCCTATATCAACAAGGCTTGGCAAGCGGCTCCTCAGCCCTGGAACGCGGAACTAAGAGGGTGTCGGATGCAAAAGAGCACAATCCAGGGGCAGTGGCATCTAAGCGGGCTAGAGGCTCAGAGGAGTGGCAGCAATTGCCATTGTCGGAGGGGCCAGATGGGGAAGACCTCGACATGGAACTAGATCTGCAGTTGGAGGAAGGAGAGATCCCAGAACAGGAGGATCAGGCCCGGATTGTTTGGATGTTCCATCGGGAGGAGCTGCCAGCGCTCATCTTGGAGTCCGTCAAGGCCCTGAATATGTCTAACCTCCCGGCAGAGGAAGAGGCACTGGAGGATCTGCTGCTACAGGCGGTGCGGAAATCGCAGAAAGTCTTGGTACATGGAGTAGTATGATAGATGATCTAGGATGAATGGGATCTGTCAGGGGGCTGATCCATGACCTGCCTTTACCTGCTGCCAGAGCAAGAACAAGAGCTCCTTTGATCGCCCATAGTGGATGGCAGCGGTGTCGGCGGTAGTAGAAGAGACCTTGATTCGTCACCTGCAGATAAGAGCCGTGGAACCAGTTCTGCGAGACAGTATGGTTGCGGTCGATACTTCATGGTGCCCAAAAAGGAAGGTTCCTTTCGCCCGTTTCGTGACCTCAAGGGCATGAATCGCTGTCTCTGGGTGCAGCATTTCCACATGGAAACGTTGGGATTAGTAATAGTGGCGGTAGGAAGCAGAGCACAACTGGCGGCGATTTCCTGTTATCACGGAAAAGTCCACAGTGTGCCATTGGGTACACCCCGTGCAGAGATTTCTAAGGGTGGTTACCACCTCTTGTCTGCCAAGGAGGGCGATGGTACCCCCTTGGGATCTCAATCTGGTGCTGACAGTTTCCCTGAAGGATTTGACTCTTAAAACAGTATTCCTGGTGGCAATTTGCGCGGCATGCAGGTTTTCAGAGCTTCAGGCCGTGTTGTGCCAGGAGCTATTCTTTTCCAAGGAGGTCCTGCACCCGGTACCTTCTTTTGCTCAAGGGGATGTCAGAATTTCATGTAAATTGGGCCGTTTCCTTACCGACTCTGGCGAGCACAGATGTGGGCCCTGCCACTCCACAGCTGTGCTACCTGGATGTTAAAAGAACCCTGTGAAGGTATGTGAAAATGGCATCGTCCTTTCAGAGATTGGACCGTCTGATGGTTCTTTTTGGTGGGCCACACAAAAGTGAAGTGGCAGCTAAGGCCCCCATTTCCAGATGGATCAGGGAGGCAATTGCATGGGCATACATCTTGAAGGGTAAAGCTGTGCCAGTGGGGTTGTGGGTGCATTCCACGAGGGCACAGGCAGCCTCGTGGGCAGAGTATAGTTTAGTTCTACCGGTGGAGATCTGTAGGGCAGCAACGTGGTGGTTGCTACATACCTTCTCTAAGCATTATCGCCCAGATGTCCAGGTGGTGGGGGATGCTCATTTCAGATCAGCAGTGCTTCAGGCCGGTTGTGTGGGGCCCCCCCCCCCCCCCCGGTTAATTTAACTGCTCTGATACATCCCAGAGGTGCGGGACTGGACTGGACTGGAGGGACGATAAGGAAAGAAATTAGACTTAACTGCTAATTGTTCATTGAGGAACCAGTCCTGGAACCCTCCCTGAGTGCTTTCTGTGATGATCTGTGAGCACCCTGGCACCCCTTGGTGGAGGAAGTGGCCAGGAGTAGCTGGGGAGTGGGGTGTAAATGGCGCTTGGGGGGGGGGGGCGGATCGGAAGAACAGTCGGTCGCTTTCTCCCTGTTGGTTGGAGTTGTTCAGGCGTTCAACAGGTAGGCCTCTTCATCCTGGAGGGGGGGGGGGGGCGAGGTATCCTTCCCAGTGGATTGAGGGGGGTACTAGTTTATTAAGGCATAGAAGTGTTTGTTGCATGTTAAACTAACTACTTATTTGTTGCTCCTCTGAGTCTGCTTTTTCAGTAGGTACTGGGGCTGGTAGGCAGTGCCAGCTGCTTAAATACACTAGTGTCATCAAAAAGATGACATACTCAGTCTCCAGGCTGCTGAAAGAAGTACACTATCCAGAGGTGCGGGACTGGACTGGAGTTCGTCTAGGAACAACAGTTAGCAGGTAAGTCTAATTTCTTTTATATATAAATTAAAAAGGAAGTTGAATTTAACTGTGACTGAATTCTCAGCGCAGCGCTTCAGGCAACTCTAAACTATGATTCCCATACCCCCTCCTACTGTCTCTCCTAGCCTGAGGAGGAGATGGATGGTGTGGAGCTGAGGCCAAAGCTGTCTAAACGTGTGTACTGCGGGACTGGGGTCTGTCCTTTTCAATCTGCTGGTGGTGCACTTCTCTGGCGAAGACTGCTGCTGTTCTACCAAAAGCATCTTGTAATTTGGGCCTCCAGTTGGGTAAGTCTGTTTCCCAGCAAAGTGCAAAGCTCCGGTCTCGGGCACATGCACCTCCCAATGCCAGGCTCACTGCCACGCTATCTTCTCGAACAGCTGCGCCATTCCTTCTCCAGCGGTCAGTGAAGTGCAGTTTGAGATTGCGTGATCGTTGACTCCCTCAGCGGGCCCTATAGTGATTTTGGAGGCACAGCTCATGGTTCAGGGGACCTCTCTTCATCCACTCTTTTGTCTTCCAATGAATAGGATGTCTCTGACAGCACCGATAACAGCGGTGCAGGGCTCTGATGTGATGGAGTTTGCTGCTCTGTTCCAGCATGCCTGGGCCCTGTGGAAGGGGGAGAACATGCACGGCTCAACATTGCCCTTCGCCCCAGCTCCATCTTCTAGTGCCAAGGGCTCTAGAAAGTGTGCTTGAGATTCAGATGGGGACCAAGGTGGCCCCAAACCCCGCAATTCCCTGGCTTGGATCTTAGGGGACCTGAACTCCCCCAAGGAGGATGAGGGCATCCTGGGTCTGGAGGCCTTCCTTGGGGGGTTCTGAGTTGGATGGGTACGATACTCCTCTCCCTGAGGAGGACATGGAGGCCAGGGTAGTAGGGTTCTTCCACAGGGAAGAGGTGGCCCCTTTAATTGTGAAGGTGTCTTTGGAGTTATGCATTCCAGAGGCCACTGCGGTCATCTCAGTTGTCTTCCGATCCCATTCTTTAGGGCATCAAGGCCCTGTCAAGGGCCTTCCCATTCCTGCCTGAGCTTCAACAAATGGTAGCTGAGGAGTGGGCGAAGCCGGACTCTAGGTTTTGTGTGGCCAGGCTTTTGAGACGCATTTACCCCTGGTCTCAGAATGAACTTCAGTGCTGGTTGCGCTAGCCAAAGGCTGATTCCTTGGTCATGGCAGTGACTAAGCGCACGACAATTCCCATAGAAGGTGGTGTGGCTCTGCGTGATGCACATGATTGTAAAGTAGAACTGCTGAAGATAACCTTTTCAGCATCCTCCTTGGCAGTCCAGAAATCAACCTAATGGGGCCAAGCGACCATGGCCTTACTATGCTGGATTCAGTTGCTGCCGCAGGATACCACCACCTCACGTCTGGAGTCAATGTTGGCCTTTCTGGCAGATGCCTTCTGTGACTTCCACCTGACTGCATGGGGCATGACAGCTGTGAACATGGCCCATCACTGGCTATGGCTGCAGAACCAATCAGCCAATGCAGCTTTTAAGACTCACCTGGCCAGTCTACATTTCAAAGGGTCCTTCCTGTTTGTGGAGGACCTGGAGAAGCTTGTTAAAGATATGTAAAAAGGCTCCAGCACTTGCCAGAGGATAAACCCAAGTCCTCTTCTAAGTATTAGTCTTCTGCTTCAGGGTCTGCCACCTCGCCATTCAGTTTTCAGGCAGCGGTACCTACAGGGCTGTGTTCCTCTTCCTCCTCATATTCTAGCTCAGCTCAGTGGCCACAACTAGTCCTTTTGGGGGGCATGCAGATCTCAGAGAGGCTCTGGCCCCTCCAGAATGTCCATGTCCTCTTCTCTCGTCGTGCACTGATGGGCAGGGGGCTCAGTCCGGGCTGCCACAGGTTGGGGGGGGGGGGCAGTTGTGGCACTTCCATTATGAGTGGGCCCAAATCATGTTGGACCACTGGGTGCTGGAGGTTATCAATCTCTCCTTGTTTCTCCTTGCAGGGCCATGTAGAAGCATGAGGTCTCTGCGTGCCCCTTCAGCGCCTCCTACAGCTGCATGCCATTGTTCCAGTGCCTCCAGGCAAACGAGGTGCAGGCCATTACTCCATTTACTTTGTGGTGACAAAGAAGGATGGTGTATTCCGGACCTGCAGGGTGTCAACCACAGCCTGCGTTTACCCTGATTTAAGATGGAGACCCTCTGGTGGGTCATTAAGTCCGTACGTCCTGGAGAGATTCTCACCGCACTGGACTTAATGGAGGCATACCTTCATATCCTTATCCACCAGGAACACCGGCGTTTCTTCCAGTTCGCTGGGCTCAGACAACGCTTCGTTTTGTGCCTACCTTGCCACGGCTCCCTGTACCTTGTCCAAGGTCGTGGTGGTGGTAGCAGCGTCGCTCGTCACGAGGTTATCTGCATTCATCAGTCGTCCAGATAGGATGAGACACACTTTGGCCTGAGCAGGTCCAAACCTGGCCCCAAGGAATTGAACAGATTGGGTCAGGGTATTGAAGCATGATCTCTGGCCACAACTGAGCGCACTGTTGGGTCAGTGGTTCAGCTCTTGGAAAGGTTGGGCTGTGTCGTCAACTGCGAGAAGAGCTGTTTCTGTTTGACCTAATCCCTGCATTTCCTTGGGCCAGGTTCAACCCCGCTCAGGCCAAAATGTGTCTCACCCGGTACTGTTGGCTCAGGTTCCAAGGGCAACTTAGGAGGTTTCTCAAGAGCTGGTCCCTGCGGGTGTGGGACTACCTGCAGCTCTTCTGGGCTGTGGCCGTGACCTTGGACATTGTCCTCAGGGCTAGGGCGCACATGCATCTGCTACAACAACTGCTGTTAGCATGGTGGTTCCCCTGCTTGCAGAACTTTTCAATCCTTCTGCTGTTCCCACTCAGTGTGCGAACCAGTCTTTGCTGGTTGGACTCGCCCGAGCACTTGCTTCGAGGGGTCCTGTTGGAAGCCCTGGCTTGGCTGGTGGTGACTACTGATGCCTGCTTGTTGGGGTGGGGTGCCCATTGTCTGGAACGAGCTGCACAGGGCTTTTGGATGGTGGTGGAGGCCCAGTGGGCCATCAGCCTTCTGGAGCGTGGGCTATATGCTTAGCGCTGCTACATTTCCATGCTCTGCTGCAAGGGAAGGCCATTGGGGTCCTCTCCAACAATGCCATGGCGGTAGCCTATGTCAGTCGCCAAGGTGTCATGAAATGCCTGGGAGTGGCATGTGAGATGAACCTTTTGTTCTCTTGGGTGGAGAGCAATCTCCTGGCTCTCTCGGTTCAGCACATTGCAGGGGAGGACAATGTTCAGGTGGACTTCCTCAGCTAGTATTGCTTCGACCCCACTGAGTGGGAATTAGCGCTGTAGACCTGATCGCAGCTCCCCAGCACACGAAGGTCTGTCTGTCTTTAGCTGGAGAAGTGGTCAGGTCAGCCGTGGTGTATGCACTGGTGCAGGCGTGGCTGAGGGGCCAGCTTCTTTATGTCTTTCTCCCTGGCCCCTCATCGCTCGGGTGATTCAGAAGGTAGAATGCCACCTGAGTTTAGTGATCCTGGTGGCCCAGGATTGTCACCGGAGTCCATGGTATGTAGACTTAGTGAGTTTTCAGGTGATGACTCTGCCCTATGGTAAGGCTCCTCCTCTGCCACCCTGCTCCCAGTTGGTGTACCACAGGATTCCGTCCTGGGTCCGCTCCTTTTCTCCCTCTGTACCCAGTCCCTTGGTGCGCTTATCTCCTCCCATGGCTTTCAATAACACCTCTATGCCGATGACTCCCAAATCTACCTATCTACGCCTGTAATCTCTCCAGCAAGCCAGACCAGGATCTCTGCCTGCCTTTCTGACATCTCTGCCTGCCTTTCTGACATCTCTGCCTGGATTTCTCACTGCCGCCTGAAACTGAACATGTCTAAGACTGAACTCCTTATCTTTCCACCCATAACCTCCCCCAAAACCTCCCCCCCTCCTCCCCTCTGTCTCTGTGGATAACGCTGTTATCCTCGCTGTTATCCTCCCTGTTTCCTCGGCCTGCAATCTGGTGGTTGTCTTTGACTCCTCTTTCTCCTTCTCCACTCATATCCAACTCGTAGCCAAGACATGCCGTTTCTTTCTCTACAACATTAGCAAAATCCGCCCCTTCCTTTCTGAAAACACTACTAAAACGCTTATCTACTCTTTGATCACCTCTCGTCTCGACTACTTGCAACCTGCTCCTTGCTGGTCTCCCTCTGAGTCATCTCTTTCCCCTTCAATCTATTCAACATTCTGCTGCGCGACTAATTTTCTGCCAGCCTTGCCATACCCACATTACTCCTCAAGTCACTTCACTGGCTCCCCATCCGCTTCCGCATGCAGTTCAAACTTCTCCTCCTGACCTATAAATGCATTCACTCTGCGGCTCCTCACTACCTTTCATCGTTTATCTCTCCTTACAAACCCTCTTGGGAACTTCGCTCTTCTAGCAAACTACTGCATTCTACGCCCTCCACTCGTACTGCTAACTCCAGACTTCGCTCCTTTCACCTTGCTGCACCTTACGTCTGGAATAAGCTACCTATGTCTGTACGCCAGGCATCCTCCCTGGCCCTCTTCAAATCTAGGTTAAAAACCCACCTCTTCATTGTTTATGTAACAAGTTTTGTATCCCGCCTTTTCCTTCAATCAAAGCGGTCAATACAGCACAAGGTTAAACAAAGGTAAGGGAACATACATAGAAGAACTATACAACCACAAGGAAACACATTACATAAATGACATATCATTTAACTACGAGAAGCATACCAATAATCAGAACTAATATAGCAGCAGGTTATTTGGGCTCGCACGGTCCTACGCCTAAGGGCCACGCCAAAATTGGCATGGCCCTTAGGCGTGGGCCCGCAAAGCATGGGCGTGCTCCTGCAGTGGCAGTTATCTGTTGGTTCCCCAGTCCGATTGGCCTGCTCCGATGGTGGGAGGGACATGGGCAGAAGCTCTGGCTGCCGCTGCTTTCCCGGTGATCTCACTGTTGCATTCAGATCCTGACTTCTGTGTTTTGTCTTGACTAGATTGCAAGCTCTGACGAGCAGGGACTGTCTCTTGCATGACTGTATGACTAGTAGCGCCTATAAATGCTCAATAGTAGTAATAGTAGTAGTAAGGACTCATTCTAATGGACGATCTGGGTCACTTCTCACTTACGGCCTGGCTCTTGAGAGGCACCGCCTGAAGCAAAAATGGTATTCCTTAGCGTCCCTCTAGTCCAGTCCCGGAACCATAGAGTTGTCAACCTCCTCCAGCAGCCTTGGAGACTGAAATACATCAGCGCTTTGCTGGCACCAGTATAAGTAGGCAAGGACCGCCCCCTCTCACCAGTACCTATTGACAAAGCACACTGAGCAGAACAACACATAAGGAGAAATAACCAGAATACATTCAACAGATATAGATAGAGAGATAGAGAGATAGATAGAGAGAGAGAGAGAGATAGATAGATAGATAGAGAGATAGATAGATAGATAGAGAGATATATGGAATAGAATATTCCACGTGTCACTTCAAGAAAAATGATTAGTTCTATGTTTTTTTTTTTTTTTTTTTTTAAATAAGTAATTGCATTCATCGACTGTGTCTGCATAAGAATATCGTCTGACAACACAAGCGCCCTACCACACCACCTCCTAAGAGGATGGGCAGGCAAGAGCGCCACGCAAGAGGGTCCTCCAATGGCTTCATCCCGCGCCCCCCGGAAGCAAAGAGAACGCAGAGTACCCGCGGGAGCCGAAACAATCAGGCTGGCAACTCTTCAAACCAAGGGAGGGATCCGGGACTGGACTAGAATTCCGCAAGGAACAACAATTAGCAGGTAAGTCTAATTTACCCTTCCTTAGCGTCCCTCTAGTCCAGTCCCGGAACCATAGAGGATGTAACAGAGCAGTGAACATCAACGGGAGGGACAAGCAAGCCCAGCCTGAAGCACCGCTGAGCCGAAACGCCCATCCTCCGCTGACAAAACATCCAAGCGGTAATGCTTGGCAAAAGAATGCAAGGACGACCAAGTCGCCGCCCTACAGATGTCGCCCACTGGGACCAGACTGAACTCTGCCCAAGACGCCGCCTGCGCCCGAGTGGAATGAGCCCGAAGACCCTGCGGAACCAACTTGCCTTTCAAGACGTAGGCCGATGCAATAGCTTCCTTCAACCAGCGGGAAATAGACGACTTGCCGCCGCTTCCCCCTTACGCGGTCCCCCGAACGCCACAAAAAGTCGATCCGACCGCCTAAAGGACGCCGTCCGGGAGAGATACTACTTGAGAACCCTGCGGGCGTCCAACAGCCGCAACCGATCCCCAGATCCGGCCCCATCGCGATCGGAGAACACCGGAAGAGAGACCACCTGGTTAACATGAAAAGCGGATACCACCTTGGGTAAGAACGCCGGCACAGTACGGAGAACCACCTTGTGGTCGGTAAAAGAGAGAGAGGGCTCCCTACAAGACAAGGCCTGTATCTCCGAGATCCTCCTAGCCGAACAAATCGCCACCAAGAAAACTGTCTTCAATGTGAGATCTTTTAGGGAAGCAGTGGACAACGGCTCAAACGGAGGAGCCAGCAAGGCTTCCAACACCAAATTCAAATCCCACGGAGAAACAGTACATCGCCATGGCAGCCGCATGAGCAACACCGCCTCCAAAAACCGCCGGACATCCGCGTGGGCACCGAGAGACGGACCCTGCACTTTCCCACGGTAGCAGGAAAGGGCAGCCAGCTGCACTCGCAACGAACTAGCCGCCAAACCCTTGTCCACACCATCCTGCAAGAACGAAAGGATCTGCGACACGGAAGCTCCCAACGGACGCACGGTATGCTCCGAACACCAAGCCTCAAAGATGCGCCAGACGCGAATGTACGCCAAAGAAGTTGAACGTCTACGCGCCCTCAGCAAGGTTGAAACGACCACCGCCGAATACCCCTTAGCGGTCATCCGAGCCCTCTCAAGAGCCATGCCGTAAGCGAGAACCAAGCCACCTGAGGCATGTGCAACGGACCGTGACACAAGAGATCGCTCCGCTGAGGGAGACTCCACGGGCGATCCGCTAACAGTCGCACCAAATCTGTGTACCACAGCCGCCTGGGCCAATCGGGCGCCACCAGCACCACAAGGCCCCGATGACGCTCTATGCGCTGCACCACACGGCCTATCAGAGCCCAAGGTGGGAAGACATAGAGCAGCATCTCTTGCGGCCAGGGCTGCGCCAGTGTGTCGAGCCCCTCTGACATCTGTTCTCGCCGTCTGCTGAAAAAGCGCTCCACCTGAGCCGATTGGAAGGTCGCCATGAGATCCATTAGGGGAACACCCCAGCGTTGTACCAGAAGCGCGAAGACTTCGGGGTGAAGGACCCACTCTCCCAGGTCCACCCTTCGGCGACTCAGAAAATCCGCCGCTACATTCTCTACGCCTGCCACATGCTGTGCCGACAGACACTTCAGATGCGAGTCGGCCCAAGCTAGCAAATGAGCCACCTCCTGCTCTAGCGCCACGCTGCCTGTGCCGCCCTGCCGATTTATGTAAGTGACGGTGGCCGCATTGTCCGAGAGAACCCGAACCGCCTGCTGTGCAAGAGTCCCCTGAAATGCTTGTAGAGCCAGAAACACCGCTTGCATCTCCAACCGATTGATGGACCATTCCTTCTCTGCCACCGACCACAGGCCCAGGGCAAACGCGTCCCCGTAACACGCCCCCCACCCCAGAAGACTGGCATCCGTGGTCAGCAGCTTCCAGGATGGAGACTCCAAGGGCATGCCCGCGGTTAGATTCTCCGGGCGTAGCCACCAGCGAAGATCCAGGCGGACCTCCCGGGGACAGATCAATCGTCGAACGCATCGCGCTGATGAGACCAACGCCGGAGGAGCGCGCTCTGAAGTTTCCGCATATGCGCTCTGGCCCAGGACACCACCTCTATCGTTGCTGCCATCGTGCCGAGCAACTGGAGATACTGCCACGCCGTGGGCGCTGTCTGCCGGAGAAAGTGCCGCACCAGCCTCCAACGCCTGCGCCCGCTGATCCGGCAAGAACACTGCCGCTTGAAGCGTCTCAAAGCGCGCCCCCAGGTATTCCAACGACTGCGAGGGAGTCAACTTGCTCTTCGTAAAGTTGACCACCCAGCCCAGACTCTCTAGCAACCGCACCACCTTGGCGGTGGCCTCCGCACTCTCCACCCGAGACTTTGCCCGAATTAACCAATTGTCTAAGGATGCACGAGCACCCCCTCCTTGCGAAGAGCCGCTGCTACAACCACCATGACCTTTGTGAACGTGCGTGGCGCCGTTGCCAGGCCAAAGGGTAACGCCTGAAACTGAAAATGTCCCATGGGAACCGCAAACCGCAGGTAGCGCTGATGCTCCCGCTGAACCGGGATATGCAGGTAAGCCTCCGTGAGGTCGAGCGAAGTCAGAAACTCTCCCTGCCTGCCAGCCTCTATGACGGATCGAAGAGTCTCCATGCGAAAGTGAGTTACCCGGAGACACCGATTGACCCTTTTTAAATCTAGGATAGGGCGAAAGGATCCCTCCTTTTTCGGCACCACGAAATAGATGGAGTACCGACTGGAACCGCACTGGTCCTCTGGCACCGGGACGATGGCCCTGAGACGCAACAATCTCTGCAATGTGTCGAAGACGGCCCTCCGCTTGAGCGGAGCACTGCATGGCGAGAGAACAAAGGAATCTAACACGGGACAATGAAGTTAGAGAGCGTAGCCCTCCCGAATTACCTCCAGAACCCACTGATCTGGCGTAAGTTGGACCCAGGCAGGGTAGAATTCCCGCAACCGCGCCCCCACGGGAACTACAGCCACCTGAGCCCGCCTCATCTCATTGGGGCTTTTTACCAGAGGCGGAGGGAAAGGCGGAGAAACCTCTGCCGGCTCCTCTGAAGCTACGAAACCCCTGGCCTCGAGTTGGGAACCGACCACGCTGGGGCTGACCAAAACGAGCCGCCCGAAAATGGCGAAAATCCCTAGGAGCATCTCGAGACCCAGAGGCAGTCCTGACCGGCTTCGGTTTATCTTCCGGAAGACGACCCCCTTTAGATTCACCGAGATCCTTGACCAGCTTTTCCAAATCCTCAGCGAATAACAACTTACCCCGAAAGGGAAGTTTACTGAGACGAGCCTTGGAGGAACTATCGGCCGCCCAATTGCGCAACCACAAATACCGCCACGCCGCTACCACAGAGGCCATAGACTTAGCTCCACTACGGATGAGATCATAATGAATGTCCGACAAATAGGCGGCCCCAGATTCCAAACGTGCTGCATTCTCCACCTGCGCTGTCCCGACATCCCCCTGTAATCGTTGGGACCAGCGTAAGCAACCTCTCGCAACCCAAGCCCCCGCCACGGCGGCTTGCATAGAGAGGGCACATACATCAAAAACCTGCTTCAATAGCGTATCCAACTTCCTATCCTGCACATCCTTCAATGCCGCGGCGCCCTCAACCGGGATCGTAGTCTTCTTTGTGACTGCTGACACCGCCGCATCAACCTTGGGAGACCGAAAAAGCTCCCTATCCTGATCCGACAATGGATAAAGGCGCGACAAGGCCCAAGAGCCCCTTAGCGCCGATTCTGGCGAGTCCCACTCCTCCTGAATCATCCCTCTAAAGACTCTGTGCAGGGGAAAGACCCGCTGGGACTTACGCACCGCCTGGAGCAGAGGATCCTCCAGAGCATCATCCGGCACCGTTGCCTCCGCTGGCATATTCAACATTTTGAGAGTCTCGGCAATCAAGGCCGGAAGCTCTTCCCTACGAAACACCCTGACAAGCCGACTATGCTGCTCCGTGTCAGGTAACTCTCCCTCCTCGAGCTCCTCACCGGAGGTGTTATCCAGGTCCACGTCCTCCGTCCCGAGGTTTCCCCCAGATGAGACGGAGAATCCTCATCTGCCGACCCCTTGGCCACTTTCGCAGCAGGAGCGCCGTCTTCCGTCCGAATCAGGGACCCCGGACGCTTTTGCCCCTCCAAGGCACGAGCCGGAGAGACTACCCCGGGTTGCAGGAGCGCAAACGCTTGCTGCATGAGAGAGAAGAAATCTGGCGGAATCCCCGGAGCTAAGGCCACCGAATTCTGACCCTGCGAACCCGAGGACCCCTCCCCAGGGAAAGACTCCGGCCCCTGAAAATCCAGAGTCGGAGGTAAAGCCGGCACCGCACCTAGCGGAAGCCCCTTAGCGGCGACAGCCGGAAAAGGAGCTGAAACCTCCATAACGTTGGAATCCAGAGTGCAGGACCCACACACACTGGACCCTGTCAGTAAACCCTGCTTAGCTCCACAAACCACACAGCGTGGCTTCGCAGGCATACTCAGTGGGAAGCTCTCCTGCCACCCCCTGTCCGTGGGCCAGCAGCACAGCCTAGCAAAAAAGAGGCTTGTGAGGCAGACTTAAGAAACCCCCGATTTAACAAAGTTGTGTTTTTTGTTTTTTTTTTTTACATTCTTCACACACTATGACCCCAGAGCACCCCCAAGTCAAACCCAGAAGGTCTGCAGCCAAAACGAGGGTTAAAAAGGCCAGAAAAAGCAAATTTAAAGGAAAAAAGCAAATCAGAATTATTTCAAAATGGCCGCCGCAGCCGATTCCCGCCAAAAAAACCACGCGACAGAACACCCCGAGAGGAATAGAAAACCAAACTAAGTCTCCCCCCCGTTAAACCTTAAGGGGCCCCCAAAAAGCAGAAAATTAAACCCCTCTTCTTCACCCCATCTGGCAGTGGTGAGTGAGAGAGGGAGAGATGCAGCAGCCTCGCTGGAGCTCAGCCTGACTGTGGCTTCAGCTCCAACACCAGCAGCAGTTTGTCAGCTGCCCTGCCAACTCCAGGCCACTGCTGTCAGCCTGCAACCTGCTCCTCACCCTTTAACGCGGGTTCAGGAGCAGGGAGGCACAGAAATACCCTTGTGCTGACTTAACCCCACAGTGCTCGTCTAAGCAGTGGGGCAGGGAAAGGAAAGTAAAAGTAAGAGGTAAGGGGGGGGGGGGGGGGGAAAGGGGGGCAGATGGAGCCAGAGGAAGAAATCTCCTGCACCAGCACAGCACCTGCAATCAAAACCCAGAAGGGCAAATCAATAAAAATAGTCAATTTTTTTTTTTAAATTAAATTTCAACAAACTTACAAAAGCAAGATTTAAGCAATTCGAAGTGTCATTATACACACATAAAATCAATGAAACATTCCATAAAAATTAATGCCATAAATCGTAAACAAACACTTAGTCCTAGCCCTCTATACCGGGGAGATAAAAAGCAAAGGAAATACATAAAAGAAAGGAAAATACAAAGAGTTATGTCACTCTAAGTTACAAGACAGCTTTTAAACAAATTCCTCCTAAACCCCGCCTACACTTTACTCTGGCCCTCTTTACCAACCAAAAATAATTCCAATTGTGATGGATCCATAAAAGTAAATTTAGAACCCTGCATTGTAATTAAACATTTGCACGGGTAACGAAGAAAAAAAGAAGCTGAAAGGGCTAACACTCTAGGCTTCAGCGCCAAAAAGGCCTGTCTCCTAACCTGTGTAGCCCTACAAACATCAGGAAATATCTGAATTTTTGCACCACAAAACAAGGAAGACATCTTCTTAAAGTAACTTCGTAATACAAGAACCTTGTCCTTATCAGAGACAAAGGTTACTATCAAAGTAGCACGAGATAATATAGTATCCTGAGAATCCTCAAGAAATTTGGTGAGCTCAAGCTCAGGACGAGCCTGAACCACATCAAATTCCCCAAGAGAATTAAGTGCAACCCCACGTCCCGTCAGGTAATATAATTTCGAAATAACTATAGAGTCGGCCGAAGCCAAGTCTAAAACT
Organism: Ichthyophis bannanicus; assembly: GCA_033557465.1. NCBI lineage: Eukaryota > Metazoa > Chordata > Amphibia > Gymnophiona > Ichthyophiidae > Ichthyophis > Ichthyophis bannanicus. The sequence goes on along the minus strand of CM066051.1, from coordinate 51,001,379 downwards.
TCTCTAAAGTACTTCTGAAGCAAAATTTCTGGAGAAATTAAATGACAAACAGGAAAATTTAACAACCGAATATTCTTAGAGCGCAATATATTATCATATAATTCCAGTTTGTGGTGTATAGTTAAACTATCTTTAACAAAAGAGGAATGTACAGACTTTAAAGAGAGACATTGATTTTCACAAGTAGACATACGAGAGAGAATATTCCCCACACACCCTTCTACCTCGCTAAGCTTAGTGGAAGTCTCAGAAGAGAAGTCACACAACAGCTTAACAGTGGGAACTAGGGAATTCTCAATCCGAGTAACGGCTTTCCAGATGTCTGCCAGGGTAACCTGAGCACCAGGTAAATCCTCGGCAGCAGCTGACGTAGCCGACCAGGAAACAGGTTTCAGCTTTTCCCCCAAGGCAACTGGAGTACTCTGCTGAAACTGAGCCCCCACGGTAGATAAGGGTGCCGGGGAAGACACATATGGCGGGGAAGGGGGAGAACGATCCGGGGAACTAAGGGACGCAGCAGAAGATCCCAAAGTCAGAAAGTCGGGGCCCAAGGACCCATCAGCAGCAGACAGTACCTTAATATGTTTGTCCATAGAACCCACAATTGCAGCAGCCGCTGCCGAAACTTCAGGCACAATTTTTTTTTTCGCTTACCCATCTGAATACTGAGTGTCCTGGACCCCCTACGACACTTCTCCTTCGGTTCTCCAAGGGGCTCCCAAGGGGCTTAACGCGCCCCTTGTATCTAGTCCCTTAGATCGCTGCCCCGGACTCGCGCCTCCGGCTGCGCCAGCGAAGCAGGCTTATAACGAGGCCCCCTGATGACGTCGGGGCCACCAGAGCAGGAGCCTGTTCCCTCTCAATCGGGCGCTGCCGTCTCCGGCTCTCCCAACTGCTCACCGCACTTCCCAGACTTTAACGAGGCCCCCTGATGACGTCGGGGCCACCGGAGCAGGAGCCTGTTCCCTCTCAATCGGGCGCTGTCGTCTCCGGCTCTCCCCAAAATAAAGTCAAATTTTAAGGTAAATGTATTCTATTTAGCTCTGCCTATATCCCTAACTGAGCCCAGAACTAGGCTCAGAATCTCCTTCAGCTGCTTGGAGACTGAAAGTACAGGTGAGAGGGGGCGGTCCTTGCCTACTTATACTGGTGCCAGCAAAGCGCTGATGTATTTCAGTCTCCAAGGCTGCTGGAGGAGGTTGACAACTCTATGGATTCGGGACTGGACTAGAGTTCCGCAAGGAACAACAATTAGCAGGTAAGTCTAATTTACCCTTCAGCAACAGTGATCGACACATTGCTGCATGCCAGATGCCAGACAACCTCATTGGCTTATGTTCAGGTCTGGGTCCTCTTTTTTTTACCAGTGGTGTCGCATGCAGCGGCTATCTCCCTGGTGGGCCCAGCTGCCTGTTATCCTTTCCTTCTTGCAAGAGGGGTTCCAAAAAGGATTGCCTTGGAACTGCTTGCGTCAATGGCGGCTCTTGCCACCTTTCGTGGTCCAGTGGCTGGTTGCTCCCTAGCTGGACATCAAAACATGGTCCGGTTTTTGCAGGGCTTGCGGACCCTGCAGCTGCCTGTGGGGCTGGCAGCGCCACCATGGAATCTTACTATTGTCCTTTGGGCACTCATGCGGGTGCCTTTGGAGTCTCAGAAGTGGGCCACATGCTAAGACTTGACCCTTAATGCGGTCATCTGATGGCCATGAGATTGGCACGGCGGTTGTCCGAATTACATACTGTCATGTTGCGATCCTTTCTTGTCATTTTCTGAAGACTGTGCTGTCCTTTCTGCCCATGGTCATTCCGCCATTACAACTCAATCAAGCGATTTACTTGCCTTCCTTTTCCCAAGAACAGTGCACCGACAAAGATAAAAATCTTCGCCTACTGGATGTCCAGAGGATGTTTCTCCAGTATGTGGCAGTCACCAATTCATTTGATTGTCAGAGAATCTTTTTATTTTGTTTGCAGGCCCCTGCAGGGGCCAGCAAGCATCCAAGGCCATGCTGAGCCATTGGATTAAGGAGACAATCTCGTTGGCTTACTTGCTGATTTGTCAGGGTTGAAGGTGTATTCCACGTGCGCCCAGGCTTGTCTTGGACTGAGACCTCTTCTGTATTGCCGCTGGAAATTTGCAGGTTTGTGCAACATTACCACTTGGATGTGCAAGCGTGTTCCATGATCTGATTCGGTACCAGGGTACTGACGGCTGCGCTATCGATCCACCCAACAGTGGAGTAGCTTTGGCACTTCCTGCTTGTCTGGACTGGTCGAGCAGGATGATCCGGAAGGGGAAATTTTACTTAATGATGATTTCCTTTCTTGGAGTACTGCTAGAACAGTCCAGGACCCACCCTTGAGAGTTCAGGTTGAGTTGCTCTGCTGCATCTGTGTATAGTTCCCCGTCTAAAGATTGTATATAGTCAGGTCTTGGGGGACTCACTGAGGTGTTCTTCCATGGGATAGGATTGCTTTCTAGGCATACTAAAGAGGGCTTCTAGCTGTACTGGGTCTGATGCTAGTGCTGATGTCAACTCTTCTAGTGCTTTCTCTGTCTCCACATTGGCTGGTTGGGGGAAATAACCTGCTTGTCTGGACTGGTCTAGCAGGATTCCTGGAAAGGAAATCGGTAAGTACAATTTCCCTTTCTTCCTTTGCGTCCCTCTAGTCCAGTCCCGGAAACGTAGAGTTGTCAACCTCCACCAGCAGCTTTGGAGACTGAAAGATGTCATCGTCGTGATGTCACTGGTACAAATAGGCTAGATCCGCCCCCTTTCACCAGTACTTTCAGTCTCCAAGCAGCTTGGAGGTTCTGAGCCCGGGGCTGGGCTCAGAGGAACAAATAAGCAGAGCTTTAATTCTTTGATTAGGTTCCTTTTTGTTTTAGGATTTTTATTTTTACCTTGGTTTTTAGGTGCCTGCTGCTGCTGACAGAGATCCTGTACTGCTGGGGCTGTTTCTCTCTTCTCTGTTCCCTCTCTCTCCCCCCTCCCCCTCCCCTTCCTCTGACTAACGGTGCCCCAGCATGTAAACGAGCATTGCATTTGCACAGGAGTGTGCCTGCACTTGCCTCCCTGCTCCCGAACCCACTTGGAGGGGTGAGGAGCAGGTAGAGGACTGTAGAGACTGACGGCAGCAGGCAGTGGTTAGAGCCACGGTGATTTTCAGTCTCTCCAGGAGCTGATGCCGCTTGCAAGGCTGTGCTTCTGAGGGGTTCAGCGCTGCCCTTCCTCACTCTCCTCCCGGCGTTGCGGTGAGTAATTCAGTCCTGTGGGGTACCTTGGGGGAGTGATTGTTTGCTCGGAGCAGGGTTTTGGCAGCTCCACATGAGTGCGGGAGGCCTGGCCGCGTGATTTTTGGCGCCGCGAACGTTGCGGCGGCCATTTTGAATGCCGTTTTTTCTTTCTACAAAGTTAGTTTTTCGGGGTTAGAAGCTTCGTTTTGGCAAAAGATTGTCAGGGGGCAGCTAGTTAGAGCTTGCTTAGTGGACTACAGCAAAAAAAAAAAAAAAAAAAAACACGCGTTTAAACTAGAGCTGCCCCTTGGGCTATACCAGGCTCCTTCATTAGCATTAAAGCGCTGTTTATATACCATGCCTGCCAAGCCACGCTGCCTTGTCTGTGGGGTGAGGCGTGGAGAGCTTTTGGACACTGGCGTTTGCAAGGCGTGTTCTTTAGAGGCCATGGGCATGGAAAAGTCCTTGGAGGAAGGCTCTAAAGATCAGGGAGAGGCTTCTCTGGACGGCAGGGGGTCCGGCCCCCCTTCCTTGACTGCTTCGGAGCCGGTGGCGGGCCCGTCCTCCGCTGGCAGCGTTCCTTTGTTGCCGGAAGGGTCCCAGAGTGCCGGGATGCCAGGGCTCCCTTCTGAATTTTTCACCTTGATGCAGAAGGCGTTCGCCTTGCTGCAGCCGGACCGGGGGGTTCGGTCCCCCAGTCCTCCGAGGGGAAAGAGAAGGCGGTCAGCCAGTCTCCATGAAGGGGACGTGGCGCTGCCTAAAAGGCGACGGGAAGATTTGGACACGGCGTCGCCAGCTCATTTAGAGGAGGACCTGGGGATGCAGGATCTAGAGGATGAAGTCTCGGACGAGGACTTGGAAGACGGTGAATTGTTGGAGGAGGAGCAGCAGAGCAGGGTGGTCCGCGTTTTTAGGCGGGAGGAGCTGCCTGCTTTGATTTCCGAGACGCTAAAGGTGTTGAACATGACCGCGGGGTCCACATCCTCCGAGGAGACGTTGGAGGATCCGCTGTTGCAGGCCGTGCGCACATCACAGCGGGTGTTCCCTATACACAGAGTCTTTCGGAATATGATTCAGGAGGAATGGGACTCTCCGGAGTCGGCGTTGCGAGGGACCAGGGCATTGGACCGGTTATACCCGCTCTCTGAGCAGGATAAGCTGATTTTTCGTTCTCCGAAGGTAGATGCCGTGGTGGCGGCGGTCACGAAAAAGACCACCATTCCGGTGGAGGGAGCGGCAGCATTGAAGGATGGGCAGGATAGGAAGTTGGATACCTTGCTGAAGCAGGTGTTTGATATGAGTGCCCTTTCTCTGCAGGCCTCCATAGCGGGGGCGTGGGTGGCGAGAGGCTGTTTGCGCTGGTCTCAACGTCTTCAGAGCTCCCTCTCTGATGACCAAACGGTGGATGTGTCTCGGCTGGAATCAGGCACTGCTTACCTGTCCGATGTTCACTATGATCTTATTCGTGGTCTGGCGAAATGTATGGCTTCGGTAGTAGCGGCTCGCCGTTATTTGTGGCTCCGTAACTGGTCGGCGGATAGTTCTTACAAGGCAAGGCTCAGTAAACTTCCTTTCCGGGGTAAGCTTCTCTTTGGAGAAGATCTTGAAAAGCTGGTTAAGGACCTCGGAGAATCCAAAGGGGGCGTCTCCCGGAGGATAGGCCGAAGCAGACTCGAGGGACTTCTGGGTCTAGAGGCCTCTCGAGAGATTTTCGTAGATTTCGCACTCCTCGCTTTCAGCAATCACAGCGGAGCAGGTTTACGACGCGTGGTCAGTCCTTTCGAGGGTTTCGAGGAGCGGGCAGGGGCTTTGGTCCCTTCCAGTCCTCCGGTGCCAAGAAGTCCCAATGAGATGAGGCGGGCCCAGGTGGGGGAGGTGCCCGTGGGAGGCAGGTTGCGGGAATTCTACCCTGCCTGGGTCCAGATTACCTCAGACTGGTGGGTCTTAGAGGTTATTCGGGAAGGCTATGCCCTAGAGTTTCAGCGTCCCATAGGAGATTCCTTTGTTCTTTCCCCCTGCAGGGCCCCTCGGAAGCGGCGAGCGGTTGGAGACACCTTGAGGCGTCTTCAGCGGCTCCGTGCGATAGTGCCCGTTCCGGTCGACCAGTGCGGCACCGGTCGATACTCCATTTATTTCGTGGTTCCCAAAAAAGAGGGTACGTTTCGACCGATTCTCAATCTCAAGAGGGTAAATCGTTGCCTTCGAGTGTCCCACTTCCGCATGGAAACCTTGCGGTCCGTCATTGCGGCGGTTCGTGCGGGAGAATTTCTGACGTCATTAGATCTGACAGAGGCTTATCTTCATATCCCCGTGCGGAGGGAGCATCAACGTTTTCTGCGTTTTGCGGTACCGATGGGACATTTTCAGTTCCGGGCGTTGCCCTTCGGTCTGGCGACCGCTCCTCGAACGTTCACGAAGATTATGGTTGTTGTGGTGGCCGCTCTTCGCAGAGAGGGGATACTGGTACACCCTTACCTGGACGATTGGTTGATTCGGGCGAAGTCGAGAGAGGAGAGCGTGGTTGCCACCTCTCGAGTGGTGGAATTGTTGGAAAGCCTCGGTTGGGTAGTCAACGGGGTGAAGAGTCGGCTGACTCCCTCTCAGACTTTGGAGTACTTGGGGGCGCGCTTCGAGACTCGGCAAGGCCGGGTCTTTCTCCCCAGCGCAAGGGCGCAGGCCTTGAAAGATCTGGTGCGTCGGTTTCTGGGACTTCGGGCACCGACTGCTTGGCAGTATCTGCAGTTGCTGGGCACCATGGTGGCTACGATAGACTTGGTGGTGTGGGCCAGGGCTCACATGCGGCCGTTGCAGAGTGCTCTTCTCAGGCGGTGGTCTCATCAGAGGGATGCGCTGTCGCAGTGTCTGCCCTGTCCAGCGGCGGTGAAGGGCAGCCTGCAATGGTGGTTGCTTCCCGACAGCCTGACGCAGGGCATGCCTCCTGGAGCCTCCGCGCTGGCGGTTGCTCATGACCGATGCGAGTCTCGCAGGATGGGGAGCTCATCTCAAAGGCTCGTTTGCGCAGGGGACTTGGTCGCGGGAGGAGCGGCTATGGTCCATCAACCGTTTGGAAATGCGAGCGGTGTTTCAGGCTCTGCTAGCGTTTCGGCAGGTGCTAGGACATGCGGCGGTGCGCATGCTGTAGGACAACGCGACTACGGTGGCGTATATCAATCGGCAAGGCGGCACGGGCAGTGCGTCTCTGGAAGAGGAGGCGAGTGTTCTGCTGGCCTGGGCGGAACAGAACTTGCAGGCTCTGTCAGCTCAGCACATCGCGGGAGTCGACAATGTCGAAGCGGATTATCTGAGCCGCTGCCGAGTGGATCCGGGGGAGTGGGCTCTGCACCCGGACGTCTTCGCGATGATTGTGCGCCGTTGGGGGATTCCTGTGATGGATCTCATGGTGACCTTGAGGTTGGCGAAGGTGGAGCGTTTCTTCAGCAGGCGGAAAGAGTGGATGGCAGAGGGCCTATATGCCTTGGCGCAGCGGTGGCCCGCGGAGGGTCTTCTGTATGTGTTCCCTCCCTGGGCGCTCATCGGCAAGGTGATACAACGCATCGAGCGGCACAAGGGCCAGGTGGTGCTGGTGGCGCCGGATTGGCCAAGACGGCTGTGGTATGCCGATTTGGTTTGTCTGTTACCGTGGCGGCTCCCGCTTCGGGAGGACCTGTTGCTTCAAGGACCCTTGCGGATGCCTCAGGTGGGTCGATTCTCGCTTACGGCTTGGCTCTTGAGCAGGCGCGGTTAACGGCCCGGGGATACTCGGCGGCGGTTATAGCCACACTTCTGTGATCGCGCCGGAGGTCGACCTCCCTGGCGTATATACGCGTTTGGCGTGTCTTTGAGGCCTGGTGTTCCAATCGGTCTCTCAACCCTTTGCGAGCTTCCGTATCCAACGTCCTCTCCTTTTTGCAGGCTGGAATGGAGAAGGGTCTCTCGGCCAGTTCCTTGCGGGTGCAATTGGCAGCTCTCTCCTGTTTTCGCGGCAAGATTCAGGGTCAGGTGATAGCGGCGCATGTCGATATTCGGCGTTTCTTGCGAGCGGTGTTGCTGCTGAGACCGCCGAGGCGTTCGGTTATTCCTCCGTGGGATCTCAATGTGGTCTTGGATGCCCTGATCGGGGAACCTTTCGAGCCCTTGGGTAGGGCTTCGCTTAAGGATTTGACGCTCAAGACTGTGTTCCTCGTGGCGATTTGTTCCGCCAGGAGGATTTCGGAGCTGCAGGCGCTGTCTTGCCAGGAGCCTTTTTTGACTTTCTCTGCGGACAAGGTGGTTTTGCGTACGGTTCCTGCCTTTTTGCCGAAGGTAGTGTCCGCTTTCCATGTTAATCAAGTGGTATCGCTGCCGGTGTTTTCCGCGGAGCAGAGGGCTCAGGCGGGTGGACGCTTGCATCGGTTGGATGTGCGGAGAGTGCTCAAGAAGTATCTCCGTCGTATGTCGTCGTTCCGGAAGTCGGACAGGCTTTTTGTCGCCTTCGGGGGTCCACGGAAGGGCGAGGCGGCGGCGAAGGCTTCCATTTCTAGATGGCTGAAGGAGGCGATTGCTTCCGCCTACATTTTGAGAGGCAAAGAAGTGCTGGTCTGTTTGCGGGCGCATTCCACGAGAGCTCAGGCGGCGTCGTGGGCGGAAGTCAGCCTGGTACCGGCGGCTGATATTTGTAGGGCGGCGACCTGGTCCTCGTTGCATTCTTTTGCTCAGCATTATCGCTTGGATGTGCAGGCGCGTGGGGATGGTCATTTTGGGTCAGCCGTCCTTCAGGCTGGGGTTTCAGGGCCCTCCCGTTGATATGTACTGCTCTGTTACATCCTCTACGTTTCCGGGACTGGACTAGAGGGACGCAAAGGAAGAGTAAATTAGACTTACCTGCTAATTGTTGTTCCTTAAGGAACTCTAGTCCAGTCCCGGATCCCTCCCGTTCTATAGGTATTGACCAGCCTGAAGTTTTCAGACGTGAGGGGAGCGAGATTGGACAGCTGTTGAACCCGTATAAAAAAAAAAATAATACTGAGAAAAAAGTCTTTTTCTTTTGAATTGTCAGGGCGCTCTGTGAGGCGCAGGGATGGGAGGCGCTCGCAGAGGGGGTCTCTGTGGCGTTTGCAGCATGCGGCATGGGCTAGTGGGCGCCGGGCTATGGTGCTTCAGTTCCCAGTCCTTTAGGGGGCACTGCCTGTTCTTTCAGGGCGGCCCTGTCTTGTTCCTTTAGAGTTATATCTCTATCTGTATATACTGTTCAATATAGGTTTTTTGAGATAGCTACTTATTTGTTGCTCTGCTGAGTCTGCTTTGTCAATAGGTGCTGGTGAAAGGGGGCGGATCTAGCCTATTTGTACCAGTGACATCACGACGATGACATCTTTCAGTCTCCAAAGCTGCTGGTGGAGGTTGACAACTCTACGTTTCCGGGACTGGACTAGAATTCCTTAAGGAACAACAATTAGCAGGTAAGTCTAATTTACTCTTGTCCCTTTATTAAGCCTGTTGTGCTTTCACTCCCTTGTAGGGAACACAGTGGTGCTGAAACCGGCAACGTATACCCGGCTCACTGCACTCCTACTGGCCGAGATCTGCATTGAAGCTGGCCTCCCGCCTGGCGTCTTCAATGTGGTCACAGGCAATGGGATCTTTGGTAGTAAGCTGGCCATGCACCCTGGAGTTGACAAAGTGGCGTTCACGGGCTCCACCGAGGTAAGCTGTCTTGACAAAGGCCTGTGTCGCGGGGGGGGGGGGGAGGGTGCAGAAAGAGAAGAGAATATTATCTGCTGTGTTAGGGCCTGACTCACCCTGCCATAGGACCCTGTAACTGGCCCCACCAGTGATACATAGCAGGATTTCTCGTCACCTTTTCAGGTTGGCCGCACACTTCGGAGAGCCACAGCCGGTACAGGGAAGAAGCTGTCACTGGAGCTGGGGGGCAAGTCCCCTTTCCTGGTCTTTGACACAGCAGATCTGGACAGTGCTGTGGAGGGGCTCGTAGATGCCATTTGGTTCAATCAGGGGCAGGTAAGTACAATCAATACTCCCCACCACCCCACACACTAAGGCTGCAGCAATCAGAGATTACTCTTTGGAACCAGGAGTAAAGTCAAGACATTTACACCCCCCCCCCCACCCCCCACCAGCATAGGTTCTACAACTCCTTCTGGATTCTGTGCTCAGCAGCAACCTCTTGGTCATAGCTGTCCTTGGTCTCCATCTGGGTAATATACCAGTACTGACCAGCAATATAGAAATCCAACTACTTCATCCACATCCCTCCAGTCCAGTCCAGACAGGCTGGCTGTGCTCATGACCTGCAGCTGAAGACAGAATTATGCAAATTTCTTCCGTGATATCACCCTACATTAGCCCAGGAGCTTCCTGCTCTTCCAGTAATTCAGCGTCCAGCAGCTGGGGTTCGTCCAGATCATTCCTGTCTGGACTGACTGAGTGGTTAAGGTCACCCCGGACTAGTTAGTATTGATTTCAGTGTTGGGAACCAAGAAGATCTGTCTGAGCAGAGGCTGACTGCGATTGTAATTGGAAAAAAATAAAATAAACACTACAGTATTGGCAGTCTTTTTTGGAGCCCTTCGGTGGGCAGGATTAAGCCTTTGTGGGAGCTCTGTAGCTGTTGAATCGTCGCCGGTGTCTCCCAACAGCACGAGCAGCCCTGCGGGGAACCAGGGAATTTAGCCGCCGCCTTGTCGCTTCCGCGGTAAGTGAATTGTTGGTCGTATAGTTTTTTGGTCCTCTGATCCCAAGTTGGTTGCGGTCAGGGCAGGCGAGGTAAGGAAAAACAAAGACATGCCCTCCTCAAAGCTGGTGTGTGCTGTGTGCAGCACGCATTGCAGTTCTCTCTCTCAGGCCAGCTGTTGCAAAGCCTGTGAAAGAGTAAACATAGTAACATAGTAAATGACGGCAGATAAAGACCAGTATGGTCCATCTAGTCTGCCCAGCAAGGTGGCAAGAGTAGGTGCACCTGCCGCTCCGTGCAGATCACCCCTCCACATGTTTTTTGTTTAGGGGTGAACCCACCGCTCTGTCTAGGACACCCCTATTTGTTGAGAAATTAGATGGTTCAGTTTATTTTGATTTTATCCTGTTGCTGTAAAGGGATCCACTGTGTCTGTCCCATGCCATTTAGAATTCTGTCATTGTGTTTGCCCCCACCACTTCCATCGGGAGGACATTCCAAGCATCCACCACCCTTTCAGTGAAAAAGTATTTCCTGATATTGCCTTTCAATTTACCCCCTTGCAGCTTTATGCCTTCTAGTTTTACAGCTTTTCCGTCTTTGGAAGAGGTTTGGTTGTTCATTAATACTCTTAAGTATTTAAAGGTCTGAATCGTATCTCCCCTATCCCTCCTGTCCTCCAGAGTGTACATATTTAGTTCAAGTCTCTTCTCATAAGGCTTCTGACGCAATCTCCAAATCATTTTGGTCGCCTTTGTCTGAACCGTTTCCAGTCTTTTTACATCTTTTGCGAGATACTGTCTTCAAAACTGAACACAGTATTCCAAGTGAGGCCTCACCAGTGACTTATACAGTGGCATTAGTACCTCTTCCTTTCTGCTGGTAATTCCTCTTTGTATGCAGCCCAACATCCTCCTGACTTTTGCCACTGCCTTGTCGCACTGCTTTGCCACCTTGAGATCCTCAGAAATAATCACACCAAGGTCCTTCTCCTGGTCTGTGCCTACCAACCTCTCGCCCCCTATCGCGTACATTTCCCTTGGATTTCTGCTTCCCAAGTGCATGACACTGCACTTCTTCGCATTAAATCTTAACTGCCAAGCATTAGACCATTCTTCCAGCTTTTGTAGATCTTTCTTCATGTTATCCAGTCAGGGGAGTCTACTCTGTTGCAAACGTTTGTGTCATCAGCAAAAAGACACTTTTCCATTCAGTCCTTCAGCAATATCACTCACAAATACATTGAACAGTGCTGGTTCCAGGACCAAACCCTGGGGGACCCCGCTAATCACCCTCTTCATCCGAGTGAGCTCCATTTACCATCACCTTCTGACGTCTATCAGTCAACCAGTTTCTGATCCAGGAACAGTATCAAAGGCTTTGCTGAAATCCAGGTAGATGACATCCATCGCATGCCCCTGATCTAGTTCTCTGGCCACCCAGTCAAAGAACTCAATCGGCTTTGTTTGACAAGATCGTCCTTTGGTAAAACCATGTTGCCTCGGATCATGCAACCTGTTGGTTTTGAGAGAGTCCACTATTTGCTCTTTCAGGAGCGCCTCAATTACTTTTCCCGCCAATGAGGTAAGGCCTGTAGTTTGTCACTTCTTCCCTGTCACCACTTTTGTGAAGAGGTACCACATCAGCCCTTCTCCAGTCCTGAGGAACTTCTGTTTTCAAGGATCTTTTATAAACATCCTCTAACGGCCCTGCAAGAACCTGTCTTAGCTCTTTCAGTATCCTGGGTTGCATCCTATCCGGTCCCATGGCCTTGTCCACTTTTAGTTTTGCAAGTTGTTCTAACACATCATCTTCTGTGAATGGTGTGGTATCTACTTCATTCCCATTTTTATACTTGGGAGTCACAGGTGGTCCTTCTGCTCCGTTTTTACTAAAGAAAATCCTGGAGAAGTATTTGTTTAGCAATTTAGCTTTTTCAATGTGACTTTCCACGAGTCCGTTCTCAACACTACTGAGTCCTGCAATTCCACCTCTGATCTTCTTCCTTTCCCGAATATACCTGAAGAAAGTTTTATTGCCACCTTCACATTTTTAGCCATCTTTTCCTCTGCCTTTGAGTTTGCTTTCCTTATTTCTCTTTTTGTCTGAGTTTGATCCTGTATTCCTTTCTGTGTTCCTCTGTTTGCAAGCTTTTGAATTTTGTGAAAGCTGTTTTTTGCCTTTATTTGAGCAGCCACTTTGGAGAACCAAATAGGTTTCCTTCTCCTCTTGTTTTTATTTACTTTCCTTACATATTTATCTGTTGCCCCTTTTATTGCCACCTTTATTTTAGCCCATTGCAATTCCACTTCCCTTATCCCTTCCCACCCTGCCAACTCCTCCTTCAGGTACTTGGCCATTTCACCAAAGTCAGTGTTTTTGAAGTTTAGGACTTTGAGCTTGCTATGATTGGACTGCACCTTCGCTTTTATCTCAAACCACATCGTTTGATGATCGCTGCTGCTCACAGGGGCACCCACCCGGACATTCGACACGCTATCACCGTTGGTGAGCACTAAATCCAGCATTGAGCTTTTCCTGGTTGGTTCCATCACCATTTATCTAAGTAACACATCCTGGAAAGCATCCACAATTTTTTTACTTCTTTACAGATTTGCAGAAGGAGTAATCCGATCCACATCAGGTAGATTAGTCACCCCGCCCCCTCCTTTGTGGCTATCTTTGCAATATCTATAATCAATTTGTTATCTAGTTCTTTAATTTGAGTCTGAGGTCTGTAGACTACACCAGTATGGATGACGGTGCCATATCCTCTTTCCAACACAATCCAAAGCGCTTCTTCTTTTCCCCATGCCCCCTGCATTTCAGTAGTTTTAATATTGCTTTTGACATAAGGCTGCTGCTCCTCTTTCCACTTTCTTTGTCTCTTCTGAATAGATTATAGCCAGCGATGGCTACATCCCATTCGTGTGACTCATTAAGCCATGTTTCTGTAATGGCCATAATGTCCAAGTCTATTTCCACCATTAGGACTTCAGGTCATGAATTTTGTTGGCTAAGCTTCAAGCATTTGTGCTCATTGCTTTCCAGTATTTAACTGGCTTGTGTGTATTTTGCATTGATTTTGTTCTACCCACCTCTTCACGCTTGTTGATGTTTGTTTGGTTTAAAAGTGTGTCTGTTTCTGATGATCTGCTTTTGCCGGGAGTGATGTCCTAAACTTGTCCATCCCCATCCGTCACCCCCTTTCTCTAGTTTAAATGCCTGTCCACATACTGCCTGAATTTTTCACTTAGGATTCTTTTCCCTGCGACAGAGAGATGTAGTCCATCAGCACAGTATAGTCTCTTGTTGGTCCATCTGTTTCCCCAGTCGCCAATAAATCTGAATCCTTCTTGTTTGCACCAGGTCTGGAGCCATGTATTAAAGCTGTTTATGTGATGCAGCCTTTCTGCCCCCTTACCAAGAACAGGTAGAACTTCAGAGAATGCTACAGCGTTAACAATAGGCTTGTTTCTCTGCCAGAGTCTGGAAATCCCTTTGAACTACACAGGCACTGTTTTTAGCCAGGTCCTTTGTACCCAAGTGGATGACATCATCAATTTTGGAGTGCTCACTTTCTGCGCTAACTACATCAACAATTTGGTTTGTATTCCTGCTGGTTGAAGAGCCTGGGAGGCATTTGACTATCTTCTCTCCTTTGAACTGTGTTCCCAAGTTGGTACCTCCTGATGATGGAATCTCCAAGTAGTAGTAGTTTTCTGTTTGACTTTTTTCTTCATATTAGGTGCTTTATCAGTAGATTGGGCATTGACTGTCTCATTTAAGGGCCCTTCAGTTTCCATGGATTGGGCATCCTCATTAACCAAGGCAGAGAAGGTATTATGCAGGAATATCTCTTGATGTATAGGGTGTTTTTGCATTACAGGTCGCAGCCTACCAGAGCCCACTGTGATCCATTTGTTCCTGTGATGTTTGATGCTTTGTGGGAACGGTGGTGTACTTAGTTTGGTTTGTATCCTAGAAGAAGTGTGTTTCATTGTAGCTAGTTCTTCCCTTAGAGTCAATTCTTTATGCATAGCAGCTAACTTGAGGCATATAGGACAAGCTCTTAAGTTCCAAATGATTCTTCTCAGAATGAAAGCACCACAGTTATTGCACTGAATACACGACTTACTGATTAAGCGGTCCTAGAAGGAGAAGAAAAGGTGGGTTTAACACCTAATTAAAAGGATAGATGTTAACGTATGTGACGACTATAATAGGCAGTGCAGCCCTGGGGTGAGGGGTAGGGTGGGCGGGAACCTAAATGTCCCTGGCCAGTAGGCCTTACATGAACTGAGGGCACACTCGGATATCTGATTTAAAGGCTACGCAAGGAATGTAGGCAGTCAGAATATTCCCAAAAATGAATGTATATCCAACAGTTAAAATCTATATTAGGAAACAAAAACAGGCAATAGAAAGGCTGAAAACTTAGCTGTGTGGCGTCTCTGGAAGCTATGAAGACTAGAGTTGATCAGGTACTTGTGGACAGGCTGTAAGGTAATTTAATTAGCTCCACCCTGTGAGCAGGCTTGCAACAGACAATTCCAACAATGGAAACAAAAATAGTCAAACTGAACTTTTACTTCTACTGTATGTATCTACCGATTGTGCAAAGGTCCCAGAGAGTAGAGAAGTGGAGCAATGCCACGATGGGTCAAGTCTGTTACCTGGGAGGTCGCAAGAGCTGTCCACGGACCGGATCAGAGCGTGTTATCAGTCACAGCAGAGGCGGGAAAATTCCTGCACTTTGTCTCTGGCAGCCATTTTGTCCTGTAGCCCCCGGTCGGCTGCAGCTGTTCTTGAGGGGGATCAAATGGTGGTTACAGGCAGAGCTGGACTTCAGCCTTCGTGGACTCTGCAGTATAGTACTTCAGAGGGAAACTCCTTCTCTCCAGAGTTTATATTGCTGCTAAACTGTGCATACTGGTTAGAAAGGGAACAGGGGCTTGATAGAGCCTTGGCTTCCACGAATGCAGCAAATTCCAAGTGTGTCTCAGGGTAATGGAGGGGGGCTTGGCCAAGCGTTTGAAGGTTTTGAAGAGCCCATATGAAGCAGATTCCAGATCAGAAGCCTCATGGAACATAAAGGATCCAGGGGAGGGACTCTTGGGGTCTGGGGAGGACCAAGAAGGCCTTGGCTTCGAAGAGGGGGGGCCTGGCCCAAGGGGGGTATCTGCCCCCAGGAGAGGATCCTTCCATTGTGCGTGCCTTTCATAAGGAAGAACTGCTAGCACTTATTTCTCATTCCCTAGTGGCATTGACTATTCCATTTCGGACTGCGGAGGCAGATTTCGCGTTGGAGGATCCCCTGCAGGGCATGCGAGGACCGTCTGTTTTATTTGGAGGGCCTTGAAAAGGGGAAGTGGACTCTAAAATGTACATATCAAGATGGGTGAAGGAAACAATTGCATCTGCGTATCTTCTCAAGCGTAGGCTGGTTCCTTAGGGGCTAAGAGCATATTCCATGAGAGCCCAGGCAGCTTCCTGGGCTGAAATTAGCCTAGTGCCTCCAGTGGACATCTGTCGGGCAGCGACATGGTCATTGTTGCATATCTTTGTGAAACATTACCGTCTGGATGTGCAGCAGGTCAAGAGGCACGTTTTGGAGCTTGGGTATTGCAAGCGGGGCTCGCAGGTCCCTCCCGGCTCTAGGTATTGCTGTTGTACATCCCTTCTGTCTGGATTGGACTGGACTGGAGGGACGTGGATGAAGGTGAAATTAGACCTTATCTGCTAATTTGCTTTCATGAAGTCACCTCAGTCCAGTCCAGAGCCCACCATTTTTCTTTCCGAGTTAGTTTCGTGAGCCCATATGTGCAATGAGGTCTGATAAGCCATCCTTGAGTGGGGGGAGGGTGCCTGTTGGTCAGAGTTTTTCTTCACAGACCGTTGGGCTCAGAGATTGTCAATATCTAAGAGCTGCATATTTAAAAAATAATTCTGAAAAGAACCAAAGAATGCTAGCCTAAGCTTGTTCACGCATTGCGTGCTTCTGAGATTCCCGGACCATACCTGTTGGATGTTGCATTATTTATTTGTTTCTGGTCCGGGGAGGAAGAGGACAGTTTCTGCTAGTTCCATTGAGGGTTTTTGTTTTAGTTTTTGCCCCTATTTATAGGAGTAGAGTT
Organism: Ichthyophis bannanicus; assembly: GCA_033557465.1. NCBI lineage: Eukaryota > Metazoa > Chordata > Amphibia > Gymnophiona > Ichthyophiidae > Ichthyophis > Ichthyophis bannanicus. The sequence continues at coordinate 50,985,335 of CM066051.1, read as the reverse complement.
GGCTACTTTGTAAGAAGCATACTGGAGAGAGCAGGAAGCTCCTGGGCTAATGTAGGGCAACATCACGGAAGAAATGTTCATAATTCAGTCTCCAGCTGCTGGTGCATGAGCACAAACCCGTCTGGACTGGACTGGAGAGGACTCCATGAAAGTAAATTAGCAGGTAAGGTCTACTTTCACCTTATTACTTGCACTGTAGGATTCGGTGAACTGAAAAGTCTCTGGTTTCATGTCCTTGTTCCCGCCTCACTCTGTGACCTTCAGACCATCACATCATGTTCTAGTAAGTTTCAATCCTAAGCCGTTGAGGGCAGAGACTTTGTAGACCTCTGACTGATCCATAGAGCACCAAGTACACTGCTGGTGCTGTGAGCTGAAGCCCTGTGGCAGCAGCCCTTAAAATTTGTCAGAAGGAGAGCCTGAGCAGCAAGCGTGTCTAATATCTCTCTTCCCTTAGGTATGCAGTGCTGGGTCTCGGCTCCTGATTCAGGAGCCCATCGCTGGTGACCTGATCTACAGGCTGAAGCAGAGAATGGAACATCTTCGGGTGGGCAATAGCCTGGACAAGACAGTGGACATGGGGGCCCTGGTGGATGAGTCCCAAAGGAAGACCATCACCGAGTTTGTGGAGGAGGCACAGGCAGAGGGAGCTGAGGTACTGGAGGTCTAGGGAAGATGTTCTCCCCCCCCCCCCCCCCCACACAGACGCACCCCGTTTCTGTCTCTGTATAGCTTGTGTTCCCCACACGTACATACCTGCGTAATCTTCACTTGTCTTTTCCTTATTTATTTTATTTATTTATTACAAGTTCTTATATACCGCACTATTCGGCATCAGCGCGGTTTACATTATAACATAAAGACCATAACAACAAGCTGTTTGGTTTACATCGAACAGGAGTACAAACTTGGAGAACCGGGGTAAACTATATACAAGAGATAATTACATAGAACAGAATAGAGTCTTAATAATATCAAGAACGGCATGGTGTGTTCATGAGTGGGTCACTTCCTTCTCTTTAACCCTTGTGTTCATGTTTGTATAGACGTCCTTCCCCGCTGTTGATCGGCATATTCTCTGACACACACAGTCCTATAGCTGCTGTTTCATTGTCCCCTGCAGGTTTTCCAGGCCTCAAGCTTCCTCCCAAGGCATGGTCTGTTCTACCCCCCCACTCTGATCACTGGCGTGGACTCTACATCCCGCTGTGTCCAGGAGGAGGTAAGAACTGGGTCCTCTTCCTCATCCCTTGACCTGTGTATAGCCTCTCGGGACTGGGCAAGGGACTTCATAAACACAGATGTGACGTAAAGAGCGAGTGCCGGCCAGTGCCTGCCTTAGTGCTGAGATCTCCTGCGTCTGTTGCCATGTTGCTCTCGCTGAGCCTCTGCTGACTGCATGCCTCCAGTTTTCCTGTACCCTCATGTTTCTCTCTGCATATCTGTGCCACAGATCTTTGGGCCTGTGCTGGTTGCCATGACCTTTCGGACAGCCAAAGAGGCTATAGCACTGGCCAACAACACACCTTATGGGCTGGCGGCCAGCGTCTGGACTGAAAACCTGCCCCTGGCATTGGAAGTGGCACTCAGGTAACCTCTTCTCCCCTTCCTTTTTGCCCGCCCATCAGTTTGTCATGTAACTCGCACCAGTAAGACCTTGTTCCCCCCTCTTTCAGTTTGAAAGCAGGTACCGTGTGGGTAAATGGCCACAACCTATTTGATGCTGCGGCTGGATTTGGCGGGTACAAAGAGAGCGGCTTTGGCCGTGATGGGGGTAAAGAGGTAAGGGCAGGTGGTGTCCCTGTTGGCGTGGGTGAGGGAGGCGGTAGATGTCTCTCTGAGGTATATAGCCAGATGTGACTCCTTTTATAATGTCTGTGATCAGAAGCATGAGACTTATCTTTCACCCCCCCTCCCCCAGCTGACTTTTCTTGGGTGTTTTATCTGAAGATGAGTGACTTGTTCCTTCAAAAGCTGCTGTCCCTGGATCTCAAAAAGTCTGTTCTTCTCCTTTTGGCTGAAAACATCATGCTTTTGCTTCTGAGAATGAGTAGCGGGGAGTTAGAATCCCCTTCTATGGCCCAGGGTTTCACAACAGAGAGGTAGCTGGAGGGTCACATGGGTGCCAGGAGCACGTCCTCTCACCAGCTAGCGTTTTTCAGCACAGGTGGGCATGCAGAGGAGGAGCAATTGCCCAGATTCGTAAGGCAGTCCCCCATAATCGTGCACGAGATCTGTCATTACGGAAAACAGGTTTTAATGCCTTTCTGTAAGAATCTTGCAATGCAGTGTGCCCCTTTGAGTCAGTGCTGGCTCCTGGCGATCCAGCAGCTCCTGGGTTTTCTTGGCAGTGTCACTGGAAGTAGATTGCCAGGCCTTTCTTCCAGGTAATGGACTTGCCCAAGGCCACAAGGAGTGCTAGTGGGAATCGAACGTTGGTCTCTTGGTTACCAAGCCAGTATTCTAAGCATTAAAACATAGCTATTTTCTGAAGCATTTGGCACCCAGATTTTATTGTTTGCTTCTTTGTGATGATCTGTTTTATGATGTTTGGGTACTTATGGTTCTTTTCTGTAACCGCTGAGAAAAGTAAAAGATTGGAGGAGGATAAATATAATAAAAGAAATGAAACTAATTAGGCATTGGCATTAGGTAAAGGTGTGATGTTTACTCTGTGGCTTTCTTCATCTACAGGGGATACAATGTATTCAATCCATTTTTGGGCTGCGTTTGAGAAGTTCCTGGAGAATATCTCTTTTTCTCTCTCTTGATCTCTCCCTCCTTTCTCACAGGGCCTGTATGAGTATGTGAGGCCGGCCTGGGAGGACGCTCCTTGTCCTAAACCCGAGGACATCAACTATAAAACCTTTGCAGCCTCATATGGGACAGAGCTGCCTCCGGTGCCTGGCCAGAAGGAGGTCAGCCAGGCTCTAGTTCACGCACAAGAAGCCCAGATCCCCAGGTGACAGGCCTTGCTTTCCTGCCAAACTCTCCTCAGTGTTATATTCCTAGGAGCCGCTGGGATGCCCCCTTCCCCTGCTGCTGCCCCTCCTTGCTTCATCCCTGAGAATCTGTAGGCCCCCCTCTCCTTTCCCTCGTCGCTGGTGCCTCTCATGTCTGATAGAATCTCTTCACTCTTCTGTCTGTCCCTGCAGTGTAGACCGAACCTACAAGCTGTACTACGCTGGAGCCCAGAAGCGGCCAGATGCCATGTACTCTCGGCCCATCTACAACCAGAGCGGTATGATCTCGGCCTATGTTGCCGATGGCAACAGGAAAGATGTGCGAAATGCTGTGGAGGCTGCACACAAAGCGGCACCAGGGTGAGTGCATGAGCTAGGTGACCTTCATCTGCCTCATGCCTAGCTGAGGAAAAGAGTGCCACAATTCATCTCCCCCTCCCCCCTTCCAAGGGCAGTTCTGGTTTTATATGTCACACTAATATTCAGCAGGCATAAAGGGGGGGGGGGTTGATTATGAGAGGGTGTACCATATTAAAGATGGCAGCTTGCTGTCCTGCCAACTACCATTGCAGCTGGGGAATTCCTGGTCATGAGTCTTTGTCACCTGGTCATGAGTCTTTGTCACCTGTAAATGATAAGTAGTAGTAGAAAGGGGTATTTAATGCAAAACAGCTGCTATATGTTTGGGGAGGACGACCCAGCCGCACTGCACTTCATTCGAAAAATGGCAAACAGCACAGCAGCACCTTTGTCACAGGATCTTGTGCTTCCCCTGCTTAGAACAGCAGGATGGGCAGAATTAGAGGAACTTTATTTTAAATTTCTACTCTGCCTCACTTCCCCCCCCCTCCCCCCAACCCCACCAAAGAAAAAAAAATCATCAAAAACAAACCGCTGCTGGAGCCTTTCACCTTTAAGGAATTTGAAGCTAGGAGTGCTAATACGTGTTGTCTGTGGCAGCCTGCCATTTGGGTCTGTGCTGATTGGTGGTGCTGCTCCAGCGCTGTTGCCACTCCCCTGATTTATCACTTCATTACCCTCCTACCTTTCTGTACTTTGACCATGCCCCTCTGACTGAAGAGCAGAGAGCAGAAATAGTCCTTGGGAAGGGGGAGGGGGCGCGCTCAGAGAGGGCTGGAGTCCCACAGCAGATGTGCCTGAGACCTCCTAACTCGGTGCGCCTCAGGGAAGCTGGAGTCAGGCCACACATGTATAAAGAACATCTGTGGCTTCCAGTTCATTATAGAAACCTTTATGCAAAGAGTCATTTGCTCTGGATCTCTACGTTAACACATCGGGGGCAAAAGTCTTCTGTATAGTTTTAGCCCAATATTTACACCCCCCCTCCCAAATCAGTTGAAAGAGAACAAATGCTTGGATAGAGATGTTGGCACAGGGTCCTCCCCTCTCTTTATGGTGGTGGTCTTGTCCTATGTTTGTGTCTGCACAGGGGGAGGGTTATCTTTGTGCAAAGAAGGAGCAGAGAGCTAAGATAATCAGGGGTGCAGAGAAATAGCAGAAACCCTGAAGCACTGTGTTCTGAGGACTGTTGGTGCCAGCGGGCACTAACCTTCCCCTCCTGCCCTGGTTCCTTCCCAGGTGGGGTAAGCGAGCAGCACATAACAGGGCTCAGATTGTTTACTACATGGCAGAGAATCTGGAGCTTCGACGAGAGGAGATAGCGCAAAGGCTGAGCGCCCTGATGGGAGTGCCCAAACCAGAGGCCCTGCGGGAGGTGGACGCTAGCATCCAACGACTCTTTCACTGGGGCGCCTATTGCGATAAGTATGGGGGCACGGTGCAGGTGGGTCCCTCAGGGGTGGAAGGGCTGTAGGGGCTCCCACCTACTGTTTCCATCCCTCATCCTCTCTTTGTTCTTTGAATGATGCAGGAGACCCTCCTGTATGGCGCCACAGTGCTGATCCGGGAGCCTTTAGGCGTGGTGGCCATCGCCTGCCCAGATGAGAGCCCCCTGCTGAGTTTCGTTAGTCTCTTTGCCCCAGCCGTGGTGAGGGGCAACACTGTGGTGGTGATCCCCAGCGAGAGGTACCCTCTACCAGCCCTGGATTTTTATCAGGTATTCCTCCCTCTGACAATGGACCTAGAGCAAAGCAGACAGGGAAGGCCTCCCCCCTCCCAAGACTCTGACTGACTTTCCCGCTGGCTCTGTATCTGTGTACTCTTCTCTTTCTCCCTGTCTCGCTCTTGTTTGTTTTTTCAATCTGCCAAATGATTGCAAGCCATAAATGAAATCGATCACTTTACAAACATTGGACGTTAGCCTGTAAGTTTAATAATGTTGGCACCCTCGGCTCTTCCAACAGTAACAGTAATCACGGCCCAGCATGTGCTTGGAGTTGTGTGCACTCCACCACTGCGTGCTCTGCATGTGTTTACAAGAGCTGTTGAAACACATGCATGAATTAACAGCTCGCATAGAACGTGCATACACACCGGTAAAACATTCAGAAATGTATGCTTAGACCTGTGCCAAACTGTGCTGATAGGCAAAGTTAGACTGATTTGGGCACTTGGGGAGTTGCTGTGAAAATGAGGTAGGGAAGGTGAGTGCCGAGGCCTCTGGAAGGAGCAGGTCTGGGGCCCACTTCATTACTGAGAGGGAAAAAAGGCAAAGGAGACTATGAATCGGATCTCCCAATGCTGCTCGTGTCTGCCTTCTGCAGCTCAAGTCTAGGAGGCGCCTTCTTGCAGCAGAAACCGTGGGATGTGTGCTCCAAAGAAGAAAAGCCCTCCATGCTCCCCCCCCCTCCCCCAACTGGAGTAATGCAACTCTGCCCTTGTCGTCCCCCCCCCCCTCCCTTTCTGTGGTCAGGTTTTTCCGTTCCCTACACTTCCCTCTTTCTGTCTGTGGTGCATAATGGGGAACTTCGCTGCTACTTAAGGATTTGGGGGGTATTCCAAAGACCTGACCACAGCTTCCTCTTCCCCCCCCCCCCCTCTTGCTGTGTGTAGGGAGGGAGTAGCCACCAGCAGCTGGTCAACAGCATGCCTGGCTTCCTGTACATTTGTGCATCAATAGCATGTACTAAATGCTTTTCATTTTAAGTAGGACCCAGATGTCTTTGACAAGCCATCTCTAGGGTTGCGGCTGAGCTACCCCATCTCATGCATGTTTGAGCATGCATTTGCAGCCCTGTGAAAATGGAATAGGAAATTCTGGATGTGGTCTGTCTGTAGCTGGTGGCATGTAATGAAAAGATGGTCATGTGTCTATAGGTGCTGAAGCCAATCACCTGATGTGATTGAGGTCTTCAAATAAAAATGCATCAAAGGCCTTCCCTTTTGTAGCCGTGCTGCAAAAACCACGGGTGTAAAATAAAAGTAGAAGTGCCACTTCGGGCAACTCTTTGCATCCTATTACATTTGTCCTGACTTCAGCTGTAATGTGATAGGAAACATTTCAGATGGCCCCAAGACTAACTGCTCAGCAATTCTCGGGTTTGCTAAGAAACATGGTGAGGAAAAAGGCAGTTTAAGTCCCTTAGATGCAGAGAGAAGTAGTGCTGGAAGGAACCTCAGGGATTATCTAGAATCTAAGTGAACCTTTTGGGAGTATCTAGAATCTGAGAAAGATGGGGCTGGGAAGGGACCTTGAAACTCATGTAGTCTGTTCCTTACTTTTATGCAGGATTACAAACAGGTACAGGCTTAAGCTGCTATAATCCACATCTTCCTAGGTAATACATTCCACCTGGATATCTCACTGCCATTTGAAACTGAACATGGCCAAAACTGAACTTCTTATTTTCCCTACTAAACTCTCATTCCCTCCTTTCTCTATCTCTGTTGATAGCACACTTCTGCTTCCTGTTTCCTCAGTCTGTAACCTTCTCAACACATATCAAACAGATAGCAAAAACCTGCCATTCCTTATCGTCTCTCCAGTCCAGTCCCGGAATCTCTGGGATATAGGTTCCTCCAGCAGCTTGGACACTGAACAATGACATTCTTTGATGTCACCAGCATAAATACCCAAGGGACCGCCTCCTTGCTAAAGTTTGTTCAGTCTCCAAGCAGCTGGAGGTTGATGAGCCTAGAGATTCTGGGCTCACTGGAGGGACAATTAAGCATTTTTTGAATTTAGTTTTGGAATTCTTTGAATTTATTTTTAAGTAGTACAGTTATTGTGGCTTTAAAGCCTCAGATGTGCCCCCCCCCCCTTTAAATTTTCTTCTCTGCCGGATTTTAAAGCCGCGTTTGTGTTCTGGCTCAATTTATTTATTAAGTTTCCTGAACCTACTTACCATAGGTGAGGAGTACTTATTGGCAGAGTAAGGACAGCTCTTTGTTGTTGCCGGGTAAGTGCTTTTTTTCTGGGAGGCACTGTTTCCTGTGAGCTGCATCCTTTTGTTGAGCTGCCGGAGTTTTTCAATTTTTTACTTCCTGGTTATGCGGCGCATCCGGTTTCTCCTCCGACGCTGGAAAAAAGCTTAGCGTTGGGGAGCCGGTTGATTGGAGAAGTTTCAAGGGGCTGGTTTCCTGGAGGCTGCGCTGTTTGTTTCCTGCTGCAAAGTTATTTGCTGGTGGCAGTTGCTGCAGGCCGCGCTGTTTTTAGTGCGCGCACGACGAAGCGCCAAACAGTAGTTGAGTGTGAAAACAGTGAACAGTGAGTTTTTCATTCTTCTTTGGTTTCTTTTTGAGGGAAACTTTGTTTTTAAAAGATATAGAAAATTGTTTTTATTTGCTTTTAGTTAATTTCACTTTAAGCTTTTTACTGACTGTTAAAAAAAAAAAAAAAAAGACAGCATTCTAATAATTGACGTTATTCACAGTAGTGTCTTTTGAAACTAGATTAGAGTAATGCCTTCTAAGCCACAGTGTTTGGTTTGTGGCTCTAGAAGAGGAACATTATCTGACTCGGGGGTCTGTAAATCCTGTGTTCAGGAAACTGAATATGTGCAGCAGGGTTTGGAATCTAGTGCTGAGGGGGCTAGACTTGCTCCCTTATCTTTAGGGGACGCTAATTCTCCTCCGCAGCTCTTCCCAGAGCCTGTTGCAGGGCCGCCTTCTGTTCCAGATGTGCCGCAAGAGCCTTCAATTTTTTCATCTGGATTGGCATCATTGTTTTCACAGGATTTTTTTCTCTGCTTCAGCAGACCTTTGGAAATGGTCAAAAGCTCCCTTCCCTCTGTGGTAGCTGATCTTGGGAAGAAGCGGTTGGCTATTCCTTTAGAGATTGTTGAAGGTTGTCAGACGGCTGCCTAGGGTGAGAACTTACACAATCTTGACGATGCATATATTCATATGATTCTTGCAAGGTATTGTGGGTATTGTAGTTCATTCACTCCCAAACACAGCTGATGACAATAATTGAGTTGTGGAACCAAGTGGTAAGGCCAATAAAATACTTCTTTTATTGACGGGGTTTAATTCACCCAGCACAAGTATGCTTGTTAGCAATATAAATGAGGTTACTTGCTTGCAGTGTTTAAATGGATAACAAAAAGTCATAAAGCAAATCAGAAAACAGCCTTTAGCTTGTCAGGCAATTAGCTAATGTTTTCTTAGCAAATAATTACCAAATACAAAGGCACAAAGAAAAGAATAAACTTTGCTGGTTAGGTTAACTTCTGCTTATTTTTCATGCAGATCCTAGCAGTGATTCTCCCTTGCTCACACACACAATCAGGTGCAGCTTTAATTACTATCAATTGACCAGCTGGAAGCCTTTAGCTGGCTGGCTGCTACTGTGTGAACCCAAATCCTGCTTTAAGAGCTGTTTGCAGTGGAAATAAAGAACAAAGTTAGGTTTCTTTGTGATGGCTGATGTGTTTGCTCACAGAAAGCTAGCAATAGCATTTAGATAGAGAACAGTCCATGTAAACTGTACTTTCATCTGCTGTATCTCCCCCTTCATCAATCAGCATAGGGTCACTATCATACATTGGCACAGACGAGTCTTTCATTAAGGCACTATCATGAGAATGCTTATTCCCTTGCTGCCATTCTCTATTATAGATAGGGTCTGGATCAGTGTTCATACCTGAGCCTCTCCTGCCATCATAATTCCTCTCTGTAAAGCCTGGCCAGTATGTAATCCAATTCTGATGTCTAGCCTTCCAATCTTGATCCCTGGACACTGGATCTCCTCTCACATACCTTCTGGCCTTGGTCTGAAAGTCCCTTCCACATGCAGTCTTCTCTCTTCCAGGTAGCCACTGGTGATTCCTATCTCTGCCACTCCATTCCTCTGGCTGAATCCAGTCCAATGGACTCTGCTGGCATTTGGAATACCTTCCAGTATGGGTACTGCCTTGGAATCTCCCAGACCTTCCAATGGCCTTTCTTCTCTTCCTTCCAGAGAGTTTCCTTCTCTCTCTATCCGCTTGGCTTGGCTTCTGTTTCTCCAGGTGATACTGGTGCTTGAGCTTGTAGCCGTTGCTGTCTCTGTCTCTGTCTCTGTATCTCTTCCTGAAGCTTTTGCTGAAACTGTCCCTCAAGCTGTTATCTGAAGAATAAGCTCTACTCTTATCCTGTTCTAATGTGTGCTGCTCCCTAACATAGCGCAGCTGTGTTGAATCAGGCCCTGCCCTTTGAGATGAGTGCTTAGGGATTACCTCATAGCTCTCTTGATTGCACACACATTTTCTCACTTCAGCCCCTCTCATGGCTGCTGGAAACCTGGTGCATTCTGGGACTGGTAGTCTTTTATGTGAAAACTCTGTTTTCTTACTTCTACCAAAACTGACAGGTTGCTTGTTCAGAGTCACATCTTTTCTATAGCTCCTACCTGAGCTATGATAAGCTTCCTTATCACAAGGTTCTATTCCTGTCAAAGGTTAAAACAGGAAAGGATCTACAGGAGCATTCTATAACCTCCTGAGATTCACTCAGATCCTTTGGATCCAGATTTGGATGTTGAGGGGAGAACTTACGGATCAGGAGGATCAGTCCAGAGTAGTTCGTGTTTTTCGTCGAAGTTTTGCCTGCATTGATTATGGAAACTCTTAAAGCACTTAATATGCCAATGTCAGGTCCAGAGGAGGACTCTGCTTTGGAGGATCCTTTGTTGCAGGCATTTAGGAAGACGCAAAGGGCTTTTCCTGTTCAGAGTGGTAAAGGAGATGATTCAACAAGAGCGGGATAGGCCTGAAGCTGGGCTTAAGGGGTCCAGGGTCATGGCCCATTTATATCCTCTACTGGATCAGGATCGGGAGTTGTTTAAATCTCCGAAAGTGGATGCAGCGGTATCAGCAGTTACTAAAGACTACAATTCCGGTGGCAGGTGGTGCCGCTGTTAAGGATAGCCATGATAGGAAGTTAGATACTTTATTAAAACAAGTGTTTGATGTTAATGCTCTATCTATTCAGGCTTCGATTTGTGGAGCATGGGTAGCCAGAGCATGTCTTTGTTGGTCTCAGCGGGTACATGGAGAAAATGTGGCAGACTCAGCAACAGAAGCGTCTAGATTAGAGACTGGATCGTCTTATTTAGCTGACATTCATTATGACCTTATTAGAGGTTTATCAAAGAGTGTGGTCTCTGTTGTGTAGCTAGAAGATATTTATGGTTGCGTAACTGGGCTGCAGATGCTTTTTCTAAAGCAAGACTCTCTAAGCTTCCTTTCAGGGGTAAACTCCTTTTTGGGGAGGACTTAGATAAATTAGTAAAGGACTTGGGAGATTCTAGAGGTGACAGGCTGCCAGAGGACAGGCAGAAACTAGGGTGCCCAATTCAGACATCTAGGGGCCTGTACAGAGATTTTCATCATTTTCGTTCCGCATGTTTCGGTCAATTTCAAAGAGGCCGTCAATTTTTCAGGAGTCAGGGTTTTTGAGGTGCAGACAGAGGATTTATAACCTCCTCTTCCTCTTTGAACTCTAGAAAATCACAATATGAGGAAGACCCAGGTGGATTTTATTCCTGTAGGAGGTCGGCTACGGGACTTTTATTCAGCCTGGGTTCAAATCACATCCGATCGGTGGGTGTTGGAAATCATTCGAGAAGGTTATGCTCTGGAGCTTCAACGCCCGGTCGTCGATTTGTTCATTCAATCTCCTTGCAAGGCACGCATCAAGAGTGCAGCGGTGCGTGAGACCTTGCAAAGACTTTTTTGAATCTTAAAGCTGCTGTTCCGGTACTGCTAAGCCAAAGCAGCTCTGGTCGATTTTGTGGTTCCAAAGAAAGAAGGGTCTTTTCGACCAATTTTGGATCTTCGAAAGGTAAATCGTTACCTTCGGGTAACTCATTTTCGTATGGAAACACTGAGGTCTGTAATAATGGCAGTAAGAAAAGGGGCATTTCTTACATCTCTGGATTTGACAGAGGTGTATCTACACATTCCCATTCGTCAGGAGCATCAGAAATATTTGAGGTTTGCAGTCCCAATGGGTCATTTCCAGTTTCAAGCGTTGCCATTCAGTTTGGCGATGGCTCCGCGAACGTTTATCAAGGTAATGGTGGTTGTTGCGGCAGCATTGAGTAAAGAAGGAATTCTAGTACACCCATACTTAGACGATTGGTTGATTCGGGCAAAGTCTGAGAAGGAAAGCAAGTTGGCAACAGCCAGAGTAGTGGAATTTTTACAAAGTCTGGGTTGGGTTGTCAGTATGGCAAAGAGCAAGTTAATTCCGTCACAGAATTTAGAACACCTGGGTGCTCGCTTCGATACAAAGATAGGAAGAGTATTTCTTCCTCAGTCGAGAACCCTGGCATTGAGACATCTGGTGCGAAGTTTCTTGACCAGAGAAAATCCCACTGCATGGCATTATTTGCAGTTGCTCGGAACCATGGCAGCAACCTCTTAGACTTGGTTCTATGGGCGAGAGCTCATATGCGACCATTACAGAGAGCGTTACTAAGGAGGTGGTCGCATCAGAGGGATCCTCTCTCAAGGAGGTGACCCTGCCTTCCGGAGACACAGCAGGCTCTACATTGGTGGATAAAACCAGGGATTCTAGAGGGGGGAATGCAGCTAGAATCGCCTGTTTTGGATTTCTCTTACGACGGATGCCAGTCTGATGGGCTGGGGAACTCACTCCGAAGGAAGGATTCGTTCAGGGTCAATGGACCGAACAGGAGAAAGTTTGGTCAATAAACAGATTGGAGTTGAGGGCGGTAACCTTAGCTCTACAAGCGTTTCAATGTTATCTTCAGGAGAAGGCTGTTCGCGTTCTGTCAGACAACGCAACAGCAGTAGCTTACATCAACCGTCAAGGGGGCACAAGCAGTGTTGCTCTGGAGGCCGAAGCCGAGCAGTTGTTCGTGTGGGCTGAGAGGAATTTGAAAGCCTTGTCTGCAAGTTATGTAGCGGGGATGGACAATGTGGAAGCCAATTCTCCATCCCTAGGTGTTTCAAGTGATGATAAATCGTTGGGGAGTTCCAGTAATGGATCTCATGGCAACCTTCAAGTCAGCAAAAGTCGAGGACTTCCGGTGACGTCACGGAGCTAATGGCAGCTTGAACGCCGAGCTCCGTTCGAATCCCAAGTGCAGAGCAATAAACAGTGGGTCCCCATAAATAAAAGTGGACAGACTGCTAGCATCTCAGTCGGGGATGGCAGCACGGGCGAAATTGGAGGGGTTTCAATCTCCTTACGTCCGGAAAGAGTTGATGGCAGCGGCGGCAAAGGAGGCAGCCTGCGGAGGCGCCTCGGAGGAGGATGATGCCACGGATGTCGAGGGGGAGGAAGATGTGCCCCTACGGAGATGGCTGCAGGAGTTTAAATTGGAAATGAAGGGAGAGATAAAGGCGATGAGGAAGGAGATGAGGGCAGGCGATACAACAGGAGCTGTGCAGCCTCGGTGGACGGGTAGAAGAGCTGGAAACCCACGTGCAAGAGTGTGAGGGGGAACTGCGCGGCCTAGGGGTTATGCAAAGCTCACTGCAGGCCCAGCAAGACGCAGTGCAGGAGAAAATTGAAGAGATGGAGGACCGGGCCCGGAGGAATAATTTAAGGATCAGAGGGGTCCCGGAGGAGATGGACCCCAAGGACTGTGTGGGTTTGGTCCGGCGAATATGTAGCCATGTGCTTCAATTGAGGGAAGTGCCAGGACATGCTCCAGAGCAAATCAGTGTGGAGCGGGCACATCGGAGTCTGGGGCCCCGGAAAGAGAAGCAGTCCCAGGGACATTATAGCCTGTGAGTAGCTTCCCTCTGAAAGAACAAGTTCTAAGTGTGGCTCGGAGATTCGGGAGAGTGGCCTGGGAGGGCGCTGAGATTGAAATGTTTAATGACCTCTCGAAGGGGACTCTAGAGCGGCGGAGAGCAATGAAAGCAGTGACTGCCTACTTGAGGGAGAAACAATACCGGTACCGCTGGCTGTTCCCGTTCGGGGTGTTGATCTCCATTAATGGACTGAATCGCAAAGTTAAAACAGCGGAGGAGGCTTGGGAGGTGTTAAGAGCATCGGGATGCGATGGCCTGCCGGCGGTGGGACCGGGTGAACAGCAGCACAAGACCAACGTGGGGAAAGGCAAACAACGGTTGCAAGTCAGCTCTCAGTGGCAACGAGTGGGGGAGCAAGGGAAGCGCTTGAAGCGGTTGTCGAAGGAACTGCAGATGACATCTGAAGAGCTGGTGTCGTGAACCGGGTGCACAGCGGGACTGGCCAGGATGTTGGCAGGACTCAGGTGAAGAGCGGTAGAGCTCTGGAGCCCTTGGTATATGGACGCTGGACTTGTAGGGCATGCTAAGGAGGGGGGGAACCAGGGAGGTGGGAAGAGGGGAGGGTGGGGGGAACGCAGGTGGGGAAGGGTGTCCAGGGGGGTCAGGAGTAGATAATCGGGGAAGAGATAAGAAGGGGAGGCAGAGGGAGTGGGTATATGGAGGGGTTGGGGAGGGGGTCAAAGTGGTGGGATTGGACGTCAGGACTGGGAGGTTGGGAAGATTGGGATGAGTGGGCTGGATAGAGGGGGAGGCGGGGGAGGTGGGTGGGCTGGGAGGGGGGGAGGGGAAAGGAACACCATCTGGGTAAGTGCGGGGAAGACGGGGGAGGCTGAGGAATGATACGTGTAGGTACCATCAATGTCCGTGGTCTGAATACGCCCAACAAGAGAGGGTTGCTGTTTCGGGAAGTGGAGAGGAATAAATGGGATGTGGTCCTCCTACAGGAGACTCATCTACGAGCTCGGGATGTTGGACGGTTGAAGCACCGCCACTTCCCTGACCAATTCTACTCCTGCAATAAGATAATGCTTAGGGGGGGGTGCGGGATCCAGGTGGGGCACTCTTTTAAAGACCAGGTGGGAAGGGTGGTGGGGCTTACAGGGAAGCTGGGGGGGGGAAGACATTGTGATTGTGGCTGTGTACGGGCCCAATGGGCAGCAAAAGGGTTTCTGGAGGGAGGTGGGGGCTTTAATTGAAAAAGCCGGGGGGGAGGGAAGGTGCTGGTGGGAGGGGATTTTAATGTTGTATTGGATCCTGGGTTAGATAGGAAGCCGAAGGGGGGGGATGGTGGGCGGAAGAATAGACGGGGACTGAAGGGGTTGATGAAACGATTCAACTTGATGGATGTGTGGAGAGTGATGAACCCGCAGGCGGGGGGGTACACTTTCTACTCGGCTCCACACGTTAGTTGGAGCCAGTTAGACATGTTCTTGATAGATCAGACCTGGATGCCTGCAGTTAAAGGTGAAGAAATAGTGCAAGTGGGATGGACAGATCATAAAGGGGTGGAGATCCTTCTACGGAATGTACGGAGGTCAGGAGGAGCCTTCTGGAGACTGAATGATAGTCTTCTCTGAGATAGGCGAGTGGTGGATGATCTTCGGGGGGTGATTAAGGAATACTTGGGTTTCAATGATAATGGGGAGGTGAGGGAGGTTATGGTCTGGGAGGGGCTGAAAGCGGTGGTACGGGGGAGATTTATAATGTGGGGGGCTAAGAAAAAGAGGGAACGAGAACAGAAGGAGGACGAATTAAAGAGGGAGGTGGGTGAAAAGGAGGAGAGGTTTCGAGGGTCGGGAACCGAGGAGGATCGACTGGGTTTGGAACAGGCGCGGGATGCGTTGAAGGATCTTCAGCTAGAGAAAGTGGCATTTCTGATGCAGAGGGTTCAGCAGACCCATTACGAGTTTGGGGATAAGGCGGGGCGCTTGTTGGCGCGGAGACTGCGGCGGAAGCAAGGGGTGGCCACTATAGCTTATTTAGAGGGGCAAGATGGGCGGCGGTGTTGGGAGGAAGATGCCATCCGGGAGAGATTCCAGGATTACTACCTGGATCTGTACCGGGCGATGGAAGGGGGGTCTGAGGGGGAGATCGAGGCCTATCTGGAGGAGATAACACTCCCAGCGCTCCCAGTGGAGGCGGTAGAGATCCTGGAGGCGGAGATTAGAGAGGATGAAATAGCCCGGGCAGTGACAGGGCTGGTCGGAGGGAAGTCCCCAGGTTTGGATGGTTTGACGGGACTCTTCTATAAAGTTTTTTGGGAGGAGGTAAAAGGGATAATGCGAAGGGTGTTCAATGGGGTGCTGGAGGAAGGGGGGGAGTTATCGCGGGAAATGCTGACAGCTGGGATAACGGTGCTCCTGAAACCCGGGAAGGACCCGGGGAAATGCGGCTCCTATAGGCCGATCTCCCTGTTGAATGTGGATACCAAATTGTTAGCCAAAGTGGTGGCGGGACGGTTAGCTGAGTGGATGCCGGGGCTTATAGGTGGGGATCAAGCTGGCTTCATACCAGGACGACAAGCGGCGGATAACATCCAGAGAGCGATTGGAGTTGTTTGGGAAGCGAGGGAGGGACAAGAGGATTTGGTACTGATGTCAATCGATGCTGAAAAGGCATTTGACAGGGTGCACTGGGCCTTTCTGTTGAAGGTATTGGAGCGGATGGGGTGTGGACCTAATCTATTGGGGTGGATCAAGGCGTTGTATAGGGGGCCCAGAGCTAGAATTAAAGTCAATGGGATGTACTCTCGAGATTTTGAATTGGGAAGGGGGACCCGACAGGGATGCCCACTGTCTCCGCTCCTCTTTGCCATAGCGGTGGAGCCCCTAGCCGAAAGGATTCGGGGGAACGATAAGATCATAGGCTTGCATAGAGGGGGGAGGATGCATAAAATATCCTTGTATGCGGACGATATATTGTTGTATCTGGGGGACCCATCTGTATCGCTTCCAGAGGTGATGCAGGAGGTGGACAGGTATGGAAAGGTGTCGGGCTTTAAAATGAATGTGGACAAGACAGAGGTTCTGAAGGTGCGATTACCGGACGAAGTGGAGGAGTATTTGCAGCGCCGGTTCCCTCTGCGATGGGTTAGTGGTTCACTGGGGTATTTGGGGGTTCGCATTACCGATCGTTTTGAGACTCTCTATCAGGCTAATTATCCCAGCCTGTTCCAAAAAATTGGGAGAGATTTAGAAGGGTGGATGGGATTAGAAATATCTTGGATCGGGCGGATCGCAGCCGTCAAAATGAATATTCTGCCCCGGTTACTGTACGGGTTCCAGGCTTTGCCGGTAGCGATACCGGATGGGGCGATGCGCGGGCTGCAGAGGCGAGTATTTCAGTATATCTGGAAGAGGAAGCCACCTCGGGTGGCGCGGGAAGTGATGTATGCCCCCAAGGAGGAGGGGGGGTTGGGGGTGCCGAACTTGTGGGCGTATTATCGAGCGGCACAGTTGGTGCATGTTATGCAATGGCGAGAGGGGGGGGGAGGAAAGGCCGTGGGTGTCCTTAGAGCGGGGGAGAGTCAGGGGGGGTCACTTGACGGCCTGGCTTTGGGCGGATGCTGAAGGGAGGAGGGCCTTGGGGACTGGTTCCCCAGCGATGTGTCAAGGGGTCAGGATATGGGATAGAGTGAGGGGGACGGAGAGGGGGCCATGGAGTGGGGGTTATTCCTTGCTGACTCCTTGGAGGGGGGCGCGGGAGTTCAAGCCAGGGTGGGAAGGGGGGAGATTTGATGAATGGACGAAGAAAGGCTTAATCTGCAGTTATCAATGCTTGGAGGAGGGAGAAATGAAGAGCTTTGACATGATCAAAGCGGAGTATCAGTTGGAAGATAAGGATAGGTATGCATATATGCAGGTCCGCTCATTTCTAGGGAAGGTGGTGGGGAAGGAGGGGTGGGGAAGGGAGCTCACAGGTCTGGAAACGATGTGGTTTGGGAAGAGGGGGGCGAAAGGGATGATATCGGGGTTGTACCGGGTGGTTCGCGAGAAGCCAGGGGGGCAACACCGGTACATGACGGAGTGGGAGGCGGATATCGGGCGATTGGTAACGACTGTGGAGTGGAAGCGTGTGTGGGATCAGATTAGGAGGGGGCTTATGTCAAGTGGGTCTAAGGAGAATAGTTATAAGGTGCTGATGCGATGGTATTACACTCCCAGTCGTCTGCATAGGATGTATGTGGGGGTGTCGCCTCTGTGCTGGAGGGGCTGTGGTGAAGTTGGGACTTTTTGGCATGTGTGGTGGAGTTGTCAGAAGGTACAAGAGTATTGGGGGAGGATTGTTGGTTGGATTCTCCAGAAATTAGGGGTAGTGGTTCCGATGGCCCCTACAGTGTGTTTGTTGAACATTTGGGAGGAGGGGCAAGGGAATAGGGGAGGTAAGATGGTGATGGCTTGTTTGAGTGCGGCTCGATGTGAAATTGCCGCAGCCTGGCGACAGAGTGGGGTTCCCGGGTTGGAGCTCTTTGAACAACGCGTTCGACGCACGGTGCTGATGGAAAAATTGACGGCGGCGCGTAGGCAAACATTAGCCAGATATGAGGAACAATGGGGGGTCCTGGGGGGTGTTCTAGGGATGGGAGGGCAGGGGGGGGGAGGGAGGGGTAATGTGTAGGGGGAAGGAGTGGGGCAGTATGGGTAGAGGGGAGAGGGGGGGTGGGCGGTGGGGGGGGGTGGGAGATGGGGGGTATAGAGGGTGGATTCTAGATTGGGGGGGGTATCGGGAGGGAGGGGGGAGGAGGGATCTATGTTACGGAGGGAGTGGGGGGTTGTAACAGCGGTATGGAAGGAGTGGGCAGGAGGAGATAGAGCGGGGGACGGTATGAAGGGGGGAGGGGAGCGGGGAGTCGGTGGGTAGGGGGGAAGGGAGGGGGGGGATCAGTGGGGGGGGGCAGTAGGGGGAAGGGAGGGATAGTGGTCTTGTGGGTGAAGCCATGTTGGAGAGGGTATGAAAGGGTTTATGGTGGGGGGGGGATATGGTAAACAAAAATGTTAATGACAACATGCATGGTCATAACACTGGGTGTTGGAGATATTACCTGTGGGGGGTTGATATTGGAGCTGGAAGCCTGGTAGGGGTGGCTCCGTTGCTTAGATGTTAGTTGTTAGAGCGTTATGAATATGTGTTCCTGAATGTGTTTGGAATGTTGCCAATAAAAATTTAATTACAAAAAAAAAAGGTCAGCAAAAGTCAATCTGTTTTACAGTCGAAGGCAAGAAAGAATGTCGGAGGTTCTGGACGCACTCATTCAAAGTTGGCCAGAGCAACAGCTTCTATACGTCTTCCCTCCGTGGGTATTGATAGGGCATGTTCTACAAAGAGTAGAACGGCACAAGGGGCTAGTAATATTGATAACTCCAGATTGGCCAAGACGTCCATGGTATTCAGATCTCATAAGATTGTTGGTAGACCGGCCTTGGCTCTTACCGATAAGAGAAGATCTTTTGAGTCAGGGTCCGTTACGCATGCCTCAGGTGGATCGATTCTCACTTATGGCTTGGCTCTTGAAAGGGCGAGGTTAAAGGCCAGGGGATACTCTTCGGCGGTTATTTCCACTTTGTTGAAAGCAAGGAAGAGATCTACCTCTTTGGCTTATATTCGTACATGGAGGATATTTGAGGCGTGGTGTGAAGACAAGTGTTTTGAAGCATTTAAAGCTTCTATTTCTCAAATTCTATCTTTTTTGTAGGAAGGATTTGAGAAAGGTTTAGCACCGGCTTCATTGAAAGTGCAGTTGGCAGGCCTTTCTTGTTATAGAGGGAGAATTAAAAAGCAAAGTGCTGGGTGCACATCCGGATGTGAAGCGTTTTTTTGAGAGTGGTTTCATTATTGAGGCCACCGTGTAGACCATGCGTTCCGTCTTGGAGTCTCCATTTGGTTTTAGAGGCCTTAGTGCGCGAACCGTTTGAGACGTTGTTTCGAGCGTCATTAAAGGATCTTTCGCTCAAGGTAGTTTTTCTTGTAGCTATTTCGTCGGCCCGAAGAATTTCGGAATTGCAAGCATTGTCTTGTAGAAAACCTTTTCTATTATTTTTCAAGAAAAAGGTGGTCTTAAGGCCAGTGCCTTCATTTCTACCCAAGGTGGTGTCGGCTTTTCATATCAATCAGGAAGTTTCATTACCAGTATTTGAAAAAGATACAAAGGAGAATCATTTCAAGAAGTTGGATTTGTTGGATGTTCATAGGGCGTTAAAGATGTATTTAAATCGAACACAGGAGTTCCGTAAAACAGATTAGAAACATAGAAACATGATGACAGAAAAAGACCACAAGGCCCATCTAGTCTGTCCTTCCATAACAACAACTACAACAGTCCACTTTTTACCTTTAGAGATCCTCTGTGTTGGTCCCATGCTTTTTTGAATTCAGTTACTGTCCTCATCTCTACCACCTCCACTGGGAGACTATTCCACGGATCCACTACTCTTTCCGTAAAGAAATATTTCCGCATATCACTCCTGAATCTATCTCCCTTCACCCTCATCCCATGTCCCCTCGTCGCAGAACTTGCTTTCAATTGAAAGAGGCTCTCTCCCTGAACATTTATGCCACGGAGGTATTTAAACATCTCAATCATATCACCTCTATCCCGCCTTTCCTCTAAGGTGTACATATTAAGATCCTTAAGTCTGTCCTCATATGCTTTATAATGAAGACTACTAATCATCTTAGTAGCAACCCTCTGCACCGACTCCATCCTGTTCACATCCTTTTGAAGGTGCGGTCTCCAGAATTGCACACCATACTCCAAATGAGGTCGCACCAAAGACTTATACAGAGGCATTATCACCTCCTTTTTTCTGCTAGCCATTCCTCTCCGTATGCACCCAAGCATCCTTCTAGCTTTTGCCGTCGCCTTTTCTACCTGTTTAGCTACTTTAAGATCATCGGACACAACTACACCTAGGTCCCGCTCTTCTTTAGTGGACAAAAGTACTTCACCTCCTATGCTGTATTGCTCCCTTGGATTGCTGCAGCCCAAATGCATGACCTTACATTTTTTAACATTAAATCCCAGCTGCCAAATTCTAGACCATTCTTCAAGCTTAGCTAGATCCCTCCTCATGTTATCTACACCTTCCTGGGTGTCTACTTTATTGCAGATTTTGGTATCATCCGCAAAGAGGCAAACCTTACCCGACAGCCCTTCCGCTATATCACTAACAAAGATGTTAAAAAGAATCGGACCAAGGACAGATCCCTGGGGCACACCACTGGTAACATCCTTCTCCTCAGAGTGAGCTCCATTTACTTGTACTCTTTGTCGCCTCCCACCCAACCAATTTCTAACCCAAGCAGTAACTTTAGGGTCCATCCCTAGGGTGCTCAGTTTGTTTATAAGTCGCCTGTGAGGAACAGTGTCAAAGGCTTTACTGAAATCTAAATACACCACATCTAGAGCTCTCCCTCGGTCCAACTCCCTGGTCACCCAGTCAAAGAAATCAATCAGATTTGTCTGACAAGACCTGCCTCTGGTGAATCCATGCTGCCTCGGATCCTGTAATCCGCTGGACTCCAGAAACCTCACTATTTTCTCTTTCAACAGCGTTTCCATTAATTTACTCACCACTGAAGTTAAACTAACCGGCCTGTAGTTTTCAACCACATTCTTACTTCCGCTTTTGTGTAAAGGCACCACATGAGCCTCTCTCCAGTCCTTTGGCACCACTCCCGACTCCAACGAGGCATTGAAAAGGCCAGTCAGTGGAGTTGCTAGAACGTCCCCAAGTTCCCTCAGTATTCTAGGGTGTATCCCATCCGGTCCCATCGCTTTGTCTACTTTAAGTTGAGCTAGTTTCTCACGAACACAGTCTTCTGAAAATTGTTCAAGATGTCCCTCGCTTCTGTTCTTATTTGTGGGTGTTTTCTGAGGTCCTGCTCCTGGTTCTTCATCTGTGAACACAGAACAAAAATATTTGTTAAGCGATTCCGCTTTATCCTTATCAGCTTCTACATATTCCCCCCCTGTACCCTTGAGTCTGACAATACCACTTTTGCCCTTCCTCTTCTCACTAA
Organism: Ichthyophis bannanicus; assembly: GCA_033557465.1. NCBI lineage: Eukaryota > Metazoa > Chordata > Amphibia > Gymnophiona > Ichthyophiidae > Ichthyophis > Ichthyophis bannanicus. The sequence continues at coordinate 50,964,223 of CM066051.1, read as the reverse complement.
TATATCTGAAAAATGTCTTATCCCCCCATTTTATTGCATTGGCTATTTCCTCCTCCTTTTAAATCTTTGCCTTCTTGACTACTTTGCTAGCTTCTCTAAGTTTTTCCAAATACAGATGCCTGTCTTCCTCTCTCTGTGATCTCTTGTATTTCATGAAGGCCTCCCTCTTTTTCTTCAATTTTTCAGTTACTTCCTTCGAAAACCATAGCGGTCTCCTGTTCCTTTTGCCTTTATTTACCATTTTAACAAAAAGGTTGGTTGCCTTTAAAATACCCCCTTTCAGTTTTGCCCACTGTTCTACATCCCCCAGCTGTTCCCATCCCACTAACGACTCCCTGAGGTATTGGCCCATCTTCGCAAAGTTAGTCTTCCTAAAGTCTAAGATCTTCACCTTGGAATGGATTCTAACAGCCCTAGTCCTAATACTGAACCACACCATCTGGTGATCACTGGATGCAAAATGATCTCCCACTACAACATCAGAAACACTTTCACCATTGGTAAGCACCAAGTCCAGTATGGCCCCTTCTCGTGTGGGGTCTGTTACCAATTGCCTGAATAGTTCTCCCTGTAGAGAATCCAGGATCTCCTTACTCCTAGATGATACTGCAGCAGGAATGTGCCAATCAACATCTGGCATATTGAAATCTCCTAGCAGTAGCACTTCCTCTTTCCTAGCAATGCTGCGTATGTCTTCAATTAACTCTCTGTCCACCTCTTCCTCTTGTGAGGGAGGTCTGTATATCACACCAATGCAAATAGATTTCTCTTTCCCTCTTTCTAGTTTAACCCACAATGCCTCCTCTCTCCCTTTTAAGCTCTGTAATTCCAAAGCTTTAATAGTAGTTTTTACATATAGTGAAAAGATTGTTCTCTTTGGAGGTGCAAAGAGGTCAGGCAGCTTCTAAGGCTTCTATTGCTAGATGGCTCAAGGAAGCTATAGCTTCAGCGTATTTGTTAAAGGGTAGAACAATTCCTGATGGGCTTAAGGCGCATTCAATGAGGGCACAAGCTGCGTCCTGGGCTGAGTACAGTTTGGTGCCGCCTGTGGACATCTGTAAAGCGGCTACTTGGTCGTCATTAAATTCCTTTGTTAAACATTATAGATTAGATATAGAGGCAGAAAGAGATTCCTGTTTTGGTTCGGCAGTGCTTCAGGCTGGCCTAGCAGGACCCACCCGTTAAAGCTTTTTACTGCTCTGTTATATCCCAGAGATTCCGGGACTGGACTGGAGAGACGATAAGGAAGGTGAAATTAGACTTACCTGCTAATTGTTGTTCCTTAAGGAACTCCAGTCCAGTCTCGCATCCCTCCCTGCGTTTAGTTGAACTACAGGCCTGAAGTATAGAGATATGGTATGGTCATGATAAGCCTTATGGCTTATATAGGGAGGGTGATACTTTTGGGGATCTTTATAGAGTATTATTCTTCTATAGAGACGGAGGGCAGACTATAATAGGAAAATTTATAGTATTACTTTAAGGGCACATTATGTGTCTTAATTTATAGTTGAAGTATGTTAATGTTATAGTTCGTTAAAGTTTGATAGCTATGTTGGCTACTTAATTGTTGCTCTGGTGAGTTTGCTTTGTCAATAGGTAAACTGTTGGTGGGCTATTTAAAAGTAAAGACAAGTTGAGTACTCCGCATGCGCGGCGTTTGTTACCCTACGAAATTGAAAGTTTGGCATGATTTTTAAGAAGGTTTGGGGTTTTACAAATATGTAACGCGGGCAGCGTTTATAGTAAGAGACAAAGGTTTTTAATATTCACAAACAAATTTTGGTATATTAGTTAAAGTGGAGTAGGGTTTGATATTATATTTTGTTTTAATGCTGCCCAAAACTTACAGATATGCAAGATCCCTTGATGAAACACGGATCGTGAAACGCATGAACGGTACCTGGGGCAGGCGTCGGGATTGATTTAATCTCTACAGGAGTCTAGTGTCCAGAGGTTAAGTACACAGTTTAATAAGACTGCAAAGCCCATACTTGATTACTGGTAGCAGTGTACATATTGAACTAGCTCTGGTGGGGGTGAATTGAATTGAAGGTCGTTGATGCTACATGGCAAGATACTTAATCAAGATAACAGTCTGAAAAGTAATGCCTTTAAGAATCTGAGACCTTCGTATTCACAGTTAGTGCGGATGTTATAGAGAGAGGATCTGGTTATACTCCATTTCTCACATTGTTATCAATGAATGACATATATTTATAGAGTTAATAGGTAAACTGGAGCAAGGAGGCGGTCCCTTGGGTATTTATGCTGGTGACATCAAAGAATGTCTGTCATTGTTCAGTCTCCAAGCTGCTGGAGGAACCTATATCCCAGAGATTCCGGGACTGAACTGGAGTTCCTTAAGGAACAACAATTAGCAGGTAAGTCTAATTTCACCTTATTCGCCCCTTCCTTTCTGAACACACTACTAAAACACATATCCACTTTTTAATCAACTTTCGCTTAGATTATTGCTACCACCTCCTTGCAGGTCTCCCTCTGAGACATCTTTCTCTCCTTCAGTATGTTCAAAACTCTGCTGTGCGACTAATCTTTCCCCAGTCCCAATATACTTATATAGCCCCTCTTATTAAATCACTTCATTGGCTTCCCTTCTGTTTCCATATCCAGTACAAACTTCTCCTTCCATATCGTTCCTTCATTCCAGTCCCCGGTACTTGTGGGTATTCACGCCCCACCAGCAGCTTGGAAACTGAGCAAGTCATGATCTTCATGACATCTGCATGGATAGAGAGCTGGCACCTCCTACCAGCCTTCAGTATCTCAGTCTCCAAGCAGCATTAAATTTGTGGTTGACAGTGCCTTTTTGATTGTGAAGAATTCAGTATTCCAACTCATCCTGCTAGACCAGTCCAGACAAGTGGGTTGAGTCTCCCTTTCAGCAGATGATGGAGACAGGAAAACTACCAGAACCTGATTGACTGAGGCCTGGTAGATATAAGGTCCTACTCCTAGGGGTTGTCTTCAGTATTTTCCTGTCTCCAGCAGATGATGGTTGTCTGTGTCTTCTCCCTGAGACTCCCTTCTGTGGAGTTTGCCTGGATGCCTCTGGGGTACACACGAGGTGTTCCTGAGAGTTCCCAGCACAAGCATCCACCATTTCTTCAGCAGCTGAGGAGCGCATCTTTATTGGAGGATTGAGCTCCCCAGCGTGAGTTACCAGCCTCCAGGCCATGCGACCCACCTCAGATTGCTAGGGGGAGCCTTCACTTGCTCAGGCAATTTGAAAGCATAATTTAAAGGGTGAAAGTGGGTTACCTGTGTGGGTAATTCCCCCCCCCCCCCCCCCCCACGATCTCTGCTTCTCTGACATAGCTGAAGCATCTCCTTTGGTCGCTGCATCATCCTCGGTTGGAGGTTGCTTCCATCGTTCACTAGGTGGTGAGTGCGCTCTGTGCAGGCGGGTCCGCGCGTGGCCTCCAGGGAAGGCTGTTCTGTTCGGCGGGAATTTATGCGGCAGCCATTTTGCAGCTGGATAGACGTGACGGCTACTAGCAGGAAGCAGGCCCTTTCACGTCTAATTGCTGTGGCGGAAATACTCCAGGGAAATTTTCCCTTAGCACAGCAATAGAACAGAGCGCTTAACATGTTGCAGCATGGTTAGCTTGTTTGATTACTAAAGCGTGAGCAGAGTTCACCATGCCCTCCTTTCAGCAGTGTGTGATTTGTACTCGCAAGCGCAGGGACTTAGCAGACCAAGTTTGCTGTTCCTGTGTGACACACCCAGGGGAATCCTCTCAAATCAGCAAGTCTCTGGCCCTTCTGTCTTGTCGGGTGATTCCAGAGACCTTCCTTCAGGCAAGGAGGCTCTTTCTCCTCCTTCTGCTGCCTCAGTCCGCATGGTCTATTTCCCAGCTCACAGGAGTCACTCCTCAGCTCTCGAGGCCTCTTCCACAGCCCCCAGATCTAGCTTCAATGCCATTTTCTTCAGGAATGGACTCTCAACACTTCCTGTCTCTCTTCAGACAAGCATGGGACCTGTGGCGTGCAGCTCCTGCCATTTCAAGCAATCAGCCATTCTCCTCCCAAAGGACCTTACAGGAATCTGCCCCAGGGACCCATAAGTGCACTCGGGAAGCCTCTGCTCCTATAGGGGTGAGGCTCACCAAGGAAACGGTGTAGGGCCTGGGAGCCTGCGTAAATGTGTCTCCAGAGTAGGCGGCTCAGGAGGGGGGAGTCTGGATATCTCCGACCATGAGGATGGGGAGTAGTCGCCCTCAGAGGCCTCCAGGGACGAGCAAGACGGCTCACAGATGATCCGGCTCTACCAAAAGGAAGAGCTTCCAACCTTGATTGTCCAAATCGAGACATTGCGCGTCTCAAGCCCTCCTACCCAGGATCCCTTGCGATCCGCTAGGCATCTGGGTCAGCATTTATCTTTGGTCCCCGGGTGATGTAGACAGATGGCTCGCATATCCAAAGGTTGATGCGCTGGTAGCTGGGGTCACTAAGCATACCACCATTCTGGTAGAAGGCGGAGCACTCTTCATGATCAGCAGGACAAGAAGGTGGAAGGGCTCCTCAGGACCACTTTTTCAGCCTCAGCGCTAGGGCTACAGGCCTCTGTATGCGGAGGTTTGGCAGCCCGTGCCCTCCTTGGCTGGATCCAGCACCTGTCTGAAGAACACTCACCCGAAGATTCTGTGCTAGCTCGGTTGGAATCGGTAACGGCTTTTTTAGCTGATGCCTATTACGATCTGTTGCGCCTCTTGGTTCATTCAGTGGCTGCTGGCTCCGGCAGTGCTTGACAGATGCGGCCTCTAAGGCATGCCTAGCCAAGCTCCCCTTTAGGGGGAAGCTCCTTTTTGGCGAGGACCCGGACAGGGTTAGTCAAAGACTTTGAGATCAAGCCACAGCGGCTTCTAGAGGACAGGCCCAGGTCATCCTCTCGCCGTTCCACCCAGCGTCCATATCCAGTTTCCTTCCGGCCCAGGTTCCATGACACCGAGCGTTGTCATTCGAGCAGCCTGTTTACAACTGTGCCTTGGGGCCACACCAGCCAAAGGTCTCGGTCCTTTCGGGGTGTCCAAAAGAGAAAAGACAATTATTCTAGTCAGAGAAAGTTCTCCAAATCGGCCCGCTCCCACTGCTGATGGGATGGGCGACCCTCCTGGGGACCTTCCGCCGGTTGGTGGTCACCTGACACAATATTCTCGGGAATGGGCCCTCATAACCTCTGACTGCTGGGTTCTCGATTCGTCATTCATCACGGGTATGTTCACGATTGGTTTTGCCCTATTTCAGAGGCCTTACTTGTTTCGCCCTGTAAGGCACCTTCGAAATGAGCCACCATACAGTCCATCCTACAGCATCTCCTTTGCTTACGGGCCATCTGGCCGGTACCCCTGACAGGGATTGTGGGTGCTACTCCATCTATTTTGTAGTGCCCAAGAAGGATGGATCCTTTCGGACAATTTTGGATCTCAAGGAGGTCAACGGGTCCCTTCGAGTCCCGTGCTTTCAGATGGAGACCTTGCGGTCGGTCATTCAAGCGGTCTGGAAGGGGGGAGTTCCTGGCCTCTCTGGATTTGGCAGAGACAGACATATTTCCACATTCCCATCTGTGAAGATCAGCAGCACTTGTTTGTGCTTCGCGGTTCTGGGGCAGCACTGAGTCCGCAGGAGGGGTAAGGCAGAGGCCCTTCCCTCTAAGGGCCAGAAATGTAAAGGGAAAAAGGCAGCTAAGATTCTGGCTACCAAGGAAGTGCGGTAGACAGTTTCCAGGTATTCGCCAGAATTCATGCTATTGATGCATTTTGTATGAAGCAGCAGGCCAGATTATGTCCACATGCACTGCAAAAGAGCCCAAAAGCATTCTCCTCCTTCGTCCGTCCCTTCTGTGGGAATGGGCCGATAAGGGGCCAGGTCCAAGCAGGAGGTGCTGGAAGAGAACCTCTGGGAAGATATGGGATCTGTACTCTCGGAAGAGGCAGAGGACCCAGAGAGTGTACAGGAGCACAAGTCAGATTTGGAGGAAAGAGAGATTCTCCAGGCAGAGGACTCTTGCATCATCCGGGTTTTTCAGAGGGAGGAATTGGAGACCTTGACAGCACATTCCTCCAAGGCGCTGAATGTGAGTACGGAGGCACACATGGAGGAAGAGAAGCCCTTGGAAGACCCTCTTTTTCCAGGCAGTTAGATCTTCCCAAAGGATGTTCCCTTTATATCGGGTCGTCTGGCATATGATTCAGTATGAATAGGATGTCCCAGAGGGGGTACTTGGAGGTACTCATACAATGTCATGACTCTACCCCCTTCCAGATCGGGATCGAGAGCTTTTGTGCACTCCAAAAGTGAATGCGGTGGTTTCCACTGTAACGAAGAAAACCACGATTTCAGTGGAGGGCAGGTTGACCTTCAAGGATGTTCAGGATAGAAAGTTGGAGACCCTCCTGAAGTAAGCCTTCAACATTAATGCTTTGTCCTTACAGGCTTTGGTATGTGGCGCCTTTGTGGCCCAGGCGTGTCTGCGCTGGGCACAAGATATCTTGGAGGATGCCAGAGCGGAGAAGCTTTGTCCACCAGAGGCGGCGAAGCTGGAAGGAGCGGCATATTTAGCTGATCCCTTTTTATGACCTCATTTGCTGCTTGTCCAAAGGTATGGCCTCAGTGATAGCTGAAAGGTGGTGGTTGTGGCTACGGAGTTGGTCAGTAGATGTTTCCTCCAAATCTCGACAAAGCAAGCTCCTCTTTAGGGAGGATATGGAGAAGCTAGTAAAAGATCTAGGGGAATCCAAAGGAGGTAGATTGCTGGAGGACAAACAGAAACATTTAGATTCTCTGCTCCAGGAAGGGGTCAGCCAAGAGATTTTTGCCATTTACGGGCGACATGGTTTGTGCCTTTTCAAAGGGACATGTTTCCCTCAAGAGATTAATCATTTTGAGGATTCCGGGGCACAGGCTGAGGTTTTTACTCCCACCTCAGCAGCTCCCAAGAAATTGCAGTGAAATAAGGACAGGCCAGGCAGACTTGGTTCCCGTAGGGGATCAGCTATAGGAATTTTATGATGCCTGGACTAGAGGCTATCGGAGAAGGCTATGCTTTGAGGTTTGTGCGCCCCCTCAGGGATGCCTTCATCGATTCTTCTTCCTACAGGGCAGCACAAAAGCGGAGAACAGTAAGTCAAACCCTTCAGTGGTTACAGGCATTGCAGGCCGTGATAGAGGTACCAAAAGACCCCAGTGCAGTGGTCATTACTCCATCTGTTTCATGGTTCTCAAGAAAGAAGGGTTGTTTTGGCCCATTCTGGACCGCAAGCACGTAAATTGAAGTGCCCGAGTGCCACGTTTTTGTATGGAAATGTTACGATCAGTGATTGTGGCAGTGCAAGAGGGGGAATTCTTGACATCTCTTGATCTTACCGAGGCATATCTACATATTCTGGTGCAGCCCGAACACCATTAATTCCTCTGGTTCTCGGTATCAATGGGACACTTCCAGCTTTGGGTGCTTCTGTTTGGATTGGATACCATGCACTATACCTTCATCAAGATCATGGTAGGCACTCTGTCAAGAAGGTATTCTGGTGCATCCCTACCATGACAATTGGCTCATCCAGGTAAATTCCATGGAGGAGAGCAAAAGGGTGACTGCCAGAGTCATCGAGTTTCTCTAGGAACTCAGATGGGTGGTCAACTTTGCCAAAAGTCACCTAAAACCAGCCCAGGATTTAGAGTACCTCTGAGCACAGTTTCAGACCGATCTGGGTCGCGTCTCCTTATCCATAGGGCAGATGCATAAGCTTTAATTGCAGATACGGCAATTTCTGCAGATGAAGAGGCCAACGGCATGGAACTATTTGCAGATATTGGGCTCAATGGTGGTGCTGATTGACCTGGTCCTCTGGGCGCATGCTCACATGAGGCCGATGCAGCGGGCGTTGTTGCGTGGGTGGTTGGTGCAGTTTCATCCACTTTCACGCCACTTACCGTGCACAGGGGAGGCATGGAAGGCTCTCCAGTGGTGGCTACAGCCCAACATGCTCCTGAAAAGCATGCTTTTAGAGGTGCTTCCTTGGGTTTCGCTAACAACGGTTGCCAGCCTAGCGGAATGGGGGGATGCATTGCGAAGCACAGTTTGTGCAGGGACTTTGGTCACAGCAAGAGAAGGCATAGCCCATCAGTCGCCTGGAGTTGAGAGCAGTGTTTTTAGCCCTACAAGGCTTTCAGAACCTCCTGAGGGAGAAAGCGGTGAGATTATTTTCGGACTATGCCACTGTGGTGGCTTATATCAACTGGCAAGGAGGCATGAGCAGTGCACAGCTGGAGCAGGAGATGGGGCTATTGCTGGAATGAGTGGAGGGCAACTTAAAGCCTTATTGGCGGCGCACGTGGCCAGATGAGAGAATATAGCGGCGGACTATCTCAGCAGAGTATGGATCAATCTTGCAGAGTGGTCTCTCAACCAGAGCATTTTTCCACAGTCGGTGAGATGTTGCAGTCAGCCGATCATGGACCTAATGGTGCTTCAAGTTGGTGAAAGCAGTGAGGTTTTACAGCAGAAGGAGAGAGCGCATGTGTAAGGGGCTAGATGAGCTAGTGCAAGCATGGCCTGCGCAGGGACTTCTTTATGTCCTTCCTCCCTGGCTGCTAATCAGCCACGTAGTGCAGAGGATTGAGGCACAGTGGTGCCTGGTTTTGTTGATCGCTCCAGATTGGCCGAGGCGGCCATGCTATGCTGATCTGGTGCAGCTGACAGCTGATCAACAGTGGTGGTTGCCAGTATGAACGGATCTACTCATCCAAGGGCCCATACTAATGCCTCAGGTGGATCGGTTCTCACTTACAACTTGACTCTTGAGAGGGCGCGGTTGAGACAAAGAGGCTATCCGCCCATGATAGCGTTGCTGAAAACCTGTAGATGTTCCACTTTGCTAGAGTATATCTGTGTTTGGAGAGCATTTGAGCATTGGTGTGAGGAATATGGTTGTTCACCGGCAACAAGCAGGAAGTCAGGTCTCACATACGGGTGATTTTGGCAGCGACAGAGCCCCAGTGGAAGCATCTCCCTAGCTTTCAAAGAAAAGCCTTTGGGAGATGCACCACGCATGCATGGGCCCCTACCTGTCCAAGGGTGCCATCTTGCCTCAGTCTCCTTTTTTCCACAGAGCTCTCTGGACGTCTTTCCATTTTCCCCCGGAAAAAGTGCGGGATTTTTTGATACATTCCTGTTCAGTTTGCATACCGGTTCTTTTTCCATCCCCGAGCCAGCTCGCCTCTGCATTGGTCTTCGAGTTCATTTCCTTGTCGTGTTTTTTTTTTTTTTTTTCGTTTTAGCTTCGAGGTATCCCTCGACTGGCATTCGTACCTTTTTTCAGCCAAAGGCCTCTGACCTCTGTCGGATGGTAGGGACCTCTTTCTTCCGATGGCCTCCAGCGGCTTCAAGAAGTGCGATCGATGCAGCAAGATGATGTCCCTTGCTGATCTGCATGACTGCTTCCTCCAGTGGCTTGGCCTGGACCACAATGACTCGGACTGCAAACTTTGCAGAACCGTGACCTCAGATGCCCTTGAGCCATCACCAGCAGCAGGAAATATTTTTCTAAAAGTCCGAATCTGTGCTGTAGTCTCTGGCGATGCCCCGCTCCAGGGTGCCCTGCGAAGCCCAGGCCTTCTCAAAGTCCCGTGACCATGGTTACTCCGAGAGAAAATCCCAAAGGTGGAATGCAAGAAGTTGAAGTCCTCAAAGACCTCCTCGGAGATCGGGACAAGGAAGACAGGAAAATCCCATTCCGGGCCCTGCAGTCCCAGGCATGAGTCTGAGCAGGAGCAGCCTCTCAAGCTGCCCTGGAGGGAGTCATTAGTACCCACCAACCAGCCTCGGACACCCGAGGCCATCATCGTCAAGGATTTCCCCTCAACAGAATAGACGCTGGACCGAAAAGCCTTGGTGTCCGCATCGAAGGCTGCGGAACCAGTTGGAATAGAAACCAGGATAGTAGCCTTAGCACAGTATATCTGTCCTCGTGGCCCAGCAGTGGGCATTTATGTCTGGTTTGTCTGGTTCATCTGCCCCAACGACAGGACCCTTGACATCTAGGGCTTCCCCGGATGTCAAGCCGATCCTCGAGCACCACTGGCCTTGAGAACTCTATTGGATGAGGTCCCGTTTCGGTTCCTTGGGTCACCAGTCCTCTTCAGAACGTGGCTCAGACTGCAGGTCCTCCAGAGGCCCTGGGCCTCTTGGCTTGGACATCGACTGCAGAATTGACCTCTGACTTATAGTCCAATTGGGAGACAAGGACAAGGAGTTCACAGACACCCGGCACCAGCAAGACTTACCTTCAGGCTCATCCTCCCCCTCCTCCGGTGTCCCCTGTCAGAGGATGTTGCCTTCCTCGACTTTGTGCGGGACATGGCTAAGGCGCTCTCCATCAAGACTGAGGTGGATGAAGACCCTCGCACGGAGGAACCGAAGATCCTCCAATATGAGGCCCCTCTGAAGGAGGCCCTCTTGGTATCTGTTCTGCTGATCCTACAATGCAGCCTCCTCCGCATGTGGGAGACACCGGCGTCGTTGCCCATTGTTAGCAGGCAACTCGACCATATATAGAGTCCACTGAAACCCTGGGTTTCAGAAAGCCCAACTTCCCCACAACTCAATGGCTGAGTCCACCTTGCACAGACTCAAGAGCCAAAAGGCCCATTCTTCGGTACCCCTCAGCAGAGAGGCCCGGACCCTCGATGCCTTTGGCCAGAAGGCCTTTCAGGGCTTGATACTGTCAGGCCGGGTCCAATCCTACCAACTCTACATCGGCATTTACCTCAAAGGAGCAGTCAAAGGAACTCTGTGGTTTCTAGGCAGGCCTCGACGTGGAACCTATCCAGAGGTTCAAGTCACTGGCCTCGGCAGTAAGAGTGCTCAAAGTTCCTGTCTCGAGCAGCTTACGACGGCTTCGAGCCATCAGACTGGGTGGCTGCATCTGTCATCACGGCTTAATGCCAGGCATGGCTGCAATAGTCTGACTTCAAACAATGGGATCAGAACAAACTTATTGATATCCCCTGCATCAGAGAGAACTTCGGGAAAGCGATGGCAGACAGGGCAGCCTAGATTGAGACAGATTTCCTCACAAGGACCAGACTCTCAAAAAAGACCTTTTGTGCAACCCTGCAAGAAGGCCTCGGGGAAAGAAGCCCTGAGAAAAAATGGCAGCTTTGGCAGTGCCTCAGAGTTCCAGGCTCTACAGCATAGTCAACAGTGCAAAGAACAGGGGCACGGCTCCACTTAGCAAAAGACCCCCAAGTCCAAGTGCCAGCACCGGTTCAGCCTGGGGGGTGCTTTTGACTCCCTGGGCATTGCATCCTCTCCCCCAGGAGGTCCCCTACAGCTCACAGGGGGGCAGTTGGCCCGGTTTGCCCACAGGTGGTCTATCATCACCATCGATACCTCAGTCCTACAAGTAGTCAAGGAGGACTGTCCTCCACCTACAGCAAACGTAACCTCATACTTTCCAGGTGAGCCCATAAGACCTCTCCTCCACTAGAGCCTGCTCCTCTCCGAGCTCATAGGTCTCCTCAAGGACAAAGCAGTGGAGTCGGTGCCAAAGCATCTCTGGGGCACCAGCTTCTACTCCAGGTATTTCCTCGTCCCAAGAAACAGGGATCCTAAGGCCCATCCTGGATCTGTGGGACCTGAACAAGTTCCTAATAAGGGAAAAGTTCAAAATGCTCTCCCTTGGAACATTGATGCCATTCGTCCAGCAGGGAGATTGTCTATGCTCTTTAGACCTTGAAGGACTAGAAAGGGGGGACTGTTACTTCTGGAGAGAAATCTGCAACTGTGAGTATATACTTCTGGTAATTTTCTAAAGAATTCTTTGTATTAAAGCTACTTAATCTGTGAACCCACTGTTTTTTGTTGGATCAGTTGGGGCCTAGTAGCAGCAATTAAAGTTTGAATTTAAAACAGAGGAGAGCTTTCTGGTGACATTTCATACCCAGCAGAGAGCTTGTAGTTTAAATTTAATAGTCACTCAGGGCCAAGTAACAGCAAAGTACTTTTAGTTTAAATTTAACACACAGAAGAGAGCTTTCTGGTTAAATTTAGTACCCAGCAGAGAGCTTGTAATTTAAATTTCATAAGAAGTTAGAGCCTAGCAGCAGCTAAGAGCTATAATTTAAATCAAATCAGAATTTAGCTTACCTTAGCAGCACAAGACAGGGTACTGTGTAGCAGCCCTCTTTTAATAAGTGTTATTTCCCTCCCTCCCCTGGGATAATCATAGCTTTATAGGTACTTACACATCCTAAAAGACAGGAGGTGCTTTCAGGTGAAGCTCATTACCCAAATCAGTCATACACTAAGGACCTGAGATTAATTAAGCTTCAGGTGAACAAGGTTTATTAAACGTATTAGGTACAGTTTTATTGGTATAAATACCCATAGCAACCCCTAGTAAGTAAGAACTTAAAGATCTAGACACAAACTTAAAACTAAGATGCAGACAGCAGTCCAGCAGCGGGATGGGGGCTTTCCAGTCTTTTGCATTGAGTGTCACATGTATGATTTTCTCCCAGTTGGTGAGAGGTCTTAGGTGTGCACTAGGTGCAAGGAGCACTTTTCTCTCAGGGAACAAGTCCGTTCTCTAGAGGCTAAAGTAGCAGACTTGGAAAACATAAGACAGACAGAGAGGTACATAGACGAGACCTACAGGGATATAGTCCTGAAGTCCCACCTCCAGTCTGGCAGCACCCCTATTGCCATGGAGGAGAGAGGTCACGTGACAGGAGAGCATCACCCTGGTGTGGCAGGAAGTGATCCTGTAACTAGGACCTGTCCTCCAGGTGATGTAAAATCCTCTCACACCGAGGAAGTTTCTCCAGGGCCATGTGCCCATGAGGGAAGGGTTAGGACAGCTGTTATAGTTGGTGATTCGATCATTAGGCATGTAGATAGCTGGGTGGCTGGTGGACATGAGGATCGCCTGGTAACATGCCTGCCTGGTGCGAAGGTAGCGGACCTCACGCGCCACCTAGATAAGGTCTTAGATAGTGCTGGGGAGGAGTCTGCTGTCTTGGTACATGTCGGTACCAATGACATAGGAAAATGTGGTAGGGAGGTTCTGGAGGCAAAATTTAGGCTTTTAGGTAGGAAGTTGAAATCCAGAACTTCCAGGGTAGCATTCTCCGAAATGCTTCTTGATCCATGCGCAGGACCCAAAAGGCAGGCAGAGCTCCGGAGTCTCAATGCGTGGATGAGACAATGGTGCAGAGATGAGGGTTTTGGATTTGTTAGGAACTGGGGAACATTCTGGGGAAAGGAGGGGCTCTTCCGAAGGGATGGGCTTCACCTTAACCGGGATGGAACCAGGCTGCTGGCATTAACCTTTAAAAAGAAGATAGAGCAGCTTTTAAACTAGATATTAGGGGAAAGCCGACAGTTGCCCAAGAGCGGATGGTTCGGAAGAATGTATCCTTGAAGGATACTACCAAAAGCAGAGAGGTTCCACAAAAGAGTAAAGTAGCCCAAATGCCCTCAAGTATGGAGCAGACAGAGCTTAAAGATCCCAATTTACCCATGTCTAACAATAGCCAAATTAACATGAATAAAATACATTCTCTAAAATGCTTGTATGCAAATGCTAGAAGTCTAAAGAATAAGATGGGAGAGTTAGAATATATAGCACTAAATGAAAGGTTAGATATGATTGGAATATCAGAGACGTGGTGGAAGGAGGACAACCAGTGGGACACTGTGATACCTGGGTACAAACTATATCGTAATGATAGAGCTGATCAAATTGGTGGAGGGGTTGCGCTCTGTTAGAGAGGGCATTGACTCAGAAAGGATTACATTTTTGCAGGAAACAAAATCTGCTGTAGAATCTATATGGATTGAAATTCCATATAAAAGGGGGAAGGCAATGGCAGTGGGGGTATACTATCGAGCACCTGGCCAGAATGACCAAATGGATGATGAAATGCTCAAAGAAATCAAGGAAGCTAACAAAGGTTACAGCGCAGTAATAATAATGGGTGATTTCAATTACCCCGGTATCGACTGGGTCAGTGTCACGTCAGGTCATGCTAAGGAGATAAAGTTCCTAGATGAAATAAATGACTGCTTCTTGGAGCAGATGGTTCATGAACCGACCAGAGGGGAAGCCATATTAGACCTAGTCCTTAGTGGAACACCAGATCTAGTGCAAGAGATAAGGGTGTTGGGGCCACTTGGCAATAGTGATCATAGCATGATCGCCTTTGATTTAATTAGTGGAGGAGGGATAGTAAGGAAATCCACAGTACTACCTTTTAACTTTCGAAAGGGAGACTATGATAAAATGAGGAAAACAGTTAAGAAAAAACTAAAAGGAGCAGTTGTTAAGGTTAAAGACGTACATCAAGCTTGGGTGTTGTTGAAAAATACTATCTTGGAAGCCCAGACCAGCTGTATTCCACGCTTTCAGAAAAGTGGAAGGAAGTCCAAAAAACTGCCAGCATGGTTTAAAGGTGAGGTCAGAGAGGCTGCTGTTGCCAAAAAAGCATCTTTCAGGAAATGGAAAAAAGAGCCAAACGACGAAACCTGGAAACAGCACAAGCACTGGCAAGTCAAATGCAAGGCATTGATAAGGCAGGCAAAGAGAGAATTTGAGAAGAAGCTTGCTGCGGAAGCAAAAACGCGAAATAAAGACCTTTTCAAGTACATTCGTAGCAAAAAACTTGTGAGAGTCAGTTGGTCCATTAGATGATAAAGGGGTTAAAGGAGCACTAAGAGGCGACAAGGCGATAGCGGAGAGACTGAATGGATTCTTTGCTTCGGTCTTTACTGAGGAAGATGTAGGGATGTTACCCATGACTGAAGTGGTATTTAAAGGTGCGGAAGAATTGAAGGAAATATCAATACATCGGGAAGATGTCTTACAACTATTAGATAAACTGAAGAGTAGCAAGTCACCTGGGCCAGATGTTATACATCCAAGGGTGTTGAAAGAACTGAAATATGAGATTGCAGAACTGCTATCAGTAATCTGTGAACTATCATTAAAATCATCTCTAATACCTGAAGATTGGAGGATCGCCAATGTAACACCAATTTTTAAAAAGGGTTCCAGGGGTGATCCGGGAAACTACAGACCGGTGAGCCTGACGTCAGTACCGGGAAAAATGGTAGAAACCATCATAAAGAATAAAATTACTCAGCATGTAGATAGTCACAACCTAATGGGAGACAGCCAACATGGCTTTAGACAAGGAAGATCTTGTCTTACTAATCTGTTATGTTTTTTTGAAGGAGTGAATAAACAGGTGGACAAAGGTGAGTCGGTTGATATTGTGTATCTGGACTTTCAGAAAGCCTTTGACAAGGTCCCTCATCAGAGACTTTTGGCAAAACTAGAGTCATGGGATAGGAGGCAGTGTACTATTGTGGATCAGGAACTGGTTAAAAGATAGAAAGCAGAGGGTAGGGCTAAATGGCCAATTTTCCCAATGGAGAAAGGTGAATAGTGGTGTACCCCAGGGATCTGTGCTGGGTCCGCTGCTTTTTGACATATTCATAAATGACCTGGATAGTGGAATAACGAGTGAGGTTATCAAATTTGCAGATGACACAAAATTATTTAAAGTTGTTAAAACCCAAGAGGATTGTGAAAAATTGCAAGAGGATCTTGATAAATTGGAAGACTGGGCATCAAAATGGCAGATGAAATTTAATGTGGACAAGTGCAAGGTTATGCACCTAGGGAAGAACAACCCAAACTATGGTTACACGATGCAAGGTTCCACATTAGGAACCACCACCCAGGAAAAAGATTTAGGCGTCATTGTGGATACCATGTTAAAACCCTCGGCCCAGTGTGCAGCGGCGGCCAAGAGAGCAAATAGAATGCTAGATATGATAAGGAAAGGAATGGAAAATAAAACAAAAGATATTATAATGCCTCTATATCGTTCCATGGTGAGACCGCACCTTGAATATTGTGTGCAATTCTGGTCGCCGTATCTTAAAAAGGATATAGCGATTTTAGAAAAGGTACAGAGAAGAGCCACCAAAATGGTAAAGGGGATGGAAGGATACTCCTATGAAGAAAGGCTAAAAAGGTTAGGGCTCTTTAACCTGGAAAAGAGACGGCTGAGGGGAGATATGATAGAAGTCTATAAATTAATGAACGGAGTGGAATGGGTAAACGTAGATCGATTGTTTACCTTATCAAAATATAGAAAGACTAGGGGACATGCAATGAAGCTACAGGGTAAACTATTTAAGACTAATAAAAGAAAATATTTTTTCACTCAACGTGTAATCAAACTTTTGAATTTGTTACCGGAGGATGTAGTAAAGGCTGTTAGTGTAGCTGGGTTTAAAAAAGGTTTGGACAAGTTCCTGGAGGAAAGGTCCATAAACCATTATTAAGAAGTGACCGAAGATATCAATGCTTGACCCAGTACAAGCATTGTGGAATTGGTGTCTTTTGGGGAAACTGCTAGGTACATGTGACCTAGATTGGCCACTGTTGGAAACAGAATACTGGGCTTGATGGACCTTGGTCTGACCCTGTATGGCATATCTTATGTTCTTATGACCTAAAAGATGCCTGCGCATATATCCTGATTCATCCCAACCACAGAAAATACCCCCGGTTTATGGTGGGAGGAGAACACTACCAATACAGGGTATTGCCATTCAGGCTGGCCTGATTGCGAAGGGTCTTCACCAAGTGCCTCGCGATGGTCACAGCCCACCTCTTTCTCCAAGGGGCTTTCGTTTTTCTATACCTCAACTGGCTCATAAGGGGAGACACAGCTGCAGAGGTTCAGTGCACCACAGGGAGCCCCTTCAACTCCCTGTAGCATCTGGGATTCATCAAAAACTATCCCAAGTCCCACCTCTCTCCAGCTCAATGCTTTGAGTTTATAGGGGCTCATCTAAACACCCTCCAGGCCAAGGCCTTTCTTCCTCAGGAGAGGTCAGAATGCCTCGGGGCTAGCTGCAGAGGTACAGCAACGCCAGTCACAACCTGCCTGTCTTCTCCTCTACTTGCTGGGGCACATGGCCTCCATGGTTCACATGATCCCATATACCCGACTGCACATGAGAACGGCCCAGTGGTGCCTCTACTCAGTGGATACAAGCCACAGGCAGGCTACGGGACAGAGTGAGGGTGAACCCGCCAGTTGGCAGACTCCCTCGGATGGTGGCAGATCCCTCATCAACTTTAGACCAGGATGCCCTTCCAGGCACCCACCCCCCAGAGGGTTCTCACAATGGATGCTCCCTTTTTAGACTGGAGAGCACATTATAAGGGCCTCCAGACGCAAGGCAGCTGGTCCCAGATGGCATCCCAGATGCAAATCAATCTTCTGGAGCTCTGGGCGATCTCTCTGGCTTTCCAAGCCTTCCACCACCGGCTACAGCACCAGTCTGTGCTGGCCCAGACCAGCAACCAAGTTGCAGTGTTCTACATGAATAAACAAGGGAGCACAGTGTCGTACTCCCTCTGCCAGGAGGCGGTAGCCCTCCGCTCTTCTGTGGCACGCAGAGGGATGCTCTTGAGAGGTCTACATCCCGGGCAGAGACAATGTTTTGACGGACAAGGTGAGTAGAATCATCCAGCTGCACTAGAGGTGCCTGGTTCCCAAAGTAGCCTCCTGGCTGTTTTGACTCTTGAGTGCCCCCCCCCCCCCGGTGGACCTATTCACCAGCCCAGACAACCCACATTTTCCCTGCTTCTGCTCCCTCCAGCTGTACCTGTCCCAGGTGGCAGCGGACACATTCCTCATTCCATGGATGGAAGACCTCCTTTGTCTTCCCCCGACAACACTGGTGGCCGACCCTCTTCAAGGTCCAGCGCAACCAGGCATCACTAATACTGATAGCTCTCTGATGTCTCAGGCAACCGTAGTTCCCAGTGCTCCCCTCCCTGTCGGCATCACCGATTTACCCTGGGCCGAGCCTCAGGACTACTCTCACAGGAGCAGAGCTCTCTCCTACACCCCAACCTGGGGTCCCTGTCACTCACAGCTTGGCTGCTGAACGGTTAGCTCCCTTCAACCTCCCATGGGATGTGGAGGAGGTTCTTCTGGCCTCCCATAAGGCTTCCACAAGAAGGGCATATGCCTTCAAGTGATGTGCCGAAAGATGGGCAAAACCATTCTCCTGCTTTGTACAAGTGGTACTCCAGTGCCTGCTTCATCTGTCACAGATTGGACTAAAGTCCAGCTTGGTCAGAGTGCATATGAGTGCTATCGCGGCGCACCACCATTCCATTTGAGAGCAAACCCCTCTCGGCTCAGCCTCTTGTATCTCTCTTGCGGGGCTTCTTGCTATCCAAACCCCCCTCCACCTTCCAGTGGTGGAGTGGGATCTCAATGTGGAGCTCTCATGGCTCACCTCTCCTGGAAGGTCATCTTCCTTGTGATACTCGCATCAGCTCGCAGAGTCAGCGCGCTCCAGGCTCTGATGGCAGAGCCCCCCTACAGGAGGTTCTACAAAACAGGGTGGTGCTCTGTACACACTCCAAGTTTCTGTCGAAGGTGAAGTCCCCATTCCGCTTCAGTCAGGAGGTGGTGCTCTCCCCACCTTCTTTCTGAGGCTTCACACCAGCAGAGCAGAGATGTTCTTCATACTTTCGATTGTAAAAGGACCCTGTCCTCCTATCTGCAATGGACTCTGGGTCACCGCAAAGCACCTCAGCTTTTCGTATCCTATGAACCTGGTTGCTTGGGGCTCCCAGTGACTAAGCAAACTCTGTCCACTTGGGTAGTGGACTGCATTACCCTTGCCTATGAGCAGACGGGGATCTCAATAGACCAAAGGGTCACGGCACACTGCGTCAGGACCATGACCACTTCTGTGGCAAATCTGGGTTCGAACCCCATGATGGAATCTGCTGGGCCGCCGCCTGGTCTTCAGTCCATACTTTGCAGCTCACTACTGCCTGGGGAGGGAGTCCTGATGGGACAACACCTTCGGCCAGGCTGTACTCCGTAATCTCTTCAGGGTGTAGGCACCTCCTGCCCTCTGACCCTGCTGTGTTCAGGTTACTGGAGTGCTGATTCCTTGCTGGACACTTGGGTCTTGAGAGAGTCTCTCAGTAGGGACCCAACTGCTGCTATTCATGGCTCACCATTTTCAGGTCACCATGCTGTTTTAACAAGTTCTCGGTAGCCTGTAGCTGGGGAGTCCTATATGTGAGGACTGACTTCCTTCTTGTTCCCGGAGAAAGCATAGTTACTTGTAACAGGTGTTTTCCGGGGACAGCAGGAATCAGTCCTCGCAATCTCTCTCCTCCCCTTGGAGTTGCTTCTTTACTATTTTTTTATTTTTGCCATCTTAGCTATTGAATTAGAGGCAAGATGGCATCCTTGGGCAGTTAGGGGACCATGCATGCATGATGCATTTTCCAAAGGCTTTCTTTGAAAGCTGGGGAGATGCTTCCATGGGGCTCCATTGGTGCCTGTATGCGAGGACTGATTCCTGCTGTCCCCGGAGAACACATGTTACAGGTGAGTAACTACGCTTTCCGCCATGAAGGCTGCAGTGCCAGAAAGTCTGGCTTTCCTGCGAGTGGGATTGGATAATTCTCTGGGAACAAGCAGGAAATCAGTCCTCACATATGGGTGACATCAGCACTGATGGAGCCCTCCTGGAAGCATCCCCCCAGCTTTCAAAGAAAGCCTTTGAAAAATGCCACCATGTATGCGTTGTCCCCTTCCCACCCAAGGGTGCCATCTTGCTCAGTCTCCTTTTTTTCGCAGAGCCCTTCAGACGTTGTCTGGCTTGTCCCCAGAAAAAGTTGATTATTCTTTACTGAGTTTCACATTCGCCTCCGGTATCGCACCTGTACTCTTCCCGCCTGCTGACCTCTGTACCTCGGTGTCGAGTTCAGCTTGATTTTTGTAGTCTTTCATTATTTTCTTTCTTTGTCACCTTCACGCCTCTTTTCTTCCAATGGCAGCCCGGAGAGTCTTCGACCTCGTAGGGGTAATTTTTCCCCCATGGCTACCAGTGGCTTTAAGAAATGTGATCGGTACTCTAAAATCATGTCTTTGACTGAAACACATGACTGCTGTCTTCGCTGCCTCGGGCCAGCTACGACCCGGCAGCCTGTAGTCTCTGCAAGAGGATGTTCAGCAAGGCCCTCAAGAGCCGCCAGCAGCAGCCCGATAAGTTTGTCCCTGATGCCTCCGAAGGCCATGGCCTCATCTGAGGCCCCGACATCTCAGGCGGAACTCTCTGAATCCGAGCCCCGTCGTTGGTTCTCAGAAAGGGGATCTCCCTCGAGGGGAACCCAGGAAGAATAAACCCTCGAAGGCAGTGTTTCTGGATGGTTCCGACAGGCCAGGAACTCCCTGGGCCCAGTCCCGCAATCCGAGACATTCAAGGCGTCTTGAGAAGGAGCAACCTGCCAAGGTCCCCCGGAATGATCCGGCCGTGGATTGATCTCGGTCCCCAGACACTATCCTCATCGAGGATTCCTCTTCAGGAGAGCTGATGTCGAGCCCCTCTGTGCCCACCCGAAGGCTGCGGAACCTTCTGTTCTGGAGTCCAGAATGGCGACCCTGGAGCACAGTTTGTCTGCCTTCATGGACCAGCAGCGGGCACTGTTGTCCGGCACAACCGGTTCATCCGCCCCGACCACTGGGCCCTTGATGCCTAAGATATCCCCGGAGGCCGAGCTGTTCCTCAGCCGAGGTTGCGATCAGAGTCCCGCTCAGTGGGACCACAGTCATCCCTGGCAAATTTACCGGCTGCTGACCATAGGGCATCAGACCCCACTGAGGCCTGCGGAGCAGCCCTACTACAAGACCTCGACGGACTACGCCGAGTGGGAGACGGAGGATGAGGAGTCCCCTGATACCTTTCACCGCCGCGATGTCCCATCTGATTCTCCGGTCTCGGAGCCTCGACGGTGGTCCCCACCCTAGGATATTTGCTTCCTTGATTTTGTCAAGGACATGTCCAAGGCCCTGGCATTCCCGACCGAGTCGGAGGAGGACCCTTGGGTGGATGAGTTGGAAATCTTCCAGTACAAGGCCCCTCCGTGGGAAATGGTCACGGTACCCATTCCTCCCATCCTGGAACAGCTCATGCTCCTCATGTGGGAGACACCGGCGTTGGTGCCAGTGGTGAGCAAACAGCTCGACTGGATGTATCGGGTCCGCCGGAGAACGGGCTTCCAGAAGTCACAACTGCCGCACAACTCCATGATGGTGGAGTCGGCCATGCATCAGGTGATAAGCCAGAAGATGCACTCCTCGGTGCCCCCCGGCAGGGAGACCTGCACCTTAGATGCCCTCGGCAGAAAGTGCTACCAGGGCTGAATGCTCATCTGCCGCATCCAGGCCTACCAGCTGTACATGGGCATGTACCTGAAAGACCCGGCGAAGGAACTTGCAGGGTTTTTGGCTGTTCTCTCCGATGAACCTTTGAGCGGTTCAAGAACCTGGTCTAGGCCGTCCATGATTGCTCCAAATTCATGTCTCGAGCTGCCTATGACGGGTTTGAGTCAGTGGCCTGAGTAGCTGCGGTGTGCATTGGTGCATGCCACCAAGCCTTGCTCCAGTCGTCTGACCTCGAACAGTGGGTTCAAGACAGGTTGGTCGATGTCACATGCCAAGGAGAGAATCTCTTCAGCAAACCCATGACTGAAAAGGTTGCCGAGCTGGAGACCGAGATGAAGACCAGGCTCTCTAAGAAAGCCGCTGCCCCTGCCCAACAGAAGGGCTTGGGTAAAAAGTCCTTTTATCCGAGGAAAGGGGCTGCTTAATGAAACTACCCACCCTATCAGGCCTCCCTGGCTCCCCAACTGGGTCAGCAGGCCAAAGGACATGGGCATGGCCCGCGTAAGCAGAAGGCTCTAAAGCCCCAGGCACCTGCCCCGGCCCAGCCAGGGGTGAGCTTTTGACTCCTTGAGCATAGCCTCTCCACCCAAAGGAGATCAGCAGCCCACAGGGGGACGTCTGGCCTGCTATGCCCAGAGGTGGGTAGCCATCACCACCGATTCCTGGGCACTATGGGTAGTCAAGGAGGGCTACCTCCTTCCCCTTATTTCCCGGGAGAGCCCCTCAGGTCTCCCCTCCACCGGGACTACCTTCTGAAGAAGTTGGCAGGCTTTCTCGAGGACAAGGCAGTGGAGCTGGTGCCCCACCACCTCAGGGGCAAGAGGTTCTACTCCAGATACTTCCTCGTGCCAAAGAGGACTGGGGGCCTATGGCCCATCCTCAACCTGCACAACCTAAACAAATTCCTGGTGAGGGAGAAGTCCAAGATGCTCTCCCTTGGAACATTGGTGGCATACCTCCAGCAGGGAGATTGGCTATGCTTATGCCCACATCCCCTTATTCAGCCCAACCACAGGCAATACCTGTGGTGGAGGGCAGGTTTTTTCAATACAGGTACTCCCCTTCGGTCTAGCCTCTGCCCCAAGAGTCTTTACAAAATGCCTAGCAGTTGAAGACCCCCTGGAGCCGGAGGAAGGCAGCCACATCTTCCCCTACCTGGACGACTGTCTCATGAAGGGAGGTACAACCTCAGAGGTGCAGCAGTCCACCGCTCGCACCATCCAGGTTCTGCGACACTTGGGCTTTGTCATAAACTACCCCGAGTCTTACCTCCTCCCGACACAGTGCCTGGAGTTCATTGGGGCAAAGATCGACACTCTCCAGGCAAAAGCTTTCTTGCCCAGGGACCGAGCTGATCGTCTCAGGTCTCTAGCCTGGGATGTGCAGTACCGTCCCTCGGTGCCCGCCCGGCTTCTCCTGCGCCTCCTCGGACATATGGCGTCTGTGGTCCATGTCACCCCAAACGCTCGCCTCCACATGAGGGTGGCGCAGTGTTCTCAGGAACCAGTGGTCTCGGGTCACAGGCTGCTTCTGGGACAGAGTTTGTGACTCGCCAAATGGCGGGCTACCTAGTCTGGTGGCAGTCGCACTGGTCCTCTATTCGTATGCAATCCAGCAGGGTATCAGCCTGCGGGCAGTGTACCTGCTTAGCAGAGTCCTCCAGCTGCACGAATGGCAGCTGGACCCAGGGTGGCCAGTCGGCTTTCCCAGCTCTGGGGGGAACCCATGATGGACCTGTTCGCCAGCCCAGACAACTTTCAGCTGCCCTGCTTCTGTTCCTGGCAGGCCCACCCCTCCAGGGTGGCGGTGGACGTGTTTCTAGTCTCATGGTCGGAAGGCCTCATGTATGCCTTCCTTTCAATATCGCTGATCACCAAGACCTTGTTCAGGACCCTCCACGACAGGGCCTCATTCATCCTGAGAGCTCCTTAGTGGCCCAGGCAGCCGTGGTCCCTGCTGCTTCTACAGTTGACAGTGGAAGCCCCCATCCGCTTGGGGACCACCCCAGGACTCCTATCTCAGGAGGAGGGCTCTCTCCTTCAGCCCAACCTGGGGTCTCTGTCATTGTCAGCGTGGCAGCTGTGAGGGTGATTCTGGCCCCTTTCAACCTCCCAGTTGAGTTGGAGGACATTCTGCTGTCCTTTTTCAAGGCCTCTACTAGGAAGACTTACACCCTCAAATGGCGCAGGTTCTCTCCTTGGTGTGCTGAGCACAGGGCTGACCCTTTCTCCTGCCCACTTTTCCACTTCTCTCAGTCCGGACTCCAGTCTAACTCCATCCAAGTGCACCATCATCCAGTGGACAGTAAGCCCCTCTTGGTCCAACCGCTGGTGACCCGTTTCCTGCGGGGTCTACTCCTATCAAAGCCCCCTGTTTGCCCTCTGGCGACCAAATGGGATCTCAACGTACTGTTGAGGCAACTCACTCGCCCTCCCTTTGAGCCTCTGGCTACCTGCCACCTTCCCTACCTCTCTTGGAAGGTGTTCCTGCTGGTTGCACTTACCTCCGCTCGCAGAGTCAGAGAGCTCCAGGCCCTTGTGACAGAAGCACCTTATACCAGGTTCTGCAAGAACAGAGTGGTGCTTCGCACGCACTCACCCCAAATTCCTGCCGAAGGTAATGTCACCCTTCCATTTCAACCAGGAAGTGGTGCTTCCTACCTTTTTTTCCCAGACCTCACTCCAGTCGGGCGGAGATGGCCCTCCACACCTTGGACTGTAAGAGGGCCTTGTCCTTCTATATTCAACGCACTCAGGGCCACTGCAGTGCTTCACAGCTTTTCATCTCCTACTACCCCAGTAGACTGGGGGAGGCGGTGACCAAGCATACGCTGTCCACATGGGTGGCGGACTGTATTGCCCTCGCTTATGAGCAGGCGAGGCTCCCACTGGAAGGCTGCATTATGGTGCATCATGTCAGGGCCATGGCAGCCTCAGTGGCAAACTTCTACTCTGTCCTGATGGTGGACATCTGCCGGGCCGCCACCTGGTCTTCAGTCCATACCTTCGCAGCCCATTACTACCTGGAAAGAGTCTCGATGGGACAGTGCTTTTGGCCAGCCTGTGCTTCGTAACCTTTTCGGGGTCTAGGCAGCTCCAACCCTCTGACCCTTCTGTGTTCATGCTGCCGGAGTGCTGGTTTCATTAGACACAGGGGTCCTCCTGTTGTCTGCGACACAGACCAAATTGCTGCTGCTTACAGCTCCCCATGAAGGAGCCCTTGTTTTCGTTACGGGTTTTTGGTAGCCTGTAGCTGGGGAGTCCCATGTGAGGACTGACTTCCTGCTGCTTCCTGGAGAAAGCGTAGTTACGTACCTGTAACAAGTGTTCTCTGGGGACAGGAATCAGTCCTCAAAACCCTCCTTCCTACCCTTGGAGTTGCTTCTTTACCATCTTTTATTTTTTGCTGTCATTTAGCTATTTCATCTGACTGAGCAAAATGGCACCCTTGGGCAGGAAGGGGACCACGCATGCGTGGTGGTATCTCCCAAAGGCTTTCCTTGAAAGCTGGGGGGATTGCTTCCGTGAGGGTTCCATTGGTGCCAATGTCACTCATATGTGAGGACTGATACCTGCTGTCCCCGGAGAACATCTGTTACAGGTGAGTAACTACGCTGTGGTTGGCAGGTAGCTCCTTACGCATGCAGGTGGCAGCTCTTTTCTGTTATAGCCAAATTAGAGGAGTGCCTCTGTCCATTCACCCAGACGTCTGGTTTCTTCGGGCAGTGAAGCAGGTGCGACAGCCGGTGCGGTCAGTCATCCCACCGTGGGACCTGAACTTGGTGGTGTCAGTATTAACAGAGAAACCCTTTGAACCTTTGGCGGGCTGCACCCTGAAGGATTTGATATTAAAGAGTGTTTTTAGTGGCCATTTGCTCAGTTTGAAGGATTTCTGAACGCCAAGCACTATCGTGCAGGGAACCCTACCTGGTGATATCAAGGGTAAAAGTGGTCTTTTGGCCAGTGCCTTCATTTCTCCCTAAGGTTCTATCAGTATTTCACCTGAATCAGCCTGTGTCCTTTCTGGTGTTTCGGAGATAGCAGGGATGACGTCTGATCCCCTTCTGTGACGGTTTGATATTTGTCATGTACTATGGAATTACTTGAAGAGCACGGAGTCTTTTTGGAAGTTGGAGCAGCTCTTTATGGTGTTTGGAGGGTTGCATATGGGGGAGGCGGCTTCCAAAACCTCAATATCCAGATGGATAAGGGAGGCCATCTCTTCGGCCTACTTGTTGAGGCATAGACCGGTGCCCTAAAGCTTGAGGGTGCATTTGACTGTGTCCATGCCACTTCTTGGGCAGAGTTCAGATTGGTGCTGCCTGTGGATATCTGCAAGGTGACAACTTGGTCCTCCTTGAGTTCTTTTGTGAAACATTGACTGAATGTACAGGTATTGGAGGATGCACGATTTGGCGCAGCGGTACTTCAAGCCGGGTTAGCGGGTCCCTCCTGAGAATAGTACTGCTATGGTACATCCCACAAGTACTGGGACTGGACCGGAGGAACGATATGGAAGAGGAAATTAGACCTTACCTGCTAATTGATGTTCCTTGAGTTCCTCCAGTCCAGTCCCAAAACCCTCCCTTACTGCGAATGCTGGCAATTGGCACATGGCTTCTTGACTCGAAGTACAACTAGTTCATAAATAGGCCTCAAGGGCGGAGTATTAGGTGGGGGGGGGGGGAAGAGAATAGGGCTTGTTTTTTTTTCCCTAGGGACTGAGGGGCAGTGTGTCACCAGGGCAGGAGTGATGGGCCTCCAGAACCTCTTTCCATCCATAACAGGTGAGTGTTTTTTCTCCTTCCGTGGCGGGGAGGGTTATTAGTTGGTTATTGGAATAGTTGCTTATGTTTTTTTACATGAGTCTGCTTACTCGATAGGATACTAAAGGCTGGTGGGAGGTGCCAGCTCTCTATGCTGATGTCATGAAGATCGACATGCTCAGTCTCCAAGCTGCTGGTGGGGTGTGAATACCCACAAGTACCAGGACTGGACTGGAGGAACTCGAGGAACATCATTTAGCAGGTAAGGTCTAATTTCCTCTTCTGACCTATAAATGCATTCATTCTGTTGCTCCTCACTACCTTTCCTCTCTCTCCCTGCACCCCTTTTCTGACTTTCTTCTCTCTGTGCCCTTCTTTTCCACTGCCAACTCCAGACTTCAATCCTTTCACCTTGCTGCTCCATTTTTTTGTTTGTTTTTAATTTATTCTTTATTGAATTTTTTAAATAAAACCCAGACAAAGCTTGTACAGAAAAAGGAAACTCTTTAAGAAAATAACAAAGAAACAATTACAAAGAAAACTTCCAAAAAGCATACCTTGCAGTCCACAATTTATGTAAGGGGGTATGCAAAGAAATAAACCATTCAGGAAGGAGGATCAAACCTGAACATACCAGGATATCTATAAGAAAAAAAAAAAATGGCCGCAGAGGATCCTGAGGCACATTACATTTAGCACGAATATCACCTCACGCGGTCAGCAGTATTAGATGATACCGGTAACGTGGCGTTAAGAAAGAAAAGCAAGTCACCTTGTTGAAAAAAGATGTATCTTAACTGATTTATACACAGTTAAGCATTTACAAGGAAATTGTAGGAGAAATGTAGCACCCAGTTGTATCGCCCTAGGTTTAAGTAAAAGAAATTGCTTGCGACAGTTTTGTATCTCCTGTGCAATATCTGGAAATATAGAAACGGAGAAGCCACAAAAACTAACAGATCGCTTTTCAAAATACATTTTAAGTATCTAGTCTGTCTATTGCTAGAGCATGCGAAACAAGTAGTCACAGGCTTGTAAGACTCACGTTCTGAGACATCCAATATTTCAGAGACATTCAACACTTCATTTTAGCATCAGTCAGTGAACTGGTTGGCTCTTTTTAACCCACAGGTAAATAGTAAGCTTTAGTCATTGGTGGTATAAGGTTTAAAGGAACCAACAAAGCTGCCAAAAGATATTTCTTAAACATCTCCATTACGGAGACTCCAGCTGTTCTAGGATAGTTCAAAACTCGCAGTTAACCGCACAAGCACAGTTCTCTAAGGTTTTCATGCTTAAGTCGTAACGCAATATTATCTTTCACCAGAGCTGAGCTTGTATCAGATACTGTAGCTAACTGGCGACCATATTCTTCAAAATTCAACTTTTGTTATCAACAGCACTTCCTTAGCCGTTCCTCCAGCTTAGTCCTCCACCTATGGGTAGTGCACCTCCTCCTGCAGCTTGAAGACTGGACCAATCAGATTTCAGCATCACTGGATGTAGCGTACTGGCATCCCTCTATAAGCCCCAGTGTGTCCAGTCTTCATGCAGCTAGAGGACGTAGTGAGCCTAGGTGCTGGGCTCACTAGGGAACCAGTTAAGCAGCAAGATAGTTAGCTAACCTTTTAATTTTATTTAATTGGCATACTTTATTTCATTTCCTTTTCCGTGGGTCTGTTCCTTTAAAAAAAAAAAAAAAAGTTTGGAACAGACAACAATTCGCCCCCCCCCCCCCCCTCGGGCTCTGAGGGCTCCGATGAAGGTTTCTCTTTCCTGCCTGACCTCAGCTATCACATTTGCTGGTGCTTCTGTAGGATCTCTGGCCCCTGGGCTGTTCGGGGCAGAGCTCCTTGATCCATTTACCGGCAGCGCGATTCTCCGGGGGGGGGGGGGGGGTGAGTCCACAGCGCAGGGAACAGCGTCTTTCTGCTCTTAGTTTCCCGGGCGCTTAACCGGCTGCCCGGTCTCAGAATCACGGCTATTTCCTCTCTCTGCTTCTTGATTTTCGGAACAGCGGAGTTGGAGCACAGCGCATCCTGTCTTCAGCTTTGCATGGAGGCTCAGGAGAGCGGGCAGGAGCAGCGCGCCAAAATGATGTGAGAAGCCGCGGCCATTTTGAGCACGCGGCTTCCAAAGCTTGTTTCCTGACACCAGCTGCCTCAGCGCGGTTCCCCGGAGCTGTGATTTCCTCCGTACCGCGGTCTGGGCAGCCCTACCTGGTATTGTGCTTTCTTTCCTTATTTTTCTTATTTCATTTAGTTCCTTCGTTTGAGGTGTTTCTCTTTTTTGGGATTCACTTTCTCTAATAGTTTTAACGGGCCATAGGGTCGGCCTCGGGGTGGCCTGTCAGCTGTTCTCCACAGCTTTCCTTCGTTTGACGGTTCTCTCAGGATACACTCCGCGGAGGTTATACATTGCTATCTTTCGTGTGTATATATAGCTAGAGGCTACAAAAAAAAAGAGGACAGAAAGCCGCAGCTGTCCTTGTGTGGCAGGTCCTCGCTGTCTCTGGGACCTGCGGCTCCCTAGTTTCAAGGGTCCCCAGGGGCTATACAGTTTTGGAGCATCCATGTCCTCAGGCTCCCAGTGCGTCATCTGTGGCTCTCGTAGGGGCGCGGGCACAGAGACAGGCGTCTGTCAGTGCTGTGCGTCCGTGTCCCTTAGCAGTTAGAGCAGTTAGAGCATGCCATTACCCCTGTTGATCAAACAGATCCCGCAGGCCTAGAGAGTACTGGGCCGGTAGCGGGGCCTTCGGCTGCGGTAGCTGAGACCTCTTTGGGCGCTTCGGGTTCGCAGTCTGAGCTTGGCAGCGCGCTGCAGATGGACGATTTTTCTCCAACTTTGTCTTACTGATGCATCAGGCGTTTTGTCGCAGGCGGCAGGGGTTTGTGGTAGGGTCCCTGCCCCTTCCTCCCTCTAGCGCGTGGGCTCCTATAGCGGAGCGTGACTCGGTGGGTCTCAAACCAGCCAAACGGCCGCGAACAGTGGAGACAGTTCCCTCCGAGGCGGACTGGCAGGAAGGGGAGGAAGCCGACTTGGATGTGGATGCTGAGATGGAGGAGTTAGAGGAAGGCGAAATCCCTGAGCCTGAGGATCAGGCAACGATCATAAGAGTATTTCGCCGAGAGGAGCTGCTGGCCCTTATTGCGGAGGCTCTTCAGACGCTTCGGCTTTCTACTGAGCAGCCGGCCGAGGATGAGGATGGCGCGGATCCCATCATTCAGGCGGTCCGTCAGACGCAGGTGGTTTTCCCTATTCATAAGGTGATTGATCAGATGATCTAGTCTGAATGGGATACTCCCGAATCCGGTCTTAAGGGGATAAAGATCATGAACAAGCTGTATCCCCTAGCGGATAAAGATAAGGACAAGTTTCGTTCCCCAAAGATTGACGCTGCGGTCTCGGCAGTCACTAAAAAGACCACGATCCCGGTGGAAGGCAGTGCGGCCTTGAAGGAGGCGCAAGATAGGAAAATGGATGGCTTGTTGAAGCAATCGTTTGAGGCGGACGCGGTGGCGTTGCAGGCCTCCATATGTGGGGCTTGGGTTGCTCGGGCCTGTCTTCGCTGGGTCCAGCACCTGAAGCAGTCTGCCTCCTTTGAGCCCGATGAAGTGCGGGAGCTCCAGCGCTTAGAGTCTGGATCGGCTTATTTGGCGGATGTGTAATACGATCTCATCAGGGCCCTCTCCAATAGTATGGCCTCCTTGGTAGCGGCACGTCGGTCTCTTTGGCTAAAAAAATTGGGCGGCAGATGGATCATCTAAGTCTCGTCTCGGAAGGCTTCCGTTTAAGGGGAAACTCTTGTTTGGTGAAGATCTTGATAAGTTGGTTAAGGAGTTGGGGGACTCCAAAGGTGGCAGATTGCCGGAGGATAGACCTAAGCGGGGTAAACCCGCGGTGTCCTTTAGGGGTCAGTCTCGAGACTTTCGGAGGTTTCGGTCGCCCCGTTTCGTGGGGTCTCAAAGAGGACGATATGTGTCTAGGGCCCAGGGATTTCGGGGGTTTCGCGGTGCACGCAGAGGATTCTCAGCGGCGACCCCCGCAGCCCCTTGGAAGTCCCAATGAAGGGCGGCGGGTCCTGGCAGATGTGCAACCGATCGGAGGTCGTCTTCGGGGGTTTCTGTCTGCCTGGACCCATATCACATCCGATCAGTGGGTCCTGGAGATCATTCGCGAGGGATGTGTGTTAGATCTCGCGAGGCTGGTGCTCAACTCCTTTGTACGGTCCCCCTGCCGAGGTCCTCAGAAGGTGCTACAGGTATGGCAAACGCTGGACCGCCTTCTGCGCTTAGGGGCGGTCGTTCCTGTTCCGCCGGCAGAATACGGCATGGGGCAGTATTCCATTTATTTTGTGGTGCCAAAGAAGGATGGCACTCTTCGCCCCATTCTGGATCTCAAAGGCGTGAATCGCTGTCTCCGGGTACCGCATTTTCGTATGGAAACCTTACGTTCGATTATTGTCGCGGTTCGGAAGGGCGAATTTTTGACATCTCTCGATCTCGCCGAAGCTTATTTCCATATCCCCATCAGGGCATCCCACCAAACGTTTCTGCGCTTCACGCTTCCTTGGGGGCACTTTCAGTTCCAGGCTCTGCCCTTCGGGTTGGCGATGGCGCCACGCGTCTTCACCAAGATAATGGTGGTGGTGGCGGCAGCGGCGTTGCGCAAGGAAGGAGTCTTAGTCCATCCCTATCTGGACGATTGGCTGATCCGAGCAAAGTCCCAGGCCGAGAGCGTGCAAGCCACAGGGAAGGTCGTCGATCTTCTGCAGTCCCTAGGCTGGGTGGTCAACCCGGTCAAGAGTCATCTGGAGCTGACGCATTCTCTCGAGTACTTGGGAGTACTGTTAGGAACACCGATCCTTTCCGAGTATCGAACGGAATGGAGAGTCCTGGCACTTCAGGGTCTGGTGCGGGGCTTCCGGAAGATCGCAGCCCCGTCGGCGTGGAAGTATCTTCAAGTGTTGGGGACTATGGCGGCGACGTTGGAGGTGGTGCCTTGGGCTAGGTTTCACATGAGATCGTTGCAGCGGACCCTGCTTCGCCGCTGGTCCAATCAGTTCAATTTGCTGAGCATGCAGCTTCCATGCCCACCGCGGGTCCGGCGGGACCTGCTGTGGTGGCTGCGGCCGGCCTGTCTTCAGGTGGGAATGCCGTTGGAGCAGCCGGAGTGGATTCTTCTATTAACAGATGCCAGTCTGATGGGCTGGGGAGCGCATTGCGGCGTGGACTTTGCGCAGGGTCTTTGGTCCCCGGAGGAGAGCGGTTGGGCGATCAACCGCTTGGAGTTGAGAGCGGTGTTCTTGGCACTACAGAGCTTCGAAGGACAGGTCACGCACCGGGCGGTGTGGGTACTGTCCGACAATGTCACAACCGTGGCCTACATAAATCGACATGGAGGTACCGGAAGCGTGGGCATGGAGGAGTCCCAGAGGCTGTTCGCCTGGATAGAACCGCGGTTGCAGGCGATTTCGGCAGCGCACATAGCAGGGAAAGACAATGTGACGGCGGATTTTCTCAGCAGGGTTCGAGTGGATGCAGGGGAATGGGAGCTGCATCCCTCAGTGTTCGCGCAACTAGTGTGTCACTGGGGAGCGCCGATCATGGATCTCATGGCCACCTTTCAATCCGCGAAGGTGGCGCGGTTTTACAGCAGACAGGAACCCATGTCGGAGGGACTCGATGCCCTCATGCGTCCGTGGCCCTCGTCGGGTCTTCTCTACGTCTTTCCTCCATGGGCGCTAATAGGGCGTGTTATTCAGTGCATTGAAGCACACCAGGGACGGGTGCTGTTGATAGCGCCGGATTGGCCCAGGCGCCCGTGGTACGCGGATCTGGTAAGATTGCTAGACGGGGCTCCGTGGCGTCTCCCATTGTCTCAGGAGCTGCTGATTCAAGGTCCACTCCTTATGCCGCGAGTGGAGAGATTCTCGCTTCGGCTTGGCCATTGAAAGGGCGCGGCTAAAAAGAAAAGGTTATTCTAGGTCCATCGTGACGACTCTGCTTCAGGCATGTAAAAGATCGACCTCTCTGGCTTACGTCCGCGTCTGGCGAATCTTTGAGGACTGGTATTTGTGGCGTCAGGTCCGCGCCGCTACTGCTTCGGTTCCAGTGGTTCTGGATTTTTTGCAGGATAGCTTTGTTAAGGGGCTAGCGGCTAGTTCCTTAAGAGTGCAGTTGGCGGCTCTGGCCTGTTACCGAGGTAAAGTCCAAGGCATGGCTCTCGGGGAGCACTCCGATGTCACGCGTTTTCTGAAAGCGGTTTCCAGATTATGTCCGGCACGTCGGATTTCCGTGCCACCGTGGGATCTCAACTTGGTGTTACGGGCACTCGGCAGAGCTCCGTTTGAGCCTCTCTCCCAAGTTTCGGTGAAGGACTTGACCCTTAAAACGGTGTTTCTGGTGGCGATTTCTGCAGCACGGCGTATTTCGGAGCTTCAGTTACTTTCCTGTAGGGAACCCTTCCTCTGTTTTCCAGATCAGAAAGTGGTTCTCAGGCCGGTGCCTTCCTTTCTGCCGAAGGTATCTTCTCCTTTTCATGTGAATCAGACGGTATCTCTGCCTGTTCTGCGGGCAGCGGGAGAGCAGGCTTCGGATCGAGGCCTTAGTCGCTTGGACATTAAGAGAATGTTGCGTCGTTATTTGAAGGTCACCGAGTCCTTCCGCAAGTCAGATCGGTTGTTTGTGTTTGGCGGCCCCAGGAAAGGGGAGCCTGCGGCGAAAGCATCTATTTCCAGATGGATTAAAGAGGCGATTGTCTCGGCTTACATGTTGCAGGGGCGCCCGGCTCCGGTGGGTCTCGGGGCTCATTCTACTAGAGCGCAAGCAGCGTCCTGGGCGGAGCACAGTCTGGTCCCGCCGGTAGAAATCTGTAAAGCGGCGACATGGTCATCCCTGCATACTTTCAGTAAGCACTATCGGCTCGATGTGCTGGCGGCGGGGAATGCCTGTTTTGGATCAGCTGTCTTGCGTGCCGGCTGGCAGGGCCCCTCCCGTTAATACTGCTCTGTTACATCCCATAGGTGGAGGACTAAGCTGGAGAAACGCTAAGGAAATAGTAATTACCCTTACCTGGTAATTGTAGTTCCTTGAGTGACGACAGCTTAGTCCTCCGTCCTGCCCTTGGGTTGCGAATTTGGCACGGCATGCGAGCAGTCTTGACAGCTGTCTGTTCAGGTGAGTATTTCAGATAGAACATGTTCTCTGCTTTGCTTTCGTGTCGCTCTGTTCTTTTCTCTCGCTACCTGGTTGTGGTTCGGCAGGCGGGGGAACCTTTGCCTTTAAGGGTAATTCCCTTTTTTGTTTGGGAAAGTTTCCGGTTTTCTTACCATTGTAAAAACATTATATAAGGTTAGCTAACTGTTATTGCCTTTTGTTTTGTTGAGTCTGCTTTGTCAATAGTTCACTGGGGCTATAGAGGGATGCCAGTACGCTACATCCAGTGATGCTGAAATCTGATGGGTCCAGTCTTCAAACTGCAGGAGGAGGTGCACTACCCATAGGTGGAGGACTAAGCTGTCGTCACTCAAGGAACTACAATTACCAGGTAAGGGTAATTGCCTCTGTAAATAGTAATCTTCTCAGAATTGTGGAGATATCAGCATTTTGTCTAGATATGGCATCCAGCAGATTAGTTATGGCTTCCCAGATAGTCTCTAGCGCAGGGATGGCGAACGGAACTCCAGTCTTGGAGTGCCACAATCCAGCCTAGTTTTCAGTGTGCCCCTAATGAATATTCTTGAGAGAGATTTGTATACAATGGGAGACAGTGCATGCAAATATATTCCATGAATATTCATTAGAGACATCCTGAAAATCAGGCTGGATTGTGGCACTCCAGGACTGAGGTTCGCCATCCCTGCATAATCTTCTTAGGCCATGGGAGAGACCAGGAATGCAGGGTGGAGGACACAGCTGGGAGAACTCCAGGTGCCTGTTTACCAATGCCAGAGCTGTTGGATATTGGTGCTCCTGCTGGCTATTGGTGCTCCTACCACCGAAAGGTCTCCCAGGGAGTCCCCAGTGATACTGGAGACTTCCTCGCACTCCTGAGCCATAGAGTCCCCTCGAGCTGGCCCAACCTAACGCCGAGATCCGACGATGTGGGCTCCAAATCGATAGATGAAAGGAGAAATCACTTGGGCACAGCAGCAGCATCTGTGCATCGGGATAATGATGTATCAAAGTTGGAAAGCGCGGTAGTTCCTCCTTATTAACTGCAGCCAAACCCAAATGTATCCCTGAATCACAGCTTCGGATATCCCCACATATAGATCCATGGGACCGGTCAGCACAGGCCGAGACGCTGAGGGGTAAATCTTTGCCTTTCCCTTGTGTTTAAGCATCAAACAGAATGGGGCTCTCGCTCATGCAGCTATCTTGAAACCATGCCCCCTTTGGATGTCACCTTGCTGTTCCTTATGCCTGGAACAAACTACCTGTATCTTTTTATCAGGTTTCATTTCTCTCCCTCTTCAAATCCATGCTAAAGACTCATCTCTTTCAGGCTGCTTTTGGATCCTAATCCTTTGTTCTCCTTCTGTCTCCTTAACCCTTGTTCTCATCTATTGTATTGTCTGCCTTGATTAGATTGTAAGCTCCGATGAGCAGGGATCATCTTATGTGTCTCTACAGCACTACGTATGCCTTATAGCGCTATATAAATGATTAATAATAGTAGTAGTACTTCACTACCCTCCGTGTGTGTTTCTCGCCCCTCCTTAGGTATTTGATACTTCAGACCTTCCTGGGGGTGTGGTGAATATTCTGACTGGGGGCCGTGATCACCTGACCAAGTACCTGGTGGAGCACCAGGATGTACAGGCCATGTGGTACTTCGGCACTGAACAGGTGCGTTTCTCTGGGTAATAGCTCCTGTGGTGTGCTATCTTGTTTGCAGGATACTTGGCGGAAGATGGGATGCCCGTGCATGTGACTTCCATTTCTCTTTGATGGCTATAATATGAATAAGGGGCTTTCCTTATCGTTCCTCCAGTTTAGTCCTCCACCTCTGGGTAGTGAACCTCCTCCTGCAGCTTGGAGACTGGGTATGTCAGAAACTCATGACATCACTGGATATAGCCTGCTGGTCTCTCCCATCAGCCCCCAGTGTGTCCAGTCTCCATGCAGCAGGAGGACGTAGTGAACTTAACTTCTGGGCTCACTTGGGGGAACAGATAAGGAGCATTTAGTGTGACAAATTCTATTCTGATTTTACTTTTGATTTTTACCTTTAATTTACTTTTAATTTTACTTTTAATTCAGTTACCTTTGGTTAATTGGCAATCAGGGATTAGTTCCCTTTAGTTGTTAGGAGCAAATTTCCTTATTTACAGTAATTTTAAATTTGAGCCTGACTCTTTAAATTAATAGCAGCTCTCGCCTTCCCTCCTTGTCAGTTATTTTTACTTGCTGCAGGCATTCGCCGTTGCGGATCTCTCTCCTTTGATGGTACGGGAGAGAGCTCCGGGACCCTACAGCCACACTGAAGCTGTGTGAGATGGAGCCTCTCCGTTGCTGTGGGTTTTTAATTTTACTCTGTGGAACCAGCTGAGCGGTCCTCGCCGTGGCTGCTGGGCGCAGCAGCGCGGCTTGAGGATTGGATGAATTCAAGGCGGTAGGAGCAGGCTTTGTGGTTTTCAGCCCTGCAGGTAAGGCCTTCAGGCTCTGTCTGTCTGCTGAGGCCTCCTTTTTGCAGCGGCGGCTGTTCTTGGCACCAAAATTTGTTGGCAAAGGGGCGGCCATTTTCTCTCTAGGTATTTGGACCACGTGGCGGGAGTTGCAGCGAGCTGTCGGTGTGAGGAAGACAGGCAGAATAGCTAGATTTTTAGGTCTAGTGTTTCTTTTGTTTGTAGGTTTTTTGAGGCTCAGGGGGTTCCTCGGCCTTAAGGGGGCTGTTGTCAGTCCTCTTTATTTTTAAGTTTATTCTTAGTTTTATAGGACAGCAGTTTTAGCATTGATCTCTGATGCCACATGTTCTTTCCCTCCTAATCATGTCTCTGAGGAATATTCATAGAGGAAGTCAATACTCTGTGTATGCTCCATGCATTCAGCCTATGTTCAAGCGTGCTCACTGCACTGTGTTTGGGTGACAGGTGCTGGGTCACCCGTATATGTAGATGTGCATTTTGTATGTGCTCACAATTGCTTAGGCATGATTTTTGGGTGCACTCTTTGCAGACTGAGACTGCATTTCTTTGCTCAGACTGTATTATCAGATTAAGGTAATTTCTCCAGTAATGGGGGGGATGTCGATTGTAATAAAGTGCGTGAGGGCCTCATGGTGTTACATGAGGTTGGAGATGCAGTCGTGGGATCTGCTGTGGAGTGAGCCGTCCAGAGTTGTTACGGTGCCTGTGTGTTTCATAGCTCCACTTAGCATGCCCTTCCCAGGAAATTCTCATCTATTTCTAGAGCCTGTGCTGTCAGAGCAGGGCTTTAAGCACTTAGCAGGGGCACTGACCCGTCTATGCCATCTTGTTAAAGGGCCCGTGCCGAGGGTGAAGAGAAGGACGTCTAGGTAGCACAGTCTGGGGCTTAGCGCTCCAGGGCACTGGAAGGTTCCGCCAGTGGACGTCTGTAGGGAGGCCTCTTGGTTGTCTCTCCATACTTTCAGTAAGCACTACCGCCTAGATGTTCTGGCAGCTAAGGATGCCGTTTTCAGGGAGGCGGTGTTGAGATCCGGCTGGAAAGGTCCCTCCTAATGATTACTGCTCTGATACATCCCAGAGGTTGAGGACTAAACTGGAGGAACGATAAGGAAATAGGAATTACACTTACCTGGTAATTGTGGTTCCTTGAGTGACTCCAGTTTAGTCCTCATTCCTGCCCGGGGATGGGGTCTTAGTGGTCTTTCTGTTGGGGGAAGTGCAAGGTTAAAAGTGGATGTAGGCTTTCACTGGTGTTCAGTCGTTTTGATATTTCCATTTGTTTTGCGCTGTATTATATTATTATATTATGATATTGTTATATATTGTGTTATATATTGCTATATTGCTCTGGATTGTTTAGGGCTAGGCATTCGACGGAAAGGAGAGCATGCAGGAAGCAGTCCCTTTCCTTCTGGAAGGGGAGTAGTAGGTAGATAGGTTATATGTTCTGCGTGCCCTTGAATATAATAAGTTAAAAAAAAAAAGTTATTGATTTTTTGCTCCTTTGAGTCTGCTTTGTCAATAGTTCACTGGGGGCTGATGGGAGAGACCAGCAGGCTATATCCAGTGATGTCATGAGTTTGACATGCCCAGTCTCCAAGCTGCAGGAGGAGGTTCACTATCCAGAGGTTGAGGACTAAACTGGAGTCACTCAAGGAGCCACAATTACCAGGTAAGTGTAATTCCTATTTTATAAGTTCCCCAAAGCATCTGTGTGCAACAGACCACCTTGGTAAAATAACAGTTTCTTGGAAGCTTGCTGCCTCTGAACGTTGGGCAACTTGAATTTTTTGGGTGGGTTTGTGTACATGGAACTGCACATATGTGACCAGTGTTCTATAAGATAGACCAGGTGAAAACAGCAAATGTGGACTGTTGTCCTACACGATGTAAGACTTATGATCCTGGTACTGGATAGTGGCAGATGGTATCTGTAAGGTCTCTGGTCAGCGGATGCCAGGAACCTATTGCCTGGTGACATTAACCTGTCTGGATCAGTTTCCCTTGCTGCCTAGAGCTTTGAATCGTGTGTTTCTTGTATTGTACTGCCGTCTCACAGCTTCCTTTCATGGGTTTCTGAGGTGCACTGAGGCACTTGACCTTCTTGGGACTGTTGCATGACTTTAGATTTAATTGAGCATTTCTGTCTGGTCACAGGGTTCCAAATTTGTGGAGTGGTCCTCGGCAGAGAACGTGAAGCGGACGTGGGTAAACTACGGTGCCACCAGGAATTGGGATGACCCTCAGCAGGGGGCAGGGGAAGAATTCCTCTACCATGCCACTCAGTGTAAGAACATCTGGATTCCCATGGGAGAGATTTTTGCAAACTAATGGTCCTCATGTGACAGCTTGGGGCCCTTTCTGTGCTTCTCTGTGATATGAAAAAACCCCAAAGAATTGAAATACTTTGTAAGAATCAGAAACTGAAGTTTGTGAATTTTTTTTTATGGCATTGTGTATAGCCCATGCTGCAGCATGGGGTATAGGCTACAGATCATGGTATTCAACAGGTCCCATTTTTAGCTGGTTTAAATGAAGAGTAAACAGGTAATTTGCAAAGCCTTAGTGCTCTTTTACCACCTTTCTGCTGCTTTCTAATAGTTGGGTAATGTAGCCTGTGGTGGGATTTACTTTCCTCAGCCATCTGCCCTTCCATTTCAGTGGGGAGATAGTGCTGGGCTTTACAGAGCATGCGTCGACACTGAGGCTTTATAGGAAGATCAGGTAGTTTTTCATTTGCTTGGGACAGCCAAAAGAGTTCCGTTTATTCTCCAGGACCAAGCAGGAAGTCAGTCCTCACATATGGGTGACGTCGGCGCCGACGGAGCCCTCGCGGAGCAATTTCCCCAACTTTCAAAGAAAGCCTTTGGGAATTGCAGCGCGCATGCGCGGTCGTCTTTTTTCCGCGGAGCCCTACAGACGCTGTTTGTCTTCACTGCTGGAAAAGTTGATTTTCTCTCTTATTCTTTATTCTTTTTCAGTTCGACGCCGGATTCTTTTTCCCGCCTGGACCCGCTACGCCGGTATCGGGTCCGTTTCTTTATTTTTCGTTTTTTTGTGTCCTTCGTGACAAGCGTTCGCGCCATTTTTTTCCTTTTCACTGGCAGCCCTGTCTTTTGACCTCGCAGGGGCCCTTTTTCCCTCGATGGCTGCCAGCGGGTTTAAGAAGTGTGATCGCTGTAAAACTCATGTCTCTTACCGACACACACGACTGCTGCCTCTGCTGCCTCGGACCCGATCATGACCCGATGATCTGTGATCCGTGTGGCAAAATGTCATCAAAAGCGTTGAGTCGTCGACGGCATCAGCGAGAACGAATCTTCTCTGACTCCGCGTCCGGCCGGGCCCGGACCTCGTCAGAGGCTTCGACATCCCGGGACTCCGGTCCTGAGCATCGTCGGAGTTCCTCTGAGCGGGGATCTCCTACCCGGGAACATCATAGGAAGAAAAAACCCACGAGGGCGGCGTCGGCGGACGCTCCTGGTTCCTCGAGGGCCAGGTCGCATAGCCCCGACAGCCGTCCCGGGTCCTCTGAGTCGGAGAGGCCTTCGAAACATCCTAGTCTCGAGATGGAGTTGCCTGGACACGTGAGTACTGTGGTCCTCGTGGACTCGCCTCCGAAGGAGCTGACGTCGGGCCCGACGCCGTCGGGGCCCGAGTCAGGGGCTGCTGGGTCTCCGGAGCTTGGACTCAGGTTGACGGCCTTGGAGAGCAGTTTAGCTGCCTTCATGGACCAGCAGCGGGCATTGATCGCTGGCCTTGCCAATGCGTCTGCCCCGGCCACCGGGATGTCGACGTCCAAGTCGACCCCGGAGACCGAGCCGATCCTCGAGTCCATGCGAGCTCGAGTCGATCCTCGGTTGCGGTCTCCCTCAGCCTCCCGTTCGGGACCGAGGTCGTCGACGCCGACTCCTTCAGCGTCGGAGCAGAGGGCATCGGTGCCCGCCCGACCGGAGCCACTCGAATCCTCCTCCGCGGAGTCCGACTGGGAATCAGAGGACGAAGAGTCCCCTGGTAGTTTTCGGACTCAGTGTGTACCCTCGGACTCGCCCGAGTCCGAACCTCGGAGACGGTCCCCCCCGGAGGACACCCGGTTCTCGGATTTCGTGCGGGATATGGCCAAGGCCTTGGCATTCCCCGCGGATCCCGAGGAGGAGCCTCGAGCCGAGGAGCTCGATGCCCTCCAGTATGATTCTCCCCCGAAGGAGGCCTTTACTGTACCGGTTCCTCCGATGCTGGAACGACTTCTCTTCCGCATGTGGGAGAACCCGGGTCGATTCCATTTATCGAGTCCGCAAGAGCCCCGGCTTCCAAAAGGCACAACTACCGCACCATTCCATGGTGGTGGAATCGGCCATGCATAGACTCAAGAGTCAAAAAATGCAGTCCTCGGTGCCTCCCGGCAGGGTGGCCCGGAGCCTGGATGCCCTTGGTAGAAAGTGTTTCCAGGGCTCTATGCTTGCTTGTCGAGTCTAGACCTATCAGCTCTATATGGGCATGTATCTCCGAGATCTGGCAAAGGAAATTGCCGGGTTCTCGGCTGGTCTCTCCGAGGAACCTTTGCAGAGGTTCCAAGCCTTGTCCACTGGGATTCGAGAGTGCTCAAAGTTTATCTCTCGGGCAGCCTACGATGGCTTTGAAGCATCGGCTCGAGTAGTCGGAGCCGGCATCGGTGCCCGCCGACAGGCTTGGCTTCAGTCATCCGACCTCGAGCCATGGGTACAGGACAAGTTGGTCGATGTCCCCTGCAGAGGTGAAACCTCTTTGGCAAACCCATGGCTGAAAAGGCTGCACAAATCGAGACCGAGACTCTGACCAGAACTAGGCTGTCCAGAAAAACCTCTGCCCCTTCTCAGAAGAAGGGCTCGGTGAAAAAGCCCTTTTACCCGAGGAAGGCGACTGCCTATAAATACTACCCTCAGTATCAGGCCTCAGCAGCTCCCCAAAAGGGTCAGCAGGCCAAGGGACGGGGTAATGGGTCCCGTAGGCAGCAGGCCCCCAAGCCCACTACACCGGCCCCTGCTCAGCAGGGTGGGGGTTTTTGATTCCATCAGCATAGCCTCTTCCCCTCAGCTGGTTTCCCTAAGCACAGGAGGCCGGCTGGTCCACTTTGCCCACAGGTGGTCAGCCATCACCTCAGATACCTGGGTACTTCATATAGTTCAGAAGGGCTATCTTCTACACTTTCACCAGGTACCTCCCTCCTACTTTCCAGGGGAGCCTCCAAGACTCCCTCTGCACAGGGACTTACTCCTTCAGGAGTTGGCAAGTCTTCTTCAGGAACAGGCTGTGGAACCGGTGCCCCACCACCTGAGAGGTCACGGCTTTTATTCCAGGTACTTTCTGATACCAAAAAGAACAGGAGGCCTCAGACCCATCCTGGACTTGCGAAACCTCAACAAGTTCCTGGCAAGGGAAAAGTTCAAGATGCTTTCTCTTGGAATCCTGCTGCCCTACCTCCAGCGGGGAGACTGGCTATGCTCCTTAGATCTAAAGGATGCCTATACTCACATCCTTATTCATCCAGACCACAGACAATATCTCAGATTTATTGTGGGAGGAAATCATTACCAGTACAGGGTCCTGCCCTTTGGCCTATCCTCCGCCCCCGGGTTTTCACCAAATGCCTGGCAGTGGTGGCGGCCTATCTCAGAATTCAAGGCCTTTTTGTGTTTCCATACCTGGACGACTGGCTCATCCGGGCCCAGTCTTCCCATGAGGCCACTCAAGCCACTCATCGCACTGTGTCTCTGCTCCAGCACTTGGGCTTTGTCATAAACTTTGCAAAGTCCACTTTGCTCCCCTCTCAAGATCTTGAATTCATTGGCGCAAGGTTAAACACACTTCAGGCGCGGGCCTTCCTGCCTCTGGATAGGGCCCACAGGCTCATGAATCTCGCCAGCCACTTTCGCAGCAATTCCCTGGTCTCTGCCAGGCAATTTCTGAGACTGATCGGCCATATGGCTTCCACGGTCCATGTGACCCCCAATGCCCGCCTGAACATGCGACCTGCCCAGTGGTGCCTTCGCAATCAATGGCATCAGGCCACGGGGAGCCTGACGGACTCGGACCTGCTGGTCTCTTCTCTGCGGTGGTGGCTTCATCTGCCAAACCTAGTACTGGGAGTGGATTTTCAATCTCCTCCTCCTTCTCGGGTACTAACAACCGATGCTTCTCTCCTGGGATGGGGAGCACATTGCCAAGGGACATGTACTCAAGGCCTCTGGACTCCTTGGGAGTCTGCGCAGCAGATAAACTTCCTGGAGCTCAGAGCCATCCGCCTAGCTCTGAGAGCCTTCTCCCACCTCACTTCTCACCAGTCTGTACTGGTCC
Organism: Ichthyophis bannanicus; assembly: GCA_033557465.1. NCBI lineage: Eukaryota > Metazoa > Chordata > Amphibia > Gymnophiona > Ichthyophiidae > Ichthyophis > Ichthyophis bannanicus. Next base: position 50,922,164 of record CM066051.1, on the reverse strand, counting down.
AGACGGACAATCAAGTAGCAATGTTCTACGTGAACAAACAGGGAGGCACAGGCTCCTTCCTTCTCTGTCAGGAGGCACGCCGGCTGTGCTCTTGGGCAGTCGGCCACGGCATACTCCTCAAAGCGGTCTATCTCCCAGGTCACGAAAATTACCTGGCGGACAAACTAAGCAGGATCCTCCAACCACACGAGTGGAGATTGGATCCATTAGTGGTTCAGCAGATCTTTCTCAAGTGGGGACTTCCCACCTTGGATCTGTTTGCCAGTCCTCTGAACCGGCAACTACCCAGATTCTGCTCTCGACAACCGCATCCTCTCAGAGTAGCGCCGGATGCTTTTCTGATTCCATGGTCCACAGGCCTCTTGTATGCCTTTCCTCCCATGCCGCTGGTGTCTCGAATGCTCTTCAAGGTTCTCAGAGACAAAGCCTCGATGATCCTAGTGGCTCCCCAGTGGCCGAGGCAACCTTGGTTCCCGCTTCTAATGCAGCTGGCGGTGGACACTCCTCTTCCTCTGGGGTTTCAACCCGATCTTCTGACACAAGACCACGGGTCTCTCCTACACCCCAACCTCCGGTCCCTTCATCTGATGGCCTGGCTGCTGAAAGGGTAGTCCTTGCTCCCCACCTACTGCCTCAGGAGGTGGAAGAGGTCGTCTTGGCCTCCAGGCGGCCCTCCACACGGAAGTCCTACGCTCTTAAGTGGCGTCGCTTCTCCGTGTGGTGTGCTCAGCAGTCTGAGAATCCCTTCTCCTGCTTGGTGGCGGTGGTCTTGCAATATTTGCTTTACCTCTCCAATCTGGGCCTTCACTCTGTCAGAGTCCACCTCAGTGCTATCTTTGCACATCACGCACCGATAGATGGCAGGCCTCTGTCCAACCACCCTTTGGTGGCTCGTTTTCTCCGAGGCCTCCTTCTGCTTAAGCCTCCTTTGCGTCCATCAGCCCCTGAATGGGATCTGAATGTGGTCTTGCAGCGGATTACCTGTCCACCCTTTGAACCTATGGCTACCTGCCCTCTTCGTTTTCTTTCTTGGAAAACCTTGTTCTTGGTAGCCCTTACCTCTGCTAGGCGTGTTAGTGAACTGCAGACCCTAGTGTCTGATCCTCCTTACACTAGGATCTACAGGAATAGGGTAGTCTTACGGACTCACCCTAAGTTTCTTCCAAAAGTGGTTTCTGCTTTTCATCTCAACCAGGAGGTGGTTCTTCCGACCTTCTTTCCCAGGCCGCACTCCAGCCGGGCTGAAATGGTCCTGCATACCCTGGACTGTAGAAGGGCCTTGTCCTACCTTGACCGTACGCGGGAACATAGGAGGGCTGTTCAGCTCTTCGTTTCTTTTGACCCCAATAACTTGGGGCTCCCTGTCTCCAAGCGTACCTTGTCCATCTGGGTAGCTGACTGTATCGCCTGGGCTTATGGGGCAGCCGGCCTCTCGTTGGAGGGTCGAGTCACGGCTCATCGTGTTAGGGCGAAGGCTGCGTCAGTGGCACACCTCCGCTCTGTTCCGTTGGCAGACATCTGCCGGGCTGCTACTTGGTCTTCAAGCCAGACTTTTGCGGCACATTACTGCCTGGAGAGGGAGTCCCGCAGGGACAGTGCTCTCGGTCAGGCAGTCCTCCATAATCTCTTTGAGGTTTAGGCAACTCCTATCCTCCGGCCCTTGAGCTACCGGTCGGGGGCGTTTTCAGAGAAGATTCCTTCCTTCTATTCTGCTGAGCTAGAGGGAGCTCATTTTTGTGCTTGAGGTCTCCGGTAGCCTTAAGCTTGGGAGTCCCATATGTGAGGACTGACTTCCTGCTTGGTCCTGGAGAAAGTAGTTACTCACCTGTAACAGGTGTTCTCCAGGAGCAGCAGGAATCAGTCCTCACAACCCTCCCTCCTCCCAACCCTCCCTCCTCCCCTTGGAGTTGCAGTCCTATCATTTCGTTTTTGCTAATTGTTTTGCTGTCTTTTAGCTATGTCATCAGACTGAGCAAGATGGCACCCTTGGGCGGGAAGGGGACCGCGCATGCGCGCTGCAATTCCCAAAGGCTTTCTTTGAAAGCTGGGGAAATTGCTCCGCGAGGGCTCCGTCGGCGCCGACGTCACCCATATGTGAGGACTGATTCCTGCTGCTCCTGGAGAACACCTGTTACAGGTGAGTAACTACTCTTTCCCGTCCAAGGACACTGTGGCACATTTATAACAAAGGTACTTGGGTTTAGGCTGTTCGCATAACAAAAGTTTCCTAAATTGCTTTTACTGGCCCAATGCACCTCCCCCCCCCCCCCCTCCTTGAACAGCCGCGTTCTCTGTTTTTAGCATTAGGAAAGTGTGAAGACTACTTTCTCTTAGATCTAAAAGGAGGGAGGGTGAGAAGGAAGTGTGGGCAGACTGAGGCTTGAATTATTTGTGCTGTGGTTTTCCACTATGTAGCAGAAGATTGCAAGAGAGTTGGGGCCCAATCACTTTGCATATGCACACACACATTTCAACATGCTGAAGGACACTAAGGCCTGCTCTCTGAATCATCCCTCCGCCTTCTTGACTGCAAGAAAAGCGCCCAGGGCCTGAGACTGGGAAATGTGGTTTTGGTGAGGTGCGCTAGTCTCGATATGAATGTGAACGAGATGGACAGACAGGCAGGTGACGCCATGGCGCAGGGTGTGGGGGGAGGTGGAAGGGTAATGGAAAATTCTGAACACAATGCTTGGAATGGAGTAATGAATCTTACTACCTTTGAGAATTTCTACTGAACCTCCTACCTCTTCTCCCTTCTGCTCTACTCTTCTACCAGCAAGTGCTGAGACCTTTTTTTATTGTCCTTTGTAGAAAGTGACCCCATGTTCTGTTCTGAGAGAAGGTGCATGTCAGTGTTCAGCAGGCTTGAAATGGCTCTACCCATGGAATAAAAGCCCTACGGCAGTGCAGAAGACCGGCTGCTGTCACCAGGACTTAAGTCCCAATCACCATGCAGGAAGCTCGTATGCTGACTCCTTGTCTAGGTGTTAGGATTTCCATGGCTACATACTGAATCTACCAAATCTCAGTGCTGCTCAAACATTTATTCAACAGATCCCATTTTAAACACTTAAAAATTTAAAATGATCTCAGATGCACATATAAACAAAATTGCAGATCTGTGTTCCCCCTCCTCTCATTCCACTTCCTCCACTCCCCCCAGCCAAAACATAAGGTAGTAGTTGGCAGTACAGGGCACTGGGTGTGAACGTGTATCCAGGCTTTCCATCCTTAAAAGAGGGGCAGGATCTATAAGCATTCACTGATTCATAGATCCGTTGTTGCCTCTCACTACAGGAAGTCCAGAGGAGCAAATCTGTTCCTGTGCAGTGTGCACTGATTTACTAGGGTTTGGGAACCAACTGAGTGAGCAGAAGCTGTCCCAGCTAATAGTGATGTTAGAATGTTGCAGAATCATTCAGTGCTGGGGTTAAGGCATGGTGAACAACAGAAGGCACTGAATGGGGGTCAGCCCATTTTACTGTATGTTCAGCGTTTTTCCAAAAATAATTCATAAAAGCCTTGCGCTGCATGAGGAAAAAGAGAAGGATGTGAAAGAGAGAAATAAACCAGAGACCAATGGAAGTCCCCTGCTCAAGCAGGAAACCCAGAAATAGAGATTAATGTGGTGTCAGCTGTGGCGATAGTGGATATCCATGTCGTGGTGGCCATGACTGTTACTGTGCGATACCAAGTCAGATAGGAGCAATCGCTCTGCTCCTCTCCCCTCTTGCATGCAGGGCAGTGTTGTCATGGTTGTTTTAATGGAAATCGAGAGCTGTCTGCATGCAGGAGGGGAGTCGGCCATTCATAGAAGCTTCTGAGCATCTTCCACAGAGTCCATGGCCCGAAAGCATTGCCCAGGGCCTGAGGTGTCTGCTCTTGAAGACGAGTGGGTGACAAGTACTCGTCTTTACTCTGTGCTGTCAAAAGGAAGAATAACTCAATTCCTGCACTGTTTTCCTCTATGCTTCCTCTAAGCAGCTGCCCAACCTCAAAAACGACACTGGAGGGGACGGGGGTTGATTTTTCAGTCTGGCCCAATTTCTCAAAGGTGCTGTACATTGTATTTAAAATGACAGTAACATAGTTTTAAAAGTCCTTAGCTTATTGTCTAAGGCATGTCTTCATTCATCATGTAGTGTCAAAGCTCTGATTCATTCAGTTCTCCAGGAACAAGCAGGAAGTCAGTACTCACTTATGGTGATGTTGGCACCGATGGAGCCCGCGCGGAGCAATTCCCCAGCTTTCAAAGAAAGCCTTTGGGATTGCTGCCACGCATGCATGGTCCTCTTCCCGCCCAAGGGTACCATCTTGCTCAGTCTCCCTTTTTCCTCGGAACCCTTCGGACGCACGTCCACATCCCTCAGAAAAAGATTTTTTTTCTCTCCGAGCCCTTCGGCCTTTTTTCCGGTTGCACTGGTTCTCTCCTGTCCTCCCCAGCGCCCCCGCTTCAGCCGTGGGCCAGGGGATCCTCTTTTTTTGCCCTTTCCCCTTTTTTTTTCTTGCTTTGGGCCCTTTTCGTGCCCTTTTTCTAACCGCTGGCCTCGAGGGCGTTCAACCTCACAGGGGCTTTTTTTGCCCCCATGGCCACTGGCTTCAAAAAATGTGACAGATGCTCCAAAAATATGTTGCTCACGGACACCCATGACTATTGTCTGCAGTGCCTTGGGGCTGCTCTGCTTGCTCTGTAAGAAAATGTCTGCTAAAACCTTGCTAAGCCGTAAGCAGAAGTCGAACGACATTTTTCATAAGGCAGCCCTGGGGTCTCCAGTGGTGGCCCGCTCTCCCGATCCACCACTTGCAGGATCCCCCGCAGTGACTCCTTGTCCCTGGCATCACTCTGACCAGGGTTCACCCAAGGTGGAACTGTGAAAAAAGATGACCTCTAAGTCGCTATCGGGGGCTCTGTATAAGCGTGAGCAGTCTCGCACTTGTTCCCTTAGCCCTCCCTGGTATTCCCAAGAGTCTGACAAGGAGCAGCCTTGAAAGGTACCTCATACAGAAACGGAGGCCTCTGGCGATGGCGCCTGGTCTCCTGAGGGTCGTCCCTGTGAGGACCCCCTCTCCTCCTCCATTCCAGACCCAGTAACCCCACTGTCGGTGTCCCAGGGACCTGCTCCTGAGTGGGAGTCCCATATGCTGGCACTAGAGCATAGCATTTGTGCCTTCCTAGCTGCCCAGCAGGTGCTTTTGCCCAGTATGGCTGGGCCGCACCTCGAGACAGAGGGGCCCTTGTCTGTGGTCCCGAAAACTGCTTTGGAAACCTCGAGAGCCATGGGTTTTGTGAGGGTCCTTGGCACCGGTTTCGCTCACTGTCCTGTTCCTCGGAGGCAAGGACTTCCAGAGTCAGTGCCTCTGGCTTCAAACGGACCTCGGCAACAGGACATGGTGATCAGCCCGACTCGGAGTCCTTCTCGGACCTCTTGGGCTGGGAGTCGGACGGGGACACGTCCCCTGAAACACACACCCATAGAGACCTTCCTTCTGACCTGTCCCTGCCCGCCTCGCAAAGGCGGTTGCCTCCCGAAGAAATCTCCTTCTTGGTATTTGTGCGGGATATGGCTCGGGCCCTCAATCTGCCCACGCAGACTGAGGAAGAACCAAGGGCAGATGAGCTTAATGTTTTGCAATACGCATCTCCCCCTATGGAGTCTCTCTCAGTCCCTGTGCCGTCCATCTTGACCTGGCTGCTCCTCAGCATGTGGGAAGAACCTGCCTCGGTCCCTATTGTCAATAAAAGACTTGATGCCATGTACAGTCCAGCGTGGCCCTGGGTTTCGAAAGACCCAACTTCCCCATACCTCCATGGTAGTGGAATCCGTGATGCAGAAGAGTCCAAAGTCACACTCTTTGGTCCTGCCTGGTAGAGAATCCCCTGCCCTTGACGCCCTCGGGCACAAGGCCTACCAGGGATCCATGCTGGCATGCCGCATCCAGACATACCAGCTATATATGGGTATGTTCCTTCACAACCTCGCTAAAGAGCTCGGTGGTTTCTCAGCGGGCCTTGGAGGTGAACACCACCTCAGTTTTCAGACACTCTTGAGATTGGTCGTGGACTGCTTGAAATACCTTTTCCGTGACGTATATGACAAGTTTGAATCTTCTGCCCTTGTGGCAGCAGCTGGCATCGGAGCAGTGGGTCCAGGAGAAACTCTTGGATGTCCCCTGCCTCGGTGAACAGCTGTTCGGCAAGCCCATGGAGGACAAAGCGGCCGAGAGAGACTGAGTTTGTGACCCGTACCAGTCTCTCTTGCAAAAACTCATCCCTTCCTCAGAAGCAGCACAGTAAGAAACCCTTCTTCCAGAAAAAGGGGCTCCTGTCCCTGCGCCAGCACCAAGTGGCCAAGAGAAAGGGGGGGAGCTCAGGGTCACAGGAAACCTAAGGGGCCCAAGACCTAACCACCGGCGCCACCCCAGGCAGCCCCTGGGTTTTGATGCTAAATGCATAGTCTTGCCCCCCGGTGGCACCCCCGCCGGTGGGGAGATGTCTGTCCCTCTTCGCTCTCGAGTGGGAGGCCATCACATCAGACACCTGGGTCCTCCAGGCAGTCCGGGACGGCTATCGCATTCGTATGGACAGACTCCCTCCCCCCTTCTCCCCAGCAGAGCCTTCTCGGCTCCCCTCGCACCAGACTTGCCTGCAGGAAGAATTGAACAACCTCCTTGGTCAACAAAAGGGTTCCGCCACACCTTCAAGGTTGGGGGTTTTACTCCTGTTACTTCCTCTTTCTGAAGATGGCAGGGGGCCTGCTCCCCATTCTCAATCTCAGGAACCTAAACAATTTCCTAGTGCGAGAGAAGTTCAGAATGCTATCACTTGGCGTCCTGCTGCCCTTCCTCCGACAGGGCGATTGGCTATGCTCCTTGGACCTCAGAGACGCTTACGCTCACATCCCTATCCACCCCAAGCACAGGAAGTACCTGCGTTTCAGGGTGCAGGGGGATCACTCCAGTAAAGAGTGCTCCCCTTCGAGCTTGCGTCTGCTCCGCGGGTCTTCACCAAATGCCTATCAGCAGCTGCAGCCCACCTTCGGCTGCAGGGCATATTTGTCTACCTGTACCTAGATGATTGGCTCGACACGGGTGCATCGGCAGAGGAGGCTCGCCTTTTGGCGTCGCGCACAGTTATCCTCCTTGAGCATCTCGGTTTTCTGATCAAGTACTCCAAGTCCCACCTCAAGCCCGGTGCAGATACTGGCATTCATTGGCGCTCGGCCCGTCCCGGACTGCCTTCCTTCCCCAAGCGTGCACGGACGACCGCCTCACTCTGGCTGCAGAGGTCCAAAGCCAATCCAGAGTCTCAGCATGGATCATGCTGTACCTTCTGGGGCACATGGCCTTGACCATGCATGTTCCCCACGCTCACATGCATATGCGAGCGACTGAATGGTGCCTCAGAGTGCAATGGTCCCAAGCCTCGGGCCGGCTCCAGGACCCCTATCTTGGTCTCACACAGTCTATCCAATTCCCTGGAGTGGTGGTGGAATTCCCAAAGCCGCCTCCGGGGCATGCCCTTCCAGACCCTGCCACATGAGCTCGTTAAACTGGGGAACCCACTATGACAACCTCCATATCCAGGGACAATGGTGACTGAGGAATCCCTGCAGCAGATCAATCTGCTTGAGCTTCGAGCAGTCCGGTTGGCCCTGAAGGTGTTTGAGCATCACTTGCTAGGCAAGTTGGTGCTTGTGCAGACCAACATGGTCGCAATGTTATACATAAACAAGGAAGGGGGCACGGGCTCCTGCTGCCTCTGTCAGGAGGCAGTCATCCTCTGCTCCTTCGCCGTGCACCGGGGCATGACACTAAGAGCGGTCTACCTCCCGGGCCAAGACAATGTCCTTGTGGACAGACTCAGCAGGCTTCTTTGCCTGCATGAGTGGTGCCTGACTCCAGAGGTGATTCTCCATCTGTTTCGCCTCTGGGGGACTCCATCCATAGACCTCTTTGCCAGTTCGGCGAACACACAGCTTCCCCATTTTTGTAGGCCGATATTGCACCCGAGCAAGGTAGCCCCGGACATGTTCCTTCCGAGCTGGACCTCTGGGCTTCTGTATACGTTCCCCCCCCCCCCCCACCTTTCATTGCGAGGACCCTCCACAAAATTCTGCGGGACCGAGCCTCAGTGATCCTCATGGCTCCCTCGTGGCCTCGCCAGCCGCCTTTTCTGCTGCTACTCCCGGTCCCCTTGGGTAGTGCCCCGGGTCTGCTGACACAGGAAGAGGGACGGGTGCTTCACCCGAGCCTGGGCTCGCTATCCCTAACAGCTTGGCAGCTGAGTGGGTCTCTTTAGCCTCCCTGCACCTCCCAGAGGAGATCAAGGAAGCCCTGCTTGCTTCGAGGAAGAACTCTACAAGGCGGGCCTATGCCTTCAAGTGGCAGTGCTTCTGTCTGGTACTCCGAGCTCCAGATCAATCTGTTCTCCTGCTCCACCCGGTGGGTTCTCCAATACCACCTCCACCTCTCATAGGTGGGGCTGAAATCCAGTTTGGTCAGGGTTCACCTGAGCGCCATTTCAGCCAACCACTTCCCTGTCATGGGTAAACCCCTCTCAGGCCAGCTTCTGGTCTCCTGCTTCAGGTGGGGCCTCTTGCTTTTCAAACTCCCCATCTGGCCTCTGCCGGCAGAGTGGGACCTGAACATTGTGCTTATGCAGCTGATGCAGCTGCCCTTCGAGCCGATGGAGACATGCTCGCTTTGGCACCTTTCCTGGAAGGTAGTCTTCCTGGTGGTGCTGGGCTCGGTGAGCTGCAGGCCCTCATGGCCGGGGCCCCTTACACCAGGTTCTACGGGAACAGGGTGGTCCTCCGGACTCACCCTAAGTTTTTCTTCCAAAAGTTTTCTCGGATTTCCATCACAAACAGGAGATAGTCTTACCGACTTTCTTCCCAAGACCTCAATCCGACCGGGCGTTGGCAGTTTTGCATATACTCTCTACTGCAAGAGGGCTCTCGCCTTCTACCTGCAGCACACCCAGGGTCATCGCAAGTCCGACCGGCTCTTCATCGCCTACCATCCTAACCATCTGGGGCTTGCATTCACCAAGCGCACCCTCTCTGGCTGGCTGGCGGACTGCATCACTTTAGCTCAGGCAAAGGCTGGGGTACCGCTGGATCGGCGGGTCACTGCACATGGCATCCATGCCAAGGCAGCATCAGTGGCTTCGCTGTGCTCAGTGCCTCTGACGGACAGTTGCCGGGCTGCAACCTGGTCTTCAGCGAATACCTTTGCTTTACATTACTGCCTGGAGAGGGAGTCCTGCTGGGATAGCGCCTTCGGCCAGGCTGTACTCTGTAATCTGTTTAGGGTATAAGCAACTCCTGCCCTCCGACCCTTCTCCTGCGGCTACCAAGAGCTGGCCCCCGAGAACTCTGGCTCCCTTCGGATCGTCAGCTTCTGCTCAAGGCTTTGCAGAGGCATTTTTGTTCACAGGCTTCGGTAGCCTGTAGCTGGGGAATCCCATAAGTGAGGACTGACTTCCTGCTTGTTCCTGGAGAAAGCATAGTTTCTCACCTGTAACAGTGTTCTCCAGGGATAGCAGAAATCAGTCTTCACTACCCTCCCATCTCCCCTGAAGAGTTGCTATTTTTATCCTCCTTTGCCATCTGCTTAGTAGGGCTCTTGCTATGGGACCTGACTGAGCAAGATGGCACCCTTGGGTGGGAAGAGGATGACGCATGTGTGGCAGCAATCCCAAAAGGCTTTCTTTGAAAGCTGGGGAATTGCTCTGCGCGGGCTGTCAGTGCCAACATCACCCATAAATGAGGACTGATTCCTGCTGTCCCTGGAGAACACCTGTTGCAGGTGAGTAACTATGCTATCTCTCATGCTGAAACCGACTCTGTACCTATACTACTTATAACCTATTCATATCTATTTCCCTGGAGCTTTCACACTTCACAGGAGAGAGAATTTTCACTGCAAAGCATATGACTGCAGTACCATTCAGGAGCTCAATGTACGTGACATGGCAACACAAGATAAAGAAACTGCAGGGGTTGAATGGACCAGAAGCTGCAGCCCAAGGCAGAGAGACTGCAGGGACTGAGCATCCCAGAGACTGCATCACAATGGTAATTAATTTTATTTGAAATACCGTAACAGTGCAAGCAGTCTATGCGGTTTACAATAGTTAAAATAAATAGTGTGGGGAAGAAAACTCCATATACGAGATAGGAAAGTGACCATATTAAAAGATAAGAACAGAAAGCATCAGAATACATGCAAAAAACAATGGAGAGACGGTCCCTATTGATTGGAAGAAGCTGCAATGTGGGTAGGACTAGGAGAACATAGGATGTCTCATCTCTCTCGGTATCCATTGTAGAAAGGATTAATAGCCTGGAAGCAGGATCCAAGCAGAGCAGAATGGCACTGACCCTGGCTTGTAATGACCCCTCTCCTAAGTATAGTCAGGCAGACATATTTATCTTTTATCGGCTGCATTTTCCTCTCTTGGAGTTCATCCTTCTCCTGCATAAAGCTTCTTGCATGAAACAGCATGGGGAGGTGTCGGGTACAGAACAACAAAGTGGAGTCTGCCTGAACGTAGTGGCAGGCAAGGAAGAAGAACCTGGGCCTAGCTGCCCGGCATATGGACGATGGTGTTTGGGACGACATGGCATCTGTTTGCTTGGAGGATGCGGCTGACTGGGACACAGATGTGGATTTGGGGCCGGAGTCTGCGGAGCTGGAAGGAGGAGAGATTCCACAGGATGAGATGTGGATTGTGCAGGTTTTCTGCTGAGAGGAGCTGGTGGCTTTCATCGCCCATTTCTTGTGGGCCCTTAATATGTCAACAGATGTCGCGCTAGAGGAAGAGCCTCTAGAGGATTCTTGGTTTCAGGCCGTCCAGAAGCCGTAGACAGTGTTCCCCCTTCCCCGGGTGATCAAGCAGATGATACAGGACAAATGGGACGTCCTGGAGGTTGCCCTGAGGCCCATGAGGATGATGAGGCTGTATCCTCTACCAGACCAGAAGAGGGAGCTCCTCCATTCACCCAAGGCTGACGCAGCAGTTTCCGTGGTCACAAAAAAGACCGTTATTCTAGTGGAGGGCAGTTTGGACCTTAAGGATGTGCAGGCCCGGAAGTTAGAGACGTTGCTGAAGCAGGCTTTTGATATTAGCCCACTGTCCGTCTGCGGAGCCTTTGTGGCTCATGCGTGTTTGCATTGGGCGCGCGGGCTCTTGGAGTCAACAGGAGGGGGGGGGGGTCTCAATCTCCGCCACTGGAGGCTGTCTAATTGGAGTTGGGAGGGGCCTACTTGACAGATGCCTTTTATGATCTTATCAGAGTTTTGTCCAAGAGCAGGACTTCAGTGGTGGTCGATCGGTGCTATTGATGGCTGCTAAATTGGTCGGTGGATGTCTCCTCCAAGGCCAGGTTGAGTGAGCTTCCATTCAAGGGTAAGCACTTGTTCAGAGAAGCCTTGGATAAATTGGTAAAGGATTTGGGAGAATCGAAGGGTGTCCAGCTTTTGGAGGATAGACCTAGGCTGGTTAGGGCCTCTGCCCTCACGTGGAGTCAACCTCATGATTTTTGCTGGTTTCACAAAGTGCTGTTTGTGCCATATCAAAGGGAGCTTTTCCCTTCTCGGGGCTAGACCTTTCATGGATTTTGAGGGACCAACCAGGGGTTTTATACCTTGTCCACTAATGTGGCAAAGAAGTCACAATGAAGCAAGAAGGAACCCAGTGGGAGTAGTCCCCATAGGAGGGAGGTTAAGGGACTTCAGCCCCACCAGGGCCCAACTTACGATCGATCAGTGAGTGATGGAGGTTGTCTGAGAAGGGTATGCACAGGAGCTGGCGAGTCTTCGAGGACTGATGTGCAGAGCATAGTTGGCAGGCATTGTCATCTTGCGTGCTGGATATCTTGACTTTCCTGCAGGTGGGCTTTGAAAAAGGCCTGGCTTGCAGTTTGCTCTGTGAGCAAGTGGTTACTCTAGCCTGTTACCATGGTAGAGTCCAAGTTGTGTCCCTGGTGACTCATCTAGATGTTGTTCATTTTTTTCGAGTGGTGAAATGGGTTCAGCTACCAGTGCGCTCTGGTTCCTCTGTGGGACCTTAATCTGGTGCTATCTGTGCTGGCTGTGGAGTATTTTGAGCCGTTGGGTGCTTGCACTCTGAAGGATCTCACGTTGTAGACTCTTTTAGTAGCTATCTGCCCGGCCAGACCAATTTTGGAGTTGCAAGTACTCTTGTGTCTTGAACTGTTTCTCTCCATTTCCAAAGAGAAGGTGATCATTTTATTTTTATTTAACAGTTCTTCTATACCGCTCTATTCTAGATCAGAGCGGTTTACATCCAACATCAACCATACAACACAGGAACCCTGAGTTGCATTTACAATAAACAGGAGATCAACTTGGAAGTAACTGGGGGGAACTATGTACATTGTATAACATATCTACATCTTATTTACACTGGGGGTCCTGATTCCATTTCAGTGGGTATCTTCTGATCGATCAGTTGATTATCCTTTTTCATGCTGAGTCTGATTGTTTAATTGCAATGAGTGATTGTCTGAGGGGGCATATGTATGATTACTAGTGCTGGATTCAGGGTAGTATGTGGTGAATAGGTGCTGCTTTAGTGCCTTCCTGAAGTCGATTAGGTGAGTGATGTTTCGAATAGAGGTGGGGAGCGCGTTCCATGCTCTGGGTGCGTAAATCGTAAAGGCCCTATTTGTCGTTGCTTTTGTGCATTTTGTTATTACTTTTGGGACCTCTAGTGTGTTTTGCATCATGGGTCTTCTGTTTCTGTTCTGTGGTACTTTATGTATCATCTTGCTGAGGGATGTGGAGGTCAGGGTGTTTGCGGCTTTGAAAGTTAAGGTTAGAACTTTGTGGCGGATTCTTGCTTGAACTGGTAGCCAATGGAGGTTCATCAGTACTGGCGTTATGTGCTCTCTCCGTGAAGCCCCTGTTAGTACTCTTGCCGCAGTGTTCATTGCAAGCTGGAGAGGAGCCAGTGTTGCTTGAGGGAGACCGTGTAGAATTACGTTGGCATAGTCGAAATGTGGTAATATTAATGCCTGATAGATCGAACGGTAGTCGCTGAAGTCAAGCAGCGGTCGGAGATGTTTTAGGGTCCTTATTTTCATGTATACTGTTTTTACTGTGTTTCTTATGTGGGTTTTCAGATCCAGTTGTTGATCCAGTGTAACGCCAAGGTAGCGGATCATGTGTCCTGTTCCCTCCTTTCTGCCTAAGATGGTTTCAGTGTACCATCTCAATCAGCCTGTCCCTCTGCCAACATTCTCGGGATTGGGGGCAGCGGATGAACAGTTGCAGCTGTGTCTCCTTGATGTCCGCTGAGTGGTCAAGATATATTTGAAGTTGGATGGAGTTGTTTCAGAAGCTGGACCGATTTTGTTTTTGTCTTGTTAGGTGGTCTGTGTAAGGGAGAGGCTGCTTTCAAGGAATCCATATCTCAGTGGGTGAATGGCTCTATTTTGTTGGCCTACCTGTTGAGGTGCAGAAGTTTGCCCTTGGGTCTGCAGGCTCATTCGACCCGGGCGTAGGCGGCGGAGGTGTGGATAGGGACCCGGGGGGGGGGGGTTCCCCTTGAGTTCCCCTTGAGTTTGTCGTCCTCATGTATAAAGTGTTCTGCATGAAGCAGCGAGAGGAGGAGACCCCTTCTGCCGTGCCAGAGTGAGCTAAGAAGAGAGGATTGCCTGAAGTTCTGTCAGGGGCTAAAACAGAGAACAGCCGATCCTAGCCAACAGCAGTTGGACAGTAATCCATGAGACGGATACTAGCTCCCTCCATTTGGAGTATCTGGGGGATCTAGGCGCAGAAGTGGACCTTGGAGCAGAGCTGAAGAACTGGAGGAAGGGAGAGGAATCTCACATTATACGTGTTCTGCCGGGAGGAGTTGGGACACTCATATCCCATTCCCTGAAGATACTTAATATGGCCACAGGAGTTCTGCAGGAGGATGAACCGCAGGAGGACTCACTGTTCCAAGCTGTCTGGAAACCTTAGATGGTTTTTCCTTTTCATCGCATGATTAAGCAGATGATCCAGGATGAGTGGGATGTCCTGGAGGCCGGTCTCAGAGGGACATGAACCATAGCGAGACTCTACCCACTGCTAGAGCAGAACGGAAGATCCTGTGCTCTCCTAAGGTGGCTGTCATGGTTTCCGCTGTCACCAAGAATACCACTATCCCTGTGAAAGGCAGTACCATGCTTAAGGATGTACAAGACAGGAAGGTGGATACCTTGTTGAAACAGGCCTTTGATATTTATGCGCCATCCTTGCAGGCAGCTGTCTGTGGTGCCTTCATGGCAGGAGCCTGGCTGCGATAGGCGCAGGGAATCTTGGACAGTGTCAGGGAGAGAATGGTGCCACCCATGATGGCGGACAAATTAGAGTCTAGTGCGGCCTACTTGGTGGATGCCTTTTATGACCTCATCGGGGGTCTTTTTAAGAGAATGGCCTCAGTGGTAACCGCATACTGCTACTTGTGGTTGCGTAATTGGTCAGCTGATGTCTCCTCCAAGTCCCAGCTAAGTAAGCTGTCTTTCAGGGGTAAGCTCTTGTTGGAGAAGCACTAGATAAGTTGGTGAAGGACTTGGGGGAGTCTAAGGGCGGTCACCTCCCCAAGGATAAACAAAAGCCAGTGCATTTGTCAGCACCAACATAGGGATAGTTGTGGGATTTCTGGTGCTTGCGTGCAGTGCGTTCTGCACCTTACCAGTGGTGGTGTTTTCCTTCTCGGTATCAGGCTTTTTGAGGTTTTTGGGAACAGGATGGGGGGTCTTCTCCTCCACAGCCAAACAGACACAATGAAGCACGGGGGGCCTGGGTGTAGGGGTGGGAGGTCGGCCATGGGACTTCTACCCTGCCTGTACCCGGATCACCTTCGACCAGTGGATCTTAGAGATAACGAGGGTTATGCACTGGAGTTTGCCAAACCACTCACGCAAGCCTTCGTCCGGTCTCTCCACACGGTGCCCAGCAAAGTCAAGGCAGTGCGGGACACTCTCGGGCGGCTCCAGGAGTTGAAGGCTGTTGTACAGGTCCCCCAAAACCAGTGCGGCTGTGGTCGGTATTCCCATTTATTTTGAGGTTCCCAAAAAGGAAGGCTCGTTTTGGCTCATCCTGGATCTCAACCATGTGAATCGGTGTCTGAGTGCCCCAGTTTCTACATTGAGACCCTCGGGTCTCTTATTGTGGCTGTTCGGGGAAGGAGAGCTCCTGACCCCTCTCTATCTCACAGAAACCTACTTCCACTTTCCAAATTCGTCCCAAGTGTTATCAGCATTACCTTTTGGCCTGGTGACCTCTCCATATACATTCACTGAGGTTATGTTCATGGTTACAGTGGCGCTGTGTCAAGAGGGGATCCTGGTCCATCCTTACCTGGACGATTGGCTCAGCTGGGAAAAATCCAAGGAGGAGAGCAAGTGAGCCACAGTGAGAGTCAGAGTCCCTGCAGAGTTGTGTCGTCCTGTCACAAGACCTGGTGTGCCTGGGGGCCCAGTTTGAGATGGAGAAGAGCAGGATGTCCATGCCACTGAAGAGGATGCATGCTGTGTAGAAGTAAATGCCACAGTTGCTCAGAATGCAGGTCCCAACAGCGTGGCATTATCTTTGGGTCTTAAGTTCCATGGCAGCGACTATCGAGCTGATGCCATGGGCCCATGCCCACATGCATCCCTTGCAGGAGGGCACTGTTACGAAGGTCACCTCAATTCCATTCTTTCATACAACCATTGCCCTGTCCGAGAATCACCTGGATTGCTCGCTGATGGTGGCTGTGGCCAGAGCCAGGATCCTGTTGACAACGGATGCCAGCCTTTCTGGCTGGGGAGCTCATTGCAAGGACCAGATAATGCAAGGGCAATGGTCCGCAGAGGAGAGCAGCTGCCCCATCAACCACGTGGAGATTGAGAGCACTGCTGTATTCTTGGCACTGCTGTAGTTTTATCCTTTCCTGCATGGGAAGGTGGTATGGGTATTCTGCAACAGTGCCACCACTGGCCTACATCAATCAGCAGGGGGGCACAAGCAGCATGTGATTGGAAAGCGAGCTTGTTCTCTGCCCAGACCAACAGTGGACCAATCTTCAGGCACTTATGGCAGTGCATGTAGCAAAGACCGAGAATGTAACAGAAGATTTCCTCAGTCGTTTTTGCATGGATCCTGGGGAATGGTCCCTCAGCGAGGCAGTGTTTGCACAGGTGGTGTGGCGATGGGGGCCGCCGATCATGTATCTTATGGTAATCTTCACTTGCGCCAAGGCAGCCCAGGTCTTCAGCAGGAGAAGAGAGAGAATGTCAGAAGGATGCTTTGGTGCAGTGCTCCATAGATGGGCTACTCTACATCTTTCCCTGTGGGCACTCATCAGACGTGTGGTACATCGAATCGAGGTGCACAGGGGGACAAGTCATTCTAATTGCTTCTGATTGGCTATGGAGGCCATGGTACATGGATCAGGACTGGCTGATGGTGGAACACTCATGGTGGCTACCCTCTCAGCCCGACCTGCTTTCGCTGGATCTGGTCTTGATGCCTCAAGTGGATCGCTTCTTGCTTACGGCCTGGCTCTTGAAAGGGTGCAGTTGAGGAAACGAGGCTATTCGGCTCTTGTGACTTTAACATTGTTGAAGGCGCGGAAGCATTTCACTTTACTGTCCTATGTCTGAGTGGAGAATATTTGAGGCCTGTGTATGGAGAATCATTGCCATCCCCTGTTGGCATCGGTGCAGATGTGCTGGCTTTTCTGCAGGCTGGGATTGAGAAGGGCCAGGCCTGTAGTTCTTTGCAGGTGTAGATAGCAGTGATAACCTGTTACCATGGTAGGCTCCAAGGGGTGTCTTTGGGAGCCCACCCAGACGTCTGCTTTTTCCTAAGCAGTGAAGCAAGTTCGCCCCCCAATACGGTCGGTAGTTCCTCCTTGGAACCTCAATCTAGTGTTATCTGTGCTGGCAGAAGTGCCTTTCAAGCCGCTTGGTGCATGCATGCTAAAGGATTTGATGCTTTAAACTGTGTTGCTGGTGTCTATCTAGTTTGCCTGGCAGATTTGCGATGCAGGCACTGTCATATTGAGAGCCTTTTCTCCCCATCTCGAAGGGAAAGATGGTCCTGAGAGTGGTACCCTCATTTCTGCCTATGCTGTTCTCAGCCTTTTCCCTAATCCAATTGATCACCCTGCTGGTCTTCTTGGGAGGGGATGCAATGGCTATGGACCCACTCCTGCACATCCTTAATGTGCGCTGGGTGTTGCAGCATTATTTGGAGTCCAGTGGATTACAGGATCCGAGGCAGCATGGATTCACCAGAGGCAGGTCTTGTCAGACAAATCTGATTGATTTCTTTGACTGGGTGACCAGGGAGTTGGACCGAGGGATAGCCCTAGATGTGGTGTATTTAGATTTCAGTAAAGCCTTTGACACGGTTCCTCACAGGTGACTTATAAACAAACTGAGCACCCTAGGGATGGACCCTAAAGTTACTGCTTGCGTTAGAAATTGGTTGGGTGGGAGGCGACAAAGAGTACAAGTAAATGGAGCTCACTCTGTGGAGAAGGATGTTATCAGTGGTGTGCCCCAGGGATCTGTCTTTGGTCTGATTCTTTTTAACATCTTTGTTAGTGATAGAGTGGAAGGGCTTTTGGGTAAGGTTTGCCTCTTTGCGGATGATATCAAAATCTGCAATAGAGTAGACACCCAGGAAGGGGTAGATAACACGAGGAGGGATCTAGCTAAGCTTGAATTGTCTAGAATTTGGCAGTTGGGATTTAATGTTAAAAAATGTTAGGTCATGCATTTGGGCTGCAGCAATCCAAGGGAGCAATATAGTATAGGGGGTGAAGTACTTTTGTCCACTAAAGAGCGGGATCTAGGCGTGGTTGTGTCTGATGATCTTAAAGTAGCTAAACAGGTAGAAAAGGTGACGGCAAAAGCTAGAAGGATGCTTGGATGCATATGGAGAGGAATGGCTAGCAGAAAAAAGGAGGTGATAATGTCTCTGTATAAGTCTTTGGTGCGACCTCATTTGGAGTATAGTGTGCAATTCTGGAGACCAGACCTTCAAAAGGATATGAACAGGATTGAGTTGGTGCAGAGGGTGGCTACTAAAATGATTAGTGGTCTTCATTATAAAGCATATGAGGACAGACTGAAGGATCTTAATTATGTACACCTTAGAGGAAAGGCATGATAGAGGTGATATGATTGAGATGTTTAAATACCTCTGTGGCATAAATGTTCAGGGAGAGAGCCTCTTCCAATTGAAAGCAAGTTCTGCTACGAGGGGACATGGGATGAGGGTGAAGGGAGATAGATTCAGGAGTGATATGTGGAAATATTTCTTTACGGAAAGAGTAGTGGATCTGTGGAATAGTCTCCCAGTGGAGGTGGTAGAGATGAGGACAGTAACTGAATTCAAAAAAGCATGGGACAAACACAGAGGATCTCTTAAGGTAAAAAGGGGACTGTTGTAGTTGTTATGGAAGGACAGACTAGATATGACAACAGAAAAAAGACTACATGGCCTATTTCTATGTTTCTATTTGAAGAGGACAGAATCGTATTGGAAGTCAGATTGCCTGTGTTTTGTGTTGGGGGTCCAGGTAAGGTTGAGACTGCTTCTAAGGCCTTCATCTCTATAGGCCAATGAAATGGTGTCTTTAACCCATCTTCTGTAGCAGAGAGTGGTGCTTGAAGGGCTGAGAGCTCATTTGACCTGGGCTCAGGCCACAGCATGGGTGGGGGCTAACCTGGTTTCAGAGAGAGATCTGCAAGGCGGCCACTTGGTCGTCTCTAAATAACATTTTGAAACATTATTGCCTTGATGTGGAGGTGATGGGAGATGCAAAGTTTGGTTCGGTAGTGATTCAAGCTGGGCTCACGGATCCCTCCTGTGATTAGTACTGCTATGGTACATCCCCAAGGTTGTGATTGGACTGGATTGGAGAGAGAAGGAAGGTGCAATTAGATCTTACCTGCTAATTGGCTTTCCTTTCTCCAGGCTAGTCCTGGATTCTCCTTGGTTCAGCAACTGTAGGTGACAATGGTGACCCCGAGGCTGAAGACGTTCATCTTTATGCTGGTGGTTTTGAGGATGACAGCGTTTGGGGCCTGGGAGCCCTCTGGGGGAGCTATGTTCTCCTTTTATTGTCCTTGTGGGAGGCAAACAAAGAAAAAAAAGGAGAGAGAGAGGGTTGATGGAGAGAGATCTTTTCCAGGTGTTGCCTGTAAAAAGTGTTGACTGCATGGCTCATGGACAGGTATGCTCTCTGTGTGGTGATAGGTAAGCTTCATCTGTTGGGGAGGGTCTTGGGTTTCCATTATTGGATTTTGTGTATTAACTTCTTATTTGTTGCTCCTGTGAGTCTGCTTTGACAATAGGTTACTGGGGCGGATAGGTGGTGTCATCAAAGATGGCATCCTTATTCTCCAAGCTGCTGGTGAGGGTGACAATCTAGAGGTTGGAACTGGATTGGAGGTACTCAAGGAAAGCCAATTAGTAGGTATGGCTTAATTTCACCACCTTTAGGAGGACTTGAAGCTTTTCTTTCTGGGTTTGCATTTGCATGAGTCTAATCTCTTAATTCTTTACCATACCTTTGGTATCCCTTGTTGGTGTTTTAACCAGCAGGAGAGGCCAGCACTTTGAAAATGGTGGGTGGTTGGTGACCCATCCTATACTTCCCAGCTTTCTTTACAAATTGTTAAGCTGGACAGTGCTGGAAACTTGCCACAACAGAAAACTGTTTTGGCCAATGTGTATACTGGAAGACATTCACATATACCTGCCATTAGTTTGAGTAATGTTTCTAAAGAACCTTAGTGTTGGCATGCAGCCCTAATTCAGATGATGTGGAGTTGCCTGCAGCTGTGTCCACCTGGAGACTTCTGTGATGCTGTACCTTGCTCTTTTCCCTCCATCGCTTCTTGCTTAATGCAGTGAGCAAGATTGCCCCGTTAGCAATAAACGGTCAACAGCAGTGTTTGTCATCATAATTCAACAGAATTGGAGTTGCCATGTTGGTCCTTGAATATGTGGAAATAAAGGTCAATAAGCAAGTTGTAGGTGGCTATCTTATTACTAGACTAACTTTGGGCTCCATGCAGCAACGGCAGTGCCACTGTGGTGTAAATTCTGCCCAAGCAGCTCCTGCAATGTGAAAAGCAGAAAGACAAATTTACTTTAATAATGTTTGCTGTCTCCTGCTACTTTCTTCTCTTTCATTAAAACTTTGAGGCCTGGCAGCCAGTGTCTCCATTGCTGGGCCAAAGTCTCGCAATAACAGCTGCAGGAGGCGATGGCTGCCAGGCCTCAAAGCTTCATTGAAAAAGAAGACAAGTAGAGGCAGGGTGGAAAACTTTTTCAAGTAAGTTTGCCTGCTGGGGGCCTCTCAGAGCTTAAGCCCCTGTGCTGCCATTAGTGAAGGTGATGGCACAGGGTGGGTGTGCAATTTTCTGCACTAGTGTGGGCACAGAATGCAGGAGGAGATCTGGCATTAGTATTATCCATGCACAAATGGCAGCACTCGGTGCATTTAAATGGCACCTAATGAAGTGATTAACTATATAGGGCAGATGTAGAGATGTGTGCAGAAGACCAGCAGGCTAAGCTGTACGTTGGGCTTTTAGCATGCAGTCATAAGGAGACGCTAACTGTTAGCTCGTAGATCTGTGATCAGGGCTGGTGCGGAATTTCTTTTGAGAGGACATGCAACTTTTTCCAGCTCTGCTGAGGATCGTACTGAAAAACAGCAGACATGTGCTGGCTGATGCACAACATTATTCTGTGTAGAATAATATTGATTTTATTGATGTTTGCAGATTACCATTCCACTGTATGCTGCAAATAGCAACCTGGGGGTTTTTTTGTATGCGGAAAATAGATGTTGCAGCCCCTTTTTGTACCTGTGCCAGGCTTGCTCTCTCTGTCAGGGCTGGTGCTAGGCATTAGGTGACTTAGGCGGTTGCCTAGAGCTTCAGTGTTTCAAGGGTGGTCTATTTCTGCTGTCATTGCCCCTTTCCAGGACCAGCAGCGACAATGACTTTAACCTTTTCCACTCGGATAAATTTTCAAGGTCGCTCATGCCAGATCCAAATATCAAATGTATTCGCTGCTGTGGCAGCTGTAAAACTTCTTATTGCCATCATGCAGTGTTTATGCCCATGGGGTAGGACATAGGGGTCATAAATTAGCATGTTATTTATATGTGCCACAGAGTGTGACAGACATTAGGAAGGGTTAAGACAACACGGTAGCACTTGCCAACGGTCTTTGTGCTGCGTGCTGTTGGTGCTTCAGCCCCTCCGATGCAGAATTCCTGTTTGCCCTTTTCACCCCAATCTAAACAGGAAGCTTGTGTCGCAGGGACTGGAAACGCCAACAGCATGGAGGCTTCTGGTAAGTGCCGCATGCTGTTGTAAAGCCACTCCCACTACTTTAGGTCCTGGAGAGGAATGGCAGGAACTCTCCTTTTAGTATATTTATTGTAAAGTAGTTAATAATCCTCCTTTGACATGTTCAGCTACTGAGTTGTCATTTTGGGTTTTTTCCTCTGTAAGGGTTTATGGTACAGCACGGAAGATTGATCTGGGTCCTGCACTTTCTGGTTTGGGAAAGCTTGTCAGATACATTTGTTAGTGCAATAAAAGGGTCTCGTGTACAATTTGTTTTTTTTTACCTCGATTTGCACCACAATTGCTAAGAGCTGTAAGATGGAAAAGCAGGAGGTGGGGATGATGGATCTGGGACTGCTTCTGGTCTCTTGCCAATGGGTTTTATCACTTAGAGTTAAGAACATAAAGGCGCCTCCTGCCCATTTCCTCTCCCCTTCCCTTCATTTTACAAGAAAAGAAGCAATGTTGCTGCTGCCCTGAGATCATTCTGTATTGATCTGAGGAAAGGAGGGCACCTTCTGGAATCTCACAATGGTGTTGAAAAGGGCCATTTCAGTGTCTGGGCCAGGTAAACATATTTGGGTCTCTTGCCCCAACATGGATCTGGGGATTTTTCACTCTCTCCCTAGCCATCTATGGCTGCTACAGCCAGGAAAAGCAAGGGGCTGTGCTTGGCATGGAATTGACAGCCTGACATCCCTCATGGTGTGACCTAGACTTCCTTAGCCCTGATCTCAGGCATGGGCACCGCCTGTAAGCTCTGCTGGGCAGGAACGTGCGGTCATGAGAACTGTCTATATGTTCAGAAGGTTTGTCAACTGCTCTGATGCTCTGCTTGCGTGGTGTATCACAAAATCAGTAAAGATTTTTTTCTATTTCTCTGTTTGTGAACTTCTGAATTTTGTGAAAGCTGTGTTTTTTGTCTTTATTTGTGCAGCTCCTTCTTTGGAGAGCCACATAGGTTTCCTTTTCTTCTTGTTTTTATTCACTTTCCTTACCTCTGTATATGTTGCCACTTTTATTTAGCCCACTTCAAGTCCACTTCCCTTACCTCCTCCCATCCTGCCAACTCCTTCAGGCATCTGGCCGTTCTACTGCAGTCAGCTTTTTTTTTTGAAGTCTAGGACTTTGAGCTTGTTGTGATTGGACTCTGCCTTGGCTTTTATATCAAACCACACTGTGTGATCACCTCACTTGTTCTTCCCATTTTCAGGTTATTTATGAAGATGTTAAAAAGCAGCAGGGCCAACACTGAACCCTGAGGTACTCCGCTATTCATCTTTCTCCAATGAGAAAATGGGCCTTTTAAACCTACTCTTTGCTTTCTGTCTTTATTCAGTTCCTGATCCATGATACTACACTGTCTCCAAACTTAAGACCTTTTAAACTGGTCACAAATTTCTCATGAAGGACCTTGTCAAAGGCCTTCTGAAAATGCAGGTACACTATATGAACCGGCTCACCTTGGTGTACCGCTTTATTCACACCTTCAAAAAAATATAACAGACTAGTAAGACTAAACATTCCTTGGCTAAATCCATGTTGGCTTTGTCCTATTAAACCATGACCATTTTTTTTTCTTCCCTTTAGTGCCTGTCAAGTCAGTGCTGACCCAGCTGCTTCTGGGTTTTCTTGGCAATGTATCACAGGAAGTAGATTGCTAAGCCAAGGCAATGGAGAATAAAGTGACTTGCCTAAGAACAGGGAGTGCTAGTGAGAATCAAACCCTTGATCTGCTGGGTACCAGGCAGGTGCCCTAACCACTAGGCTACTTCTCCACTCCATGAGCAGCTACATGTTCAGTCATGTCATTCTTAATAATGGCTTCTACCATTTTGCCTAGTACTGAAGTCAGGCTCACTGATCTGTAGTTTCCTGGATCACCTCTGGAACCTTTTTTAAAAATTGGTGTTACATTAGCCATTTTCCAATCTTCAGGTGCTACAGATGATTTGAATGATAGTTCAGAGATTACTAATCTTTCAGTTCTTTGAAAACCCTTGGATGTAAACAGTACCATCCTGTCCAGGTGATTTACTACTCTAGTTTATCAAATACTTTTAATCTTGCTGGTTTATTG
This sequence comes from Ichthyophis bannanicus, assembly GCA_033557465.1. NCBI lineage: Eukaryota > Metazoa > Chordata > Amphibia > Gymnophiona > Ichthyophiidae > Ichthyophis > Ichthyophis bannanicus. The sequence goes on along the minus strand of CM066051.1, from coordinate 50,898,701 downwards.
ATGTTTCTTTCAATTCTTCTGCTATATAACTTTTAAATATCATTTCAGGCATAGGTAATCCCCTACATCTTCCTCAGTAAAGACCAAAGCAAAGAATTAATTCAGTGTCTCCCCTATGGCTTTGTCCTCCCTTAATGCCCCTTTATCCCTCTATTATTGTATGCAGTGATCCAACTGACTTCTCATGGGTTTGTTTTTTTTGCTATAAATGTACTTGAAAAACTTTTCATTATGCTTTTTGTTCACAAATTTTCTCTTTGCCTGTCTTATCAATGCCTTGCATTTAACTTGTCGGTGCTTATGTTATTTTCAGTTTTGGTCATTTGGCTCCTTTTTCCATTTCCTGAAAGATTATTTTAAGGTTACAGCAGCCTTACTGATCTGACCTTTAAACCATGCTGTGTGGGGGGTGGCCTTTCTTCCAATTTTGTGCGCTAGTGTGGGTGCAGAATGTTTGAACGACTCTAATGGGGGCATGATCAATGCACATAGGGCTGTGCTATAAGAACACATTATAAACCATTTAAGCGAACGGTACCGAAGTAAGATAGATCGAGCAGTGTAGAAGAGGCTGAACTCAAAGCTGCGAAGTATGAGGTTTAGAATATAGATCATAAGTCTGCGGTCAGTGCTGGTGCGAAATTTAAGCCCGTTTCTTGAGCGCACAGCCCCCGCCACCTTTTTCTAGCTTTGCTGAAGAGAGTGTTTAAAGAAAATATGATGATAGGGGAGATAGCTGCAAAAATATTATGCACCGGTTTTGGATTGCTATCGGTTGCATAAAAATCATTACTGTGTGCAGAATAGACACGGATATCCTCTGCAAAACTAATGCGCAGAATAATACTGCTGTTTATGCGGTAGCTATCCTTCCCGCACGGGTGCCAAACCTTGTTTTCGTACGTGAGATCTAGGTGCTAACCAGACCCCCGAGTCTACGCACCTTTGCACACAGCGCAGTGCATCAGTCCCTTGAAGGTAGCAGATAAAAACCGGAGCCCCAGTTGAATGCGGACAGCTGTAGGACTAGGGGCATTTTCAGCCCCCTGTTTTCTCTAACTTCTGGTATTTTACGGCCCTGCACGTTGTACTATTTTTTTTATTTTGTTTAGCCCCCCCTCTCCCGCATTTGCTGTAACCTTCAGAATTTCCAACGTCTGTGTAATGTTTTTCTTGGGGTTTTTTTTTTCCTGCAACGGAGAGATGTAGCTTTCTCTCCTGCAAAAACATCGAAAAGAATTCCAAAGAAACTTTGTCAGCTAATGAACTCCATCTGACGACCTGGGCGCCTTGCCAGATGAACTAGTCCTGCCTGTGATTCCTGGGTTTGCTATCTGCTGCAGAGTTGGGAGTCCTGCCGCCATCAGCTGTAAGGATCCCGACCCCAGATTTGCCAGGCAGCGCTGCTCCTGAATTTGCAACTTACTTCTCCAGCTGCACGGTGGGATGTGTAGTCCTGCTCCTACAGTCTGGTTGCAGAGGTGTGGGTGCAGTTCCCCACGTACACTGCATTTCCTGCACAGTCTGGGATAATGGTGGGGGGCAGGAAAATATTTGTACGGTGATAATTTTGTGCCCACGCTACCCTTGCGCCCCTTTCCTGCCCTCATCTTTTCCAGTCCTTGCTCCCTGGCCGCCTCCCCTCCCTCTCTTAGTCACTTTCACTTTCCCTCTTACCCTGGCCAGAGCGGAGGCGGAGCTCTCTCGGCACCACGCGGGAGCAGCAGCAGCAGCCGCAGCCCCGGAAGACGAAGGGGCGGCAACTCGGTCCCGGGAGCACCGGCCCGAGGCAGAACCAGAGCAACAGTTGGGGGGCGATCGCCGGGAGCCCTGCAAGAACCCCTGGGCTCCTCCTTGCCATCCTCAGTCCCAGGAAGGGTGCCTTCTCCCAGCCCGCTTCAGGTGAGGTGAGTCCTTGCAGGTGGTTGCGCGCTGTCTGGGTCCTGCCCGGTCTTCAGCCAGCCTCCGGCTCAGAAAGATTGGGATTTTGGGGTGCAGGGTCGTAAGCTCAGTAGATGGGGGCTGGTAACCAGGCTGAGGATAAGCTCTGCCATACCGGATCAGCCCTACGTCCTGTCTCTGATGGTGGTCAGTCTGGGTCCCAAGGAGTAGCCCCATTCCTTATTTGATTTGAGTCCAACGTATTAGTATCATGGGGTGTCCCCTTCTCTTTGTATTGCAGTTGTGGTCAACATTATTGGTACCCTTGCATTTTAGGTAGGTTGTTTAGATAGTATCTTGAGAAATAACTGGAAATATTTCAAATGTATGTCATAATATTTTATAGTTTGTTCAAAGGTATGCAACAACAAACAAGTTATCTGTGCAACTTAGACATAGTGATTTTTGAGAAAAACAAACAAACTAGGACCTTGACAAGATTAATGACACCCTTCACTAATGTTTGGTTGCGCAACCCTCGGCAGTGATGACAGCCTCCATACTTTATAGCCATCTATAAGTTGCATGCATCTGTCTGCTGGTAGTTTCTCCCACTCTTGTGATTTGTTCCAGTTCATGAATGTTTCCAGGATTCCTTTTTACCAATGGCAGATTTCAGCTCTTTCTAAAGGTTCTCAATTGGATTCAGATCAGGACTCATTGCTGGCCAGTTTAAAACACAAAAAAACCCCAGTCCGTTTTATCCTTTATAACCATTCTTTTATACTTTTGGAGGAGTTTTGGGTAATTTTCTTGCTGAAGGACCCATGACCTTCGACTCAGACCTAGCCTTCTGACACTAGGTAGCATGTTTCACACCAAAAAAACTTGGATGACCTCTGACTTCATGATTCCTTCACTGTAATACGTTTCAGGCTTCCAATTCCTGAGGCAACAAAACAACCACACAACATTATGTAACCTCCACCATAGCCATATTTAACTGTAGGAAGGATGTTTTTTTCTTATAAACTTCATTTCTTTGCCTGTAAATGTATCGCTGGTCTGCATTGCCAAAGAGCTCACATTGGGTTTCATCTGTCCACAGTACATTTTCCCAGAAGGATTGTGATTTCTCAAGGTGGGTTTGGGCAAAGATCAGGCATGCCTTTTTATGTCTGTCTTTGAGCAGTGGGGGTCTTCCTTGGCCTTCTTCTTTGTTTAGGACCCACCGTATGGTGCGGGTTGAAACCATCACTCCAGATTGCTCCTGGTGTGCCTTAAGCTCTTTGGATGTTGTATGTGATGTTTTTACAACAGTTCGCATTAACCTTCAAAGATTAATTTTCCTCTCTCCACCACGTCTTGAGAGGCTCTTGACAGTTCCATGAGCAGAAAACTTCTTAATAACATTATGAACTGTAATGCAGGAATCCAAAGGTCTTTGGAGATGGCTTTGTGCCCTTTTGAAGTTTGATGATAATGGCTTTTCTGACTGTCTCAGGCAGCTCTCTTGTCTTCACCATAGTGGAGATGGAACAGGGAGTGAATGGGGCCATTTTAAACAGAGCCATCATTCATTCACTGATTTAAGTCATGTGAGTACTGACAGTTGATCACAGGTGTTTTCTGTTCAAACTGATTTGAATTGTTTATAAGGGTGCCAGTAATCATGTCCTATCAACAAATTAGAGAGACATTTACCCACAAAATTTTGTTGGAACTTACACCTTGAAGGACAATCCTTCTCGTGATGTGATGTTCCTTTTTATTCTTTGTTTAGGGACGCAACCCTAACTCACGTTGAAAGGGGATATCAACCCCTCAACATCAACCAAATATCTTTCTTTCATTCAGGAAACCCTCATATAGAAGTCACACCACGAGAAGGATTGTCCTTCAAGGTGTAAGTTCTGACAAAAATTTTGTGTGTAAATGTCTCTCTAATTTGTTGATTGTACATGTGGGAGACATAAGAGGTTGGGGATTTGGGATAGTAATCATGTCCTGGCAATGTCCCAGTTTTTATACTATTTCCTACTATTTCCTTTTTTAATTGGTCTTGTTTTATTTGATTCTTTTATGTGTCAAATATGTATGTATATGTATGCCAAAACCATTTCACTGGCCATTTTTTTAGGAGATATTGGACATAGAGGGGTTGAACTGCAAGAGTGCCAATAATGTTGACCACAGCTGTATTTGAAAGGGTAAAAGACCCTTCCCTTTACAGATTCCACCCCACTCAGGATTTTCTAAACTTCTATCATATCCTCTCTCAGCCACCCCATCTCCAAGCTGAAGAGCCCTCACCTGTTTAGCCTTTCTCCATATGTCCCCTTTACCATTTTGGGTGCCCTTCTCTGTACCTTTTCTAATTTCACTCTATCTGTTTTGACATGCAGCGGCAAGACTTGCATGCAATACTCAAGGTGCGGTCACATCTTGGATTGATATAGAGACATTATAATAGTCTCCATCTCTTTCCTAATAGTTCCCAACATTCTGTTTGCTTTTTTTTTAGGCTGCCATCAAACCCTGAGCAGATTTTAACATATTGTCCATAATGACGTCTACATTCTTTTCTTGGATGGCGACTCCTAATATGGAACCTTGCATCTTGTAGCTATTCGCACTTGGGGAAAGAACAATCCAAAGTAACTTTGCAGTTGTCTACATTAAATGCCATCTGCCTTTTGGATGCCCAGTCTCCCAGCTTCTCAAGGTCCTTCTGCATTTCTCACAATCCATATGTGATTTAACAACTTTGAATAATTTGGTGTCATCTGCAGATTTGATTACCTTGCTCCTTTCCATTTCCATGTTAAAAAGCAGCGGGCCCAGCCTAGATCCCTGGGGTACTCCACCAATCACCTTTCTCCACTGAGAAAACTGACCATTTAACCCCACTCTCTGCTTTCTGTCTTTTCAAACATTTTTCAGTCCACATTACGACATTGTCTCCAATGCCATGATTGTTTAATTTCTTCACTATATCAACTGGCTCATCTTTATCTACATGTTGATTCACTCCTTCAAAGAAACGGAGCAGACTGATGAGGCAAGACTTCCCTTCACTAAATCCATGTTGTCTTTGTCCCATTAAACCATGACTATATGTTCAATAAGATCACCAGATGTTTTGCAGGCAGATCTGGGACACTTTATCCTAAGTGTGCTTGTGTGTGTGAGAGGGGGAGAAGAGACACTTTAGTTCCAGGTTTGAGCAACAAGGTAAGAGGAGTCATTACCCTGCCCCCATCCATCCCAGGACAGCAACAATGTCACTTCCAAGCAGACAAATCAACAGAGAAACAGAAACAGCGATGCATTTCCTCGGTAACTGTGCAAAAAAAATGATAATGGATGTAAATTCTAAACATTGACACATTCAAATCCCCAAATTCAAGATAACATTTGTTTTGCCCCTTCTGTCCCCATTGCTGGAATCAGGGACAGGAAGCTGCCAAAGAACTAGGAGACAGGGATACAGCTCTAAAATCAGGGACATCAGGTAAACTTAATATTCTGTCATTTTGTTCTTTATAATGGTTTCTACCATTTTGCCTGCACTGACGTCAGGCTCACTGGTCTGTAGTTTCCCGGATCACCCCTGGAGCCCTTTTGAAAAATAGGCATTATGTTGGCCGCTCTCCAGTCTTCAGATACCATAGATGATTCTAATGATAGGTTTAAAGTTACTAAATAGTAGCTGTGCAATTTCAGCTTAATATGCAGTGACTGATTAAACTTCTTTTTCCCATAGACACAGAATAGGAGTAAAACCTTTAGAAAATTAGTTTTTAAAAGAGCCTTGGAGGGAATTCAACATTCAGTTTAAGTGGTGAGGAACAGCAGAGAGATCTCAGCTGCTGGGCACCTGAATTCGATGAATATTTATTGAGGCCTAGTGTTTACCATTTAGTCCCAGTGATTTGTTCTCTTGAGTTTGTCAATTTGATCCATTACGTCTTCTACGGCACGGGTTCTCAACCCAATCCGCGGGGGCACACTAACCAGTCAGGTTTTCAGAATATCCACAATGAATATTCATGAAACACATTTGCATACCAAGAGGGCAGTTTATGCAAATCTGTCTCATGCGTATTCATTATGGATATCCTGAAGACCCATTTGAACTGGTGTGCCCCAAGGGTTGGGTTGAGAACCACTGTTCTAGAGGGCACCGTCATCATCACCACATCAAAGTGTTTCTGGCTGGGGCATCTCCCCAGCATTCTCTTCAGTAAAGACATAAGCGAAGAAATCGTTTAGGGTCTGTTATTTAAAAGCCATTTTCTGGATAACCACAGAGGTAATCCAGACTTCCTTGGTGTTTAAATGTCAGCCGCTCTGAATATCAGGCAGTTCATGTTTTGCTTTGGTCATGTCCTGCCTGAGTGATGTTTTTACCCTTCAGTTAACTAATAGTCCAGCCAACTCCCTCACATGCTTAAGAACATAAGAAATGCCATACTGGGTCAGACCAAGGTCCATCAAGCCCAGTATCCTGTTTCCAACAGCGGCCAATCTAGGTCATAAGTACCTAGCAGTCTCCCCAAAACACACAGGTTCCTCAATGCTTGTATTGGGTCAAGCAGTGATATCCTGGGTCCCTTTTAATAATTTCTTTCTTTTTTATACCGCGCCCTTTAGAATAAGTGCGGTTTACATGTATACTAACAGGTACTTTTTATTCCCTTGTCCCCGAAGGGCTCACAATCTAAGTGTACCTGAGGCAATAGAGGGTTAAGTGGCTTGCCCAAGGCCACAAGGAGTGGCCATGGGACTAGAGACCCCAGTCCCTCCGGCCTGAGGTTGCTTGTCCACATGCGGGAATTGAACCCCCGGCCTTCTGGCTTGAGGTAACCTATCCCAACCACTGAGCCACTCCTCCCATAATGGTTTATGGACCTTTCCTCCAGGAACTTGTCCAAACCTTTTTTATACCCAGTTACACTATCAGCTTTTACTACATCCTCCGGTAACAAATTCCAGAGTTTGATTGCACGTTTTGCTTTGAATGTACTAGAAAAAGTTATTAGTTGCTGCTTCTATAGCAGGGTTTGTTTCAAATTTTTGTTTGACCTGCCTTATTTAAAGCTTTCTACTAACTTGTCATTGCTCATGCTTTTTCCTATTTTCTTCATTTGGATCCATTTTTGAAAGTCTGTTCGGCCTTTCACCTCTCCACCTCTCTACCTCTCTTTCACCTCTCCATTTAACTGTGTTGGCATGGAATACATTTGATCTTGTCTTCCAAGATGGTATTTTTAAACAGTGTGTATGCCACAAGCAAACTTTTAACTATTGCAGCTCTTCCTTTCAGCTTCTTTCTAACTCATTTTTTCATTTTATCATAGTCTCCCTTTTTCAAGTTGAATGCAAATGTTGTTGGTTTTCCCTAATGTCCTGCCTCCAGTGATTAGGTCAAATGTAATCATGTAGTGATCGCCATTGCCAAGTGGTCATGCCACCATTACCCCTCACACAAGGTCCTGTATTCCAGTAAGAACTAGATCTAAAGTAGTTTCCCTTCTTGTTGGTCCTAGGACCAGCTGCTCTCTGTAGTAATCATTTATAGGATCTAGAAACTTCACCTCCTAGCAGGATATTTATCCAGTGAATACTGAGGTAATTGGCAGCACAGAGTATAATGGGAGATTTCAATCTTGTTCCCTTTCTTGATATTTGTTAGCATTTTACTGTCTGTTTCCTTATCCTGGCTAGGCGAATGGTAATATATCCTCAGTGTTACAACCTTCTCTATCGCACATTGTATTTTGTTCCCTGCAGGAGATTTAGCTTGTTTGATTCTATATGACCCATAATATATAGTGCCACCCCTCCACTAAGCTGATATGTCTTATTTTAATTTTCATTTAGTGCCATACATTCTAACTCTTCAGCCTTACCTTTTAGACATCTGGCTTTTGCAGTGAGGACTAGAAGAAACTGCTTGGAAGGGGATGTTCTCTGTAATGGGGCATGCACCATAGGGAATCCTGAACCTTTGGCCATCGGATTTTGGACATGGACCTAAGGGGGAGGGGAAGAGAAGGGGAGGTCATACCTAGCAAAGCCTTCTACTAAACCAATTGGTACAACATCCAAAAGTATGAATTATAAGCTTTGAGCGCTCTCCTCAAAAATGCTACTGTGCACTCTGATCCAACTTAACCTGCAGTTGCACCTCCTCTCCACAGACCCTCAGCATTGCAGTCATATGCTCTATCCCCAGCTGTAAGACCCAATGTGCAACAGACTCCTGTGGACTCTCCGCTATCCACAATGATATCATTCATCCACAGTTAGACCTTCACATACAGAGTTGGATCCGCCTCAGAGACACCCTCAATAACCAAGCAGACATCCCTACCAGAAATAGACCTACCCTGAACTACAATCAGCTCTCAACTAGAGTTAGCCCCCCATCAGCTGTCCAATTGCCTTAATTTCAATTGGACCCTCTCCACAGTCAGATCATTCACCCATAGTACGACCCCCTCCTCATCTACAGTGAGAGACCCTCAGTCTGCAGTCAGACAAAATGGTAGAAACCATTATAAAGAATACAATTACTGAACCTCTAGATAGTCGTGGTTTAATGGGAGAAAGCCAACATGGAATTAGCCAAGGAAGGTCTTGTCTTTCTAATTTGTTATATGTTTTTGAAGGTGTGAATAAACAGGTAGACAAAGGTCAGCCGGTTGATGCAGTGTATCTGGATGTCCACAAAGCCTTTGACAAGGTCACTCATGAGAGACTCTTGGCAGAATTAAAAAGTCATGGGATAAGAGGCAGTGTACTATTATGGATCAGGAACTGATTAAAAGATAGAAAGCAGTGAGTAGGCTAAATGGCAAATTTCTTAATGGAGAAAGATGAATAGTGGTGTACCCCAGGGATCTGTGCTGGGCCCGCTGCTTTTTAACATATGCATAAATGACCTGGAAATGGGAAAAACGAGTAAGGTAATCAGATTTGCAGATGACACAAAATTATTAAAAGTTGTTAAAACACAATAGGATTGTGAACAGTTGCAAGAGGACCTTGATAAATTGGAAGACTGGACGTCCAAAGGGCAGATGAAATTTAATGTGGATAAGTGCAAAGATATGCACTTAGGAAAGAACAACCCAAACTATGGTTACACAATGCAAGGTTCCACATTAGGAACCACCAACCAGGAAAAAGATTTAGGCATCATCACGGATAATATGCCAAAACACTTCGCCCATTCTGAAGTGGCTCCCAAGAAAGCAAATAGAATACTAGGAATCATAAGGAAAGGAATGGAGAATAAAGCAAAGGATGACATCATAATGCCTCTGTATTGTTCCATGGTGCGACCTCACCTTGAATATTGTGGTACTCCTACTTCTTCTGGATAAGGTTCAGGTTCACACCTGATTCTTGGTGGTGTAGCCAGAAATAGCTGGGCATAATGGATGAGCCTGAAGTTGTGTTAGCATTCACCTTTGTGCCCGCACCTCCTTTCTGGGCTACTCTCCCTCCTCTCCTCTCTCATGCCTGGCTGCTGTTCCAGAGACTCTGGCAAGGACTCTTGGTATAGTTTCCAAAATACATAGGGCACCCAGAACAGGAGGGCTGGCAAGGGAGGGAGTCATTCCCGTAAGAGCTGTTTGTTTTTCAGGTAGGATGGCGTTAAGTGCTGCCAGTGACATCTTAGAACAGGCAGTTCATAAAATCACCGGTAACATATTCAAAGGATCAAGCTTTCTATATATGAACAAATCCTTCCATTTTATTCTTGCTATTCCCTCTCCCCGAGGCTTGTCCTCCCTGTGCTCAAAGAAACAAAGCCCTCAACACTTTATTGGGCCAGTACTGGCCGAGAGGGGAGGCTGGCCCATAACATGATGCTGGGAAACTGGTTCAGTACTGGCTCATAGGGGAGAGTGTCCCCTAGCACCATGCTCCGACACGGGGTCAGTAGCCTTTTGGTAGATAGCAGGAGAGCTATCTGGGGTTAAACATTGACACATAAAGAAAATAAACCCAATTTCTTGATAGATTTTGGAGCAGTGCATTCAGCCTATTTTCAGAGTCCTGGTTTTTGCTCTGTGCATTTCAGGCTTGAAGTGCTACAGGAGAACAGCTGATCTGTGTGGCGTCTTGCCAGGATGCATTTGGAATACTCGGTGCTTTCCTCTTTATAATTTATTCATAGGGATGCCAATCACCCTCTTAACTAAGTGTGACTCAGGTGTGTTATGGCCTCACTGCCTCAGTTTTGATCTTTTGAGGATGTCACTTTGGGGGCAAGGCATAAGATCTGTGAAATCCTGCCAGAAATGCCCCTCCTCTTTACACTCGCTCAATCATTCCTGGCTGCATGTGACACTGAGGAAAGGGGGAGTTACCAGCTGTAAACTGCAGGGACCAGTCCTCACTCCAGTTCTTGTCTACCTTTTTGTAAGCGATGCAATATTTCCGAAGAGCTCTCGGGAAAGGTTCGTCTTTTTGCAGTTAGCGCTTAAGCCTGCAACAGAGCAGATACTCTGGAAGGTGTGGAACAGATGAGGAGGGGTTTAGTGAAGTCTGAGGAATGTTCTAGAGTTTGGTAACTGAGATTTTAGGGGATAGTTACTAAGGTGTGATAGCGCATATTAAAAGTGTTAACCACGTTATTAGTAACCAGGTCCCATTAAATAACATGACACCAATGCTAAAATATCTGACATTACGGTGAATTAACGCAAGTCAACATTAGCGCCCCTTAGTAACTGGCCCCCTTAATGCTACAAAATTCAGGGTCATGAATTTGGGCTGCAAAAACCCCAAGGAGTGGTTCAGTGGTGCAGAAAAGATGAGGGGGACCTGAGGGTGATTGTATCTGATGATCTTAAAGTGGCTGAACATATACATGTTATGTTGTATTTTGCCTTCCTCAAACCAAAGTTTAATTCAAGTTGGTTTACCAAGTAATCAAATATACAAAGGCGGGGGGGTGGGGGAGGGGGATATTCCCAGAGATTTATGAGGCTAGAAGAGCTGCTAACCGTGTTAATTACGGTTACCAGGAAATCCAGAATCCAGCGGTACTGTCTATCTATGGGCGCCGCCAGTCCGCACTCCTATCCTAGCATCAGAGTGTTCCAGGGGTGGCATCGGGCGAGAACCGGGCAATGGTGATACTGAGCGGCCAAAGTTAGGCCCTGCAAGGGGTAGCCTTTTAGCCGCCAAAGCTAACCAGACAGCGGCTCAGTATCACTTGAACACTATCTGTCTGACCCGGATATTCAATGCCAGTGGCTGGATATGACCCCCTGGTATTGAATATCCGGGTCTAATATTCAGCTGCGATGGCTAACCGCTTTAGAATAGCTAGCCACCGCCGCTGAATATCGGGCCCAAAAAAATCTAATAACTTGTGAGGTTCATTTTCAGCTGTGTAAATTTAAAATCGATAAGTGGATTTTCTGCCAGCCAAAATGTGTACATTGTCTCTCTGAAAATCACATATAGCTTTAATTTATCCAGTTGAAGTCATACTTTCTATTTATGCATTTCTGGTTAAATGTGTAAGTTATCCGTTTAGTGACTGAACTTCAGCGACTGACTCTACCACCAGCCTACCCCCAATTCCTGCCCAGTTTTAAATGTAGCAATGGCAAAAGCCAGAAGGATGCTTGGGTGCATAGGGAGAGGGATGGCCGGCAGGAAGGAGGAGGTGACCGTGCCTCTGTAGAAGTCTTTGGTGAGACCTCATTTGGAGTATTGTGTGCAATTCTGGAGACCGCACCTTCAAAAGGATATAAACGAATGGAGTCGGTGCAGAGGGTGGCTACCAAAATGGTCAGTGGACTTTGTCATAAGGCATGTGGGAATAGACTCGGGAGGAAAAGTGAGAGAAGGGAGATATGATGGAGGTGGTATAAATGCGCAGGAGGAGAGCCTTGTAATTGAAAGAAAACTCTGCAATGAGGGTGAAAAAGTGATGGAGGTGTGCACCAGTCTCCCAGTGGGGGTGGTGGAGATGGGGACTGTATGTGAATTAAAGAAAGCGTGGAATAAGCACAGAGGAAGGGATTGTAGAGCTTACTAGTAGGTCTGGGTGGACCATATGGTCTTTGCATCATTTTCTATGTTTCTTCTCCTCTCTGTCTCTCTCGTTTTCACTGCAACCTTTGTACCATCCCACATCCGCACTCTCCCTGCCTACCCTTGTACCTGGAAACCCATTTCTAAGACTTGTTGCTTGGTTCCTGGGATCTGGGGCTTGCTTTGGCGATGTTTCTGGTACCAGAGTGAGAGGGACGCTCCAACTGGTGTTAAAGCTGAGCAGTGCGAGGAGCTGGAGAGAGAGGGAGAGACACACACACACACACAGATGGAGGCTTTGCCACATTCTCTTTTGAAAATTTTCACGTTCTCTGGCTTTCTGCTGTGCCTCTTGTGTATCTTCTGACACTCCTTGATGAGTGAGCATGAACAGCAACCTTTCATCCCATAACTCAGCCATGCCTTTTTTTTTTTAAAGTGCCATCAAGTTAATGGTGATTCCTGACCACCCAGCAGCCCCTGGGGCTTCCTGGCACGGTATGACCGGAAGTACATTTCCAGGTCTTTTCTTCCAAGTCAATGGAAGGTAAAGTGACTTGCCCAAGGTCACAAGGAGTACCAGTGGGAATCAAGCCCTGATCTTTTTGGTACTAGGCTGTTGCTCTAACCACTAGGTTACTCCTCCATCCCCAACCCAACCCCTAACTCTCACTTTTTCACAGTCCACCATTCATAAGGTTACTTCCCCCCCCCCCCCCCAATCTAAGCTATAATGCCCTCTGCTTCATTCCTCTCTGTTCTGATCACCACCACTTAACCATCAGGTCTTCCACCTGCCCTCACATTAACTCCCATCTTTCCATTTACCCTCTCTCCCTACCTCCAATTAAGTGTTGCATGCTTTTCCACACCCAAAATTGATAGTTGACACCCCTCCGCCCTGTCACCATAAGAATAAAAAGTCATGGGTGATGGTGATATCTGTGTGCCTGCTTTCTTTCACAGTCTCTTTCCCTCTGTCTTTATTCACTGTATCTCTCATTTCCTCTATGCTGCTGCTATTTCTTTCCTTCACACACCCTCCTTTCTTTCTTCTCTTCCCCTCTGCCTTATTCACTCTCTCTTCTGTTTTGTTCCCTTTCCTCTTTTATAGCCCTTCTTTCTCTTCTCTTTTCCACCAGGCTTTATCCTCCTCTCTCTATCCTCCCCTCACTCTTGCTTTCGGTTTATCTCATCTCGCTCCCAGGAAATCTTCTTGGCCAGACAATTTGTACACGTGTTACCCAAGTCATGTATGAAATATTGAAAAAAGTATTAAGATAAAAAGAGAAATGCATTTCATCCTGTACTAAGCAAAATCCCGGATCACGGAATGAGCAAAAAACTCTGTGTCAGGTCCTGGGGGAAGAAGAGAGGGCAGCCAGAACTGCCTAATCTGTGGTTTCCTGCCACCACGCCAGAAATGGGATGATCCAGGCTGGCACCAGAACCTGGGAACTGTTCTCTGCATTCGTCTCTCTTTCTTTGCTTCTCTCTGTCTCTTCCCTCCCCCCTCCTCATTCTCCCTGGTTTTGCAGGTCTTCGATCCTCGGCTCCAGTCCCAGGATGTGATCCAGTTAGCGATGTTGAGATGAGTCTGTGCCATGCGTCACAGGACACTCTCTCCCGTGCTGGCTCCGTGACCCTCAGACTGTTCCCGGTAGGTACACTGTTTCCGATGTGGCCTGGAGAAAGCCCTTTCTCAGATAAAGTGAACGCGATATGCTGTGCACTTGTTACTCCTTCCAGGGTCGGTATCTCAAGAATGTGGGGCACAGTGCATTCCAGAGGAAGAGGAATCCCACAATTGTAGGGTCTAGTCTCATCTCTGCCGTGGGATCTGCATTGCCCCCCATGCATTGGTTTCACCAAATTCTAAATGGTTAATAGTTGCAAAAATACTTTCTTAGGGTGACATCTGTAACATTCAGTAAGCGGGACACAGAGAGCCAGTGACGGACTCAGAAATGAGACCCAAGACGCAGGAGATAAAGGGACTCACCCTATGGTCACCCTATGGAGTGGAGGAGTAGCCTAATGGTTAAGAGCATTGGCTTAGGAACCCAGAGACCAGGGTTCAATTCCCACCAGCACGCCTTGTGGCCTTGGGAAAATCACTTAACCCTCCATTGCCTCAGAAAAATCCAAGTTATCTCTGTCCCTGTTTAATGTACATTACCAAGTTTAAGTTACAATGTAAACTGCTTTGCTTGAAATGTTAAAGCAATATATAAAACCTATTAAATAAAATAAATGGTCACACACAGAGTTGGTAACCAAGCCAGGGATTAGACCTGAGGCACAGGGAGATAAAGTGACTCACTCCAGGGTCTGTGACAGACCCAGGGATTAGAAGTGAGGTATAGGGCTGCTCTCTGTGCTCAAAAGCTTTTTTTTTCTAACTCTTCGTAATGGCCCACTCTTGCTGTGTCTGAGAGCGAGTTCCTGACTGAAAGCTGACGTTCTTTTTCCTTGTCCTCTGGCTGTAGGTAGGTCTCCTCTTGCTGGTATCTCTTCTGGAGTCTTCTTCCACCTGTCACTTCGAAAACGCGATATCCACCACCTTCAACCGGCACATCAAGACGCTGGTGAGTATCCCATATGCTTTCTGCCATCAGCAACACAAGAGGGGTTGAATGTTCCTGTGCTATGCAACAGCGAGGACCGCACAGGAGAGCTGAGTGTTTCTGTAACACTTAATAACATAATACAGTAGGGACTTTGCAGTAGGACTGAGTGTTCCTGTTACACATCTAGCCGTGAGACAGTAGCAACCATGCAGACTATAAGAACATACGATTTGCCATACTGGGTCAGACCAAAGGTCCATCAAGCACAGTGTCTTGTCTCCAACAGTGGCCAGTCCCAGTTGCAGGTACCTGGCAGGATCGCAAGGTGTAGGTTCTCTTCCTTATTGCCCAGGCCTAGGGGTGAGCAGTGGTTTTCCCAAGTCTGCCTGGCTCATAATACTTTTATGGATTTTTTTCTTGGGGATCCTGTCGAAGCCCTTTTTAAACCCAGCTAGGCTAACTGCTTTCTTCACGTTCTCCAGAGACAAATCCTCTTTTCTACTCGGAGCTCCTCAGTCTGGCGGTGGGTTTGAACGGCCAACAGCGTGACTTCGGGACCCACTGGCACTCTTAAAGCCATTTGGTTTTGTGGTATGCTTAGTCCCTGGGCTTCCTGAACCTGCCAGGACCTCGTGTGGTTCTTTGGGGTCAGGACATTTACATGCTTGTGTTCCACAACCTGTTACCATTATTTCCTTTTCCTCCCGTTTATCTTTTCTTTTGTCTTTTTTGATCCAAGCTGTTCATGAAACGTTTAATTAAGTTTTACATTTTTCAATCCCGTTCTTTCTTCCCCGCCCCCCCCCTTGTCACATTTTAATGATACGAAAAGGAGGGTGTCTGCATGTCATGCCTGCAGAACAAATGAGAAGAACTGAAGGTGAGAGAGGGGAGGTTGACAACAGGGGATCTCGAACGCATTCCCAGATTAGCTTCTGAGAAAGCTCTGGGTTTTGGTAGGGCAGCTCTCCATCCTAGGAGCCATCAATTCATATCACTGTTGGTGTGGAGGCATTATTCAGGCTGTCTACAGAGAACAAATTTCACAACTTAATTGTACGTTCAGTGAAAAAATACTTTTGCTGAATTGTTTTAAATGTGCCGGCTATCTCCCTAGTGACCTAGTCTTGGTACTGTTTGGAAAGTTAAACAACCTTTCCCTATTTAACTGTTCTATCCCAATCATGATTTTATAAGTTTCTCAGTCGTCTTTTCTCCAGCTTGGACCTGTTTGGCCTCTTCAGAAGGGAGGTGCTTTATAATTTATCCTGGGGATCCCTTAATCATTTTTGTCACCCTTCTCTGAACCATTTCTAGCTCCGCTATATCCTTTTTGAGATGGGGGTGACCAAAATTGCATTCTTGAGGTGTGATTTGCAAGGGTCAAATGTTCCTATTGCACATCCTCTGAGACAGCAGGGGTTGTGCCAAAGGGTTGAGTGTTCTAACACATGTGGTGCAGCTCTAACACAAACTGTGATCGGGGTTGGAAGAACACCGTTGAACCCTAGATAAACACACATTTGTGGCCCCCCACTTCATTCTATCCACCCCTCCAGATCACCTCTTCTGAGGTGGTTTGGGGGGGAACTGGGTGGAGGGAGGGGATAATTCTGGGGGTGGCAGCATCAGGTTGTGAGCGAGCATGTACTCGCAGACCCTGCTTCCCGCACAGAGCCCAGGAGCAGGAGGGGCCACTGTATGGACTGTGAGCCCACGCCCATTTAGATCTCACACTCACTCAGAACTAGCTGCCATACCTAGGCTCAGCCCATGAGGCCTCCCTGTGCTATATGGGAGAGGTGAGCTGGGGAGGGAGTGGAGGTAGGCAGGTGCAAGGCTGAGGAGGGACTGGAAGGGAGAGGGGAAGGGGCGTCTATGGCTAGGAATGCAAACCATTGATAAATGACTGACCTTTGTACTGCCAACCACTGTCAGGGGGAAAATATGGCAGGTCTGCAGGCCACCTCTTTTCTTTCTGTTAATCCCGCCTAGGCAGTGAAAAGGTTCAGTCCCCACAAGCAGTGCGCCCATGAACCTGTGCATGACACACCAGGAAAGACATTCCTACCCCCCTGTTGCTTCTTTCCCTACCCCCCTCGTTCCTTGCCCCTCTGCACTCCTGCACTCCAGCTCCTCCTGAACTGCAAAAAAACAGATGTTGTCCTGCTCCTACAAAGAAAAGAATTTGGAAAGGAAAAACAGTCCCAGCTTCTGTAACAGACTCTACTTTTCTGTCTTTTCTCTTGTCTTCCCTTTAAGTCTAAGTGGCTGCTTCTGGATTACCCAATCTCTGTCACCTCCAATCTCAAGCCGGTAAGTACTAGGGCAGTTCTCTGCCGGTGCATCTCGGTGCCGCCCTAAAGCATCCCCTGCTAGTCCAGTTAGCAGGGCTGGTCCCAGAATTGGTTCAAGGTGTTGGCACCCTAGGTAAACTTCAAGCTTTACACCCCCCTGGCTGTCAAAATCTATTGTTTAGGCTTGAATACCTTGCTCTTTGCTGCCCCAGCTGCTTTAGGCAACTGTCTCGCTTGCTTAATGGTTGGCCTGGCCCTGCCAGAAATGAGACCTCCCCCCCCTCACATTGTTTGGCCATTGCACCTCAGTCCCATCCTGCAGCACTCCCTTGCTAATCCAGTTATGAGACAAAATACCCACCCCCACACACAAAGCTGTGCCCCCAGTACCCGTCACTCATGCCCTGCAACACTGAGACCTTGTGCACGCACGCACGCACGCACACACACACACACACACACACCGCTCTTCCTGTTCACCTCAATTTACATTGGCTTTCATTTTTCGGCCCTAGGATAGTTGGTGCTCGGAGTTATGGCAGCTTCAGCTCATGAAGGTGGAACTGGAGAGGATGAAAGATGTAGCCGGGGAGGACCTGACTGCTGAGCTCACTAAAGTATGGCGAGAAATCGCCTTCCTCAGCTGTTACAGTTTCACCGTAAGCTTCCATCCAGTGTGATGCACTGCCCCTGATAAATTTGCTGTGTCCCAACTGGCTGATGAGATTCCCCACTGCCCTCCTTATACAGCTAATTCTTCAAGGCTAGAATTATATATATATATGTGTGTGTGTATATATATATATATATATATATATATATATATATATAGTCACCAATCAACCCTGTATAATAAGGGGATACACTGAGTCAGACCCTGGAGGGCAACTGTGGTGGGTTGGTGTGGAGAGGCGTTTGATTGTCAGAGTGTCTTCTTGATGCTGCTGTATCCCTTGTGAAATCAGCAGCCCATTGCTGGACTGCTTCCCAGGTCTCACAGTCACATGGTAGGGAAGGAGTTTGCATGTCCTATTCTTCCTTGAATGGAATGACCAATTATTTCCATGTGTTGAACTCCTGAGCCTGAATGCTCTAGCAGAGGTAATTCACATACTTTTGAATTTACAGCTGGCAAGACAGGACTATGGGACACATTTTCCAGAGGCTTCTCCCAGTCTTGCAATCTCTGATGCTCGATGGCCTCCTGAGGTCTCTCCTAGCTCCATCTTTTTCTGATTCTAGATAATCTCCTGAGGGTCCCCTCCCAGCCCCATCTTTCTCTGATTCTAGATCAGGGGTGGGCAAACATTTTGACTCGAGGGCCGCAATGGGTTCATATATTGGACCCGGGGGCCGGACCAAGAGTAGATGGACGGTGTGTATGTGTGAATTAATATAAATTAAATTTAAATTTGTAACATTAAATGTTTAGATTAATTTAAGGTAGAAAAGCATAAAAAGAGTTATTTTACAAAACTTGCTGTAGAAACAAAAATGCGTAATAAAGACTTTTTCAAGTACACTCGTAGCAATAAACCTGTAATGGAGTCAGTTGGACCATTAAATGATAGAGGCGTAAAAGGAGCACTAAAAGGGGACAGGGCCATAGCAGAGAAATTGAATGAATTCTTTGCTTTGGTTTTTACTGAGGAAGATGTAAGGAGGTTACCTATGACTGAAATGGTATTTAAAGGTTATGCTGCAGAAGAATTGAAAGAAATATCGATACACCGGGAAGATGTATTACAACTATTTGATAAACTGATAAGTAGCAAATCAACTGGACCAGATGATATACATCCAAGGGTGTTGAAAGAACTGAAATATGAGATTGCAGACCTGCTATTAGTAATCTGTGAACTATCATTAAAATCATCTGTAAGAGGGGCGCTCATGAGCCCACGGGAAGATGGAAGCATATTGAGGTAGCTCCAATCTTGGGTCCCCTTGTTGCACTGTGAGCAGGAGCAGAAATGCTAATATTTGGTTATTTGTGAGCTGTGGAGCTCCTGTGGCTATAGCACTTCACCCCGACCCTTTTGAGTTGCTGATCGGCGGTCTTGTGCATTAAAAAATAGTGAAGAGATAAAATCATTGCTAGCGAGGTTTTTAACGGTGTTGCTCCAGCTGAAAACCTGGAGGACTTCCTGCTAATAGAGAGCCCTTGGGGGTCTTGGAGGTCTCATACCTTTGTGTGCACCCTTCCGATCCTGGTTTTGACGATGCTGCACCCAGTCTGAGTGCTCTGCAGGCTTGCAGTCTACCTTTTATGAGAGTCGGAGACACGGGAGAGAGCCGGCGTTCCTTGGTGTGCTTTATCGCGGTGATCGCCTGCTTGAATGGCGAGTCTGCCGGTGGGAGAAACGAGTGGATCCGGCTACTGCTGCTGTTTTGCTGAATAAATTAGCTAGCGCTCCGCGGGCCGGATTAAAAGGTCCGCCGGGCCGTAGTTTGCCCATTCCTATTCTAGATGATCCTCTCAGGTCTGCTCCCAGACCCATCTTTCTCTGATTCTAGATTTATTTATTTATTTTAAAACATTTCTGTACTGCCGTGTTGTAGCATTCAAGGTGTTACATTCATAAAAGCATACATTAAGCAATCCCCACAAAGAGGACCAACCCCAGCCCACTCAACCCCCTCATCTCCTGAGGTCCCTCCTAACCCCATCTCTCTCCGATTCTAGATGATTCCTGAGGTCCCCTCCTAGCCCCATCTTTCTCTGATTCTAGATGATCCCCTGAGTGTTCTCTCCCAACCCCATCTCTCTCTGATTCTAGGTGACCTCCTGAGGTCTTTCCTATCTCCATTGTTCTCTGATACTAGAAGAGAGGAGAGCCTCTTTCAATTGAAAGAAAGCTCTGCAACGAGGGGGTATAGGATGAAGGTGAAAGGGAATAGATTCAGGAGTAATGTGTGGAAATATTTCTTTACAGATAGTGGTAAATGCATGGAATAGCCTTCCAGTGGAGGTAGTAGAGTCGAGGACTGTATCTGAATTCAGGAAAGCATGGGATAAACACAGAAGATCTTTAAAGAAAAAAAAGGAACAGTAGTAGCTGGTATAGAAGGGCAGACCAAATGGGCTGTAAGGTCTTTATCTGCCATTATGTTTCTATGAATCCCCTAAGGCCACCCCCCCCCCCCCAGTCTCATTTTCCTTTGATTTTATGATTAATGGAGTGAGTGATTGTAGAAGGAGTTCTGATGGAGGCCAAAGCATAGTGAGCACTTATCTGTATTCAGTATTATCTCTGCAAAATTTCATTAACTTCTTAATGTTTACTTTTTCTCACATGTTCTTTCCTTTGGTAGGTATCTACCGATTGCCTTGTGGCAGAACGAACAAACGTCTCAAACTTCCTTACTCTGCTTGAACAACAGATAAATGTCCTGAAGGGCAAGTTAACAGGGCAGAATGAATTGGATTTCTCCAACTGTACGCAAATCCTATGCATACCAGGTAAGCGCCAGGCTGCTAGGTGGAGGCACTAGGTTGTTTTCAAAGCTAGATTTGCGTTCCAGGAGAAATAAATAAGTCTTTTTGTTCCTTTCTTTAAATCTGTCTCTTGTGTGTCCAAGAGAATGAAAATTTGACTTAACATTGGTACATCAGGGATAGCATGAGGGCATAGCAAGAAAAATTAAAATATAGCCCCATCCCATCTGAGTTTGATTAAATTTGGGTAGATAAGAATACAACATCTATATGCTACCCAACACCATTTCACCAACCCTGACCCCCTGTGTCTTTCACCCTTTTCCCGCTACTACCCTCAACAGTCTCAAGCATGCCTGGAGTCTGCTAATGTACTAACATCTACCACCTCCACTGCTAGACTATTTGAGGCCTTGACATTGTCTACCTGGCAGGCCATGCCTTTAAACAATGCTTTATTTAAACAGGTTCCACGGTAACACAGACAAACCAATACGAGCGGCAGAACTGTCAGTGACATTATCCCAATCTCACGACAGTCATCCTTCTCAAGGTTATCCTGATGTATTCTTGGAAGGCCCTTGCAGTCGTCCTATAGCTATTAGGGTCATAACCTCCTCACCTTTGGACCGCCTGATACTTTAGATCCTTTACTTAAACCTAGTTAGGATTTTGATTTGGTGCATGTTGAGATTCTTCGTCCTCTGCATTTCTCATATTCACCGCCACTTTGATATCACCTGTGTTCTGTCACCCAACAAAACACCCTTGGCTTTTAGAAATCATAGACCTTAGCCTCTATCTGAATTTGAGTTTGTCTCTCTTGTCACCCTCCCTGCCCTCTCAGCCATGAAGAGATCAACGGTGGAGAAGCCTAGCTCCGACTCCATGACGATGGCCAGACTGAGCCTGCCTCCGAATGAGACCTCGTCCCGCCAAGAGGACCATCAAGCTAACACAGGTGGTTGCCCTGAATCCATTGTGTATACCCAGAACAAACAGTGCCAGTTGGCTCCGTGTTTTTCCCCCTCCACACTGCCCCATCTCAGAATGACACTGTAAGTGGGACTCCAGGGCTATAAGTTCCATCATGTAATGGGAGAAATAATGAAGCCAGCTGGCATCCTACATGGAGAAGTGCTGGCCTGTGGCTTGTCTATCTCAAACAGGCTGTCTTTTTCAGTATGTGTGCCCATGTAATAAAGGTAGAGGACGCACATTGCTGTGTATGGAGGGAGGAGCAAAATAATTGGCAGTGAATGAAGAATTCATATTTCCAGTGTCCTGCTAGACCATTCCAGATTAGTGGGCTGTCGCCCTCTACCAGCAGATGGAGACAGAGAAGACACCAGAACTGTCTTGACATCATTACTGGCATAAATATCGGTGCAACAGCTAGCGCTGCACAAATGATAAGAAGTAGTAGTAGCTAGGGGCACCCTTCCAGTATTTTCTCTGTCTGCAGCAGATGGTAGTTGCTGTTTAGTACTGAAGGTTTCTGCCAGTCATCTTGAGGGTGCCTGGTGGTAGAGTTTCGTAAATGGGGACCCCAGGGTGTATTAGAGATACCCTTCTAGGTTGTCCTCTCCATACAAGTGGTATTTTCTCCTGGTCAATCGGATCCTCCCCAGGGTGCTCTCGGGGCCTTTAGGTTTTGTTTCTTTAAATTTTCTTAAAAAAAAGAAAAGAAGTTAGATAGCAGGCTCTTGGCTAAGAGTATCCGCCCCCCTGGAAGAGTGAAGCTGCAGCCTGTACGTACCTTGGGGCTTTGTTGAAGTGGTGATTAGCATTCTTCCTACGGGCCAGCAGAACATAGCACTTAGTAACTGCGGCCTGTTCCCTGCTGTGGCGCTGATGGTGCACGTGTGCCTGGGATGGCGACTGCAGCTCCTCCTGTTGCGGGGTCAGCTGTGGCATGTTAAAACTGTGGGTGCTTTCACAGCTGTAGGACATGGAGTTGCGGGTGCTTTGGTGGCTGTGGGACCTTTGCCGTGGGGCAAGTAGGCCGAGGGTGGCTGTCTCTGTATTCGGCTTCTGCCGTGCGACCTGTTTCCCACCGTGGAGCCTGACGGTTACGTCTGGGGGAAGCCTGATGCCAGCATCTCTCCCACATTGCTAAAGCTGCAGCAAGTGGAGCCATTTTTTAATGGACAATGTGTGCGCCGCTTGCGCAGCTGATCCCAGAGGGCCTTCAAATGTGTTCTCGAGAGATTTCTCCATTCCCCTCATGGCAGACAGTGTTCCTGGAGGTTAATTCAGCTCCTCGGGCCTTTGGGTCTCTTCCTGCAGCGTCGGGCCCTCTGCTTCTTTTTCCTCAGCCCACCCCTTGCCTCACATCTGTGGCTCTGGATACCGCTATGGCAGAGTTTGTCACATTGCCCTCTTCAATCCAAAATCCTTCTCTCGCCTTCTGTCACCCTTAATTCATATTCTGAAATCACTTGGGAGAAAATTGCAAATCTAATCTTTCCTCCTCCTCCTGCTCCTTTGATCCGATTCCCACCCATCTACTAAGCTCTGTCTCTTCCGCTGTCATCCCTTCCATCTGTCATATCCTTAACGTATCACTTTCCACTGCAACTGTTCCTGTGGCCTTCAAACATGCTGTGGTTACACCTCTCCTCAAAAAGCTTTCATTAGATCCTACCTGTCCTTTCAGTTGTCAGCCTAAGATAAGATAAGATATGCCATACTGGGTCAGACCAAGGTCCAACAAGCCCAGTATCCTGTTTCCAACAGTGGCCAATCTAGGTCATAGGTTACCTAGCAGTTTCCCCAAAAGACACAGGTTCCTCCATGCTTGTACTGGGTCAAGCAGTGATATCCCAGGTCCCTTTTAATAATGGTTTATGGACCTTTCCTCTAGGAACTTGTCCAAACCTTTTTGAAACCCAGCTGCACTAACAGCTTTTACTACATCCTCCAGTAACAAATTCCAGAGTTTGATTACACGTTGAGTGAAAAAATATTTTCTCTTATTAGTCTTAAATAGATTACTCTGTAGCTTCATTGCATGTCCCCTAGTCTTTCTATATTCTGATGATGTAAACAATCGATCTACGTTTACCCGTTCCACTCCATTCATTAATTTATAGACTTCTATATCTCCCCTCAGCCGTCTCTTTTCCAGGTTGAAGAGCCCTAACCTTTTTAGCCTCTCTTGACAGTGGTATCCTTCCATCCCCTTTACCATTTTGGTGGCTCTTCTCTGTACCTTTTCTAATAATGCTGTATCCTTTTTAAGATACGGCGACTAGAATTGTACCCAAGACTCAAGGTGTGGTCGCACCATGGAACGATACAGAGGCATTATAATATCCATTGTTTTATTTTCTATTCCTTTCTTTATGATATCTAGCATTCTATTTGCTCTCTTGGCTGCCGCTGCACACTGGTTGGAGGGTTTTAACATGTTATCCACAATGACACCTAAATCTTTTTCCTGGGTGGTGGTTCCTAATGTGTAACTTTGCATCGTGTAACCATAGTTTGGATTTTTCTTTCCTAGGTGCATAACTTTGCACTTGTCCACATTAAATTTCATCTGCCATTTGGATGCCCAGTCTTCCAATTTATCAAGATCCTCTTGCAATTTTCCACAATCCTCATGGGTTTTAACAACTTTAAATAGTTTTGTGTCATCTGCAAATTTGATCACCTCACTCGTTATTCCCTTATCTCCAGGAACAAGCAGGAATGAGTCTTCACATATGGGTATCGTCGGTACCGACGGAGCCTGCGCGGGAACGCTCTCCAGCGTCCTGTAAGAAAGCTTTTGGGAGCATCCCACAGCGCCTGCGTGCTGCCTTCCCGCCTTTCCCAACCGGCTCTCTCCAGTTCTTTTTTTCCGCAGAGCCAGCAGGTCGTGTTCCTGTCACCGCAGAAGAAGTTCTTTATTTTTTCTTTATTTTTCTGTGTCGCTTCTGCCTTCTTCTACGTCAGACCGGTATCGCCGGTCTTTTCTTTTCTTTCTTTAAAAAAAAAACAACAACTATTCTTTCTTTAACTGTGCATTTTCAGTTTGGGCCTTAGGCCTGAATATTTTTCTCCTCATGGAGAAGCCCGCTTCCGGGTTCAA
The DNA here is from genome assembly GCA_033557465.1 of Ichthyophis bannanicus. Classification (NCBI taxonomy): domain Eukaryota; kingdom Metazoa; phylum Chordata; class Amphibia; order Gymnophiona; family Ichthyophiidae; genus Ichthyophis; species Ichthyophis bannanicus. Next base: position 50,874,368 of record CM066051.1, on the reverse strand, counting down.
AAAGTGCACAAAATGTGGCGGTACTATTTCTGTCACCGACACCCATGATTGGTGTCTAAAATGTTTGGGTCCTGACCATTCCATCACGGATTGTGTGTCCTGTACCATGATGTCTAAAAGAGGTCGGCAGAACCGAGCAGCTAAGCTCAGTACCCTGTTTCCCTCTGATGCAGCCTCGGTGGCATCAATGTCTTCCAGGGCTTCTTCGTCCTCCCATGGATCTCAGGTAACCAAACATAAATCTAGCTGGTCCTCGAAGGGCAAATCTCCCTCTAAGCATCGAGATGCCTCCGGGCTTGTCCTCGATGATCCTGCACCGGCAAAATTACCCCGGCGGGAAGTTCCGGCTTCCAAAGCATTGTCTATGGCAGGGGTCACCAACCTGCGGCCCGCGGGCCACATGCGGCCCACGAGGTCCCTTCGTGCGGCCCGCGAGGCTCTACCCCGATTAACATTACGTGCGGCCCGCCAAGGATTCCCGTCATTGTATCTGCGGCCCGCGGCATGACTGTGAAGTGACTTTGCAAAAGTGCACTTTGTGCACAAAATATCTGCATTTAGGAACTTTTACAACGCGACCAATAGCCTATTTTTGAAAAGTACACAACTGCAGCATCTCCGCAATGCCACACACTGCACTTTTTTTCCACCAGCTGCACCAACCTATTTTAAGGACCTGCCTGCAGGTGGAGAGCTACCGAGAAAGGCGGGGCAAACCGTGCCGATTGGACCTATGGAGGCGGCTCGTTGATGCCAGGCGCCCTCTGATTGGTCATTCTTCCAGGATGCTCTAGAACTGGCAGCCTCTCCATTCTGGATGGTAGCGGAGGGTGGGGAACGAAGGATATGAAGACGGAGCAAGAGGGGAACGTGGGATAATGCCCCACTGCATTAGGAAAGTCGCTGGTGTGGGCGGTTGTCAGTGCCTGAAAGTACTTTGCGCAGCTCGCTGCACTGGCGCCTTCGGCTGCTGCTGCTCTCCGTTACGCATCCACCATCCGTCATCTCAAGACGGAGTTTGAGGCTCGTTTCCAAGACTTCACCAAGCACTCGCAAGACTTTGCCCTCTTCAGTGCCCCCTTCGAGATGAACCCCACCGACGTGCCCTCTGACCTTCAAATGGACTTGATCGAACTGCAGTGTGACGACGCACAGAAGTCGCGCTTCATGGCTATGGGCCCTGTTGCATTTTGGAAGACACAGGCGGCCACCCACCTGTCCATGGCCGCCAACGCACGCAAGGTTGCTGCTCTCTTCGGCTCAACCTACTGCTGCGAACAGCTGTTCAGCCGAATGAAATTGATAAAGTCATCCACGCGCTTGCAGCTCACCGACGACCACCTGCAAGCGTCCCTTCTCCTGTCAGTGTCATCTGTGAAGCCGGACTTTAACCGTTTGTCTGCTAGCATGAATCATCAGCCATCTCATTAAATTCAATAAAGGTGATCAGCCATTGTTTTCATAATTTTGCGTTTGTTGTTTTTTTTCGCGGGGGCGGGGAGAAGGGGGGTGCGGCCCGCGAGGCTCCCGGTAGTCGGCTGTGCGGCCCGCGGCCCTCTGGAGGTTGGTGACCCCAGGTCTATGGGGTCACAGGTTGACATCGATGGCTCGGCCTCGACCGATCACCTGTTGCCGCGTTCTGGGGTACCGGTGGCCTCCACTGGTACCGACATCCAGACTCTGGTGGCGTCGATGGATCAGAAGATTCTGTCCATGCAGCGCACCCTAACGGCGTTTATGCAGGCTGCGACGCCTCCGGTACAGCAACAATCTCCGTTGCCGGTACCGGCTCCGGCACCGGCATCGTTCCCGGTGCCGGTTCCGATTGCATCGACATCGGCTTCAGTGTCGACTGCAACGGTACCCTGTCCTATGATGCCCGTCGGTACCGAACCGGTACCGCTTACTCCCGATGTCGATCCCACTCGGTACGCATATTGGGCTTTACAGGAGCATCCAGACAGGTGATACTTCGATTCCTCCGAAGACTCTGATGAGTCGGAGGCTTCTGTCGAGGCATCGGTACTTCTTCCTCAGGAGTCTGCTTCTCCAAAACAAAGAATATCTCCTCCAGAAGACTTGTCTTTTCAAGACTTCATTAGGGAAGTGGCTAGGGGCCTCTCCATTACAGTGGCCCCTGAGTCAGAGCCTAGAGCCAAGCAATTCGATATTTTGCAATATCCTAAGGCTCCTAAAGAGGCAGCTACCTTACTTATTCATGAGATTCTCTATGATCTCATGTTGAGCATGTGGGAGACTCCTCTTACCACCTCTCCTCATTCTCGTAGGTTAGACACCATGTACCGTGTCCCTCCTTGTCCTGGCTTTCATAAGACTCAGCTTCCTCACCACTCTATTGTGGTTGAGTCTGCCATGAGGAAAATAAAGTGTGCAAAGAGACACTCATCTAATCCTCCAGGACGTGAATGCAGGACCTTAGATGCTTTTGGCCGAAGGGTTTTCCAAGCTAATATGCTTGCTGCCAGAATCAACTCCTATAGTCTCTATATGGGGATGTTTCTAAAAGAAGTCACAGATCATCTGCAGACTTTAACTCATTTTATTTCAGAAGATAAAAGGCAGGAATTTCTCACTTGGCTAAAACATGCCCAGGATGTTTCCAAATTTTCCAACCTTGCAGCTTTTGACTCTTTTGAGTGTGTAAGCAGAGCCTCGGCTATTGCCATAGGTGCACGCAGAATTGCTTGGTTACAAGCCTCTGATTTGGAACTCTGGGTCCAAGATGAATTGGGAAATCTTCCTTGTACAGGTGAAAACCTTTTTGGCAAGGATTGGCAAGCAAAGGCCACTCAGATGGATGCTGAGAACTCTGCTTTGGATCGACTTTCAAAGTCAACCTCTGCTCCTGTTAAGAAAAGATTGTTCAAAAAGACATCTTTTTCTAAAAAGGGAAGATATTATCCTGCTTATGGTCAGCAGGCATCTTCTGCAGGTTGTTTTGCTGCAAAGCGTCAGCAACCACCAAAACAGGCCAAGTCAAAGGCTGCCAGGCCTGCCACGGCCCAGCAGCCTCAGCCTCCTCGGGGCCTTTGACTTGCAACTAGAGAACTTAGCCTTTCTAGCTCTGGAAGAACCAGAGCCCCTCACCATTCCAGGAAGGTTGGCTTACTTTGCTCCCAGATGGGAGCAAATCACAGCAGAGCAATGGACCCTCTCCATCATAAGGGAAGGGTACAAGCTTCATTTCTTAAGCCTTCCTCCTCACACCATGGTGAAACAGTTCAATTCTCCAACATCTCTCCTCAACCTTCTGGGTCAGGAGATTGCTACCCTTCTTGCCCAAGGGGCAATAGAAGAAGTACCTCTTCTTCAACAGGGCTCAGGGTTCTACTCCCCTTATTTTCTTATTCCAAAGAAAACAGGGGACTACAGACCCATATTAGATCTCAGAGAATTGAACAAGTTTCTATTCAAGGAGAAATTCAAGATGATTTCTCTCGGTGCTCTGCTTCCATACCTTCAGAGTCAGGATTGGCTTTGTTCTCTAGATCTCAAGGATGCGTACACCCATGTCCTCATCCATCCAACACACAGAAGGTTCCTTCGGTTCCTTTTTCAAGGAAAGCACTACCAATACAGGGTGCTTCCTTTCAGTCTGGCCTCTGCACCAAGGGTGTTCACGAAATGCATGGCAGTAGTAGCTGCATTTTCTGCGCACTCTAGGAATATTCGTATTCCCATATCTGGACGACTGGCTCATTCGAGCTCCATCCCAGTCAGAGGCCCAGACTTGTCTAACCTGCACAATGCATGTCCTTCAGTATTTGGGACTGGTAATAAACATCCCAAAATCCAATCTCACCCCTACTCAGTCTCTGGAGTTTATAGGGGCCTTGCTGGATACCACAACTGCAAGGGCCTATCTTCCTCAGGCCCGTTGCCTACGCTTGGTGCAGTTAGCCTCCCAGATACAGTTAAAGTCCCATTTAACTGCTCGAGAGATGTTACAACTATTAGGCCACATGGCATCCACCGTGCATGTGGTTCCATATGCTCGCCTTCACATGAGGGCAGCTCAATGGACCTTGTCCACCCAATGGACTCAGGCATCAGGTTGCCTGTCAGACAAAATAGCAAACTCCAGTCGCCTCTTTTGGTTTCTCCAGTGGTGGAAGTCCTCTCCAAATCTGTTGCTGGAGACCCCTTTTCAGCAGTCGCTACCCCAAGCAACTCTTACAACAGATGCTTCTCCAATGGGTTGGGGAGCTCATCTGCAGGATCTCTCCACCCAGGGCATCTGGTCTCCACAGGAGACTTCTCTGCATATCAATCTCTTGGAACTCAGAGCAATATTCTTAGCTCTCAGAGTGTTCCATTCCCTGCTCAGCTACAGGACAGTCCTCATCCATACGGACAACCAAGTAGCCATGTTCTATATAAACAAGCAGGGCGGGACTGGCTCTCTGTCACTTTGCAACGAAGCTTTGCGACTGTGGGCCTTCGCCAGAGAGCATCACATTCATCTTCTGGCAGTATATCTTCCAGGCGTTCAAAACTCTTGGGCAGACAGACTCAGTTGAGTTCTGCTTCCACACGAGTGGTCCCTCCACATGGACCAGGTAGCCAGGATTTTTTGAATTTGGGGAACCCCGGACATAGACCTCTTTGCAAGTCCGTGGAATGCCAAACTTCCCCGGTTCTGTTCCAGAATTCCGTGTCAGGGAGTTCAGGCCAAGGATGCCTTCCTCCTTCACTGGGGTCAAGACTTCCTTTATGCCTTTCCACCCATTCCCCTAATTCCCAAAACATTATTCAAGCTTCAGAGAGATCGAGGGACCATGATCCTCATAGCACCACATTGGCCACGCCAAGTGTTGTACCCTCTACTTCTGCATCTCTCTCAAGCTCCTTCCCTGGACCAGACCTTCTATCCCAGGAAGAAGGAATGTTGTGACACCCAAACCCCCAGTCTCTCCATCTCAGAGCTTGGTTGCTGAGGGCCTAGACCTTCAAGATTTTCATCTCTCTCAGCAAGTCAGAGATGTTATTCATGCCTCTAGAAAGCCTTCTACTAGATGTTCCTATGCTTTCAAATGGAAAAGATTTACCATTTGGTGTTCAGGGAAGGGTCTTAACCCTCTTGCAATACCTTTGAATTCTTTACTAGAGTATCTCCTGCATCTATCCCATGCAGGTCTGAAAACGAATTCAGTAAGAATCCATTTGAGTGCTATTGCAGCGTCCCTCAGGCCTCTCAATGGACAGCCTATTTCCTCTCATCCTCTTATAGCAAGATTAATGAGAGGCCGCCTTCTAACTAAACCTCCCATTAGACCACCTCCAGTGGCATGGGACTTAAACCTGGTTCTTGGCCAGCTTATGAAGCCACCCTTTGAACCTTTAGCCACCACCTCCTTGAAATTTCTTTCTTGGAAAGTTATTTTTCTCATTGCAGTCACCTCAGCACACCGCATTAGTGAGTTGCAAGCTTTGGTGGTTAATCCACCTTATACAAGGTTCCATCATGATAAGGTAGTCCTCAGGACCAATCCACACTTTATGCCCAAAGTGGTCTCGCCTTTTCATCTGAACCAAGAGGTATATTTACCTGTCTTTTTTCCAGGACCTCATGCATCAAGTGCAGAGAGGAATCTTCATACCTTGGATTGTAAGAGAGCTCTCGCTTTTTACTTATAAAGAACACAGCAACATAGACAGTCTTCTCAACTCTTTGTTGCTTTTGATCCTTCTCATTTAGGACTTCCAGTCTCTAAGAGAACACTGTCCAACTGGATTGCTCAGTGTATTTCTTTCGCCTACCAGAGTAGGAACATTTCTCTGGAGGGCCATGTCACAGCTCACAATGTGAGAGCCATGGCAGCCTCAATGGCTCATCTAAACTCTGTGTCCATCGACCAAATCTGTCGAGCGGCCACCTGGGCCTCGGTTCATACCTTCACAGCCCATTACTGTTTGGACAAGGACTCCCACCGGGATGCCTCATTTGGTCAGGCTGTTCTCAAACACCTGTTCCATTCCTAATCAACTCCTACCCACCTACCCTGGTCAGATGCCAGAGATCCATGGGGGGAGATAGAGTCCTTTTCAAGGACACACAACCTGGGGTTTCTCCCTGGCATCTGCAGCTAGGGAGTCCCCATATGTGAAGACTCATTCCTGCTTGTTCCTGGAGATAGCAGTTACTTACCTGTAACAGGTGATCTCTGGGAACAGCAGGAATAAGTCTTCACAACCCACCCACCTCCCCTAGGAGTTGTATCTCTCTATTTATCTTTCCTTTCCTCTCTCTCTCTTTGTCTCAGCTCTAAAACTCGAACTGGAGAGAGGCGGTTGGGAAAGGCGGGAAGGCAGCGCGCAGGCGCTGTGGGATGCTCCCAAAAGCTTTCTTACTGGACGCTGGGGAGCGTTCCCGCGCAGGCTCCGTCGATACCGACGATACCCATATGTGAAGACTTATTCCTGCTGTTCCCAGAGATCACCTGTTACAGGTAAGTAACTGTGCTTTCCAGGTCATTTATGGATATGTCAAAAAGCAGCGGACCCAGCACAGATCCCTGGGGTACTTCACTATTCACCTTTTTCCATTGGAAAAATTGGCCATTTAGCCCTACCCTCTGCTTTCTATCTTTTAACCAGTTCCTGATCCACAGTAGTACACTGCCTCCTATCCCATGACTCTTTAGTTTTACCAAAAGTCTCTGATGAGGGACCTTGTCAAAGACTTTCTGAAAGTCCAAATACACTATATCAACTGACTCACCTTTGTCTACTTGTTTATTCACACCTTCAAAAAACCATCACAGATTAGTAAGACAAGACCTTCCTTGGCTACAGCCATGTTGGCTATCTCCCATTAAGCCATGACTATCTACATGTTCAGTAATTTTGTTCTTTATAATGGTTTTTATCATTTTTCCTGGTACTGATGTCAGGCTCACTGGTCTGTAGTTTCCCAGATCACCCCTGGAACCCTTTTTAAAAATTGGTGTTACATTGGTGATCCTCCAATCTTCAAGTATTACAGATTATTTTAATGATAGTTCACAGATTACTAATAGCAGGTCTGCAATCTTATATTTCAGTTCTTTCAACACCCTTGGATGTATACCATCCCGTCCTGCTACTCTTCAGTTTATCAAATAGTTGTAATACATCTTCCCGGTGTATCGATATTTCTTTCAATTCTTCCGCAGTATCACCTTTAAATACCACTTCAATCATGGATAACATCCCTACATCTTCATCAGTAAAGACCAAAGCAAAGAATTCATTCAGTCTCTCCGCTATGGCCTTGTCCCCTCTTACTGCCCTTTTTACCTCTCTATCATCTAATGGTCCAGCTGACACTCTCACAGATTTTTAGCTACGAATGTACTTGAAAAAGTCTTTATTACACGTTTTTGCTTCCACAGCAAGTTTCTTCTCAAATTCTCCCTTTGCCTGCCTTATCAATGCCTTTCATTTAACATGCCAGTGCTTGTGCTGTTTCCCGTTTTCGTCATTTGGCTCTTTTTTCCATTTCCTGAAAGATGTTTTTTTGGCAACAAAAGCCTCTCTGACCTTACCTTTAAACCATGCTGGCAGTTTTTTGGACTTCCTTCCACTTTTCTTAAAGCGTGGAATACAGCTGGTCTGGGCTTCCAAGATAGTATTTTTAAACAACACCCAAGCCTGATGTATGTCTTTAACCTCTGCAACTGCTCCTTTTATTTTTTTCTTAACTATTTTCCTCATTTTATTATAGTCTCCCTTTTGACAGTTAAAAGGTAGTACTGTGGATTTCCTTATCATTCCTCCTCCATTAATTAAATCAAACGCAATCATGCTATGATCACTATTGCCAAGTGGCCCCAACACCCTTATCTCTTGCACCATATCTGGTGTTCCACTAAGGACTAAGTCCAAAATGGCTTCCCCTCTGGTCGGTTCATGAACCAGTTGCTCCAAGAAGCAGTCATTTATCTCATCTAGAATATCTCCCTAGCATGTCCTGCCGTGACACTGACACAGTCAATACCGGGGTAATTGAAATCACCCATTATTATTACTGTTCTGTAACTTTTGTTAGCTTCCCTGATTTCTTTGAGCATTTCATCATCCATGTGTTCATTCTGGTCAGGCGGTCGATAGTACACCCCCACTACCATCGCCTTCCCCTTTTTACATGGAATTTCAATCCATAGACATTCAGCAGTGAATTTTGTTTCTTGCAAAACTTTAATCCTTTGACTCAATGCCCTCTCTAACATAGAGCGCAACTCCTTCACCAATTTGATCAGCTTATCATTACGATATAGCTTGTACCAGGGTATCACAGTGTCCCACTGGTTGTCCTCCTTCCACCATGTCTCTGAGATAGCAATCATATCTAATTTCTCATTTAGTGCTATATATTCTAACTCTCCCATCTTATTTTTTAGACATAGCATTTGCATAGAAGCATTTTAGAGACTGTATTTTATTCATATTAATCTGTTTATCGGTAGGCAGGGACAATTTGGAATCTTTAAGCTCTGTCTGCTCTGTACTCAAGGGCATTTGGGCTACCTTTGTCTTTATTGGAACCTCTCTGCTGATGTGCCCTAACTTCATTTTTTTGGTAGTATCCTTCAAGGATACATTGTTCCGAACCATGCGCTCTTGGGCGACTCTTAGCTTTCCCCTATTATCTAGTTTAAAAGCTGCTCTGTCTCCTTTTTAAAGGTTAATGCCAGCAGCCTGGTTCCATCCCGGTTCAGGTAAAGCCCATCCCTTTGGAAGAGCCCCTCCTTTCCCCAGAATGTTCCCCATTTCCTAACAAATCCAAAACCCTCATCCTTGCACCATTGTCTTATCCACGCATTGAGATTCCGGAGCACTGCCTTCCTTTTGGGTCCTGCGCGTGGAACGGGAAGCATTTCAGAGAACGCTACCCTGGAAGTTCTGGATTTCAACTTCCTACCTAAAAGTCTAAATTTAGCCTCCAGAACTTCCCTACCACATTTTCCTATGTCATTGGTACTGGCATGTACCAAGACAGCAGACCCCTCCCCAGAACTATCTAAGACCTTGTCTAGGTGGCACGTGAGGTCCGCTACCTTTGTACCAGGCAGGCATGTTACCAGACGATCCTCACGTCCACCAGCCACCCAGCTATCTACATGCCTAATGATCGAATCACCAACTATAACAGCTGTGCTAACCCTTCCCTCATGGCCCTGGAGAAATTTCCTTGCTGCGAGAGGGTTTTACATCACCTGGAGGACAGGTCCTAGCTATAGGATCACTTCCTGCCACACCAGGGTGATGCTCTCCTGTCACGTGACCTCTCTCCTCCATGGCAACAGGGATGCTGCCAGACTGGAGGTGGGACTTCAGGACTATATCCCTGTAGGTCTCATCTATGTACCTCTCTGTCTTCCTTATGTCTTCCAAGTCTGCTACTCTTGCCTCCAGAGATCAGACTCGTTCCCTGAGAGCACAAGTAGGACCCCTCACCAACTGGGAGAAAATCATACATGTGACACTTAGTGCAAAAGACTGGAAAGCCTCCATCTTGCTGCTGGAGTGCTGTCTTCATCTTAGTTTTAAGGTTGTGTTTAGATGTTTAAGTTCTTTACTTACTAAGGGTTTCTGGGGATACTTATACTAATAAAACTATACCTAATACGTTTAATGTGCTTTGTTCACCTGAAGTTTAATTAATCTCAGGTCCTTAATGTATACTGATGAGAATAAACAGCTGCACCTGAGAGTGAATATGGTACCTATTTTATAGGTTTAAGCATCTATAAAGCTACGATTATCCCAGGAGTGAGTGGGTGTCGGGGAGGGAGGGAAAGAAGACTTATTAAAAGCTGGTTGCTACCCAGTACCCTGTCCTGTGCTTGTAAGGTAATCTGTGACCAATCTCCAGGGGGAGTCCCATAGCCCTTGCTTGGATAGAGGGAGTCTTAGTTTCTAAATTGAACCAGAAAGCTCTCTTCTGTGTTTTAAATTTAAACTGAAAGCTCTTTGCTGCTACTAGGCCCTGACCAATTTAACAAATACACTGGGTTCACAGATTAATCAGCTTTAGTCTAAAGAATTCCTTTTTCCCCAAGATTTAGAAAAATTCCCAGACGTAAATACTTACAATTGCAGATCTCTCTCCAGAAGTTGCAGTCCCCTTTTGTAGTCCTTCAAGCCTATCTCTCTCCTCCCCTTTGCTTCAAAACTATTTGAACGAGAGGTTCACTGCCGCTGTCTTGACTTTCTTTCTTCTCAGCCCTTCTGGATCCACTGCAATCTGGCTTTCGTTCTCTACATTCCACAAAAACGTCTCTTGCCAAAGTCTCCAGCAACTTGTTCCTCGCCAAATCTAACAGCTTCTACTAGATTCTCATCCTTCTTGACCTTTCTGCTGCTTTTGACACTGTTGATCACCACCTTCTCCTCGATACCCCGTCCTCGCTTGGATTTAGGGGCTTCGGTCTGTCCTGGTTTTCTTCTTCTCTCTCCCATCGCACCTTTAGTGTTATGTCCTGGTGGATCCTCTACCGCCATTCCGCTTTCAGTCGGCGTACCTCAGGGCTCTGTCTTGGACCTCTCTTCTCTTTCTCTACACCCAGTCCCTTGGTGCACTTATTTTCTCCCATAGTTTTCAGTACCATCTTTATGCTTTTGGCTCTCAGATCTACCTCTCTGAGCCTGAAATCTCTCCAGGAATCCAGGCTCAGATCTCTGCTTGCTTATCTGACATTGCTGTCTGGATGTCTCACCACCATCTGAAATTGAACATGACCAAAACTGAGCTGCTTATCTTTCCCCCTAAACCCATCTCCTTCTTCCCTTCTCTGTTTCTGTGGATAACACACCTCCTTTCCTCAGCTCGCAACCTTGGGGTCATCTATGACTCTACTCTCTCTTTCTCTGCACACATCTAACAGATAGCTACAGTCACTTTTTCTCTATAACATCAGCAAAATTAGTCCCTTCCTTTCTACACACTACTAAGACCCTTATCCACTCACTAGTCATCTCTCGTCTTAACTATTGTAACCTGCTCCTTGCTGGTCTCCCTCTGAATCATCTTTCTCCCCTTCAATCTGTTCAAAACTTAGCTGCACAGCTTATCTTCCACTAGTGTCTTTAGGCTCATGTAACCCCTCTTCTCAAGTCACTTCACTGGCTCCCTATCCACTTCTTCATCCAGTTCAAACTTCTCTTACTGACTTAAAAGTGCATTCGTTCTGTGACTCCTCGCTACCTTTCCTTTCTTATCTCACTCTACACCCCTCCTCGGGAACTGTGCTCCTCTGGCAGATCCCTTTTATCTGTGCCCTTCTCTGCCACTGCCAACTCCAGACTGTTCATTCCACCTTGCTGCTACTTAGGCCTGGAACAAACTATCTGAGTCTGTGCGTCGGGCTTCTTCTCTGGCCCTTTTCAAATCCCGGCTAAAAACCCACCTCCTTGAAGCCGCTTTTGGATCCAGATGCTCCTCACTCTCTTGTCCACTACTTATGTGTATTGTACCATACTCTAGCCCCAATTTTGTGATGTTTTTCATCTTGATTAGATTGTAAGTGGTAGTAGTAGTAGCTATTCCAGCACACATGGGCTCTGTGGAAAGCAGGGCAGGAGAATTCCCTATCCCTGTCTCGGCCTCTTGTCCCTTCCTCTGGGCTTCAGAGCACGTTTCTGTGCCAAAACCCGCTAATGCGAGCAGGAAGTACTCAGACTCTGAGGATAATGGCTGTGTTGGGGGGAAGAGCTCCAAAGAGTTGGCCTGGAGGATTCCTTGTCATGAGTTTTTGATGACGATTTGGCCACAAGTGAGTCCATCCGCAAGGAGAAGGAAGTGTCCGGCTTTTTCAACAGGAGGAAGTCCCGGTTGTGACTGCCCAAATTGCAGCGGCTTTGCACATTCCCAGTTCCTCTGAAGGGCAGCCTACCCCATCGCAGTCCATCCCCATTTTAGCCAGTATCAGGAAGCCCACTAGGGTTTTTCCTTTTCAACCGTAGCTGCAATGGATGGTGTTAGTGGAATGGGGCTGCCTGGAGGCAGCACTCCAGAGTGCCAGACATTTAGGCAAGATCTACACTTGGTCACAAAGGGACAGACAAGTGGCTCCATTTTCCAGAGGTCAGTGCCCTGGTAACAGCAGTTGACTAAGCGTACGATGATCCCGGTGGAGGGCAGGCCAGCTCTCCTGGATCAGCAGGACTGGAAGGTGGAGGGGCTCCTGAAGATGGCCTTATCTGCCTCTTCCTCTCTTGGTACACATTTCGGCCTGTAGAGGGTTAGCGGCCTATGTCTTGCTTCGTCGGGGCCAAGTCTTGCCAGAAGATGAGTCCTCAGCAGGGTCTTCCTGGCAGATGCCTTTTACAGTCTTTTGCTTTGGCTGCCCAGGGAGTGGCGAGGACCACGGTTGTGCATTGCTGACTGTGGTTCAGGAATTGGTCAGCCGATGCATCCTCTAAAGCACGCTTAGGCCGTTTACCATTTAAAGGGAGGTCTTCTTTTTGGGAAAGACCTAGAGAAGCTGGTTAAGGACCTCAGCGAAGTCAAGCCTCAGTGGCTATCTGAGGATAAGCCCAAGGCACCCTCCAAACACTCTGGGGGGCAGTCTTCTCACTCCCGCTTTCAGGATAGCAGACGCTATTGCTCTGGCACGCAGCAACAAACTTCTGTGGCTCTGCGCAAACGTTGCAGCCCTTTCGTGGAATCTGGTGGTCTAAAGAAGCTCCACCCTCTTCTGCTGGTAAGCCCTCTTCCTCCTCCTGCTCCTCTTGTGATGGGCAGGTGAATGGCCGTCTCAGTCTTTTTTTCCATAAATGGGCCTGCATTTTAGAGGATCTTTTGGGTTTTGGATATTACTCAGCAAGCATATGTCCTTGAGTGTGCAAGGCCCATCCCGGACTCTCTTGTGGTTCTGCTGCTAAAAAGGTGATTGTGCCTGCGACCCTGCGGTGCCTTCTTGTTCTTCACGCTATCCTTCCAATGCCTCCTCCGTAGAGAGGCAGGGGAAAGTATTCCATCTACTTTGCTGTGTCAAAAAAGGGTGGTTCCTTAATCTCAAGGGGATGAACCGGTGTTCAAGATTGGCTCAGTTTTGTACAAAGACACTGTTCTCAGTTGTCCAGTCATTATGCACAGGGGAGTTTCTCACCTTGCTGGATTTGGCAGGGCATACTTCCATATTCTCACTCGAGAGGATCAGCAATGCTTCCTACGTTTCACAGTCTTAGGCGAGCACTACCAGTTTTGTGCCTATGCCTTTTGGTTTTCTTCAAACTGAGATAAACTCCTAACCCTTCTTCTAATTAACCAAATTTTTTTGTTGAATTGTTTACCGTGAAAGGCACAAATCCTCTCTCATGGTAAACCTTCCTTTTTATTCTATTTAAAAGAGGGAATCTTGCCTCCTACAATCACTTTAAGGGATAATACCCCAATTATCCTTAGAGATTTCTTAACATAGCAAACGCTCCGGATTCACTTAGCTTTACTTGGCGTCCAGCCAAAACTCCAGCTAGAAATTTGTTCACCCGCTGTTCACGCACAATTTCAGCGTCACATCAAGAGTCACAAAGTTCCATTTATTCAACGTTGAGAGAGTATTTTATCACTGCGTTGCTGCTTCCCAATCTTTCAGGACTTTACTTCACATGACATATTCTTCTGTACATAACGTTATGTTTTAGACCTCGGCTTTCCCGGTCCTTCTTCCCACATCATACGTCATGTCCATCTACTTCCTCCTCCTTCCTTTTGCAGAGGATACTCCCCTTTACCATGGTAACCAGCACCTTTTGGTTTGGCAACAATGCCCTGCACGGTAGTAACAGCTGTGGTGTTCTTTTGCGAGAGCATTTGTGTACACCTGTATCTAGACATCTGGTTAATCTGAGCCAAGTCCCATCTCGAGGCCCTCAGATCAGTGAATCGTGTTGCAGAGTTTCTTGAGCTGGGTGGTCAATCACAGCAAGAGCTCTCTGGTTCCTTCCCAGTTCTTGGAGTTTCTTGGGGCTCACATCAACACTCAGTTGGGCAAAGTGTTTCTGACAGCAGAGCACTGGGAAAAGCTCCTCACCGAACTCCGGGCGTTTCAGAGGAGTCCGTCTCCCCAGACCTGGGATTAACTGCAATTCCTGGATACACTGGCAGTGATGCTGGAACTGGTTCCCTGGGCTCAGGTGCACATGAGGCTGCTGCTGCTGCAGCGAGCATTACTCACATGTTGGTCCCCGTGCTTACAGGGCTATGTGGTATCCTACTGCTTCCTTGGAAAATGCGGCAGTTTCCTGGGCCTGTCCTAACAAGCTGCTTCTGGGGATGCCTCATGAACCCCCGGCTTGGACATCGGTGATAATGGATACCAGCCTAGGGGACTGAGGTGCTCAGTGTCTCAGCAAGACAGCACAGGGGTAATGGTCCATGGGCAGGCCAGCTGGATCATCAACCAACTTGAGACATAGGCTATCCAGTTAGCATTGGTGAACTTTCAGTCTCATTGAGGGCCACCCGGTGCGTGGTTTGGAGAAGTTCCTGGAAGAAAGGTCCATAAACCATTATTAAAGAGGACCTGCTTGCCCCAATACAAGCATTGTGGAACCTGTGTGTCTTTTTGGGAAACTGTCAGGTACTTGTGACCTGGCTTGACCACTGTTGGAAATAGGATACTGGGTTTGATGGACCATTGTCCTACCTAGTATGCCATTTCTTATGTTCTTATGTTAAGCAAGGAGATGCAGCCACACTTATCTGCGGAGAAAGCAAAATTGCTTACCTGTAATGGCGGTTCTCCATAGACAGCAGGGGTATGCAGCCGCATTCTCACACCTGCCTTCCCACAAAAAAAACAAACAAACAAGCAACACAGAACTAAGAACTACCGTACTAATGTTCACTTCACTATAGATGACTCATCAGACACACATGGACTCTTTCTGTCTGGCGACTGCTAAGCTACAAACTGAGGTACGATGGAGCAGGCAGGGTGGGAAGCAGAGCACGCATGGGCTTGATAGACCTTGGTCTGACATAGTAAGACATTTCTTATGTTCTTATGCTCTCGGACAACGCCACCGCGGTAGCATATGCCAATCAGCAGGGCGACACCAAGTGCCCAGGAATGGGGCGGGAGATGATCTTATTCCCGTGGGCTGAACCGTTCTTGCAAGCCCTGTCAGCCCAGCACATTGCAGGAAAGGAGAATGTGCAGGCCAGTTGTGCCATCATGTGCCCGATCTGGGAGAGTGGGAGTTGGCCTCTTGTGCCTTTGACCGCATAGTGATCCGATGGAGGGTTCCGGAACTCATGGCCAGGGGGTTGACTGCAAAGGTCATTTTTTCAGTCAAAAGGAGAGCAGGTCCAGAGGGGTCGATGCCCTAGTTTTTCCGTGATCACTCTCCCCTCTTCCCTCCATGGGCCATGATCATGAGGATTCTCAGGAGCATAGAGGCCCACTCATGGATGGTGATCCTGGTGGCTCTGGATTGGCCTCACCGCCCATGGTACGCCAACTTGATCCACCTTCTGGTGTCTCAGACTCTGTGCCTGGGGTCTCGGAGGGGTCTACTTTATAAGAACATAAGATGTGCTGTACTGGGTCAGACCAAAGTCCATCAAGCCAGTATCCTGTTCCAACAGTGGCAAATTCAGGTTACAAGTACCTAGCAGGTTCTACAATGCTTGTCCTGGGGCAAGCAGTATATTTTCTGGGTCCTCTAATAATGGTTCATGGACCTTTTATCCAGGAACTTGTCCAACCTTTTTTAAACCCAGTTATACTAACTGCTTTTACTACATCCTCAAGAAAAAATATTTTCTCTTATTAGTCTTAAATGGGTTAAACTGTAGCAGGGCCGTACCGACGATGAAAAGCGCCCTGTGTGAATTGCACATCGGGTGCGTGCTCCCCTCCCGCACCTCCATTTAGCCACTTTATGGGGGCGGGAGAGAAGAGGCGCGCACCTGATGTGCAACTCGTTGGCACACTAAGCAGGTTTGGACCCTCCCTATGCTTTTTTGGCCACTACTGCACACTGGTTGGAGGGTTTCAACGTATTATCCACAATGACACCTAAATCTTTTTCCTGGATGGTGAGGGATTTACCTTTCGTCCAGTCCCTTCTTTCTTGCCTAAGGTGGTTTCCTTCTTTCATGTTAATCAGGTGATTTCCATAGCGTCCCTCCAGTACAGTCCATACTATTGGGTTTTCAATCCCTTCCAGCAGATTGGAGACTGAGAATTCCAAGCTTTGGTGATGTCATTCCATAAAGGAATACATTGCTATCACCTAGCCAGTATTTTCAGTCTCCAAGCAGAAGGGGGATGAGCCTTGCATTGCTAGGCTCCTTGTTGAGAATTCCAGGCATTTTGATTTCTTTGCTGTCCTTTACCCCCTGAGCAGTGTTTGGGAAGAGAGAAAGAACTTTGCCTGGTGGATGTCCGCTTTTGCTCCTCCATTACTTGGAGGTTACTAACACGCTTTGGTTGTCCAATCGTCTGTTTGTTTTGCCGGGCCCCGCAAAGGCCATAGGTCTTCTAAGGTCACAATTGGCTGTTGGTTTAAGAAAGCTATTGCTTTAGTGGGAAAGTCAGTTCTAGTAGGACTGAAGTCACATTCTACCTGGGTGGTTTTGAATTTTTGAGGGTCACCCTTGAAAGGATTTGCTGGGGCTTCCGTTGGCTCTGCTATAAAATACTGTAGGGGTACCCCTAGCTGAACTGGTATTTCTGCCAGTGATGAGGTCACAGTAGTTCTGTTTTGTCTCCATCATCTGGACTGGTCTAGCAGGACTCCAGGAAGGGAAATTATTTGTACTCGTAAGTACCATGTCACCTTTTGACATACAGTGTTTGTATCTACCACCTTCTCTGCAGACAAGCAGGGGGATGCAGCTGCACTTGATAGGTGATGTCTCCAATGTTGCCAACATGCCAGCTCTCCCTAGCTTTGACAAAGCTTTTGACTTGTCTGAGCATGCGCCTCTGCTTCCTGCCCTGCCTGCTCCGTAGTACCTCAGTTCTTTCTCTGACCGCGCAACAGCTGCCACGGCTCTCCCTTTCTCCGTGGCTTCGTGCCTCCTTCTTTCTCCAGTCTCCAACGTTTTCATCTACAGGCGACTTCTGCATCAGCGCTTTAACACGGCAACTTTAAGGAAAAAAAAAAGGACCTTGACAATGTGATCGCATGCATGCGCGCCCACCCCCCAACCAACAATCTTTCCCAAGAACGTCACAGAATCTTAACTGAAACAGCTCACCGCTGCCAACTGTATACACCTTAAATGGCAACAAATCAAATATGATCCCCTCTTTTCCACTGCACCTCCCATTGGGCCCAAACTCGGCATGATTGGGAACCCCTGGGATTGCCGTGAGGCCAGAAGCAGACTTCTTACAGCCCTGGCTCAATGGATGCAAGTCTATAGCCTGCTTACCCAGGCTTGTGGCTCCCCCCTCCACCCCCAGGCCCTGCAGCCTCCCTCAGACTAGTTGCAGCCTCAGGAAGCCTCAGAGGGAAGGTAAAAAGTAAATCTAAGCACAAACGTCTTCAGGAGCAGCCAGCTGCACCTCTAGGTAAAGACCTCAAACGCCAGAGC
This sequence comes from Ichthyophis bannanicus, assembly GCA_033557465.1. Lineage (NCBI taxonomy): Eukaryota > Metazoa > Chordata > Amphibia > Gymnophiona > Ichthyophiidae > Ichthyophis > Ichthyophis bannanicus. Next base: position 50,856,811 of record CM066051.1, on the reverse strand, counting down.
CGTAAGATCCAGAGACTCCCTGGGGAACCAGCATCTAAGGTAGCCAGACAGCAGGCCATGCCAGCTTTGTCTCCAGAGTGCCCCCCCCCCCTCCATTCTCAACCCTCCTGGGTCTCCTCTCTGGACGCATCATTAATCTCACTCTTGAGGAAATTTGTGGAAGACTGTGCTTCTCCTGCAGTCAGCGACAGTAGCAGCAACTCCACAGAGCACTACCCTAGAGATCTCCTCAGACCCTCACCTCTCCCCCCCCCCTTTTCTGAATCACCTTCCTTAGTCCACTGGAGGTCCTCCACCTCTCCACTGGAAGAGGATGCGTGTTCGCTCTAGAGTGCCCGGTTCTCCCAGACTTCAGATGCACCTCCGCTCAGGAACACTTGACACCAGAATGTGAGCCAGAGGAACCTCCTGAAGACTACTCATACCTTCATCTACTTTGTCAACTGTTCTACTATGCCTGTTAAGGTGCGGTCTATCAAATGCAATAAAGAATAAATTCCTTCAGAAGGTCTCTCAAGCACTTGCTCTCAGTGACTCTCAGGCCCCCAACAACAAAAGATTTCAATCTATCCTAAAGGCGTGCATTGCTGCCAAGGAGATCATTGCCCTGCTAGTTCCTCCCATCTTAAAAGAGCTGCAAGCCTCCATCTTAAAAATCATGCGTCATTGCACACAGCCTCATGACACTTAGACCTTAGATACAAAGTACTTCCAGCTCCCCTATCAATCTGTTGTCTCAGAAGCAGTACTCAAAAAATCTAAAGGCACAAAATCATCCTTCCAAACTCTGCTAGGGAAAGACCAAAGGACACTGGATGCCATTGGTCAAAAGTCCTATCATAGTGGCCTCCTAGCAATGCAAATCCTCACACGTCAGCTTTAAATTCTGCACTACCTTCATGGCCTCCTCCTGCAAGTGGACGAATCTTCTCCCTTGCCCATGGAGGACCACTCTCAGCTACTGTCTAACCTGCATGAATCTCTTTACCACATCATCCGCACAACTTATGACACCTTTTATTCTATGCTCGCTCTTCAGCCACTGCAGTCTCTCCAAGATGTATGGCCTGGCTACAAGTATCTGGCCTACGAGAAGACCTCTGTGACCATTTGGCAAACACCTTAGGTCTGGGGGAGAGCCTTTTTTGGCTCAAAAGTACAGGAAGCGGTCTCAAAAGTCAAGGATCATCCTTTCTCAGTCCGAAAACTAGCAGCTGAACCAGCAGAGCCCCCAACGCTAACTCACAGGGCACAGTTCCCTCAATACTGCAGGGCATATCACTACCAGTACTTTCAACAATTCTATCCTCGCAGACGCTTCCAACCTTAGTCTCGCTAGCAGTCACAGTGCTCAAATGCTATAGTCTATATGCAACGATCCTGGCCACGGGAGAGAAAATAACAACCAGCAAACCTGTCTACCACCCAGAAAGCTAATCCTAGTTTTTGACTACCTGCCAGTGGAGGGCCGGATACAGCACTTCAAAGAGACCTGGAAATTGATAACCACCGACAGTTGGGTTTTCAGTATAGTCCAGAGAGGATACAGAATCAACTTCATAAAACCTCCACTGGCCCATCCCCCACTCCTGATTATATCAATTCCCTTCACCATCAATTCATCCTGCAGCAAAAGATCTTAGATCTCCTCAGCAGCCATGCTATAGTGCCTGTCTCTACCGAGCAACACCATCAGGGTTTCTACTCCTGCTTCTTCCTCATCCCAAAGAAAACCAGTGGACTTTGACCCATCCTTGACCTCCTCAACCTCAACCTCTGCATCAAGCAAGAGAAATTCAAAAATGTACCCCTTTGCCACTATCTTTTTCTCTGCTTCGCTGGAACGATTGACTGGCCTCCCTGGACCTACAGGACGCTTACGTGCACATCCCCATCCACCCTCTCCACTGGCAGTACATCTACTTCAAGTTCCAAGCATAGCATTATCAGTACCAAGTCCTTCTCTCGGCCTCTCATCCACCACACAGGTTTTCACCAAGTGCCTAGCCATAGTGACCACTGCATTTATCCCTACCTTGACAACTGGATCATATCTGCATCCTCCAAGGCTGAAGCCCTTCACAGCTTGCAAGCTACCATTGATGCACTGCAGGCCACAGGCTTCTTTATCAACACCAAAAAATCAAACTCGAGCCCCAACAAAGTCTAGCCTTCATAGGAGCTATGATAAACACCATCGGGGGCAGGGCATATTTCTCCAATGGCAGAGCCATTGTTCTGCAATGCCTCAGTGCCAGCCTGCAAAGCAGTCACATCACCTCTGCCCAGACCCTTCTGCAGCTGCTAGGCCACATGGTGGCATCTGTTCCTCTTGCACAGCTCTACATGTGACCCCTGCAGTGGCACCTCAGGTTAAACTGGAATCGGCACACACAATTTTTAGATAAAAAGATTCACATATTGGGGTTCAGTTACCAACATCTGCACCTAAACCTCTGCTGGTGGTGTAACCCAGCCAGCCTAATGAAGGGCTGTCCCCTTCAGCCCCTTCCACACCATTTCACCCTGCCTCGACTTACGGTCGGGGAGCAAATCTCCTCCATCTGACCACACAAGGGAGCGTTCTTTTCACATCAGTGTTCTGGAACCGTGAGCGGTCTTTTATGCCCTGATAGCTTTTCGGCCCTGGGTTAGTCACAGGAGCCTGTTGGTGCAAATGGACAACCAGATCATGATGATCTACATCAACAAACAGGGAAGGACAAGGTCCCTGCGACTCTGCCAGGAGGCAACCAGTTTTTGGCTCCTAGCTCTGTCCATGTATACCTCCCTCAGGGCAATGTATCTCCCAGGGATCCAAAGCTCCATGGAAGATACCCTCAGCTGGCACTTGGATTCACACGAATGGTCCCTAGATTCGGAAGTGACACACAGGCTTTTTGTAAAATGAGGCACTCCGGAGGTATTTCTCTTTGCCACTGCTAAGGATGCAATATGCCCCCTCTTCTGCTCCGTTCAGCCCAGTCCGAACCAATGGGCCCATGATGCATTCGCCGTCAGCTGGAGCCACCAACGGTTGTATGCCTTCCCTCCATTTCCTCTCATCAGCCGGGTCCTGATCAAAGCTTGGGAGGACAATGCGGACCTCATCCTCATAGCCCCCCTGTGGCCTCGCCAGATCTGGTACCCATACCTCTTCACCTTAATGGAGAATGATCTGTACCCGCTCAGGACATATGCCTTCCTCCTCATGCAGAATTGGGGAACCTTACTGAACCCCAACCTCATCAGCCTCTCCATAGTGGCTTGAAAAGTGCCCCCCCCCCCACCTCTAATGAATGACATTACCCTTTCAGATGAGCAGGGCCGGCCCTGGAGTTGGTTCAAAGTGTTGGTGCCCTAGGAAAACCTCAAGCTTTAAACCCCCTCTTGCTGTCAAAATCCATTATTTAGCTTTGACTGCCCTGCTTTTGCTACCTTCTGGAAGATGGTGCCCTAGGCGACTGCCTAGTTTGCTTAGTTTTTTTTAAAAAAAATTTAACAGGCTTTCTATACTGCCTTAGGGCCAAGGTGGTTTACAAGGAACAATTAACAATTTCAAATGAAAAATGATTATAAAAAACATAAGGGAGGTATAACGTGAAGTTAACAGTAACAGGGGGGACTTATTTTATCGGAGGAGGGTGTGGGTGGACATTTCTGGAATGTCTAGTGTTTGGGCCAGTCCTGCAGGTGAGGTATGTGACATCACCTTGGCTTCTAGGAAAACTGCAACATGGATTTTTTACCGTCGAAATGGTCCCACTTCACTGCCTGGGCAAGGAAAGAAACCTGGACCCCTTCCACTGCCCCCTAGGGCAGCTTCTCACCATAAGAACACAAGATACGCCATACTGGGTCAGACCAAGGTCCATCAAGCCCAGTATCCTGTTTCCAACAGTGGCCAATCTAGGTCATAAATACCTAGCAGCTTCCCCAAAAGACACAGGTTCCACAATGCTTGTATTGGATCAAGCAGTGCTGTTACACCTCTCGCACACGGGCCTACTAACCACAACTGTTCGCTATCTTCTCTTGGCTATAGCGGCTTTGCATGCTCTAGTGAAAGGGTAATCCACTTCTGTTCATCCCCTAATTTCACAGTTCACATGAATACCAAACCTCCACTCCGACCACCTCTCCCATCCTGGGATCTCAACATCATTCTCTCTGAACTTATGAAGCCTCACTTTGAACCCATGGCCTTGATCTCCCTGAAATATCTCACCTGGAAGGTGGTTTCTTGGTTGCCATCGCTTCAGCACAAAGAATCAATGAATTGCAGGTGTTGGTTCACTACTCGCCATACATCCAGTTCTTCCACAACAGAGTCATCCTATGTATGCATCCGAAATTCCTCCCAAAGGTCATCTCTTCCTTTCATCTCAACCAAGCTATTGTCTTACCATTCTTCTTTCCCAGTCTGGCAGCAGGTCCCCCGAGAAGAAGCCCTCCAAATGGTAGATTGTAGACGGGTTCTACCTCCAAGCAATCAAGGATATATGAGCAATTTGTCTAAGGGGGGAGTGGCTCAGTGGTTGGGACAGGTTACCTCAGGCCAGAGGGCCAGGGGCTCAATTCCCGCATGGGGACAAGTAACCTCAGGCCAGAGGGACTGGCGTCTCTAGTCCCATGGCTGCTCCTTGTGGCCTTGGGCAAGCCAGTTAACCCTCCATTGCCTCAGGTACACTTAGATTGTGAGCCCTTCGGGGACAAAGGAATAAAAAGTACTTGTTAGTATATACATGTAAACCACTCTGATGCATAAGTAAAGGGGAGTATATCAAATGCCTAAACCATAACCATAACTGTTTGTCACATTCAATCCCAACAGTCCAGGGAGACCTGCATCAAAAAAGACCATCTCCTCCATATTGGCCTGCATATCCTTCTGCTATTCCCATGCGCAGCAACAGTCACCTGGCCACATAACACCTCATCATCTACAGGCTAAAGCAGTTAACATAGTCTACCTATCCTCCGTTTCTATACAAGACATCTGCAAAGCAGCCACTTGACCTCACTTCACACCTTTGCCAAGCACTGCAGTTTGGGCCGCTCCTCAGCTCAGGACCTGGCATTTGGCCAGGAACCTTTTTGCTTCCTAAATGTCTCCAAATGTACTCCGCCACCATCTACGGGACATCTGGGCCACAGATCAACGGAGTCTGAGATTGCTCTCAGCTCTGGACTCACCTGTCAAGAAGAGCCACCAAAATGATGAAGGGGATGGAAGGGTACCCCTGTGAGGAGAGGCTTAAAAGGTTAAGACTCTTCGATATGGAAAAGAGATGGCTGAGGGGCGATATGATAGAGGTTTATAAATTAATGAACGGAGTGGAACAGTTAAATATAGACTGATTGTTTACACCAGGGGGCATGCAATGAAGTTACACTGTAACTCGTTTAAGACTCATAAAAGAAAATTATTTTTTCACTCAACGCATAATCAAACTCTGGAATTTGTTACCAGAGGATGCATTAAAAGCTGCTAGTGTAGCTGGGTTTAAAAAAAGGTTGGACAAGTTCCTGGAGGAAAGATCCATAAATCATTATTAAAGAGAACCTGGGAAATCCACTGCTTGCCCCAATACAAGCATTGTGGAACCTGTGTCTTTTTGGGAAACTACCAGGTACTTGTGACCTGGCTTGGCCACTATTGGAAACAGGATACTGGGCTTGATGGATTGGTCTGAACCAGTATGGCTTTGCTTATGTTCTTATGTTTTGTGGCTGCATCTCCCTGCTTATCTGCAGAGAAAGTGGAATTGCTTACCAGTAATGGGGGGTTCTTCATAGACAGCAAGGGTATGCAACTGCACTCTCCCGCCCACCTTCCCCACAAAAAAAACCAAACAACACAGAACTAAGAACTACCGCACCAATGTTCACCTCACTATAGATGACTCGTCAGAAACAAATGGACTCTTTCTGCCTGGCGACTGCTGAGCTACAAACTGAGATACTATAGAGTCAGCAGGGCGGGAAGCAGAGCGTGCATGCTCAGACAAGTCAAAAGACTTGTCTAAGCTAGGGAGAGCTGGCATGTTGGCAGTGTCGGAGATGCCAGCCATCAAGTGTGGCTGTATACCCCTGCTGCCTACAGAGAACCCCTGTTACAGGTATGCAACTCTGCTTTCTTCTCCACAATCCTCCCCATTTTTGTCTTCTCAGCCTCTCGCACCACCCCAACCTGGAGGAGAATGTCCAGCATAATGGGGGCGCGCCAGAGGAGGACACCGGAGGAAAACACAAGCAATATGGCAGTGCTGGGCTCCAAGGATTGGCACAGGAGAGTACAAGTCTGGCTCATTACTCCCATCATCTTCCTCACCTTCATCATGCTGGTTCTCGCCGGCTGGAGTTTCCGGTCATCACGAAAAAAATGGAATTCAGTAAGCACAGTGCCACTGGTCTTCCTTCACCAGGAAAATGATCAGATGTCTTTGCTCAATCTTAGAGGAAAATCCTCAGTACCACATAATGTGGTGCAGAGAATAAAGTCCACCTCCAAGCATTTCCATCTCTTGTTTCTCACTGTATCACATGGTGCAAGGAATAAAGACCATCCCCAAGATTTCTAGCCCACCGTATCAAATGGTGCAGGGAGGAAAGACCATCCCCGGGCATTTCTATACTTCTATTTCACTGTATTACACAGTGCAGGGAATAAAGACTGTCCCCGGGCATATTTATTATTTTCAATGAACTGTTTCAACCCAGATTTAGATGTTAACGGCAGGGGTGGGAACTGATCAGTATTTTGAGACCTTTAGCTTTTTTACACCCCGTCAGAGGTCATTCCTGGTGCCGTAGGGCAGCCCGCGTGCCACTGTCCTGCACATTCTGGATGGATGTCATTATTTGTGACTTGAGAACCTGCCTCACCTGCGTCCTATCTTCCTGCTTCAGGTCACTCTGGAGTTAGAGCCACTTCCGTGAGCAGAGGAGGACACTGAGCAGAGGCAGAGCAGAGGGACCAGGTACTGACCCATGGATGATCTGGGTACTCTAAGAACATGTCCGAGTGTGCGGATCGGGCTTCTGATTACCCTGTTGCTTGTGGCTCAACAGGAAATGATATCATTTATGAATTTAGGGGAGCAAGCTTCTGCCCGCTTTGTCTGAGGTATCGTAGCAGTGTGATCATTTCGTGTCCCCGCACTGTGATTTTGATGTAGTCTTGTATTTTAGATTTATCACTTTTCCATATCTCAGCTCAAGGTGAGTTATAAGTACAGGAAAAGCTGGGAGGTTGCTGTTCCAAGTGAGCTTGCAATCTAAGTTTTGTACCTGAGGCAAGAGTAGGTAAAATGAATTACTCAAAGATGCAAGAAGTGTCAGTGAAATTTGAACTCTAGTTTCCTCGGTTCTCCACTTCAGCGTGCTCTGTGCCTGTGGTGTAGCTCCAATCCCCTTGTAGTGTACTCACCCTGCACCTGTAGTTCAGAGTGATCCCCTTGCAGCGGGCTGATCCTGTGCCTATATTGTAGCTGCAGTCCTCTTGCAGCATGCTCACCCTGTGCCTGTACTCGGAGCCGTGCCAAGGGCTGTGTGAGTGATGCAGCTGCACAGGGCAGCAGTGTCCTCACTGGGCTTCCAGAAAGCCCAATAAGACCGGGTTCCTTTGCGCGGTTGAGTGTGTTTGTTGGGGGGGGGGCATCAGGTTCTTAAATCACACAGGGCGCATTTCTAGCTTGTTATGGTCCTGCCTGTAGTGCAGTGCAGTCCCCTTGCAGTGGGATCACTCTACGCCTGTAGTGCAGTGCAGACACCTTGCAGTGGGATCACCCTGTGCCTGTAGTGCAGTGCAGTCCCCTTGCAGTGGGATCATTCTATGCCTATAGTGCAGTGCAGTCCCTTTGCAGTGGGCTCACCCTGCGCCTGTAATGCAGTGCAGTCCCTTTGCAGTGGGATCACCCTGTGCCTGTAGTGCAGTGCAGTCCTTTTGCAGTGGGATCACCCTTCGCCTGTAGTGCAGTGCAGTCCTTTTCAGTGGGCTCACCCTGTGCCTGTAGTGCAGTGCAGTCCCCTTGCAGTGGGATCACTCTACGCCTGTAGTGCAATGCAGTCCCTCTGCAGTGGGCTCACCCTGTGCCTGTAGTGCAGTGCAGTCCCTTTGCAGTGGGATCACTCTACGCCTGTAGTGCAGTGCAGTCCCTTTGCAGTGGGCTCACCCTGTGCCTGTAGTGCAGTGCAGTCCCTTTGGAGTGGGCTCACCCTGTGCTTGTAGTGCAGTGCAGTCCCCTTGCAGTGGGCTCACCCTGTGCTTGTAGTGCAGTGCAGTCCCCTTGCAGTGGGCTCACCCTGTGCCTGTAGTGCAGTGCAGTCCCTTTGCAGTGGGCTCACCCTGTGCTTGTAGTGCAGTGCAGTCCCCTTGCAGTGGGATCGCCCTGTGCTTGTAGTGCAGTGCAGTCCCTTTGCAGTGGGCTCACCCTGTGCTTGTAGTGCAGTGCAGTCCCCTTGCAGTGGGCTCGCCCTGTGCCTGTAGTGCAGTGTGCTCCTGTTATGTTTGACTCTCACTTTTCTCCCTCTCTTTTCTGCATCCTCACAGAGCCCCCAGACGCTGTCCCTGCCCAGTCAGGTGCTCCCATTCAATCCCACTGAGGCAAGAGCCAAGCTGAAATAAACTCTACCATCTCCTCCTTCCTCACCACCACTACATTGTCCCAGTAGTGGTTCCACTAGATGTGTGCTGTTGATGTACACATCCTCTATCAAGCTGTGAGCCTGCTGCACCCTTGCCATGGACTCCAAGGTTGTACCAGACCCTTTTCTCCTGCCCGCTGAAGGGTGAAGAGCGGCACATGCAAGTCAGGGATTCCCCGGGGAAGGGAGATGCAGTCCCGCCGTCGCAAGAGGCAGAATGGAGCAGAGGAGGAGACTAAAGCCTGCAGGTGTGCGATTTGCTCTGCCTCACACCCAGCAATGCCCCAGCTGGGGCTTCAAATGAAGGGATCTAACCCTTTCTCTAGCCCGGACCTATTTATTTAATAATATCATTTAACAGATCTCTTGGAAAGCTCTGGACATCTGTCCCTTTTCTACAGACTGACTGAAAGCCTGGCACCATATGTCCTGCACAGCTTCTGGTGTTCTCTGCTTGCTCTGTAGTTTGGGGACACGGACCCTGGGACACTTTCACACATTGCAGGACCTCTTTCTGATCGAAGTCTGTGGACTCTGAGAGAACCCTGGTGCCAGCTCAGACCTGCGCATGTGACATCAGAAGACGAGGCTCCAACCTGAGCAGTGGAGAACGTTGGCCTGCATTATGGAAGTTTGTTTCTTAATCTCCTCTGCACTGTGCCACTGTGCTGTTCATCCTCAGACGTTTGTGCCAGTATACTGGGCTGTTCCCCCATCACTCACCCTGCCAATGTCCCCCCTGCCCCTAGTATCCTTCCCTGCCTAATGACGTTCCCACAATGCCTTTCATGGGTTTACAGAGACAGATAAAGCTATTTTTGTAATATGAAATGTTCTCTTGCTCACATTTTAGGGTTTGCTTTTCCTTTTTTTTGAAATATATAATTTTAAAATGTGTTTTTCTCTCTTCTCCGATGGATGCATTTGCTGCTGACATAAAATGTCAAATGTTCTATCTGGATGTGGCCTCTCCAGCACAAGACACTCCTTCCGCCCTCCCCCTCGCCATTAGAACTCCCCCTTCTCCAAGCCCAATACTGTTCCCAGATCAACTCCGCCTTCTCTCTTCACCCTTGGCGGATTGCTTTGAGTCTCTGGAGACTAGAAGCTATATAGCAGATCACAAAACCCCTCTAATCCTGGCCATGTCACACTTTTCCATTGCTGCCCTATCTCCACCATGCTGCTACATTACAAAACTTCAAAAAATTCATTATTGGAGGATGTAGTGAAAGCTTTTCTAGATAGACAAACGGGGATGCAGGCACACTCGAAGATGAAGTCCCCCAACTGAGCCTTGTGCTGGATGTCTCTCAGCTCAGAGAAGCTTTGTTGCCTCTCTGAGCATGTGCACCTGCTTTTCTGCCTGCTTGGTGCCCCAAGAGACAGTTTTTTACATACTGCGTTCTCCCTGCACGGGTCTCTCTCTTCTCCGTTAGTCTGCAATCTCGTCCAATTTCCTTCTCTGTGAGGGGGCTTCCCATTTGAGCCCCCATTGCCACAGCAAACAGAAACAAAAAAAAAGGCATGAAAATGTCTCTCTCTCACCGTGGGACTGCAGGAACATGGCACAGCTGCTTCAGCAGAAACAAACCAAAAGTAAAACCGGTAGAGAAAAAAAGAAAATAAAAGAGAAACAGAAAACAAACAGGAAGGACGCCTGGCAGTCCTCCCTTTCCTCCGGAGGCTCTGTTCAGCTCTCAGTCCTCCCACCTCTCACATTTACAGAGGTTTTTTCAGGACAGCTCCGCTATCCTGAAAGCAACTCCCCAAAACCTTGACCGGTGCCTGAGTGCTCTTGGATTCCCATCCCACAAGGGATCCCAGGGTTCCCTCCCCTCATAGAATGGTGGGCGCCACTGTCCCTTGATGAGCTTGCTCTGTCTGGATTTCCCTGCAACTCCTACATGGGGGACCCCTTCTCCGCTCCCCTGGCCAGGGCCTCAAGAAGGAACTGCACGATGACTTCTCCTACCTGAAGTTCCTCCAGAAAATCTCCTGGGCACTCGTCCTCAGTGATTCACAAACTCCCACTAACAAATGGGAATTTCAGCAATCTTGAAAGCTTGCAGTGCTCCGAATGAGATCCCTGTGCTCCCAGTCCCACAGATCCTCTAAGATCTTCAGTCCTCCATCTGGAAGACACCATCCTCGGGCAGCGCCACCTTCCATCACAAGGTCCTACCAGCGCCTGGGTTCAAGCATCCTCAGCTGCTGCACCAGTCCATTGTTTCAGAGGCTGTCTTCAAGAAGTCCAAGAGTACCAAACCACTGTCCCAGACGATGCCTGGGAAAGAACAGTAGACCCTAGATGCTGTTGGGCGCAGATCTTACCAGAGCAGCACTCTCGCCTTGCGCATCCTAGCCCACCAGCTTTTTTTTTTTTTTTTTTGGGCCCTCCCTCTGGAATTCCTTCCCCACCAGCCTCCATTTAGAACTAATGTTCTCCAAATTCAAATCCCAACAAAAGACTCATCTCTTCTGTTCTGCTTTTGACTTCCCCCCTGCCTTCCCTCCTTACAACCCCTTGCCTGCTGTCTCATGCCCTATGCTTCTATCTGCTTTTCCTGTCGCATACTGAAGTTCCTTTCTTTTTCTGGCATTAGCCATTTTCTGATTCATTTTATTGCTTGTACACTGCCTTGATGTAATGAAGGTGCGGTATGTCAAGTGACTGAATAAACATAAACAAATGCTGCACTGTCATCATGATCTCCTCCTTCAGCTGGATGACTCCACCTCTGCTGACCCAATGCAGCTGGCTGCAGATTTACATGACTGCCTCTATCATATCATCTGCACCACCTATGTGACATTTACGATTCCGTAGCCCGTTCTGCAGCCACGGCCATCTCAGCCAGGCAAATAGCATGGCTTCGAGTTTCTGGGCTTCAGGAAGACCTCCACATCTGCCTGGCAGATGCCCCTTGCCAGAGCGATAGTCTCTTTGGGTCCGAAGTCCAGGAGGCTGTCTTGAGATAAAAGACCACTCTTCCACTATCCAAGAAGTGGTGGCGCAGCCTGCGGAGACACCCTCGTCCAACTGCCACACTACATTGATGCCTTACCGGCGCCCATATCACTACCAGTATTTCCAACAGTTCTACCAATGGCGTCATTACCAGCCATCCATGGCAGCCTCTGCCACACACCTAAAGTCAGATATATCCTCAATGTCAACAGGAGAGAGAAGCCCAGCTGCTTCCTCACCCTTCCCCAGTTTTTGACTACCTGCCAATTTGCAGAGGCATGGCAATCCGTCACCATGAACCACTTGATTCTCTCCATTGTTCAATTGGGGTATAAACTCCATTTCAATGTCCCACTGCCCCCTCATACTTCTGCACAAAAACAAGCACCTCCCGGACCTGCACGTGCCCCAACTGGCGCAAGAGAGAACTCAGCTCCTCCTCAACGATGCTTGTCCTGCTCCCTGAAAGGGGTCAGGATTTCTACTCACGATTCTTCCTGATCCCCAAAAAATCCTGAGGCCTTCAGCTGGTCCTGAACTTCCATCAACTCAACTTCTTCACCAAGCAAGAAAAGTTCAAGATGCACTCGTTGAGCACCATCCTCCCCCTTCTCAGTCACTGAGATTTACTTGCCTCTCTGGACTTAAAGGATACTTATACTTGTGTGCTCATCCATCCTTATCAATGGAAATTCCTTTGCTTCACATTCCTTGACCAGCACTATCAATACAAGGTTCTTCCATTCAGATTCTCTTCCGCCCCACGTATCTTCACCAAGTGCTTGGCTGTGGTGGCGGCCCATCAGCAACATCAAGGCCACTGCATCTACCCCTATCTCAACGACTGGCTTGTTTCTGGTGCTTCCCAGGCCACCACTGCCCAAGCTATGTGGGACACTTCTACCATTCTACAGACCTTCGGCTTTGTCTTAAACACAGAGAAGTCTGAGCCCATTCCTCAACAACACCAGGAATTCATTGGAGCACACCTGGACATTCTGCAAGCCAAAGCCTTTCTCCACAAGCAGAGGGCCCAAGCTTTAGAATTCCTCAGCAGCACCTTTGCCATGCCAGATAGCATCAACCCGCTTGCTCCTGTGTTTATTGGGGCACATGGCCGCTTCTGTGCATATAGTATTCCTTACACAACTACACATGCACCCGTTACAATAGCATCTCCAACTTAACTGGTGCTAGTGCACCTAACCCCTATGATCCAGGATTTCTCTCAGAGGTGCACAGCCAGCAAAGCAATCCTCTTCAACAGCCTTTGTTGGTGGACGATTCCGACCTACCTCTTGGTGGGGTGTCCCTTCCAGATGCCACCTCACCACATCATTATAACTGCAGATGCTTCCACACACAGCTGGGGAGCTCATCTGCACCACCTGTCTACACAGGGCACGTGGTCCGCTCGGGAGAAATCCTTGCACGTCAACGTGCTATAGAGCTTCAAACAACATACTATGCCCTCATGGTCTTCGCCGACGGGATGTGTCATAAAACTATCCTCATACACACTGACAGCCATGTTCTACATTAACAAGCTGGGCGGTACAGGCTCATATTGACTCTATCGCAAAGCTGCACGACAGTGGACATTTGCCCTTTCCATAGGCGCTACCTTATGGGGGGCCTACCTTCAGAATCAACTGGCTGACAAGTTAAACCACTAGCTGAACCTGCACAAATGGTCCCACAATCCTGCGATCCTTCAGGACATGTTTGGGACTTCTTTACCTTCACAGACTACACCAAATGTCCAATCTTCTGCTCCATCTAGCCATGCCCACAGCAACATGTGCTTGATGCCTTTGCACTGGACTGGTCCCAAGGCCTCCTTTATACTTTTCCTCCATTCCCACTCATTATGCTGGTCCTACTGAAGCTCAAGGAAGACAAAGCCTCAGTCATTCTGATAGCGCCATGATGGCCTTGGCAGCTCTGGTTCCCTCAACTTCTGGTGCTCCTACAGGAGCCCCCCATGACATTCGGGACTCAATCCGGCCTGCTTACCCAGCATCAGGACCATCTCCTCTATCCCAACCTCCGGAGCCTATCCCTCATGGATGGCAGCTTTAGGGCACCGGGCACTGATCCCACTACCATTGGACATCCTCACTGTCCTCTCTGCCTCTCGTAGACCCTCAACTTAACTCTCTTACTAGTGTAAATGGTCTGATTTCGCACACTGGGCTACCTCAAACGGCCAGGATCCTATCCAGTGCTCTGTGTGCCAGCTACTTTCCTACCTTTTTCACCTGTCCCACTCAGGTCTACAGACCACTTCAGTACCCTACCACCTGTTGGCCATCACTGCATCCCCATCTCTGTGCACCCATTCGTATCCAGATTCATGAGAGGTCTCGTGAACACCAAGCTGCCTGTTGAACCATCTGCGCCGGCCTGGGACCTTGATGTTGTCCTGTCAGAACTAATGAAACCACCATTTGAGCCTCTCATGTCCACCTCGCTCAAACATCTCACTTGAAAAATGGCCTTCCTCGTAGCCATCATTTCTGCCAGACAACTAAGGGAACTTCAAGCATTGGTGCATTACTCCCCTTATACGCAGTTCTTCCATGACAACGTCATCCTCCGAACTCACCTGAAATTTCTCCCGAAGGTGGTCTCCGACTTTCACGTCAATCCACCCATTGTACTCCCTGCCTTTTTCCTGAACGTCCCCGAGGGCTCTCCGGAAGAGAAGCTCCACACTTTGGTCATCCATCCACACTTTCACTAAGCACTACAGTCTGAATCGCTCCTCTGCAAGGGACTTCGCTTTCGGCCAAGCGGTCCTCTGTAACCTTTTTGCTACCTAACTGATGTCCTCCACCTGGGCTCCACTGGGGCCACCTCAAAAATAAAAAAAAAACAAGAAAACCAAGCGCAGCTGTCAAGGCGACCCCCAGTTCTGGACTCACCTTAAAGTGTGCCTGCATCCCCCTGCTTGTCTCTGGAGAAAGCATAGTTGCTTACCTGCAATGGGGGTTCTCTGTAGACAGGGTATGCAGTCACACTCTCCCTCCCGCCTTCACCTAAAAAAAAAACCTGATCAAGACACTGCACAGTACTCGACAACAAGGGTGGCAAGAGCACTGCAAACTCTGAAACAGTACATAACATTTTCCAGCAGTTTGACAGCGCAATCCTCTCACATTCTTTGACCCCCGCCTCTTCTTCTGCTCTGGAACGAACTGTCTCTTGGGACACAAGCAGGTGTGAAGTAGGCACATTTTCTCAAAGAGGCAACAGCGCTTCTCTGAACTGTGAGAGATCCGGCACAAGGCTCAGTCGGGGAACTTCACCTTCAAGTTTGGCTTCATACCCCTGCTCTCTATGGAGAAGCCTCATTACAGGTAATCAAGTAAACTTTAGTGTAACTGGGTTTAAAAAAGGTTTGGACAAGTTCCTGGAGGAAAAGTCCATGAACATATTAAAGAGGACCAGGGAAATCCATTACTTCCCCTTGGGATAAGCATTATGGAATCTATCTATTTTTTGGGAACCTGACAGGCAGGGCTGTACCAAGAGCAGTGTGGCTCCATAGGCTGCAAGTATGGAAGGGATGCTGATATCACTGGGTTTTCAGGAAGTCCAATAAGAGCGAGTTCTTGACTGTGGCTGGGGAAGCAGGGGGCACCAGGTTCACAAGTCGTACAGGGCACATTTCTAGCTTGGTACAGTCCTGCTGACAAGTACTTGTGATCCGGATTGGCTGCTGTTGGAAACAGGAAACTGGGCTTGATGGACCCTTGGTCTGACCCAATATGACATTTCTTATGTTCCCAATATTTCTTTGGGATCGCATGAGTGGAGCAGAAAACTCTTTGGGTCCTGTTCATTTTGAAACCCCACTGTCTCTTCCATGGCAGTTACACATTTCTCCCAATAAGTCCAGATTATTGGGCATGGCTACCACATATGGTAGTAGGAGCCTATTTTGGCCATAGCCTCTCCAACACTCATCCCTTGACCCTTCTGTGGAGTAATTTGCCATCTGTATAGTAGTTTCAAGCCATTTTCTTCCACATTCGCTGCAATGGAGATCTTCCTTATATTCAAAAATATCTGTCACCATTCTTATGGTTCAGAGACCACTCCCAGATCCTGTTCCCATTGCAAGAAGTATCACAGAGGTGTCACTGGAACTATCGCCAAGGCTTTATAGAATTTAGAGATAATACCCCTGTCCTCCACTGGCTCTCACACAAGGCCTCTATAGAAGTCCTACCCTTATCCATGCCCTCCTCTTCCTTCCTGCTTGACCCACCTTCACATAATGCCCGAGTTGAAAGTACTCATTGTGGTCATTCTATGTCATTCCATACTGATCCTGCAGGACCTCGAACCCCAAAGGAGCCCCTTGATCAAATAATTACCCCAATCACACAAGCCTTTTTGCCTCCCGACCCTTAAATATCCAGGAAGAAATTCCCTGTTGCCCCTAATGGGCATCAAAAAGGACACCCTTTTGCTCTCCAGCAATATACCTTTTGCCCTTGCCACACCTCCATCATATAGCATGTTAAGAGGATTCCTCAACCTCCCTCTCCTTGGGGCTCCCAGGCCCAGTATACCAATACCCCCCCCCCCCCCCCCCACACACACACACACTATTTCCTGTTCTAACACCACCAAGGTCTTCTTTGGACACCAAGTCCACTCCAACAGTGTCCTAAGCTGTACATCTACAAAATGTCTCTTAAGGTCAGGAACTCCCAACCCATCCCACCCCATCTCCCTGCTTAGACCCAGTATCTGCTTGGTGACCCATGGGGGCCGTTCCTTCCAAATATATCTAAACATTTTCTAATTTCCCTCAACATCCCTTTTGATATGGCCACAGGAAGCACCTTGAAAAGACAATCAGGATAGCGCCACCATCTTTATGTTGGCAATATGGCCCAGCCAAGATATGTTCAACCTTTGCCATCTCTCCAGGTCCTCCCCTAGTCTTTACCAAAAGCCCTTATAATTTGCCTGGTAAAGTCCTCCTGGATCCTGCGTGAGCCACACTCACAAATCCCTAATTCTTTCCCGAGCCCATTTAAAATCAAATTCCTTTTTAAGTCTTGCCTCGAGATCTAGAGGCACTCTAAAAGGAAGAATTTCCTGTTTCTGCATATTAATCTTAAACCCAGAGAGCCTACCATACGCCTGTAACTCCCACACTATCTATAGCAAGCAAATATGTGACCTTGCAATCATGAAGGGCAGGTCATCAGCAGACAAGGAAAGTCACTAATCCTCCCCACCCACCTTAATCCCCTGGATATCTGCAGTCATTCTTTTGCGCGTCGCTAAAAGTTCAGTAGATATTGCAAAGAACAAGGAGGTCATAGGGCACCCCTGCCATATTCCCCATCCCAATGGAAAGAAGTTAGAATAAACCCCATTTGCTTTCACCTATTTGCGGTTTTGTTATGTAGCCTGTAACCACCTTAGCCCTCACCAAAAACCATTCTCTCTAGTGTCCTAAACATGAATTGCCAAATAACCCAGTTCAATGCTTTCTCCATGTCTGTTGATAAAAGTAATGAGGGTTCCTCTCTGCCCTAAGCCACCCATGCCAAATTGAGAATTCTCCGGTATAATCCCAGTTTGATCATGACGTACCAGGGTTAAGATTACCTCATGGAGGCATTGGGATAAAACCTTCACTAAGATCTTAATATCCATGTTAAGTAATGATAGTGGGAAGTAACCTCCGCAATCCCAAAGTTCCTTCCCCCTCCTTTGGTAGAGCTGATATTCCTGCCCACCCCATCATCGTCACTAATTTTTGAACGTTTGCACCAAGGGTTCTACAAGGGAGTCCCCAAAGGTCTTGAAGAATTTGTTAGTTAGACCATCCAGCTCTAGTGACTTCCCCAGTTTCAACGAGCCAATAGCAGTTCACACCTCTCCCTCATTAGTCTCCCTATCTAGCATCTCAGTTGTTAAATTATTGAGATGCTCTATCCACCTGCAGAGCTTCCCTCTGTTGCTGATATAGCTAACATAGTGAATGACGGCTGATAAAGGCCAGCATGGCGCATCTGGTTTGCCCAGTAAGGTTGCTAGAGTTCTCAAGCTGCATCTGCTGCTCTGGGCAGGTTACTTCCCTCTATTACTACTACTATTAATCATTTTTATAGCGCTACAAGGCATATGCAGTACTGTACATATAGATATAAGACACAGTCCCTGCCCATCAGAGCTTACAATCCAATTAAGACAAAACGCATAGCGAAACTGGAGAATAGAATATGGTAAGATACACAGAAGTAGTAGACAAGAGAGTGAGGAGCATCAGGATAGAAAAGCGGCTTCGAAGAGGTGGGCTTTTAGCCTGCATTTGAATAGGGCCAGAAAAGGAGCCTGATGCAAAGACTCAGGTAATTTGTTGCAGACAAATGGAGCAGCAAATGGAATGAACAAAGTCTGGAGTTGGCATTGGCAGAGAAGGGCACAGATAAAAGGGATCTGCCAGAGAAGCGGAGTTCCCAAGGAGGAGTGTAGATAAGAGAGGAAAGGCAGGGAGAAGTCACAGAATGAATTCACTTATAGGTTAGTAGAAATGGATGCGGAAACTGAAAGGGAGCCAGTGAAGTGATGAGAAGAGGGAGTTATATGAGCTTAGCGACACTGGTGGAAGATAAGCTGTGCAGCTGAGCAGGACCGTACCTAGCCCTGTGTGAGCGGTGCGGCCGAACAGAGCGCAAAGGCTTAAGGGGCGCATTTCGGCTGTCTGCCATTGCCTGCCGTCGCCACCTTTTCTTCACTCAGTGGCGGCAGGCAATGATAGACATCTGAAATGTGCCCCTTAAGCCTTCTCGCAGCATGCTAAGCACATCTGTCCCTCCCTGCTCTAATGTGACGTCAGAGAAGGGAGGGACAGGTCTGCTTAGCGCGCCGGTAACTTACACAGAGGACGTGCCTCTTCTCTCCTGCCGTGGGGGAGGGGGGCGTACGCCTGTTGTGCAAGTCGCACAGGGTGCGATTCAACCTTGGTACGGCCCTGCAGCTGAGTTTTGAACAGATGCCTTTAACATTGTACCTGCCGCACCAGGCAGGTTACCCCTCTCTATTTATGAATTTATTTACATTTGCTGTGTAGTGATCCTCTGTGTCTATCCCATGCCTTTGTGAATTCCATCACTGTTTTTGCTCCCTCCACTCCATTGGGAGGATATTCCAGGCATCCACCACCCTTTCTGTGAAAAAGTATTTCCTGATGTTGCTTTTAAATTTACCTCATTGCCACTTCATTTCGTGTCCTGTAGTTCTACAGCTTCCCTGTCCCGAAATCGCTCTCTATCTTCTGAAGACTTGGAAATCCTGGCATAAATGACAGGTTTCCTGCAGATCTTGTTGGTCTGATTTTCAACTGGAGACTCTACTGGGAAATTGCTTCCTGTGAGAACAATAACCAGTCTGCATGGGTTGCTGTAAACCGCATGAATCATTTTATTGTTGTTAAGTGCCGTCAAGTCAGAGTCGACTCATGGCGACCCTCTGGATAGCTCTCCTAAACTGTGTTTGGTCTTCAGTCAGGCGGCTCATTGTTGACAGACTGGTACCCATAGCTGCTGTTATTGTATCGATCCATCTCATTGCTGGCCTTCCTCTTTTGCATTGACCTTCTATCTTGCCAAGCATGATGTCTTTCTTTAATGATCTCTCTCTTCGCATGATGTGTCCAAAGTATGAAAGTTGAAGTCTTGTCATCTGAGATTCTAAAGAAAGCTTAGGTTTGATCTCCTCTAGTACTGACTGGTTTGTTCTTCGGGCAGTCCATGGTATACACAGTATTCGCCGCCAGCACCATAATTCAAAGGCATCAATTTTCTTCCTGTCTATCTTTTTCACTGTTCAGCTTTCACATACATATGATGTTACTGAAAATACCATGGCTTGTACAAGTCGAATCTTTGTATGGAGAGAGACATCTCTGCTCTTGAGAATCTTATCTAGGTCTTTCATAGCCATTCTGCCAAGAGCAATGCGTCGTCTGATTTCTTGACTGCTTGTTGCTTCTTTATTGATAGTTGATCCAAGTAGGTTAAAGTTGTTCACGATTTCAATTTCTTCTCCTTCAACGATGAACCTGTTGATTATACTAGTTGTCATATTTGTCTTCTTTACATTAAGGTGCAGGCCCATTTTGAGACTAGGTTCTTTGATTGTGAGAAGCAAATATTTCAGATCATCTTCACTTTCAGCCAGTAATGTGGTATCATCAGCATAGCGAAGGTTGTTGATGAGTCTTCCACCAATCTTCACACCTCTGTTGTCTTCATACAATCCTGCTTCTCAGATGATTTGTTCTGCATATAAATTAAACAGATAAGGGGAAAGTATGCAGCCTTGTCTTACACCTTTGCTTATTTTAAACCATTCTGTTTCTCCTTGTTCCGTTCGAACTGTTGCTTCTTGATCAATGTGCAGATTGTGCAAGAGAACGATCAGGTGTTCTGGTATACCCATGCTTCTTAATGTGGCCCAGAGTTTCTCATGGTTTACACAGTCAAAAGCCTTGCTATAGTCGATAAAGCACAAATAGATATCCTTTTGGTATTCTTTAGTCTTTTCAAGGATCCATCTCACATCCGCAATGATGTCTCTCGTTCCTCACCCTTTCCTGACCCCTGCTTGCACTTCAGGTAGTTCTTGTTCCAGGTATGATTGTAGTCTCTTTTGAATAATCCTCAGTAGAATCTTGCTGGCATGTGGGATCAGAGCTATTGTGCGATAATTTCCACAGTCAGTTGGATCACTTTCTTTAGTATTGGTATAAGCACAGATCTTTTCCAGTCAGTTGGCCATGATGTTGTCTTCCATATTTCTTGGCAGAGCCTTGTAAGTACAGTAACAGCTGCATCAGATTGCTGTAATACTTCTATGGGAATGCTATCAATGCCTGGTGCTTTGTTCTTTGATAAGGCTTTCAATGCTGCTTCAACTTCTTCTTTCATCACCAATGATTCCCGATCATAAGGTACAGGTTGAAACGGCTGTTGGTCCACTTGATCTTTATCATATAAAAACTCTGTATATTCCTTCCACCTTTTCTTGATCTTCTCAGCATCATTCAACATAGAACCTTGGGCATCTTGTAACATTCCAATTCGAGGCTGGAACTTTCTCTTTAACTCTCGTAACTTTAAGAAAGCCGATCTTGTTCTTCCTCTAGTAGTTTCTGCTTCTATTTCCTTGCATGCGTCATTGTAGTACTTTTCCTTGTTCTGTCTTGCTGCACGTTGGAAATCTCTGAGTTCTGCGATTGTCTTTCTTTCTTCTCTGGCTTTAGCTTCTCTGCGTTTCTGGGCAATTTTCAGAGTTTCTTCCGTCATCCATTTTGGCCGTTTTTGCTTTTTCACCTTTTGTAGAGACGTCTCGCTTTCTTACAACACAACCTTCTTGATGTCATTCCATAACTCTTCTGGATCTCTGTCATTTGTATCTAAAGCAGCAAATCAATTTTGCAGGCAGTCTTTAAATTCCAGTGGTATATTCTCAAGGTCATATTTTGCTGCATTCATGAGTGGTTTGCTCTTTTTCAACTTTAGCTTGAGTTTGCATACTAGTAGTTGATGATCTGTACCACAGTCAGCTCCAGGTTTTGTCTTTGTTGATGTTACAGAGCTTTTCCATCATTGACTTCCACAGATGTAGTCAATTTGATTTTTATACAATCCATTGGGTGAAGTCCATGTGTACAGTCGCCGCTTGTGTTGCTGGAAGAAGGTGTTTGAGATGACTAGATTGTTGGTCTTGCAGAATTGTATCAGTCTTTCTCCAGCTTCATTTCTGTTGCCAAGTCCATATTTTCCAACTACTTTGCCTTCTTCTTTTTTGCCAACTTTTGCGTTCCAGTCACCCATGACTATCAGGATATCCTGTTTGCATGTTCTGTCAATTTCAGCTTGTACTTGTTCATAGAACTCTTCAATTTCATTCTCTTCTGCAGCTGCTGTTGGGGCATTTACTTGAATTATAGTTGTGTTGATAGGCATTCCTCGTAGATGAACAGAGATTAAACGTTCGCTGACTGCATTGTATTTCATTACAGTTCTTGCAGTTTCTTCTTTATTATAAATGCAACACCATTTCTTCTTTGTCTTTCATTTCCAGCATAGTAGACCATGTGATCATCTGATGCAAAGTGCCCGATGCCAGTCTATTTCAGTTCGCTGACACCCAACAGATCAAGTTGTACTTGTTTATTTATTTATTTATTTAAATGTATTTCTATACTGCCTTATCCTGCAATCAAGGCCATCTGAACAGCAATCAATCAATAAGATATAGTGTGTACATGCAGTCAGTGTATGCGTGTGAGCGTGTCTGGATGTTGATTTTTGTGGTGCTATTTACAGCATGCGCTATTTACAATGCTATGGGTATCAGTTCCTTTCTTAATTACAATTATAGTGACGTGTGGGGGGAATTGAGGTGTCTGTTGCATGGTTTAAGTAATGTCACCGTAGTGTAATATGAAGAGGGTTGTCTTCAGTAGTTTCCTGAACTCCTTAAGGTCTGTTGTTGAACGCAGTTCGTTGGGGAGGGCGTTCCAGATTGTTGGTGCCGCCTTTGATAAGGCTCGTTTTTCGGTGTCCTTGCATACCCTGTTGATATCTTTAGGTGTGTTGACACGGTTGGATGTGCCTCTTCTTCTTGGTCTTGTGCTGTTGTCTGGTTGTATGAATGGGTGTAGGCTGAAAGCTGAAAGCTGATGACTGATGTTTGATTTTGAAAATGTTTATGATTGTCTTGTATCTAATGCGGGCACTGATAGGCAGCCAGTGGAGCTCTTTTAGGGTGGGTGTGATGTGTTCTTGTTTTGTGGTGCCAGCAATTATGCGTGCTGCAGTATTTTGTGCCAGTTGCAATGGTCTTAGTGTCTGTTTCGTTAGACCTAGATAGATTGGGTTGCAGAAGTCTAGGATTGGGGTTATTAGTGCTTGACAAACTGTGCGGAAGTGTTCCTGAGTGAGGAGGGGCTTGAGGCGTTGTACTAGTCTCATCCTGTGGTATGCATTTTTGGTGGTTCTGCTGATGTGGGACTGAAGGTTAAGTTCTTTGTCCATTGTCACTCCAAGGTATTTCATGTTCCATTTCATTCTTGACCACCTCCAACTTCCCTTGGTTCATGCTTCGTACATTCCATGTTCCAATGTGTAAGACATCTTTACAGCTTCTGACTCTCATTTCATGCGCAGCTACATCAGCAGTCAGACGTCCCGAGGGCTTTGATCCAACCACATAATAAATGCTGGCTTTACTCTGAAAAGTCTTCAGCACTTCCCCAGTAGCTAGTTGAGTGCCTTCCGACCTGGGGGTCTCATCTTCCAGCACTATAGCACAATTTGTTTTGTTGTCACTATCCATTGGGTTTTCATGGCAAGATGCAGAAGTAGATTGCTGGGCCTTTCTTCCGCGCAGTTTAAGTTTGGTGGTGTTGCCGTTGTCACAGAAATGTGATCCTCCGCTGTCAACACAATCCCATTCTGCTGCTGCCCAGATGGGTGGTTTGTCTTGGTCTGGTACCTCAGCTGAGACCTGTTCATCTTGGGAGACCCTGCCAGTAGTTAAACTATCGATAGTTTAGCTCTCAGCATCACTGATGCACACAAGCCCTCACAGCACAAGCAGCTGCAAACCAAGTGAGGGTTTATTATCCAAAACCATTTGGGTTGTTCTTCCACTGACCAAACCCTGCCCCAGGAATACCTCAAAGCAATGCAGGTAAAAATCGGCATAGTGTTCAAAGTGAGTAATAATTGAAGAGATTATTCCCATGGTTAAAATGCTGTTTTTCGTTATTCCCCTTCATAATGAATAAAATCAAACTCTAAACCCTTGGAGTTAGCTATGCACTACGCACTTGTACTGTATGGTTATAAAAGCAGCATCTGTGCGTGTTCTGTAGTGTTGCATGGGTATCATATGATGCTATTAGACATTGAAGGAGAAAGGGATGAAAAGGGATTAAGGTGCCTCTCCTTTCTTTAGGTGAGATGTTTCTGAGGGCCTGCACTAACCTCTCCAGCATTCTCTGAGTCAAGCAATCAGATGCTGTCTGAAGTGAAGGTACGTCCTCTCCCCATGTCACTTCCCTGTGATCTCTTTTGGTTGTGTTGTCTCTTTGCCCAGTTCCCTTACTCTTTCAGGACCCATTTCTTCCTTTCTCCATGGACTAGCAGGATTGGGTCAGCCACACCTGGTGACGTCCTCCGGGCGGCGCCATAGGTACGGAAGTGCTCTCCAGAGCTCAGAAAGGTGACCTTTCTGAGCATGCCCAGGTAGCCCACCTCACTGACCCGCCCCCTAGTCCGGCCAGTCGTCTTCCTTCTGCCTTGCCAGCAAGACTGATTTTGCTCTCCTACAACTATATCTACAATCAAACAATGACAAAATCTGGATTTAAAAAATGCTCACGCTGCAAAAAGAAAATGAGCATCACGGACACGCATGATGCTTGCCTATGCTGCCTGGGATCCGAGCACAACCCCGAGAACTGCTCTCGCTGCGGCAGGATGTCCCCGAGAGCCCGGAAAGCCAGAGGACATGCACTGACTGAATTTCTAGCTTCCAAGGCAAGTTCTAAGGCAAACTCCACTGTTGTGGCACCTACCTCTGCTACCGCCATTGCCCTGGCTCAGGATGTGCCCGTCGGGGCCTCCATCCCCAGCCGCGCGGCTGAAGCCTCACCCTGCGTTCCTGCTTCGGGCATCTCTGCCCCTCCACGAGGCTCTCTGGACCCCGCAGCTAATGCCTCCAGTGTCCACCCCACTCCTGCCTTCAATGATGCGGTTAGTGCGGGACCCACAGCCTCTTCCTCTGGCAGACATGAGCCTCCCGGCAATGGTGGCGGCCATGCGGCTCTCAGCAATGGCGCTGCTCTGCAGTCCTCCAGCTCCACCCACTTCCGGCCGAATGTTCTCCTCTTCTGGCGCAGCCTCAGCACCCAGCAAGCAGCCCTCGGCGCTGACTCGACTCCTCGATGACACCACCTCACTTCTCTACCCCGACGAGCCGAATCTGCACCGATCGAAGAGAACAACACCAGCGCCATACCCACAGGCATCGGCACAGCTCCCACGGTCACAGTGGAAGACGCAAAAATTCTTCCGAACGCCACGGGGCTGACCACAGCAGCCATAAGAGGAGTAGAGGGAGTCCCAGGACTAACTCTTCAAGCCCCAGATCAGGGAGCAGAGGACACGGATCTAAGCGTAGATGCAGGGACCGTAGACTCAGACGGCATAGCTCTAGCTCCTCCAACACAAGAGAAACCAGGCACAGATCCTACAGCCTCGCTGAAACAAGCAGCTCCTCTGCAGTTCTGAGGCTACTGACGCAGTTAATACAGCAAACCGCCACCGCAGCTCCCACGGCTCCACCTACGGCGACCCTGACTGACTCGTCTACACGGGAACAACCAGATCACACCAGCCTTGCCCCAATGGCTCCACAGTCTCCTGAGCATGCACAACCCTCCACACGGACCCCACCATCCCCAGACCAACCGTCCCCGGACAGCACCACGGAGGAAAATGGCATTGACGCTGCCATTGTGGGATCGGCATCCACCGAAAACACCACCTCTGACAGACGCTCCCTGGAACCTGAAGGTCCGCCGCCACCCCCGGAGGACCTTATGTACCCCAAGTTCCTGAGGAAAGTGGCCACCACTTTGGCCCTAAAAGCACCTGATGAGATGGGGGAAGACCGTACCTGAGGTTTTTAAATACCTCGCTATGCCAAAACCCACGTTCGCACTGCCTATACATCAGACATTGCAAGACAACCATTTGAGACTGGCAAACCTTGGCTTCTTGGCTGCCCGTTCTCCAGGAGACTCGAGTCCAAGTACCAAGTTTAGCCTATACCTGGGTTCTCAAAACCCCAGCTAGCGCACCAATCCATCGTGGTGTCCTCCGTCCTCAAGTAGATCAAATCCTTGCACACACATGCCAATAACCCATCAGACCGAGACCACAAGCTGCTCGATGATATTGGCAAAAAGGTCTTCCAAGTAGCCATGCTTACTGCAAGAATTGCGGCACATCAGTTCCAACACGTGCTATTCCAGGATGCATGTATGGCAAACATCAAAGCCGCCATCCCATCCCTCCCCAAGGAGTCTCAGGTGTTGATCTCCAGCGCCCTTACGGATTTGTCAGAGGGCAACAGACATCTGGACAGCACTGCATTTGACTCCTTCGACACGTCGGCGAGAACCGCAGGCACGGCCATATCCGCCAGACGATGGGCATGGCTACGAGCATCTGGCCTGTGCGATGATACTCACGACAGAATCGTGGACACACCTTGCACGGGTGAGTCCCTTTTTGGCCAAAAAGTCACCGACACCGTAAATGTCATGAAAGAGCACTGCACTACACTCCAAACACTGGCGGAGGATGGTTTTCAGCACCAGAGCAGTGCCCAGAAAACAAATTTTCAAAGGAAACCTTACTACTCTTCCAACAAGAGATACTCCTCTTCCAACTGCAAGTGGCAGACTCCCAGGTACAAAACCAACTCATACAGCGGACCTTCTCAGCAGCGCAACTCCCAGAGGGACCGCAAGCTGAAGAAGAACAACACCACACCTGCTAACAAGAGCGTACCATCTTTTTGACAACAACTTACAGGCTCCCACCAGTATCGGGGGTCGCCTGACCTTTTTTCTCCAGGAATGGGGACAGATCACTTCGGACTCCTGGGTACTACAGGTCATCCGAGAGGGATACCGCATGCGTTTTGTTGCATTACCCTGCCAGCACAGCCAACCGATCAGCAACAACCCCCCCCCCCCCACCTGCAACTAGCAATGGCCGCAGAGCTGATACATTTGCTAGAAACACATGCAATAGAGGAGGTCCCTCCTGCGGAGAGAAACTCTGGATTCTACTCAAGATACTTCCTCATTCCCAAGAAGACGGGCGGATTTTGCCCCATCTTAGACCTCCGCAAGCTGAACAGCTTCATCATCGGAGAGAAGTTCAGAATGTACTCACTCAGCTCCATCCTCCCTCTGATTCAGACTGGTGACTGGATGGCGTCCCTCGATCTGCAGGAAGCCTATACGCACATTCGTATCCACAAAGCGCACAGGCAGTACCTCCGCTTCCAAGTGCTGGGACAGCACTACCAGTACCGAGTCCTTCCCTTCGGCCTATCGCCCGCTCCACGGGTCTTTACAAAGTGCGTAGCCATTGCAGCAGCGCACCTCCGCAAGCAAAATGTCTCCATATTCCCTTATCTGGACGATTGGCTCCTCACAGCCTCCTCGACTCTGGAGCTGCTGGAATCCATACAGAAAACCACAACCTTGGTTTCCTCCTTGGGCTTTGTCATCAACTTCGCCAAGTCAAATCTCACACCGTCACAGAGGCTTGAATTCATAGGGGCAGTGATCGATACACAGCATTCGAAAGCCTACCTTCCAGACCGCAGGCAACTCACAATCACCTCCCTGGCATCCAGCTCCACCGCAACAGTGACTGTCTCGGCCAGGTCCATACTACGCCTTCTGGGTCACATGGCTGCCACAACATCTGTTCTTCCCGTGGTGAGGCTGCAGATGCGCCCTCTCCAGTGGCACCTGAGCACCCACTGGAACCAGCACTCTCAGCCCCTCTCCACCCGTATCCCGATGACTCCGCAAATCAGGTCACAACTACGCTGGTGGACAGTCTCAATGAACCTCTCCGTGGGCAAGGACATCCACACCCACGAACACCAAATTATTCTCACCACGGACGCGTCCAACACAGATTGGGGTGCACACCTCCTGCAATTCAGCATCCAGGGAGCATGGTCCCCGTACGAGAGACTTTTTCCACATCAACCTCCTCGAGCTGAGGGCCATCAGGTACGCTCTCCGAACTTTCCTGCAACACCTATGCGGCAAGTCCGTCCTCATCCAGATGGACAACCAGGTGGCCATGTTCTACGTCAATAAGCAGGGAGGGACAGGATCTCAAGCCCTATGCAAGGAGGCACTGAAGATATGGTCACTGGCCTTGGAAAACGGGTGCAAGCTACAGGCCTCCTATCTCCCGGGAGATCTAAACTCCCTTGCGGACAAGCTGAGCAGACAGTTGCTGCCGCACGAATGGGCGCTCCTGCCGGAAGTCTCTGACCACCTCTTCCGCCATTGGGGTACTCCGAGCATCAACCTATTTGCCATCGAACAGAAATCCAAGTGCCGCCTGTTCTGCTCAAGACACCCGTCAGCCAAAAGGTTGGCAGCCTGATGCATTCGATGTATGTTGGGGGGGTGGTCACTGGTGTATGCCTTCCCGCCAACCCCCTTGATCATGGCAACACTTCAACGGATCATGCAGGACAAAGCCCAGGCCATCCTAATGGTCCCTCACTGGCCACGACAGATGTGGTTTGCCCTCCTGTTACGCCTGGCGCACGGAGCCCCCATTCGCCTGCCCCTCAGATCGGACCTCCTAACTCAGAATGAGGGCAACACGAGACACCCCAACCTCAAAGCCCTCACTCTCAATGCCTGGAGACTGAACGGTTGAACCTCTCTGCCCTCCAGCTACCCGTTGAGGTGCAGGACGTGGTCCTGACGGGCAGGAGACCCTCTACCAGAAAGTCTTATGGCCTCAAATGGAAGAGGTTCAGCATCTGGTGTGTAGCCCGTGTCCTGGATCCAACCATGTGTCCACTCCCCTTCGTCCTGCAATACCTCGGCTCTCTATCTAACCTTGGCCTGAAGACCCAGTCCATCCGGGTTCATCTCTCTGCGATAGCTGCTTTTCATATGCCACCGGATGGAGCCAACTCTATTGTGGCACTGCCCCTGGCAGCCCACTTCATAAAAGGGCTGGCAAACCTAAAACCCCTGGTCAGGCTCCCGGTTCCACCATGGGACCTCAACACTATCCTCCAGCACTTAATGCAGGAACCCTTCGAACCACTGCAGTCCGCTCACATGAAGTTCGTTTCCTGGAAAACGCTTTTCTTGATAACCATCACTTCCGCCAGGAGGATCAGCGAAATACAAGCGCTAGTGTCGCACCCTCCTTATAAGTAGCTGCACCACGACCGCGCATCCCTGAGGACCAACCCCAGATTCGTGCCCAAGGTACCATCTGCTTTCCACGTCAATCAGTCCATCGAGCTACCCTCGTTCTTCCCAGAGCCTCACGCGTCGGATGAAGAACGGCGCTTGCACACCCTGGACTGTCTCCGAGCCCTCAGGATTTATCTTCACAGGACACAGCCCATACGGCAGGGCAAGCAATTGTTCATGTCCTTTTGACCCGAAGAGGCCCGGGAGGCCTGTCACAAAAAGGACTCTCTCCCATTGGGTGACCGCCTGTGTCTCCTATTGCCTCGACCCAGCTGGCACCCAGATACATCCAAGAGTGAGCCCTCACCAGCTCAGAGCGCTGGCTACCTCGATAGCCAACCTACGCTCCGTCCCTCTTGTCGATGTCTGCAAAGCGGCCACATGGTCCTCTCCGCACACATTCCAAAGGCACTACTGCTTCGACCTCAGGTCTCAAGAGGACTGCGCCCTGGGCACAGCCGTCCTCTCCACAGCAACAGAGGGAATCCAGGCCACCACCAGTGACCCCTCTCTTGAGGGACGGTCCAGCTCGTGATTACTAAACGATACTGAACCCTACCTGGCATGCTGCTGCTATTAGGTCCATGCTGCTGTTGCTCTGTTATAGCTTCTTACTGCTGCTATGATGTCTATGCTGCTATTATGTTGCGTACCATTGTTATTGGCTGCACCACTGTTGCTTCTGTTGTTTTGACTGCACCATTGTGGCTGCTCGTTGCACTGTTGCACTTTGTTATTGTTGCACTAGTCCATTCATTAAACTTCTGCCTTAACTCAAGGTCTCAGGTCTCATAGCTTCATAGCTCGTAGCTTCACTCCTCCACCCCAGCACACCTGCAGCTGGGGAGGCACCAGGTGTGGTTGACGCAATCCTGCTAGTCCATGGAGAAAGCAGAGTTACTTACCTGTAACAGGGGTTCTCCGTGGACAGCAGGATAAGTCAGCCACACAATCCCTCCCACCTCCCCTGGAGGAGATCAGCAATAAGGAACCCGCTCCCTAGCAGGTAAGACTAGCTAGGAACACACTGGCTGGACTAGGGGGCGGGCCGGTGAGGTGGGCTACCTGTGCATGCTCAGAAAGGTCACCTTTCTGAGCTCTGGAGAGCACTTCCGTACCTATGGCGCCGCCCGGAGGACGTCACCAGGTGTGGCTGACTTATCCTGCTGTCCACGGAGAACCCCTGTTACAGGTAAGTAACTCCGCTTTCTCTGCTACAGCACTCCTGAGGTTCTGCCGGGAGATATGACCCTCTGCAGTAGGAAGGTATTGGCGTTGGTATTTAATTGCCTGGATCTGTCTGACTGGTGAGAGTTTTGTGGGGCTAGTAGGTGGGATCTGCTCTTCTTATCACGTTTCGCTGCAGCTTCAGTAGTGTGGATACCTTGTGAGTAAACAAATATATAGGAAGAAAGAGTAATCAATCAAAAATTGAATATAGTTTATTACCAGTCTTTCTATACCACCCTTCAACGGAAACAGCAGAGCGGTTTACAATACTTATCTCTAGAACAAACAAAAATAGAGATTACAGTGTTAAAAAGCTGATGAGAACTGAGCAGCTGAAAGCTAAAGTACAGGCTAGAGTCCCAGGTGATGAACAGAGAATATACCTTGGTGACCGTTGTGGGCTTCCAAACATATGGATATATCTGACCACATCCTGATAAGCCATCTCAAAGATAAAAATATACGGTGATGAGCTTTTAGACAATACAGCAGCTAGCGGCAGGCCTGGACCAGGAGGAGCTGCCTCTATTGTGGCAGGCCCAGGAAAAGAGCCCTACCTTTTGTGGTAGAACCTGAACTGGGAGGAGATTACGCTAGTCTGGGCCTTGAGAGAAAGACCACTGACACCGCCATCAGATTGGAGAAAAGGAAAAGGCAAGTTAGACTGATGGGAGAAGGGATGGTTGAGGAAGGATGCAATAGGGTTTGGGTTAGCGCCTGAAATGTTTCGACTTGCCCCAATCAGAAATCTGACTGGCACCTGTCTCTCCTCTCTCTCACTGAAATGAGTTTAACCGTCCAGGTGCAGGCTGCGCTACTGTAGTCTCCTGTGAAGAGACACACTTTTTTTCACTGTTAGCTGTCTGGGGACCAGCTGTTCTCCCCATTTTAACTCCAGTTAATTAACAGATTCCGTGGGTCCACCATTAGCTGTGCAGTCTACTCTCTCTGGCTCAGGGTCAGCCCAAGGGTATCTGCTGCCTTAGGCAAACCCTCAGTCTTGTGCCCCCACCTCCTCAGGGCAGCCCAGGTCCTACCTTCCCCCATACTCTAGCACCTTCCTTCCATAGTCCAACATCTCCTCTTCCCTTCTCCCTCTCCCATGTGTGCAACCATCTCTTTCATTTCCTCCGTCCTGTACTAGGTGTCCATAATCTCCCCTTCCCTTCTCCCTCGCCTCGGGGGCGGCACTGCGACCCCTTCACATACTTCGAAGTAGTGACAGAGCAAGCCGCTTTGGCACCACAGTGGGCTTTGAGTGCATATGTGCACTCTTGGCCTGTTGCTCCTAGTCCCTCCGACAGGAAGTTTGCATTGGAAGAGGCTATGAGCAGGTGAATGTGTGTGTGTGTATGTATGTAGGTGCTTCAAAGCCTGCCACAATGCTGACAGCACTTGCTATGAAGTATGTGGAAAGGCCGTGATGTTGTCCCTGGAATTTGCTTCCCTAAGTGGACAACTAGGCCCTGCTCTGGCTACAAGTCATATCCACTACAAAGAAAAGAGGCTGATAGCCATTTTTTTCCCGTTTATTTCTTATTCAAAGGCGGTAACTTCACAATCGACTAATCTATAAAGTTACAAAAAAGTCTCACCAACTTGTAGAAATCCCTTACCCAACCCTCCCCCACCCCTCCAGGTTTCCTTGTCATAATTCCAAAGCATATCATTATAGCAAAAAAAAAAAAAAAAGTTTCATACGCCGAATATTTCTCAAACCTGTTAGGTAACAGATCGATCATATTATTTATTTATTTTATTACAAATTCTTATATACCGCGCTATTTAGAATCAGTGCGGTTTACATTGTAACAGCATTTGCAATAGAACAATATCTTTTGCTTACATTAAACAGGGATTGTAACTTGGGAGTAACAGCGTAACTATATACAGATCAACAAAGGTGCTTATAGATTATTTAAATTATATTGTGTAATAGAATCGTAATGTCATGGTGATTATGAATGTTCTTGATGGTGGATTCTTTGAAAGGCACTGGAGGTTATGTTGTTGGTATGTCGGATGCTGTGTGGGTGAAAAGAGGTGTTTGATGTGAATGTACTGGGTCAGTGTGGGTAAAATGAAGGCAGAACAGGTGGTGTTTAATAGCCTTTCTGAATTGCGAGAGGTCAGTAATTGATCTTATATGAGGTGGGAGATTGTTCCAGCACTTAGGAGCATATAGTGTAAATGCTCTGTTCCTAGTTGCTTGAGTACATTTGATGGACTCAGGTGGTATAGATAGAGTATTATTGGTTGTTGATCTCCTCAGTCTGGTAGTGGGTATACTAATCAGGAGTGATGAGAGGGATGTGGAAGATATCCAGGTAATTGCTTTAAATGACAGTATTAATGCCTTGTAGGCGACTCTGGATTGTACTGGTAGCCAGTGTAGGTCCATAAGTATGGGAGTTATGTGATCTTTTCTAGAGATGCCTTAGAGAACGCGGGCTGCTGTGTTCATTGCCATTTGAAGAGGATTGAGAGAATTCTTAGGGAGTCCATGTAGGATGATGTTGGCATAATCAAAGTGTGGCATTACTAGTGTCTGGAATACTGTTCTGAAGTCGTCGGGGGCTAGTAGAGGTCTTAAATGTCTTAGTGTCCGTATTTTGTTGTAAATGGACTTAGTGGTATTCTTTATATGCTCTTTAAAGTTAGGCTGCTGGTCCATTGTAATCCCCAGATATCGTATTACCGGCTTGCAGGGGAGCTCAGCGTCGCAAACTTTCAATGAAGCGGGGGGGGGGGGGGGAGTCTTTGTTCCTGGTTATGAAAAGGACTTCAGTTTTTTTTTAATTTATACGAAGATTTTGGGACAGGAGCAAATCAGTAATTGCATTGAAGCAATCAATAAGTGGAGCAAGGTTTGGCTGCTTGATTTTAATTGGAGCGAAAATCAGTACATCATCCGCATAGATAAGACTAGAGATGTTAAAAGAACAGATGATATCACAAATGGGATGCATATAAATGTTAAAGAGTAGAGCCGACAGGGATGATCCCTGGGGTACTCCTTGTTGCTGCTGGAATGGTTCCGATGTTGAGGGACCTATCCGTACTTGTTGCCAGCGGTTCATGAGATAGGATTTGCACCATTCCCAAGCAAGGCAGTGAATTCCCTTTTCCTGTAGGCGGGAGAGAATTTGTACATGGTTAACAGAGTCGAATGCAGCCGCTATATCGAGAAATATGAGCGCGAATCCATTCTCAATTTTGTCAATCCCTCTGGATAATGTATTGATGAGTATAGTGAGAAGAGTCTCAACACCATGTGACTCACGGAATCCATGCTGAAAAGGGTCAAGAGGGGCTGATATGTCAATATGTTGTTGTAGTTGCATTTGAACCACCTTCTCTATGAGTTTGGCTAGATAGGGTATACTTGAAATCGGGCGGTATGAGTCTGTCTTTGCTGGGTCAAGTTTGTTGCTTTTCAAGAGAGGTCGTATGGAGGTTTGTTTCAGTATTTCAGGGAATGTTCCCGTTGAGAATGAGAGTTCCATGATGTAGACTAGAGCTGGGCTAAGTTCTACACGCATCAATCTTATCCAAAGGGCAGGACAAGGATCATTTGGCGCAGTCGTGGTGTTGAGGTTGGCAATAAGGTCAGCAATGTACTTCTCTGATGGGGGTGTGAATTTTGTCAAAGGCTGAAGTATCTGTGGGAGGAGGCATGGGGTGGGGCTTTGCGTAAAATTTGTTTTTATAACTTTAGATTGTAAGTACTCAGCGAATGACTGGGGTTGGATAGACACTGTTTGGTTGGAGGATAGTGTCTTGGTTAGTGCTTTAGCAATGCTAAAGAGGTCTCGCGGTTTATTCAATGATCTAAGGAGGGAATCGGTGTGGTGCTCTCTAATTTTTTTGTAGACTTTTTCACAATGTTGTTTCAGGGTGTTCTCGTACCCTGATTTGTCAGTTGTTGAACGAGATTTGCGCCATTTTCTTTCTTGCCTTCTTAAGAGCTGAAGTGATGTACGTAGGTCAGCAGAGAACCAAGGGGCTGGTTTTCTATGTCGTGGTTGTTTGTTGGATGATGATGATTTTTTGTCTGAAGGTAGCTGTGAACAAGAGGTAAGAGTGGAGTTCCATCTATGGATCATCTCATTGAGGTTCTGCGCTGGTTGACGGATTGCTGGGAGGGTGTTGTTGAGGAAATCATCTCTGTCCAAGGATTTGAAACAAGTTTTTTGTCCTGAGGAGATTGAGTTTGCTTGGTTGGTTGAAGTTTGGGTATGCTGGCATGGGATTTGGAAGGAGATCACATTGTGGTCCGACCATGGGACTGGTGTGGATGATAGGCAAATATTCTTGATTAATTCAGACTGAGGGGCAAAGATGAGATCAAGGGCATTACCCTTAAGATGAGTTGGAGAGTTCACCAGCTGGGTATAACCAAGGTTTTTCATAGTATCAAGGAATGTATCGGAGTAGCTAGGCTGCAATGAGGCGAGGTTAAAATCTCCAATCAGCCAGTTAGGTTTACTTGGGCTTCCAGGGTTACATGCAAGGTCTATAATGTTGGATAAATCATCTGGCGGTGAAGAAGGAGCTCTGTAAATAAGATTTATGTTAATATATTTGTTAGCGATAGATATTGTGTCCATGTGCAGGATACTCATTGAGGCTAGTAATTGGAGCTGGAGATTACTTTTTGAGGGAATGAGGACTCCTTCTCCTTTCCGGTTGCTTCTATGACAGGCGTGTATCACATAGCCGTGGGGGATGAGTTGATTTATGATTACAGTATCCGAGTCTGATAGCCAGGTTTCTGTGACCATGAGGATATCAAGGTTCTGAGTGGTGATAAGATCTGTGACGGCTGGCCATTTTTTCCGAATTGATCGTGAGTTGATGAGAGCACATTTTAATTTGTCTTGGAGGGGGATGTTTTTAGACTCCGGATTAAGGGGATTGTTAACGGAAATGTATAGTAAGTGCGACTGCCTGATATGATGTGTATGTGATTGTGTATGGTGGGAGCTGCTACTGTTTCTCCTTCCCAAGCTATGTGTGGGTGATAAGGCTGATGTGTTTTGGATGATGTCTGCTAAGAGGTAAAAACTAAAGATAGCAAATAAGGATATAGCCATGTTAAGGTGATAGGCTAGAAGTAATATTATATTAATTCAATCACAGTGATGAGTTACTGGCAACAGTACAATGATGATTAACACTGATGAGTCTACTGATAACAGTATGGAGATATACAAGCAGTGATAAGTTACTAGCAGCAATATAATATGTGATATATATATATATATATTGTGATGCAGCGGACCCTCTTGCAGAAGAAAAAAAAGTTTTAAATTTAGAAAAAAACAGGTTTCAGATGCAATATCCTGAAGGTCCACATAGAGGGAGCAGGAGAGCCAGCATAGATTCAGAAGAACCACACCTCTATGGGCAGGACTTAGGCCCAGCCAGTTCCGATTTAAGGAGAGGCAGTCCTGAATCAAGCAGAGCAGTCAAGGAAAGAGCAGTCAAGGAAGGAGCAGTCAAGGAGAGAGCAGTTGAAGTGGGAGCAGTCAAGGAAAGACAAGCCCAGAGAGCACTCAAGGAGAGAGATGTTCCAACATCCAGCTTGAGAGAGAGCCCTATCCAGGGAGAAGGGCTAAGACACAGCCTGAGAGAAAGACATGCGAAGAATGACGTGGAGGAAAGGCCTCCAGTGAAAAGATATCCAGGAGAAAGATATCCAGCTGGAAAAGATATCCAAGGAGAGAAAGGTACTCGGAGAGATATCTATAGAAGTAACTGGAGAGAAAAGTGGAGAACTCAGAGGCCTGGTGAGCAGGGAGAAGCTGCAAGGGCGCGGCCACCAGACAACAGCCACAAGAGTGGAAGCAAAGGCCGATGGCAACAGCTGCAGCCTTGGCTCAGAGGGGTTTCTCCACACACTAAGGAAAGAGAGACACTGTGGGAATACTTGGGCCAGCAAGAGTTGGAGGATAACCCGACTAGGCCTCAAGCCTTCCCTGGAAAAGACAGAAGAAAGCTCAAAGGTAAAGCAGCCATTTCTTGTGATTGTTTGCTTAGGCCTAGCACAGAAGAAAGCCAGAGGAAAGAAGTTTATCTGTATAACAAT
Organism: Ichthyophis bannanicus; assembly: GCA_033557465.1. Taxonomy (NCBI): domain Eukaryota; kingdom Metazoa; phylum Chordata; class Amphibia; order Gymnophiona; family Ichthyophiidae; genus Ichthyophis; species Ichthyophis bannanicus. Next base: position 50,820,775 of record CM066051.1, on the reverse strand, counting down.
GATACTTATAAGCAGAGATTAACAGATAATTTCCCTAAGAAGAAAACTGCCAGTATTAAATGTTGTGACAATAGAACTTTTAAAACTATAGCGGATGAACAGCCATTGTTCCATCCTGTAGCCAGAAGCCGACACCCTAAGCTAACAAACAAACACTGGAAAACTGTATGGCATGTTTTTAAAAAGCCAGAACTCAGCCCTACCGAAGCTTCAGACTCAGAGCTATCTGATATGGAATGGATGCCAGTGGAATCTGGGGGTGAGGAGGCTGAGGAACCTATGGAATGTACATATTGTACAGCAGTGAAGCTATAGCCTGTTTGGGAGTTCAATGAATGCATAAAGTGAATGCAGGATTCATCTTACTTTAAGTTTCTGTGAAGTTAACAGTTGTTACTTTGACCGTTTTTGTATGCGTTGAACCTGATGTAAGGACTGATACAATCCTGTGGCTTTCCAAAGCCGTATGTTTTGAACCATTTGGCGTAAAGGAGAAATAAAGCCTTTTTCTTTTTCCCTCCACTTTGGTGTGAAGTCACTCTTTTGGGAAGTTGGTAACGAGGTCGGCACAAAGGACCGCTACCTTTGACCCTCGCACCTGGCCAACCCCAATACCCCTAATCTTGTGCGCTCCCCAGCTCTTCGGTGGAAACACTACGCCGCCACCAGAGGGGGCTGCGGGGGACAATATATATATGGCAACAGTTTAGTATGGATACTGGCAACAGTATAGTATGGTAACAGCAATAGTATATTAATTCAGTCCATTGATAAGTTACTGGCAACAGTATAATGGTGCTTAGTATTAGTGAGTCTACTGGCAACAGTATGGAGATATACAAGCAGTGATAAGCAATGGTTACTAGCACTATTAAGGTTACTGGCAAGAGAATAGTAATTATGTAGTAATGAAGTGTGATGGCTATAACTGTGAGGCTATACTTGCGATAGACATCAGTGGCAGACAATTGTCTTGAGAGGTTTGTTCAGGATCTTGTTTAGTGGAGTCTGTTTGTTGGCGTCAGACAGCTTGTAGCAATATGGCTGAGTCCATAGCTGTATGGTTGGTTAGAGGGCTCAATCTCAGGGGAGCTCACGCTGTTAGGTTTTGTTGGAGGGTCCAGGATTAACAGTCCTTTAAGCTGCCAGGGCCAACTGCCAAAGGGCCACGCCAAAGGGCCCTCTGGCGAGGACCTCAGGCGCGGGCACGCCCGACGGCGCCTTGCTTTTAAAGTTAGCATTAGTCCAGTTTGAATAGGGAGCCCACACTTTCAAAAAAGGAAATAGATTAACATGGCGTAAAGCAGTTAACTTACACATTAGATAAAGGTTATACATACATTTTCGGACCTCCATTAGATTAGGAGCCTCCACTCATCTCCACGCTTGGGCTATTGTCAAGCTTGCAGACGTACATCCCATCTTTAGGAGCGTATAGTTCCCAGCAGGTATACTATCATCTTTTATGTTCAGTAGAGCTAGTCCCGGCCCCGGCCTGAGTTCCTCTTCCACAATTTCAATTAGCCAGGCAAAGTACACTTTCCAAAAAGGGACAAATCTTTTCACACGTCCACCAGATATGTAGAAAACTGCCCAGAACTCCACATTCTCTCCAGCATTGTGCCTGACCCCATATAGTTTCTGCAGGTGCAGCGGGGTGAGATACCATCTATATAGCATTTTATAGTTATGTTTCAGCAGGTTGCTAGCTAGGACTCCTTTAAAAAGGCCCTCGTTGATCAAGTCCCATTGCTTCTCATCCCATGATGTATTAAGGTCTGCTTCCCATGCCCCCATAAGAACATGAGAAATGACATACTGCAGGCATGTCCAACAGGTAGATCGCAATCTACCAGTAGATCGCGGAGGGGTCAGAGGTAGATCACCAGCCCCACTTGGCTCCATCTCTCCAGAAGCTCGCCCCGTCGCTAGGAGAGAGCTCATGCTGGCAGGTCGTCTTCCGAGGGCTTGCCGCCGCTGCTGATCCTTTGCCTGTCTTTTTTCCCTGCCTGCAGGAATCTTGCCTGCGGGTATATTGGGGGCACTTGTTGTTTTCGTGCCCCCAGGGGACTGCCGCCTGCACCCTGGTCTCCTGCCTCTCAGAATCACACATTCCTGCCCCAGCCCCAACACCCCTTAGAAGTGTGTTATATACCGGGCGATATCCATTCACCTGGACTTTAACTGAATACACTTACCATGGAGGAGTGGAGGAGTGGCCTAGTGGTTGGGGCAACATACTTCAGGCCAGAAGGTCAGGGGTTCAAATCCCACTAGAGGACAGCAACCTTGGGCCAGAAGGACTAGGGTTTCTAGTCCCACAGGTGCTCCTTGTGGTCTTGGGCAAGCCACTTAACCCTCCATAGCCCATGTTTCCTATAAAATAGTTATCTCCAAGTTATAATGCCCTGTTCAATGTAATTTCAGTTTGTTCAATGTAAACCGCACTGATGCAGAATAGCGTGGTATATAAGAGAATGTAAATAAATAAATTATTTGTGTCGTGTGCTGGTCGTTGGTCGCTTTATAGTTCGCTTTCATTAAACGTTTTCAGGCAGACACAACAAAGTGTCAAGAATTTGGTGATTTTGGCGGGCTTTTCCAATTTTGTTCTAACTTGACTATGCCTTGCCTTCGAATTGGTTCAAACCACTGTGACAGGAGGTGCTCTCAGGTGAAGCTCATTACCCAAATCAGTCATACACTAAGGACCTGAGATTAGTTAAGCTTCAGGTGAACAAGGTATATTACACTTATTAGGTACAATTTTATAAGTATAAATATCCATAGCAACCCTTAGTAAGTAAAGAACTTAGATCTAAACACAAACTTAAAACTAAGATGCAGACAGCAGTCCAGCAGTGGGATGGGGGCTTTCCAGTCATTTGCATTGAGTGTCACATGTATAATTTTCTCCCAGTTGGTGAGAGGTCTTTCATGTGCACTAGGTGCAAGGAGCTCTTTGCTCTCAGGGAACGAGTCTGTTCTCTAGAGGCTAAAGTAGCAGACTTGGAAAGCATAAGACAGACAGAGAGGTACATAGACGAGACCTACAGGGATATAGTCCTGAAGTCTTACCTCCAGTCTGGCAGCATCCCTGTTGCCATGGAGGAGAGAGGTCACGTGACAGGAGAGCATCACCCTGGAGTGGCAGGAAGTGATCCTGTAACTAGGACCTGTCCTCCAGGTGATGTAAAACCCTCTCGCACCGAGGAAGTTTCTCCAGGGCCATGTGCCCATGAGGGAAGGGTTAGGACAGCCGTTATAGTTGGTGATTCGATCATTAGGCATGTAGATAGCTGGGTGGCTGGTGGACGTGAGGATCGCCTGGTAACATGCCTGCCTGGTGCGAAGGTAGCGGACTTCACGCGCCACCTAGATAAGGTCTTAGATAGTGCTGGGGAGGAGTCTGCTGTCTTGGTACATGTCGGTACCAATGACATAGGAAAATGTGGTAGGGAGGTTCTGGAGGCTAAATTTAGGCTTTTAGGTAGGAAGTTGAAATCCAGAACTTCCAGGGTAGCATTCTCCGAAATGCTTCCTGTTCCACGCGCAGGACCCAAAAGGCAGGCAGAGCTCTGGAGTCTCAATGCGTGGATGAGACAATGGTGCAGAGATGAGGGTTTTGGATTTGTTAGGAACTGGGGAACATTCTGGGGAAAGGAGGGGCTCTTCCGAAGGGATGGGCTTCACCTTAACCGGGATGGAACCAGGCTGCTGGCATTAACCTTTAAAAAGGAGATAGAGCAGCTTTTAAACTAGATATTAGGGGAAAGCCGACAGTCGCCCAAGAGCAGATGGTTCGGAAGAATGTATCTTTGAAGGATACTACCAAAAGCAGAGTGGTTCCACAAAGGAGTAAAGTAGCCCAAATGCCCTCGAGTATGGAGCAGACAGAGCTTAAAGATCCCAAATTACCCATGTCTAACAATAGCCAAATTAATATGAATAAAATACATTCTCTAAAATGCTTGTATGCAAATGCTAGAAATCTAAAAAATAAGATGGGAGAGTTAGAATATATAGCACTAAATGAAAGGTTAGATATGATTGGAATATCAGAGACATGGTGGAAGGAGGACAACCAGTGGGACACTGTGATACCTGGGTACAAACTATATCGAAATGATAGAGCTGATCAAATTGGTGGAGGGGTTGCTCTCTATGTTAGAGAGGGCATTGAGTCAGAAAGGATTAAAGTTTTGCAGGAAGCAAAATCTGCTGTAGAATCTATATGGATTGAAATTCCATGTAAAAGGGGGAAGGCAATGGCAGTGGGGGTGTACTATCGAGCGCCGGGCCAGAATGACCAAATGGATGATGAAATGCTCAAAGAAATCAAGGAAGCTAATAAAAGTTACAGCACAGTAATAATAATGGGTGATTTCAACTACCCCGGTATCGACTGGGTCAGTGTCACATCAGGACATGCTAGGGAGATAAAGTTCCTAGATGAAATAAATGACTGCTTCTTGGAGCAGCTGGTTCATGAACCGACCAGAGGGGAAGCCATATTAGACCTAGTCCTTACTGGAACACCAGATCTAGTGCAAGAGATAAGGTTGTTGGGGCCACTTGGCAATAGTGATCATAGCATGATCGCCTTTGATTTAATTAGTGGAGGAGGGATAGTAAGGAAATCCACAATACTACCTTTTAACTTTCGAAAGGGAGACTATGATAAAATGAGGAAAACAGTTAAGAAAAAACTAAAAGGAGCAGTTGCAAAGGTTAAAGACGTACATCAGGCTTGGCTGTTGTTGAAAAATACTATCTTGGAAGCCCAGACCAGCTGTATTCCACGCTTTAAGAAAAGTGGAAGGAAGTCCAAAAAATTGCCAGCATGGTTTAAAGGTGAGGTCAGAGAGGCTGTTGTTGCCAAAAAAGCATTTTTCAGGAAATGGAAAAAAGAGCCAAACGACGAAACCTGGAAACAGCACAAGCACTGGCAAGTCAAATGCAAGGCATTGATAAGGCAAGCAAAGGGAGAATTTGAGAAGAAGCTTGCTGCGGAAGCAAAAACACGAAGTAAAGACCTTTTCAAGTACATTCGTAGCAAAAATCCTGTGAGAGAGTCAGTTGGTCCATTAGATGATAAAGGGGTTAAAGGAGCACTAAGAGGCGACAAGGCGATAGCGGAGAGACTGAATGAATTCTTTGCTTCAGTCTTTACTGAGGAAGATGTAGGGATGTTACCCATGACTGAAGTGGTATTTAAAGGTGCGGAAGAATTGAAGGAAATATAAATACATCGGGAAGATGTATTACAACTATTAGATAAACTGAAGAGTAGCAAATCACCTGGGCCGGATGGTATACATCCAAGGGTGTTGAAAGAACTGAAATATGAGATTGCAGACCTGCTATTAGTAATCTGTGAACTATCATTAAAATCATCTCTAATACCTGAAGATTTTAGGATCGCCAATGTAACACCAATTTTTAAAAAGGGTTCCAGGGGTGATCTGGGAAACTACAGACCGGTGAGCCTGACATCAGTACCGGGAAAAATGGTAGAAACCATCATAAAGAATAAAATTACTCAGCATGTAGATAGTCATGACCTAATGGGAGACAGCCAACATGGCTTTAGACAAGGAAGATCTTGTCTTACTAATCTGTTATGTTTTTTTGAAGGAGTGAATAATCAGATGGACAAGGGTGAGTCAGTTGATATTATGTATCTGGACTTTCAGAAAGCCTTTGACAAGGTCCCTCATCAGAGACTTTTGGCAAAACTAAAGAGTCATGGGATATGAGGCAGTGTACTACTGTGGATCAGGAACTGGTTAAAAGATAGAAAGCAGAGGGTAGGGCTAAATGGCCAATTTTCCCAATGGAGAAAGATGAATAGTGGTGTACCCCAGGGATCTGTGCTGGGTCCGCTGCTTTTTGACATATTCATAAATGACCTGGAAAGTGGAATAACGAGTGAGGTTATCAAATTTGCAGATGACACAAAACTATTTAAAGTTGTTAAAACCCAAGAGGATTGTGGAAAATTGCAAGAGGATCTTGATAAATTGGAAGACTGGGCATCAAAATGGCAGATGAAATTTAATGTGGACAAGTACAAGGTTATGCACCTAGGGAAGAACAACCCAAACTATGGTTACACGATGCAAGGTTCCACATTAGGAACCACCACCCAGGAAAAAGATTTAGGCGTCATTGTGGATACCATGTTAAAACCCTCGGCCCAGTGTGCAGTGGCGGCCAAGAGAGCAAATAGAATGCTAGGTATGATAAGGAAAGGAATGGAAAATATAACAAAAGATATTATAATGCCTCTGTATCGTTCCATGGTGAGACCGCACCTTGAATATTGTGTGCAATTCTGGTCGCCGTATCTTAAAAAGGATATAGCGATTTTAGAAAAGGTTCAGAGAAGAGCCACCAAAATGGTAAAGGGGATGGAAGGATACTCCTATGAAGAAAGGCTAAAAAGGTTAGGGCTCGTTTACCTGGAAAAGAGACGGCTGGGGGGAGATATGATAGAAGTCTATAAATTAATGAACGGAGTGGAACGGGTAAACATAGATTGATTGTTTACCTTATCAGAATATAGAAAGACTAGGGGACATGCAATGAAGCTACAGGGTAAACTATTTAAGACTAATAAAAGAAAATATTTTTTCACTCAACGTGTAATCAAACTCTGGAATTTGTTACCGGAGGATGTAGTAAAGGCTGTTAGTGTAGCTGGGTTTAAAAAAGGTTTGGACAAGTTCCTGGAGGAAAGGTCCATAAACCATTATTAAGAAGGGACCCAGGATATCAATGCTTGAACCAATACAAGCATTGTGGAACCTGTGTCCCTTGGGGAAACTGCTAGGTACGTATGACCTAGATTGGCCACTGTTGGAAACAGAATACTGGGCTTGATGGACCTTGGTCTGACCCAGTATGGCATATCTTATGTTCTTATGACTTTTGCTTACCTCTGAAATTTTATTTTGCCTAGCCTTTGCGTTGATTCTACACTGTGTGCAGAATTTATTAAATGGTGTGTGGTGGTATTTGAACTTGTTTGGCGGTATTTGATTTTATCTGGTTTGCTGGACAGGTGTTTGAGTTTTTTTGATGACTGTTTGGTGGTATTTGATTATTGGTGCCAGTATGATCAATTCTTATTTTTACTTTTAGAACTTTGTGTGGTTTTGGCATCTCCAGTCCTTGTATTGCACATCATCCAGAGGTCTTCAGTTCCTGTTGATCTTTAATACTTTGGGACAGTGACAGTTTTGGACCAGATTCCGCAAGTGTTTATACTAACTTAGCAGATTTGGCTGTCTTACATCCAGCCACCCCAGTATAACGAAGATGAGTGTTCCAAAGAAGAGCAAAACCTACCACTTTCATGATGAATGGGAAATGGACTATTTCTTCATCATGGTGAAAGACAAGTGGTGTTGTCTAATTTGTAACGCCTCAGTATCCTTGCCCAAAAAGGGTAATCTGGAACGTCATTGTAAGGCTCTGCATAGCAATAAGTTTGATGCTGATTTTCCACCCAAAAGTGAAATTCGGAAACTGAAGCTCAAAGAACTTAAATCAAAATTGGCTACTCAGCAACAGTTAATTGCGAAGCCAAGGTCACATTCGGTCAATGCAACCATAGCATCCTTCAAGGTCAGCAACCTGATCGCAAAGAAATTCAAACCTTTCACTGAAGGGGAATTTATAAAAGATTGTTTTCTTGAAGCAGCTGACAATCTTTTTGAAGGATTTAAAAATAAGAAAGAGATCATAGCTGCTATTCAAGATGTACAATTGTCAAGAAACACCGTCATGCGGTGAATAGAAAAGATGTGTGGAGACACAACTGAACAATTGTTGGAGGATGTTTCAAATTGTGTTGCTTACTCACTCCAACTGGATGACTCTACAGACATAAGAGACATAGCCCAGTTACTAGTCTTTATTCGGATGGTTTTTGAAGACTTCAGTGTTAAAGAAGAACTACTTGGAATGATTTCTTTAAAAGGGAGAACTACCGGTCAGGAAATATTCAGTTCTTTCCATTCTTTTGTGACAAAGTGTAATCTTCCATTGCATAGACTTGTTTCCATCAATCTCCAGGAACAAGCAGTAATGTAGTCTTCACATATGGGTATCGTTGGTACCGACGGAGCCTGCGTGGGAACGCTCCCCAGCGTCCAATAGGAACGCTTTTGGGAGCATCCCTCAGCACATGCGCACTGCCTTCCCGCCTTTCCAACTGTCCCTCTTCAGCTCTTCATTTTCCGTGGAGCCAACAGGACCCATATCCTGTCACCGCAGAAAATTCTGTCTTTAAAATTGTTTTCTTGTGGTCACGTTTGCCTCTGCACGATGCCTACCGGTACCGCCGGTTCTTTTCTTTTCTTTTCTCAAAAATTTTATACTTTGAACTGTTTCTCTTCACAAACTTTTCTTTTTCAGTGCTAGGCGCCATTTTGGGCATTAGGCCTCTTATTCCTGAAAAATGGAAAAACCAACTAGTGGTTTTAAAAAATGTACTATGTGTGGTGGTACCATTTCTGTCACTGACACCCATGATTGGTGTCTTAAATATTTAGGGCCTGAACATTCTCCATCTGAATGTCTCTCCTGTATGGGGATGACTAAGAGAGGAAGACAGAACCGGGCTGCAAAGCTCGGTACTCTCTTTTCTTCGGATGCCAGATCCATTCCTTCAAAATCTTCAAGAGCCTCCTCTTCCTCCCATGGATCTCAGGTAACTAAACAAAAAAGCCGGTCCTCAAAGGGTAGCTCTCCTGCTAAGCATCGAGAGGCCATTGGCATTGCCCTTGAGGGAACCAAACCGGCAAAACAGCCCCGGCGGGAGGCTTCAGCTTCCAAAGCATCAAGGGGGCTCCAGGATATTCTCGAGGCCTCGACCTCGCAAGAACTACTGGTGCCATGCTCAGGGGTCCCGGCCGTTTTCACCGGTACCGACACCCAGGCATCGGCAGCTTTGATAGACCAGAGGTTCCTCACTATCGAACACAGCATTTTAGCTCTTCTCACAGCTGCAGTACCGTTGACACCTATGGTTCAATGGGCACCGGTACTGACATCGATACCGGTACCTACACCAGTACAGACACTGGTACCGGTACCAATGGTACCGGCCCCGGTGGGAATTCTTCCCACGCCATCTTTGGCTGGAATCGACAGATTGGTACCAGATCAACTCGGTACCGACTTCGATTGATACCGGGACCGTGCTTTGCATGAGCATCGTGGTCAGGAATACTTTGAATCCTCCGATTCCGAAGACTCTGACAATTCTGCTGGTACCAGAGGGTTTCTCCCGGAAGATCCCTCTTCTCCCCAACGCAGAATGTCACCTCCAGAGGACATGTCTTTTCAGGATTTTATTCGTGATGTGGCCAAGGGCCTTTCAATCACGGTAGCTCCTGAACAGGAACCCAGAGCAAAGGAATTGGAAATTCTCCAGTATCCTAAAGCTCCAAAGGAGGCAGCCACTCTGCCCATCCATGAAATTCTGCATAACTTGATGCTCAGAATGTGGGAGACACCTCTGATTACATCTCCTCATTCTAGGAGGCTTGATACTATGTATCGAGTTCCGCCATGTCCTGGATTTCAAAAGACTCAGCTGCCACACCATTCAATGGTGGTGGAGTCAGCCATGCGTAGGATGAAAAGTGCAAAGAGGCATGCATCCAATCCCCCAGGTCATGAATGCAGGACTCTGGATGCTTTTGGGCGCCGAACTTTTCAGGCTTCCATGCTTTCAGCTAGGATCAGTTCATATATACTATATATGGGAATGTTCCTAAAAGAAGTTACAGGAGACTTGGAGCTTATGAGCCCACTTCTCCCAGAAGACAAGAGACAAGACTTTCTTGCTCTAGTTAAGCATGCTCAAGATGTCTCCAAGTTTGTGAATCGTGCAGCCTTTGACTGCTTTGAATGCATCAGCAGAACCTCTGCTATTGCCATTGGGGCACGACGGATTGCCTGGCTTCAGGCATCAGACTTGGAGACTTGGGTACAGGACAAGTTAGGCAACATTCCTTGCATGGGAGAGAATCTCTTTGGCAAGAACTGGCAGGAAAAGGCTAACGAGTTAGATGCTGACCATACCACTCTAGATAGATTGTCAAAATCTACAGCCACTCCAGCCAAAAAGAAGCCTTATAAAAAACCCTCTTTCAACAAAAAGAGGAAATTTTATCCTTCCTATACCCAGCAGAGTCAAACTCAGGGTCAGGTTGCCAAAAAGGGACAAACTAGACAGCAAAAGAAGCCAAAAGGCCTGAGAGCCCAACCAGCTCCGCAGATTCAGCCCCCTCAAGGGCTTTGACTCCTTCCTAGAGAGCTTAGCCTTCCTGCTTCTGAGGGGTCCCCAACCCCCCAATATCCCAGGCAGGTTAAGCCACTTTGCCAACAGATGGCATCAGATAACAGCAGAAGATTGGACTGTCCATTGTAGGAGAGAGGTACAAGCTCCATTTTCACAGCATGCCCCCTCCTACAATTCTAAGGCAATTCAATTCTCAAACCTCCGCAGACAATCTGCTAGATCACGAGGTCTCAACACTTCTTGCCCAAGGGGCAATAGAAGAGGTACCCATTTTCCAACGGGGTGCAGGGTTCTACTCCCCCTATTTTCTTATTCCAAAGAAAACAGAAGGACACAGACCCATTCTAGACCTCAGAGAATTGAACAAATACCTGTTCCGAGAGAAGTTCAAAATGATTTCTCTGGGAACTCTTCTGCTATACCTTCAAAGGCAGGATTGGCTTTGCTCTCTAGACTTAAAGGATGCATACACTCACATTCTGATCCATCCAGATCACAGCAAATTCTTATGATTCCTTTTCAAGGGAAAACATTTCCAGTACAGGGTTCTTCCCTTTGGTCTAGCTTCAGCACCAAGGGTACTCACGAAATGCATGGCAGTAGTAGCTGCATTTCTATGAACCCTGGGGATATTCGTCTTCCCTTACTTAGACGACTGGCTCATTCGAGCCCCTACAGTTGCAGAGGCCAGCACTGCATTGTCCCGCACAATGCGAATCCTCCAATACTTGGGGTTGGTAATAAACGTCCCAACATCCCAACTTGTTCCTTCCCAATGCCTGGAATTCATAGGGACCTGTCTAGATACCAAACAGGCAAAGGCTTTCCTTCCACAGGCCCGGTGTCTTCGCATAATGCAACTAGCTTCTCAAGCAGCAGGGAAATCCTCCCTAACTGCTCGAGAGCTACTACAGTTGCTGGGACATATGGCATCCACAGTTCATGTAGTCCAATATGCTCGCCTCCACATGCGAGCAGCTCAGTGGACCCTATCCACACAGTGGGCAAAGGCCACAGGTCATTTATCGGACAAAATAATAAACTCTCAACGACTAATTTTGTCCCTCCAATGGTGGCAATCCCTAGAAAATCTGACAGTGGGGTCTCCTTTTCATCAACCCCTTTTTCAGGCTACCCTAACAACAGATGCATCGCTGGTGGGTTGGGGAGCACACCTGAATCATCTCTCTACTCAGGGAACCTGGTCTCCACAGGAGGCTGGTCTACACATAAACCTCCTGGAATTAAGAGCAATCTATTTAGCTCTTCGAGTATTCCACATCCAGCTCAGCTAGAAGACAGTCCTAGTCCAGACGGACAATCAAGTAGCAATGTTCTATGTGAACAAGCAGGGCGGGACAGGCTCTCTGTCGTTATGCAACAAAGCTTTACGACTGTGGGCCCTCACCAGAGAGTATCAAATTCACCTTCTAGTGGTATATCTTCCAGGCATTCAAAACCTTTGCGCCGACAAACTCAGTCAAGTACTACTGCCTCACGAGTGGTCCCTCCACCTGGACCAGGTGGCAAAGATATTTCATCTCTGGGGCACTCCAGACATAGGCCTCTTTGCAAGTCCACTGAATGCCAAACTTCCCCGGTTCTGTTCCAGGATTCCGGCTCACAATTGTCAGACAAGGGATGCCTTCCTCTTTCACTGGGGTCAGGGCTTCCTTTATGCCTTCCCACCCATTCCCCTCATCCCCAAAACACACTTCAAGCTTCAGAGAGACAGGGGTCGCATGATCCTCATAGCACCACGATGGCCTCGCTAAACGTGGTATCCCCTGCTTCTACATCTCTCTCAAGCGGCACCTCTGGAGTTAGGGCATGCTCCAGATCTCCTTTCCCAAGACAACGGGACGCTATGGCACCCGAATCCCCAGTCCCTGCATCTCATGGCCTGGTTGCTGAAGGCTTAGACCTCCAGGATTTCAACCTGTCCCAACAGGTAAAGGATATCCTTCAGGCTTCTAGAAAACTTTCCACAAGAAGATCTTATGCCTTTAAGTGGAAACGTTTTACTATATGGTGCTCCATGAAGGGATTAAACCCCCTTGGCATACCCTTAGAATCGATACTAGAGTATCTCCTTCACTTATTGAATTCTGGTCTAAAGACCAATTCGGTAAGAGTCCATCTTAGTGCAATTGCAGCTTCTTATAAGCCTCTGAATGGACAACCAATTTCCTCTCATCCACTCATATCCAGATTTATGAGAGGTCTTCTATTGACCAAACCTCCCATTAAGCCACCACCGGTGGCATGGGATCTAAATCTAGTTCTCGGGCAGCTCATGAAGCCACCTTTTGAGCCTTTAGCCACTACAACCCTTAAGTTTTTGACCTGGAAGGTCATCTTCCTAATTGCAATCACCTCTGCACGTCGCATTAGTGAATTGCAAGCGTTAGTGGCTGATCCTCCTTATACTAGGTTTCATCATGATAAGGTTGTTCTTAGAACTCATCCACACTTTATGCCAAAGGTGGTTTCGCCTTTTCATTTGAATCAATCAATTCATCTTCCTGTATTTTTCCCGTGGCCTCACGCCTCTAATGCAGAAAGAAACCTTCATACTTTGGATTGTAAAAGGGCCTTAGCCTTTTACCTACAGAGAACACAACAACATAGAAAGTCCTCGCAACTTTTTATAGCTTTTGACCCTAGTCATTTGGGATGACCAGTCTCCAAAAGAACTTTATAAAAATGGATTTCCCAATGCATATCCTTTGCTTATGAGAGTAAGGGTCTTCCTCTTCAGGACCATGTCACAGCTCATAACGTGAGAGCCATGGCAACTTCCATAGCTAATCTCCACTCTGTTTCTATCGATGACATTGTCGAGCAGCCACCTGGGCTTCAGTACACACCTTCACAGCCCACAATTGCCTGGATAAAGCCTGGATGCCTTCTTTGGCCAAGCTGTTCTTCAAAATCTCTTTCAGACCTAATTCAACTCCTACCCACCAACCCTGGTGGAATGCCAGAGATCCATGGGAGGAAGGATTCCCACCTTTCCAGGGTAGCACCTTCCTGGGGCTATCTCCCTGGCATCTTCAGCTAGGGAGTCCCCATATGTGAAGACTACATTCCTGCTTGTTCCTGGAGATAGTGTAGTTACTCACCTGTAACAGATGATCTCCGGGAACAGCAGGAATTTAGTCTTCACAACCCACCCACCTCCCCTGGGAGTTGTCTCTCTATCTCTTTGTCTCTTTCCTCTTTCCCTCTATCCTTTTCACTCAGCTACAAACTTAACTGAAGAGGGACAGTTGGAAAGGCGGGAAGGCAGCGCACATGTGCTGAGGGATGCTGCCAAAAGTGTTCCTATTGAACGCTGGGGAGCGTTCCCGCGCAGGCTCCGTCGGTACCGACGATGCCCATATGTGAAGACTAAATTCCTGTTGTTCCCGGAGATCACCTGTTACCGGTGAGTAACTACGCTTTACTGATGGAGCAAGAGCAATGACAGGTGAGGTTAACGGTTTCATAGCCCTCTGTAGACAGCATGACGACTTCCCAGATTTCCTTTCTTACCACTGCATCATTCACCAGCAAGTTTTGGCAAGCAAGAGACCCAGTACAAAGACTGTCATGGCCATCACTTTCAAAATTGTAAACTCAGTTCGTGGAAGATCACTTCAAAGATGGCTTTTCAATCTTACTCTTGATGAAGGGGCAGCGAAAATCATTTTGCACACAGATGTAAGGTGGCTAAGTAGGCACAAATTTCTGCAAAGATTTCATGATTTGCTGAATGAAATAAGAAGTATTTTGAAGGAGAGGGGAGATGACCAAGCAGAGTTGGAAGATGAGGAGTGGTTATGTGATCTGGCATTTCACGCTGAATTTACAGACGAACTAAGTGATATGAACCTTGAACTACAAGGTAAAAACAAATGCATTGGCGAGATGAGTACAGTTTCATTCTACAAGAGCAAATTTGAGCTAATGATGAGATATAATAGAAGTCTATAAATTAATGAACGGAGTGGAACGGGTAAATGTAGATCGATTGTTTACGAATTCAGAATATAGAAAGACTAGGGGACATGCAATGAAGCTACAGGGTAACTATTTAAGACTAATAAAAGAAAATATTTTTTCACTCAATGGGTAATCAAATTCTGGAATTTGTTACCGGAGGACGTAGTTAAGGCTGTTAGTGTAGCTGGGTTTAAAAAAGGTTTTGACAAGTTTCTGGAGGATAGGTCCATAAACCATTATTAAAAGGGACCCAGGATATCAGTGCTTGACCCAATACAAGCATTGTGGAACCTGTGTCTTTTGGGGAAACTGCCAGGTACGTATGACCTAGATTGGCCACTGTTGGAAACAGGATACTGGGCTTGATGGACCTTTGTCTGACCCAGTATGGCATATCTTAAGTTCTTATGACCTTGCAAACAACACTTCTGATCATTTTCCTAATATGCAGGACCATCTGGGACAGTATCCAAATTTTGTTTTTCAGAACGAGAAGTATGTTATCCAGGAATTCAAAAATAGATTCTGTGACTTCCAAAAAATTGGAACAGTTGTGGAGTACTTGTCATACCCATTCAAAGTAGATGTGGACATTAAAGAAACTGCAGCTGCTATCAGTAAAAATTACTCATTGAACAAGCCATCTCTTGAAAACAAAATATTAACCCTTAAAAATGACATTTTTCTCAAGACCCGTGCTGAGCAAGAATCGTTTTGGAAGCTAGTGCCTAGAGACAAATTTCCCAGCTTGAGAAGATGCAGTGAAGCTGTACACTCCTGTTTCGGTTCAACTTATTTGTGTGAATCTGCATTTTCCCATCTGAAAATGACAAAGATTCCAACATGACAGATTAACATCTCCAGGATTCCCTGAGACTGGCCCTCACGCAATATTCACCCAACTTCAAAAAGCTGGTGGATGAAATGCAGGCTCAGACGTCTCACTAATGAGCAAGAGCGAAATATTAAAGATTGCGCAAGGTCAGCCTGGATCAATACTCGACCTAAATTTAACACAAATTACTCAATAAAAGTTAAAAACAGTTAAAGAAAGTTATTACTCAATAAAACTTTAAGAAAAAATGTACTTTCCATTTCCCCTCACAGTTCTTACTGGATCTTCGTCTCTCTGTTTTGTTTTTGCTTAATTTGCTTAACAGCTGATCACATCCAAGTAAATGACAGAAGGTTCATTAAAAATGGGGGGGGGGGGGGGAATCCTCCAACTTTATTGGGTTAAAATTTAATTTGAAACTTAATTTTCTTGGTGGTAGATCACCGGCACCTTTGGCTGGAAAAAGTAGATCACGACCTGTTCAAAGTTGGACATGCCTGCCATACTGAGTCAGACCAAGGTCCATCAAGCCCAGTATCCTGTTTCCAACAGGAGCCAATCCAGATCACAAGTACCTGGTAGTTTCCCCAGAAGACACACAGGTTCCACAATGCTTGTATTGGGGCAAGCAGTGGATTTCTTGGGTCCTCTTTAATAATGGTTTATGGACCTTTCCTCCAGGAACTTGTCCAAAACCTTTTTAAACCCAGTTACACTAACAGCTTTTACTACATCCTCCAGTAACAAATTCCAGAGTTTGATTATGCGTTGTTAAAAAATATTTTCTCTTATTAGTCTTAAACGGTTACACTGTAGTATCACTGCATTCTCCCTCGTCTTTCTATATTTCTGATGACATAAACAATCGATCTACGTTTACCCGTTCCACTCCATTCATTAATTTATAGACTTCTATCATATCTCCCTTCAGCCATCTCTTTTCCAGGTTGAAGAGCCCTATCCTTTTAAGTCTCTTCTCATAGGAGTATTCTTCCATCCCCTTTACCATTTTGGTGGCTCTTCTCTATACCTTTGATAATTCATTTATATCCTTTTTAAGATACAGCGACCAGAATTGCACACAATATTCAAGGTGCGGTCGCACCATGGAATGATACAGAGGCATTATAATATCCTTTGTTTTATTCTCCATTCCTTTCCTTATGATTCCTAGTATTCTATTTGCCTTCTTGGCCACTGCTGCACACTGGGCAGGGGGTTTCAACATGTTATACACAATGATGCCTAAATCATTTTCCTGGGTTGTGGTTCCTAATATGGAACCTTGCATCATGTAACCATAATTTTGGGTCGTTCTTTCCTAGGTGCATAACTTTGCACTTGTCCACATTCAATTTAATCTGCCATTTGGATGTCCAGTCTTCCAATTTATTATGGTTCTCTTGCAATTTTTCACAATCCTCTTGTGTTTAACAACTTTGAATAATTTTGTGTCATCTGCAAATTTGATTACCTCACTCACTATTCCCATTTCCAGGTCGTTTACAAATATGTTATAAAGCAGCGGACTCAGCACAGATCCTTGGAGTACTCCACTATTCACCTTTCTCTATTGGGAAAATTGGCCATTTAGCCCTACCCTCTGCTTTCTATCATTTAACAAGTTCTTGATCTACAATAGTACACTGCCTCCTATCCCATGACTTTTTAATTTTGTCAAGAGTATCTCATGAGGGACCTTGTCAAATGCTTTCTGAAAATCCAAATATACTATATCAACCATCTTACCCTTGTCTACCTGTTTATTCACACCTTCAAAAAATATAGCAGAATTAGTAAGACAAGACCTTCCTTGGCTAAAGCCATGTTGGCTTTCACCCATTAAGCCATGACTATGTTGAGTAATTTTGTTCTTTATAATGGTTTCTACCATTTTGCTCGGTACTGACATCAGGCTCACTGTTCTGTAGTTTCCCAGATCACCCCTGGAACCCTTTTTAAAAATTGGTTTTACATTGGCCATTCTCCAATCTTCAGGTGATTTTAATGATAGTTCACAGATTACTAATAGTAGGTCTGCAATCTCATATTTCAGTTCTTTCAGTACCCCCAGATATATACCATCCAGTTCAAGTGATTTGCTATTCTTTAGTTTATCAAATAGTTGTAATACATCTTCCCGGTTTATCGATATTTCTTTCAATTCTTTCAATGCATCACCTTTAAATACCATTTCAGTCATAGGTAACTTCCCTACATCTTCTTCAGTAAAGAATTCATTCAATTTCTCTGCTATGGCCTTGTCCCCTCTTAGTGCCCCTTTTACCTCTCTATCATTTAATGGTCCAGTTGAGTCTCTCACAGATTTTTTGCTCTGCATGTACTTGTAAAAGGTTTTATTATGCACTTTTTCTTCCACAGCAAACATTTTTTCAAATTGTCTTTTTGCCTTCCTATCAGTGCCTCGCATCTATTTGCCAGTGCTTATGTTGTTTCCAGTTTTCGTCATTTGACTCCTTTTTCCATTTCCTGAAAGATGCTTTTTTGGCTTCAGCAGTCTCTTTGACCTCACCTTTAAACCATGCCTGCAGTTTTTTGGACTTCTTCCACTTTTGTTAAAGCATGGAATACAACTGGTTTGGGCTTTCAAGATAGCATTTTTAGACAACATGCATTCTTGATGTAAATCTTTAACCTTTTGCAGCTGTTCCTTTTATTTTTTTCTAAACTATTTTCCTCTCTTTATCATAGTCTCCCTTTTGAAAGTTAAAAGGTAGTACTGTGGATTTCTTTGCTGCCCTTCCTCCATTTATTAAATCAAATGTGATCATGCTATGATCAAGTATTGCCAAGTGGCCCCATCACCCTTATATCTTGCACCAGATCTTGTGTTCCATTAAGGACTAGGTCCAAAATGGTTTCCCCTTTTGTCAGCTCGTGAACTAGCTGCTTCAAGAAGCAGTCATTTATTTCTTCTAGAAACTTATCTCCCTAGCATGTCCTGCCGTGACACTGACCCAGTCAATACGGGGGTAATTGAAATCACCCATTATTATTACTGTGTTGTAACTTTTGTTAGCTTCCCTGATTTCATTTAGCATTTCATCATCCATTTGTTCATTCTGGCCACACCACTGCCTTCCCCTTTTAACATGGAATTTCTATCCATAGAGATTCTACAGTGTATTTTGTTTCCTGCAAAACTTGAATCCTGTGTGACTCAATGCCCTCTCTAACATTGAGTGAAACCCCTCCACTAATTTGATCTACTTTATCATTGTGATATGATTTGTAACCATTTGCTCTTGGGAAACTGTCGGCTTTCCCCTATTATATAGGGAAAGCCGACAATCGCCCAAGAGTGCATGGTTTGGAATGATGTATCCTTGAAAGATACTAGCAAAAGATTATAGCACTGAATGAGAGGTTAGATATGATTGGTACCTCAGAGCCCCGGTGGAGGGAGGACAATCGGTGGGACACTGATACCTGGAAACAATTATATTGCAATGACAGAGTAGATCAAATAGGTGGAGGGGTTGCACACCCACTTTTCATCTTGGGTTTTCCCCATGGCCACATACAATTTAGAGAGAACCCTCTTTATATCTGTACGCCCAAATAATGACTCAACGTCAGCCGGGGGTGTTTCTTTACTGTGTTTTAGTAAATGTTTAATATAGTGTACCACCTGGGTGTACATGTAATGATCAGAAGGTGGTAGAAAATATTCATTTTGTAGTTCCTCAAAGGATATCATTGCCCATATTCTCTAAACTGGCAAACATATCGTAATCCCCCTTGGGGCCACCTGGCAAAGGTGCGACTGTTCACTCCAGGAAGGAAGTCTGGGTTATCTAGCAGGGACAAACTTAGGATACCCCTTAGGCCCATATGCCACAATTTCAGAGTGATATCAATAAAGAGATTGTCACATTGATTCCCCTCTATATGCCATATTAGGTTAACGCAAAAGAGGAAGGCCAGCAACGAGATGGATTGATACAATAACAGCAGCTACGGGTACCAGTCTGTCAACAATGAGCTGCCTGACTGAAGACTGAACACAATTTAGGACAACTATCCATAGGGTCACCATGAGTCAACACCGACTCAACGGCACTTAACAACAACAAGCCATATTATTTTTTCCTAAGTGGTTGCAACCCAGGGTCTCTCTTTCCATTCTTGCTTTTCATGGACCCACCATTCTAGTGCTGAGTGGACTCAGGCAGCTTCATAGTATCTACTAAAAAGGGGAACTCCCCATCCTCCCTTTTCTCTTCTAGTGCATAGGATTTTTCTAGTAACACAGGGCCTCTTACCACTCCATATAAAACCCATGACCCTAAAGTTGTATTTTATCCAAAAAGGATCTAGGCAGGGTCATAAACAGATATAAAAGCCTGGAAAGTCTTACCAACTTATCTGTTGCTATGTGACCAAGGCAAGAGAGACTCAAGGCCTCCCATTTATCAAAATTCCCGGATATTCTCTTCCACAAGGGTGGCTAGTTTGCCATAAAAAGATTTCCTACTTGTAGGGTCAACTGAATTTCCAAGTAGCGAATGCTCGCTTTGGCCCATTGGAAGGGATGCGCTTTTTTCAGAGTTTCCACCTGCTGGAGTGAGAGATATTAATAATTCTGATTTTGAGGCATTTATTTGAAAACCTGCCACTACCCAAAGGCTTCTAATTCAGTCAAGATAGCCTGTAGGGAAGACATAGGGTCGGTAACCAGAAATAAAATGTCATTCGCGGAGAGTGACAGTTTATAGTGTTGTCCACTATAATTTTGGAGTTCTCCCAAATTCTCTGGGCCAGAGGCTTCATAGCCAGTATAAATAATAGTGGAGAGGGGGGCACCCCTTATGTTTACCCCAAAATAATTCAAAGGATCGAGTATAATCTCCATTAGTTTTTAAACAGGCCATCGGCGATTTATGCAAAATCTAAATCCATCTAGATAATCCCGATATCCCTATTTTTCTGGAGTTTTGAAGAGAAAAGGCCAAAATACGCTATCAGACGTCTTTTCAGCGTTGATGGTCAGCAAAGTCAGGCCATCAGAACTCCTTGTCCCCTGCCACATTAGATTAAGAACCTTTCTGATATCAGAAGCATGCCTACCAGGGCCAACCTTGACTGGTTGGGGGGAACCAGTCATGGTAGGACTGGCATCGGTTTGTTTGCTAACACTCTTAGAAAGATTTTCAGATCACTACCAAGAAGTGAGATGGATCTATAGGATCCACACTCTCAAGGGTCCTTCTCTTTATGTATTATGTTTACTTCAGCTCAGCGGAGGGAATCAGGCATGTAAGAAGCTGATCCAAATGAATGGAACATTTTAGTGAGAGTTTCCACTATTGCACCCCTAAATACCTTGTAGAAAAGATTGGAGAACCCATCCAGGCCAGGTGCTTTGTGTGGATGGCAGGGAGAGGCATTAACATTTATCAAAGCAGGCAATAATGAGAGAAAGTTATGATGTATGGTTCAAATCTAGGGATAACAGTGAGGGGAGCAGGGAACATAGTGAGAGCTCTGGAAGGTGGGAAACCTTCTGCCCTTCACTAGGTTCCATGACATTTGATTAGTCTGAGACCCACATGTATCGAAATTGGCTTTGATAGTTCCTCTGCTTCAGAGACAGAAATAATAAGTAAATTGGTTTCATCTAAATAGGACTGTATAGCAAGCAGATCGGCTCTCTTCTCAGGGGTATACAACTGTTGATAAAATTGTACAAATCATTCCCTAATCTCTTTCTCCGACCAAAGTATTACTCTTTTGCTGTCTTTAATTTTAGATACTGTATATTATTTCTGGATGCCATATTTTTTAATTTATGGGCCAAAAGTCGTCCAGGTTTGTTACCATACTCAAAATAGGTTTGCTTTAACAGATCCAGCCTATGATTAATCTAAACTAGTTCTAGTTCTTGCTAGCCCTTTTCTTGCTAATTCCAATATATAGTCTGTTCAGCAGAGAGTAATCTTGAACTTTGTAAAAAATAAATGAAAATAACACCCCTCTCCCCACAACCAGTAGGCCATATATGTATTGAGGTAAAACCAGGCCTGGCTCAGCTCATCCTATAAATGGTTTGTTGGAGCTTGTGGGGAACTGTTCTTAGGCCTGCGAGCACTTATGTGTTGGGTTTGACAGGCCCTGTAGGTGCGGTTACCCTGTTCCAGGATGGAGACATATTGGCTAGTCCTGGTTTTAAACTTCCATTCCACAGCAGTGAGGTATTTGCAATCTCTGATTCTAACCACTGAAATCACAATTACAGGCCCTATAATCCACCAGGAAGGGGGTTGTCAGAAATCTAGGATTGGCCTAAACTATTCCTACTGGAATTGGGTAAGTTGGCAGTCGTGTGGTCCATCCGGATAGTGATGTTGTTGGGCCACAGTTTACTATGCTAGTAAAATGTCACCATAAACCATAAGTACCCTGCATGCCTCACTGGAGGCCCATATGTGATGTTCTTGGTGACATTGTCCAAAATGGCTTCTCCCAAGGCCTCAAGGAGGCTGGAAAGATGGAATGACTTAGAAGGAAAGAAACTGCTCTCATAATATCAGTTGCCAAGTTGCCCTGTTCAATGAGTGAGATTTTAAGCCAATTCTGGATTTCTGACAATCTTGCCCTGTTGTATTATGGGACATGCAGCACTGATTCAAATTGATAAAATCAGGGACTACAAATACCATAATGCAATGCAAATTTAAAATCATAACTGGCAAAAATTCTCATTCCTAGAACTGGATAGCTTAGCAACTCTGTAATATCCCTGAAGAAAGTCATTAGGGACTTTTTTTAAACTATTGATGAAAACAACAATTTTTACACAAATGAAACCTTCAGACTCTGGGTGGTGTAAAACATTTTATTTCCGTACAGAAAAATAGAATAGCTTGTTTTTTTTATAATTCTCGGATGTCCTTGCCACACATGACAGGGGTCCTGATGGACAACATCCTACCTATAGTACTTGAGGAACAGAAAGATGGAAAAAAGGACCCAAAGCCATAAGGTTTGGAGAAATCATGAAGGCATCTGATTGGCCACCATGGATCACACGATGGACCTTAAGTAGCCAAGTTCTGCTGGTAGTTGATTTTGGAGACTATTAGTGAGCAGCACCACACTACCCAGTAACAATTTATAGAGGGCCCTTCACAGCATACTGTGGTGCTTTAAAGCTAGCTTGGATGGAGGGAGAGCCAGGACCTGTGGTGAAAGGATGACATCCTGAGGAGCAGTTCTGCTGCTGCTTTTTGGTATTCAGTAAGCAAACTCCGCTATAAGGAACCTAAACTTGAGAGAACTTAATTTAATCCAGGTAGCCAGAAGCGCTCTCAGGGGGAATTTTTATTGGAAATTAATAAGGAATCTTGATTTTTCCGGAAAGAAATCAGTTTTGAAGTTTATGTACTCCGAGCCCTACTTCGAATATTGTATCTGTTTCCGATGCTCTCTCTTGCTTTGCCTATGATTTACAGTCCTAGTGGCCCTACTCAGTCTCTGTAAATGTTTCTCTAACTTCTTTGCCTTCGCCGCTGCCCTCGCCTCCTTCGACACTGCTCTCGCCGCTGCCCTCGCCGCCTTCGACACTGCTCTCGCCGCCTTCCAAGCAGGGTGCGCAATCACAGCTCTCTGCCTCCTCCACACTCAGTTGGACAAACGTGCCATCAGGGCAGGAGACGTCAAAGTCGGTGGACTGAGTGGCAGTGGCCGAGCAGAAGTGGCACTGTGGCACAAACTCCCAGAGGGCATTGTGCCAGGACGTGGAGTAGCAATACCCTCCGCAAACAGCAACTTTCACCTGAAATAAAACAGAGAAGAAAAGGGAGGCATGTTAGCTTGGGGAAAATGAAGAGCACACCGCACGCGAGGGGGGCAATGAAAGGACCAAAAGGATCTGATGACATAAAAATCTGATTTATGTAATTAATCGCTCCAGTTATTTCACTTTTACATCGAAAATGACCCACCAAGCTTTGTAGTGGTTAAAAGTTGTTGCCAAGTGATGCCAGATCTTAGTGCCGTCCTCAGCTGCTATGTCCCTGATATCTCCTAGGGGCAAAGCTTCGGCCAGGCAGGCTGGTGACACCCCATATAAACCTTCCCCCTTGGGCAACTTCTGAAAACCTACATTGGCAGTACCCATGACCCATACAAAGATACGACTGGCATGGAAAGAGAGGGCCCTGCCCTCCAGAGTAGGATATCAGGCAAGTCAGTAAGATGGGGGCAGAGGTTTAGCTTTCAGTTCTGCTTGTCTGGAAATATCACAACACCGAATTATCTATTAGAATACCACAGCTTGGCCCCCCCCCCCTTCATTACTCAAAATTAAAAATTTAACACTCAGCCTTTACAAGAGGGCATGCTTGCGTCAGGGTGGGCTAGGGAATATAATAACAAAACCCAGTCCTAAACGTTTATCTACCTGCCCCCGTCAAGAGATCGCAAACTCGTATCCGAAATCTTAAAGGTGCGGAATTTCTTTGGTACTCAAGGCTCCTAAGGTACCACTTACTGTAGCGCTTCTAGGAGAGCTGAGGTGAGAATGAGGGCCTGTCGGAAATGCCGCTCTGCGAGGTAGCCACTTACCGTAGCCGTGCACGGGCCCTCCACAAGCCGCACTTCCCGGTACACGAGCTCGCACTCGTTCTTTTTCCTCTCTGCGAAGGGAACAAGAGGCTACTAATAATACTGATCATTTGTATAGCGCCACAAGACGTATGCAATGCTGTACAGAGACGGAAAAGACAGCGCCTTCTCGTCAGAGCTTGCAAACTAGTCAAGGAAGACAACACAACAGCTGGGGACAAGGCCATGTCTAGGGGAACGGGAAGGAAACATACTCGTAGTTGGAGAGCAGGAGACTAAGCAGGTCAGGATCCAAAAGCAGCCTTGATGAGGTGAGGTTTTAGCCTGGATTTGAAAAGGGCCAGAGATGAAGCCTGACGTATAGATTCAGGTGGTTTGTCTCAGGCATAAGGAGCAGCAAGGTGAAAGGATTGAAGTCTGCGGTTGACAGTGAATGAGAAGGGCACGGATAGAAGCGATCTGCTAGAGGAGCGGAGTTCATGAGGAGGGGTGTCGGGAGAGATAAAAGAGGAAAGGTAGTGAGGAGCAGTAGAATGAGTGCACCTATAAGTCAGTAGGAGAAGTTTGAACTGGATACAGAGATGGATAGGGAGCCAATGAAGTGACTTGAGAAGAGGGGTTACATGAGCATATCAAGGCTGGCAGATTAGCTGTGCAGCTGAGTTTTGAACAGATTGAGCAAAGCCATTTTACTTAATGTTCTCTGTGATGTTGCCAACCAGCTCCATAGCCACCCGACAGAGTTGATTTAGACCTGGATTTACCCCAGTGCATGAGGTCACTTTAATTCCTTAATTCCAAGACCAGAAGTTCCTGCATGTACTGGGGTAAACCCAGGGCTGGATCAGCTCTGTACTGCAAATCTAGAACATGAAAATGGGCATATGATTTTGGCTCACCGACAGCAGGCTATTCCCACCCCCATTCCATCACTTCCATGACACTGAGAAGCACAGGAAAGTCAAGAGAAAATGGTGGAGAACCAAACATAGGGTGGTGGTCTCAACCAGGTTGATATAGACTGGGTTTTTGGCAGATGTAGTTTGCATTACCAGCTCCTTGCATAAAATGTTAACTCAGTCTGTCTGGGCTGACCTGGATGACGTGTCCACCTTAGGAATACATACCACCTTTCAGCTCTGGGTCCTCCTGGGTCACAGCAGCTAACCTCTCATCACTATTGCATGCCGGCACTGAGTCACAGCTGCACTCTGCAAGAGGCCAGGAAAACAGGAGATGAGCCTGCAGTCGGTATGGCAGGCCGTTGGTAGGAGAAAGCCCTGGCTGGAAAGGAAGGGTCAGAGCAAGGGGGGAGGGGATTGGATGCTCCTGTATCCCCTCCCTCCTCATTGCAGGAGGATGAGATCCCCACATGCCCCTCTGTGAGTGTCTGAGATACTGCACCCAAGCAGGGAGGCCAGTAGGTAATCAGGACTCCAGTGCAGTCTGTGGGGAGGTGAAGGCCTCTCTTGTACAGATGGCCAATGAATTGTACAAGGAGAAGAAACGGCAAGGGATGGGATGCACTCTGAGGCTGTCTGACTATTGCTCTGATCTGCCTTAGCCATGGAAGAGTCTGACACCCCTATCCTCTAGAAATCTCTTCTTTCCCAGGTTCTTCCTTCCAAATCTGGGATGAGGCAAAAGTGTTATCCTCTCTTATCGGTCCTGGGTGACCACAACCAGACTGCCATAGAACAAAGGCCTAATCTGAAGCCTTTGTTTTTGTTTACCCATCCCTGGAGAACAGGTCATTGTTTGCCCCCCCCCCCCTTCCAATCTAAGGAGCAGGGGCTTTGTTCACAACTATTTCCCAGTACTTATCTCCTTAAGATGGCGATAGCCTGCAGATCCTATCTGATGGCTGACGCGTAGAAGGAAAAGTGCCCCACTCTCTAACTCACAGCACCTCGCGATGCTCCTTGCTTACTAACAGAAGCATCGGTGTCAAGTGAAGGGACAGAAGCTCCTCCGGAACCAAGCGATGCAACCAGAGACCAAGAAAATGTGGAAGATAGATACAGAAATTCTCCCAATTGCATGGGGTGACACTAACCTGATTAAAAAGAATTTCCAAGCGCATCTTGACAAGCTGCCTGTGCATAGGACACCAGAAGGAGGCGCTCTTTGGAACAATGCAAGTGTTAGATAAGCAACAGCAGTGAATCTCAGAGACTCCTGGCATTGGGGTGAAGTTCATTCTTGTCATGGTATGTGCGAAACTAACCCATTTGGAGACATTAACCCTTAATACATCCTTCTTTCCAGCCAAGATGAAACATAATACCTTTAGTACAACTGATTCCTATAGAACATCAACATTTCTCCAGGGGGAGAGAAACATACTCATGCAACAGCCCCAGAATGCAGGAAAAACTAATATGGGAATTTGCAAAGTCCTGGGAAGGGCACAGAGGATCCTCAGTGGTGGGAAGTGAGGGGTAATGCCTGGAATGGAGCACAGAAGACCTTAAATGGTGGGGGAGTGAGAGGGAAAGCCTGGGATGGACACAGAGGATGCTCAGAGGTGGTAAGGGGTATATTCTGAGATGTGCACAGAAGATCCTCAGTGGTGGGGGAGTGAGGGGTAAAGCCTAGGATGGGCATGGAGGATCGTCAGTGGCGAGGGAGTGAGGGATAAAGCCTGGGATAGGTACAGAGAATCCTCAGTAGTGGAAGAGTGAAGGGTAAAGCCTGGGATTGGCACTACGATCCTGAGTGGTGAGGTAGGGAGGGGTAAAGCCTGGGACAGGCACAGAGGATCCTCAGTTTTGGAGGGAGTGAGGGGTAAAGCCTGGGAGGGGCACAGACTCAGTGGTGGGGGAGTGAAGGGTAAACCCTGGGATGGGCACAGAGGATACTCTGTGGTGGAAGAGGGAGGGGTGAAATCTGGAATGGGCAGAGAGGATTTTCAGGGGTGGGAGAGTGAGGGTTGAAGCCTGGGATGGGCACAGAGGATCCTCAGTGGTAGGGAAGCTGGAGATTGGGCAAGAAGTAGGTGAGAAGAACAGACACAGACTGAATGGCTGTGGAGGTCTTTACCCGCCATCAATGTCCCAGTTATGAGTATTGGAAAGTGAAGACACAGAATACCCATGATGCACTGCTCAGTCCCAGGATACTCTACTTACCGCAGTCTAGCAATGGGCAGCACGCATCGAAGGGGTTTGGCCGCTTGACCAGAGTCTTGCCGGCCGGGCATTCTATGGTCTGAAGGCAGGTGGCAGTCTGGCATTCAGGCTGAAGGAAAAATTAGAGGACAGTGTGAAGATACAGAAGCAAATTTAAACACGGACCCCGAGCCTACTAACTTCAATCTTCCTGGGGAGGCGTCTTTCAGACACTACCTATACGTTGCTGCTGAAAGTGGTCTCTTGGGGGCCACGTTATTCTGGATGTTAGAAAGAACTGGAAAAATCAAAAAGTCAGGCTGTGCTCTGGCCAAAAACATGGCAACACAAGCCACGGAGATCAGAGAGACAAGCTGGAGAAAAGCTAAATTGCTTCCCAAATCCTTAATTCTGCAGATGCAGAGCTGCCAAATTGCCCAGTTCCAGGATGGAGATTTTAGGCAAGGCCTGGGTGTCTGACAACCCCTTGGGCCGATGGGTTGGGCCAACATGACTAGGGAGGGTAGCTTCTGTGTACAGTGCCGTCGGATGATGTCACCAGATGAACCCCTTTCTGATGCATTCTGAAACTTCAGCACTGATTTCAATGGATTGAGTCGGGACAGGAACTGCAAATCCCACGGTGTTTTTGGATGCAAATTCCAAACTAAGACTGGCCAATAAGTTTCCCTCCTAGAACAAGGTCACTTGGCAGCCCTGCAGATCTGTTCTACCTTACAGCTAGGGGCCATTCCCAACCCCCTTCCGCCAGTTTGAGTCATTGCTAGGTGAAGAATGGCAAAAAGCAACCCCCCCCCCCCCCCCCAGCCTCTAAAGCCATTAGATTTATCCCTCCCTGCTCAGGGAAGGAGTGATGACATTTCCTATGTAAGGAAGGTTTCTTTTCATATCCTAGGATGTGAAATCATGAGACTAGTTCAGTGCCATTCTCTCTTCTTTGACAGGGCTTCATTTGTAGACTAAAAGGACCTGTGGGGGTGGAGCCAGGGCATAACAAGTATGCAATATGTGCTATACTGGGTCAGATGAAGGATCCATCAAGCCCAGTACCCTGTTACCAACACTGGCCAATCCAAGACACAAGTATCTGTCAGCTTCCCAAAAAGGTACACAGATTGCATGTTGCATATCCCAGGGTAAGCAGAGGATTTCCCCGGCCCACCTTTAATAATGGTTTGCAATGCTTATGGATTTTTCCTCCAGGAAGTGACCTGGAGGGAAGGGCCAGTTCAGGAAGTGACCTCACTCCTGAGTCCTGAACACACATATACACACACTCTGCTTCACTTGGGGCTAAAAAGACAGCAGGTATGTACAAACAGAGTTGGCAAAATCAGTGTTTCTTTGAAATGTTTGTTAAACATATCTCCAACACTTTTTAGTGCTTTATTCATTATCTCAAAGTAATCAACATGGACTAACTCTCCCTGACACATTTCCACCCTTTCCCTCACCCTGCCCCCTCCCTGACATGATTCCACCATTTCCCTC
Organism: Ichthyophis bannanicus; assembly: GCA_033557465.1. Classification (NCBI taxonomy): domain Eukaryota; kingdom Metazoa; phylum Chordata; class Amphibia; order Gymnophiona; family Ichthyophiidae; genus Ichthyophis; species Ichthyophis bannanicus. The sequence continues at coordinate 50,792,424 of CM066051.1, read as the reverse complement.
ACCCTGCCCCCTCCCTGACATAATTCCGCCATTTCCCTCACCCTGCCCCCTCCCTGACATGATTCCGCCATTTCCCTCACCCTGCCCCCTCCCTGACATAATTCCGCCATTTCCCTCACCCTGCCCCCCTCCCTGACATGATTCCACCATTTCCCTCACCCTGCCCCCTCCCTGACATGATTCCGCCATTTCCCTCACCCTGCCCCCTCCCTGACATAATTCCGCCATTTCCCTCACCCTGCCCCCGCCCTGACAAGATTCCGCCATTTCCCTCACCCTGCCCCTTCCCTGACATGATTCCACCATTTCCCTCACCCTGCCCCCTCCCTGTCATGATTCCATTTCCCTCACCCTGCCCCCCTCCCTGACATAATTCCACCAATTTTACCCTCTCCACCATTTCCCTCACCCTGCCCCCTCCCGGACATGATTCCACCATTTCCCTCACCCTGCCCCCCTCCCTGACATAATTGCACCATTTCCCTCACCCTGCCCCCTCCCTGACATAATTCCACCATTTTACTCTCTCCCTGCCCTCTCCCTGACATAATTCCACCATTTCCCTCACCCTGCCCCCTCCCTGACATTATTCCACCATTTCCCTCACCCTGCCTCCTCCCTGACATTATTCCACCATTTCCCTCACCCTGCCCCCCTCCCTGACATAATTCCACCATTTTACCCTCTCCCTGACATAATTCCACCATTTCCCTCACCCTGCCACCTCCCTAACATAATTCCAACATTTTACCCTCTCCCTGCCCTCCTCCCTGATATAATTCCACCATTTTATCCTCTCTACCATTTCCCTTCCCCCTGCCCTTCCTTCCTGACTCATTTCCACCATTTTCCTTCTTCCTGCCCTTCCTCCCTGCCTCAGTTCCACCATTTCCCTCTCCCTTCCCTTCCTTCCTGCCTCAGTTCCACCATTTCCCTCTCCCTTCCCTTCCTTCCTGCCTCAGTTCCACCATTTCCCTTTTCCCTGCCCTTCCTTCCTGCTTCAGTTCCACCATTTCCCCTCTCCCTTCCCTTCCTTCCTGCGTCAGTTCCACCATTTCCCTCTCCCTTCCCTTCCTTCCTGCCTCAGTTCCACCATTTCCCCTCTCCCTTCCCTTCCTCCCTGCCTCAGTTCCACCATTACCCCTCTCCCTGCCCTTCCTCCCTGCCTCAGTTCCACCATTTCCCTTCTCCCTGCCCTTCCTCCCTGCCTCAGTTCCACCATTTCCCTTCTCCCTGCCCTTCCTTTCTGCCTCAGTTCCACCATTTCCCTTCTCCCTGCCTCAGTTCCACCATTTCCCTTCTCCCTGCCCTTCCTTCCTGCCTCAGTTCCACCATTTCCCTTCTTCGTGCCCTTCCTTTCTGCCTCAGTTCCACCATTTCCCCTCTCCCTACCCTTCCTCCCTGCCTCAGTTCCACCATTTCCCCTCTCCCCCTCCATTACAGAATTCCATCATCTCCTTCTCCCTGCCCACATCCCTGAGAAATTTCCACCGCTTTTTCTCTCTCTGCATCCTTCCCCGGACAATCTTGCCATTGCCCCCTCTCTCTGCTCCCCCAGCATGATTATGTTCTCTTTATTTGTTCTTGTCACTCAGCATAATGATTTTATTTGCAATTCCTCCTTCCCCTGTGCCCCTGCATGTCCCTCCCCCCTGACATAATCATCATCCCTTCTGCCCTGATCTCTTTTCTGCTCCTGGCTCAAGAAAATACTTTGATAAGAATTAGCTCCTCTGCTCCTAGTTACCAGCAAAATCTGCCGCATCATAGCTTTTAAACCCTAAAGCTGGCGCACACCAGGCAGGGCTTGAGGCTTTGCAGTGGGACACAGTGCTCCACCAAGCCATGGTGCAAAATGCAGAAGTGCCTCATCGCTGCTGTATGCGGTCATGGTCTCAAGTTGTGCAGGGGGGGGGGGACCCTTAACATCAAGGGTGTGCAGACAAATTAAAAATGGTTTACTTTAATACATTTTCACCTTGTTTCATGTTTTTTATATAAATTTTGATTACAGGACAATTTTGTTAACTAAGAAGTATCTTGCGGCTCCAATTCAAACAAAAACACAGTTGAAAGGTTACTAGAGGTTTCAGGCAGATATGTTATGATAATATTCATTGTATAGATATTTTTGATTGATCGTAATTGCGGTTGTATTTATGTGGAAGGGGTTTGTATATTTTGTATGCAGTGTTGCCAATTGTGAGATTTTAAGCCAGTCCTAGATTTCTCCTGGAGACAAGCAGGGGTTATGCAGACCTCCGATGATGCCTGGTGCCCGGCTCTCTCCAAGCTTAGAGAAGTCTTTTGGACTTCTCCGAGCATACTCATGATCTTCGGCCTTGCCAACCAACACTTCAACATCCCAGTCTTCCCTCATTGCAACCATTGTTGACCACAGCTGTCCCCTCCTCCCACATATCGTCTGGGTCCCTCAGACTATTCAACTCCTTTCACTGTGCCTCGGGGAGATACCAGCAAAACCAAATTGTAGCATGGCGACTCTTCCCTCTTCCTTGTTAGTCATCATGGCAGTATCAATAGTACAAACCAAAAACGATACAAACATCAAGAGGAAGCCAGCGTCATTGTAGCTATATAAAAAAAAAAAAAAAAGCAACAACTCAGCAGTGCCATCGCTTCAATGCCTGGCACATACAAATTACCTCATGGCCACAATGCTGCATGGCAAGAGCACTGTTCAGCCTCATGTTTCATTGGGCCCAGATAAGGCCAATCGGGGAAAACAGGGACGCTTCCATAACCAGAGGCAGACTTCCTCCCGGTGCTGGCCTTCCCTCAGAAAGTTCAAATTATGATAGTGCAGCCAAGTGCTCCACTCCACCCTCACTAGATCCTCACTGTCCAGCACAGCTCCACAGGCAGAATCCTCAAGGGGGAGGTAAGAAAAAAATCAAAGGCTAAACATAAGTCCTCCAGAGAGCCTCCAGCAGCACAGGCCGCTCAAGGAGAGATGTATACAGCTTTTCTTTCCATATGCAGTAACCAACATTGGCTTAAATGGAGCCTGGCTAGGATTCCTAATACTCCACAGGGCCCTCCCAGTAACTAGGCATATCACATGACTAGGTCATGCCAGCTCTGTCACCACAGCAGCCAATTACATCGCCTCATAGCCCCAACTCCTCCCTGATCTCCCTGCTCAGGAGATTCGTACAGGATAGTGCTATCCTTCTGCAGACTGCTCCAGGTGGAAAGGAACCTTCAGATCAAACTATACGTGAGTCTGCACATGATGATAGGGACTACCCTTCCGTCATGGATTGGCAAGCGCCCCCACCATTTGAAGATGATACCCACTATCTCCCCAGTGAACCTCAGTTTTTCCACTGTGAGGAGGTATCCTTTGTGTCTGGAGACGATCCCCCCCACCACCTCCCGAACAACTCCACATGGAAGACTCCATGGAGGCCTACTCCTACCCAAAGTCTTTGCAGAAAATATGAGCACTTGCCCTCACTGATTCAGAAACCCCAGTTACAAAAGCCTCTCAGCTCCAGGCTTTGATCAGCAGATGCCCCACCAGTTGGTAGTCTCAGAGGTGACATTCAAGAAGGCCAAATCAGCAAGACCCAGGCACACACACCGTCATGCATAGAGCAAAAAATGTTAGACACTATGGACAAGAAATCGTACTAGAGCAATATAATAGCCCTGAGAATTCTGGGGCACCAGCTTCAGATCCTGCATTATCACCATGACCTGCTCCTACAGCTTAATGACCCTGGCTCCCTCTCCACTGAGAACCAAGCTCAGCTGCTGGTGAACCTCCATGAACCTTTGTATCACATCATTCGGGCTAATTATGATGCCTATGAGTCAGTGTCCCGCTTGGCAGCAATGGCTGTTGCAGCCAGAAGAGCTGCCTGGCGGCATCTTTCCAGCCTCTGTGAGGATTTACACGAGCATCTCCTGGATGCCTCTTTGCCTTGCTGACAGCCTGTTTGGCTCAAAAGTACAGGAAGCAGTGTCGGAGATCAGGGACCACTCTTCCATAGCTAGGGAATTAGCAGTGCAACCTGTGGAATCGACCTCCCAGTCCAGGTGGCTGCAATTCTTAGAGTACTAGAGAACATACCACTAACAGTATCTCCAGCAGTTCTACCCACATCGTAGGTACCAGCCCTGTGCCAGAACTCCCATGTAACGCATGACAGGATCACACTATGGACAGCATGCCCGACCTCGTGAGAAGAAGCAACAACCCTCCGCTCCCACTGCTGCTCCCAAGCAGAAAATGAGTTCTTTGACTTCCTGCCCGTAGGTGGCAGGATCAGTCACTTCAGGGAGGCCTGGCAATTCATAAAAACTGATTGCAGGGTTTTGAAAATGTAGAACAAGGATACAGACTCAGTCTTGTAATAATTCCGCTGGTCAGCAACAGTGGTCTTCCCCCAAATCACATACTCATCCTGGAGCAAGAGATCAGCAATCTCTGGCATAATGCTGCAAATCGAGCCGATACCCACAGTACAATGGAGGGAAGGGTTTTATTCAAGATCCTTTCTCATATCCAGTAGATTGGGCAGACTCCATCCAATCTTAGATCTCCACGAGCTCAGTCTCTACGTAAAATGGGAAGAATTCAAGATGAACTCTTTAAGTACAATCCTTCCGCTGCTATGCCACAATGATTGGCTGGCCTCCCTGGACTTGAAAGACGCATATACTCATGTATCCATCCATCCATCCATCCCCATCATTACAAATATGTGCCTGAATAACCCCTGCTTGTCTCTGGAGAAAGCATAGTTGATTATCTGTAATTGGGGTTCTACGTAGAGAGCAGGGGTATGCAGCCACACTCACCCTCCTGTCTTCCCCTCCAAAAAAAAAAAAGACGATGAAAAAAAAGACAGTGCCGAATTACAAGGAAACGGCCAACCAGAAGGCAAGGAACAAACATTTAACATGGGGGTTGTGTGCAGCATGTCTATAGCAGCTCTGTAATGATCTGGGTTACTGAAGCTTGGGAGGCCAAAGTGGGAGATCATACACATGCTTCGAGAAGTCCAAAAGACTTCTCTAAGCTTGGGGAGAACTGGGCATCAGGTGCCATCAGAAACGTCACCTATAAAGTGTGGCTGCATACCCTCCTGTCTATGAGAATCCCCATTACAGGTAAGCAACTACACTTTCTTACAGTCACATTCCAATGCATTATGGGACCTGCAGTACGGATACCAGTCAGTAAAATGAGGGACTACAAATACCATACTGCACTGTAATGCAGATTCAGAACCAGAATTGGTAATTTGTAAACTCAGTGTAAGCACTATTTTATATTGATTGTAATTCGCCTAGAACTTTGGCTGGTAAAGCGGACTTTAAGTACCTAAATTAAATTAATCGGTGCATTGAAACTGCCTGCCTCTGGGGTCCCGCATGTGAAAATGGAAGCATTTCGGAGAATGCAGCCCTGGAAGTTCTGTATTTCAGTTTCCAACCAAAAATTCTAAATTTGGCTTGCAGAATCTCCCTTCTGCCCTTCCTATATTGGTACCTACATGTATCATGATAGCGAGTTCCTCCTCAGCACTGTCTAAAATCCTATGTGTGAGGACTGCCATAATTACGCCCTGCGCAACTTGCACATCTGGCCCTCCCCCCCCCATCACATTTTCCCCATGCCCAGCATCTCCCCATCTTATCCCATACCTCCATGTCCAGCCAGCGCCCCACCCATGCTGCCTACCCTTGCCATGACCCTACCACCTTTTGTGTTCCCTCGTCATTGTCTGCATCAGCAGCAGCGGACCTGACCTCTAATTGAAAAAAGCATCAGACTAGTCATTCAAACGCGGATCTTTGCAAATCCGCGCTTGAATGGTTGGTCTGGTTCCTCCCTCCTCTGACGTGAACCTATGTCAGAGGAGGGAGGGATCAGACCTGCCTGCAAGTGTGAAGTTGGAAAACCTGCGTGTTTTATTTTTTCTTTTAGAGGTCAGAACCGCGCTGCCGCCGCCGCCGCCAAGGGAACACAAAAGTGGCAGCAGCAGGGCAAGCTCAGACAGTGTGAGGGGGAGCCGATGCTGGCAACCCCAAATGTGCCCCTAATCTTTTGGCCCTGTGCGGCTGCACCGCTTTCAAAGGGCTAGCTACGGTGTTGTGCCACCTTCATATCAGACAGGCAAGTTACCAAGCAATGTTCACGTCCAGCAGTCATTCAGCTATCTCCGTCTAATAACTGAATCGTGAACTCCAGTGGCAGTCCTTAGCCTTCTCTACTGGGCATAGTTTCTGTGGACATAGCCTTAGTAGGTGGTAAAGACTTATTGGCCCTCTGGTTTGCCCAGTGGTGATGTATGCTCTTTGCAGGAGTAGCCCAAGAATTCTTACTGCCCTAGGCAAGCTCAATGTGCTGCTCCTCCACTTGCCGTTGCCGTGCCGTGCCGCCCCAGATGTCCAGCCTTTTACCTGGGTTTAATAGACGGTACAGAGATCAGCTGTTTAGCGCCGCAACAGACCTTTAAAGTGCATGCACGCACTCATGGCCTTCCGCTCCTGCCCCCTTCGATGCATCTCCTTAAGTACGTGCTTGTGCTTTAAAGCCTACTGCTGCGCCAAAGTGGTGATCACCATGCCACCCATCAACCCCAGCTGAGAGGCTTGATGTCAGGGACAGGGCGGCATGCTGACGGCATGCCATTTCGTTGGGGGTGCACATCGGGCTTGCCTAGGCCTGAGCCGTCTATCACTGTGCTGCCAGCAGGGTCTGCTACCCTAGACGACCACCTAGTTCGCCTAGCAAACAGGCCAGCCTTGGATCCTTGGGTAAATGAAAATGTGAGTTTACAGACGAGCTCTGTCTCCCCACATCTTTTGCATGACTTCTCAACTATATTCCAGTCACGGCCCTCTATATCTATCCCAAGCACACCCAAAACCTCTTCTTATAGTGATGACTAGTAATTCTATTAGTCAGCCATGTTCAACTTTGCTTCTTGCAAAATAAACACTTAAGTCAGCACCGAGGCCTCCTTCCATGTTAAAATCCCCCTTACCCTTACCCTTGCCCACTTATGTTTGGACTTTAATCACAGTCCTTCCATGTAGATGTTCTAGACCTAATGTAATGGTATTTACTGTTTTTTGAGCTCCACTCTCTATTTCCAGTGCCTTAACTTCTAGTAGCCCAAAGCTCTATCACCATCTTGTCTCCAGGGATTCACTGGGAGGTGGGACATGTTCAAAAGGATTAAGGCAGCCAGCAGACCTGCTAACCGCATTAATCTCAGCGAGCATGAAATTCATCGGCAAATAGCTGTTTTGTGCCAACGAATATCCCCTCCTAATGCCACTGCACGTCCTGATACTAACCGCATAGTATAGAATCGATCCAGGAGGTGACGCTTGTTAACCAGTCAGCGACGATATTCAGCCACCGGCTTGTTAAGTTAAACCGGCTAAAGTTAGGCACACAAAAGGCTGGCCCAGCGTTAGCCAGTTTAGCCATCGGGCCAACTGCCCAGTTTGCTAAACCACTGATCGGTCAAACCAGCTATTCAGTGCTGGGCCTGGATATGACCCCACCATTGAATATCGGCCCCTCTGTGTTTATTGAATATGCATTTTTAAATTCCATTAGCGTTTTTGCTTCCACCACCTCTTTGTGGGATCTTTAAGCATCTACCATCCGCATGGAGCGCGGTTACAATCCTAAACAAAGGCATAGAGGGGAGTGACCTGCACGGAGCAGCAGGTAGATCTACTCTAGCCACCTTACTGGGCAGACTAGATGGACCATACTGGCCTTTATCTGCCATCATGTACTATGTTACTGTGTTACCTTGGAATTTCACATCCTCTTTATGAAGATTAAAACTTGCTTTCCGATGTAAAAGGTTTACATCTCGCCTTCTAGGTACTTGTGACCTAGATTGGTCACTGGGCTTGATAGACATTGGTCTGACCCAGTATGGCATATCTTATGTTCTTACTACCTTTACAATATTTACATGGCTATCATATTCCCTTTATCATTTTATGATGGTTGCAGTTTTCAGGGTCTGTCCACGTCTTAGTGGAACTGATATTTCAGCCATCATGATGTGGCTTTCTTCAGAGTGAAGTGATTGTTTGTGCTTATATATATATATATATATTTTTTAAGTGCTGCCAGGTCCATGCTGACTCCTGGCAATCCAGCAGCCCCTGTGCTTTCTTGGCAAGGTATGACTGAAAGTAGATTGCCAGGCCTTTTCTTCCGAGGCAATAGAGGGTAAAGTGACTTGCTCAAGGTTACAAGGAGTGCCAGTGGGAAGTGAACCCGGATCTTTTGGGTACTATGCTGTTGCACTAACTACTAGACTACCCCATCCACTCTCTCTCTTTTTATTTATTTAACAGCTATTTTTTATACCTCTTTATCCTTCGGTCAAAGCGGTTTACAATGAAACAGAACATTTACAGTAAGAAGGGTAGTCAACTTGGAGAACTTTGATGAATTAGTAGATATTGGTCAGGGTGTGCACCCACCTAGGTAGACATGTCATGGGTACCCCTCCCCTAGAGAGACCAACAACACACCCCCACCTGTCCTTCCCATATATGACCCATACCCCTCCCCTCTCCCATTGTGAATGACATGGACACACGTGCCATTGCTGTTGGGTGGCCACACTTTCCTCCCCACTCCAGCATTTGTTTCTTATATATATAGTGGTTCTCAAATCTGATTAGTGGGATTGAGGCAGGAAATTTGGCAGCTGTGGCCAATCATTTATAGGTGAAACCAGAGGCACCATAGAAGAAAGGCTACAAGAGCATAAAATACACACCAACTCAGTAACACAGAGAAATCTGCTGCGTCCCTCCACATGATGGAAACTGACCATACGATTATATTTGATAAAAAATGATCCTGGAAAAAGAAGAATGCTGGTGGCCGAGGAGGATCAAAGAGGCAGTGAAGAGAGCAAAACACCCACGAAATCTCAATGGGTACAAAGAACTCAACATCGATAAAGTATGGCAGCTCTTTCACAGAAGGTTTAGTCCTAAAAGGACCGGCACCGAAGACCTATGTGTTTTTTTTCACCTTCCAGAATTGGAGATTGTCGCAACAAACCTTCCTGCTAAAATTTGAAATTTCCCACCTTTCAGAATTCAAACTTACATTTTTCCCTCCTCATCTCCAATGAATTTTCCTGCCAAACTTCAGATTTCCCAACAGACTTTGAAATTCCTGTCTCAATCCCACCAAGCTGATTTGAGAACTCCTATATATAAGAACAGACATCCAGTGCATACCCACTTCGTTCTGAAGAAAGCCTCAGCATGATGGCTGAAACGCTGGTCCCACTTACTAAGACGCGGCATGATGAGGAAAACGGCAAAGATCATGATATGAGCTGTAGAAGCCTAAGAGAACATTCATGCGTTTACTTTGACACTTGCACCTGCTTTTTTGTGGCTATATTTTTGCTTGAAAAGGGCATGAATAGAGGTGAAAATGTCGGCTTCACATGTGTTTTTCCTTTGCTACCTAAAAGTGCCCCCCCCCCCCCCCGGAATGTGTAAGGTCCTTAAACTCTGGAAGAACATGCAGACTTCAGCCACATGGAGGGTAGGCAGTTATTAGATGATTGGTTTACTTGGGTCAGTTGTGCTTTGCATGCATCAATGGCTTTGAAAATTCCACTCTAGTTGATCAGACACCTAACTCCAAGGGGAATGAGCTTTTGCTTGACCTCTTAAAGTTAACATCAGACCAACAGAGAATGAAAAGGAACTTACCGGGGGTGTGGGTGTTGGAACTGTAAAAAAGCAGAGACAGGAGATTACTACATTGCCATATCAGTACAAATAAAACATGGTGTAGACGTGTGCTGTTGGGTTGGCAAAATTTGTTCTGCCGTGATTCTCACTGTTGCCTCATTACCAATATTCACCCTACAGTCATTGATTAAATGATTCTCACATTCATCCGTTTAACTCATTTGGAAGCTCAATATCCCAACCCACCTCTATGCTCTGGGGTTATTACAACTCTGCTTTGCCAAAGATTCTTTCATATTTTCCCAGAACCCTTTGCTCTTTTGGATATGCAGTTGGAAAACCCTTTACCCATTGCCATGCTATTGCATTTTAATTTAATGTAATAAGGGACTTAAATTACACATTTCCAAATTAATTTGCCCACTGAGGCTAATTTTATAAGGGACTCCTAGGTTAGTGCATGTTGTAATGCGCATATATGACGCCTTTTTTATAAAGTCAAGTACACACTTTACTTTGTAAAATAGAGTTATTATATCTAGGCATGATCACTTACACCAGCCCCATGGCTGTTGTAAATGCCCATGTCTATATTTCTCAAGAAAGCTTGTAAATAATGTAGTTTATAATTTACATGCATAAATTTGCACTCTACCCATGTTGCACCCCTGTTCATGTCCTCAGTGAAAACACACGCCATCGGCCTGTCTTTACCAGCTTAAATACACGTATAAAGTACATTAATGCACATTAGTCACTAAAAATACACAATTTATGCCTATTGATGGGGTATAACTTTATGCGACTCCTTAGAAAATTACTCCCTTAACACAGATTACAGTGGAAATAAAAATGTCAGAAATCATGGTCAAATTATGCAGAATACTCAGAGCATTTCTAATCAATGAAATATCACAAAATACATTCCAGTTAAAAAAATACCCAAGTTGATTCCACTAGAAAAAGAAGATGTAGCAATTCATACAAAAAAAATCTTTCAAAACCAATTTCTTATCGTTCCTCCAGTTCAGTCCTCCACCTCTGGGTAGTGCACCTCCTCCTGCAGCTTGGAGACTAGGCATGTCAAACTCGTGACATCACTGGATGTAGCCTGTTGGTGTCTCCCATCAGCCCCAGTGTGTCCAGTCTCCATGCAGCAGGAGGACGTAGTGAGCCTAGGTGCTGGGCTCACTTGAGGAACGAATAAGGAGCAGTCAGGGTCTAGGTTAAGGGTTAACTTTAGTTTAATCTCCCTATTTTAGTCTTAATTTAATTTGTAGGGTCTGTGCCTTTAAAAAAAAAAAAAGTGACTATTTCCACCGGCCGCTGCCTGTCTCTTGCTCTTTCATTTCTACTGCTGGCTGACTTATCTAGCGGCTCTCCCCTCCTTGATTGTACGGAGGAGAGCACTGCAAGGCACCGCACGATCCCCTGGCCAGGCCCAGGTTGCCGGTCAATTTGTTTATTCAGGAGATGCAGGACGGAGACGGGCATGCTCCGCGGCGGTCCACTGGCTCCGGTGTTGAGCGGGGCCACGTGAGAGGAGCACTGAAACAGGCGGTAAGAATAGTTTTCAATTGTTTGATTAGGCAAACGGCATTTAAGGCACCAATCCGCGATCATACCGTGCGCAGGAGGACATTAGGCTTCCTTCTTCTCAGCGGGGTTTCTGGTGCCGAATCGCATGTGCTTGCGTCAGTCATTTTCTTCTACATGTAGTACCGCATGGCGGTATCCCGCACTGTAGAGGACAACGGAGTTTAGCTTATGGGCTGGTTTAGTCTTAATTTAACTTGTAGTTGGTTACTTTTATTAATTGCTGCCAGGACTTTCAGTTATATTTGGGGAAGTGCAGGCTGATTTTTCTTTCATTTAAAAAAAAAAAAGGAGCAGCATAACAAGTTCTGCCTGCAGGCCTAGGGGCTGTGTGTGGGAAGCCCCATTTCCTTAGCGGGACAGCGGTCCTGGCGAATGTCATCTCATCCTCCTTGTCTGGTGTGTGGCTCGCGCAGAGGTGCAGTCTCGGAGGCAGGAGTCTGTCGTGGGTGTGTGGCAGCCTCCACCTCTATGGAACAGCAGATTGTGGATCGGATGCAGGAGTTGCGCAGCGTGGCAGCCTCAGCTGAAGATGAGTTAATCGAGGATCAACCTGTGGTAGGGCAGGAGGTGGCCACTGGGCTAGGCTTAGCGTTGCCCCCTACAGTCACAGGGCCCTCACTAGGTGATTTCTCCCCAGACTTCGTGTTGATTATGCATGAGACATATTGCTTAAGGCAGCAAGGCAAGTTGCCGGAGTCAATGCCTCTTCCAACTCTGGTGAAGCAGGTGGGAGTGGAAGGGGGCATGGACAAGGCTTAGAGGGCTCCTAAGCGGGCTCGTCCGCTGGATAATCTACCCACTGACAAAGGGGGGGCTGAATCGGAGGAAATGGAGCTAGAGCTTGAATCTGTAGTGGACGACCTAGAGGAAGGTGAAATCCCGGAGCCTGAAGATCAGGTGAGAATTGTTCATATCTTCAGGAAGGACGAACTTACGGCGCTGGTCACAGAATCCCTTCAGACGCTTAATTTGGCGGTGGTACAGACTGTGGAGGAAGAGGGATTGGCGGACCCTCTCATCCAAGCGGTGCGAGACTCTCAGGTGATGTTTCCGATTCACCGGGTAGTTGATTGAATGATCCAAAATGAGTGGGACCTGCCGGAAGCAGGTCTCAAGGGAGTCAGAACAATGAACAGGCTCTATCCCTTAGCAGATAAGGACAAAGAAAAGTTTCGCTCCCCGCGAATTGATGCAGCGGTGTCGGCGGTCATGAAGAAGATGACCATTCCAGTAGAGGGCAGTGCTGCGTTGAAGGATGCGCAGAATAGGAAGATAGACACACTGATACAGAGTTGGCCATCAGCAGGACTTCTTTATGTCTTTTCTCTGTGGGCACTGATAGGGCGCTTGGTGCAGCGTATCGAGGCTCATCGAGGAAAGGTGCTGTTTGTAGCTCCGGACTGGCCGAGACGACCATAGTATGCCGATCTAGTTAGACTGCTCGATGGGGAGCCATGGAGGTTACTGACGTCAGAAGACTTATTGCTTCAGGGCCCGCTTCAAATGCCTCAGGTGGATCGGTTCTCACTTACGGTTTGGCCATTGAAAGGGCAAGGTTGAGAAGGAAAGGTTATTCTGGAGCGGTTATTTCAACCTTACTTCAAGTCAGAAAGAGGTCCACGTCTCTCGCTTATGTGTGTGTTTGGCGTATTTTTGAGGACTGGTGTTCACGGCATCAGATTCCAGCGGCTACGGTCTCCGTTCCTGTGGTGTTAAGTTTTCTTCAGGATGGCTTTGATAAGGGTCTAGTGGCTAGTTCCCTAAGAGTCCAGCTGGCAGCCCTGTCTTGCTATAGATGTAAGGTCCAAGGAATGGCTCTGGGTTCTCATGGCGATGTGTTGCGTTTTCTGAAGGCGGTTTCTCGGATCCGGCCCTCGCGTAGAATTTTGGCGCCGCCATGGGATATCAATCTGGTCTTAGGGGCATTAGCGCAGGAGCCCTTTGAACCTTTGCTCCAGGCATCAGTTAAGGACTTAACGTTAGAGGCAGTGTTTTTGGTGGCCATTTGTTCGGCGAGGCGAATTTCAGAACTGCAGGCTCTGTCCTGTAGGGAACCGTTTTTGTTGTTTTCAAGAGAAAAGGTGGTGCTGCGACCAGTTCCGTCATTTTTGCCGAAGGTAGTTTCCCCATTTCATCTGAATCAACCTGTTTCTCTACCAGTGTTAGGTTCGACGGAGGAGAGCGCCTCCGACCGTAGTTTGCATCGCTTGGACATAAAAAGAGTGTTGCGGCGTTATTTAAAGGTTTCGGGAGCCTTCCGTAAGTCGGATCGTCTTTTTGTGCTGTTTGGAGGTCCCAGAAAAGGGGAAGCAGCGTCGAAGGCATCCATTTCCAGATGGATTCGAGAAGCAATTGAGTCAGCGTATGTTCTGCAAGGGTGTTCTGTACTAGTGGGTTTGCAGGCTCACTCTACTAGGGCGCAGGCAACTTCCTGGGCGGAGCACAGTCTGGTGCTGCCGGTAGAGATTTGCAGAGTGGCCACTTGGTCGTCTCTTCACACCTTCAGTAAGCACTACCGCTTGGACGTTTTAGCATTCAGTGATGCTTCGTTCAGGGTGGCGGTTTTGCGATCCGGATGGAAAGGTCCCTTCCAATGATTACTGCTCTGTTACATCCTTTAGTGACTCCAGTCCTCAATCCCGCTCGGGGTTGGATTTCTCAGCTGTTAGGTTTGTTTGGGAGGATTACCAGACTCTGTCAGGGTAAGATATTTTTAGGCCCGGGATTGCTGTAAAGTTTTTTTTCTGCCTGAACTTTTCTATTTCTTCTTCTCTTCCCTTTTTCTGGTTCCGTTCAGGGGGAAAAAGGGGAGAGTGTAGGAATCTGTTCCCCTTCTTATGGGGAGGAATTTAATTGTTTGTTAAGCTGTTAGTTATTAAGGATATAGTTAGTTTCAGATGTTATAGCTACTTATTTGTTGCTCCTTTGAGTCTGCTTTGTCAATAGTTCACTGGGGCTGATGGGAGACAGCAGCAGGCTACATCCAGTGATGTCACAAGTTTGACATGCCCAGTCTCCAAGCTGCAGGAGGAGGTGCACTACCCAGAGGTGGAGGACTGAACTGGAGTCACTAAAGGAACAACAATTACCAGGTAAGTGTAATTTCCATTTATAACATCTACTATCTATATAATTAGCTAGTGAAATCAATGAATACAGTAGACAGTTTCACCCAGCATCTTCTGACATGAATGGTAATTAACTCTCTCTAAACCCCCGCTCCGCTACATAGACCAGAGATGTGTGAAAGGTGTCCACAGTGTCATCCCTGCTGTGCCAAATTTCACCCATAGGAATGCCTACACATGCCGCCATCTTGTCGGTTACAGTAAGCCTGTTCACGGAATCCCACCCAGCCAAATCATAAGCAGAAATGCACATGTGCGCACTAAGTCTGGGAGAATATGGAATTGTGCACATAGAGGGTACAGATTTCTCCGTTCTTATCTTATAAAATCACCCGGCTAAGTCCTCATTTGGACTTAGAGTTTGGAGGAATGATTGAAGGGGCTACTGGACCAGGGCCTGATCAACCATAAGGCAAACCAGGCAGACACCTAGGGTGGAAGCTTCTGGGAGTGTAAAGATAAGGGCATTCAAATCTAAATCATAGAGTCTGACAGCAGGGGGAGGGCAGTAAGACTTAGAAACATAGAAACATTATGGCAGATAAAGATCTCACTAAGCTCTAAAGTCCTTTTTACTTTAGAGATTCTCTGTGTTTGTCCCATGCTTTCTTGAATTCAGATACAGTTTTTGTCTCTAGTACCCTCACTGGCAAGCTATTCCATGCATCTACCACTCTTTCCACAAAGAAATATTTCTGCAAATTACTCCTGAGTCTGTCTCCTTTCACCTTCATCTTATGTCCCCTCGTTGCAGAGCTTTCTTTCAGTTGAAAAAGGTTCTCCTACTTTACATTTATACTATGGAGGTATTGAAACTTCTCTATCATATCTCTCCTCTCCCATCATTCTTCCAAAGTATACCTAGTGAGATCTTTAACTCTGTCCCCATATGCCTTATGGCGAAGACCACTGACCATTTTAGTAGCCACTCTGCACCGACTCCATCCTGTTTATATCCTTTTGAAGGTGCGGTCTCCAGGATTACACACAATACTCAAATTAGGTCTCACCAAAAACTTATACAGAGACACTATCACATCCTTTTCCTACTGGCCATTCCTCTCCCTATGCATCCAAGCATCCTTCTGGCTTTCACAATTGCCTTTTCTACCTGTTTAGCCATCTTAAGATCATTAAAAACAATCACCCCTGGACAGAAGCACTTCGCCTCCTATACTGTACCACTTTCTTGGATTTTTTTTTTAAATTTTTTGTTTCTGAATTTTTCAATGAACAATACAGGCAATACATATAAAACAATAATAAAAAAAACATAATAAAGAAATACATCTCATGCCAATACATCAGCCCACAACATGTAGAGAAGGCAAGTCAAAGCAAATGAAGAAATACATTGCTAACCAGGAAAGAAAGTGAAGTAGCGCTGCCAGCAGAAAGCACACTGATACCTCCCCAATAATGCCCAGACTACCTTCCTTAGAAACAATTAATTCTAAGAGTTGTTCAGGCTCCATAAAGAAATAATTCTGACCCCCAAAACTTACATAAAATAAAAAAAGAAATTTCAGCAGCCAGGTATCCCAAAGCTGAAGGACCCGAGGCCGCAAGGCAAAGAACTCCTTCTGCCGAGCCTGTGTCTGCTTAGACACATCAGGAAATATACAAACTACAGAACCCATAAACTGCTCTTGCATATGTCTGAAGTACAAATGTAAAACAGAGACTTTATCTGTTCAAAGGTAAAAGTCACCACAATGTACAGCGAGATGTTACCATCTCTATTGATCCCTCCAGGAACCCGGTCAGGTTCAGCTGCTCCTGTGATGTACCACAGTTCACAGAACCTCTGCTAGAAAGAGGCACATAGAACGCCCTAGCCACAGGAGGAAGATTGTCCGATGCCCAGCCCAGTATCACAATCAAATATTTCTTAAGCAACTCCACAGGGCTTAGCAAAGGGGATCGGGGAAGTCCCAGGAAATGCAAATTATTCCCCCGAGACTGATTTTCCAAAAACTCCAGTTTCCTCCAGAGCCCAAAACTCCTTCACTTGAGCATCCTTAAAAGTACCCAACTCAGCCACTTGGCCCCGCAGTTGCTCCAATCTTACCTCATGTTGCGCAACTTCATTCCTCTGGGCAGAAACAAGCTCTGTAAGAGAATCCACCTCAGAAGAAAGTTGTATTAAATTAGCATTAAGAGATCCATCGAGAGTCCTGATTGAGTTCCATAGCACCTCCAAGGTTATGCCAGCTTCCTTCCCCCTGGAAAACTCTCCACAACTTCTCTCAGATTGAATCACAGACACTCCTCTGACAACTTGTGCAGTATTCATGCCTTCAGGAGAGGACTGTGCAAGGGGGAAACACGGCAAACCCTCCACCAACTGTACAGCATTGCCAGAGGACGGAGAATCTACTCCCTCCATCAGAGCGCTTCCGGGTTGCCGGGGAAGAGACCGATCATTGGGGCTCAACTAAGCTCCCTCCATGCTCCGCACCACAGAGTCACTTCCAGGGCAGCCCAAGGCAGTCACCTCCTTCAGCGGCCAGACGCCGAGCTCAACGAGGGTCCGCCGACCAATTTCTCCCACAGCCGTTCCCGCCGGCCTTTGCGCTTCAGCATACCAGCACAAAGTAGATTTGTACCTTGCTGAGAAAATGGACGCCACACCTTAGTCTCTCCACACCAGCACCATCTTGCCTTCCCAGTATGGCATCCTTGGATTTTTGCAGTTGAAATGCATGACCTGCATTTCTTAGCATTAAATCTCAGCTCCCAAATTCTCAATCATTCTTCAAGTTTGCTGAATCCCTTCTCATGTTACTTACACCTTCCTGGTTGTCCATTCTAGTGCAGGATTTGGTCTCATCTTCAAGGGACAAACAACTACAGCCCTTCTCAATATCACTTACAAACAATTTTAAAAGAATCAGACCAAGGACAGATCCCTGTGGCACACCACTGGTAACATCCTTCTCAAAGTAAGCACTGTTTATCTGTACCCTTCGTTGCTTCCCACTAACGAATTTCTAACCGAGTCAGTCACTTTAGGGTCCATCCCTAGGGCATTCAATTTATTTATAAGTCACCTGTATGGAACAGTCTCAAAGGCTTTACTGCGCCAAAACCTTAAACCAACTCTAGGACCAACCCTGTACTGGACATATTTCTGGTGTTTAAAACCACTGTAAAAATCTGAAAACTGGAGAAATGGAGCTGGGCCCCCTCTATTGACTTCCCCTGGAAATACAGCTTTGGAAAATGAGCATTTACACATTCAGGTTCTGGCATTTAGAAACGTAGTTCGCAAAATTAGTTGCTTACTCATGTTAAGTGCTGGCATAAGTCATTAGTAAGGTGGTCCCTGGGGATAAGTAGCATGGAATTGGTTATTTTTCTTTTCATTTGTACAGTCCCGAGTGATTCTAATCCCTTTGGAAGTGTGTTTCTTTGTAAAATAAGTTCTTCCAGTATGCAATTACGCATATGAAGTGGCATGTTAGAAGGGACATCTAGGAAAAATCTGGGATGTTCAGAGCAAAACGCTTAAAAACCAAGTGTGTAACAGCCGTGCCTTCTGAAATTCCTGTGTCTTCACCCCAAAATATGAATGTCTCAATTACTGGGTCTGGTGACAGGCCACACGCAGATAGCAAGGCTGGATATATGCATGGGTATAGGCCATTTTACAAATGTGGATGTCCCTGAAGTGCACATCCAGAGAACTGGGTACTTGGACGCCCCAGCCTCGGTAGGTCAGAAGGGAGGCATCAATGTCATTAAACTACCATGTCCTGGACTGCCATTTCAGAAACCCAGACGTGCGGCGGCATGTTTGGAGTATGTATTTATGGGCAGTTTTCATTGGCCAGGAATTATTGAGCACTGCAATGTAAGCACATATTTCTCTTCCCCCTGGAAGCAGAGCACCTTAAAACAAGCACTTTTTTGCACCTTATTCATGCTCATTAACAGGTATAAGCATTGATGCCTCAACAACCAGGGTCTGATGTACTTCTACCATTCTGTGATTGCACCGTGGCGTGAACTCCCTTGCTCCGCCCAGGGCACACCTCCAACACATCCCCTGCAACTGAGATATTCTTGCACTGTGGAGGCCTGTATACCTGGCTTTCTAAAATGGCTCTGAAGTATCTCAAATCAGCTCTTTGGTTTCCACAGCCTTATATGTAATTTACCTAGACTTCAGGATCAGGGTATCTCTTGTAAACTACCTTGCAAATTGGGAACATCCCAACATGGATACCCCTTTCCCTATCCAAGGAAGCTATGCAAAATTGTGCTTTATCCAAAATCAGCATTTTCAGGGGAATATTTGCATTCTCCGGGAATAAGCAGGAAGTCCTCACATATGGGTGATGTCTGCACCGACGGAGCCCTTGCGGAAGCATCCCCCCAGTTTTCAAAGAAAGCCTTTGGGAGATGCCACCACGCATGCATGGTCCCCTTCCCACCCAAGGATGCCATCTTGCTCATTCTCCTTTTTTCCACAGAGCCCTTCAGATGTTGTCTGGCTTGTCCCTGTAAAAGTTGATTATTTTTCTCTTCTTGTTCTACACTCGCCTCCGGTATTGTACCAGTACTCTTCCCGCTTGCCGAATTCTATGCCTCGGCATCGGGTTTGGTTTAATTTTTTTGATAGTATTTCATTATTTTCTTTTCCTGGTGTCTTCATGCCTTTTTTCTCCCGCTGGCAGCCCAGAGGGTCTTCAACCTCGCAGGGGTACTTTTTTCCCCCATGGCTATCGGTGGCTTTAAGAAGTGTGATTGGTGCTCTAAAATCATGTCTTTGACTGACACACACGACTGCTGTCTTCGCTGCCTCTGGCCAGACCATGACACGGCGACCTGTGGTCCTGCAAGAGGATGTCCAGAAAGGCTCTCAAGAGCTGCCAGCAGCAGCAGGATAAGTTTTTCCCTGAGTCCCGATGCCTCCAAAGGCCAGGGCCTCGTCTGAGTCCCTGACATCTTGGGTGGAACTCTCTGAACCTGAGCCTCGTCGTGAAACCTCAGAAAGGGGGTCTCCCTCGAGGGAACCCAGGAAAAAGAAGAAACCCTTGATGGCGGTGTCCTTGAATGGTTCCAACCGGCTGAGAGCTCCCCGGGCTGGTCCCACAGTCTGAGACGCTTGTCTTGGACGTCAGAGGTGGAGCAACCGGTGAAAGTCTCCCGGAAGGATCCAACCATGGACCGGCCTTGGTCCCCAGACACCATCCTAGTCAAGGATTCTCCTTCAGGGGAGCCAGCATCGGGCCTGAGTCTATCGGTGCCTGTGCCGAAGGCTGCGGAGCCTTTTGGTCTGGAGTCCAGAATGGCAGCCCTGGAGTGCAGTTTGTCTGCCTTCATGGACCAGCAGTGGGTGCCGTTGTCCGGCACGACCAGTTCATCCACCCTGACCACCAGGCCCTCGACGTCCAAGACACCCCCAGAGGCTGAGCCAATCCTCGGCCAAGATCGCACTGAGTCCCGTTCAACAGGATCGTAGTCATCCTCGGCAAGTTTACCGGCCGCCGGCTGTATGGCATCGGGGCCCCGAAGCCCGCGGAGCAGCCCTCTTACAAGTCCTCAACAGACTACTCCGAGTGGGAGACAGAGGATGAGAAGTGCCCTGATACCCATCACCACAACGTCCCTTCTGACTCTCCTGTCTCGGAACCTTGGCAGCAGTCCCCGCCCAAGGACATGGGCTTCCTGGATTTTGTCAAGGACATGTCTAAGGCTCTGGCATTCTCAACCAATTTGGAGGAGGACCTTTGGGCGGATGAGTTGGAGATCCTCCAGTACGAGGCCCCTCCACAGGAATCACTCACGGTGCCCATTCCTCCCATCCTGGAGTGGCTCATGCTCCGAATGTGGGAGATACTGGTGTTGGTGCCGGAGGTGAGCAGACGGCTTAACTCGATGTATCGGGTCTGCCGGAGCCCGGGCTTCCAGAAGTCACAACTGCCATGTAACTCCACGGTGGTGGAGTCAGCCATGCGTCAGCTGTAAAACTAGAAGACACACTCCTCAGTGTCCTCCGGCAGGGAGGCCCACACCTTGGACGCCCTCCACAGAAAGAGCTAAAAGGGCTCAATGCTCATCTGCCACATCCAGGTCTACTAGCTGTATATGGTAATGTACCTGAGGGACCTGGCGAAGGAACTCGCTGGGTTTTTGGCTGGTCTCTCCGAGAAACCCTTGCAGCAGTTCAAGAACCTGGCCAAAGCCATCCGTGAGTGCTCCAAATTCATGTCTCGAGCGGCCTATGATGGGTTTGAGTCGGCGGCCCAGGTAGCCATAGCGGGCATCGGTGCACGCCTCCAAGCTTGGCTTCAGTCGTCCAACCTCGAGCAATGGGTTCAGGACAAATTGGTCGATGTCCCATGCCAAGGAGAGAACCTCTTTGGCAAACCCATGACTGACAAGGCTGCTGAGCTGGAGACTGAGTTCATGACGAGGACCAGGCTCTCTAAGAAGACCACTGCCCCTCCCCAACGGAAGGGCTTAGGTAAAAAGTCCTTTTACCCGAGGAAGGGGGCTGCTTACCGAAACTACCCACCTTATCAGGCCTCCCCAGTTCCCCAACAGGGTCAGCAGGCCAAGAGACAGGGACATGGGCTGTGTAAGCAGAAGGCTCGAAAGCCCCAGGCACCGGCCCCAGCCCAGCCAGGGGGGAGCTTTTGACTCCTTGAGCATAGCCTCTCTATCCCAAGGAGATCAGCAGCCCACAGGGGAAAGTCTGGCCCTCTATGCCCAGAGGTGGGTGACCATCGCCACCGATTCCTGGGCAGTAAAGGTAGTCAGGGAGAGTTACCTCCTCCACCTGACTCAGACACCTCCCCCTTATTTCCCGGAAGAGCCCCACAGGTCTCCACTCCACCAAGAACTTCTTCTGCAGGAGTTGGCAAGTCTTCTCGAGGACAAGGCGGTGGAACCAGTACCCCACCACCTCAAGGGCAAGGGGTTCTACTCCAGGTAGTTCCTCGTGCAAAAAGAGGACAGGGGGTCTGAGGCCCATCCTTGACATGCGCAACCTCAACAAATTCCTGGTGAGGGAGAAGTTCAAGATGCTCTCCCTTCGAATATTGCTGCCATACGTCCAGAAAGGAGACTGGCTATGCTCCTTAGACCTCAAGGATGCTTATACCCACATCTTCATCCACCCCAATCACAAGCAGTACCTGCGGTTCATAGTAGGGGGCAGGCGCTTCCAATACAGGGTGCTCCCCTTTGGCCTAGCCTCTGCCACAAGAGTCTTCACAAAATGCCTGGCAGTCATAGCCACCTTCCTCCGGCTCCAGGGGGTCTTCATCTTTCCCTATCTGGATGACGGGCTCATAAGGGAGGCACAGCCTCTGAGGTGCACCATCCAGGTTCTGTAACACTTGGGCTTCATCATAAACTATCCCAAGTCTCGCCTCCTCCCAACCCACTGCCTGAAGTTTATCGGAGTCGAAGGCCTTCTTGCCAGGGACTGAGCCAATCGTCTCAGGTCTCTAGCTCGGGACGTACAGTGCCGTCCCTTGGTGCCCGCCCAGCTTCTGCGCCTCCTCAGGCACGTGGTCTCCATGGTCCATGTCACCCCAGACGCTCGCCTCCATATGAGGACGGTGCAGTGGTGTCTCTGAGACCAGCGGTCTCAGTCCACAGGCTGCCTCCAATACAGAGTTTCAGTGACCTGCCAGTTGGCAGACTCCCCTGGTATGGTGGCAGTCACCCAAGCATCTTGAGGCGGGAATGCCCTTTCAAGTCCCAAGCCACTCAAGGGTCCTCACCACGGACGCCTCCTTGCTCGGCTGAGAAGCCCACTGCGGATATCTCCGCACGCAGGGCAACTGGTTGCCAGGCGAGAGCACCCAGCAAATCAACCTCCTGGAGCTCCAAGCCATACACCTAGTCCCGAGGGTCTTCTATCACCACCTATGTCACCAGTCTGTGCTGGTCTAGATGGATAACCAGGTGGCGGTGATCTACTTGAACAAACAGGGGGCCACGTGGTCTCGTACCCTTTGTCAAGAGGCACTGCTCCTCTGCTCGTACGCAGTCCAACAGGGTATTTTCCTATGGGCAGTGTACCTGCCAGGTCAGGATAACCTGCTGGCCAACAGATTCAGCAGGGTTCTCCAGCCATATGAGTGGTAGCAGGACCCTAGAGTGGCCAGTTGGCTTTTCGAATTCTGGGGGAACCTATGATGGACCTGTTTGCCAGCCCAGACAACTTTCAGTTGCCCCGCTTCTGCTCCCATCAGCCCCGCCCCTCTAGGGTGGCAGCGGACGCGTTCCTAGTCTCATAGTCAGAAGGCCTCATGTAAGCCTTCCCTCTGACGCCGCTGATCGCCAAGACCTTGTTCAGGACCCCCTGCAACAGGGCCTCGCTCATCTTGATAGCCCCTCAGTGGCCCAGGCAGCCGTGGTTCCTGCTGCTTCTGCAGTTGACCATGGAGGCCCCCATCCCCTTGGGGACCACCCCTGGACTCCTCTCAGGAGGGGGACTCTCTCCTGCACCCCAACCTGGGTTCCTGTCACTGATGGCGTGGCTGCTGAAAGAGGACTCTGGTCCCTTTAAACCTTCCGGTTGAGGTGGAAGACATCCTGCTGGTCTCTTGCAGGGCCTCCACTAGGAAGGCTTATGCCCTCAAATGGCACAGGTTTTCTGTTTGGTGCGCCGAACAGGGGACTGATCCTTTCTCCTGCCAAGTGGCTCTGGTGTTGCAGTACCTTCTTCACCTCTCTCAGTCTTGGCTCAAGTATAACTCTGTCCGAGTGCCACTGAGTGCCCTGGTGGCGCACCACCATCCAGTGGATGGTAAGCTCCTCTCGGTCCAACGTTGGTGACCAGTTTCCTTTGGGGCCTACTCTTATCGAAGCCCCCAGTTTGCCCTCCAGCAACTGAATGGAACCTCAACATAGTGCTGGTGCAGTTCACTCACCCACCCTTTGAGCCTCTAGCTACCTGCCACTTTCGTTACTTCTCTTGGAAGGTGGTTTTCCTGGTTGTGCTTACCTCCGCTCGCAGAATTAGCGAGCTCCAGGCCCTTGTGGCGGAGGCGCCTTATACCAGGTTCTACAAAAACACACATCCCAAATTCCTGCCGAAGGTAGTGTCGCCCTTCCATCTCAACCAGGAAATGATGCTTCCTACCTTCTTTCCTAGGTTTCACTCCAGTTGGGCAGAGATGGTCCTTCACACCTTCGACTGTAAGAGGGTCTTGTTCTTCTATATTCAATGCACCCAAGGGCACCACAAAGCTTCTAAGCTTTTTGTCTCCTACAACCCCAGTAGGCTGAGGGAGGCGGTGGCCAAATGTACGTTGTCCACCTGGGTGGTACATTGTATCGCCCTCGCTTATGAGCAGGCGGATTTCCCACTGAAAGGCCGTGTCACGATACACCATGTCAGGGCCATGGCGGCCTCGGTAGGAAACTTGTGCTCCGTCCTGATGGTGGACATCTGCCAGGCCGCCACTTAGTCATCAGTCCATACCTTCGCAGCCCATTACTGCCTGGAAAGAGAGTCCCGATGGGGCAGTGCCTTCGGCAAGGCCTTTTTGGGGTTTAGGCACCTCCTACCCACTGACCCTTCTGTGTTCAGGCTACTGGAGTGCTGTTTTTCATCTGACACAGGGGTTCTACTGAGATCTGTAGACACGGACTCATTGCTGCTGCTTGTGGCTCCCCGTGAGGGAGCTCCTATTTTTGCTATGGGCTTTCGGTAGCCTGTAGCTGGGGAATCCCATATGTGAGGACTGACTTCCTGCTTGTTCCTGGAGAAAGCGTAGTTACTCACCTGTAACAAGTGTTCTCCATCGACAGAAGAAATGAGTCCTCACACCCCTCCCTACTCCCCTTGGAGTTGCTTCTTTACCATCTTTTAATTTTTGCCATCTTTAGCTATGTCATCTGACTGAGCAAGATGTCACCTTTGGGCAGGAAGGGGACCACGCATGTTTGGTGGCATTTCCCAAAGGCTTTCTTTGAAAACTGGGGGCATGCTTCCATGAGGGCTCCGTCTGTGCCAACATCACCCATATGTGAGGACTGATTCCTGCTGTCCCTGGAGAACACCTGTTACAGGTGAGTAACTATGCTTTAAAGGGGTCATTTTATAAAGCCTTTTCCCACCTTGACAGACAGAAGCAGCCTCTTAGAAACCAGCGTGCAGGTAGACTCATAAAAAACAGGCACATCACACAAATGCATCTACATTTATGCTATCCACAGCTAACTTATTCTCAGGGTTGTCATTTGAATGGAGTTGCGATGTATCTGTTTATCTTATAAAATATGCACACGCATTTGGACTGACTTTATTATGTCTTTTTCACACCTATAAAATACCAGCTGGCTTGAATGTACACACCTTGTTGTGAAGCGCATACATGCTGGTAGACATAGGTGGGGCATAGTCGGGAGTGGTTCACAAGTACATGTGTAGATTAGAAAGTACCTTAATTTACGCATGTACTTGCAGATTGTATGTGCAAACATTTATGCCTGTTTGCAAGCAGGTAGACGTTCGCCCCTGCATTCGAGACATGTCTTTTGCTACTTGCTCAAGTATTTTCTAAAGCCGTGTAAGCATCTAAGTGTCTCATGAAATATAGCCCAGGTATAAAATTGCTCTCCTATTTTTACCTTCTTCTAAGAGAATATGTGCTCAACTTGAGGTCACTGGATAAGCTGACATTATAAAGTCAGATAGGCCCTGTGTCATAAAATCACCCCTAAATGCAAGTTAACTATAATGCAAAGCTATCAGAGCTCACAGTCAGATTCTGCAAGATATCACATAAATATCTTCAAATTCCAAATGAATACTGTGGCAGGGTCAGCCTGCCTCAGTCGCCAGGGAGATGGAAAAGCCCCCAGCCCCAAGTGCATCACCGAGTCAGGGACACCCACACAAAAAGAAAGAGGAGCTCAGGGTAAGCCATAGGAAGAGGATCTGGGCTGGATCCGACCTGGGTTTTTGAAATCTCCCTGCACCAAGGAAGGGGACCCAGTTCAAAGAGGATGGAGCCCAGGAATAGTTGTTTTCCTGGAGATTTGGGGAAGAGGGTAGGGCAGACGTACCTCCCTAGCAGGACAAGGCGTATGTAAGACCACTCCCAAATATCACTGACTGTCCTCCCATCTGGATGCCCCCTGTGCTGGCTTCCGGGGATTCCTGAAGCACCTGAACCCATGGAGCTGGGAGAGGACACAGAATAGCAGAAAGCTTTACTGTTTTTTTTTTGTAATGTGGACTGGGCAGTAGGGAATGCCTTGGATACTGTAAGGGTAACAGTTGCCCAGATACAGAGAGTTTTGCTTGTTCTTTTTTACTGTTTGGATTTTTATTGGTGTCTGTTTGGAAGACACAGGTGCTGGGAAATGCCCAGCCACTTTAAAAATTTTGTGAAACCAGCCGTGGGAAATAAGTAAGCTGGTAATTCACAATAGTGCGGACTTCTGTTCAAAGCCTAGTAGCTGGAGCTTGTGATAAGGAAGCTTATCATAGTTCAAGAAGGAACAATACAAGAGGTGATTTGGCTCTGAACAAGCAATCGGTGCTTGCTGGTAGAAACACTAAAACAGAATGTTTTCATAAAAGACTACCAGACCCAGAATGCACCAGGTTACAGAAAGCCTCTAGGAGAGCTGAAGTGGGGAAACGTGTGCTTAATCAGGGAAGCTATGAGGTAATCCCTAATCACCCATCTCCTAGGGCAGGGCTTGATTCAGCACACCTGGACTGTGCTAGGGTGGAGTGTCCCTCTAAGCACTTTAAAAGTAAAAGATATTCTACACAGAGACAGATACAGAAGGAGAAAGGTGGACAGAAGCTGGAGGAAAAAGAAGAGAGAGGACTGCAACAGCAGAGACAATGCAGAAGGAAGAACAGCAAGACGTCTAGGAGGTCTAAGGAAGGAGCCCACAGCAGTACGTGTGTTGGGAGTGATTCCAGAGGCAAGCATTCTCCATTGGACTGGAGGAAGCCAGAGGCTTGGAGATATACAACCAGGAATTCCAGGACGGCACCTTTGAGAGAGACGGCTGCATTTGGAAGGGGCCCTAAGACCCGTGCAAGAAGGTATGTGAAGAGAGACCTACAGTCCAGGGATTTTGACTGTAGGGCTGGACATAAAAGCTGGACTACCTACTGGCCAGGATACCCAGAGAGGAAACCTAATAGCAATGTGATCTCAGGTATGAACTTTGATCTGTGCCCTAGCTCTTCACCAGGAAGACAGCAGGGAAACAAATACTATCCTGAGAGTGATCAATTAAGGAATTCCTCTGAGCCAGACCATGATATTGATTCCATGATATTTCAGGAAGAAGGGGAAATATCTAATAGACAAATAGAATACATGGATTGCTCTGTCTAAGCTGCTGTTTTAAAGTAGTTCCTCAGTAAAGCAATAACCACCAAAAGGAACTGTAATTTTGTTCTTTTAACTACCCAGAAAAGTCTCTGTACATGAAAGCTTTAGGGTAGGTTAGAGCCACGTAGAAAGAGTGAACCAGCAAAGGGGTTTGCAGCTGGCTAATTATCTTTAATTGAGCCAGGCACAAGTGCACTGTGAGCTCTGGAAGGAAACTTCTTCTTTGTGTGTGTGAATAGAAGAAAGTTGTCCTTGGATAAAGAACAGTTTTTTTACTTTTGGGTTTGTTTTTGCATTTTTGAAGCACTGCTAAGAAGGTCATTAGCAGGGGCCATCAAAAAGACCTTTTCTGTTACCATCAAGGTCTTTATTGATTTATTGCTTAAGAATTTCAGTTATCTTATATAGTGTTTTGTTTTTCCTGAGTACGATACAGTTGAAGAAAGTATCCTATTTGTGTTACCAAGCATATCTGTGCGGGAGAATAATCCCCCATAAATAAAATCTGGGTTTTTTTTGCTTACACTCTAGCAACTACAACTCATTATTTTGTTGAACGGCTGATTTTGGTGTGAATGAACTACAACACCCACAATCCTTTGCAAGTCACATAATATTTTGCTCTGCCAAGACTGTTGGCTTTCACAACCAGCACCCCCGTTTACAAGCTTCAAAGCAAGTGCAGTGCAGTAGGGATGACGCTCCCCACATAGCGCATGCCAGACCTTACATGTTACAATACCCATAAATCTGAAGAAGATGTAACAAATCATATGTCTCAAAAACCCATCAAACCACTGTTTAAATTACATGGAGGCCTATTCTGTGTTGGATGTCCTGGCCTCTATGCATCCGGTCGGAACTGGACGCACAGAGCTTGATGAGATTATTATCCCACAGGGCACATCCAACCCCCGTGGGATCAAAATCTTGTCTAGGCCTTCACGTGCAGGCCCAGAGCCCATTCCAGTCGGCCTTCATATACAGGCTACTGCCCTGCTACCTCAGTCAAGGCTCCTGAATGGAGCTGCAATCCCAATCAGCCGCTGACTTTGTGATTTTCCCGCAGCCCGACCCCCAATTCAGACTTCTTTGGCTATGGTCAAGCTGTGGGGAATCCACTGCTCCCCCTCCTACCTTTGATGCAACCAGGCCTGCCATCTCCCCCTATCTAGAGGAACTTATACCACCTCAGAAATGGAATAAGTTCCCCTTCCACTCTGCTGGCTCCGGATGCATAAAAATCAGCCCGGTCCGTCCAGGGCCAAAGAACGACCACCATCACCCCGTCCCCGCTTCCACGCCACCCATTTCCTGCCTCTGTCTAACTTCTCCATACAAACTCCCTGTTTGTACAGGGAGGCTTGTCGGGAACAGGAAAGGCAGAATAGACCCCTTAGTCTCCAGATTACTAAAATGCAGTTGCCGTGTGGCATAAGGAATGCGTAGTAACAGCAAAACCTCTGTGCTAGCTGTTGGGGCTATTCCCAGTATTTCTAGCAAGGCAGCTGTGCAGTTAAGGCAGAGAAACGTCAGTACCATGCATTAACTACACACCAGATAATGCGCGATTCAGTTAGCTACACACTTGAGGTGACTTTAGCTGTGCAGGATTATTTGCTGGGGTACTGTGTGGTAATCACCTCCACATCATCTGTAAGGCATAGTCCCTGGCATTTCCTCTCTATACCACATCACAAAATGGCTTTCTCCACATGCTAACGGTTAACGTGACATAGTAAACAGGCCTCTTAATGCAATAGCAAATTCCACTTACTATCATCTTATGTATATCTAAGATACGGGTGTAAGCTGTAACTTCATATTTGTCCACAAACACTTACCACAGGTGTAACTTGCGCAGCACTCAGTATCAGGGTTATGCACTTTAGATAGGATGAATCCAGGACCACAGTCTGAAATCGGGGGACATGCTGAACATTCTGGAAAAGATGAATAGTGATGAAAGATGGAAAACCAGAAGCTCACTGAGGTTTGACCTCAGCATATGGGAGAGAGAGGACAGAGACACAAACATGTCACCATCTAACACACTGGATGAAGGCCGGGACTGCATGTCTGGCAGGGGAGAGAGAGTGGAAGGACCCCTGGTTAGAGGAAGAGAAGGGAACTGATCCTGGAGTTTAATGTTTCCACAGACAAAGAAGATGAACTGAATGAGGATCTGGAGACTAAGAAGTGAATGGGTCCCATCACTGCTGGACTAGGAGCTGTAATATATCTGATGCAGCATCCATACACGATAGAGTCATTGACAGCTGATACAGAAGTGAAGGCAGCCATCAAAACAATGCTGGATAATACGGATCCGAAAATGTTATTTACTATTCTGGGTTCTTGCCTTTTTATTTGCTCTTTAAACTCTTAAGCAGTTAAAGTCTCATGTACTTACCACATTCGTATCTAGGACAGCAGGGATTGGAGCTGGGCACTGACACTTTGACAGCATCTTTCAACTTGCAGGGCTCTGGGATTGCGCAAGTCACTTTGTCGCATATCTGCGGCTGCAAAACCCACACCAAACATATCAAAAGCAGAACTTCCAACGCCTCATTTCAGTGATTCTAACTACCTCACCCTTAGAGGTCCGGTGATCAGACTCATTAATACAAGGGACCAGTCTTTGGGTAGTTCATGGGGTAAGGTTTACTCAGAATTAGAGAGAATTAAAAATAAACTTACCAGGGGAATGGGTGGTGGAACTGGAATAGAACAGGGAAAGAAAGTTATTACTTTGTCATGTCAGTACTTCTAAGACATGTCAACACATGCGGGGATGGGGGGGAAGATTTTTATAACTTTGTGCCTCTATTTGAAGTCCTTGAAGGCCCCTAAGTTACAAAGTCAACAAAGTTGTCCATGTGCCTTCAAAAAATAGATACCTAGAACAAGCCCTGGTAGCGTGCAATTTCAGATGCACCAATTAACATCAGTTGAAAAGATGGGCACATGTGCACGTCAAAGGTCTTTTAGAGAATTTGCACTGGCACGAAAATACACGCATCGACATGATGTCATGAAGTTTGCCAGTAATAACCGAGAGTGGAGTCTAGGTGGAGCACAAGCAGAATTTACATATATGCAGCTAAACGGCATGTTTACTAAAGCATGTTGTGCTAAAATTATAGGGAAGTGTCCCACTCTGACAATCCTGTGCTAGTAGGTTAGCTCACGATTGGGAGGATACAAGGTGGGATGACGGTGGAACATGGACATTGATGGCACATCCTGGTTAGAGTGGACGTAGTGGCCATGCACTACCAGCTATTGTTGCCATTACCAATGTCATCTGCATGTTACTTCATTATTACCAAATCTTTTTCCTCTAAGCCTTACCGCATGTGTACGTTGCGCAGCACTGACGTTCAGGGTCGTGATCTTTCTCTAAGATGAGTTCAGGGTCACAGTCTGGAATTGAGGGACATTGCGTGCACTCTAGAAAAGAAGAGAGAGGGAGGATGAAGAGGGAAGGCCAAAAAAAACAAACGGTCTCTGAGGTCTGACCCAGCCAGGCTGATGAGTGGAGAAGCATGTCACTGTGTGAAGCACTGCATGAAGGTCTTGAGTGCATATGCAAGAGGGAAGGCTGGTGATGGAGGCTCTGGCTAAAGGAAGATAATAGAAAAGAACTTATGGACTTTGTGATTACCTACACAGGAAAGGTTCAACCCAATGAGGACCTTGAGAAAAAGCAGAGAAATATCAGGTTGGGTCTCATCATTGTTGAATTTATGGGACTTGGGTTAGATCAGGCTTCAGTGTTTCTATGACCAATATTCAAACAGGATTGACCCATGAAGATAATAAGGCCCAAAATCAACAAGAAAGAGTTTAGGATCTTCAGCCTAGATTTTGCTTTGTTTAATTCCACAAATATTTTACAGCTTCTAATTTACTGACCACAGTCATAATCAGGACAGCAGGGATCAGATCCAGATCCAGACACTTGTATTTGGATGGAGTCTTTCTTAAGACAGGAGTCAGAGGTCGGGCAGGTCACGTCCTTGCATTCCTTTGGGTGCAAAAACTCATATCAATTACACCAAAATCAGAAACTTTCATCTCCAGAGATCTCTTCTCCCCTAGAGAGCACATGCCTGACTTCAAGGTGACCAAGATTTCTATTGTATAAGGGGTGAAGGCTTTTAACATTAACATCAGACCAAGAGATAAATCCATACACACTTACCGAGGGTGGGGATTGTGGAACTGCAATAGATCAGAGACGGATAATTAGTACTTTATCGTATCAATAAGTATAAGAGATGCAATGAAAGGCTCTTACGGAACTGCCCCATGTCCAATTCGTGCCGCATAATACATAACTATTTATTTTATTTTATTTAAGAAGCACTTATATACCGCAGCTTCCAGAGATCAGCTGCGGTTCACAAATAACAGCAGTCAACAAAGCTAAGTTTGTTTTACATATAACGTCATATAACAATAAACAATGTAAAGTAAACAGAAAATGTTAAACAGAATAGCACAGAACAGTGCAACACTATATACATTACAACACTATATACATTATATACATATACACATTATGTGGAGTATAATCGTAATGAGTAGTTCAGAATCAGATGGGGAGGGTTTTCTTTTTGAGAGATGTCGGACAAAAGCTGATTAGCCTTTATCTAATTCTTTTGAGGCGTGGTCTGTACTAGTGTAGTGTATTGTAAATAGATGGGTTTTCAATTTTTTGCGGAATTCGTTAATCTCTGTTAACATTCTTAATTCAACTGGGAGGGAATTCCAGGCTATTGGGGCTGCATGTGAGAACGCTTTGTTGTTTGTTGATTTATTTGATTTTATGAAGTCTTTGGGGGTTTTTAGTTTCTTTAATTGACCTTTTCTTTGAGTAGGTTTTGAAAGTTCTTTAGTAATTAAGTTACTTAATGTGTTTGGTGCCATATCGAATAGTGTTTTAAATGTAGTTATTAATGTTTTGTATATTATCCTGCTTTGAATTGGCAACCAATGAAGGGATGCTAGTATCGGTGTTATATGTTGATGAGAGTGTGTTTTCGTTATTATCCTAGCTGCTGAATTTTGTGCTAGTTGAAGTCTTTTAATGTTTTGTTTTGATGTACCTAATAATATAAGATTAGCAAAGTCAAAGTGGGGGGTTATGGTGGCTTGAATTATACTGATGAAATCATGTATGTATACAAGAGGTCTAAGTTGTTTAAGTATTTTGAGTTTGAAATAAATTTTCTTTGTAGTGTTTCTGATATGGGTATCTAATGTGAGATGTTTATCTATAATAACTCCTAAGTATCTCACTTCGTTTTTTATTTTAATTTCCTGGTTTTGAAGTGTTATATGTGTTGGTGGGGTATAATCTTGATTTTTAGTGACAATTAGGACTTCGGTTTTTGAATGGTTTATTTGGAGATTGTGGGCAGTTAGCCATAATGTTATTTCATTGAAGCAATCCAATAGTAGTTGCAACGGTATGTTGGGGATTGTGAACGGGATGTACATCATAATATCATCTGCATATAGATGATAGAGTACACCATATTTTTTAGAAATGTTGCAAACTGGTTTTATGTATATGTTAAATAGAAGAGCAGAAAGCGCTGAGCCTTGTGGTAAACCTGTTTCAAATGTATATGATTCAGATGTTTGTTTGCCAATTCTAACATTTTGGGTTCTATTGCTCAGATAAGAAGTGAACCATTTATGAACTGTAGAGTATATTCCTATATGTCTTAAGTTGTTAAGCATTATTGAATGGTGGACACTATCAAAAGCTGCTGATATGTCGATAAATAAGAGGATGAAGGCTTTTTTGTGGTTGTCAATTCCTCTTAGTAGTGTATCAGTTAGGACAGTCAGGAGTGTTTCAACTCCATGCTTGGGACGAAATCCATATTGTTGGTCGTCAAGCGGGTAGGATGAATCGAGGAATTCTTGTGTCTGTAGCTGTACAGTTTTTTCGATGACTTTTGCTAAGAATGGTATACTTGAGATAGGTTGGTAAGATTTTGGAGAGGTTTTGTCAAGTGTGTTATTCTTCAGGATTGGTCTGATTTGTACATGTTTAAGAGTGGGTGGTAGGTAGCCTTGGAGTAGTGATTGATTGACCATAGGGAGTATGAAGGATAGAAGAGTTGGGAGTGTGTTTTTTATCCAGATTACTGGGCAGGGGTCGAGATAAGAAGTTGTGGTGTTGAGATTGAGAATGATATTTTTTAATGATGTTTTGGATATAGGGTGAAATTCTGGCCATTCGTTTAGCATATGGAGAGGTTTGTTGATAGAGTCTAGGGTCATTGGTGAATGTTTTGTTTTGTTTTGATAATAGTTGGCTAACGTTTGTGCTGATACGTCAGTGATTTCATTGCTAGAAGCTTGGGAATTGTTTGTTAGGTTACTAACAATGGAAAATAGTTCTCTTGGTCTATTGAATGACTTTGATAGGGTTGTAGCGTAATAATTTTTCTTTGAGTTATCTATGGCATCTTTATAGTGTGTGAGGTGGTTGTAATATATTTCTTTCTCAATGGTGGTTTTGGTTTTACGCCATTTACGTTCTAGATTTCTTAGATCTTTTTTCATTTGTTTCAATGTGCTATTAAACCATGATGTACAGTTGGTTTTTGAGTGGGATAGTTTTTTATTAATTTGATTTATTTTGGCTGCGTTGTTTATGGTGGTATGCCAGTTTTTGACCGCTTCATCCAGGTTTGTTGGGGATAGTGTAAGGTGAGGGATTGTAGAATCTAGAAACTCGGTTTCATTAAATTTCTTAAATTTTGTTGTCTGGTCATTTCTTGTGTGTTTTATAGTACAGTTGGTATTGCAGTTGAGGTTTAGTTTGATAAGGTGATGATCAGACCAAGGTATTTGAGAGCATTCTAAGGAGTCTGGTTTAAACAGGTTGAAGATCAAGTTGGGTAGTAGGACAAGATCAAGAATGCCACCTTTGGTGTGGGTAGGTATGTTTATTATTTGATGGTAGTCTAGATCAGATATCGTTTCAAGAAAAAGGTTGGATTCAGTTATTGGTAGTGAAGGAAGGTTGAAATCTCCAAGAACAATTAGTGGATTTTGTTCAGAGGATGAGTTGAGTTCAATTAGTGAGTGGAGGCTATCTGCATTTTGGTTAGGGGGTCTATATATTAAACAGATTCTGAGGTTGTCTATTTTTATTATGAGAGTGTCAATGTTGTTGTTTGAATTAGCTAGAATTTTTTTAGCTTTTAGATTTTTATTTGTCATAATCAATACACCATCTCCTTTTTTGTTGGCTCTATGTGAGTGGGCGATGTCGTAGTTTGCATTGTCAAGTTGATTTAGGAGGACTGTATCTGTATCTGAGAGCCAGGTCTCTGTTATACATAGTATATCAGGTTTTGAGTCAGTCAGTAGATCATTAATTATAGGGATTTTATTTTTCAATGATCGAGCATTTATAAGGGTGCATGATAAAGATGTTGATTTGTGGTGGTGGTTTAACTGGGTGGCATGTTGTGGATTAATTTGCTTTATTTGGATGAGTCTGTGGTAGTTTATTTTAGCTTGGTTGTGTGGGAAATAGTATCCAATGTGGAAGTTGTTCCTGTTTGTTGTGTGTATGATTGGGATTGTCTTGTATTTATATCGGGGTCCTGCCTCTGCTCCATTGTTGGTTTGAGGCGCCTTTGGCTGCTTTTCCAAATTTGCTGCTTACAAGTGACTGAGTGGTACAGGTCTCTTATTTCTGATGCCTCTTAATTTTGTATGTTCCACCAGGTGTCTATAGGTTATACAATCCGCTAGTTAGTAAGTCCTTTTTTTACAATGATGCATCATTGTCTTGTTTAGTATTTTTGCACTAATGACTATCCATATGTCTCTGCATGTCCTCATGATGTGTTTTTATTTTATATTTATTTTTATATACTTAATCTGTTATTCTTTAAGAATTATTGATTGCATTATTAATACATTTGTTCTTAATTTTTGGATGCATTTTATCTTCTGGATGTATTTTAATTATTTTTAATTATTTGTGGATCTATTTGGTTTTTTTTTTTAGTTATTAATTGATGTTTCTATGTCTTATACTTCAGTTTTTTATGTATATATTATATTTTCTTAATGTTTTATGAGAGGTTATTTGCTCCCCTGAAGAAGGCTTCTGGCTGAAACACGTGTCGGGCTAACCTCTCTGGTTATTATCAATAAAGTTATCCTTCCACAGTGTTCCATTGTTCTGCTCCTTGTGTTCCCTGTTGCCACTGCAGGAAGGTTGGTGTTCTTTGCGCATAATGCACACGTGTCCGTTTACACCTGCTCCTAAGCAGCTGAGACTGTAGAGGAGTTCATTTTACTACAGTCTGCGCGGGATTTGTGAAATATTTCATAAAGGCATATAGGGATTTCTATGTCTTTCTGAAATAGACCCAAAATACTCCCCCTTGTTTTGTCGTACCTGAAGAAAATATAGGAAATAATTTCAGATACAGAGCAGTGCGGTCCACCTAGTCACCCAGTAAGATGTTTAGGTTTGTAACTTTCGCTTTCTACAGGTGAACTCGGCTAACTGAAGTTTTCTGTCTGTCTTGTTGCAATATTTCTCTTGTGTTATTACATAACCTCCCTCCCCCCCCAGCCAACACTTATCTTAAGTTGCTAAAATGATTCTTGCATATATCCATCCAGCTGCTTTGGAAGCTGAATACCTCAGCCCACATGTCCTGTGAAGAACTGATACATCCCTGCTGGGCAAAACAGTCTCTGATATTTTCCTAGAATCCTTTGCTCTTTCTGTATATATTTTGATTGCATTGACCCATTTCTAGATCCACGTTATATTCATATTATTTAATTTTAACGTCATTTATTTTCCCCAGCACTTACCACAGTTATATGTGGGGCAGCACTGGGTCTCAGGGTCAAAATCTCTTTGTAGAGAGAATCCATCAGGACAAACTGGAATTGAGGAACAGGAGAGACACTCTGGAAAAGAGGGAGAGATCGTGAGGGTGAAGATGGAATGTAGGCTCTCTGAGGATTAGATACAGGCAGGATGGACTCACTGACTCCCTTCAGGCAATGAACCCCAAGTCGCGGGACCCCTTGCCTCTGGGAGCGCTGAATCAGAGAATCTGTTTTTGTCACTGAATGATTGCCTGGTATAAGTGCGAGAAACTGCACCATTGTAGATGGGCTTCTCTGAGTGTTAATGTAACAGGACAAGGAGGAAAAAGGCTGAACAGTGACTGAAATGGATCCTGTGACACAAGAAAGCAGTTAGTCAATAGAGACTATGGATCGTATAAGTGATGACGGTAGTGCAGAGATTTGATCTTTTCAGATACCTCTGCCATCCTTTCATGTCTTGTGCCTCTTCCATTATGCTTCCTTTAGAAGAGACCAAAGTCCACAAGACTAAACAAAATACGTCAAGAAGAGCTCCATCACTACTGGCATCCACACTATGGAACTCCCTCCCAACGAGCCTAAGGGCATTAGAAGACATCACAGACTTTCTGCAAGGCCCTTAAAACCTTGCTCTTTACAGAAACCTATGAGCAGATAGACAATAGTCCCCACCCGAGCGGTATTGCAACGTAACTACCCATGCAAACTCAATACCCAGTCAACCCAACTAGATTCACGAAAGCACCCTCATGCTAAATGTAACCCTCCAATTGTGCTGTCTTAATGTTGTTAAATACCCTCATGTTAAATGTTGTAAAGCACCAACATGTTAAATGTAACCCCAATTGTGATGTGATGTAACCACTTTGATTGTAGGATAAGGTGGTATACAAATCTGTCTAAATAAATAAATAAAAGTCCTTCAGCAGCTGCCCCCACCGAGCACTGTCTCTCCACCTTCTGCTCACTGACTTACCGCAGTGATGCTCTTTGCAGCAGGAGTCATTCTGTGTGGTCGTCACCTCCACAGATCCTGTCTTCAGGCACGGCTGCGGTGTGGGACAGTTTGCATCCTTACATGGGTGCTACGATGTCCGTGTCATGGAAAAGAAAATAGAAATACCCACCCCCAAGAAAGATGACACGTTAGATTTTCACACCATTTCTCTCTCTTTTCATTCTCTCCATCACTTCTTTTCTTTACAAATCTTCCTCCTCGCCCCATGCCTTCACTCATTCCTTATTCACTATGATAGATACCTGAAACTTTCCCTTTTTATATATGATTTTGTGCCATTATGAAATAATTAGCAGCGAAGCAGGAGTACCAGAGACCCCAAGCCTAGTGGGTAGGATTGTTTTTTTAATTTTTTATGGAAGAGACTTCATTTTTTTCCCTTTTCTTTTTGTTTTCTTTTTTTTAATTTGCTTGTTTTGTTTTAAAGAAACAAATAAAATATGAAAAAATGAAAGAAAACAAAATGTGTGCCCAAATTTAGAAGAGGCTATCTCAAGATCTCTGTTAAGAAAAGGTTTACCTGTCTCACATCACCAGCATCCTTGAACTGAATTATAAGGCTATTTATACATAAGTTATTTTCTTTTTTTCCACTGTTTTTTATTTATTGTAAACTGCATAGATTGCGTGCACTCTTGCGGTATATCAAATAAAATTAACCATAGCCATAACATGTGAAAGACTTGGCTGCTATATTTCTATTCATAGGAAACGACTCTGGGATGAGACTATGTCTAGCCCCTTAATCTCCAGAGTCCCACACTGGGATGGAGCTGTATGCAGACCTACACACTTCAAAGAGCCGTATGCCCCATATCAAGAAGAAACTGTGTCCACACCTCTAATTCTTCAGTTCTCCGCAGACAAGCAGGGGATATGCAGGCACACTCCATAGTGCCGTCACCGATGGTGCTGGTGTTGCGGGCTCTCCCCCAGCTTAGAAAAGTCCTTTGGACTTCTCCAAGCATGCGCGGTAGTTGCTGCCCACCATTCCCTCCTAAGCCAGTTTCTTTTCCTACCGCGGTCTGAGTCGCCACGGCTGTCCCCCTCTCTTGGTTACTTCAGGTTGATGTTTGTGTAAACTGCATTTATTTTAAATTCTTTATTGAAATGTCAACATATTACAACAATAATGAAATAAAGTACCTATCTCCTATCCACCTCCCCCTACCTCTGGCATTCCATAACTCAAAAAGAGTCAACAGGCTTAAACCAAGAACAGCAGACGGAAGTGTACCCGCAGCCAGCAAGCTCACCGGATATCATGTTCAATAGAAGGATTGTCTGCAGCGCAGCGAGCTTCAGATGGGAAGGGTAAACCTGCTCCATGTGGCTCCTTTTCCCGCCCACACTTGACTTCATCACGTCCGGCATCCCCCAACAGTGCATAAAACAATTGCACTTCAGACGCTTTTCCTCTTGAACTTCCAAACTCCCTGGGGTCAAGGAAAGGGGATCCGCAGCACAGAAAGCTCACTGGACATCGTGCTGAACAGAAGAACTCTCTCCACTGCAGCCAGCTGTAGACAGGTAAGGTAAGCCTGTTCCACACTGCTCTTTTACCCGCCCACAACTGACCTCACAACTGGCATCCTCTGACCGTGCATAAAGCAACCCACTTCAGACATGCCTGCGCCTAAGGATGGTACCAAAGGGCCCTTAGGCATGGCCCTAAGAGTGCCCATTAGAGTGCACAATGCCACATCACACAAAAAGCAGGAAAGATATCTCCTACTGCTTATACTCTCCATGCCACCATAAAGAGTTGTTACTCACCTGTAACAGATGATCTCTGGTAAAGGTGCGACCGTTGAGGGAAAAAAAAGAAACTGCAAGGAGGGTAGAGTATGGATCTGTCAGACCCTGCCCATTGAGCTCAGTCTTGGCTGAGGTAGCTGGTAGGAACAGAGGGCTTGGGGTAAGGAGGTGTAGTTATGTCCCAAAAAGGTGCCAAAGAGCAGCTTAGCCAAAGATTGTGTCTCTACTGGAATCCCTGTCCAGACAGTAACGAGCAGCAAAAGTATGAATGGAGGACCATGTGGCAGCTCGGCAGATTTCTGAGACGGAGATGGAGCGTAGGTTGGCCACCATGGAGGCCATAGCTCAGACATTATGAGCCAGGACGTGACATTCTAGGGAAAGAGCCAATATAAGAGCAATCACGAAGACAACCTTACAAGTGAAGGACCTCAGGGAAGCTGAGGCAAGGGGCTCAAAATGTGGCTTAAGCAGTTGAGACAGTAGAGCACTGAGGTCCCAGGCCACTGGAGGTAGTCTGATTCGTGGTCTTGCTAAGAGAAGACCTTGCATGAAGCATGCTATGAGAGGATGAACAGAGATAGGTTGACCACCCACTAGTCGGTGGGAGGCCGAAATGGCACTAAGATGGACCTAAACTGAATTTGTCTTTAGTCCTGCCTTGGAGAGATGGTGAAGATACACAATATTCACTTCAAACAGAGCAAACTGCAGAGGCAGAGGAGTTTGTGTAATTTCTAAAGAGATCTTGAAGCTCAAAGTCACCGACTTTAGTTCTACCACAGAAATCCACACTCTAAACTTAGCAAATAACTAAATCTCTAACATATACAGCCCCCCCATGTTGACGCTACCAAGCTTGCTACCTTTTTTTAAACTGCCTGCTTCACCCTAAATAGTCATCAGCCTCTGCTAATACTCTGAGACCTTAACCTAGCCTTTTCCCCCACATCACAGTCAAGAGCTTTCTTCAAAGCCATGGATACACCCAGATCCTCACCATACCAAATGACATGAAAGGAAACATCCTTGACCTCATATTTATATCTTCTGACCTGCTCCCTAAGCCTCAGCAGGCACCTCACATAATCCTCCCAGTACCCTGGTGAGACCATGCAGCTATTCTGTTCCCCATCCATCTTACCTCACAGCAATCAACACAGATGCCCATACCACTTACAACCCAGAGGTTCCGAGACTTCAATAATGAATACTTCCTTGAAATGGTCATTCCACAACTAGACTCCATCCAACCTGCAAAACTGGACCTCAATGAAATTACTCATGGTTGGAATAGTACTCTGTCTGCAGCAGCCCTTGCTCCTGCAAGGAAGATAACAGCAAAACATTGAAGCTGAGCCCCCATGGTTCTTGTCTTCACTCCAGAAATATAAAAATGCCTTATGCCGACTCAAACCCAACTGGAGAAACTCAAGAGACCCTCTTCTCCAATCTTGTTATATGGCACAGCATAAACTAT
This sequence comes from Ichthyophis bannanicus, assembly GCA_033557465.1. Lineage (NCBI taxonomy): Eukaryota > Metazoa > Chordata > Amphibia > Gymnophiona > Ichthyophiidae > Ichthyophis > Ichthyophis bannanicus. The sequence goes on along the minus strand of CM066051.1, from coordinate 50,752,464 downwards.
ACATCAAAGAAACCCTAAAACACAAAAAAGAATACTACACCACTTCTGTGACTGGTGCAATAAACAAATCAAGAGAACTTTTCTCCATAGCAGAAACACTCATAAAAGGACCTAATAAAGGAAATTTGCAATATAAAATATGCCCTCAGAAGATTGCTTCCTATCTGCTTGCCAAACAGATGCACGTCCCTTCAACAGAACAAATCGCAATGACAACTGACTCCAACATGGTTCCCCAGAAGAGCTCCCATTACTTAAAAACATCAAAGACACAATCTAAAGCCTTAACACAGCCTCTGCACCGGACTCTTGCCCTGTGATCTGGATAAAGCAGTCTAGATTGCACCTGAACTCGTTTAAGTCATATCTCTCTACCCGCTCCTTTTCTGTATCCTGCAGGTCGTTCACTTCCTTCACTCTCCATCTCACTTGTGGTGCCCTTCAAGGTTCAGTGCTGGCCCTGTTGCTTTTCATTATCTTCTTGGCACTGCTTGCACTGCTTATTCAACAAGTCGGCATCTCCTTCTTACTTCATCATGGACGATATCATGTTGCTTCGCCACATCAGTTCCCAGTCCCCTAATCTCTCCTCCATGAACTCTTGCTTAGCCAGTATTCACAGCTGGATGTCCACGAACTGTCTCCACCTCAACCCATCCAAATCTGCATCCATTTGGCTTTGCTTCCATATGCCATGCCCATCACTTGCGCCCCAGATTGCAAGTACTCCTGTCCCTCTTTTCAGCAAGCTCCGATATCTGGGGGTTTTACTGGATTCTTCCCTCTCTTTTCGTGAATAGGTGTCGTCTCTGGTTCAACGTTCTTTCTTCGTCAGGTCCGTGCTGTCTGTCCTTTTTTCATAGTATCCTCCCTCACGATTCTTCTTCTTTCACAGGTTATATCTAGGTTAGACTATTGTAATGTTTCACTCGCAGGTCTTCCCCATTACCAACTCCATCGTCTCCAGCTCCTACAGAATACCACTGCACGTATCCTCATTCACTCCTCACGGCATGATCACGTCACTCCACTTCTCTTCCACCTGCACTGGCTCCCTCTCAAATTTGTATTGTCTACAAAATTCTTACCCTTGTTCACAGAACTCTGTATGCCGGGAATCTACAATTCCTTTCTAATCTGCTCCAGTTTCATACCCGCCACTGTCTCCTCTGAGCCCTTCATGTCAATCATCTAGTCCTCTCTGCAGTCACTCAAGCACACTTGGAACAAACCTACAAATAAGCTTTCTTCTCCCTAGGCCCTGCTCTGTGGAACTCCCTGCCTCCAGCTCTATGCTCTGAAACTTCATTTACCAAATTTAAAGGACTGTTAAAAAAGCAAAGTTATTTACCTATAACAGGAGTTCTCTGAAGACAGCAGGATAAGTCAGCCACAACTGAGTGACATCATCCGACGGCGCCGTACACGGAAACTACTCTCCTTAACTGAGAAAGGCAAAGCCTTTCTGAGCATGAGCTAGCAGGCCAATCTTACCGTTCTGCCCCTAGCCAGCCAGTACGTCCCTAGCTGAGGTGGAAGGGGGAGGGTCAGTTGAAGGTTGAATGGACGACGGGAGCCTTGGTTTCCTTGAAAAGGATTTATTGCGCATGGAGAGAACTGTAACACGGCATATTGCAACATTTTAGAACAACATGGAATACTTCCGTGTGGCAGAAACGGTATTACTAAGGCAATAGCTGGTGTCGCGACCACCGAGCTGGTGGTACATAGTGCAAGAACAACAACCTTAAATTTTGTGAAAACCAGTGCAGTAGTGCAAACAACAAGTGGTGCAAAAAAACAGAACATGTGCAATTGACAATATCGTACAAAGAAAGCATAGTGCATGACAACCCCCGTGCTTTCGGCTCCAGTCATAGAGAGCCAGGGGAGTCAGATAGAGTCATTGAGCAAGCCCTGCAGCCGCAGTCTGGTTGTGTGCACAGGGTTGGCCACTGTGTTACCGGCTGAGTCCAGGACCGCTCACCCAAAGGCGGTATCTAACCATATCTGCAGGTCGAAGGAGTAGTGTCATTGGAACGTGTGGACAGAGGACTAGGTGGCTACCTTACAGACATCCATCACTGGCACCGAGCGCAGGTTGGCAATGGTAGCGGCCATTGCCCGTAACTGGTATGCAGATTTTTCCCATCTTGTAGGCAAGGTGGAAGAAGGGGAACTGGCTGGCTGGGGCTGGGCCAATGGGATGGGTCTGCTAACTCATGCTCAGAAAGGAGAATAGTTTCCGTGTACGGCGCCATCGGATGACGTCACCCAGGTGTGGTTGACTCATCCTGCTTGTCCTTGGAGAACACATCTCTTCCATACTGCCTTTTTATCTTCCTCACAACAACTCCCAGCAAGACGTCTTCAGCCTGTCCCTTCCCACCCAATCCTGAGGCATGCTTGATACTTCCTGTTCTTTCTTTGCTCTCTACTCTCTTTACTGTCCTGTCATAACTTTGGTGTTCCTTTTCATCCTTTTATGCCTTGATTTTATTTTTTAATATTGTAAACTGCTCTGTTGCAGATGCCACTAGGGCGGTATATCGAATGCGTAATAAAGATAAAGATACCTCATGAGTTTAATACATGCCTCCTTGTCCCTAGGCCTTATGCCCTCCCCCCCTGAAAGAGACCTCAATCCGACCTCTCCTGAAAAGTACAAAGCTTGACCTAACTTCCCCTATGTCCTGTAGACCTATATCCAGCATCCTAGTTGCCTCAAAAATAATAGAGAAAATTGTCCTTACATAACTTCAAGACCACCTTACTGAGCATGCACCTCTAGACTCTTACAACACAAGTTCAGGCAGTTCCATGGGGTCATCACTTCCCTATTAAACACACTCATAACCTACTCACAAAACACCAAGAATGGATTTATCCTAATATCCCTTGACATTGCTTCTGCTTTTGCCTCCCTCCAACATCACCAACACCTACAGAGACTGGTCTCCAAGACACTTACTCAGATGGTTCCACTCCTACTTTGGTTCCTGAAAGCAACGAGTAAAAATTGGTAAGAGGATATCAGATCCCATAGGAATCCAGTCTCTCAGCTCTCCTTTCCAATATCTTCATTCAACCAATATGTCAGATATTTCACATCACACAAGATACTATATCAGATCTACGCCGATGACATCATGTTTTTCACTCCTATGAACCTCCTCTCTCCGGATCTCACTAGCCTACAAAAGTGCTTCATAGAAATAAAAAGATGACTCAGTACACAATCTGTTTATCGATCAAGAAAAGTCCGAAGCCCTATACATAACCACTGACCCTACCTCTTCTCCGCCATCAACTCTGAGACTTGGTGACGTGATAATCAAAGTCAAAACCCTAATAAAATATGTGGGCAAAACAATAGATGAACAGCTGAATTTTCAATCGCACATAAAAAGAACAACCACTTCTGTCGGCCATAAACTAAGAACCCTGAAACATCTCCGCCCCCTACTCTGTCCAGAATTATTCTAAACCATCTGCCAGGCTTAGATTACACCTGTGCTGTATTACTGTAACATCCTTTATCAAGGCCTACCTAACAAACCTTCCACACTGCAGATGGCCTTCATCAGTAATCTTTGGAGCCCCTCACCAAGCTCACATTACCTCTATATTAATACAGCTACAGTGACTTCCCATCTCTCCCAGAATCAGCAAAGTTGGTTCCCGCACTTCCTTGTCCTGACATTGCAGGGGCCGCAACCTCTGGGCACGGATCTCTTTCTGCTCACTCAACATCAAGGACCTTGTTCCACCCGTCTCCAAAGTCTGTCATTAGAGGCCTGGAAGATCAAATACCTCAGCAATAGCTATCTCCTTCCCCACAGAATTGCTAGATGTAATTAGTGCCTCAAAATAACCGACTACTCTGCTATCTTACAGAAGTAAGTGGTCCCACTTTGTGCATTGGGCGAAGGAACACCATGAGGACCCTGTTCACTGTCCCCTGGGAAAGGTCCTGACCTACCTACTGCATCTTTTCAACTCTGGTCTGCAAACCAAGTCTGTCTTATCACCTTTCTGCTATAGTTGCTCCCTTTGAGTCCCACAGATCAGCCTCTTTGAGGTATCTTAACTGGAAAACAGTGTTCCTTGTGACAATAACCTCTGCAAGAAAGATCAGTGAACTTCAAGCACTCATGCACTACCCTCCATACAGTTTCTTCATAATAAGGTGCTCTTGAGGATACATGCTAAATTCTTTCTGGAAGTGGTTCGGAGTTTCATTTGAACTAGGACCTAGTATGTCCCGACCTTTTTCCTGATTTCAAAACAGACTTACCAGAGCAATCCCTCCATACCTTAGATTGCCTGCAAGCAACCAAAGATTTGATATCATCATCACATCTTTTTGTCACTTTCCATTCAGACAGCCCTGGACGACCAGCTACAAAAATGACTACTTTGATCTGGGTCTCAGACTGTATCTTCTTCTGCTATGCCCAAGCTCACTTACCAGGTCCAGGTCGAGTAGGCCCCCATCAATTACGTGCAACTGCGCCAATGGTCACCAATTTGGTTGCAGTCTCCACCCAGGACATGGACATTCATTCGTATGTTTGCCCGACACTACAGCTTGGATCGTTCTACAGCAGGAGACTCTGCCTTCAGGCAGGCTGTCCTTTGAAGTCTTGAGTGCATACTTCACCCTCCGCCCATAAATAGATTGTAGCTCAGGCCGCTCATCCGCAACCATACTGTGACGCTTTGAGCTCTGGACTTACCATGGAATGTGCCTGCATATCTCCTATTTGTCTGCAGAGAAAGCAGAGTTGCTTACCTGTAATGGGGGTTCTCCATAGACAATAGGGGTTTGCAGGAACACTTAACCACCCTCAAAAAATAAAAATTAGGGAAAATAATGAGGAAGCACGTCAACATATTTAAAGGAAAACGAGACGTGTTTTTTCAGGATAGACCCTTCCAATCCCTTTATATATATGTTCATTTTGATATTGTGGTTTCGTTTTGCTGCTTATGTTCCGCAGCTTTGAATGTAACGGGCTTAGGTGGGAACGGCAGGCAGCAGTTACCGTGCATGTTTACAGAAGTCCAAAGGAGTTCTCTAAGCTGGGGGAGAGTCCGGCACATCGGCACCGTTGGGGACGGCACCATAGAGTGTGTCTGCATGCCCCTCCTGTCTGCAGCGAACCCCCATTACAGGTAAGCAAGTCCGCTATTGTTTCAATTCCATTTTGTGTCTCATTCTCTCACACATAAGTGAGAAAATGAACAATTGGCTTACCTCTGGAGGTGCTGTTTCAGTAGCTGAAAGAAATAAAAGTGATATAATTAAATTATCTGATGGCTGTTCTCCTGTCCCAGCTCCTCTCTTTGCTTCGCTTTTCACCTCTGGATTAGAGCTAGATGCTAATTCTTATCACAAGGGACAAGTTAAGAGTTAAGGGTATATAAAGAATGCAGACATAGTGACGCATGAACCATGAAGTGGCAACTATGAGGAAAGACTAGGCATGTTAAAGCTCTGTAAAGCATAAGAGAGAGGACCCAGAGGAAAGCAGACTACATTCTTTAACATACTGAATAACGACAATATCATAGGCCATCTGGATACCGTGGCACAAATTATCCATAAGGCATCTGACAATGTGCACATGTAATTTTTTTGGCCACAAATCCAACTCGATATTCTAGTACAAGGTTTCAACAGATGGTGTTCAAAGATAGAGCTGTTAAGCAGACAAAAAGCAATTCTAGGCTTATAGTAAACTGTTCCAAATTAAGATATTAAATCCACCTGTTAGATGCACATGTAAGTTTTTTAAAACTGTATTCATGTGATTTGGGGACCCTACCCTGAAAATGCTTCTCAGAATGCCTCTCTAATGCGGTTTTAAGTGGGCATGCTATGAAGGACACACTTTTTTTATTTAAGTGACATCAAATCAGTGCAGACTCCTGGCTACCCAGCAGCCTCTGGGTTTTCTTGGCAAGGTATGACTGGATGTAGATTGCCAGACAGCAATGGAGAGTAAATTGACGTGCCCAAAGTTACAAGGGGTGCCAGTGGGAATATCTTGGGTGCTAGGCTGTTGCTGTATTCACTAGTTTTTACGCAAGTACAAATTCACTTATGTGTCTTTATCCTATCTACCTATGTTATTCTTTAACTGAAGTAGATCTCAACAAAGCATTTGAAAATGTACTCTTAAATAAATTCTGAATCCAACAACACTTTGAAGTCATGGCACCAGGGTCATTGGCTCTGTAAGGATGTGATCACTGCAACATCCCCATACTGCTTTAGGAGGGAAATTGATAAGTTCCAACATGGTAAATGGGATCCAAATTCTCGATAATAACGGACCCGATATGCCATCAACTTCTTCCCATCCCAGAGTGTCCATTATAATGGCTTTGGTACTTCATTTCCTTTGACTGCACTCCTAGAAGGAGGCCTTAATTTTGAACTGATGAATAGTCTGTTGTATATTTGGGTCACCTCAAGCTCTCCCTTTCCCCCTCTTTTATTCCGGGCCTTTCATCTATACTTACGACAGGTGTATGTGGGGCAACATTCGGTCTCGGGATCAATCTTGTGGATTGGTTTGGATCCATCATTACAAACTGGAGCCGGCTGGCACTCTTGGCAGACTTCAGAAAGAGGAGAGCAGCAGAAAGGGAGGGGGGAAGAAAATGTAAGTCAAGATCCTGCATATTAGGCGAAATGCCTAAGTCAGATTCTTATTTTCAATCAAACTTAGGAGTATAATAATTTTTTTTACTCAAATTCCACCTGCATTTTGGATCTTAAATATTAAGCCCTCAAACATAAGCCTGCATATTCAAATTCCAAAATTTTAAGTCCAGCATTGCATCAAATATTCTGATAGGAAATGTGATTCCATGTGCACATTTTGTCTTGTATTTTACAAAATCTCACTGAATGTGGACCCTTTGGTAAAATCCACAGTAATATGTACGTAGATTTCATCTTGTACAGTAATAAGAACCTTTTAGAATGCGTCACATTAAACAATGGTGCCATTTCTCAGGATTTTTAATGTAAGAACATAAGAAATGTCATACTGGGTAAAGACCAAGGTCTATCAAGCCCAGTATCCTTTTTCCAAAAGTGGCCAATCCAAGTCACAAGTACCTGGCAGATTCCCAAAAAGGTACACAGATTCCACAGTGCTTGTCCCGGGGTAAGCAGTGGATTTCCTGGGACCTCTTTAATAATGGTTTATGGACTTTTCCTCCAGGAACTTAGCCAAACCTTTTTTAAACCCAGTTACACTAACAGCATTTCTACATCCTCTGGTAATGAATTCCAGAGTTTGATTACACATTGAATGAAAATATATTTTCTGTTATTAGTCTTAAATGGGTTATATTGTAGCTTCATTGCATGTCCCCTTCTACTTTTTGATAGAGTAAACAGCCTATCTACCTTTAGCCATTCTACTCCATTCGTTAATTTGTAGACCTCTATCATATCTCCCCTCATCTCTTTCCCATATTTATGTGTCAGTTTTATAGCTATGTGTGTGAGTGCTGGACTTTTCTAAACTGGACATCCAAGAAGGGCCAGTTAAGGTGTCACTTTTGAGGTGATTTAAATACCAGAGACTTAGGTACAATTGCTTCCTCCATCACTGATGCAAACGCCAGGTCCAAACGAGCAGTTAGCTGGCATGCCGGCTTCAGCCCCGATGTCTAGTTTTATTAAGTATGCGTATGCTGCTGTTAAAGAATCGGAAATGCAAGTATTCACTTCCGACCCAATCAAACATACCCACAATGAACTGTGCATGCTTTGAACCTAAACGCATAAATAGCAGCTTTCTTCAATAGCTTTTTACTGTGCTGAGGGCATTAGCACGTGTTAGTGTTGTGCAGTCCTTTGAAAAAGACAAACAAATCACACGATACTAAAGAAGATGAAACTTAAGCTTTCCTTAGAAGATCAAATGGGAAGACTTTGACTTTCATAGTTTGTACACATTGTGACAATGCAGAGGTTGCAGAACCTGAAAAGGAAGGTTTAAAACACTTTTTCTCTTCAGAAGCTGTCAGTGAAACTGGGCAGGAAGGGGTTAATGATACAGCCCTGAAAGCTGTGCTACACAGGAAAGTGGAAAGAGAGCCACACCCTAGCTTGAAGCAAACCCAGGGAGCTGACGTGGGAGGAAAAGGGGCGGAGTCACACCCGATAGGGCAGCTTGCTTCACTTAACCAGGAAGCAACTGCCAGTAGGAAGAAAGAGTTGCAGAGGAGAAAAAAGTCCGAGAGCAGGACTGGGACCAGGAGAGAGTCCGAGAGAAAGTCTGCAGAGACCAAGGGAGAGTCTGGGAAGCAGAGGCAAAGGGAGCCAAGGAGAGAGCTCAAGCCTCAGAGGAACCTTCCAAGGAGGAACTACTTGGAGCTCATTAGCCAAGGAAAGCAGGTCAGAGACTATTTAAAACTCCAGGGGAGAAGGTCAGATACCTTGCCTGTAAGGGAGAGAAATAGCTCTCAGGAATCTTCTCTCAGGAATGAAAGATTGGGCAGAGAGAAGATCCCTTTCAGTAAGCTAAAGAAAGTTGCTTGTCACAGACAACGTTATAGAAGCTCTAGCTCTGAGTGTAGCCCAGGTGCCTATCAGCATGCTCTTGATTACAAGCAGCACAGACACGGGCAGGAGCTAGGCTCTGACGAAGACGCTGTAATACAAGATTTAGTGAAACAGTATCACAGGAAATGTTTACCTCCCTGCCAGAGAACACAGTCTAGGCGTACCAGAAATCAGGTGAGCCCTTTTTATAAGCTTTTAAAAGGTGCTGATAACTTAGAGCCTGTACATGGGCCTAGGTATGTTAAGGAGAACAAAAGAAGACAGCTTAAGAATTTAATTAAGCAATGGCAGTCTGTAGACTCTCTTAACCAAAGCCTCAAAGATATATCAGACCCAGAAGAGATGTTAATTGATCCGCCTTCATCAGTTAGCAGTGATTCGCCTATGGAATGTGGGATCTGTTATAAGGATTGAAGTTATATTAAGTGAATCCTATAAGAGGAGAGAAGCTGTATCAAAAGCTTATATGAGAAGTGCTGAGAAGCCTATTTGAATGAATCTGAGTTTCATTGAGAAAGGCAGCCTTCTGCCGTGGGAAACTCAGATGTAATTATTGCACCTGTGAAGTAAAGCTCAACGCTGGAGAATGTCCTATGTTTAAAGAGAGCATACTAGTGCAATGTTTAATGGAAGAAATCAAGGCTTGTATTGGAAGCTAATGGAAGTTAATTGCTGAACTTTGTACTTTGAATTGTACCTGAGAAGCATCAGGATTTTCATGGACTTTTTATTTGACACAATTGAGTACCACTACTTTTTGTTTGTGCCTGGGGACGTAGTGCTCCAAATTCCTGTGTGTGGAAATAAAGTTATTATTGGAACTCACAGAAGGCCTTCGCTCTGTTACTTGGCCCACAACTACAATGGACACCAGACAGCAGCACTTAGGTATATAAATTTGCTTTCCTCTTTGCCCCACATGCTAACCCTCATAGGCAACTGCCTATACCTACGCCGGAGGGCGCTGCAGTGTGACAACATGCAAAGAAAAAGATAATTAGAGAAAGACATAATGCTTGGCAAGGTCGAAGGTGAGTACAAAAGAGAAGACCAGCAATGTGATGGATCAATACAATAACAGTAGCTATGGGAGCTACTCTCTCAACAGTTAGCCTTCTGAATGAAGATCGAACACAGTTTAGGACAATTCCATAGATCACTCTGAATCAACATCAACTCCATGGCAGTTAACAACAACAGTGAAACCAAGAGTCTATATGTAGGTTCTCAGACCTAGCAGAGTTTCAAAGGGGCCAATTTTATGCAGCTAATTTGTTTGACATATAAACGCTTAAACTGGTTTTTAAGTGGGCTTGAGGGGGAAGAAAGAATACAATAAAATATAAATTCATCCCTGCTGCTTTTCTACACCTCACTTGTTATGCACTGGATGAAGTCCATGGCTGCGCACACAAGAGGGAAGGACGGTGATGGACCCTCTGACTACTGAAAGACCTGGGAGTTATGATTACCTAGACAAGAGGGAGAGGAGGAATCTGAAGGGGTCCTTGAGAAATTTCAGAGGAGCATCTATTTGAACCCTATTACTTCTGCTTCCATAGGGCCTGGGAGTGATTGAATCTATGACCATACTGAAACGAGATGGACCCCAAACTGTGGACTAAAACTAAATGGACGCAAATTGGGCAGGCGAGATGGTCCTCACTGTTTGTGTCTGACATGTTATTCTGTGTTTCTGTGACAGCAAGGAAGGGACCTAGTGAGACAATGAAAGAAAAGAGTTTGGACTTCTCAGTAATTTCAGAGGTGTAAACATCTCTTTGTTACTCTCTGACTTATTTTTCAGCCTCTCATGTACTTACCACAGTCATAATTAGGACAGCAGGGATCAGATCCGGAAACTTCCATTTGGCTAGAGCCTTTCTTAAGGCAGGGGTCATGGGTCGGGCAGATCACATCCTCACATTCCTTTGGCTGCAAAAAACACATCACTGAGACCAAAATCAGAAACTTCCAGCCCCAAAGATCCCTTTTGCAAAACACATAGAGAGCACATGAAGAGAAGCTTGACCTCAAGGGGACTGAGATTTCTGTTATACAGGGACTGGGGCCTCAAACACTAATAGCAGACCAAGAGAGACATATAAAACTAAACTTACCAAGGGTGTGGGCTCCACAGATGGTGTCACGGAGCTGTATATCAATAAGTCTAATAAACATAAATATAAACATAAACTGCAATTGATCAGAGATAGATAATTATTACTTTCTCAATTGGTGTAACATATGTAAATATGGGGGAGGGGAGGGATAATTTTATAACGGGAAGACTAAGTGAAAATGTGTAAGTAGTGGCGTATCTTATACCGCAACTTCACCCCTGCTGCACCCAAATTACACCCCTGGGAATGTCTACACATGCCGCCATCTTGTCGGTTACATTTTCTACAAGGACATTTCCATAAAAACCTTTAAAAGGTGACCTCTCTTGACTACGTACCCTATTTTATAAAGCGACACACGTGTGTGCCTGACTTTATAAAATAGCCGTGTACTGATGCACCGTTTTCTAGATGTATCAGTTACACTTGCCCTAGAGTAGGCGTAACTGGCAGCGTCTAATTTGCCACGAGGACGCATAAATGTCATAATATTCTATTATGCATATCTGCCTCTTGAAGCTTTGCCCAAGGACCTTAGCGCTGGCGCTTCCATTAGGTGAAGTAGGCGGTTGCCTAGAGGGCCGGCCCTTCACCCATGTCCTCTGCTGTCACCCCTCTCCAGGACGTGCAATGGCCCCAAACAGGCTTGCAATACTGAAGCTTAAAGTGAAGCGCTGCAGGGCTGTTTGGGGCCATTGCCCAATTGTTTGTCCCGAACAGGCGCAACAAGGTGGCAAAGGTTCATCGAGTCTACCTCATCTCCTTGCACCAGCCCTGGGCCTCATGCACACCCCAGCTCAAGTTTGGCACATTGGGTACTTCCGTGCATGTTTACGGAATCCCACCCAGCCAAATCATGAGCAGAAATGCAGATGCATACACACAAGTCTGGGAAAATACGGAATTGCACACACAGGGGCACATATCTCTCTGTTGTTACCTTATAAAATTACCCCCTAAGGGCCTGATTCTGTTCCGGACGTCGATCCCCTCTGTACATCAGGTTCTGAACCAGACGTACAGAGGGGATCACGATTCTGTTTTGTCTAGCCCCACGGGATCAGAATCGCAAATAGTCCTGCATGTGCTGGACTATCCCCAGCTAATTCAGTCAAAGCTCCTCAATGGAGCCACGGCACCATGTCATCATGATGCTATGGCACCATAGTTCCATTGAAGAGCCTTGAAACCAGCCGCCAGAAATTAATGCCAGTTCTTTGCAGCCTGACCTCCGATCTGGTTTCCTCTACATCCAGGGCTAGCAACCACCCAGACTCTGCCCAGACTCCACCCCTGAGGAGCCCCTTACCTGCCTCCATCTTACTTCCCCACACAACCACCTACTGTAAAGTTAGTAGCTGCCGGGTGAAGGCATGAATAGCGGGGATGGACGTCATCATTTGGACTTAGGATTTGGAAGAGTGATTGAAAAGGTCTACTGGACCAGGGACATATTAACCTTTAGGGAAACCAGGCGGTCACCTAGGGCGGCAGCTTCTGGGGGTGACAAAGAGCAGGGCATTCAAACTAAACCATAGATCTGATTGGGGAATTGTGGGGGGGGGGGGGGGCATAAGACTTAGGAACATAGAAACATGATGGCTGATCAAGACCAGATGGCCCACCCAGTCTGCCCTTCCATATCAACCACTAAGCTCTTCAGTCGTTTTTTTTCCTTTAGAGATCCTCTGTGTTTGTGCTGTACTTTCTTGTATTCAGATATAGTTTTATTTTCTCTAGTCTTCCCACTGGCAAGCTATTCTACATATCTATCACTCTTTCCATAAGGAAATAGTTCCACAAATTACTCTTGAGTCTGTCTCCTTTTACCTTCATCTTATGCCCCCTCATTGCAGAGCTTTCTTTCAGCTGAAAGAGGTTCTCCCACTGTGCATGTATGGTATTTAAACTTCTCTATCATATTTCTCCTCTCCCGTCATTCTTAAAAGTGTACATATTGAGATCTTTAATTCTGTCCCCATATACCTTATCATTATTTTGATAACCACTCTCTACACCGACTCCACCCTATTTATATCCTTTTGAAAGTGTGGTCTTCAGAATTGCACACAATACTCAAATTAGGTGTCACCAAAGACTTATATAGAGGCACTTTCACCTCCATTTTCCTACTTGCCATTGCTCTCCCTATGTATCCAAGCATCCTTCTCTCTTTCACCATCGCCTTTTCTACCTGTTTAGCCACCTTAAGATCATCAAAAACAATCATCCCTAGGTCCTGGTCTTCTTTCCTGGACAGAAGCAAATTGCCTCCTTCACTGTACCAATTTCTTGAATTTTTGCAGCCCACATGCCTGACCTTGCATTTTTTAGCATTAAATCTCAGCTGCCAAATTCTCGATTATCCTTTAAGCTTTGCTAAATCCCTCCTCATATTAGCTATACCTTCCTGGTTGTCCATTCTATAGGGGCAAACAATTACAGCTGTTCCGCAGTATCCCTTCGGCACACCACTGGTAACATCTTTCACCTCAGAGACAGCATCATTTATCTGTACCCTCGCTTACACGAGTTACGTGCTAGCATAAACCATTATTAAGGGGGTAGCTGGGAATAAGTAGCATGGAATTGGCTATTTTTTTTCATGTGTACAGCCCCGAGTGGTTTGTAATCCCTTTCACAGTATCTTTCTTTGTAAAACAGATTCTACTATTATGCAAATACACATTGAAGTTAGATGGGACATTTAGGAAAAATCTGGGATGTTCAGAGCAAAACTTCCAAACACCAGGGGAGTAACAGCCGTGCTTTCTGAAATCACTCTGTCTCCGCTACAGAAGATGAATGTCCCAGTGACTGGGTCTAGAGACGAGACACTTACAGACAGCAAGGTCGGATAGATGCATGGGTGTAGGCCATTTTATAAATGTGGACGTCCCTGAAGTGCATTTCTAGAGAGCCGGGTACATTCTAGCTTGGCTAGGTCAGAAGGGCAGCATCAATGTTATTAGTGCCATTTCAGATCCCAGATGTGGGGTGGGAGGCTATTAATATGTTTGGAATATGTATTTATGGGCCAGGAACTATTGACCGCTGCGATGTAAGCGCATATTGCTCTTCCCCCTGGAAGCAGTATACCTTAAAACAAGCAGATTTTTGCATCTTCTCCATGCTCACTAAGAGGTATAAGCATGGATGCCTCAACAAGCAGTTTACAAGATATTCTCGCACTGCACAGGTCTGTATACCTGGTTTTCTAAGATCGCTCTGAGGAGGTTTCCATTGTTTAAATTTCAATATGCCCATTTTTAGACATTCGATTTACATAAAGCATCTCAAATTACCTCCTTCGTTTTCACAGACTTATACGTAATATACATAGACTTCAGGTTCAGGGTGCCTCTTGTAAACTGCCATGCAAATTGGGACCATCCCAACACGGATGCCCTTTCCTATCCAGGGAAGCTATGTAAAATTGTGCTTTATACAAAATCAGCATTTTCAGGGAAACATATGCATTAATGGGGTCATTTTATAAAGCTCTTTTCCAGGTTGACATACAGAAACAGGCTCTTAGAAACCAGCATGGAGGTAGACGCACAAAACACAGACACATCACATGACTGCATCTACATTGATGCTATCCACAGCTAGCTATTACCTGGGTTGTCATTTGGATAGAGTTGTGATGTACCTCTATATCTTATAAAATATGCAATCGTATTTGGGCTAGCTTTATAAAGTTTTTTTCACACCTATGTGGCCGCAAACGTGCATGAAAGCCCTTTTATAAAATACCAACTTGCTTGAATGTACACAATTTGTCATGAAGCTCATACATACTGGTAGGCATAACTGGGACAAAGTCAGGCGCAGTTCACAAGTATATGTGTAGATTAGAAAATACCTTGATTTACGCATGTACTTGAAGATTGTATGTGCAAACATTTATGCCTGTATGCGAGCAGGTAAACGTTCGCACCTGCATGCAAGACATGACTTTTGCTACTTGCACCAGTATTTTCTAAAGCCGTGTAGGCACCTACTTCCCTCATGAAATACAGCCAGGGTATAAAATGCTCTCCTATTTATGTGCTCAACCGGAGTTCACTGGATAAGCTGATTGTTATAATGTCACATAAGCCCTGTGTCATAAAATCACCCCTAAATGCAAGCTAACTATAATATAAAGCTATCAGAGCTTAAACTCAAATTTAGCAAGATATCACAGAAATATCTTCAAATTCCAAATGAATACTGAGGCAGGGTCAGGCTGCCTTAGTCGCTAGGGAGATGGAAAGCCCACAGCCCCAATTGCATCACCGAGTCAGGGACACCCGTGCAGAGAGGAAGAGGAGCTCAGGGTAAACCATAGGAGGAGGATCTGGGCTGGATCCGACCTGGGTTTTGGAAATCTCCCTGCCCCAAGGAAAGGGGACCCGGGACTTGGGGAAGAGACCAGTGCAGACATACCTCCCTAGCAGGACAAGGAGTATGTAAGACCACTCCTATCTGGAGTCACCTCCCTATAAGGGTAAGAGTTCCTCAGGTGCTTGTTGTTTTGATTTTCATTGGTGTTTGTTTGAAAGACACGGAGCTGGGAAATGCCCAGATGCCTTAAGGACTTTGTTAAACCAGCCGTGGGAAATAAATAAGCTGGTAATTCACAGAAGTGTGGACCTCTGTTCAAACCCTAGTAGCTGGAGCTTCAAAGCAAGTTCAGTGCAGAAGGGATCACGCTCCCCACATAGCGTATGCGAGACCTTACATGTGACAATACCCATAAATTGAAAAAAGATGTAGCAAATCATATGTATTGAAACGCCATCAAACCACTGTTTATAAAGTAACATCAATTTAAATTACTTTGGCTCCTGTTTACTAAAATGTAGTAAGTTTTTGTAGTTGCCATGTGGCACTTTGCCATAATGGAATACACAGTAACAGCAAAACCTCTGCGCTGTTGGGGCTATTCCCAGTATTTCTAGCAAGGTAACTGTGCAGTTAAGGCAGAAAAAAGTCAGTACCATGCATTAACTGCACATCAGATAATGCGCAATTCAGTTAGCTACACTCTTGAGGTGACATTAGCTGCGCAGGATAATTTGCTGGGGTATTGTGAGGTAATGACCTCCACATCAGCTGTAAGACACAGTCCCTGGCATTTCCTCTCTATACCACATCATAAAATGGCTTTCTCCATATGCTAACGGTTAACGTGACGTAGTAAACAGGCCTCTTAATGCAATAGCAAATTCCACTTACTATCATCTTATGTATATCTAAGATACGGTGTAAGGTGTAACTTCATATTTGTCCACAAACACTTACCACAGGTGTAACTTGCGCAGCACTCAGTATCAGGGTTATGCACTTTAGATAGGAAGAATCCAGGACCACAGTCTGAAATCGGGGGACATGCTGAACATTCTGGAAAAGATGAATAGTGATGAAAGAGGATGAAAAATGGAAAACCAGAAGCTCACTGAGGTTTGACCTCAGCATGTGGGAGAGAGAGGACAGAGACACAAACAAGTGACCATCTAACACACTGGATAAAGGCCAGGACTGCATGTCTGGCAGGGGAGAGACAGTGCTAGGACCCCTGGTTAGAGGAAGAGAAGGGAACTGAACCTGGAGTTTAATGTTTACACAGACAGAGAAGATGAACTGAATGAACATCTGGAGACTAAAAAGTGAATGGGTCCCATCACTGCTGGACTAAAAGCTATAATATATCTAATGCAGCATCCATACACAGTAGAGTCATTGACAGTTGATACAACAGGGAAGGCAGCCATCGAAACAGTGTTGGATAAGACGTAACAAGAAAATGTTATTTACCATTCTGGGTTCTTGCCTTTTATTTGCTCTTCAAACTCTTAAGCAATTAGTTAAAGTCTCACGTACTTACCACATTCGTATCTAGGACAGCAGGGATCGGAGCTGGGCACTGACACTTTGACAGCATCTTTCAACTTGCAGGGATCTGGGATTGCGCAAGTCACTTCCTTGCATATATACGGCTGCAAAACCCACACCAAACATATCAAAAGCAGAACTTCCAACGCCTCATTTCAGTGATTCTAACTACCTCACCCTTAGAGGTCCAGTGATCAGACTCATTAATACAAGGGGACCAGTCTTTGGGAAGTTCATGGGGTAAGGTCTACTCAGAATTAGAGAGAATTAAAAATAAACTTACCGGGGGAACGGGTGGTGGAACTGGAATAGAACAGGGAAAGAAAGCTATTACTTTGTCATGTCAGTAGTTCTAAGACATGTCAACACATGCGGGGGTGGGGGGGGAGGATTTTTATAACTTTGCGCCTCTATTTGAAGTCCTAGAAGGTCCCTGAGTTACAAAGTCAACAAAGTTGTCCATGTGCCTTCATAAAATAGATACGTAGAACAAGCCCCGGTAGCGTGCAATTTCAGATGCACCATCAGCTGAAAAGATGGGCACATGTGCACGTTAAAGGTCTTTTAGAAAATTTGGACTGGCACGAAAATACACGCATTAACATGATGGCATGAAGTTTCCCAGTAATCATAACTGAGCATATTACTTCATTATTACCAAATCTTTTTCCTCTAAGCCTTACCGCATGTGTACGTTCCGCAGCACTGACGTTCAGAGTCGTGATCTTTCTGTAAGATGAGTTCAGGGTCACAGTCTGGAATTGAAGGACATTGCGGGCACTCTAGAAGAGAAGAGAGAGAGAGAGGATGAAGAGGGAAGGACAAAAAAAGCAAATGGTCTGAGGTCTGACCCAGCCAGGCTGATGAGTGGAGAAGCATGTCACTGTGTGAAGCACTGCATGAAGGCCGTGAGCGTGTATGCAAGAGGGAAGGCTGGTGGTAGAGACTGGCTAAAGGAAGATAATATAAAAGCACTGATGGACTTTGTGATTATCTACATAGGAAAGGTTCAACCTAATGAGGACCTTGAGAAAAAGCAGAGAAGCATCTGGTTGGGTCTCATCATTGTTGAATTTCCGGGACTTGGGATGGGCAGACTTCAGTGTTTCTATGACCAATATTCAAACAGAATTGACCCATGAAGGTAATAAGGCCCAAAATCAGCAGGAAAGAGTTTAGGATCTTCAGTTCAGCCTAGAGTTTGCTTTGTTAATTCCACAAAAATTTTGCAGCTTCTAATTTACTGACCACAGTCATAATCAGGACAGCAGGGATCAGATCCAGATCCAGACACTTGTATTTGGATGGAGTCTTTCTTAAGACAGGAGTCAGAGGTCGGGCAGGACACATCCTTGCATTCCTTTGGGTGCAAAAACTCACATTAATTACACCAAAATCAGAAATTTCCATCTCCAAAGATCCCTTCTCCCCTAGAGAGCACATGCCTGACTTCAAGGTGACCAAGATTTCCGTTGTATAAGGGGTGAAGACTTTTAACATTAACATCAGACCAAGAGAGAAATCCATACACACTTACCGAAGGTGGGGATTGTGGAACTGCAATAGATCAGAGACGGATAATTAGTACTTTATCGTATCAATAAGTATAAGACACGCAATGAAAGGCTCTTATGGAAGTGCCCCATGTCCGATTCATGCAGCATAATACATAACTATTTATATTGGGGTCCTGCTTCTGCTCCATTCTTGGTTTGAGGCACCTTTGGCTGCTTTTCCAAACTTGCTGCTTACAAGTAACTGAGTGTTACAGGTCTCTTATTTCTGATGCCTCTCAATTTTGTATGTTCGACCAGGTGTCTATAGGTTATACAATCCGCTAGTTAGTAAGTCCTTTTTTACAATGATGTACCATTGTCTTGTTTTTTTAGTATTTTTGCACTAATGACTATCCATATATCTCTGCATGTCCTCATGATGTTGTGCTTTTATTTTATATTTATTTTTATATACTTAATCTGTTATTCTTTAAGAATTATTGATTGCATTATTAATACATTTGTTCTTAATTTTTGGATGCATTTTATCTTCTGGATGTATTTTAATTATTTTTAATTATTTGTGGATCTATTTGGAGGTTTTTTAGTTATTAATTGAAGTTTCTATGTCTTATGATTCAGTTTTTTATGTATATATTATATTTTCTTAATGTTTTATGAGAGGTTATTTGCTCCCCTGAAGAAGGCTTCTGGCTGAAACACGTGTCGGGCTAACCTCTCTGGTTATTATCAATAAAGTTATCCTTCCACAGTGTTCCATTGTTCTGCTCCTTGTGTTCCCTGTTGCCACTGCAGGAAGGTTGGTGTTCTTTGCGCATAATGCACACGTGTCCGTTTACACCTGCTCCTAAGCAGCTGAGACTGTAGAGCAGTTCATTTTACTACAGTCTGCGCGGGATTTGTGAAATATTTAATAAAGGCATATAGGGATCTCCATGTCTTTCTAAAATAGACCCAAAATACTCCCCCTTGTTCTGTCGTACCTGATGAAAATATAGGAAATAATTTCAGATACAGAGCAGTGCGATCCACCTAGTCACCCAGTAAGATGTTTAGGATTGTAACTTTCGCTTTCTACAGGTGAACTCGGCTAACTGAAGTTTTTTGTCTGTCTTGTTGCAATATTTCTCTTGTGTTATTACATAACCTCCCTCCCCCCCAGCCAACACTTATCTTAAGTTGCTAAAATGATTCTTGCATATATCCATCCAGCTGCTTTGGAAGCTGAGTACCTCAGCCCACATGTCCTATGAAGAACTGATACATCCTTACTGGGCAAAACAGTCTCTGATATTTTCCTAGAATCCTTTGCTCTTTCTGTATATATTTTGATTGCATTGACCCATTTCTAGATCCATGTTATATTCATATTATTTCATTTTAACGTCATTTATTTTCCCCAGCACTTACCACAGTTATATGTGGGGCAGCACTGGGTCTCAGGGTCAAAATCTCTTTGTAGAGAGAATTCATCAGGACAAACTGGAATTGAGGAACAGGAGAGACACTCTGGAAAAGAGGGAGAGATCGTGAAGGAGAAGATGGAATGCAGGCTCTCTGAGGACTAGATACAGGCAGGATGGACTCACTGACTCCCTTCAGGCAATGAACCCCAAGTCACGGGACCCCTTGCCTCTGGGAGCGCTGAATCAGAGAATCTGTTTTTGTCACTGAATGTTTGCCTGGTATAAGTGCGAGAAACTGCACCATTGTAGATGGGCTTCTCTGAGTGTTAATGTAACAGGACAAGAAGGAAAAAGGCTGAACAGTGACTGAAATGGATCCTGTGACACAAGAAAGCAGTTAGCCAATAGAGACTATGGATCGTATAAGTGATGACGGTAGTGCAGAGACTTGATCTCTTCAGATACCTCTGCCATCCGTTCATGTCTTGTGCCTCTTCCACTATGCTTCCTTTAGAAGAGACCAAAGTCCACAAGACTAAACAAAATACGTCAAGAAGAGCTCCATCACTACTGGCATCCACACTATGGAACTCCCTCCCAACGAGCCTAAGGGCATTTGAAGACATCACAGACTTTCTGCAAGGCCCTTAAAACCTTGCTCTTTACAGAAACCTATGAGCAGATAGACAATAGTCCCCACCCGAGCGCTATTGCAGCTACCTCCGCCAACTCAAGAGCAGATATACAACAGTCCCCACCCGAGCGGTATTGCAACGTAACTACCCACGCAAACTCAATACCCAATCAACCCAACTAGACTCACAAAAGCACCCTCATGCTAAATGTAACCCTCCAATTGTGCTGTCTTAATGTTGTTAAATACCCTCATGTTAAATGTTGTAAAGCACCAACATGTTAAATGTAACCCCAATTGTGATGTTATGTAACCACTTTGATTGTAGGATAAGGTGGTATACAAATCTGTCTAAATAAATAAATAAAAGTCCTTCAGCAGCTGCCCCCACCGAGCACTGTCTCTCCACCTTCTGCTCACTGACTTACCGCAGTGATGCTCTTTGCAGCAGGAGTCATTCTGTGTGGTCATCACCTCCACAGATCCTGTCTTCAGGCACGGCTTCGGTGTGGGACAGTTTGCATCCTTACATGGGTGCTACGATGTCCGTGTCATGGAAAAGAAAATAGAAATACCCACCCCCAAGAAAGATGACACGTTAGATTTTCACACCATTTCTCTCTCTTTTCATTCTCTCCATCACTTCTTTTCTTTACAAATCTTCCTCCTCGCCCCATGCCTTCACTCATTCCTTATTCACTATGATAGATACCTGAAACTTTCCCTTTTATATATGATTTTGTGCCATTATGAAATAATTAGCAGCGAAGCAGGAGTACCAGAGACCCCAAGCCTAGTGGGTAGGATTGTTTTTTTAATTTTTTATGGAAGAGACTTCATTTTTTTCCCTTTTCTTTTTGTTTTCTTTTTTTTAATTTGCTTGTTTTGTTTTAAAGAAACAAATAAAATATGAAAAAATGAAAGAAAACAAAATGTGTGCCCAAATTTAGAAGAGGCTATCTCAAGATCTCTGTTAAGAAAAGGTTTACCTGTCTCACATCACCAGCATCCTTGAACTGAATTATAAGTCTATTTATACATAAGTTATTTTCTTTTTTTCCACTGTTTTTTATTTATTGTAAACTGCATATATTGCGTGCACTCTTGCGGTATATCAAATAAAATTAACCATAGCCATAACATGTGAAAGACTTGGCTGCTATATTTCTATTCATAGGAAACGACTCTGGGATGAGACTATGTCTAGCCCCTTAATCTCCAGAGTCCCACACTGGGATGGAGCTGTATGCAGACCTACACACTTCAAAGAGCCGTATGCCCCATATCAAGAAGAAACTGTGTCCACACCTCTAATTCTTCAGTTCTCCGCAGACAAGCAGGGGATATGCAGGCACACTCCATAGTGCCGTCACCGATGGTGCTGGTGTTGCGGGCTCTCCCCCAGCTTAGAAAAGTCCTTTGGACTTCTCCAAGCATGCGCGGTAGTTGCTGCCCACCATTCCCTCCTAAGCCAGTTTCTTTTCCTACCGCGGTCTGAGTCGCCACGGCTGTCCCCCTCTCTTGGTTACTTCAGGTTGATGTTTGTGTAAACTGCATTTATTTTAAATTCTTTATTGAAATGTCAACATATTACAACAATAATGAAATAAAGTACCTATCTCCTATCCCCCTCCCCCTACCTCTGGCATTCCATAACTCAAAAAGAGTCAACAGGCTTAAACCAAGAACAGCAGACGGAAGTGTACCCGCAGCCAGCAAGCTCACCGGATATCATGTTCAATAGAAGGATTGTCTGCAGCGCAGCGAGCTTCAGATGGGAAGGGTAAACCTGCTCCATGTGGCTCCTTTTCCCGCCCACACTTGACTTCATCACGTCCGGCATCCCCCAACAGTGCATAAAACAATTGCACTTCAGACGCTTTTCCTCTTGAACTTCCAAACTCCCTGGGGTCAAGGAAAGGGGATCCGCAGCACAGAAAGCTCACTGGACATCGTGCTGAACAGAAGAACTCTCTCCACTGCAGCCAGCTGTAGACAGGTAAGGTAAGCCTGTTCCACACTGCTCTTTTACCCGCCCACAACTGACCTCACAACTGGCATCCCCTGACCGTGCATAAAGCAACCCACTTCAGACATGCCTGCGCCTAAGGATGGTACCAAAGGGCCCTTAGGCATGGCCCTAAGAGTGCCCATTAGAGTGCACAATGCCACATCACACAAAAAGCAGGAAAGATATCTCCTACTGCTTATACTCTCCATGCCACCATAAAGAGTTGTTACTCACCTGTAACAGATGATCTCTGGTAAAGGTGCGACCGTTGAGGGAAAAAAAAGAAACTGCAAGGAGGGTAGAGTATGGATCTGTCAGACCCTGCCCATTGAGCTCAGTCTTGGCTGAGGTAGCTGGTAGGAACAGAGGGCTTGGGGTAAGGAGGTGTAGTTATGTCCCAAAAAGGTGCCAAAGAGCAGCTTAGCCAAAGATTGTGTCTCTACTGGAATCCCTGTCCAGACAGTAACGAGCAGCAAAAGTATGAATGGAGGACCATGTGGCAGCTCGGCAGATTTCTGAGACGGAGATGGAGCGTAGGTTGGCCACCATGGAGGCCATAGCTCAGACATTATGAGCCAGGACGTGACATTCTAGGGAAAGAGCCAATATAAGAGCAATCACGAAGACAACCTTACAAGTGAAGGACCTCAGGGAAGCTGAGGCAAGGGGCTCAAAATGTGGCTTAAGCAGTTGAGACAGTAGAGCACTGAGGTCCCAGGCCACTGGAGGTAGTCTGATTCGTGGTCTTGCTAAGAGAAGACCTTGCATGAAGCATGCTATGAGAGGATGAACAGAGATAGGTTGACCACCCACTAGTCGGTGGGAGGCCGAAATGGCACTAAGATGGACCTAAACTGAATTTGTCTTTAGTCCTGCCTTGGAGAGATGGTGAAGATACACAATATTCACTTCAAACAGAGCAAACTGCAGAGGCAGAGGAGTTTGTGTAATTTCTAAAGAGATCTTGAAGCTCAAAGTCACCGACTTTAGTTCTACCACAGAAATCCACACTCTAAACTTAGCAAATAACTAAATCTCTAACATATACAGCCCCCCCATGTTGACGCTACCAAGCTTGCTACCTTTTTTTAAACTGCCTGCTTCACCCTAAATAGTCATCAGCCTCTGCTAATACTCTGAGACCTTAACCTAGCCTTTTCCCCCACATCACAGTCAAGAGCTTTCTTCAAAGCCATGGATACACCCAGATCCTCACCATACCAAATGACATGAAAGGAAACATCCTTGACCTCATATTTATATCTTCTGACCTGCTCCCTAAGCCTCAGCAGGCACCTCACATAATCCTCCCAGTACCCTGGTGAGACCATGCAGCTATTCTGTTCCCCATCCATCTTACCTCACAGCAATCAACACAGATGCCCATACCACTTACAACCCAGAGGTTCCGAGACTTCAATAATGAATACTTCCTTGAAATGGTCATTCCACAACTAGACTCCATCCAACCTGCAAAACTGGACCTCAATGAAATTACTCATGGTTGGAATAGTACTCTGTCTGCAGCAGCCCTTGCTCCTGCAAGGAAGATAACAGCAAAACATTGAAGCTGAGCCCCCATGGTTCTTGTCTTCACTCCAGAAATATAAAAATGCCTTATGCCGACTCAAACCCAACTGGAGAAACTCAAGAGACCCTCTTCTCCAATCTTGTTATATGGCACAGCATAAACTATACATCAAAGAAACCCTAAAACACAAAAAAGAATACTACACCACTTCTGTGACTGGTGCAATAAACAAATCAAGAGAACTTTTCTCCATAGCAGAAACACTCATAAAAGGACCTAATAAAGGAAATTTGCAATATAAAATATGCCCTCAGAAGATTGCTTCCTATCTGCTTGCCAAACAGATGCACGTCCCTTCAACAGAACAAATCGCAATGACAACTGACTCCAACATGGTTCCCCAGAAGAGCTCCCATTACTTAAAAACATCAAAGACACAATCTAAAGCCTTAACACAGCCTCTGCACCGGACTCTTGCCCTGTGATCTGGATAAAGCAGTCTAGATTGCACCTGAACTCGTTTAAGTCATATCTCTCTACCCGCTCCTTTTCTGTATCCTGCAGGTCGTTCACTTCCTTCACTCTCCATCTCACTTGTGGTGCCCTTCAAGGTTCAGTGCTGGCCCTGTTGCTTTTCATTATTTTCTTGGCACTGCTTGCACTGCTTATTCAACAAGTCGGCATCTCCTTCTTACTTCATCATGGACGATATCATGTTGCTTCGCCACATCAGTTCCCAGTCCCCTAATCTCTCCTCCATGAACTCTTGCTTAGCCAGTATTCACAACTGGATGTCCACGAACTGTCTCCACCTCAACCCATCCAAATCTGCATCCATTTGGCTTTGCTTCCATATGCCATGCCCATCACTTGCGCCCCAGATTGCAAGTACTCCTGTCCCTCTTTTCAGCAAGCTCCGATATCTGGGGGTTTTACTGGATTCTTCCCTCTCTTTTCGTGAACAGGTGTCGTCTCTGGTTCAACGTTCTTTCTTCGTCAGGTCCGTGCTGTCTGTCCTTTTTTCATAGTATCCTCCCTCACGATTCTTCTTCTTTCACAGGTTATATCTAGGTTAGACTATTGTAATGTTTCACTCGCAGGTCTTCCCCATTACCAACTCCATCGTCTCCAGCTCCTACAGAATACCACTGCACGTATCCTCATTCACTCCTCACGGCATGATCACGTCACTCCACTTCTCTTCCACCTGCACTGGCTCCCTCTCAAATTTGTATTGTCTACAAAATTCTTACCCTTGTTCACAGAACTCTGTATGCCGGGAATCTACAATTCCTTTCTAATCTGCTCCAGTTTCATACCCGCCACTGTCTCCTCAGAGCCCTTCATGTCAATCATCTAGTCCTCTCTGCAGTCACTCAAGCACACTTGGAACAAACCTACAAATAAGCTTTCTTCTCCCTAGGCCCTGCTCTGTGGAACTCCCTGCCTCCAGCTCTATGCTCTGAAACTTCATTTACCAAATTTAAAGGACTGTTAAAAAAGCAAAGTTATTTACCTATAACAGGAGTTCTCTGAAGACAGCAGGATAAGTCAGCCACAACTGAGTGACATCATCCGACGGCGCCGTACACGGAAACTACTCTCCTTAACTGAGAAAGGCAAAGCCTTTCTGAGCATGAGCTAGCAGGCCAATCTTACCGTTCTGCCCCTAGCCAGCCAGTACGTCCCTAGCTGAGGTGGAAGGGGGAGGGTCAGTTGAAGGTTGAATGGACGACGGGAGCCTTGGTTTCCTTGAAAAGGATTTATTGCGCATGGAGAGAACTGTAACACGGCCTATTGCAACATTTTAGAACAACATGGAATACTTCCGTGTGGCAGAAACGGTATTACTAAGGCAATAGCTGGTGTCGCGACCACCGAGCTGGTGGTACATAGTGCAAGAACAACAACCTTAAATTTTGTGAAAACCAGTGCAGTAGTGCAAACAACAAGTGGTGCAAAAAAACAGAACATGTGCAATTGACAATATCGTACAAAGAAAGCATAGTGCCTGACAACCCCCGTGCTTTCGGCTCCAGTCATAGAGAGCCAGGGGAGTCAGATAGAGTCATTGAGCAAGCCCTGCAGCCGCAGTATGGTTGTGATGAAAACAAAAACTCCAAAACATTAGTTTCTGATTGAAAACAATGTATCCATCTTCATTCTGATATTTAAGTACTTGAAAAATTGTATAACAAAAGTGGTAGGCAAGGTCTCAGCAATCCGGGCAAAAAGCAAAACGTTATCAAGGCACAAGCCGAGGTCACACTGCCAAACAAAAGCCCTTTAACATCAAGGACCAAATGCCACCACCAACCCACAAAGGTTAAAAATACTCAGGAAACATACAAGAACAGGCGACAGCCAAACCAAGCCACAATTACTTAGCTTAACTTAGCTTAACAAAAACGGAGGAAAGGTCTGCCGCCTGCTGCCCCTTTTAACGTTTCGCGATAGACATCGCTGCCCGGATTGCTGAGACCTTGCCTACAACTTTTGTTATACAATTTTTCAAGTACTTAAATATTAGAATGAAGATGGATACATTGTTTTCAATCAGAAACTAATGTTATTTAGGAGTGAGTTTTTGTTTTGATTGCTTCTTACACTCTTATACATTGACCAAGCATTTTTGGATTAGCAGTCTGGTTGTGTGCACAGGGTTGGCCACTGTGTTACCGGCTGAGTCCAGGACCGCTCACCCAAAGGCGGTATCTAACCATGTCTGCAGGTCGAAGGAGTAGTGTCATTGGAACATGTGGACAGAGGACTAGGTGGCTGCCTTACAGACATCCATCACTGGCACCAAGCGCAGGTTGGCAATGGTAGCGGCCATTGCCCGTAACTGGTATGCAGATTTTTCCCATCTTGTAGGCAAGGAGGAAGAAGGGGAACTGGCTGGCTGGGGCTGGGCCAATGGGATGGGCCTGCTAACTCATGCTCAGAAAGGAGAATAGCTTCCGTGTACGGCGCCATTGGATGACGTCACTCAGGTGTGGCTGACTCATCCTGCTTGTCCTTGGAGAACACATCTCTTCCATACTGCCTTTTTATCTTCCTCACAACAACTCCCAGCAAGATGTCTTCAGCCTGTCCCTTCCCTCCCAATCCTGAGGCATGCTTGATACTTCCTGTTCTTTCTTTGCTCTCTACTCTCTTTACTGTCCTGTCATAACTTTGGTGTTCCTTTTCATCCTTTTATGCCTTGATTTTATTTTCTAATATTGTAAACCGCTCTGTTGCAGATGCCACTAGGGCGGTATATCGAATGCATAATAAAGATAAAGATACCTCATGAGTTTAATACATGCCTCCTTGTCCCTAGGCCTTATGCCCTCCCCCCCTGAAAGAGACCTCAATCCGACCTCTCCTGAAAAGTACAAAGCTTGACCTAACTTACCCTATGTCCTGTAGACCTATATCCAGCATCCTAGTTGCCTCAAAAATAATAGAGAAAATTGTCCTTACATAACTTCAAGACCACCTTACTGAGCATGAACCTCTAGACCTTTACAACACAAGTTCAGGCAGTTCCAAGGGGTCATCACTTCCCTATTAAACACACTCATAACCTGTTCACAAAACACCAAGAATGGATTTATCCTAATATTCCTTGACATTGCTTCTGCTTTTGCCTCCCTCCAACATCACCAACAGCTACAGAGACCAATCTCTCAGAGATTGGTCTCCAAGACACTTACTCAGCTGGTTCCGCTCCTACTTTGGTTCCTGAAAACGAGTAAAAATTGGTAAGAGGATATCAGATCCCATAGGAATCAAGTCTCTCAGCTCTCCTTTCCAATATCTTCATTCAACCAATATGTCAGATATTCAGATCACACAAGATACTATATCAGATCTACGCCGATGACCTCATGTTTTTCACTCCTATGAACCTCCTCTCTCCGGATCTCACTAGCCTACAAAAGTGCTTCATAGAAATAAAAAGATGACTCAGTACACAATCTGTTCATCGATCAAGAAAGGTCCGAAGCCCTATACATAACCACTGACCCTACCTCTTCTCCGCCATCAACTCTGAGACTTGATGACGTGATAATCAAAGTCAAAACCCTAATAAAATATGTGGGCATAACAATAGATGAAAAGCTGAATTTTCATTCGCACATAAAATGAACAACCACTTCTGTCGGCCATAAACTAAGAACCCTGAAACATCTCCGCCCCCTACTCTGTCCAGAATTATTCTAAACCATCTTCCAGGCTAAGATTACACCTGTGCTGGATTACTGTAACATCCTTTATCAAGGCCTACCTAACAAACCTTCCACTCTGCAGATGGCCCTCATCAGTAATCTTTGGAGCCCCTCACCAAGCTCACATTACCTCTATATTAATACAGCTACAGTGACTTCCCATCTCTGCCGGAATCAGCAAAGTTGGTTCCCACACCTCCTTGTCCTGACATTGCAGGGGCCACAACCTCTGGGAACGGATCCCTTTCTGCTCACTCAACATCAAAGACCTTGTTCCACCCGTCTCCAAAGTCTGTCATTAGAGGCTTGGAAGATCAAATATACACCCTAAATTCTCAGACTCGATCTCCTTGTACATATGTAATTAGTTCAGTTTGCATTCCCTGTGTTATCCAAGTTGTAACTCCTGTTCTCTGTAAAGCATAAACATGTTATCCAAGTTGTTACTCCTGTTCTATGTGAAGCCAAGCAGTTTGTTATGGTCATTTTGTTGTATGTAAACCGCGCTGACAATAGTGCGGTATATAAGAAATTGTAATAAATAAATAAATAAACCCTGGACGACCAGCTTCAAAAATGACTACTTTGACCTGGGTCTCAGACTGTATCTTCTTCTGCTATGCCCAAGCTCACTTACCAGGTCCAGGTCGAGTAGGCCCCCATCAATTACGTGCAACTGCGACAATGGTCACCAATTTGGTTGCAGTCTCCACCCAGGACATAGACATTCATTCGTATGTTTGCCCGACACTACAGCTTGGATCGTTCTACAGCAGGAGACTCTGCCTTCAGGCAGGCTGTCCTTTGAAGTCTTGAGTGCATACTTCACCCTCCGCCCATAAATAGATTGTAGCTCAGGCCGCTCATCCGCAACCATACTGTGACGCTTTGAGCTCTGGACTTACCATGGAGTGTGTCTGCATATCTCCTATTTGTCTGCAGAGAAAGCAGAGTTGCTTGCCTGTAATGGGGGTTCTCCATAGACAATAGGGGTATGCAGGAACACTTAACCACCCTCGAAAAAAAAATTTGGGAAAATAATGAGGAAGCACGGCAACATTTTTAAAGGAAAACGAGACGTGTTTTTTCAGGATAGACACATCCAATCCCTTTATATATATGTTCATTTTGATATTGTGGTTTCCTTTTGCTGCTTATGCTCCGCAGCTTTGAATGTAACTGGCTTAGGTGGGAACGGCAGGCAGCAGCTACCTCGTGTGTTTACAGAAGTCCAAAGGAGTTCTCTAAGCTGGGGGAGAGTCCGGCACATCGGTGCCGTTGGGGACAGCACCATACCATGCCCCTCCTGTCTACAGAGAACCCCCATTACAGGTAAGCAAGTCCGCTATTGTTTCAATTCCATTTTGTGTCTCATTCTCTCACATATAAGTGAGAAAATGAACAATTGGCTTACCTCTGGAGGTGCTGTTTCAGTAGCTGAAAGAAATAAAAGTGATATAATTAAATTATCTGATGGCTGTTCTCCTGTCCCAGCTCCTCTCTTTGCTTCGCTTTTCACCTCTGGATTAGAGCTAGATGCTAATTCTTATCACAAGGGACAAGTTAAGAGTTAAGGGCATATAAAGAATGCAGTCATAGTGACGCATGAACCATGAAGTGGCAACTATGAGGAAAGACTAGGCATGTTAAAGCTCTGTAAAGCATAAGAGAGAGGACCCAGAGGAAAGCAGACTACATTCTTTAACATACTGAATAACGACAATATTATAGGCCATCTGGATACCGTGGCACAAATTTTCCATAAGCCATCTGACAATGTGCACATGTAATTTTTTTGGCCACAAATCCAACTCGATATTCTAGTACAAGGTTTCAACAGATGGTGTTCAAAGATAGAGCTGTTAAGCAGACAAAAAGCAATTCTAGGCTTATAGTAAACTGTTCCAAATTAAGATATTAAATCCACCTGTTAGATGCACATGTATGTTTTTTAAAACTGTATTCATGTGATTTGGGGACCCTACCCTCAAAATGCTTCTCAGAATGCCTCTCTAATCCGGTTTTAAGTGGACATGCTATGAAGGACACACTTTTTTTTTTAAGTGACATCAAATCAGTGCACACTCCTGGCTACCCAGCAGCCTCTGGGTTTTCTTGGCAAGGTATGACTGGAAGTAGATTGCCAGACAGCAATGGAGGGTAAAGTGACGTGCCCAAAGTTACAAGGGGTGCCAGTGGGAATATCTTGGGTACTAGGCTGTTGCTGTAATCACTAGTTTTTAGGCAAGTACAAATTCACTTATGTGTCTTTATCCTATCTACCTATGTAATTATTTAACTGAAGTAGATCTCAACTAAGCATTTGAAAATGTACTCTTAAATAAATTCTGAATCCAACAACACTTTGAAGTCATGGCACCAGGGTCATTGGCTCTGTAAGGATGTGATCACTGCAAGATCCCCACACTGCTTTAGGAGGGAAATTGATAAGTTCCAACATGGAAAATGGGATCCAAATTCTCGATAATAACGGACCCGATATGCCATCAACTTCTTCCCATCCCAGAGTGTCCATTATAATGGCTTTGGTACTTCATTTCCTTCTACTGCACTCCTAGAAGGAGGCCTTAATTTTGAACTGATGAATAGTCCGTTGTATATTTGGGTCACCTCAAGCTCTCCCTTTCCCCCTCTTTTATTCCTGGCCTTTCATCTATACTTACGACAGGTGTATGTGGGGCAACATTCGGTCTCGGGATCAATCTTGTGGATTGGTTTGGATCCATCATTACAAACTGGAGCCGGCTGGCACTCTTGGCAGACTTCAGAAAGAGGAGAGCAGCAGAAAGGGAGAGGGGAAGAAAATGTAAGTCAAGATCCTGCATATTGGGCGAAATGCCTAAGTCAGGTGCTTATTTTCAATCAAACTTAGGAGTATAATTTTTTTTACTCAAAATCCACCTGCATTTCGGATCTTAAATATTAAGCCCTCAAATATAAGCCTGCATATTCAGAATCCAAAATTTTAAGTCCAGCATTGCATCAAATATTCTGATAGGAAATGGGATTCCATGTGCACAATTTGTCTTGTATTTTACAAAATCTCACTGAATGTGGACCCTTTGGTAAAATACACAGATATATATACGTAGATTTCATCTTGTACAGTGAGAACAGCTTTTTAGAAAGCGTCACATTACACAATGGTGCCGTTTCTCAGGATTTTTAATCTAAGAACATAAGAAATGCCATACTGGGTCAGACCAAGGTCCATCAAGCCCAGTATCCTTTTTCCAACAGAGGCCAATCCAAGTCACAAGTACCTGACAGATTCCCAAAAAGGTACACTGATTCCACAATGTTTGTCCCGGGGTAAGCAGTGGATTTCCTGGGACCTCTTTAATAATGGTTTATGGACTTTTCCTCCAGGAACTTATCCAAACCTTTTTTAAACCCAGTTACACTAACAGCATTTCTGCATCCTCTGGTAATGAATTCCAGAGTTGGATTATACATTGAATGAAAATATATTTTCTTTTATTAGTCTTAAATGGGTTACATTGTAGCTTCATTGCATGTCCCCTTAGTGTTTCTACTTTTTGATAGAGTAGACAAACTATCTACCTTTACCCATTCTACTCCATTCGTTAATTTGTAGACCTCTGTCATCTCTCCCCTCAGCCATCTCTTTCCCGTATTTATGTGCCAGTTTTATAGCTATGTGTGTGAGAGCTGGATTTTTCTAAACTGAACATCCAGGAAGGCCCAGTTTAAGAGTCACTTTTGAGGTGATTTAAATGCCAGAGACTAAGGTACAATTGCTTCCTCCATTACTGATGCAAACCCCAGGTCCAAATGAGCAGTTAGCTGGCACGCCGGCTTCAGCCCCGATGTCTAGTTCTATTAAGCATGCGTATGCTGCTGTTAAAGAATCGGAAATGCAAGTATTCACTTCCGACCCAATCAAACATACCCACAATGAACTGTGCATGCTTTGGACCTAAACGCATAAATAGCAGCTTTCTTCAGTAGCTTTTTACTGTGCTGAGGGCATTAGCACGTGTTAGTCTTGTGCAGTCCTTCGAAAAAGACAAATCACACGATACTAAAGAAGATGAAAATTAAGCTTTCCTCAGAAGATCAAATGGGAAGACTTTGGCTTTCATAGTTTGTACACATCATGCAAAGAAAAAGATAATTAGAAAAAGAAATAATGCTTGATGAGGTCGAAGGTCAGCACAAAAGAGAAGACCAGCAATGTGATGGATCAATACAATAACAGTAGCTATGGGAGCTACTCTATTAAGAGCGAACACATTTTAGGACAATTCGATAGATCACTCTGAATCACATCAACTCAATGGCAATTAACAACAACAGTGAAACCAAGAGTCTCTATGTAGGTTCTCAGACCCAGCAGAGTTTCAAAGGGGCCTTGAGAAATTTCAGAGGAGCACCTATTTGAGCCCTATTACTGCTGCTTCCATAGGGTCTGGGAGTGATTGAATCTATGACCATACTGAAACGAGATGGACCCCAAACTGTAGACTAATACTAAATGGACGCAAATTGGGCAGGTGAGATAATCCTCACTGTTTATGTCTGACATGTTATTCTGTGTTTCTGTGACAGCAAGGAAGGGACCTAGTGAGACAATGAAAGAAAAGACTTTGGACTTCTCAGTACTTTCAGAGGTGTAAACATCTCTTTGTTACTCTCTGACTTATTTTTCAGCCTCTCATGTACTTACCACAGTCATAATTAGGACAGCAGGGATCAGATCCGGAAACTTCCATTTGGCTAGAGCCTTTCTTAAGGCAGGGGTCATAGGTCGGGCAGATCACATCCTCACATTCCTTTGGCTGCAAAAAACACATCACTGAGACCAAAATCAGAAACTTCCAGCCCCAAAGATCCCTTTTGCAAAACACATAGAGAGCACATGAAGAGAAGCTTGACCTCAAGGGGACTGAGATTTCTGTTATACAGGGACTGGGGCCTCAAACACTAATAGCAGACCAAGAGAGACATATAAAACTAAACTTACCAAGTGTGTGGGCTGCACAGATGGTGTCACGGAGCTGTATATCAATAAGTCTAATAAACATAAATATAAACATAAACTGCAATAGATCAGAGATAGATAATTATTACTTTATCAATTGGTGTAAGATAATTTTATAATGGGAAGACTAAGGGAAAATGTGTAAGTAGTGGCATATCTTATACCGCAACTTCACCCCTGCTGCGCCCAAATGACACCCCTGGGAATGTCTACACGTGCCGCCATCTTGTCAGTTACATTTTCTACAAGGCCATTTCCATAAAAACCTTTAAAAGGTGACCTCTCTTGACTACGTACCCTATTTTATAAAGCGGCACACGTGTGTGCTTGACTTTATAAAATAGCCGTGTACTGATGCACCGTTTTCTAGACGCATCAGTTCCTCTTGTCCTAGAGTAGGCGTAACTGACAGCGCCTAAATTGCCACGAGGACGCATATATGTCATAATATTC
Source organism: Ichthyophis bannanicus (assembly GCA_033557465.1). Lineage (NCBI taxonomy): Eukaryota > Metazoa > Chordata > Amphibia > Gymnophiona > Ichthyophiidae > Ichthyophis > Ichthyophis bannanicus. The sequence continues at coordinate 50,719,070 of CM066051.1, read as the reverse complement.
TATTATGTATATCTGCCTCTTGAAGCTTTGCCCAAGGACCTTAGCGCTGGCGCTTCCGTTAGGTGAAGTAGGCGGTTGCCTAGAGGGCCGGCCCTTCACCCATGTCCTCCGCTGTCACCCCTCTCCAGGACGTGAAATGGCCCCAAACAGGCTTGCAACACTGAAGCTTAAAGTGAAGCGCTGCAGGGCTGTTTGGGGCCATTGCCCAATTGTTTGTCCTGAACAGGCGAAACAAAGGAGGCAAAGGTTCACCTAGGCTACCTCATCTCCTTTCACCGGCCCTGGGCCTCATGCACACCTCAGCTCAAGATCGGCACATTGGGTACTTCCGTGCATGTTTATGGAATCCCACCCAGCCAAATCATGAGCAGAAATGCAGATGCGTACACACCAGTCTGGAAAAATACGGAATTGCAAACACGGGCTCATATCTCTCTGTTGTTACCTTATAAAATTACCCCCTAAGGGCCTGATTCCGTTATGTTATCTAAGATACGGGTGTAAGGTGTAACTTCATATTTGTCCACAAACACTTACCACAGGTGTAACTTGCGCAGCACTCAGTATCAGGGTTATGCACTTTAGATAGGAAGAATCCAGGACCACAGTCTGAAATCGGGGGACATGCTGAACATTCTGGGAAAGATGAATAGTGATGAAAGAGGATGAAAAATGGAAAACCAGAAGCTCACTGAGGTTTGACCTCAGCATATGGGAGAGAGAGGACAGAGACACAAACATGTCACCATCTAACACACTGGATGAAGTCCGGGACTGCATGTCTGGCAGGGGAGAGAGAGTGGAAGGACCCCTGGTTAGAGGAAGAGAAGGGAAGTGATCCTGGAGTTTAATGTTTACACAGACAGAGAAGATGAACTGAATGAGGATCTGGAGACTAAGAAGTGAATGGGTCCCATCACTACTGGACTAGTTGCTGTAATATATCTAATGCAGCATCCATACACGATAGAGTCATTGATAGCTGATACAGAAGTGAAGGCAGCCATCAAAACAGTGCTGGATAATACGGATCCAGGAAATGTTATTTACCATTCTGGGTTCTTGCCTTTTATTTGCTCTATAAACTCTTAAGCAGTTAGTTAAAGTCTCTCGTACTTACCACATTCGTATCTAGGACAGCAGGGATCGGAGCTGGACACTGACACTTTGACAGCATCTTTCAACTTGCAGGGCTCTTGGATTGCGCAAGTCACTTCCTTGCATATCTGCTGCTGCAAAACCCACACCAAACATATCAAAAGCAGAACTTCCAACACCTCATTTCAGTGATTCTAACTACCTCACCCTTAGAGGTCCGGTGATGAGACTCATTAACACAAGGGGACCAGACTTTGGGTAGTTCATGGGGTAAGGTCTACTCAGAATTAGAGAGAATTAAAAATAAACTGACCTGGGGAGCGGTTGGTGGAACTGGAATAGAACGGGGAAAGAAAGTTATTACTTTGTCTTGTCAGTAGTTTTAAGACATGTCAACACATTCGGGGGAGGGGGGGAGGATTTTTATAACTTTCTGCCTCTATTTGAAGTCCTAGAAAGCCCCTAAGTTACAAAGTCAAAGTTGTCCATGTGCCTTCATAAAATAGATACCTAGAACAAGCCCCGGTAGTGTACAATTTCAGATGCACCAATTTACATCAGCTGAAAAGATGGGCACATGTGCACGTCAAAGGTCATTTAGAAAATTTGAACTGGCACGAAAATACATGCATTGACATGATGGCATGACGTTTGCCAGTAATCATAACTGAGAGTGGTGTCTAGGCGGAGCACAAGCAGAATTTAGAAATATGTAGCAAGGGGCATGTTTACTAAAGCGTACCGTGCTAACATATGGAAGCGTCCCACACTGAGAATCCTGTCCTAGTAGGTTAGCACACGATTGGGAGGATAGAGGGTGGGATGATGGTGGAACATGGGCATTGATGGCGCATCTTGGTTAGAGTGGACATAGTGGCCATGCACTACCAGCTATGGTTGCCATTACCAATGTCATCTGCATGTTACTTCATTATTACCAAATCTTTTTCCTCTAAGCCTTACCGCATGTGTACGTTGCGCAGCACTGACGTTCAGGGTCGTGATCTTTCTGTAAGATGAGTTCAGGGTCACAGTCCGGAATTGAGGGACATTGCGGGCACTCTAGAAAAGAAGAGAGAGAGGAAGGATGAAGAGGGAAGGCTAAGAAAAACAAACGGTCTCTGAGGTCTGACCCAGCCAGGCTGATGAGTGGAGAAGCATGTCACTGTGTGAAGCACTGCATGAAGGTCGTGAGCGCATATGCAAGAGGGAAGGCTGGTGATGGAGGCTCTGGCTAAAGGAAGATAATAGAAAAGCACTGATGGACTTTGTTATTTGTTATTATTTACACAGGAAAGGTTCAACCCAATGAGGACCTTGAGAAAAAGCAGAGAAGTATCTAGTTGGGTCTCGTCATTGTTGAATTTATGGGACTTGGGTTAGATCAGGCTTCAGTGTTTCTATGACCAAAATTCAAACAGAATTGACCCATGAAGATAATAAGGCCCAAAAGCAGCAGGAAAGAGTTTAGGATCTTCAGCCTAGATTTTGCTTTGTTAATTCGACAAATATTTTGCAGCTTCTAATTTACTGACCACAGTCATAATCAGGACAGCAAGGATCAGATCCAGATCCAGATCCAGACACTTGTATTTGGATGGAGTCTTTCTTAAGGCAGGAGTCAGAGGTCGGGCAGGTCACGTCCTTGCATTCCTTTGGATGCAAAAACTCATATCAATTACACCAAAATCAGAAACTTTCATCTCCAGAGATCCCTTCTGCCCTAGAGAGCACATGCCTGACTTCAAAGTGACTAAGATTTCCGTTGTATAATGGGTGAAGGCTTTTAACATTAACATCAGACCAAGAGATAAATCCATACACACTTACCGAGGGTGGGGATTGTCGAACTGCAATAGATCAGAGATGGATAATTAGTACTTTATCGTATCAATAAGTATAAGAGACGCAATGAAAGGCTCTTACGGAACGTCCCATTTCCGATTCGTGCTGCATAATACACAACTATTTATATCGGGGTCCTGCCTCTGCTCTAGTGTTGGTTTAAGGTACCTTTGCTTGCTTTTCTAAGCTTGCTGCTTACAAATGACTGAGTGGTACAGGTCTCCTATTTCTGATGCCTCTCAATTTTGTATCTTCCACCAGGTGTCTATAGGTTATACAATCTGCTGGTTAGTAGGTCCTTTGTTACAATGATGTACCATTGTCTTGTGTTTTTGAGTATCCATAAGTCTCTGCATATCCCTATGTTGTTTTGCTATTCTTTTATATTTATTTTTATATACTTAATCTGTTAAGTTTTAAGAATTATTGATTGCATTATTAATACATTTGTTCTTAATTTTTGGATGTATTTTATCTTCTGGACGTATTTTAATACTTTTTAATTATTTGTGATTTTATTTGTTTTCTTTTAGTTATTAATTGATGTTTCTATGTCTTATGATTCAGTTGTTTATCTATATATTATATTGTCTTATTGTTTTATCAGAGGTTATTTGATCCCCTGAAGAAGGCTCCCGGCCGAAACACGTGTCTGGCTAACCTCTCTGGTTATTATCAATAAAGTTATCCTTCCACAGTGTTCCGTTGTCCTGCTCCTAGTGTTCCCTGTTGCTACTGCAGGAAGGGTGCTGTTCTTTCCGCATAATGCACACGTGTTCATTTACACCTGCTCCTAAGCAGCTGAGACTGTAGAGGAGTTCATTTTACCACAGTCTGTGCGGGATTTGTGAAATATTTCATAAAGGCACATAGGGGTCTCTATGTCTTTTTAAAATAGACCAAAAATAGGCACCCTTGTTGTATCGTACCTGATGAAAATATAGCAAAATAATGGCAGATACAGAGCAGTGCAATCCATATAGTCACCCAGTAAGATGTTTACGATTGTAACTTTCGCTTTCTACGGGTGAACTTGGCTAACTGAAGTTTTCTGTCTGTCTGGTTGCAATTTTTCTCTTGTGTTATTACATAACCTCCCCCCCCCCACCCTACTTAAAATCTTAAGTTGCTAAAATGATTCTTGCATATATCCATCCAGCTGCTTTGGAAGCTGAGTACGTCAACCCACATGTCCTGTGAAGAACTGATACATCCCTGCTGGGCAAAACAGTCTCTGATATTTTCCTAGAATCCTTTGCTCTTTCAGTATATGTTTTGATTGCATTGACCCATTTCCAGATCCACTTTATATTCATATTATTTCATTTTAACGTCATTTATTTTCCCCAGCACTTACCACAGTTATATGTGGGGCAGCACTGGGTCTCAGGGTCAAAATCTCTTTGTAGAGAGAATCCAGCAGGACAAGGTGGAATTGAGGAACATGAGAGACACTCTGGAAAAGAGGGAGAAATCGTGAGGGTGAAGATGCAATGAAAGAAAAAACTAAGCGATCCCATCACTGCAGGCTTTGTGAGGACTACATACAGGCAGGATGGACTCACTGACTCTCTTGAGGCAATGAACCGCGAGTCACAGGACCCCTTCCCTCTGGGAGCGCTGAATCACATCTGTTTTAGTCATTGAATGTTTGCCTGCTATAAGTGCGAGAAACTGCACCATTGTAGATGGGCTTCTCTGAGTGTTAATGTAACAGGACATGGAGGAAAACGGCTGAACAGTGACTGAAATGGATTCTGTGACACAAAAAAGCAGTCAGCCGGTAGAGACTATGGATCGTATATGTGATGACGGTAGTGCAGAGACTTGATCTCTTCAGATACCTCTGCCATCCCTTCATGTCTTGTGCCTCTTCCACCATGCTTCCTGTAGAAGAGACCACAGTCCTTCAGCAGCTGCCCCCACCAAGCACGGTCTCTCCACCGTCTGCTCACTGACTTACCGCAGTGATGATCTTTGCAGCAGGAGTCATTCTGTGTGGTCATCACCTCCACAGATCCTGTCTTCAGGCATGGTTTCGGTGTGGGACAGTTTGCATCCTCACATCGCTGCTACGATGTCCGTGTCATGGAAAATAGAAACCCCCACCCCCAAGAAAGATGACACGTTAGATTTTCACACCATTCTTTCTCTCTCTTTTCATTCTCTCCATCACTTCTTTTCTTCACAAATCTTCCTCCTCTCCCCATGCCTCCACTCATTCCTTATCCACTATGATAGATACCTGAAAATTTCCCTATTTATATATGATTCTGCCATTATGAAATAATTAGCAGTGAAGCAGGAGTACCAGAGAACCCAAGCTGGGTTGGTAGAATTGTTTTGTTTTTTTAGGGAAGAGACTTCATTTTTTCCCGTTTGTTTTTGTTTCCTTTTTTTCTTTAATTTGATTTTTTTGTTTTAAGGAAACAAATAAAATATGAAAAAATGAAAGAAAACAAATGTGTGCCCAAATTTAGAAGAGGCTATCTCAAGATCTATGATAAGAAATGGTTTACCTGTCTCACATCACCAGCATCCTTGAACTGAATTATAAGGCTTTCAAGAGGATGCTCAAAACTCATCTTTTTGAATTGGTCTTTAACATTCAATGAACTTCATAACTTCCTGAGATTGTTAGCACTTCCGTACCGGTTCTAGCTGTCGTTACCTCTGATGCACCTTGTGTTTGCATGTTTTGATACTTTTCACCCTTTCCTTATGATACCTGCACAGTCCTATTTATACATGAAGTTCTTTTCTTTTCTTCCACTGGTTTTTGGTTATTGTAAACCGCATAGATTGCGTGCACTGTTGCAGTATATCAAATAAAATTAACCATAGCCATAACATGTGAAAGACTTGACTGCTATATTTCTATTCATAGGAAGCATTCTGGGATGAGACTGTGTCTATCTTTGTAATCTCCAGAGTCCCACACTGGGATGGAGCTGTATGCAGACCTAAACGCAACAGAGACCCCTATGTCCCATATCAAGAAGGAACTGTGTCCACACATCTAATTCTTCAGTTCTTCGCAGACAAGCAGGGGATATGCAGGCACACTCCATGGTGCCGTCCCCGATGGTGCTGGTGTGCCAGGCTCTCCCCCAGCTTAGAAAAGTCCTTTGGACTTCTCCAGGCATGCGTGGTAGCTGCTGCCCACCGTTCCCTCCTAAGCCAGTTTCTTTTCCTACCGTGCTCTGAATCGCTATGGCTGGTCCCCTTCTCTTGGTTATTTCAGGTTGATGTTTGTGTAAACCACATTTCTTTTAAATGCTTTATTTAATTTTCAACATATTACAACTATAATGAAACAAAGTACCTGTTTTCCTATCCCCTTACACCTATGTCTGGCATTCCATAACTCAAAAAAGAATCAACAGGTTTAAATCAAGAACCGCAGATGGAAGTCTACCCGCAGCCAGCAAGCTCACCGGATATCATGTTCAATAGAAGGATTGTCTGCAGCGCAGCCAGCTTCAGATGGGGAAGGTAAACCTGCTCCATGAGGCTCCTTTTCCCACTAAGTTGGACCTGAACTGAATTTGTCTTTAGTCCAGCCTTGGAGAGATATGAGAAGATACCGAAGTAGATGCTCAACCAGGGAAGTAAATGGGCTGAGAGTCCTCTGTGAGCACCAGAGGGAAAACCAGCATTATTTGAAAGCGTAAGCACATCGAGTGGAGTCCTTTCTAGATTCTAGGAGGACATCTTTTACTTCCCCCGAAGGTCTAAATGAGATAAGTCTAGGCCTTCAGCAGCCATGCTGTCAACCATAACACTCTCAGTTTGGGGTGAAGGCGGATCCATTTGTCCTTCGATAGGAGATTAGGCGTGTGTCCCAAACTGAGAGGTTTGTGTTGCGCCAGTCGAAGGAGCAGGGGAAACCATGGTTGATGTGGCCAAAATGGGGTGATGAAGATTATCATTTTCCTGTCCACTTCAAGTTTGAAGAGCGTCTTTGGTATCAATCGAATGCGTAAAGCAGTCCCTGTCCCCAATGGAGGAGAAATGTATCTGAGGCCTGGTTCTGTGGAGGCAAAATCCTGGAAGTGAATCGAGGAAGTTGAACATTCATTGGAGTAGCAGAGAGGTCTGTGATGGGTGGTTCCCACAATCAAAATATGTGCTGTGCTGTGTTGCAATGCAGCGTCCATCCGTGTGGTCAAAGGACTTGGTTCAATTTTTACGCTAGCACATTTTGCTCTTCTGGAAGGTAAACTGCTCAAAGAATAATCTGATGAGATATAGTGAAGGAACAGAGGTGGATTGTCTCCCTGCAAAGTGAGCAAGATCCAGTTCCCCCTTGCTTGTTGATGTAGTACATGGCAACTTTGGTTGTTGGTCTGAATGAGTACTGCTTGTCCAGTCTGATGAGAACGGAACACACTAACGGCAGTGGCAACTATAATGAGTTCTAAGTGGTTGATGTGGTAAGTGGCTTCCCAGAGGAACCATAGGCCCCTGGACCACTTACATCCCCCTACAAACATAATATTCACTTCAAACAGAGCAAACAGCAGAGGCAGAGGAGTTTCTGTAATTTTTAAAGAGATCTTGAAGTTCGAAGTCACCGACTCTAGCTCTATCACAGAAATCCACACTCTTAGCAAATAACTAAATCTTTAACATATAGAGCCCCCGATCTTGACGCTACCGAGCTTGCTACCTTATTTGAAACTGCCTGCTCCACCCCAAATAGTCATCAGCCTCTGGTAATACTCTGAGACCTCAACCTAGCCTCTTCCCCCACATCACAGTCAAGAGCTTTCTTCGAAGCCATGGGAACACTTGGATACACCCAGATCCTCACCAAACCAACTCACATGAAAGGAAACATCCTTGACCTCATATTTATACCTTCTGACCTGCTCCCTAAGCCTCAGCAGGCACCTCACATAATCCTCTCAGTACCCTGGTCAGACCATGCAGCTATTCTGTTCCTCATCCATCTTACCTCACAGCAATCAACACACATGCCCATACCACTTACAACCCAGAGGTTACGAGACTTCAGTAATGAACACTTCCTTGAAATGGTCATCCCACAACTAGACTCCATCCAAGCTGCAAAACTGGACCTCAATGAAATTACCCATGGTTGGAATGGTACTCTGTCTGCAGCAGCCCTTGCTCCTCCATGGAAGATAAGAGCAAAACATTGAAGCAGAGCCCCCATGGTTCTTGTCTTCACTCCAGAAGCAGAAACTCAAGAGACCCTCTCCTCCAATCTTCCTATATGGCACAGCATAAACTATACAACAAAGAAACCCTAAAATGGAAAAAAGAATACTACATCAATCCTGTCACTGGTGCAATAAACAAATCAAGAGAACTTTTCTCCAAAGCAGAAACACTCATAAAAGAACCTAATAAAGGAAATCTGCAAGATAAAATATGCCCTCAGAAGATTGCTTCCTATCTGCTTGCCAAACAGATGCACGTCCCTCCAACAGAACAAATCGCAATGACACCTGATTCCAAAATGGTTCCCCAGAAGAGCTCCCATCACTTAAAAACATCGAAGACACAATCCATCGCTTTAACATAACCTTTGCACTGGATCCTTGCCCTGTGATCTGGATAAAGCTGTCTAGATTGCACCTGGACTGGTTTAAGTCATATCTCTCTCTGCGCTCCTTTTCTACTTCCTGCGGATCGTCCACTTCCTCCACTCTCCCTCTTACTTGTGGTGTCCCCCCAGGGTTAACTGTTGGCCCTGTTGCTTTTCAGTATCTTCTTGGCACCACTCGCACTGCTTATTCAACAATCCGACGTCTCTTCCTACTTCATCACGTACAATATTATATTGCTTCACCACACCAGTTCCCAGTCCCCTGATCTATCCCCCATGAACTCTTGCTTAGCCAATATTCACATCCATCTGTCCATGAACTGTCTCCACCTCAGCCCGTCCAAATCTGCAGCCATTTGGCTTTGCTTCCACATGCCATGCCCATCACTTGCTCCCCACATTGCAAGTACTCCTGTCCCTCTTGTCAGCAAGCTCCAATATCTGGGGGTTTTACTTGACTCTTCCCTCTCTTTTCGTGAACACGTGTCATCTCTGGTTCAACGTTCTTTCTTCTTTCTTCGTCAGGTCCGTGCTGTCTATCCTTTTCTCATGATACTCTCCCTTAGGATTCTTATTCTTTCACTGGTCATATCTAGGTTAGATTATTGTAATGTTGCACTTGCAGGTCTTTGCCATTACCAGCTCCATCGTCTTCAGCTCCTACAGAATACCACTGCACGCATCCTCATTCACTCCTCACGTCGCAATCATGTCACTCCACTTCTCATCCACCCTCACTGGCTCCCTCTCAAATTTTGTATTGTCTAAAAAATTCTTACCCTTGTTCACAAAACTCTGCATACCGGGACTCTACAATACCTCTCTAATCTGCTCCAGTTTCATACCCACCAGTGTCTCCTCAGAGCCCTTCATGTCAATCATCTAGTCCTTCCCTCAGTCACTCAAGCACACTTGGAAGAAACCAAGAAATCAGCTTTCTTCTCCCTAGGCCCTGCTCTATCGAACTCCCTGCCTCTGGCTCTATGCTCCGAAACTTCATTTACTAAATTTAAAGCACTGTTAAAAAAGCGAAGTTACTTACCTGTGACAGAAGTTCTCCGAGGACAGCAGGATAGGTCAGCCACATCTGGGTGACATCATCCGACAGCACCATACACGGAAGCTACTTTCCTTAGCAAAGCCTTTCTGAGCATGAGCTAGCAGGCACATCCCTCCGTCCCGCCTCTAGCCAGCCAGTATGTCAATAACTGAGATCTAGCTACTGGGCGGCCAGCGTGCAGCTGTGGATCCTGTCCCTTCCAGGGGAGGAAGGTGGGTATGTGTGGCTGACTTATCCTGTTGTCCTCAGAGAACTCCTGTTACAGGTAAGTAGCTTTGCTTTCTCCAAGGACAAGCAGGCACACCCGGTCCCTCCCCAGCTACCAGCGTATGCTGAGGTGGAAGGAAGAGGGTCAGCTAAATGTTGAATGCACGAAAGAGCCTTGGTTTCCTTGAAAAGTATTTATTGCGCATGGAGAAAACTGTAACACGGCCTATTACAACATGGTAGAACAACATGGAATAGTGCCGTGTGGCAGAAACGGCATTACTAGAGCGTTAGCTGGTGTCACGACCACCAAGCTGGTGGTACATATTGTAGGAACAACAACCTTAAGCTTTGTGCAAACCAGTGCAGTAGTGCAAACAACAAGTGGTGCAAAAAACCCACAACATGTGCCTTTGGCAATATTGTGCAAAGAACGCATAGTGCATATAAACACGTGTAGAGAACCCCTGTGCTTTCGGCTCTAGTCATCGAGAGCCAGGGGAGACAGGCAGAGTCATTGAGCAAACCCTGCGGCCGCTGTCCAGCTGTGTGCACGAGGTTGGCCACTGTGTTATGGGCTGAGTCAAGGACCGCTCCCCCAAAGGCGTTATCTAACCATGCCTGCAGGTTGAGGGAGTAGTGTCTTTGGAACTTGTCGACAGAGGACCATGTGGCTGCCTTAAAGATATCTGTCACTGGCACCGAGCGCAGGTTGGCAATCATAGCGGCCATTGCCTGTAGCTGGTGTGCAGATTTTTTCCGTCTTGTAGGCAAGGGGGAAGGAAAGGAACTGGCTGGCTAGGGGTGAGCCAGTGGGATGGGCCTCTAGCTCATGCTCAGAAAGGAGAGTAGTTTCCGTGTATGGCGTTGTCGGATGACGTCACCCAGGTGTGGCTGACTCATCCTGCTTGTCCTTGGAGAACACATCTCTTCCATACTGCCTTTTTATCTTCCTCACAACAACTCCCAGGAAGACGTCTTCGGCCTGTCCCTTCCCTCCCAATCGTGAGGCATGCTTGATACTTCCTGTTCTTTCTTTGTTCTCTACCCTCTTTACTGTCCTGTCATAACTTTGGCGTTCCTTCTTGATTTTATTTTTTAATATTGTAAACTGCTCTGTTGCAAATGCCACTAGGATGGTATATCGAATGCGTAATAAAGATAAAGATACCTCATGGGTATAACACATGCTTCCTTGTCCCTAGGCCTTATGCCCTTCCCCTCCCCCCCCCCTCCCCGAAAGAGACCTCAATCCGACCTCTCCTGAAAAGTTCAAATCTTGACATAACTTCCCCTATGTCCTGTAGACTAATATCCAGCATCCTAGCTGTCTCAAAAATAATAGAGAAAGTTGTCTTTACTATAACTTCCAGACCACCACACTGAGCATGCACCTCTAGACCCTTACCAACACAGGTTCTGGCAGTTCCATGGGGTCGAAATACTCATCACTTCCCTATTAAACATACTCATAACCTGCTCACAAAACACCAAGAATGGATTTATCCTAATATTCTTCGACATTGCTTCTGCCTCCCTCCCACATCACCAACACCTACAAAGACTCTCAGAGATTGGTCTCCAAGACACTTACTCAGCTGGTTCCGCTCCTACTTGGATGCCTGAAAACAACGAGTAAAAATTGGTAAGAGGATATCAAATCCTTTCACTCAGCAAATGGGAGTACCATAGGGATCAAGTCTCTCAGCTCTCCTTTCCAATATCTTCATTCAACCAATATGTCAGATATTCAGATCACACAGGATACTATATCAGATCTACGCCGATGACATCATGTTTTTCACTCCTATCTACCTCCTCTCTCCGGATCTCACTAGCCTACAAAAGTGCTTCATAGAAATAAAAAGATGACTCAGTACACAATCTGTTCATCAATTAAGAAAAGACAGAAGCCCTATACATTACCACTGACCCTACCTCCTCTCCGCCATCAACTCTGAGACTTGATGACGTGATAATCATAGTCAAAACACTAATAAAATATCTGGGCTTAACAATAGATGAACAGCTGAATTTTCAATCTCACATAAAAAGAACAACCACTTCTATCGGCCATAAACTAAAAACCCTGAAACAACTCCGCCCCCTGTTCTGTCCAGAATTATTCTAAACCATCTGCCAGTCTAAGATTACACCTGTGCTGGATTATTGTAACATCATTTCTCCAGGACCAAGCAGGAAGTCAGTCCTCACTTATGGGTGACGTCGGCGCCGACGGAGCCCTCGCGGAGCAATTTTCCCCAGCTTTCAAAGAAAGCCTTTGGGAATTGCAGCGCGCATGCGCGGTCGTCTTCCCGCCCGAGGGTGCCATCTTAGCCAGTCTTCTTTTTTCCGCGGAGCCCTGCAGACGTCCCCGTCTTGTCCCCGCGAAAAAGTTGATTTTCTTCTTTATTTTATACTTTTTTCTTTCGGTTCGACGCCGATCGTTTTCCCGCCCGGACTCGCGACGCCGGTCTCGAGTCCTCTAGCGTTTTTCGGTTTTTCTGACTTAGTCAGCTTTCATTTTCGTTTTCCCTGGCAGCCCGGTCCTTTGACCTCGCAGGGGCCCTTTTTCCCCCGATGGCTGCCAGTGGCTTTAAGCGGTGTGGTCGGTGTGACCGAAATATGTCACTAACCGACACACACGACTTTTGCCTCCGCTGCTTGGGCCCGGATCATGAGGAACTGATCTGTGGGCCCTGCAGCAAACTGTCCTCGAAGGCGTTGAGAAGTCGGCGGCATCAGCGCGAGAGAATCTTCGCTGACCCCAGCCGTACCCGGACCTCGTCGGAGGCCTCCGTGTCAAAGGGCTCCAGCTCGGACCGTCGCCGGAGCTCCTCCGACCGGGGTTCTCCCTCCGGGGGACCATCGTCGGAAGGAAAAAACCCGCCAGGGCGGCGTCGGTGGACGCTCCTGGCTCCGCGAGGGCCAGGTCGCATAGCCCCGACAGCCGCCCCGGGTCCTTGGAGAAGGAACATCTCCCGAAGCGACCTCGCCTGGAGTCGGAGATGCCTGCCCGGGTAAGTCCTGTAGTCCTTCTGGACTCGCCTCCGCGACAGCCGACGTCGGGCCCGACGCCGTCGGGGCCCGAGTCGGGGGCTGCTGGGTCACCTGAGCTCGGACTCAGGTTGACGGCCTTGGAGAGCAGACTGTCTGCCTTCATGGACCAGCAGCGGGCACTGCTCGCTGGCCTCGCTTGCGCCGCTGCCCCGACCGCCGGGACGTCGACGTCCAAGTCGACCCCGGAGACCGAGCCGATCCTCGAGTCAATGAGAACTCGAGTCGATCCTCGGTCGAGGTCACCCTCGGCCTCCCGTTCGGGACCGAGGTCGCCGACGCCGACTCCCTCGACGTCGGGGCGGCTGGCGCCGCACCCTGCCCGGGCCGACCCCACCGAGTCCTCGTCGGAGTCGGTCTGGGAGTCTGAGGAGGAAGAGTCACCTGATTCTTTCCCGGACTCGGTGTGTCCCATCGGACTCACCGGGGTCCGAACCTCGGAAGCAGTCCCCCCCGGAGGATGCCCGGTTCTCGGACTTCGTTAGGGATATGGCCAAGGCTTTGGCCTTCCCTGCGGATCCCGAGGAGGAGCCTCGAGCCGAAGAGCTCGACGCCCTCCAGTATGACTCTCCCGCGAGGGAGCACTTTACTGTGCCGGTTCCTCCTATGCTGGAACGACTACTCTTCCGCATGTGGGAGAGTCCGGCCTCCGCGCCGGTCCTGAGCAAGCGGGTCGATTCTATCTATCGGGTCCGCAAGAGCCCTGGCTTTCAGAAGGCACAGCTGCCACACCATTCCATGGTAGTGGAATCGGCCATGCATCGTCTTAAGAGCCAGAAGATGCACTCCTCGGTGCCTCCTGGAAGGGAGGCCCGTAACCTGGATGGCCTTGGCAAGAAGTGCTTCCAGGGCTCTATGCTCGCATGTCGTGTCCAGACTTACCAGCTCTACATGGGCATGTATCTCCGGGATCTGGCTAAAGAGCTAGCCGGATTCTCCGCTGGTCTCTCCGAGGAGCCCTTGCGGAGGTTCCTAGCCTTGTCCACGGGCATTCGGGAATGCTCAAAGTTCATGTCCCGAGCAGCCTATGATGGCTTTGAGGCCTCGGCTAGAGTGGCCGCAGCCGGCATCGGTGCCCGCCGACAGGCTTGGCTTCAGTCGTCGGACCTTGAGCCCTGGGTACAGGACAAGTTGGTCGATGTCCCCTGCCGAGGCGAAAACCTCTTTGGCAAGCCCATGGCGGAAAAGGCTGCACAAATTGAGACTGAGACTCTCACCAGGACCAGGCTTTCTAGGAAGACCTCCGCCCCTTCCCAGAAAAAGAAGGGCTCAGGAAAAAAAGTCCTTTTACCCGAGGAAGGCGGCTGCCTACAAACAGTACCCCCATTATCAGGCCCCTGCAGCTCCCCAACAGGGCCAGCAGGCCAAGGGACGGGGTAACGGGTCCCGTAGGCAGCAAGCCCCCAAGCCTGCACCACCAGCCCCTGCTCAGCAGGGAGGGGGTTTTTGACTCGCTCAGCATAGCCTCTCCCCCCCCGCTGGTCCCTCCCAGCACCGGAGGCCGGCTGGTTCACTTCGCCCACAGGTGGTCCAGCATCACCGCAGATGCCTGGGTGCTTCAGGTCGTGCGAGAGGGCTACCTTCTCCACTTCCATCAGGTCCCTCCCTCCTATTTTCCGGGAGAACCTTCGCGCCCCCCTCTGCACAGGGAGTTGCTCCTTCAGGAGTTAGCAGGTCTTCTGCAGGAACAGGCGGTGGAACCGGTGCCCCACCACCTGAGAGGTCAAGGCTTTTATTCAAGGTATTTTCTGATACCAAAGAGAACAGGGGGCCTCAGACCCATCCTGGACTTGCGCAACCTCAACAAGTTCCTTGTGCGGGAGAAGTTCAAAATGCTTACCCTTGGAATCCTTCTGCCCTACCTCCAGCAGGGAGATTGGCTATGCTCCTTGGATCTAAAGGATGCCTACACGCACATCCTCATCCACCCAAGCCACCGCCAATACCTAAGGTTTGTGGTGGCAGGAAATCATTACCAGTACAGAGTACTGCCCTTTGGCCTATCCTCCGCACCGCGAGTCTTCACAAAATGTCTCGCGGTCGTGGCGGCCCATCTCCGGCTTCACGGCCTCTATGTCTTTCCGTACCTCGACGACTGGCTCATCAGAGCAGCGTCCGCTCAGGAGGTCACCAACGCCACGTGCCGCACGGTGACTCTGCTGCAGCACTTGGGCTTTGTCATAAACTTCGCAAAGTCCACTTTGCTCCCCTCACAGGATCTCGAGTTCATCGGCGCAAGGCTGCACACTCCTCGGGCACGAGCGTACCTACCGCTCGACAGGGCTCAACGGCTCATGGACCTAGCCGACCGCTTTCGCAGCCAGCCCCTGGTCTCCGCCAGGCGCTTCCTGAGACTGCTCGGCCATATGGCTTCCACTGTCCATGTGACCCCCAATGCCCGCCTGAACATGCGGTCTGCTCAATGGTGTCTCCGCCAGCAGTGGCGACAAGCCACGGGCGGCCTAGCAGACCTAGTGCGCGTCTCCGAGCCGCTGCTCTCGTCTCTCCGGTGGTGGCTCCGGCAGCCGAACCTGATATTCGGAATGCCTTTCCAGTCACCTCAGCCGACCCGGGTGCTGACCACCGATGCATCCCTCCTGGGCTGGGGAGCACATTGCCAAGAGGCACGTACTCAGGGCCTCTGGACCACGTGGGAGTCTGCTCAGCAGATCAACTTCCTGGAGCTCAGGGCGATCCGCCTCGCTCTCAAGGCCTTCTCCCACCTGACTTCCCAACAGTCCGTCCTTGTCCAGACGGACAATCAGGTTGCCATGTTCTACGTGAACAAGCAGGGGGGCACGGGCTCCTTCCTCCTCTGCCGGGAGGCACAGAAGCTCTGCTCTTGGGCCGTCAGTCACGGCATTCTCCTCAAGGCAGTTTATCTCCCAGGCCAAGAAAATTGCCTTGCAGACAAACTCAGCAGGGTCCTCCAGCCGCACGAGTGGCGTCTGGATCCCTTGGTAGTTCAGAAGCTCTTCCTCAAGTGGGGTCTCCCCACGGTGGATCTCTTTGCCAGTCCTCACAACCGGCAACTTCCTCGCTTCTGCTCTCGTCAGCCACACCCCCTTCGGGTTGCGGCGGACGCCTTTCTGATCTCGTGGTCGGGGAGCCTTCTGTACGCTTTCCCTCCCATCCCGCTGGTCTGACTCTTTTCAAGGTTCTCCGAGACAAAGCCTTCATGATCCTGGTGGCCCCTCGCTGGCCCAGGCAGCCGTGGTTTCCGCTCCTGCTGCAACTGGCAGTGGAGGATCCAATCCCTCTGGGGGTACAACCGGATCTCCTCACTCAGGATCAGGGGTCCCTCCTGCACCCCAACCTCAGGTCTCTCAACCTCATGGCCTGGCTGCTGAGAGGGTAGTCCTTGCTCCCCTTCTCCTGCCGGCGGAGGTGGAGGAGGTCGTCTTGGCTTCGCGACGGCCTTCTACCCGCAAATGCTACGCCCTTAAATGGCGTCGCTTTGCAGTCTGGTGTACCCAACAGTCTCAGGATCCCTTCTCCTGCCCGGTGTCGGTGATCTTGCAGTACTTGCTGCACCTCTCTAATCTGGGACTTAAGTCCAACTCCGTCAAAGTTCACCTCAGTGCTCTTTCAGCACATCATGTGCCAGTGGACGGCAGACCTCTCTCCAATGACCCTCTCGTAGCGAGGTTTCTCCGAGGTCTCCTTCTACTTAAACCACCTCTGCGCCCGCCAGCGCCTGACTGGGACCTGAATGTGGTTTTGCAGCGGATCACCTGTCCGCCTTTTGAACCTATGGCTACCTGTTCTCTACGTTTTCTGTCTTGGAAAACACTGTTCTTGATAGCCCTCACTTCCGCTAGACGCGTAAGTGAATTGCAGGCCCTCGTGTCTGATCCCCCTTACACTAGGTTCTACAAGAATAGGGTAGTCCTACGGACTCACCCAAAATTTCTGCCTAAAGTGGTCTCCCCTTTTCACATCAATCAGGAGGTGGTACTTCCAACCTTCTTTCCCAGACCACACTCCAGCCGAGCTGAAACGGTCCTCCATACCCTGGACTGTAGAAGGGCATTGAACTTCTACCTTGACCGTACGCGGGAGCACCGTAAAGCTGCTCAGCTTTTTGTGTCTTTTGACCCCAATAAATTGGGGCTCCCGGTCTCCAAGCGTACTCTGTCCATCTGGGTTGCGGACTGTATCTCTTGGGCTTATGGGGCAGCCGGACTCTCCTTAGAAAGTCGAGTCACGGCTCATTGCGTTCGGGCAAAGGCCACGTCAGTGGCTTACCTCCGCTCTGTTCCGCTGGCAGACATCTGCCGGGCCGCTACTTGGTCTTCGAGCCAGACTTTTGCGGTCCATTACTGTCTCGAGAGGGAGTCCCGTAGGGACAGTGCTTTCGGACAGGCAGTCCTCCGTAATCTCTTTGAGGTCTGAGCAACTCCTACCCTCCATCCCGGATGTGGGCTACCGGTGGGTGATAATTCAGCGAAGATTCTATCCTTCTGTGCTGCTGAGCTAGAGGGAGCTCATTTTTGTGCTTAGGGTCTCCGGTAGCCTTGAGCTTGGGAGTCCCATAAGTGAGGACTGACTTCCTGCTTGGTCCTGGAGAAAGCGTAGTTACTCACCTGTAACAGGTGTTCTCCAGGAGCAGCAGGAATCAGTCCTCACTACCCTCCCTCCTCCCCTTGGAGTTGCAATCGTCTGCTTATGTTCTTTTTGCAAATTTTTATGCTGTCTTTTTTAGCTATGTCATCTGACTGGCTAAGATGGCACCCTCGGGCGGGAAGACGACCGCGCATGCGCGCTGCAATTCCCAAAGGCTTTCTTTGAAAGCTGGGGAAAATTGCTCCGCGAGGGCTCCGTCGGCGCCGACGTCACCCATAAGTGAGGACTGATTCCTGCTGCTCCTGGAGAACACCTGTTACAGGTGAGTAACTACGCTTTATCAAGGCCTACCTAACAAACCCTCCACTCTCTGCAGATGGCCCTGAACACTGCGGCATCAATAATCTTCAGAGCCCCTCACTTAGCTCACATTACCTCTATATTAATACAGCTACAGTGGCTTCCCATCTCTACCAGAATCAGATACAAGGTTCTTACCAGAATATTTAACATTTCACACAAGGAATCCTCTACCTGTGTCCAGACCCTTATCTCCAATCCCAAGAGTGGAAGATTACGAAGAAATTCAACCCTCAACCTACTCACAAGCCACAGATTTGTTATAAATGAACAAAAATCTCAACTCAATCCTCAGCAGAATCTCTGTTTCATCAGGGCGTGCATAGAGACAATAAAAGGGAAAGCTTTTCTTCCCAATGACAGGCTCAAGCTTCTCCAGGACAGCAGGAGACTGCTTCACATCCGAGTTACAACTGATTGCACCCTGGCTCTTTGCCCTCTCAATAAACACTTCACTCAGAGCAACCTACCTGCCAGGAGCTGAGAACCAAATAGCAGATTTGCTAAGTCGATATCTGGACCCTCATGAATGGTCCCTCAACACCACTCTGATACGTACGCTCTTTGTGCAATGGGGCACTTCAGATGTAGATCTCTTCGCTACTGCAGCAACATTAAATACGGACTCTTCTGCTCCATCCAAGCAAATCCTCTCCTATGGGTGTACGATGCGTTTCCCATCTCTTAGACTCACATACTCTGTTTCTCCTTCCCTCCCTTTCCACTCATTAGTCGCATTCTCAAGATACACCAGGACATAGTGTCAATCAACCTCATGCGCCTCAGTGGCTACAGCAAACTTGGATTCCGCACCTCCTTGTCCTGACAATGCAGGGGCCACAACCTCTGGGCACGGATCCTTTTCTGCTCACTCAACATCAAGGACCTTGCTCCACCCCAGTCTTCAAAGTCTGTCATTAGAGGTTTGGAAGATCCAAATAACTCAGAAATAGCTATCTCCTTCCCCACAGAATTGCTAGATGTAATTAGTGCCTCAAAATAACCGACTACTTTGCTATCTTACAGAAGTAAATGGTCCCGCTTTGTGCAATGGGCGAAGGAACACCATAAGGACCCTGTTCACTGTCCCCTGGGAAAGGTCCTGACCTACCTACTGCATCTTTTCAACTGGTCTGAAAACCAAGTCTGTCTTATCACCTTTCTGCTATAGTGGCTTCCCGTAACTGATGGAGAGCAAACCCATATCAGTTCACCCACTTACCTCATATGAAAAGCCCCATAAACACCAAGCCTTCCATTAAACTGCTTCTTCTGGCTTGGGACCCAAAGGTGGACTTAGCAGAGTGCATGAAAGCTCCCTTTGAGTCCCACGGATCATCCTCTTTGAAGTATCTTAACTGGAAAACAGTCTTCCTTGTGACAATAACCTCTGTAAGAAGGATCAGTGAACTTCAAGCACTCATGCACTACCCTCCATACAGTTTCTTAATAATAAGGTGCTCTTGAGGACACATGCTAAATTCCCTCCGGAAGTGGTATCGGAATTTCATTTGTACTAGTCCCTAGTATGTCCCGACTTTTTCCTGATTTCAAAGCAGTCTTGCCAGAGCAATCCCTCCATACCTTAGATTGCCTGCAAGCAACCAAAGATTTGATATCATCATCACAACCTTTTGTCACTTTCAGTTCAGACAACCCTGGACGACCAGCTTCAAAAACGACTACTTTGACCTGGGTCTCAGACTGTATCTTCTTCTGCTATGCCCAAGCTCACTTACCAGATCCAGGTTATGTAGGCCCCCATCAATTATGTGCAACTGCGCCAACGGTCACCAATTTGGTCGTAGTCTCCACCCAGGACATGGACATTCATTCGTACGTTTGCCTGACACTACAGATTGGATCATTCTACAACAGGAGATTCTGCCTTCAGGCAGGCTGTCCGCCTGTTTTCCTCTTGAGTGCATACTTCACCCTCCACCCATCACAGATTGTAGCTCGGGCCGCACATCCGCAACCATACTATGACGCTTTGAGCTCTGGACTTACCGTTGAGTGTGTCTGCATATCTCCTGTTTGTCTGCAGAGAAAGCAGAGTTGTTTGCCTGTAATGGGGGTTCTCCATAGACAATAGGGGTATGCAGGAACACTTAACCACTCTCAAAAAAAAAAATTAGAGAAAATAATGAGGAAGCACGGCAACATTTTTAAACGAAAACGAGACGTGTTTTTTTCAGGATAGACACATCCAATCCCTTTATATATATGTTCATTTTGATATTGTGGTTTCTTTTTGCTGCTTATGCTCCGCAGCTGGCTTAGGTGGGAACGGCAGGCAGCAGCTACCGTGTGTATTTGCAGAAGTCCAAAGGAGTTCTCTAAGCTGGGGGAGAGTCCGGCACATCGGCGCCGTTGGGGACGGCACCATGCAGTGTGGCTGCATGCCCCTGCTGTCTACAGTGAGCCCCCATTCCAGGTAAGCAAGTCCGCTATTGTTTCAGTTCCATTTTGTGTCTCACTCTCTCACACATAAGTGAGAAAATGAACAATTGGCTTACCTCTGGAGGTGCTGTTTCAGTAGCTGAAAGAAATAAAAGTGATAATTAAAGGTTATCTGATGACTGTTCTCCTCTCCTGTCTTTGCTTCGCTGTTCACCTCTGGAGTAGATCTTGATGCTAATTCTTATCACAAGGGACAAGTTAAGGGTGTATAAAAAATGCAGTCATAGAGACGCATGAACCATGAACTGGCAACTATGAGGAAAGACTAGGCATATTAAAGCTCTGTAAAGCATAAGAGGAGGACCCAGAGGAAAGCAGACTACATTCTTTAACATACTGAATAACGACAATATCATAGGCCATCTGGATACCGTGGCACAAATTTTCCATAAGCCATCTGACAATGTGCAAATGTAATTTTTTGGCCACAAACCCAACTCGATATTCTAGTACAAGGTTTCAACAGATGATGTTCAAAGATAGAGCTGTTAAGCAGGAAAATGGGATCCCAATTCTAGATAATAACGGACCCGATAGGCCATCAACTACTTCCCATCCCAGAGTGTCCATTATAATGGCTTTGGTACTTCATTTCCTTCTACTGCACTCCTAGAAGGAGGCCTTAATTTTGAACTGATGAATAGTCCGTTGTATATTTGGGTCACCTCAAGCTCTCCCTTTCCCCCTCTTTTATTCCTGACCTTTCATCTATACTTACGACAGGTGTATGTGGGGCAACATTCGGTCTCGGGATCAATCTTGTGGATTGGTTTGGATCCATCATTACAGACTGGAGCTGGCTGGCACTCTTGGCAGACTTCAGAAAGAGGAGAGCAGCAGAAAGGGTGGAGGGAACAAAATGTAAGTCAAGATCCTGCATATTTGGCGAAATTCCTAAGTCAGATGCTTGTTTTCAATCAAACTTAGGAGTACAATTTTTTTACTCAAAATCCACCTACATTTCGGATCTTAAATATTAAGCCCTCAAACATAAGCCTGCATATTCAGATTCCAAAATTTTAAGTCCAGCATTGCATCAAATATTCTGATAGGAAATGGGATTCCATGTGCACAATTTGTCTTGTATTTTACAAAATCTCACTGAATGTGGACCCTTTGGTAAAATCCACAGAAATATATACGTAGATTTCATCTTGTACAGTGAGAACAGCTTTTTAGAAAGCGTCACATTACACAATGGTGCCGTTTCTCAGGATTTTTAATCTAAGAACATAAGAAATGCCATACTGGGTCAGACCAAGGTCCATCAAGCCCAGTATCCTTTTTCCAACAGTGGCCAATCCAAGTCACAAGTACCTGGCAGATTCCCAAAAAGGTACACTGATTCCACAATGTTTGTCCCGGGGTAAGCAGTGGATTTCCTGGGACCTCTTTAATAATGGTTTATGGACTTTTCCTCCAGGAACTTATCCAAACCTTTTTTAAACCCAGTTACACTAACAGCATTTCTGCATCCTCTGGTAATGAATTCCAGAGTTGGATTATACATTGAATGAAAATATATTTTCTTTTATTAGTCTTAAATGGGTTACATTGTAGCTTCATTGCATGTCCCCTTAGTGTTTCTACTTTTTGATAGAGTAGACAAACTATCTACCTTTACCCATTCTACTCCATTCGTTAATTTGTAGACCTCTGTCATCTCTCCCCTCAGCCATCTCTTTCCCATATTTATGTGCCAGTTTTATAGCTATGTGTGTGAGAGCTGGATTTTTCTAAACTGAACATCCAGGAAGGGCCAGTTTAAGAGTCACTTTTGAGGTGATTTAAATACCAGAGACTAAGGTACAATTGCTTCCTCCATTACTGATGCAAACCCCAGGTCCAAATGAGCAGTTAGCTGGCACGCCGGCTTCAGCCCCGATGTCTAGTTCTATTAAGCATGCGTATGCTGCTGTTAAAGAATCGGAAATGCAAGTATTCACTTCCGACCCAATCAAACATACCCACAATGAACTGTGCATGCTTTGGACCTAAACGCATAAATAGCAGCTTTCTTCAGTAGCTTTTTACTGTGCTGAGGGCATTAGCACGTGTTAGTCTTGTGCAGTCCTTCGAAAAAGACAAATCACACGATACTAAAGAAGATGAAAATTAAGCTTTCCTCAGAAGATCAAATGGGAAGACTTTGGCTTTCATAGTTTGTACACATCATGCAAAGAAAAAGATAATTAGAAAAAGAAATAATGCTTGATGAGGTCGAAGGTCAGCACAAAAGAGAAGACCAGCAATGTGATGGATCAATACAATAACAGTAGCTATGGGAGCTACTCTATTAAGAGCGAACACATTTTAGGACAATTCGATAGATCACTCTGAATCACATCAACTCAATGGCAATTAACAACAACAGTGAAACCAAGAGTCTCTATGTAGGTTCTCAGACCCAGCAGAGTTTCAAAGGGGCCTTGAGAAATTTCAGAGGAGCACCTATTTGAGCCCTATTACTGCTGCTTCCATAGGTTCTGGGAGTGATTGAATCTATGACCATACTGAAACGAGATGGACCCCAAACTGTAGACTAATACTAAATGGACGCAAATTGGGCAAGTGAGATAATCCTCACTGTTTATGTCTGACATGTTATTCTGTGTTTCTGTGACAGCAAGGAAGGGACCTAGTGAGACAATGAAAGAAAAGAGTTTGGACTTCTCAGTACTTTCAGAGGTGTAAACATCTCTTTGTTACTCTCTGACTTATTTTTCAGCCTCTCATGTACTTACCACAGTCATAATTAGGACAGCAGGGATCAGATCCGGAAACTTCCATTTGGCTAGAGCCTTTCTTAAGGCAGGGGTCATGGGTCGGGCAGATCACATCCTCACATTCCTTTGGCTGCAAAAACACATTACTGAGACCAAAATCAGAAACTTCCAGCCCCAAAGATCCCTTCTGCCCAACACATAGAGAGCACATGAAGAGAAGCTTGACCTCAAGGGGACTGAGATTTCTGTTATACAGGGACTGGGGCCTCAAACACTAATAGCAGACCAAGAGAGACAGAAAACTAAACTTACCAAGTGTGTGGGCTGCACAGATGGTGTCACGGAGCTGTATATCAATAAGTCTAATAAACATAAATATAAACATAAACTGCAATAGATCAGAGATAGATAATTATTACTTTATCAATTGGTGTAAGATAATTTTATAATGGGAAGACTAAGTGAAAATGTGTAAGTAGTGGCATATCTTATACCGCAACTTCACCCCTGCTGCGCCCAAATGACACCCCTGGGAATGTCTACACGTGCCATCTTGTCAGTTACATTTTCTACAAGGCCATTTCCATAAAAACCTTTAAAAGGTGACCTCTCTTGACTACGTACCCTATTTTATAAAGCGGCACACGTGTGTGCTTGGCTTTATAAAATAGCCGTGTACTGATGCACCGTTTTCTAGACGCATCAGTTCCTCTTGTCCTAGAGTAGGCGTAACTGACAGCGCCTAAATTGCCACGAGGACGCATATATGTCATAATATTCTATTATGTATATCTGCCTCTTGAAGCTTTGCCCAAGGACCTTAGCGCTGGCGCTTCCGTTAGGTGAAGTAGGCGGTTGCCTAGAGGGCCGGCCCTTCACCCATGTCCTCCGCTGTCACCCCTCTCCAGGACGTGAAATGGCCCCAAACAGGCTTGCAACACTGAAGCTTAAAGTGAAGCGCTGCAGGACTGTTTGGGGCCATTGCCCAATTGTTTGTCCTGAACAGGCGAAACAAAGGTGGCAAAGGTTCACCTAGGCTACCTCATCTCCTTTCACCGGCCCTGGGCCTCATGCACACCTCAGCTCAAGATCGGCACATTGGGTACTTCCGTGCATGTTTATGGAATCCCACCCAGCCAAATCATGAGCAGAAATGCAGATGCATACACACAAGTCTGGGAAAATACGGAATTGCAAACACGGGCTCATATCTCTCTGTTGTTACCATATAAAATTACCCCCTAAGGGCCTGATTCCATTATGTTATCTAAGATACGGGTGTAAGCTGTAACTTCATATTTGTCCACAAACACTTACCACAGGTGTAACTTGCGCAGCACTCAGTATCAGGGTTATGCACTTTAGATAGGAAGAATCCAGGACCACAGTCTGAAATCGGGGGACATGCTGAACATTCTGGAAAAGATGAATAGTGATGAAAGAGGATGAAAAATGGAAAACCAG